>CM028130.1:275740000-278160000 GCA_016271365.2 Neoceratodus forsteri | reverse complement strand
CTGAAATAATATTAGTATTAGAAAGTTAAGCCTGAAAAACTGAAATGTTTACCCTTGTGTACATACCACTGTTGTTAATTACACAGTTCACTTGATTTCATTTCCTCTGTATATTCATTAATATTTTTTTAAAGGGAAACACAATAATTTCCAAAATATTCTATTTTTCTTAGAAACCCCTTATTGAACATGCCTTGAGCCCTAATTATAAACAATGAAAAAAAAAAACAAAAAACTTCTTTGTTCACTTTTAAGCTGTGTTTATGCTTCAGTTATTCTTACCGAAAGACTGGATAATTTTTAGCAAATAATCCAATCAAAACAAACTGTATGCCAAATCTAATGCAGCTGATATTTCACATATGGAAGCTTCCAGAACAAAGTGAAGAAATAACTGCTTCTCTATGTTCACACAAATATTTCTATATATATCTTATTGTATTTAATGTTTCTTTCACTGATAAATTAGACAAATCTCTAGATATAGACTCTATTCCAACCTTTTTCAGCTATTCCACTTTTTATTCCTTATTACATTCAGAAAGCTCAAAGCAACAAGGGGCAAGTCTTTGATCGAAAACTGTAGAACAGATCGCCTAGGCAATCAATATATAGATGGTGTCCATGGATCAATCTCAATCTGAACACCTGACATCACAAAACAAAATAGCCAAAGTTGCCAGCCACAGGACCAAGTCTGATACATGTAGTGTTTCACAACAATTACTTCTTTAGTAACACATCTGAAATGCAGGTTTACCCCAGGGTCTTGTTCACCCAATGTAGCAACGCACACACTCTTCTTTAAATTTTAATTATCATTTAACCTTGTTAAATATTGCCATTGCTAAGGATATATTAACAACACGAAAATGGTGGGATTAACAAAACCTCAAATCTATACTAACCACATGCATCTTGGACAAGGTACTGTAAGCATAGCGCAGCTCACCCTCCTAGAAGCTTCTAGAAATCAAGAGGACACTGATTGCACAGTTGTTTAAATTATGTTTATCTTAAACTCAGCCACTATTAAGAGGCTAAAAGCCCCCATTTTATAGCTATAATTATTTATTTAAGCTATTGGTTTATACCCAACACTCAGTTTCAATGAATAATATACTCCCACTGAAGTTAGTTAAATATATATAATGACACACCAAATTAAGTTGGAATCTCACCATTACCTTACATCATATCGCAAAATAAAAATGTAAATATTCATGTTACTCCTAGTTACCCAATGTCTCAAACCACTGATATTACTCTATTATTTATCCAAGAATTCTGACAAATAATACTTATGTGATTTTAGCCAAGTCATAGAGAGGTATAAGTAATTCACTGTGGGAGATAGAGACAGAAGTCCATCATAGTGAATTTGAGCTTTCTTCAGCCTGTTTTAAACAAATTAGGAAGGATTTGAGATAATTGTTTTTTGGCTTGGTCTGGCTACTCAAATGTGTAGGACTTGCCATCCTTGGAAAACTATAGTCGTGCTGGATACAACATTTTAAATCTAATGCCTGCCATAATCATTTTATTTACCATAGATGAAAATTCTCTCCTTCTCTGCCTGACTGCCTGTGGAAGGTCCTGAGAAATACGAATCTTCTTGCCATCCCATGATAAATTGTGAAAGTCCTTGGTCTTGTTTAGCAGGTGGCCCCATCTAGATAATTCAAAAATTTAATTATGAAGGGTCTGGGAGGCTCATCAATTACTGCAGAGCTCTATGCACCATCTCTATAATATAATTAGTGCCATTAGGAGATTTACCAGCTACATTTTCACAAATTACTTGTGCTAGATGAATTGGGTCTGAGCCTTCCGAATGCTCTGGCAGCCCATAAATCACAATATTATTTCTTCTGAACCTTCCTTCAAGGTCCTCAAGCTTTGCTTCTCTCTGCTGCAATGCTGGTAATTCTGGTTTGAGTCTTCCTTTCCAATCTTCTATGGACAAAATCCCAGTTTCACCATCTGATATTCTTTTATTGATCTCTTCGAGTGTTTCTCTGGTAACTTTTGATTCTTCCACCAGAGTAAGAATAGTGTCCTTAAGAGGTTTTAATTCCTCTTTGACATTTTCCTCTGTTCGGCAGTTATTACCAGAAGCAGGTCTGGAGCTCTTAGCAGTAACTTGTTTAGTGCCTTTCGAATTGCCTGCTCAGTCTGGCATTGGAGGCGGCATATGTTTTAAGGGGTTCTTCATATCTACATCCATTTTAATGACTGTACACAGTCAATGAAGAATGAAATGGAGTCCGATAGCTACTAAATAAAGTATTTAAATGAGGCTATGATATTTTATAAATAGAAGTTGCGTTTTAATAGAGGTTGGAGGATGGAGCAAAGTGGGAGAGCTTTCACTGCTGCTGAGTCATCACTGGAAGTTTCTAAACAGGGTTTTTGCCTATGCAACCCCCTCCTCCATGTTCCCTGCCTTACTGCCACCTCCAGGTCACTATTAAGCCCTTGACTCTATCCCAGCCATGCTTGAAACCATTAATGGGTTTGACACCCACCAACTCTGCCTGCAGGCTGTTCCATGGCTCAGTCAATCTCTGTAACAAGAACTTCCTCATGCCCCTTCTGGCTTTCCCTTCTGCTCACTCCCACTCATGTTCCCATGTTCTAGATTAGCTGCACCTGATGAATAGTTCCTCACAGTTTATCTTGTTCATTCCTTTCAGGAACTTGAAGGTCTCTATTATATTGCCCCTCTCCCTTCAGGTCTCCAGTAAGTACATATTCAATGCCCTGAGCTGATCCTATTATGGTCTTCCGGCAGGCCATGAATCATTTTGGTAACTTGACACTGTACCGTTTCTAGCCTGTTCTCATCCTTCCTCAAAGAGCTGGTGACACCTCAAAGAAAAGTATAAAAACATAATATTTGGGTATGATTCAGCTTGCATTCGATATATATTCTATAGATTTCCCTTCCCCATTATTTATTACTAAGGAAATTTGCATGAATACATGATCTTTATCCCTCAGAGTTCATCTGCCTCTATAGCTGACTCCCTGCTTCATGTCATAATCCTATGTTGTGACATCACAATCTGTTGCCATGGGAATAACTTTCATGTCACAAGCAGTGCTTTATGACCTCAGGTAGGGAGAAAGCAACAAGAATAAATGAACTTCTCTGGAGCAAACATACTGTTTTAATGCAAATTACTTCAGTAATAAATAAAAGGGAGGAGGAGTACATAACTAATGTGAAATAAAAGTTGGACTGTGTCTAAATATTATGTTTTGTGAAAGTTCTCCTAATGGCACCAGCTGCTCTTTAAGTGAGGATCCAGAACTGGTCACAGTACTCCAGGTGCAGCCTCACCAGTGATCTATTGAGAGATAGTAATACCTCCATTTTCCTGCTATCAAAACCCCTCCCAAAAGCTGTAGGCCTTGTTATATGACTTGATTGTTTAAAGGAGTGTTTTTTATGATAACGCATAGGTCCCTTTCCTTAGTAGTACTACTACACAGCTTAAAACCTCCCATCCAATATTCCGTCCTGGGGATCCTGTACCCTATAGGCATCACCTTGCACTTTTTGGCATTGCATTTCAACTGCCAAACCTTGAACCACCTCTCCAACCTTTGTTACTCCCTCTGCAACTGCCATACCCACTCTTTGCTGTCTACCTTACAACACAGCATAGTGTCATCTGGGAAGAGATGCATCTTGCCCTGGATTCTACTGGATTGTTCTGACTCCAGGTGCATTCCGATTATATGTCGATTCTGATTTTAACCAAAGCCCTCTATGTCTTTCTGCAGCTCCTGGTGTTGCCCTCTGTCTGTGGTCGTGCATCCAATCAAGGTGTAATGTACCTTTTCTTCACTCCACTGCTGACCTGCTGCTGCTGTTCTAAACTCGCATACATAGGAACTAAGATGCTGAGAATAGACATGGTACTTCTGAGGTTGATTCAGCTGGAATGAGAAGAGGGATCACTAGATTGGTAGGCAGAACAGGGCTGGAGTGACTTCATTGGAATGACACTCCTGGCCTCTCACCAGAGGGTATTCAGGCATATAATTTTGGATTCTGCCTGGTTACTGCAGTGACTCTGGAACACAATGGTTGTCTGGTTGCAAAAAAAATACCCCACTTGTCATACAGCTAATGTGTCTTTCAAAAGTGGTACATAAGGCCAGAAGGTGAGTGTCTTGTTTCGCCCTGAGCCCTTCCAATCAGCTGTCAGCCCTAGCCCAGCCCTCAGCTCACAGCATAGACATAATGTAGCAATAGCTGTTAACCTGATCATATGTAGGACTCTTTCATAATATTGGTGTTGCTTTTTAAAATGAAGGGATAAACATTTTAACAATGAGAGCCAAAAATCAGTTGAGTTTATTGGGACAAAGCCTATAGGCATTGTTGGTGAGAGAAGCTCAGTGTAGTTACACATTTTGTGTTGGGTAAATTCATGCTCTAGAATGGAATGAAATATAACTGGATGGTTACAAAAGGTGTCAGACTAGGACATCTGAGGTTTTGCCATCATAAAGTGCAGGTAGGTCTGGGCTAACATGGTCCCAGAGGGCTGTACAGAGCTGATGAACGGAGGGATGTTGGGCACAGACGGTGTGGGCAAGGTTTAATTTGGGTATACCTGGTTTGGCATTATGGCTCACAAACTCTTACATAAATTGTCATGATGAGTGAAAGCATGGACAGGTGCAGGTTTGTATCCTCTACTTACCAAAGTTTCCCTGTGACAGGCCACTGGTCAGACAAGAAGATGCAAGTTTGTCAGTAAGAACCACAGGTGACGGCATTAATTTGCTTGCTGACCCATGGAGTCAATGAAAAATGTTTTGTGTTGGAATATAAAACTGCATGTTTCAGTGTACTGGAAGTTTTATAATATGCTGAATGGACCATCAGAAAAAATTACTCACCTTAGTAATGTTGTTTCTTCTAATGGAGTCTTGCTATATTATGACAATTGCAGTTTGTCCCACCATTAGAACTGCTCCGGAGGTGAAAGAGTTAACTCCCATTCAAAGAATGGAACTTGGAGCGCGAGCTCGGTTAGAGAAGCTCTGTCTGCGTTATTTCAAACCTAAACTGTTAGATCTTTAAGAGCAAAACTCACTAAGGTCTGTGTGAAGCTGTAACCTACACTCAGCCAACTGGCTACCTGACTATTAAGATATACTCCTGGTCCCAACACAAAGACTCAAGTCAGGGGACCAGAAGTAATAATATAATATAAGTAATAACATGACATAAAATAAAACATAACACCCCAAAACCCCAAGAGGGGTGGAAAACATAATGGGCATAACTAGCGCCCACACTAGGCTGCCCACCCCATACCCAAGTAGAAGTTCTGAGAGGGCAGGCTGGGGAGGTCATATATAGCAAGACTCCATTAGAAGAAACAACATTACTAAGGTGAGTAATTTTTCTTCAAACAACATGAAGTCTTGCTATATTATGACAATTGCAGAATACACAGCAGTACCTCCGTGGAGGAGGGACAGAACCTACTTAGGGAATAGGCTCTGAAGCACAGCTGTGCCAAACCGAGCATCCCTCCTGGCCTGGACATCCAGGGAGTAATGCTTGGTGAAAGTATGTACTGTTTTCCAGGTAGCTGCTTGACATATCTCTAAGATAGGGATGTCTCTGGCAGCAGCTAGAGACGCAGCTATACCTCTGGTAGAATGAGCCCTCAGGCCTGAAGGGGGAACTTTCCCCAGTTTTTGATAACAAAATTGGATACAAGAGACAATCCACCTGGCAATGGATCTCTTAGTGGCAGGTTTCCCTTTTCCGACCTCACCATAAGTGAGAAAAAGTTGGAGGGATTCGAACCTGTGACCCTTGGTATGCTCTATATAGTAACTTAGGGCCCTCTTAACATCTAAACTGTGCAATCTCCTCTCACCAGAGGAAGAATGGTCAGTGAAAAACACTGGAAGGGAGATAGATTGATTAAGATGGAAATCTGAAACCACCTTAGGCAAAAACTTCCTGTTAGTCCTGAGGACTACCTTATCCCTGTGGAAAGAAATAAAGTCGGTTTCTACTGACAGGGCTACAACTCACTTATCGCCTGGCAGAAGTGATAGCCACTAGGAAAATAGTTTTCCAAGTTAAGTACTTAAGCTCTGCAGAAGACAGAGGTTCAAATGAAGGTTGCATTAACTGGGCAATGCAAACATTAAGGTCCCAGGCAGGGGCCGGATCCCTAAAAGGTGGATTAGAATGAAGTAATCCTTTAAAAAACTTGGAAAATACAGGGTGAGCGGAAAGAGAGGAGGGCTTTCCTGCTGAAACAAAAGCAGAGACAGCTGCCAAATGTACTTTCAGGTTAGCTGGTCTCAGTCCCAAGGAATTAAGGTGGACCATATAGTCCAAAACAATGGGCAAATCAGCAGATTCCGGGGAAATATGTTTCCCAGAACACCAAATGGAAAACCTTTTCCACTTAGAATTGTAAGTAGTCCTAGTGGAAGGCTTCCTAGAAGCCTTTAGGATTTCAAGAACACCTGAGAAAGGTGCAGGTCAGCAATTTTAACCTCAAGAGCCAGGCCTTGAGGTTGAGGGATTTGAGGTTCGGATACCAAACTCTCCCCTGTGCACAGGTTAACAGGTTGTGATTCCTGGGGAGGCACAGGGGAAGATGGACTGCTAGTGACAGAAGGAGTGGGTACCAGGGCTGCCTGCCCCAATCTGGGGCAATCAGAATCATCCTGCAAGGCTGGGATCTGATTTTGACTAGCACCTTGAATAGGAGAGGGAAGGGGGGAAAGGCATAAAGAAACTTCCCTTACCAATCTAGGAGAAAGGCATCCAGGGGATTGAGCCCAACACTGGGGTCTGCAACAGAACAGTGGAAGTTGGTGATTGTCTGGGGCTGAAAAAAGATCTATCTGAGGGGTGTCCCATCTGGCAAAAACTATCCCCAGTACTTGAGGATCCAGAGACCATTCGTGATGGCCCTGGGAAATCCTGCTGAGAGCATCTGCTAAGACATTGTCCTTTCCTGGAAGGTGAACTGCTATGAGGGAAGTGTTCAGGAAATAGGCCAGAGACCACAACTTCATTGCCTCGGTGCACAAGGCCGAAGACCGAGTGCCCCCGCTTGTTGATGTACCACATTGTTGTGGTGTTGTCTGTTCTGACTTGCACCACTTTGTTCTGAACAGACACAGAAAACACTTGAAGTGCTAAAAAGACAGCTCTGAGTTCCAGCAAATTGATGTGGAGCAGAGATTCCTGAGGGGACCACGCTCCCTGAGTGGAGAGGTCGCCCATGTGGACTCCCCACCCCAGGAGGGAAGCATCTGTAGTGAGGGTCAAGGAGTGAGACAGAGGAATGAAGGGGACCCCCAGTCTTAAATTGCTCTGATCCTGCCACTACTGGAGGGCCTGGATCAGGGTTCGGGTCACTGGGACCAACTTGGAAAGGGGGTCTCTTCTCTGAGACCAAAAGGCTCTCAAGTGAAACTGAATGTCCCTCATCCGAAATCTTGCTCCTTGCACTACGGCTGTGGACGCAGCCATGTGCCCCAGGAGCTGCAAAAAGTGTCTTGCTGGTCGAGAGACCTGCAGAGTGAAGGAGGAGGCCAGAGCCACCAAGTTTCTTACCCTCTAAGGGGTAGGAAGGCTCTGGCCTGCTTTGTGTCCAATTCTGCACCTATGAAGGTGAGCACCTGAACTGGTTCCAGAACTGATTTTGAAGATTGAGCAAGAAGCCCAGGGAGGAGAGCAGCTGCTGGGTAACTTGCAGGTGAGATCTTACCTGTTCTGGGACTGGCCTACAATGACAGTCATCCAGATAGGGAAGAACAGCAATCCTTTGCCTTCTTAAATGAGCCACTGCTACTGCCGGACATTTTGTGAATACCCTTGGGGCAGAGGTGAGGCTCAAGGGCATTGCTCTGAACTGGTAGTGACCTGAGGGCAGTTCGAATCTGAGGTACTTTCAGTGGGAGCTTCTGATTAGGACATGAAAATAGGCATCCTTGAGGTCCAGGGAGGCTAGCCAGTCCCCTGGCCTTAGAGAGGATAAATCATGCCAGAGTTACCATTTTGAACTTTGGTTTCAAAAGGTGTTTGTTCAGATATCTCAGGTCTAAAATGGGCCGCCATTCTCCTGTCTTTTTTGGGGTAAGGAAATATCTGGAGTACAGACCCTTGCCCTGGTGTAGGGGAGAAACCCTTTCTACAGCTCTGAGAGCCAGGAGGGTTGAGACCTCTGTTTCTAAAGTAAAGGTCTCTAAAGAGTTTTCAGGTGGGAAAGACCTGGTTCTCCTCTTTGGGAACTTTTTGAAGCTGAGAACCAGACCCTGGCTTACTACTTCCAGGACCCACTTGTCTGAAGTTAGAGACACCCAGTTCTGAACGAAGTAAGCCAACCTGCCCCCTACAGGTAAAGGAGAATCAGCCCTGGGCACCCCATCAGGGTGTCTGTTTGGCAGGTGCTTTAGGCTGAGGGGTGGGAGCAGGCCTGCCCACACCCCATCTGCCTCTCCCTCTGAAGAACCCCCTCTGAGCATAAGCAGAGGAGGCCTGGGTTTGGTAAAAAGGCCTGTGAAAAGGCCTACCTCTACCCCTGGGGGCCTGCCTCTGAGGAGTGGCTTGCTGCTCCTTAGCCTGAGCACTCTTATAGGTAGTCCTATATTCATCCATTTTCTTCATATAATTCTCTGTCTGCTCCCCAAACAGAGAATGTCCAACCACAGGAAAATCCATAGCCTTAGTCTGGGTATCCTGTGACAAGCTAGTACACCTGAGCCAGGCCAACCTTCGAAAAGCTACAGATGTAGCCATGACTCTAGAGGATACATCATTAAAATCCACAGCAGCATGAAACTGCACCTTAGATGCCTCAATGCCATCAGCAGCCACCTGTTCCAGCTCACTAGCAAGCTGACCAGAGGCCTGTTTGGCAAGGCCATGACAGTGTCCCATCTAGATTTCTGATACCTTGCTACATAAGCCATGTAATTTGCTTGCCTGAGTCCCAAGGACGCTGCCATGTATTGTTTTTTAGCCATGGCATCAATCTTCCTGGAATCCTTGTCAGGAGGATGTGAAGCCAAAGGAATATTAGCTTTATCACAGGCTGCAGCCTGAACCACACCAATGTGGCTGCATTGCTGTGAAAGGAATTCTGTATCAGGACCTGACAGAGTGTACCTCCTGTCCATCTTTTTGTCCACAGGAGGCACAGAATTAGGAGTTTTTAAAATCTTTATTGTCTGTTTCCTAAATGATTTATGCAAGGAATAGACAATCCTAGACTCTGGAATATCCACCATTTCTACAAAATCAGGTTCCTCTTGTTCATCCACAGCTTCCTCCAATGGAAGTTGGAGGTTTCAGCAACTTTTGTAAAATATAAAGTGAGAGGGGACTCAGAAAGCAAAGGGAGATTCTAAAGGTCTGTCTGGGGAGATGTCCGGTTCAATGGGCACACCCAGACCCTCAAAGTCACATTCATACTGTTCATAATCATCCTCCCCTCCTCTGGTTCATAAATTCTTCAACAACATATTCCTGAACCGTGGAACTGACCGAACCGACCTTTTATCAGACAGTGGCGGTTCGGACAGAACCGAGAAAGTGACTGGACAATCTGAATAGCTCTTGCTATCTCTGCAGCAGTTGGAGAAGGAATTTTGGGCTCCACACCTGCTGATTTCTTGTTTTCTTTACTGGAACTGGCTCCTCCGAGCCAGCTTACGTTGCCGAGGAAGACTCGCCCTGGTCAGAGGGCACTCCCTCCTGTTCGGTTGGCACCGAACCGGGCTGGCCATCCGGGTCAGCGGACTTTTTGGCCTCTCGTTCCCTGAGCCTGCCAACTCTCTTATCCAGGGTGGCTGCAGGGAAATTTTTACAAATCTGGCAGTCTGAATTGAGGTGGTCAAACCCCAGACAATATACACATGTGGTGTGGGTCAGCCTTGGCAAAGACTTCCCCACAGGCATCACCAGTGTTGAAACCCAGTGGGCCCTTTCTTTTGGGTTTTCAGACATAATGCCAGCCTAACCAAAACTTGCCCTTTTAGCGGCATGTGCCAGGCAAGACACCCTTATCGGTTCCTAACCGTGTCACGGGTCTTGGAAAAAACCGTAATGAAATCCGTTTTTTTTTAGAACCGATAAGAACCGGGAACCGCACTCTAAAACCTTCAATTCAAGTTTTAAAACGAGCTGATCGGTTCAAAACCGAACCGATAAAATTTACAAGTTCCACACAGAAAATAAACTTAAATTACTTACGATACCACAGACAGAGCTTGAACCGAGCGGTTTTGGGTTAAAATAATAATATTCTCGGTTGGTTTGAACCCGAGAAAACACTGTTTAAACCGAGAAATGAACCGAGCAGTAGGAGAAATCTCCGGAGCGACTGTTCAGTGAGGCGGAGTAAAGAATCTGACAGTTTAGGTTTGAAATAACCCAGACAGAGCTTCTCTAACCGAGCTCGCGCTGCAAGTTCCATTCTTTGAATGGGAGTTAACTCTTTCACCTCCGGAGCAGTTCTAATGGTGGGACAAACTGCAATTGTCATAATATAGCAAGACTTCATGTTGTTTGAATGTTCCTTTTGTACAGCAGGAATACTTATGCAACATATTGATTGGTAGGTTTGGAGATTAAGAATAATGATGATGATGGGAAGGCATATGTGGCACATGGTCTTTCTGTCCCTGATACATTAGCTAACACACTATTGGGGTGCCATTAAGACACAGGAACCATCTTGAGGGGGGTTCCATCCCTAGAGGTGCCTTAGGGACTAGGTCCCATTAGACCAAATGTACTTTAAAGAAGATCTTCCCTGATACTCCAAAAAGTTACAGCTTGTCATATGCAGTACTAGACCTGAAAAGGTGTATGCATTTGTTATTTCTGGCCAAGGTTTACTCTACCTTCCATGATTTGGATTTGTCTTTGAGCCATGCTGCACTTGCCTTTGCCGTTCAGCTGCTGGGCTAATAACTCCTTATGACATCACTGTAGGATAGAGGAGTGACTCACACTGTGCAGTACCATGCAATTGCAATAATGTTGCAAGGGAAACCTACCAGTACTCAGTGTACATGCTGTGTTCCCCCTTCCCCAAGACACCCTGTTAGCAATGCATTATGCCAAAATCTAAATGCCTTGTCAGTATGTTTTTTTTTTTTTGTGTGTGAAATTGACTCTGCCCTACAATGATGTCAGTAGTATAACCCTTGGCCCACAGCAACACCAGGCTTGTTATAGAAGCTCTGGTACACCCCACAGTTTTTAGCAGCTCAGAATGCAAAAACTAACTGCAGCAGACAGTAATGAAATACAATTCCAGAATCAATGCAAGAAGGGGTAATTAATGCATGAAAGTCAAAGTGACTGGGGAAGGTCCTCTTTAAGTACAAAAGCCTAATGCTATGGAAACAGAAGTGCCACCAGAGGAGGAGGAGGAGGGAAGGATAGTGGGAGCAAAGAAAGTGAGCATCCTAAGGTGCTTGTTCATGTGCAGTTGTAGACCGCTTAATGGGAGGGGCATGGCCAGGGTTGCCCACTGCCCTACTGAACTATGGGCTAAAGCCTTCATATTAAATGGGAAGTTGGTCTCCTTAAGTAGGAATGCTTATGCAACAGAGGGATTAGAAGGTTTGGAGGTACAGCATGATGACAGGTAGGTAGTATATGCAGTAGGATGGTAGGTAGTATATGCAGTAGGATGATCCTGTGACATTGTGTGACATTTATTGATTTTGGTGTACAGTTTCTCTGTCCCTGCTACAGGGACTGCCACATTTCAGAGTACCATGAAGACACAGGAACCCCTTGAGGAGGGTTCCACCCCTAGAGGCACTGCAGAGACAAGGTCGTTATTTTAAGCCAAATGACCTTACAGAAGATGACCCAAAAGTACAAATGATGGAAACTAACACATACGGTAATCACTTCCCATAAGTAGAGAAGACATGTAATCAGGGGACAGGATGCCAGTAAACACAGAACCATAGAATGTGTCAGTAGAAAAGGACCAATAGACACATCTAGTCTCTTATTGTTTACATTTTAAATAGAATTAGGAGACTCCTTGTCACCTGTTACCCTGGAAATGTTAGCTCAGCCAGAGTACATTATTTAGTTAACTGTTTGTTTTATTTGTAAATGAAGTGAGTAAGTGTCATCATTAGAGTGTAGGTTTAGGGAAGAGGTCAGAGAGGGTGGGAAAGTGATTTAAAATAGTTTAGTTTTGTTGTTTTTAGAAAGGTTATTTTTACTAGATTGCTGCTGAGGAATGCTAAATGTCATTCCTTAGTGGTGTGTGCAGCTGAGAGACACTGTTGAAGGAGCTGTCGAGTTCAGCTGACTGTTCGAGCCTGAAATGGAGAGGATTTCATGCTGCTGGAGGCTATTGAAGCAGAGTTGGTGGAATGGCTGAGCCTGCCATCTTGGGGCTGTGAGTGGAGTCGATGAAGTGGCTGAGCCTGCAGTATGAGGTCTTGGAGTTGACGGCTGTGGTTTGTGGTTGAGTAGGAGTGAGCAAGGTCTTTGTCAGCTTGAGATCCTCTGTTGCTGGATTGAGGTATCTGTGACCTGTGCCCCCTGTCTGTATCAGTAGTAATGGTATCGGCCGGACATTGTGTGCTTCCCCGAGTTGGCTAGTAAGAGACCGGTGCTTGTAAGATTGGCAGCTCTAAGGAATCTGGTGGTGAGAACACCATTATTTCTATTTGACTCTGTTGAAGTAATTGTTTCTTCAGGTTTTCATCCTAGCACAAGTGACAGAACTGCTAGTCAACCTCTCTCTGTAAACTGGGACTGTGCTCTGCTTGCAGAGTTCTAATATCACAACATACTGTTGACTGTCTTTTGGGCATTATTCCTTAGCAGCATACTTGTCTGGATTCTCTTCTTTTTAATTTTGATAATTTGTTGTTTTATAATTGTAGTATTTTGGGGGTTGGGCTGGTTGTGTGAATGTGTTTAGCTAGTTGGGTTGAATACTGTTGACTGAATAGGGACATTTTTATGTATATTAGTACTGGATGTTTGGTGAGTGTCTGCACAGGATTAGGGTCTGACTGAGGTAATTTTTACAGCTGCAGTGAGTGGAACCTGCAGCTATCTTGTGGTAGCTCTAACAACAAGCCACCGGATGGACACCGAAGAATGGTATTGTTTTGGAGTTGTAGTATGATCATTCTGCAACTCCAAAACAGTCTGCTCACTGCCCGTCCCCTCCCCACAGGTACACTATTTTGGTTGCTGGTCGCCTGCCATTCTCAAGATGGCCACTGATGTTTAGTTTGCATATGCAAGTAGTTGCACGACTTTACCATGGCCATCTTGGACACAGCAGACTGTTTTGCCATGAGCTTGGCGAGCACTACTGCAACTATGTTGGCTCTGGCCACAGTTTGTTTATTTAAGTGTTGCTTTGGTAATTATTATTTTATGCTGTCTGAGGGTGGGTAGGTGGGTAATTTAAGAGGGGTTACATTTTAAAGTTGAAATCAGCAGTTGGAAGATGTGCAACGGTGTCAGACCCTGGCAAATCACCTATTCCACATCTCTACTGCTGGATCTCAACCCTTTCTCCAACCCCCCCCTTTACCAGCTGCAGCGATTAGGTGCTGTGGGATGTTGGGATTGGGAAAGGGTAGGATGGTAGGCAGTGCGGTGTTGTGGGTGCAGCAGGGTGAGCCATATTGGGGTGGTTAGGACCAGGAGGAGCCCTGGGGTAAAATGGGGCCTTCAGAGAGGCTAGACATGTTTGGTACCCATTCCCAGTGCTCCCACCAGACTGAGTGGGCAGATAGTCATTGGCCTGGCAACCTCCACCAGTCCCCTTCAGGCAGTTCTGTGCAATGCCAGATTGACTAGGAAAAAGACCACAATTATCATGGACTTGATTTCCTCAGTTGGCCTGACATGCATTATGGAGACCAGGTTGGGGTACGACGCAGGTCCATTTCTAGAGGCATCTACCCCAGATCCATTCTCTGTAGTGCACTGCCCAAAGAGGGAATGCAGGGGTGGGGATCTGGCCATCTGCTTTAGATCCAACCCGAACATCTCCTTGCACCTAGTGGGTTCCACTTTATCGTTTGAATGCATGGCTGTATGCGGGGGATCCCTCCCCTATCGAGATGGTTTGTTATTCTTCTTTAAAGGGTATGTCCCCAGAGGGACTGATTGTGGTAATGAACCTTTCTATTGTGAGTGATGCTTGTGTGACAGGTCTGTGCGAGGCAGTGGCAGCTTATATTAGTGCTGTCTCCAGGGTGCTCGACTCTGTCGCACTGGTCTGTATAGACCCAGATCTTCTCACTTGAGACTTCTGTGGTTTGATGGGGCTCTCAAGAAGATGAAGACATGGACTGGAGGTTGGAGTGTTGCTGGCAGAGATACTGGTCTAAGGAGGACAGACTGACTTTAAGAATTCACTACAGTGAATATCAAAGGGCAATCTATAATAAGAATACAGTGTTCCTGTCCAGGGAGATTGCTGCAGGGAGGAACAGACCAGCTCAGCTTTTTTTGACTGTAGACGGGCTACTTCATCCTGCCTCTCTGCAGCTGAAAAGAGCAGTTCCAGTCACTCATTGTGGGGAGTTCACTCTGTTCTTTTCTGACTGGGTATCCTCCATTAAGACTGGGACCTCTCCAATGGGGCGCACATGTCCCCACAGTGGTGAGCCATGCATTTACAGAGGCACTCTTATTGTCTTGGGTGAGTTTCAGCTGGTGGGGGTGGCAGAGGTTTATGAGGTAATTTCTAAGCTGTGGCCCACTTACTGTGAACTGGGCCTGGGCCCGATTAGTCTCTTAATGGAATGTGTTGAGTCCATTGGTCCAGTGATCACTGAGATTGTCCAGTGTTCACTTTCGGAGGGACTTTCCCCAGTGCCTTGAAAGAGGTGCTGGGGAGGCCCCTTCTAAAGAAACCATCTCTGGACCCTGATGTCTTGGCAAATTATCGACCAATCTCCAACCTCACATTTCTGGGTAAGGTTGTTGAGAAAGTAGTGGCTCTGCAGCTCGAGGCACACCTTGAGGCCTATAACATTTATGAGCCATTCCAGTCTGGGTTTGGGTCCAGGCATAGCATTAAAATGGTATTAGTCAGGGTGCAAAATGATCTCCTTTCGAATGCAAACAATAATCTTTCGAAATTTTGATAACTTTTGTGACCAAGCATACTTGAGGTATGTGGCACATGTGAACTGGTCACTGTTATATGTATGTCCTGTCAGTGAATCTGCATGGTCTTATTTTAAATATTGACTACTAGCGGTTATACATAGACATGCACCTTTGGTAAAGAAGAGGCTTAGGAGCAGAAATTTACCATGGATCACAAGAAAAGTTACACAAGTAATCAAAATAAAAGGGCAGTTACTGAAAAAAAGCAAGGGAATTAAGAACTCCTAGTGATATATTAGCTTACAAAATTGTGAGGAAAATATATATAAAAGAGATCAGGAGAGCAAAATCTAATTATTATACTCAAAAATTCTCAGATCCTTCTAGAAGCCCGAAAAGTATATGGAAGGGTACTAATGCTCTGAAAGGGGTAGGAATTCATCCACTTTGCCAAAAACATTAGATTACAGTAATACAGTTGTACATAGTGCTCTAGATAAGGTATAAGTGTTAAACAGCTTCTTTTCAGAGGTTGGTCAGATATTTGAAAGAAAACACCCAAGATTAATCCCCCTCTGCTAGATTCTGATTTTTTAAGCCCTCCTAATAGACCTACATTTTCCCTTGGAGCAGTTGAGGTAGATGATGTTTTTAAAGGAACTCTTTAGATTAGACTCAAGTAAAGGAGCAGGTTGAGATGGCATATTACCTGTTTTTTTCTTAAAATAGCTTCTAAATTATTATCACATCATATAGCTTACCTATTTCATTTTTCTTTACAAACTTCACATTTTCCAGTTGACTGGAAAACTGCTCATATTGTTCTTATTGTCAAGAGCGGTGATTCTGCTGAACCAAATTCATACTGTCCCATATCGATTCTTACAGTATGTACAAACATTTTCGAAAGATTATTACGTGAACAATTGTCTAAATATTTTTCTAAATACAATATAATTTCACAACTTCAATCAGGATTTAAAAAAGGCCACACCATTATTTATGTTATAGCAAAGGTCACAGTTGATATTTTTACATCTTTTGATAAAGGACATAATACACCATTTCTTTTTTTAGATTTGTTGAAAGCAAGCGACACAGTAAATCATGCCATTTTATTTAATAAACAAAAGCATCTCATTTAGACATGACTGCCTTACTTTGGTTTTATTCATATCTTACATTGCAGTTTCAGTGTGTAAAAGTGAAAGAGATTTGTTTGGGTATGGCGGGAATCAGCAAGGGGTCCCACAGGATTCTGTATTGGGCCCCGTACTGTTCCTGCTCTACATGAATGATCTCCCCACTCACTGTTCCACTGATACAAGCATTTATTTGTACACAGATGATATAATTATGTACACACACAAAAGTAATGCTGATTTGGCAATGGATATTATTCAAAAATACTTTGAGTCTACAGAGGGCCCTTTTAGATTTGTGACTTTTATTAAATGAAAATAAAATGCAGTGGCTACTTTTTTTCTAAAAAAACATTGACTGGACCTGATCTAATTTTAACATCTGTATCAGGAATAAAAATCACAAGGGTACAGTCTTATAAGTATCTGGGTTTGATTTTAGACAAACACTTAACCTTTAAATTGCACGTACAAAATGTATCTATTAAACTAAAGCAGTTATTGGAGTTCTTCTAGAAAAATATAATTGTTTTAAATTATTCATTTAGAACTCTATTGGTAATTACATTATCTCTTCCAATTCTGGATTACTGAGACTGTATTTCTATGAAAACTGTAAATTCTATTTTGAATTTATTGGCTCCATTATACCACAATGCATTAAGGTTTATGTCTGGACTCCCCTATAGAACTCATCAATGCTTATTGTACTCAAGTACTGGATGTCCTTCTCTTACAGATTGTAGAGATTAACATTGGTTTACAATTGTCTATGAGTTCATACTTAAGTCACTGTCCTCATTTTTGTTAAATGTCTTACAGTCCAAAACATTTTCAAAGTACAGTTTTAGATCATCTACGTTATAATCTTTTCATATTGCTAGGTACAGAACAAAGTTTGGGGAACTCACTTTAGCTGTAAGTGTCCCACGAACATGGAAGATAATCCAGAAAAAAATTAATTTAATTGCGCTGCTTCTAATAGCACGCTTTAGGGCCTCTCTAGCAAGCTTATCACATAAACATTGTACTTGCTTTGGTTGAATGATCTCTAAGTCATATTGAATATTTGAGAACCTATTAACTTTTAAACTATTTTATGGAGCTATGTGTATTGTAAGTCCATGTCTGTATTAATGTTTGGAAGCAATTGCAAGAGATTTATTCTCTCAATTTGCCTATCCAATAAACGAAGGATTGATTGATCTCCTCAGATTGAGCGATAGAGTGGACCAGTCAATACTCATTCTCCTTGATCTCTCCTCAGCATTTGACACTGTGGGCCACGTAGTCTTGCTGGATCACCTAAGGGAGCTCTGTGGACTCAGTGGTACAGTCATCAACTGGTTTGAGTCCTTCCTCACAGGCAGGACACAGAAGGTAGTGATGGGGAATTTCTCCTCCTGCCCAAAGCCCCTGCCTTGTGGTGTTCCCCATGCCTCAATCCTGTCACTTATGTTGTTCGCAGTGTGCATGCTTCCCCTGGGTGAGATCATTAGATGATACAATTTAGGTTTTCACTGTTATGCAGATGATACCCAACTGTATATGTCTTTTGCTCCAGGGATGGGTGATGCTATGGAGGTGCTAAATAAATGTCTGACTGAGATCCAAGACTGGGTGTCCTTTAGCTGGCTGAGACTAAATCCCAACAAGACAAGGGTGCTAGTGGTTGAGCCTGGTCACTGGCATCATGTGGGTGATGGTGAGGTGGGAACAGGGCTATTTATTGGCCTTACCCTCCTGGTGACTTCTACTAGGGTGCAGAATCTGGGCGTCATCCTTGATGATGGGTTGACACTTGAGTTTCATGTGTTATCCATCTTCCGGAGTGGTTTTTTCCACCTACGGAATGTCACCAGGATCAAAGCCTTAATTCTACCTGGTGACCTGTCCTCACTGGTTCATGCCTTTGTAACGTCTAGGCTCGATTACTGTAATGTGCTGTATCTTGGGGTCAGTGGAGGGATTCTCCATCGCCTACAGCTGGTGCAGAATGCAGTGGCTGGATTGCTGATGGGCCTTCCAAGGTCTTGGCATGTGACCCCAGTCATGCCTGATCTGCACCAGCTGCTGATGAGCTGGAGAATTACCTTCGAGGTGGGCTTGCTCACCTACAAGGCCCTATATGGCTTGGGCCCTGGATACCTGAATGACCTCCTGATTCCTGTCTGACCTGACAGCTTACTCCGCTCCTCCACCAAAGGCCTCCTGGCAGTTCCTAGGACCCAGTTGAAGACCTCTAGAGATCAGTCATTCAAGGTCGCAGGCTCAGCCCTATGGAATTCGCTCCCAAAATCCTTGAGTGAGGCCCTGTTGGTGGAAACTTTTAAGCAGGGTCTGAAGGCTCACCCATTCAGAGAAGCTTTCGAGAATTATTTATGAGTTAAAGAACTAGCTGACAGCTGAATACCGTATATCTTTGATCTAAAACCACCCTCGATTAATAACCACCCTCGAACTAAAGCCGCAGCTGAAAAACAAAAGTTCTAACAAAAGCCGCTCTCAATTATTAGCTGCTATTGCTACTCAGGGTCTTCAACATTCAACAAAAAAAGGCTATGGGATAATGTCATGGTCCACTCCTCACTTAGTAAAAACATAATTCCTTCCATTTGTATTAACATTTTACCCCCCCTCTCGGCATATTTCTTAATTATTGCATGCCTCTCTAAGCTCGTCTCACACTATGCTCACAACACACCACTTGTTTTTCACAATTACTTCACTCACACACCAACCAAAATACAGGTATGGTAATATAATTTATCCCATTACCTGAGTTTGTATTTGTAGAATGCCCAGTGATTAAAAAAATCCACTGTACCACTCAATTCGCATTCACACTCGCATGTCATGTTTGTCGCAGTGTGTGACATCAGCAAATGTGCCCGAGCTGAGAGCCAGGAGCTCAGCATCTAGCAACGACAATATCCATGCAACCCTAGTAACGACCATATCCAGCAATGAGCAGAGCACAGAGAGATACTAGTAGGCAAGTTTGCAATTAAAATGTTCTTTTTATTCAATTTCATCAGAGCTTGTCCGCTCTCCCTCTGAGCTGTCTGGCTCACAGTTCTCCTGGCAATTTTAAAGTCCAGAACAAATGACTTGTGCTTAGGCATTGTGCGATTGCTTGTTACACTCCAAGGCAAAGAAATGGCACAACAAAAGCTGAATAGCTGAATACCACTCAAAAATGGGTTGCTAAATTGAACAATTGATTACAAACTGCCCTCGATGAGTAGCCGCCCTCTAATATAAGCCATCAGTTTTACCGACAGTTTGAATTATTAGCCATGGTTTCAAATCAAAGATATACAGTAGTTTTATTGGGGATTTTATTTTGTGTGTCGATGCCCTTGTTTGTTGTTAATTTGTAATGTTTTATATTATCTATTTCACTTTCCCTGCCTGTACAGCACCCAGAGCCTCCGGGATTGGGTGCTGAACAAATAAACTTTACTTACTTACTTCTAACCCCAGGAATCACTCATTATGATTAAACTGATGCAGTCAGCCTCCTGTGTTGAACTGCCTGGACAGATGGAATTATTTGCAAATGATGGAACTCTTAATTGGCTCATGCCACTTTCAAACTGCTGCCCTAGCAACTGCTGCACTCTGAGTGCTTCAGATTCTTTACTCCGCCTGCCTAGTAAGGATGTCCTGGAGAGCTCTCCTTCAACTGTCTTCAGACTTAAGTTTATCTGTTGATAAGTACTCATTTTCAGTTTAATTTTAACTTGCTGCCTTAGAACTTTGTTTAGTGTAGTTTATTTAGTGTTATAGTAGTTTTTTATACTTATTCGCGGTTCCCTCACAGTTCCTTGGAACCGAGGGTTCTGTCTGTTTGTGAGGTTTACCTCATATTTCTTTATAAAATACATATTTAGTGGTCTGTTCCTTGAACCACTTTAATATTGTTTAAATTTAGTATATTTCTCAATTCCCTTTGCTTTCGGGAACCAAGTAACGCTCGGTTCCAGCAACTGTTAGCAGTAGTTATTTAAAACGAAACCTCCAGTTCCAAGGTATTTTGAATAATGGTTTTTGTCTAGCTTCAATGTCAGAGGTCCATTTGGATAAACCTAAAAAATGCACAGGACCCACTGGTTTTAAATGTTGTGAGTCTTGTGGGCAACTTATAGCTAAAGCAGACAGACATTCTCTGTGTATTTCTTGTTTGGGTACAAGTCATATCTTTGCCAATTGTGATATTTGTAAGACCTTTTGTCTTAAAACATTAAAGAAAAGGGCTAAGATTTTAGAAGAGATGGCTTCTGCTTCTGGTGTGGATAATTGTGCTTCTTTCTCTTCCCATAAAAAGGATGGCGGTAAAGCCAAGGATCCTGACAAGAGTTCAGAAAAATCTGAACAAGGTAAAACAAAAAGGGCTGTAGAAACAGGATCTGAACCTGTTCCATTAAAGAAAAACGTGTCACTACGCCTCCTACCAAGAAGGCTAAGGAGCTCCCAGCAGACAAGCATACTATGCCCTCGGCTGAGGACATTGCTAAAGCCTTACAGGTTTTACAAGCCCTACAGAGTGCAATTCAGTTCCTAAACTGGCTGCCCCAGTTCCTCCTTCAACTCCTGCAAAGTAGGAATTGCTGGAAGTATATGGTGAGGAAGATGAGGATGACTTTGAAGGGGAACCTATAGATCCAGAAGTCTCCCCAGAACAAAAGTTTGGATCTCCTCCTAGGGGTCCTGAGGAATATTCTTCCCACTATGCCTTTGTTAAGAGCATGGTGGAGACCCTTAATCTTCCTCTTCAGGAAACAGAAGAGGATGTGGAGGAGGCAGAGTTTTTGGATATGATTGGGCTAACCCTCACGAAACGTCTGCTTTTGCCCATGCATAAGTCCTTAAAAAAGCTGCATTACAGATTTTTAAAACTCCAACTTCTATCCCTGGTGTGGATAAGAAAGCTGACAAGAAATACCAGTTGTATAGAACTACAGCTGATTTCCTGTTTACTCATCCTGACCCTGAAGGGGTAGTCCAGGCTACTGCCTGTGACAAGGCCAAGATCCTCTTAGCTACCCATCCTCCAGACAAAGACTCAAGGAAGATGGATGCCATGGGAAAGACAGGGTACATGGCTGCCTCTTTATTGAGGCAGGCCAATTGCATGGCATATGCAGTACAGTACCAGAAGGCTCTCTGGAACACTGTTCTGGCTCTGGCTGATAAAGTGCCAGGTGAAGTGGCAGTAAATCTGCAGGATGCAGCAAGGGCTGCACTTGATGCTACCAAGTATCAATTTCATATGGCAGTGGATGCCAGTGATACTGCTTCCAGATTAATGGCTTTGTCTGTTTCTCTTAGGAGGTTTGCGTGGCTTAGAGCCACTAACCTGACCTTAGACACCCAGGCCAAAGCAATGGATTTTCCCCATAGAACAACTCCTTGTTTAGAGATAAGACTGAAGCATGTATGAAGAAGGTGGACGAATATAAATCCACCTACCGAAGCAATTTAAAGGATAGGCCTTCCACCTCTTATAGACCCCAGAGTAGGGGAGGCAGGGGTAGGGTTTTTTACCCCAAACCATTCTTTCAAGCACTGGCCTCTCAGCCTCAACAGCAGGCCAGAGGTTACTTCAGAGGAAGGGGCAGGAGAGCCATGAGAAGAGCTGCTCCTGCATCATAAGTTCAGGCACAGCCCATACGGAACCCCGATGGGCTAGTGCAGGTCACATCCTCCATTGTAGAACCACCAGTGGGTGGCAGACTGGCTCACTACCTTCACACTTTGCATTCCATCACCACAGACAAGTGGGTATTGGAGGTAGTGAGTCAAGGCCTGGCATTCAGCTTCAAATCATTCCGAAAGCTGAGAATAAGAACCTTTGCCCCAGTAACATCTGCAGTCAGAATTCTGTTGGAAGGAGAGGTAAAGCATCTGCTGTCAATCAAAGTAGTGGAGGCAGTGCCTCTATTACAGAGGGGCAATGGTTTTTATTCCAGGTACTTCCTCATAAGGAAGAAAAACAGGGATTGGCAACCTATTTTGGATCTAAGACTTCCGAACAAGCACATTTTGAAACCAAGGTTCAAAATGGTCACTCTGGCAACAATCATTCCTTCATTGCAAAAGGGAGACTGGCTGGCCTCCCTAGATCTAAGGGATGCTTATTTTCACATTCCAATCAGACCATCTCACAGAAAATTCTTGAGATTCAGGCTGGCCTCAAGCCATTATCAGTTTGCAGCACTCCCTTTTGGACTAACTTCTGCACCGAGTGCTTTTACAAAGTGCCTAGTAGTGGTGGTAGAGTTTTTGAGAAAACAAGGTGTGACAGTTTTCCCATACCTGGATGACTGGTTAGTAGTAGGACAGTCTCCACAGCATGCAGTACAGTCACTGGCACTAACAAAGTCTACACTGGAGTCTCTGGGTTTTCTTATAAATGAAGAGAAATCTCAGCAGGTGCCACTTCAGGTGCTGGAGTTTATTGGAGCAGAATTAAACACCAGAGAGGGCAGAGCCTTCCTGTCACAAGACAGGGTTAAAAGCATTCTGCAAATTGCAAGCTCCTTTGTGTCAGGGAGACCCAAACCAGCCAGATAATTTCTCAAGCTACTGGCCACATGGCATCTGCCACTGCAGTGGTAATGGGTTCCAGATTTCAAATGAGGGATATTCAGTTCCAGCTAAGACAGTACTGGTCTCAAAGGACAGATGTTCTGTCCAAACTGGTTCCAGTCACAAACAGCTTAGTCCAGGCCATTGCAATGGTGGCTGGACGAGCACAACGTGAGAGTGGGCATACCTTTTATAAGGGAACAGCCCTCAATTATTCTTACAATAGATGCCTCTCTTTTGGGATGGAGGGCACACATGTTAGAGCTCACAGCAAGTGGAACATGGTCCCCCCAAGAGTCTCTGCACATAATCTTTTGGAGCTCAGAGCTGTTTATCTGGCTCTAAAGGCATTTGCTCCTTACCTTCAAAACAAGGTGGTGCAAGTCAGAACAGACAACACCACAACCATGTATTACATCAACAAACAAGGGGGTACCAGCTCAACCCTGCTGTGCACAGAAGCAATTAATCTGTGGTACCTGGTATACTCTATTGGAGTATCCTTGTCAGCCATTCACCTTCCAGGGAAGGACAATGTACTGGCAGACTCTCTCAGCAGGATAAGTGAGGACCACCATGAGTGGTGCCTGAACTCTTAGATACTCAGTACAGTTTACAGGAGATGGGGCACTCCAGAGGTAGATCTATTTGTCCTCTGCAGAAAATCACCAACTATCAAGGTACTGTTGCAGGCCCCCTCTAAGGGGCACAATTCCCCTCTATGTGATGGCCCTGGATTAGACAGGGAAATTTCTGTATGCATTCCCTCCATTTCCTATGATATTCAGGACCCTGCTGAAATTGAGGTCCCAACCAGCAACAGTGGTACTGGTAGCATCGGATTGGGTGAGACAGCACTGGTATTCTCTTGTGCTGACTCTGTCAGTAGTTCCTCCAATCCATTTGCCCAGGAGGCACAACCTGCTAACCTCCTCTTAGGGCAGGATCCTGTACTCCAATCTCAAATCACTGAGGCTCAAGGCATGGCTCTTGAGGACTTAGAATTTGCTAACCTTAAGCTATCAGAGCAGGTACTGACAGTGCTTAGGGGTTCCAGGAAATCTTCTACTAAGAAAACATATTCTTCTAAGTAGAAGAGGTTCTCCATATTGTGTGCAGGTAAGGGTGTGGACCCCCTCCAGGGCTGACTTGGCTATTCTCCTGGATTATTTTACACACTTACACTCCTTAGGCCTGAACCCTTCGACCCCCAAGGTCCACTTGGCTTCAGTCTCTGCTTATCTGTCAGCTGGTAAAGAGAGATCCATGGCCTCTCATCCAATATTCAGAAAATATTTTAAAGGCCTTAACTTTCTGCACCCTCCCCTGAGGGAACTGGTCCCAGCCTGTAATTTAAATATCTGCATTGCTAAGCTCATGGATACACCATTCGAACCTATGGCAACCGCAGATTTGAAGTATATCACTTGGAAAACTGTGTTTCTGGTTGATATTACTTCAGTCAAAAGAATCAGTGAATTACAAGCCCGGTGCAGAGATGTGGACTACATCTCCTTCCACAGGGATAAAGTGGTCCTCAGGACAAACAGAAAATTCCTTTCCAAAGTGGTATCAGATTTTCACTTAAATCAGTCTATCACTCTACCTGTCTTTTTTTTTTACAGAGAACTCCAGTTCTCCAGAAAGGAGGCTTCACTCCCTTGATGTCAAAAGGGCACTTAGCCACTACACTGACAGAACCAAGTCTTACAGATCAAGTCAAACACAACTCTTTATCACCTATGGTGAGGTGGGTAAAGGCAGAGCTGCCACAAAATGTACGATTGCTTGCTGGACAGTGGCATGTATACAGTTTTGTTATAGTAAGGTGGGTAAACGGGCACCTCTGGGCCTGAGAGTACACTCCACAAGGGGCACAGCTGCTTCAGTGGCAGCTTCAAGAGAAATTTCACTACTGGAAATCTGCAAAGCAGTTACATGGAAAACAGTGCACAACTTCACAAAGCATTACAGCTTGGATTTGCAATCCAGAGGTGATGCTAGGTTTGGTATAGCAGTACTGCAGAGCTTGTTTCCAAAACAGGTTCTCTGCCCAACCTCCAAAGGTACTGCTTGGTAGTCTGCATCAGTTTAATCATGAGTGATTTCTGGGGTTAGAAGAAAAAAAACTCACCATAGTAATCTTGTTTCTTCAAAGGGTTCACTCATTATGATTAAAGACCCTCCCTGCCTCCCCTACTGGAACCTATAGAAGTTGCTATGCATCCCTGCATTGTTTTTTTTTCTCTCTACATAGGTTCAGGTAGAGACTCACTTTGTTTAACCAGTTGGTGTCCAGGTGGTCTCGAGATTCTTAGGTTTGTTTAGTAAGGATATTTGACCTAAAAAGACAAAATATTATTTTAATGTTATTAGTTTTAGCTAGAGGGTCCTATACCCAGTTAGGCTCTGTAAGAATCTAAAGCACTCTGAATGCAGCAGTTGCTAGGGCAGCAATTTGAAAGTGGCATGAGCCAATTGAGAGTTCCATCATTTGCATATAATTCCATTTCTCCGGGCAGTTCAACACAGGAGGCTGACTGCATCAGTTTAATCACAATGAGTGAGCCCTTTGAAGAAACAAGATTACTATGGTGAGTAATTTGTTCTTACTTTCTCTGCGTATAACTACATCCTGGACCTTATTTGGTCACAAAGGTCCCACTTTCCTCATTCACATCTACATATTATATGCATGTGCCTATCTAATGCATGTTTGAAGCTCCTCACTGTATTTGCACCTACCACCTCTTATGGCAGGCTGTTCCAGGCATCTACCACCCTTTCTGTGGAGGTGCTGGGATTGAAGACACGGACACCAATTCAGGCTGATGAAATTGGACCTCTCTTGTCTGAATATTTAGTTACATAACAGCAAATAAAATAAACAGAACGAACTGAAGACAGCAAAACAAAGATCCAAAAATTCAAATAAACAGGTTTACAGATGTAGCTCTAGTACAGGCTAGAGAGATGTTGATCTAGGCGCAGACCAACTCAAGACTGACTTCATTCAAAATCTGAACTCTTTTTATCTAGGGGCTGGATCATATGACCTGAAGCCCCTCCCATATACCATGATGTAGCATAACTTTCCTTTAATAACATTTCTTTTTATTTTACTACAATTTATATTTATTTATAGATTGGCTAATAACATGACTGTAGCTTCACAATAGGAATTTAATGTGGTTTTATATTAATATTCCCTACTCCTGCAAATTCTAGCTCCTCCCACATCAAGGTATACCATAAATAACATCAAAATGAGGCCGGCTGGCTCTTAGGATGGTATACCTGGTGTGGAGAGGCTATAGAAGCAGAAAGCCAACAGGAATATAATATAAGGCAAGTATTTCCAAAAAGCAAAGTATCATTTCCATTTATGTTCATTTATTCATGTTTAATAAATGACTTCCTGAATTGTACTTAGCTACCTTTAATATGTCACCCAGCTTAACATAACATAGTCATTTTATTCAAGGAAGCAGATATAGTCTTGTTTCAGGGCTGAGAGAAGGGGGAACTTGATACAACAGAGGCAGCTTTTTAGGAAAACTAATGTGCTTATTCTGCACTATGATATGAAGCACACGCTGAGGGAAATGGCTTTATGCTAAACTGCCGCATTGCACCATGCTACTAGCTAGGGGTAGCACACATTACAAGGAGAGCTCTTGAGAAAACTGCTGCATTGCACCATGCCTTCGGGTAAGCGGTTTCCCTACCTACTATGAGATTCAGCAGGCTGCCTGTAATTTCAAAAAATATCATGCTGACCAAGAAGCTCACACTGTTTCATTCTAATTTGCTCAGATGGAGCCACGGTCTTTACTTAGCGCTGCTGTGGTTTTTGTTCCTCTCGCATGTTCGCGAGTTCTAAGTCGGACAGCACGGCTTACTCGGGCATGGAGCAGTGTAGTCGCTTACAGGGAGACTATGTTTAACATTGAGGGGGGTTCTCTTTGCAATGCTAACAAATCGTTTTAACATAAAGGGGGGTTTAACTGTTTAATTTCTTGGGACAGCTCGCGTTGCAGGCAAAAATGGCTCATCGAGCCATATGAAAGTAAACAGGGGTATATAAGAGGGTCGCTTCATTTTGGGAGCCAGAATAAAATAAAATTAATTTAAATGGATTTCAACCTCAATAAGCATATTATGTAGGTGGCCAGCCTACTAATATGCTAAATCTATTAAGAGGTGAAACCTGAAGAGAAGAAAAGGGTGGGTTCCAAAAATTAATATGCTGTTGAACAACAGACTTGCAGGAGGACTTAAAGCATACTAAAAATAAAGGGGTACAGATTCATATTCCAGCTCCAGAAACAAAAGGGGGTTCCCTGTTACAACATCCCTATTACACTTCCCCCCCACAAGCTTCATAGCATGCCCCCATATTCCGGTGCTCCTCCCCTCCTGCACTTTGTTCACCCCCATGAGGTACTTACAGGTTTCAATCATGTCCCATCTCTCTCTCTCTCTCTCCCCTATCCTCCAAGGAGTATGTGTTGAGTATATGTTGAGCTCCCACAGTCTCTCTCCTCTCATGCAACCTCTGCACCATTTCGGGTAACCCTCCTCTTTACTGCTTCCACCCTGTTGATGTCCTTGAGAAGGTGTGGCCTCTGGAACTGGACACAGCATTCCAGGTAAGGTCTCACAAGTAAGTGATACAGAGGCAACACCACCTCCTGTCTCCTGCTAGAAGTCCCCCTCCCTATGAACCCCAGCATCCAGCTTGCCTTATCTACTGCCTTGTTTCAGTGTCCTGTCACCTTGTAATCATTATATATGATCATCCAGAGGCCCCTCTCTTTATTGATAACTGTAAGTACCTCCCCTTCCATCTCATAAGCAACCCCCAGCTTCCCCACCCTAGGTGCATGGCTTTGCATTTTTTTGGCATTAAAACCCAGTTGCCACTCCCTAGACCAATTCTCTTGTTTCCCCAGGTCCCTTTGCATTCTTTCCACCCCCTACTGAGTGTTCACCCTGTTGCAGATTTTTGTGTCATCCGCAAAGAGACAGACCTAACATAGTTATCAGGAGTGAATGCACTTTGGGAGAATGCTGAGTATCTTTTTTCCAAAATTCCAGTGCTTTAAGCCACTTTAGTCTATGCTTTTGATTTTATAAAGTTTCTTGTAAACTTTTTAGTTTCTATATGTCTATTGCAAGTAGTAGCAGGAAGCCATGCTGTAGCTTCAGATTACTGGAAGTTGCTGATCTGATCTGAGGATCTTCCAGAACAGAAAGTGGGAGCTAAAATGCATAACTGGATATATTGATATGCTGACTAAAAAAAGGAACAGGAGCTTATATGAATACACCGGATACCCCCCCCCCAAAATCATGCACTCAGAGATGCTAAGAGAGGTATGCAATATGGCGGACGCACAGAGTGTAATAGTGAAATCATTTTACAATATATTACAAAAGTAAATCAGCTGGGATCATGGCAAAAATGCAAGGATTTTTTTGAATCTTCTGTCACCAGTCATCCCAGCTTTCATTGTCATCTTCAAACTCTGCAGTTTTGATATATTTGTTATATCAAGTTTATTATTTTGCTTTTAATCTGTTGTTATTCTATGGGTTGTTGTACAGGTGTATTGCTGATATAAACACAGGTGTATGAATTTGATTATAGCTGATAATAGTTTAATGTTAAGTAAATTGAATTTCTTTTAACCAGGATTTGTGTATACTAAAGGGAAAAGAAAGAAAGGAAATAATGAACACCAGAAGTAGGAAAATTACACAGCCCTCTATTAGGGAAGCAAAATCCAAAATAAAAACTAAAAAGGACTGTGTCTTTATAGGTAACCTGGAAATTTCCCAGTCCTCACCTCCTGCTGCTTATACCCCAACTGGGACAAATAAAAGGGAAGTATATCATTTCAAGGAGAAAGGGCTATAAATTTAAAAGGGAAGTCCCAGGATGTGGCTTTTAATAAAAAAAGTCTTAGAAGAACCCTCCAAAGATTCCCCTAAGTGTATGAAGCAGAGAGTTGGGCAAATGGGACTGAGGATTAAGACTGATGATAGTAGGGATATTAATCCTAATTCTCAGCTCCTATATAATGAACAAATGGCTGAAAATGAAAAATCAAAGCCAGGAAACCTAAAGAAGGTAAAAGCTGAAGGTAGTGTGGATAGATCTCAGGAACTTAATAAGAATCCTCGATTAATGAAGGTCACTACACAAAAAAACTATAACTGAATTTTTTATAAAATCAAAAAGTCTCTTGGAAAATCAGAATTTACCTGGGGAATCATTAGCAAAAGCAGAGAAAATACAGAAAAACTATATAATTATCAGCAACAAACAAAAGAACATAGCACTGAAAGGTAAAGAAAGCTCTAAAATGGAATTATTCGGCCCTCTTAACTCAGTAGAAAACCTAGACATACTTTTATCCCCTGTTAAGAGAGCAGAAAGTTATTCAATATTGGCTGGGTCTCCCAAAACTGTATTTCAGAATTTAGATAAAGAACTCAGACTGATCTTGACCCTGATTTTTTTTATGCACAGTGCCCTGATACTTTGCCAAAGTATACTATTAAAGCATTGGCTCACCCAGTTATGGCAAATATTGTACTTATTGAAGCATTAAATGATCTGAAAAACACATTTGAAGGATTTTCCATCAATATTTCAGCTAGATTAGAGGAACTGGAAAAAATGGTGATAACTGAGGGAAAAATTATAAGGAATGAATTGTCTTTCTCCTCTGTAATGATTCCAGACTCTCCAAATGAAGGGGGAAAAAAACTTGGACCAGTGAAAAATGAAAGGAATAAGAAAAAGAGAGCAAAAAATAAAATAAAAAAGAAAAATATAATTAATAAAAATCAAGATGTTGCCAGACAGGATAAACAAAAGAAAAAACCCTATGAAGAAAAACAAAATACATTTCCCCCCATGAGCCCTGTGGTAGTTATAGATTATAAAATTGAAAAAAAGAAATCCTCCCCAAGCTTTGGGTAATAGAAAAATAATAAAACAGAAAGCTAACCAATCTGACATAATGATTATCCCTTTGGTGTCTCCAAATCTTATGAAAGAGGATATGTTTTTAACTGGTAAATAAGTTTGTATTAGGATAGAAGGATTGTTTAGTAAAAGTAATGAAAATAGATTCCTTAAAAGACTTAATGGAATACCTTCTCAGAGCAGAACTAGGAACACAATATAAAAAAGAAGAGCTATTATGGGTACATAAAGACATAAATGAAGAGGCGAAACCCATCTATATTCTGGTTACTGAAATAGAATTAGCTAAAAAAGTTTGGGCAGCACAAAACAGACTAAATTTTTGGGGTCTCACGGTGTCTGCCCCAATTACATGGAATACAATCTTCCAGCTTATGGAAGTGGAATCAGAAACTAGAGATACCCCCACCTTTGAAATATACACAATGATTTTAAGATCTTTTAAATGGAACTTTCAGCAAAAGGTTACTAAAGGGAATATAGGGGACAAGAAAAAATTATTAGTCCTGTCTATTTTCAGAGTAAAAAAAGTAGCCAGAGGAAAATAGTGATAGTGTAAGAAATTCCTGTGCTCCACAGAACCAGTCAGAAAAACCACAAGACAACGAATTTAAACTATTGTTGTAGTCGTATATCCACCTTATTAGAGCCCCTAGTGCCTCAGCTTAATGCCTTCAAGGGGGCATTTTTACATCCTGGTTACCAATGCACATTTAAATACATAAAAAAAACTGTGACATCACATTAGAAAAAAAATCACCTATTAGTTAAAAGGAATATCATTACAAAATGTGCATATGTGTTTTAATGTTATATAATTACTGGTCAGCAATTTTTTCTATGGGCCGAACCAGTTGCTATTTGCCATAATAACCGGCTGGTTATTACGGCATTCACGCGCCCAGTCACTCAGTCGATGACGCTCGCTCATTGGATTATGTTCGGCGTGGGGGTGGGTTAAATGCTCTTACAAACATGGCAGCTCCATCTCTCGCGTCCCGTGAAGCTTCCGAAACAAGACGCGTCCATCCTTTTTTCTTTTTTTTTTATTTGTTTCATGTATCTGGTTGATCCAGCCTTTTCCCCAGCAAAATATCTGGTTGATCCTACCGTTTGTCTGTTTCAGGACAAAATGACTAGAGCTACAACGGAGCGTGCCAGGGAAGCGTGGTAGGCACGATCAGGTCAGAGACTAGCTGTAAGCAATAAACAAAACAGAAACAAAAGAACTATGTTAAGGAAGGGAGTTAGAGGGCAGAAGACAGATGAAGTCAGAGATTGTGTGTGTGTGTGTCTGGGTTTGTGAGAGAGAGAGAGAGAGAGTGTGTGTGTGTGTGTGAACACTGAATTCAAACAGGAGAAAAATTGCTGACCTTTTATTATAAAAATTAAAAGATGGGGAAGTGTGTCATATTCAAATTTAATGCTCACCCTCGGTATGGGATGCTTTGATAAACCCCTTGGGCTTCGCCCTCAGGGTTTATGTAGCATCGAACACCTTGGGTAAGCATTAAATTCTCATAACACACACTTCCCCATCCATTATTCTCTATGTTACACTCATGCTACACGTCATGTGCATCACACCATTAGCAAAAACTAATAAACAAGAACAAACACAAATATCTCTATTTAGTTGGAACAGTGGTATGATACAGAGAACAAGATATTTCTTTTGTTAACTTTTATAGTTGGCTACAGTACTTATTAATTAGATTCTAATAATATATGAACATGTTCTCCATAATAGGGATACACTGATATCAATATGCATTCACAGGGTAAATAAGAAGCCACTAAAATATAACTATTTACCATTCATAAATAATTCAGATTGTTACTTACTACCTAGTCTCAAGATATCACTAAGAAATGAGAGAAAAAAAGAGAGTTTGGTTTGTCTGTGAGGTCTGTCCAGGACCTTTTGTTATTGAAACATAATGCTTGTGCTCATGCTGGCCATCTGTGCCAGAAAGTTTATATAGGTACCTGAAATAAAAATAAAAAAAAAATAGATGTATAAGTTATTTGGTACAAAATAGCACACCATTGAAAAAATATACAATAAGCAATTTTTACAGTGAACCCCCATTATATGGGATTCTTATCTATGATAGTTCATTCTATATTTCCAAAAACGGTTTTAAGTCCCATCTTTCATTTAAACCCATGGGATTCACTGTTTCAGCTTAAAATATCCAAGAGCTCTCCTTTTGTAATAACAAATTGGATCTGCCCCCCCGGGGGGCATTTTACTTATTCTAATCCCATAAATCTGAAACTAGCTGGATCAGATTGATGCTTACGGAAAAAAAAAGGTCTCCCCACTGGTGTGTCCAATTTCCTATTGAAAATAGATTGTACATGCTCTTGTATTCTTTCTTTTAAAGGTCTCACTGTCTTACCTATATAATGTCTATTACAACTGCACCATAGACTATATACCAGAAATGTTGTGGTACATGAAATGAAATCCTGTATCTTGAGGTGTGTACCATTTGGCATTGTCAATTCATTGCCAATGATCATGTATTGGCACACATTGCATCTCTTGCATTTATGATTACCTACTGGTTTACTTGGTAACCATGTACTTATAGGTGTCTCTTTTTGGAAAAACTGGCTTCTAACCAGCTTCTCTTTTAAATTTGCAGTCCTTCTAAAGGTGACTCTGTGTGTTTCTGGTAATATTTCTTTCATTTTTGGTCTCCTTTTAGAATGTCCCAACATCTCCACACAACATTTCCCACTTGCCAAGATACTCTAGTATGTTCTAATGAACATGTGGATTTATCATTATTTGTATCAGACATAGTAGTTTTAGTTGTACAAGTCAGAACATCTGCCTGTTTCTTATGCTGTACCTTTCTTTGTGCATTATTCAATACTTCAGTTGTATACCCCCTTTCCTTAAACTTTTTTAGTAATGCATCAGCTTATTCATTAAAATCTGATCTTCAGTACAATTTCTTCAAATTCTTACTAACTGCCAATATGGAATTGATCTTTTAAGTTTGTATGGATGACAACTGTCATTTCTTAACAGTGAGTTAGTAGAATGTTTGCTTTCTAAAGCCTTTGGTATTTATCTTTCCTGTTACCTCGTCACCAAATAATTGGAAAATAGTGATACTTTGGCATTTTTTTGGGTGGGGCTGTTCTCTTCATTAATAGGAATGCAGGTTGTAAAACAAAAATTATTACATGTTAGGAGAGTATTTGATAATGAAGATGGAAGTCAAGTTAATTTTATTTGTGAATCTAGGAATCTTTTTGACAAACTTGAAAAGGAATCTGAAAAGTTGGACAAATTTAGAATTCTCTTGGTAGACGTGTTTGACCTTGGTATATTAAAGCAGGCGGAGATGAGAGTCGATTGACTAAATGAAAATGAATCACTTCAAACACAACCTAGTGAAACATGTACTATTGCAGGTAAAACATCAAGTCTTATAACTTGGAATGTGGCTGGTCTTATGGGAAAAATAGCTGATAAAGACTGGTTAAATTATATAAAGAGATTTGATGTTATTTTACTTCAAGAAACTTGGACTGAAGAATCCTTTGACACAAATGGTTATCAGGCTTGTTGTTCACCTGCCATTAAAATGAAAAGATTTGGAAGGCCTTTGGGTGGTATTTTTACATATGTTAAAATTGATAGGGATAATTCACAATTGGATATTTTTAAGATTGATCCAAATTACATTATTACATTTATGAAGTAGAACAATCAGTTTCACTATCATAAATGTATACATTCCTCCATTTAAACAATCTTCAGGTCGTAAAGCTATATGGAATAATCCTTTTAATGACATAGACACAGCGTTTAAAAAGAATGCATCAAGTATTTTCATAATGGCTAGTGACTTCAATGGCAGGATCTCGGATTATGATAATATCAATATCCTGGAGCCAATTCTGAACATGAATAATTGTAAAAGAAGGTTAAACCAGTACAAAAAATGTAATAAAAATGGTTCTGAATTAACAAAAATTGATTGAAGATAATACATTATTAATTCTAAATGGTAGGTTGCCAGGGAATCTTGAAGGAAGAACTACATATTTTTCACATAACAGTCAAGCACTATTGATTATGTTCTCTGTGATCCAGATAGTCATTGACTATTTACTAATTTGGCTATCAAAATGAGATCAGAGAGTGATAACGCTCCTATTGAACTCAAAATTGACTTAATGATGAAGCTGTTGAAACATTTCAAATTCCTTTCTTGCCAACTTTTGGTTCAGTGGGCTCTAATAAGTTAATTAGAGCAAATATTAATACAGTAATAATAGCAGATTTTTTATTTATGAATTTTGATACAGATTTGACTTTTGAAACTAGTAATCTGTGTGAAACAAGCAATTAATTGTAAATATTCATCAAGAAATCATAAGTAAGATCTGTGTCAATAACCACAAGCAAGAGGTAGCAAAAACTTGGTTTGATGTAAAGGCAACAAGTTAATTAAATAGGTTAATGAGATGGACAAAAAAAATCCAGCTAAGAAAAACTTTTTGCATTTAAATAAAACTAGAAAACAATATCAACAATTTCTAGAAATCAAGAAATTGGAAGCCTAAAATAAACATTGGCAGGAAATACATAAAATAATTCAGTCTAATGATAATAATGCCTTTTGGAAACTGGTAGCCAAGGGGTAAACTGTTACCACTCCTTCTTGTCTTTATATACAGCAAAGGAACAATGGTTAGCTATTTTAAAACTATTTTCTCATCTGATATGGTACAAATTCATCAGTACTCAAGTTTAAATATTGAAGAAAGAGAATATATACCTTTAATTTTAGATGAAATAAATATTGAAAATGCCATTAATAAGTTAAAAAATAATAAAGCACCAGGACAAGATCTGCTACCCCCTGAAATATATAAACAACATTCTTCATTTTGGATTCCTTCGTTAACCTGTTTATTTAATCTTTGCTTGCGACTTAGGTATATCCCTCAGGCTTGGACAAAGAACATTATCACACCAATTCACAAAAAAGATTCAGTTTATGATCCAACTAATTTCAGGCCAGTAAACCTTTTGGATGTATCATCAAAAATCTTGAGTAGAATTATCTTGAGTAAATTGACAGAATTGCCTGATTTAAATGAGATAATCTCTCCTCTTCAGGCAGGTTTTAGGGAGGCGCACTCAACAATAGATAATATATATGTGTTTGCCCATCTTTTGGAAAAATATATCCATATAAGAAAGATGAAAATGTTTATGTTTTATTTGTAGATTTCTCATCCACATTTGATTCAACAAATAGATTAAAATTATGGGAAATCTTACGTGAAAAAAAAAATTCTGAAACCCTTGTTGACCCCCCCATATATTTATTATATACCAACACCTCAACGGCTGTGAGATATGGTAATGATGACATGACTGGTTACTGTTCTATGAACCATGGAGTCGGGCAAGGATGTTTACTTGACCTGGTTTTATTCAACATCTATATTAACTCATTATTAGAATATAGTAACACTGTTCAATTGGACTCCCCTCTTAACAAAATCAAGTTACATTCATTAGCTTAGGCTGATGATATTGTATTATTTTCATTATCTCATATAGGTTTATAAAGACAGATCAGTATCTTTTCAGAAAAAATGTAAAAACTTAGAACTTAAAATAAATTTAAAGAAAACTAAAGGAATGGTAATTCGACCATCTATCAAATCTAAAAACTAGTTGATTCAATTGAATTTAAATAAGATCAAAATGGTAAAAGAATATAGTTATCTCGGAGTACAAATCTCAGCCAATACTTTGTGGAACAAACATCTTAAAGCACAAAATCTTAAGGCTAAATTAATTGCTAAAGGAAGGGAGGATGAGCCAGGCTAGTTTAGCAGATGAGGGGGGAGGACCAGTCACGAGCAGTAATGGTGGGGGTAGTGAGGTACAGAAGGATACTCAGGAGGATGAGAGGTATAGGATTGGAGGGTGGCCAGGGTAAATAAGGAGGGGATGGCAGGTGGCACTCAGATAGGGGGAGGAGCAAGGAGCCGACTGGGGGAGGGGCTGGTAGAAAGGATGAGGGACATGAAGCGGGGAATGGAGGAAAAGGGGTGGCCAGAGTGCTCCTGTTGGGTGATTCCATGATCGGGGGATCAAATGAGATAGGGAGGGAGAAGCCTGCCCGGTTAGAACAAAATGCTTCCCTGGACTAACAGTGCACAGGGCCAAGCATGAGGTATATCAGCTGGCAAAGGATTGTGGAGGTTCCCCGGACATAATGGTCCACCTGGGTACCAATGACATTGAGGGAAATAGTGAGCTAGAGATACAGACAAGGTTCAGGGAGCTTGCCAGGGTCTGTCATGATATAGGATGTGCAATTTCCTGCCAGTGCCAAGGGCTAGTGGGGATCACAAGAAGATGATTAGGGTGATAAACCAGTGGCTCAGGGAGTAGTGTGGGGCCAGAGGGTATGGGTTGATGGGGGATTGGGGGGAGACCTGGGAGGATAAGGGGCTGTATGCTAGAGATAGGCTCCATCTCAATTCGAAGGGGAAGGAAATCCTTAAGTTGAAAATAGAGGGTTTCATTGGTGAAAGGTGGGGTTTAAACTTGTGAAGGGGGAGGTATGGGAGAAAAGGCTATTGAGGGGGGTCCGATAAAGGAGGGACTCTGTCTCCACCCCCCTGGGGAGCTGGAGGAATGCAGGAAAAGGCCGACTGGTAAGGTGCGGACCAGAGGAAGACAAAATCCTCATGGGAACACGAGCAGGGGAAATGGAAGTATAGAGAAAGGGTGGAAGGTAGTCTACTAAATGCCAGGAGCTTGGACAATAAAATTTCTGAGCTCCAGGCGATGCTAACTGAGGGAGAGGTGGAAGTGGCAGCAGTCACTGAGACCTGGGCCATCGCAGGGCATGACTGGGACCTGAATCTGGAGGGTTACACCATGTTCAGGAAGAACAGAGGGAAGGGGAGGAGGGGTAGCAATAATAGGCAAAAACTGCATTGCCATAGGAGGAGTGGAGGAGGCGGAAGGAACTGTGGAGGTGATTTGGGTCACCTTGATAACAAGGGGTGGCAAGAGAGTAAAAATAGGAGTGGTGTATAGACCCCTTGTGCTGGCGGAGGAGCTGGAGGAGAGTCTGGTGGCAGATATTGGGAGACACTGCAGATTGGGAAGGGGAAGGGTGGTGGTGTTGGGGACTTAAACATGCCAGGAACAGACTGGGAGACTATGACATCCTCGGTGGCCAGGGAACAGAGGTTGTTGGAGGTATTTCAGGGCACGTTCCTAACTCAGCAGGTGGGAGAATCAACCAGGGAGGAGCGGATACTGGATGTGGTCCTGGCAGACAGTGACCAGATTGGGAGCCTGGAGGTAAGAGACCCATTGGCAGGGAGTGACCATGCAATGATCTGGTTCTGCCTGAACCTAGGAGGGGAAGAAGGCTGCACAAAGAAGGTGGTAACTGACTTCAGGGGGGTGGATTTCAAGGAATTGGGAAGGATCCTTAAGGAGCACTTGGATGGGATTGGACCAGACATGGATGCTGATAGTAGGTGGGAAATCATCAGGAGGGGGGTGCAGAATGCTACCAGCACCTGCGCAAGAGTAAGATGAAAATGCGGTAGGGCCCGAAAACCCTGCTGGTGGACCAGGGAGGTTCAGGAGGTGGTGAGGGGAAAGAAGGCAGCCAATAGGCAACTCAAGTGCTCAAGGAGTGAAAGGGACCAAGGGGAGTACGAGCTGATGGCTAGAAGGGCCACTAGGGTGGTGAGGGCGGCTAAGACAAGGAAGGAGCAGAACTTGGCTGGGAAATTAGGAGAGGGAACAAGGGGTTCTTTAGATACATTGGGGAAAAACGAAGGATGAAAGGGCCGATTAGTAGGATTAAAACAGGGGAGGGATGGGCACAAGACCCGGGGTAGCAGGCTGAAGTACTAAATGAGTACTTCGCCTCAGTTTTCACCATGGAAAATAGGGGGGCTGCATCATACATGGGAGGAGACGGTGAAACTGAGGAGGGGGAGGACCCTTACCAATTGGCGGGTCTGTGGGGGTCACTGGCAGGTGGGGGGAAGGCAAAGCAGGGGGACAAGGTAGCAGAGGTGGAAATCACAGCAGAGAGAGTGAGGGAAGCCCTCAGGTCCCTTAAGATGGAGAAAGCACCAGGGCTGGATAAATTACATCCCAGAGTGCTGAAGAAACTGGTGGTTGTCCTGGCAAAACCCTTGGCGGAGCTCTTCAGCATCTCACTGAGGACAGGGTGGGTGCCCCAGGACTGGAAGGTGGCACATATAGTGCCTATCCACAAGCGGGGATCAAGGGAGGTGGCAGGGAACTACAGGCCAGTCAGCCTGACATAGGTGGTGGGCAAGGTGATGGAGGGCATTGTCAAGGAGAGACATGGAGGGACCTGGAAAAGTTGGGGTGCCTGGATGATAGACAGCATGGATTCATCCTGGGGAAATTGTGTCAGACAAACTTTGTGGAGTTCTATGACTGGGTGACGAGTGCCTTGGACCTGGGTAGACCAGTGGACGTCCTCTTTCTTGACTTCAGCAAGATGTTTGACTCTGTTTCTCATGGAGGCCTGTTGGATAATCTGGGAGAAATGGGGGTGGGGAACCAGATGATCAGATGGATAGGAAATTGGCTCCAGAACCAGACCCAGATGGTCGTAGTTGGTGGGATAGTCTCATCCCCAAGGAGGGTCATTAGTAGAGTCCCTCAGGGATCAGTCCTTGGGCCCCTCCTGTTCAACGTCTACATCTCTGACATTAGGAAGGGTATCAGGAGTGAGATGAGTCTCTTTGCAGATGACTCAAAACTGTGGATGATGGTGGATGGGGAGGAGGGAAGGGTGGCCCTACAGGGGGACCTAGAGGCTCTGGAAAGGTGGTCTAGAAAGTAGAAGCCAGGAGAAAGGACTGCTGTGTGACTGGACTTCTCTACTGGGACTATATTGCCCTCCTTCCTTCCCCTCCACCCTCCCCCCCAAAGCTAGTTCTACTTTTATAGGCACAGAATTTGACTGACAACAGGAACTTCCTGTTTGGGAGCAGGAAGTGAGTGATCACAGAGCCACCAAAGACCCACCATCCTAAAAGGGCAAGAGTAGCTCTCCGGCTCCCTCTAGCTGCTGGAGGTCGGTCTCTGAGCAAGTAAGGGGTCTACTGAGAAATATAGGATATTCTTGTCTCAGAACAGGACAATCAGGAGCTTAAAGGGCACACAGGCAGAAAGTAAGGAGAGAGAGAGAAAAAAACAGAGGAAAGAGTAAGGATTGCAAACAGTTAAGGGGCCAGAAATAAGATGTGATGGGAGTGGTGCAGTGCAGTGGCTGTGGAGCAGCAGTCTTCTGGGAGACATTCTGGAGGATGCAGTGTTGTCCCATCTGCAGGCACCTCTCTAGGCTGAGGGAGGAGGTTGCTCATCTCCAGGCTGAGTTGGCCAGGATTTGTGGGACATCCTCTTCCATCCAGGGACCACCAGTGCCACTGCCGTTGCCTCAGAGGTTGCCAAGAAAGAGGAGCAGTTGGACCACAGTGGGCTCAGGGAGGGTGAGGGTGGTGGAACAGAGGTGCATCCCTCCAGTTGTACATCTCCACAATTCCTGTGCCATTCTGGCAAAGTGTGGTTCCTCTATGGAGGCACCCACAGTGGAGACCAAGGAGGATGCTGGGAACCTCCACAAAGGAGACCCACAGGAGGGTGGCAGGGGACCCCACAGGGGAAGGAAACAACTCCTGGTGGGGGACTCCATTGTTAGGAAGGTAGAACTGGGGGAGGAAGGGGAGAGGGAGGTAAGGTGCCTGCCTGGTGCCATGGCTTGGAGGGACAGGGAGCGAATCCTCAGGATTACTGGAGCAGCTGCACAGGGGAGGGAGCTGGATGTCACTGTCAACCTAGGGACAAATGACCTGGCTAAGAAAGGGATTAGAGAAGTGCAGGAAGAGTTTGTGGAATTGGGAGGGGCCTTGGACAAGTAGCACATGGTACCATCGGAGGTGCTGCCCATCTATGGTGTAGAGGAGGCAGGTGTTTCCACCATGGGATTCAATCAGTGGTTGAAAACTGGTGTGGAGCTCAGGATTTGGCTTCATTGGACTGGGGTCCACCTGAGTGATGCAAGCCTATACTGGCATGATGGGCTGCATCTGTCCAGGAGGGCAGGATCCTAGGTGATAGGTTTAAATGCTTCTGTTGGCAAGCATTTAAACTAGCCAAGGGGGGAGGCACTGGAAAGGAGCAGGAAAATCTTAGCCCCCCCCAAAAAAAATCATAGTAGTAAGTGCGGTAAACACCAACATAGAGGTGTCGATAGGGAGAAGGGCAAGGGTAAATGGAGAAAGTGACAAAGGCAAAAAGGACAGGGATGGGGCAAAAAGGAGTAAGACCATCAGGAAATGGAAGGTAATGAGTGCCAATGCCTGTAGTCTGGGCAACAAGCTCCCTGAGCTGGTGGCCTTGAAGGAAGAGGGATGCCTGGATATTGTAGCAGTCACAGAAACATGGTACATAGAGAACCATGACTGGGATGTTAACATACCAGGATACATAACCTACAGGAGAGACAGGCAGGGGAGAAGAGGGGGAGGAGTAGCTCTCTAAGTAAAGGAAGGGATAAAAGCAACTGAACAAAACAGTAAACACGGAGGAGAAGAGGCACTGTGGGTCACCTTGGAGACTGGAAAGGGCACCACAATCCGCACAGGGGTTGTGTACAGACTCCGATGTCAGGGGGAGGGAATGGACAAGGATATGATAGAAGGCATTCTTAGAATGGCAGAGAAAGGAGATACTGTTGATGGGAGACCTGAATATGCCAGATGTTAACTGAGCACATTTGCTGCAGCCACATCCAAGAGCAGGGCCATTCTTGATGCCCTACAGGTGGCAGGCCTCAGACAGCTAGTTTCGAACCCACTCGTGAGGAGCAATCTTCAGACCTCTCCTCTCAAACGAGGCAGTGAGAGGATCTCAGATCTAGAAGTGGGTTGCCATCTGGGAACAAGTGACCATCAAACAGTGTGGTTCATGTTAAACTCAGCTACAGAGTCAAGCCATACAAAAGTGAGGGTACTGGACTTCTGGAGGGCTGACTTTGACAAGATGGGAGAGTGCCTCAGAAAAGCACTTGCAAACAGGCTAGAAGGAGGTGTGGAGCAACAATGGGAATCAAAACTGCCATCACAGAGGCAACAAGCCTTTGTGTGAAGCAAATAAACAAATCAAAATGAAAGAAAAAGCCACTATGGTTCTCAAAAGAGGTGGCTGTGAAAGTCAGGAAGAAAAAGATAGCATTCCGGAAGTATAAGGAAACACAGAAGGAGCAGGACAGAGAGATGTACCAGTTAAGGCAGAAGAAAGCAGGGAGGGAAGTCAGAATAGCAAAGGCCCAAACTGAGGAAAAGATAGCCAACTCGGTTAAGAAGGGGGATAAAACCTTTTATAGGTACATCAGCGAGCGTAGAAAGACAAAGGGAGGGATAGTAAGGCTGAATAGAATGAACGGTGGGTGGGCAGAGGGGGACAGTGAAAAAGCAGGGATACTGAACGAATATTTCTGCTCAGTATTCACAAAAGAGGAGGGGGAAGTGTCTGATCCAATTAACAGAAGCACTCTTGATAGGGGGGTCGATCCCAGTCCTTTCACAGAAGAAAGGGTTCTGCAAGAACTCCTAAAACTGAAGGTGGACAAAGCAATGGGTCCTGATGGAATTCACCCCAGAATTCAAAAAGAATTAAGGGGGGAACTAGTGAAACCACTGGCTACTTTTTTTAATAAATCATGGGAGGATGGTGTGGTACCTGAGGACTGGAGGAAGGTGGATGTGATTCCCCTTCACAAAAGTGGGACCAAGACAGAGGCAGGAAACTACAGACCTGTCAGTCTGACCTCTTTGGTAGGGAAAGTGATAGAATCACTTCTGAAGGAAAGAATAGTTGAGTACCTAGAGGCCAGTGGGGCACAGGACCCAAGGCAGCATGGGTTCATAGCGGGAAGGTCATGTCAGACGAATCTAATAGATTTCTTTGACGGGGTGACCAACGTAGTAGACCAGGGAGGGGCTGTGGACATGGCCTACCTAGACTTTAGAAAGGTATTTGACACAGTCCCATGCAAAAGATTAATAGTTAAATTAATCAACCTGGGAGTGGGTCCCAGGGTGGTAGCCTGGGTAAAACATTGGCTGGACAACAGGGCACAGAAGGTAATTGTAAATGGAGTCCACTCTGAAGAAAGAGGGGTTACTAGTGGGGTACCTTAGGGTTCAGTATTGGGTCCAGTCCTTTTTAATGTCTTCATATGTGACATTGCAGAGGGACTGGAAGGAAAAGTATGTCTCTTTGCAGATGACACTAAGATCTGCAACAGAGTTGATGCACAGGGTGGTGTGGAAAGGATGAGAAGGGACTTGCAAGGTTGGAGGAATGGTCAGAAGTATGGCAGCTTAGGATTCAATGCAAAGAAGTGCAAAATAATGCACCTGGGAAACAAGAACCAGGGAGAATACACAATGGGGGGAAGGTAGTAACAACAACAAAAAAGGAAAGGGACCTGGGGTAATCATATCAGATGACCTTAAGGTTAGCAAGCAATGTGAGAAGGCAGTAGGGAGAGCTGGGGGTATATTGGGATGCACAGGGAGAGGCATCAGCAGCAGAAAACAGGAAGTTGTTATCCCTCTGTACAGACAGTTGGTGGGACCCCATCTGGAGTACTGTGTCCAGTTCTGGAGACCCCATCTCTGCAAGGACATAGACAGGATAGAGGCAGTCCAGAAGAGGGCAACTAAAATGGTGCAGGGTCTGCAAGAGAAGCCATACGAGGAGAGACTGAAAGAGCTTAATATATATACCCTTGAGGAAAGAAGGGAGAGGGGGGACATGACAGAAACTTTTAAGTACCTCAGTGGAATCAACAAAGTCCAAGAGGGTAGCATCTTTCAGAAAAAGAGACGTACAAGAACAAGGGACACAATTTAAAGATGGGGAGCGGTCTAGGGCAATGTGAGAAAGTATTATTTCAGAGAGGGTAGTGGATGCATGGAACAGCCTTCCTGAGGAGGTTGTGTGGTCTAAAACTGTAGGAGAATTCAAGAATGCATGGGACAGACATAAGGCAATTTTTGTGGGGTAGGGAAGAAATAGGCTGTTGGTTAACTAGGATCTGCGGCCTATCCTGTAGGTAGGTAAATGGGCAGACTAGATGAGCCAAGCGGTCCTTATCTGCCGTCAAAGTCTATGTTTCTATGTTCTATGTTTCAATGCAGGGAAATGCAAGGTACTGCACCTGGGGGCCAGAAACCCGGGCCAAGTGTACACCCTGGGGATGCTATAAGTCTCGATGGCTGAGATGAACCTGGGGTGGTGGTGGATGTCAAGATGAACAACTCAGAGACTTGTAGGAGGGCAGCGGCAAAGGCCAACAGGATGCTTGGATGCATCGCTAGGGGGCTCACCTCCAGAAGGAGGGAAGTGATACTCCCACTGTATAACTGCTTGGTGAGGCCGCACCTGCATGCAGTTTTGGAGGCCACATTTAAAGAGGGACATTGAACTCCTGGAGAGGGTCCAGAGGAGGGCAACCAAAATGATTTGGGGCTTGGGGGATAGGACCTATGGGGAGAGGCTCAAAGAGCTAAATATGTACACACTGGAAGAGAGAAGGGACTGGGGGGACATGATAGAGGTCTTCAGGTACATGAAGGAGTAAATAGGGGAGGAGCAGTCAGGGTGCTCCGAAGGAAGGGTGGGCAACTAGAGGGCATGGGTGGAAGCTGGAGGGGGGAGATTCAGGGGAGAAAGGAGGAGGTGCTACTTCACTGAGAGGGTGGTGGAGCCATGGAATACGCTGCCTGGGGGCTGGTGGAGGCAGAAATGGTGGAGGGGTTCAAGAGAGGGTGGGACAGGTACAGGGAAAGGGTTCTGGAAGCAAAAACTAGTGCAGTGAGAATATCTGGGACTGGGAAGGGAGAAGCCAGAGAGGGTGGGGGTCAGCAAAGTCAGCTCCCAGGGTGGGGGCTGACCAAATAAGCAGACACGAAAGACCGTTAGGCCTATTCTGCTGGCATTTTAGTATGCTAGTATTATTGAGATTTAATTACACATATGGGAGGAATATGGTTTTACCAGCTATTCTTGCAGGGGAAGCTCAAATTAACCCGGTTATACTGTATGGGGCTGAAGTGTGGGGTACAGAAACCCATAAAACTTTAGAAAACCCATCAAATTATTATAGTAAATCCTTTAAAATACTGAAATCGACCTCAAATGCTATGGTTAGGGCTGAGCTAGGAAGGGTGGGGATTAATTGTATAAAAGAGTTGACTGATACATTTTTGGATCAAGATCATAAACAATCTGCTAAATAAGCTTCCTGTGATATGTCTGGAGGAAAAAATCAAATGGGACAGAAAAAATGTAAAATCTAAATGGCTTTTTGCTCTTAAAGAAGTAATGTCTAGTATAGAAGTACACCATTTGTGGACTGATTATAGTAGGGGAATAAATATATCAGACCAATATAATGAGCTAATCAAATTAAAATTGATTCAAAAGGCAAAGAGTAAAGATATAGAAAGAATCCAAGATTTGAAGAGTCGATTGGTTAAAAATAAAAATAAAATGGGGCTTCATTTGGAGGAATATTTAATAATTCCTATAAACTCACATCAGAGACAAAGTATAACATGGGCAAGATTTTAGTCAATTTCTTCCAAATATATCTATTTCAATAAGCTTGTAAATCAGAATATGAGAAATGGTGAAATTTCGACTTGCCCATGTAATAAAGGACATACTGATTCAATAATCCATATCATAACAAATTGTCCATTGTATATCAACCCATGAACTGACTATATATTGAATGTACTAACTATGTATGCAACCATGTTATACGAACCTATTTTTATACTTCTTCATCCAAGAACTTTAGATGAAGCCTCTAAGATTGCGAAATTCTTGGCTTCAATTATCAAAATAAAAAAGAGAATACCTCGATCACACAGAATAGAAAAGAAATAGATTGTCTTGATTTCCATCTTCATTTCTTTTATGAAAAATTATGGAATGGTTGGGTGATGTAAGTTGGGAGAAAATGACAGAACTTGTAGAAAATGTTATAGTTTGCGGTTAACGCAATTTTAGCCTGATTTTATTAAAATTTGTTATATGCTTTGCATAATTGTTGTAATGTTCATAATATGAATTTATTATGATCGAACAATATTTTGATGATGATGACATATGTTCCCCTCCAGTTCCTCAGCAATGTCACTTATGCAGACATTGAAAAGGACAGGACCTAGTACTGATCCCTGTGATACTCCACTGGTCACTCTCTTGTCCTCTGAGTGCCTGCTATTTTAACACCATCCTCTGCCTCCTATGTTTCAACCAGTTAGATTCCCAGCTCACCACCTTCTCCCCATCCCAGGTTGCTTTTTTTATCAGCCTCTTGTGTGGTAAAGTGTCAGAGGCCTTACTGAAGTCCTAATAGGCTACATCCACTGCCCTTCCCTGATCCCATCCCTAGTTACCCAGGCAAGGAAATCTGAGATTTATTTGACATGACCTCCCCCCATGAAGCCACACTGCTGGTTGTCCTGCAGCCCTTTTGTCTCCAGGTACTCCACCAGTCTCTTCTTCAGCAAGGACTCCATTACTGTCTTCACCACTGATGTGAGATTGGCTGGTCTGCAATTTCTAGCCTCCTCCCTGCTGCCACTCTTGTGCAGAGAGACCACATCAGCCCTCCTTTACTCCTTTGGAACCACCCCCTGTCTCCAATGAGGTGCTGAATAGTGCTACCAGAGGGGTGGCTAGCACAGTGCTCAGTTTCTTTAGAACCCTTGGGTGGATCCTGTCAGGCCCAATTGCCTAGTTTTCCTTTAGGGCTTCCAATCCCCAGTGGACTCTCTCTTCCGTAAATGGACTTGTGTCCACTTCCCCTTCCCCCTGGTGCCTCTTAATGCATGTTGGTCTGTCCCTTCCCCTTTCCACTGTGAAAACCGAGCAGAAGTATTTGTTTAAAATGTTAGCTTTTTCTTGGTCTTCTGCACAGTCCCCTCTTCTTGGTCTTCTGATCCTCACTATACCATCCCTTGCTTTCCTCTTTTTGCTCACATACCTGAAGAAAATCTTATCAATATTTTTGACCTCCTGGGCGATCCTCTCCTCATTTTGAACCTTTGCTGTCCTTATCCTCCTTTCTGTCTCCCTTTGTTCATCTAGCTATACCTCCTAGTCTACCTCCATTTGGGTCTCCATGTACTTCCTGAAAGCTGTTTTTCCCCCCTTACTGCCTTAGCCACCTCCTTTGAGAATCACAGTAGCCTCTTTCTTCTCTTACCCTTGCTTACTACCTTCAAACAGCTTGCCTTTACTTTAGTATTCCCTCCATTATTCTTTTTCATTGTGCCTCCACTCCTCCCCCGCCCATCCCCCCTTCAAGTTATTTCCTAAAGCAGCCTCCCATTTCTTTAAAATCTGCTTTCTTGACATCCAGAACCCTTGTCCTTGTGTGGTTTTTCTCCTGCCCAATCTGTATGCCAAACTACACTATACAATGATAGCTTGTACCCAGTGCTTGAGGCAGCATTTCTGATACACATCCTCATTTGGGATTTCTTTTACAAATAGTAGACACCCTTCCCACCTGTTTCTGCAATTCAGCATCTGTCACCAGAGCCCAGACCATCTTCAGTATAGCTGACAGCATCCCTTGGACAGTGGACCAAAATCGCCCTTCCCAGAGGGTAACACCAATGTTGGTGAGCTCCTCCATGCGCTTCAAGGTCACCAGGGACTTCCCTTGGGGGGCATCCCCTTAGAATACTTGTATATTGTTACAGGGGCACCATCATTAGGGTGCCATAATGTAGGTGCACTTAACCAGTTCGCCTGTCATACTGGCAAACTGGATTTCACAGTGCTTGTCATGGACGGAACTGTAGGGGTGTTACGCTGCTTGCCCCATACACCTCCAATGTGGAGGTGATTATATTACAGTTTCAGGGGGTACAGGGGGTAAATAGCCCACACTTGCCCCAGTGCATTGGGCGCAATTGGGGTCAGGCAGCACAATGGCTAGGTGTGATGACCGCCATCGGCTTTGTGCTGGCACTCTAATGTCCCTCACCCCTTTCCCTGTTGCACCATTGTTGGTGAACCTAGGGTACTTACTCCTTCCTGATGCTCCTTTACAGTCTCACCAGAATAAATAATGATCTACACTAAATGGCCTTCAGACTCCCAATCTCCAGAGTCATCACAGCTGTCTTGGTATCTGTCTCTGGAGGCTACCAGAGGATCAGACAATGAGTTCTGGTGTTTTCACAGATACTGAAGCCTCAGACAGCTACTTCAAGTGAGGAGCCCCTATTTCAAGTGGCCTGACAAGTAACCTGAGGCAGGGGTACCCCAAAGACACATCTGTACCCTCCTATCACTTGGCTGTCTTGGCACACATCTGCCAGAACACAAAACCTGCTACTCTAGCTCTACCTACTTGTTGTCAGAGGCTCTACCAGTAAATAGGCTCTGTGGTCTGGCATTCTAGTAAACAAACCTCTCTCCCTGCTGGCAGGAGGGGGTTGTTACACTCTACCTACAAGAAACTATTTCTGACCATGGAAATTCAGAGGTGGGCCAATGTTTTCACCCACTGCACCACAAAAGGGGTTATCTACTCCACCCTTCATACACTGACCAGCGTGGGTGTCTGTGATGCACCTCTTTCTATGACAGAATCCCCTCAAGATATAAAAAAAAATGTAAAACAAAATTTAAAACAACCATTCCAGTCTAAATTAAGGGTCCCTCTGTCCCATTAAGCCCAGCTCCACTCTCCCTGATGGTATCCGGTCAAAATCATGAAGGGAAAATGGCACTGTTGAAAACCGCATGGACATCACACCATGCACAGTTTTGGAGTTAGTGTATTTATATTACACAATGGCATGAAAGAATCCTGGACTCTGGTCAGTTTGGGAATGGATCCGGGATGTTATCCCAGTACAACATCATGGGTCTAGTCCCAGCATGCAGAAGACCGCAGCAAACGTTAAGGAAATCACTACACACATCCCATTTCACTGATTCCCCACTGCACCTTGCTTCAGTGATTCACACTGGGCAGCCACCTTTAGCATCCCCAGCTCCTTTTTCTCATACCAAAAATGCCATCAAACAAATCCATCCTGCATTTTCTAAACCGCCACTTCACCACTACCTTTCTCTCAGTTGACACTGTCCTGGTCACAGATTATAGCCACTACAGGCCCCCACTGTGAGGATGACAACCCCCCACTGAGGATGTACATTTAAAATATAAAACCTCCCATCCACCATACCACAAAGTGTCCCTCAAACAGAAAACCTGCACTGCACATCAAAGCCTTCTAAAAAAAAAAAAAAAAAGGAAATACATCAAAAGTACAACAAAGCCGTACCTAAACTGACTGTGCCCTCAACAACAAAGCCACAGTAACTCCACTCACCGATCAGCTCCCACTCAGTTCTGGTCACCACTGTCAGATTGATGCGGTAGCCTTGCTCCTTACCTCACACAGCAGCACTACAGTAGCTCTTCTGTCCAATCTCTGCCACTAACATAAAAAAAGCTGCATAATTCTGCACTTGTGAATAGAAAGAAAAACATGGCTAGCTTGTATAGAGCCAGGCACAGTCTCAGACCTGCAAGAGAAGAAAGCTGTGGTGAGGGGAACAAAATGCAGTACACAAAGTGGCAGCACCATCTTGTGGCCAAAACAGAAAGTATGGACTTTTTCTTTTAAATGTATACCTCCACACACCAAAAATGATAAAAAAAAAGCCCCAGATATATTTTTTCTACTTCCTTCTTTTATTAAAAAAAAAAAGAGCCATTGTATAATAGCAATAATGCACTCTAGGGTGTGGGTTGTGCTGGGATAACCTCACTTCTGGGGTGCTGGATGCACTCGGCCTGTGGCCTCATGCTCAGCCACTCCGGGCATGAGGTTATCTCAGCACAAATCATACCCTGTCATGCATTATTGCTTAATTAGTGCATTTTTTCACTTTGCCTGTTTTCTGGTGGCTATGCTACATGCTGTTAGACCGCGCCATTTTCCTTTCGCGATTTTGACCTAGTCCCCTCCCTGACAATTCTTTTTGTGAATAAAGCACCATGAATGCGCTGCCCAGGGGGGCTGGTGGAGGCAGAGACGGTGAAGGGGTTCAAGAGGGGGTGGGACAGGCACAGGGGAAGGGTTCTGGATGCAAAGTCCTGTGCAGTGGGAATATCCGGGACTGGGAAGGGAGAAGCCAGAGAGGATGGGGGGCAGCAAGATCAGCTCCCAGGGTGGGGGGCTGACCAAAGAAGCAGACACAAAAGACCGTTAGGCCTATTCTGCTGGTATTTTAGTATGTTAGTATTTCTTTCCCATGTGCTCTCAGTTTAGTTTTGTTACTTCGATGCCAATAAAATTGCAGTAAGCAAAAGATTTACCCGAGTGCTTTGCTTTTTTATTTGTGACTGACTGCTATGGTTTCAGCTTCCATCTACAGCAGAACCCAGCATCAACGTGAGCATGTTTTTTCTCTGTTTTATCCTGATACAATGGGAGAAATCTTGAAGGGGAGGAGGGGAAGAAGAGGAGACAACTGAATATTATATTATTTTTTTCCAAATAGATGTTTATTCCATTCTGTGCCAGCTTCAACTTCCAGCCTACATGCGATAAGAAATATAACTGTTTTTAATGCCAAAAAATTTCAAATCAAGCAGTGCTCAGAAGTCATTGATACATAGTCCACATCATAAGAGTTAGCTACTCATCTGATTTGTGGAGATAAACAAACTGTATTCTAAATACAGTTTTCTCACACTGCATATCAGGTGGCAATCTTTGTTCAGTGTTGTAAACCATGAAAAAAACACAGTGACCCAAAATATGCTAAAATGCTCAGCATTACTTAATGTTTCACACCAACAGCACTTCAGCAGAAGGGACATGAGCACAGATGTAGCTTGCTTTTATATTAAGAATATAAAGACAGTACAGTGAATAGATCAACAGTTTGAAAAGTGCATATCTAACAGTCCCAAGAGTGAGAAAAAAGCACATATGTAATTGAGATGCAAAGCTAGAAACATAGAAATATAGATATCGTTGGAAGATAAAGGCCTTGCAACCATATGGCCTGCCCTAACAATCTTTCTTGAATTGGGAATTGTCTCTAGTGGATGTTCCCCTCCCTCTCTCTCCCACCTGTGCCCCACCTGCACCTTTCTCATTTGAATGTCCCACCCTCTTTTGAACCCCCTGCTGTTTCAGCACATACCATCTCCTCTGGGAATTTGTTCTATTCTTTTACCACCCTTTTTTGTAAAGAAGTGCTTCCTGATGTCCTTTCTGACCCCCCCTCCCCCCACAGCTTCACGGAGTTTCTTCTGGTGCCAGTGTTCCCACTCTGTGTGAACAACTCCTCTCTGTCTGCCCTATTTATCCAGTTGAGGTATATGTATGTCTCCATCGTGTCCCCCCTCTTCCCTCCTATCCTATACCATGTACAGTTCATACTGTGGGCCATGAACTGCTCCCCATATGACTTCCCATCTTGTCTCTGGATCATTTTGGTTGCCCTCCTTTTCAGTGACTCTAGCCTCACTATATCCATTTTCAAGTGTGGCCTCCAAAACTGCCCACTGCACTCTTAACTCATTCTAGCTTGTGCAGCCATTTTGAGTTGGATTAAGCAATATATTGTACCGATGCCATATGGCGCTACTGGTAAGAATGGGTTGCAGTTGAACCAGGGATCTGTATAAGAACAGTATCACTTCCGTTCTCCTGCTACTGATCCTTGTTCCTGTGCATCCAATCATCTTATTAGTCCTACCCATAGCCTTCATACACTGTGCCAGTGTTTTTCAAGATCACCAATATTAACACGTCCAGGCCCCTCTCTTCAATTTTTCTCTCCACCACCACTACTCTACCCCTCCTGCATTATGTTCTTGAGTTCTTAGCCCCTAAGTGCACTACCTCACACTTTTTGGTGTTATATTTCAGCTATTGCTCCATTTAGACCTCTCCAGTCTTTCTAGATCATCCCTCGTTGCTCTTAGTCCCTCTTCACTGTATACCCTTCCACAGATCTTGGTATTACAGTTGTAGCAACTGACATGGTCAGATATTTTTTGAAGTTTCTGTCATATTTCCAGATAAAATTCCCTGCCTGCCTGCAGTACTACTATAGGACCACCAGAGATAATGTCTTTAGAAATATTTGCGAAATATCTGGAAATGTCTGACCATGTAATCTGCAAAGAGGCATATCTTTCCCTGGATTCCCATCCATATGTCACATATAAATATGCTAAAGATGACCGATCCTAAAACAGATATTTGGGGTACTCTTTGTGAACTCCCTTAGGTCTGAATGCTCACAGTTTAGGACTACACTCTGTCCTTCCACTCACCTAATTTCTTACCACATACTAAAAGCATGATTCTACTAGGGGATTTCAACATAAACTGGTTAGCATCAGGCGCCAGTGCCTATAAAAACTCCATCTCAGCTGCTAACCTCACTCAAATGGTAAACTCCCCTACTAGGATTAACTACAAGACTGGCACCAGTACTCTCCTGGATTGGGTCCTCACCTCTCACCCCACAAGGATTTTTCATACAACTGTTCTCCCAGACTCTCTCAGTGACCACTCCCTAGTCTTATGTGCATGGTCTAACAAATTCCTTAAGCCCCCTCCCCAAATTATTGCTAGCAGAGTCCTTCCTCGTGGAAAACTTCCACATCTCAAACAATACCTGCTTCTACAAGACTGGCTACCCATCTACGAAGCAACAGATGTTAACTTGGCTCTTGATCACTTCATGTCAACTTTCAACAAAGCCCTGCGACCTCTTCGCCCCTGCCAAAAGACGCAAAACAAAATCTCTCTCTAACCCATGGCTCACTACGGCTCTTCTCTCACAGCTGAACCTAAGAGACCACCTCTGGGCAGTTGCCAGGGCCACTGGCAAACAACTGGACATTCAAAATTACAAACAAGCACGAAATGCCTGCACAAAAGCCATCCGGCTCACGAAATCCACCTATTACAAAGACGCTGTCACTAATACATGGGGAAATGATCGTGCTTTCTGGGACAATATCAAGGATGTCACGGGGAAGCAGCCAAATACCTCTCTGGCCATGTTAATGGTTGATGGATCCTCAACCCTCGACCCAAAGGTGATCGCAAACATCTTTAACACGGATTTTTCAGACCTTAGTGCTGTCCTACCCCATGACTTTTTTGAAAACAGGGCCTACTCCCCAAATACCTCAGCCCCACAGTCTAACCATCCCCTCTTCTACTTCAGGGATGTAAGGCTGAATGAAGCTCACTGCTATATTACTGCAGCTATCTCTAAATCCAGATCTAGTAGCGACACCCTGGACCTTAAGCTTCTGTTACTCACCCTCGATGAGGTAATTCATCCATTAACAAAAATCCTAAACCTCTCTCTCAGCTGTGGAAAATTCCCACACTTATGGAAAACTGCCACCGTGACACCTGTCGATAAAAGTGGGGATAAGACGAATCACTCAAATTATCGCTCTATCTCCATACTGCCCCCACTCTCTAAGGCACTCGAGCACATAGTGGCTGATCAACTTACCAAACACTTGGATAAATACAATATACCTTGTCCACAACAACACGGTTTCTGGAAAGGTCACAGCACCAACACAGCCCTTCTTGATTTCACTGGAGTTTTGCACAAATCCTTGACACGGCTTCTCAGGGCGTTTTCATCAACCTCTCAAGACGCCCGATACGTACACCATGGACTGCTACTAATTGACCAACTACTGAATGCCGGGCTATCACATGACTCTTCTCTCTGGTTTAAAAGCTACTTAGAAAAACGGTCACAAAGAGTAAAAATTGCTGACGCTCTTTCTGACACCCTGCCTGTTCGCTCGGGTGTCCCACAGGGATCCATACTGGGCCCCCTCCTTTTTAGCCTTTTCTTAAACTCCCTCCCTTACCACTGCTCTGAGCAGATCATACTATATGCCGATGATGCTGTTGCATTCTCCACTCACAAAGATCCTGCAACTCTTCAACACAACCTTCAGCTTGGTTTCAGTTCTATAGAGACATGGTTTCCTAATCAGAAACTGGTCCTCAATGACAAGAAAACCAAATCTATGCTCTTTAGCAGCTCCCATAACCCACATAAGCTACACCACTTGGCTATCTCCACCACCCAGGGGAACACTCTAGATCAGGTGGGGTCCTTCAAATACTTAGGGATACAGCTTGACTCTAATCTCTCCTATGGACCTCATGTAGATAATGTAGCTAGAGCTGCTAATATACAGCTTGGTCTCCTCTACAAACACAGACAACACCTCACGCCAGAAGCTTTGAAGGTTGCAGTCCTGAGCTCTGTGATCTCTGTTATAGACTATGGTCTCATCATTTATGGCCCAGCCACAACCACAACCCTTAGACGCCTCTCAACTGCCTTAAAAAAGGCATGTCGGCTCATCACTGGTGCTCACCATCTCACCCACACATGTGACCTATGCACCCTGACTGGCTGGCTCCAACTATCAAACAGCATAAAGTTTCTCACCTGCTCCATGGTGAAAAAAATCTACCTTGGCCTTGCACCTTCTGGGGTCTCAACTCTGTTGCAACACCGAACCAACAAACAGTGCCTTCGGAGATCCACGCTACAGCTACTGAAAGTCCCCCACTGTCACACTTTACAGGGACAACACACTTTTGCTTATCAAGCACCACTCTGCTTCAATGGCCTCAGCCCCACGATCTCCTCTGCCCCGACAATTGGTATGTTTAAAACTACGCTCCGGGAATATCTCACTACCAACAGCTCCTGTGACTGCCCAACTTAACCTTGTTTCTCCACTTCCCTGCCTGCTCTAGTGGTCCCCCCTCCCCTCCTCACTGGATTCTACCCTCATATCTTGGTATACCCAATGCTGCACTTTTCACCATCTCCCCACCCTACCTACATTCCTTCTTCCCCCTTACCCCCCCTCTTCCCTCTCCCTATGACTCTGGCACTTCTTATCTCTTGTCTGTTTTTTCTGACAAATGACACTGGCTGCCTTGCTTACAATGTTACCCTTGAATTGTATTAATCTGTAATCTGTTTGCAATGTCCACATTGTTGTAATGTCTGTCTTGATGTTCCCCATAATTTGTATTTCTCTGATGTGGAACCTTTGTAAAAGAGCCTTGGCTCAACGGTATTTGTAATCCTAGACTTGATAAATAAATAAAATGAATGATGAATTGCAATATGCTGGGTATATATGGTGATCGTCAATAAATTTACTTGTTCAAGTTATTTATTTCATTTATTTCATTCTTCAGAAACAACCTTTGAGCATGATGCTCTTTTACAAAGCTTCCACGTCATTAAACAGGAACTAACAGAGTTACACATTACAGAGCCAGTGACAACAACAAAAACAGCCAACAATAAGGAGGCAGTTACAATAATCTCACAGGAGTTAGGGTTACAACCTAGCATTGTCATGGAGCCGCCTGGTAGATAGGCGTTGTCAAGCAAACTGTTTCAGTTTTAAGACAGTGAGGAAGGATAGATCAGAGTTCAAGTGACAGTTATGGAGGCGGAGGGGTGGGTAAGTGCAAGGTAATTGAGTTAGGCTAGAATGCTAATGTATAAGATATAGTTTGATGTCTTAGATTCTTGCTCAGTGTGCTAGCTTAGTTATAAGGCCACTAAAATTAATAACAAGAGGAAGTGGCCAACATCTGTTTTTTTCAAACTTTGGAATTTACTAAAGATTAAAAAAATTACAGTACTTGAAAGGCAGTCATTGTTTTTACTCAGGAAGATGTCCTTTAAATGGACATACCATTGTCATGGCCTAACACCAGGGTCCTATTCCCATTTTAAGCTTCCCATACCAATTGCCACCATATTGCAGTGTCAGTGGCTCAGTAGTTAGCACACTCGCCTCTGAGGCCGGGAGATCAGAGACCTGTGGGTTCAGTTCCCACATCTGGCACTTGGGTTACTATCCCAGTACTGACTTTGTAGTGCAGCATGAGAGGGGTGCTGCACTTCTGAGGTGCCATCTATCGGATGAGACATTAAACCGAGGTCCCATCTGCCTGGATTGGTGGTAGTTCAGGTGGATGTTAAAGATCCCATGGCACTTATCGAAAAGAGTAGGGGTGATTTTATTTACAATAAAGCATAATACAATTCTTTTAAGAAAACCAAAAAATACAGATACACATAAGAAGAAAGGAAAATAAGGAAAAAGGGAAGCAAAACAAAGTGACCATATATACGTTATTTCTTATAATACAAATTTTTCAAGAAGAAGCAAATACATAGATATACAAAATGAAAGAAAAAGAAAGCACAATATCCATAAATACAGTATTCTACATATATTTTCTCTATTTGTATTTAATAATATGTGAAAAGCCTTTCCACCAATTCTTAACTTTTTCTACATTATACAATTGAATATCCTTGAGAAATACTTTTTGTAATTCATTCATTACATATAAACTTAACCCTTCCAAAGAGGTCTTTTTTTGATATAACACCCACTGACATCTCACTTGCCAGAGACAAAATCGTAAACATGCCATCAACACCCTTAGTGTACTGTCCTCATATTTTTTTTAGATTTGGAGGGAAATTACCTAGAACTAAGATAATATAATTTAGTTTTGCCAACCAATCCAATGTCTACTTCTTGGCCAAATAGGCCCATAATTTTGTTGAATAAGAACAATACAAAAAAAAATGTTCCATAGTTTCTTCCTGATTAATACATTCTATATAGGGACAATTCCTCTGTACCGTAGCCTTATATTTTGCTGTCCCTCTAACATTCAGATGCCCATATGTTATGAGCCATTGCACCTCCCACATATATGGTGGTAATCTAGGATTATTTAACTGTTCTAGTATGTTATGATTCAAAGCCGAAGGGCAATTTTTAAAACTAGGAACTATGGGATAGATTTGTGATATAATCTCTTTATACAGTTTCTGTGACGAGCTCCCACTAATCTGGTCTTTGGTTATCTGCCATTTATATAGTTTCCTAGCTGCCGGCCTAAAAAAAACCTGGTAAAGACATATGGGGATTTAGTTTCGGTGCACAATGCAGCCATGCTGTCAAATAGCGTCCTAATTCCTCTCTGAGCCAAAGACCCTCCTGGTACTCCTAAACAGTTGTTTATTGAATAGGAAAAAAATAATGTAAAACAAAAAACTACCGGATCCACCATTCCTATACCTCCCTTTATTTTAGCCAGGTATGTATAGCACCTTTTAACGGGATTGAGTCTATTACCCCATAACATCTGAAAGCAAATGCTATAAATTTAGTTTCTAAATGAGAGGGCAGGGGGTAGATTACAGCAATATACTGCAGACAAGGCAAAATAAATTGTTTTAAAATCTGAATTCTTTTTGTTTTAGTGAATCGAAATTGCTTCCATCGAGTTATTTTTTTTTCCCACCTTATCTAGTACCTTTTCCTAATTCTCATCAGGAAGGTTTTTTTGACCCAAAGACCATCCCCAAAATAGAAAGAGGTTCTGTTATATTAATAGCTTTGTATTGAGAAGGGGCCTGAAAAGTACATCCCATTAACAAACCTCTGGATTTAAAGCAGTTAATTTTTGCATTAGAAAGATCAGCATATTTCTGAAATTCTTGAAAAAAAAAACACCCAATTGTTCAATATTTTTGAAAAATAGACATACATCATCTGCATATGCCTGTATTGTCAAAAAAGAGTCTGTAAGAGGTATTTGAAAACCCTCCCATTTAAGGGAAAGGCTTACTGCTGTAATGAGGGGCTCTAAAGAAAAAATGTACAATAGTGAACTTAAAGGGCAACCTTGCCATACCCCAGTTTTCATGACAAACCCTTTCCCTATTGTCCCTTTAATAACAGGATATACCTTAGCTGATGTATACAAAGATTTTATTGGGTTAAGTAATTCTTTAGGAATCCCAAAATATTCTAAGGTTGTAAACAAAAAGAAATGACTAACTTTATCAAAAGCCTTTTCTAAATCTAAGGAAAGCAGACAGCCTGTTTTTCCTGTATTAGCCAAATGCTCAATTAAATCTCTTATAGTACTAAGAACTGACTGAATCCTTCTGTTAGGAAGCCCACAATGCTGAACTGGTGAAATGGCTACATTTGCCAAATTTTTAAGTCTATTATTAATTAGGGTGGCAAAAATGTTATAGTCCGAATTCAACAAAGTAAGTGGTCTCCAGTTCCGTATGTCCCCTTTATCCCCAGATTTAAAAATGTAAATCTGCAACCCTTCAGAAAAATAACCTGGGATAGAGTCCCCAGAAATAAATTTGTTGAAAACTGAAGTTAAGCAAGTTACCAATTCCGTATGGAAAGTTTTGTAAAAAGAATTAGAGAGACCATCTAAACCTGGTGAAACATTAACTTTCAGGCTAGTAAGTACTACATCAGTTCCCTGAGGGGAAAAGGGCTTTATCATGTTATAAACCATTTCCTGATCTAGACTTAAGGGGGGAGGGCCTAAATAATTTTTAATCTCCTGAAGAGAAGGATAGGATTGTGGTTGTAAATCCTTAAAATGTGCTTCAATACTAGTAACAATGGATAGTACATCCTCTACTCTACCACCTTTATACTCTAAAAAGTCTAAAGATGAAGAGTCTCTAATTGATTTACATAAGCCATATGGGTCTCCTATAACTGATGTTATCATATGGTTATTAATAAGAGCGTGTAATGTTTTAGCTCTATCATGTTGTAAACACCTAATTTGTAATTTAATAGAATCTATCTGTGAAGAATAGCCCAGCCTTGAAGAATTAGCTACCGTTATTAAATATTGTAATTGGGATCTCAGTTTTAAATATGATAAAAAATTGAAATTCCTCTGAGTCCCATAGCTTTTAAACCATCTAATGCACTCATTTTTTGTTTCTTGCCACCATACCCCGAGATCTGAATACAAGAAACCCACCGATAATCTGGCATTTAGGATTAATCTAATAGAATTGAATACCATCTGTTCCTGCAGGATAGAAGTATTTAATTTCCATCTTTTCCTCTGATAATGCTGCCCAAAATCAGCTTCTACCTCTACCTGTAATAATACATGGTCTGAGAATTCCACTGGCACACTAATAAAATCTTTAACATGGAGGGTTTCAGAAGTAAATAAATAATCTATGGTAGATCCCGTATTTCCCTTAAAGAAGGTACATCCAGGGCCTTTGTTATTTCCCACTGGAACAAACTCCCACTGGAGGTACGGGAGGCAGGGGCGAGCCCCTGCTTCCGGTCTAAGCTCAAAGCACACCTGCTCACCAGGAGCACTTGCCAATGCATAAGGAACTGACCTTATGCCACGGCCCCTCCTCCCTCTCCACCTTCCGTATTGTAAATGCCATTAAGTCTTTCACAGTTATACAGTATGGAATTTGCCTTATGTGTGTTATCACTGTTAAACCATTTGGTATTTATGCAAGTTTACAGCTCTGCTTACCTACTTGTACTGTCTATTTACCTGTATGTTATTTTTACAGCTCTGCTTACCTGTTTTACTGTTCTGTTTACCTGTATGTTATTTTTTACCCCCGGATCGCCCCTGAAAAAGGGACCTCCTGGGCCCAGTGGGCCTACCCGGTCAACAAAATTCAATAAATAAATAAATTTAACCGATTACAAGGAGCTAAATCTGCAGTTTTAATAATTGACTTTAAACAGTTAGAATCACAATATATTTTTTTGAAGAGGCTCTTTTTAACGTTAAACTGCAATTAAAATCTCCCCAGAGAATAGGTAACGAGGTGACCAAAAAGGGTTGTATGTCTTTCATACAAGCAACCCTGGCTGCTTTTGCCTGGGGGTTATAGATATTGATCAACCTATAAGTATTGGATTGCCATTTACCATCTATGATTAATACCCTTCCAGGGATTAAGTCAATTAGTTTGTAAAGAACAAACTGATAAGAGTTAAAAAGAATCCCAATACCATCTGCTCTCTGTCTACCAAAGGACCAAAAAGAAGGTCCCCATGGCCAATCATTTTTAAAAGAAGAAATTTGTTCCTTATAGAACATCCAGGTTTCCCGCAAAAAGCATATAGAAATCTGCTTATCATGAACCAAATGAAAAACAGCTTGTCTTTTGCAATTATTTAAAATACTATGTGTATTTAAAGAAGCCAAGAGAAATCCCACTATGCAACCTAAAGTAGGGGAACCAAACCTCATTTTTTCCTTCTTTTCTTTTTTTTTTTCTTTATAATCTTCTGTGGGGGGTACTAAGGCATCCTGTACTGATTTTTGGGAATCAGAATCCCCAACTTCCATTTCGGAGTCACCTCATGTGGTAAAAAGGGCCGCATAAGAATTCTTAGATTCAATCGGCTCAATGACAGGGAGTGGAACTGTTTTGGAGTTCCTACTAGACCTTCTTGGGGGTAATGGAGACTGGTGAGTGGAAGCAATTACTAATTTATCTTCTGGTTCTTTATAACAAACCGGCTTCAACAGGTCTGCAGCATTCACTATACTTTCCACTTTGAGGGGCTTAGTATTTGGCTCAGAGGGGGCAGGAGGTAGGGTTAGAATAGCCTCAAGATGAGAATCTACTAGTCTGAGGGGTAAGGGAGGGGGACCCATACCAACAATTTCACCTGTCCTTCCTTCCATAGCCTCTTGGGCCTGTTGAATTATCAGGTCCGGACTTCCACAAGAGGCCTTGTTCTTAGCCACCCACAGACATTCTCTAAAAGCGTGTCCGTACTCTTCACAAAGATCACATCTGGTGTGATTAGCACATTGCATTGTTACATGTATGTCCAACCTCACCACAGTTGTCACATTTTGGCTGATCACATGTGCTGGAAAGATGTGTTTTTGAACCGCATTTATAACAAGCCCTGGGCTGGCCGCTATAAAAGCAAACCCCTCTGTCCCTTCCCAATAGAAAAGAATTAGGGATATGCTCTATCCCTACATCAGACTGTCGTAATTTAACTTTAAATTTCCATCCTCCCATCCAGAAGTGTTCAGTATCCATAATAGGCTCTGGGTCACTCTGAATATCGCATTTCTGAGATAGCCAATAAGTAATATCCTCTATATGGACTCCCTCATTCCTAAACATTACAGTAACGTGTTTAATTAAAGGTTTAGTGAGGGGAATGACTAAAAAGGGAGTCCATGTAGGAGAGAATTTTACTTGACTGTACCTTTCCCAAAACAAATCCAACAAATAAGCAGAACGAAAGCTAATATCATAGTTATCTTCTCCTAAGATGTTAATAAAAGCAAAAACATCTCTAGGAGAAAAATGTAAAGATTCCTTTATAAGAATTTTCCCCACATAATACCTGTCTGGCCTCTCTGCTAGACCTCCTTTATATCTTATTCGAACAGCATTATGCCCAGGTGCAGCCTCTCTCTTAGCTTGAGAAAATAATGCAGACATTAGGGGTTTGTCAGCAGTGAGCTTTTCCCCAGACTTAGATACCCCGAAGCATGATTATCACTTGTAAGCTGGGAAACATTAGGAACACATTCTACAGGTATCTCTTCATGCTGAATACTCTTGTCTTTATCCCCTTCTTTTGTCACACATACTTGTGCACCACCTGGTTTCCATCCCGGAGAGCAATTGTGTAAATCAAGCTAGGGATCCCACGCTAAGTCCGGAGTCCATATTCCTTTAGCTGTTTTTTCCCAACCAGCAGCTAACAGGGCAACCTGTGGAGACCATGTTTCGTCATGAATTTTGTGAACCAGAAATCGTGCTAGAAAGCACACCAGATACCTGTTGATTTAATGTTTTTATGTCCGTATTCATTTTTGAAGCAACATACTGTTGTGCGCTAGATATACATGAAGTTAAGTCTTTACGGAAGCTGAACTCTGTTACCCACTCCTGCTTATTTGCTTCAGTTTGATATTTAAGGGGGATTGAAAAACAGAAACCTCGTCACTAACCCCAGCTGGGTTAAACACAAATCCTGCCTCTTTATTCAAGTGCACATGTCGAATAGTCGTCTTAGACTGCAGAGTAATCACCGGTACCAGCGTAGCAGGACTAGGAGGAAAGGGTTTCCCGCTGCCTGGCGGGACTGGAGCAGTCAAATCTTCCGATGGCTTTAGGCACTTCTCAACATTTTGCTTTTTACTGCCCATCAAACAAGCAGCACCTTTAAGTTGAACAAACTCAGTAGCAGGCTGTGCTTTACTCATATTCAAACCCAATTCCTTCACTTTCACTTCCGCATTCTTGCTGTCAAGACAGACGTCTTGTATGTCAGGGGAATCAGCTGCCAGCTGTAAAACTTCAGCGCGGGTTGATTCAATCTGAAAACATACCGGAGCCTCCGCTGACTCAGCCTTCAAGGTACTCCCGTTTTTTCCTTCTTCCACAACCAACACAGACGGCATAGGAAAAGATTCACTTGTCGATATCGCCTCATGAAATATTTCATCTCCTTCCATATCTAGAAAGGTAATTAGCTGTGATTCTGACTCTGAGTTGTACCGCCTCCTCGCCTGCAGCACACACAGCCTTCTCCTCCAAACACTCGCTAGCAGTGGCCATCTTGCAGCAAGGTGACCCGTCCCCCCACTGGTCCAACAGTAGGGGAATTTCCCTGGTGTCCTGGCCAAATTTCCCTCATTCACTATAAATACCACCAACAGCTTAATCTGGTTCAAGGTCAGTTGGCATTCATCTGTATCCCCCTCCCCTGGGTTGTGCCTGAAAATAGGCAGGATTTGTCTAGTGCACTTACCCGGTCAACAAAAACTAAAACAATAAAAAATAAAACATTTTTAAAGACTACTATTTTTCTTTCCAGCTGCTGAAGCAAAATCTTTCCATAATTTCTTAGACTTCTCTATTTTGTTTTGTTTCAGTGTGTCTTGAAAACTTTTTTATCCTTGTCATTCAGCAGTTTGAATTACTTATTATAATTATACTGTGTTTCTGCCTTGTATAACTAACTTTTAGCCTATTCTTGGCTACTAGATGTTCCTCGACCAACTAGCTATTCTCCCATTTTCTTCCTGTGCCTTTATACTTTATTGCACATCTTTCACACATAAACTGTTGTGTTCAGGACAGACTATCATAAACACGTCTTATTTTAATTTATTGTACCCTTGAGGATATTGTTACTGTAATCAAAAGTTTTGGGTTTTTCTGGTGTTCTGCAGCAATTTGTTTACCTCTTCACTTTACAACCTCCTGGGGCGTACTTGAAAATTAGATTTTTTTATTTTATTTGGTAACCAGGTTAGGCCCACTAGGAACAAGTGTCTGTTTTCAGGGGTGACCCAGGAACACTGAGGACAACTGACTTGCTCAGAGTCACACAGTATGCAAGTGAAAGTTGTGGGAATCAAACCCAGGTCTATTAGATGAACCAAGCTCATTTACAGCTCATTACTCTAACCTCTAGGCTATACTACCAGCCCCTATTTAATTGCCTGGTAAGCTTACCTGGTCAATAAAAACTAAAAAGATATGTCGATAATGACAGTGATGGCAGAAGAAGATCAATGATTCATCCAGTTTGCCTGAATTCCCTATTTAGCCCTGGAACCATCTGTTCCTCCAAGGTCTTAGTCCTCCCCATCCTTTCCCCCATTCCCTTCCCGGATTCCATTACCCTGAGCAACCACTATACTCTTCGTTCTATTCCAAATATGTTTGAACCCACCAGCAGGTTTAGTACCCGCTTCGGCAGGCAGACTTCCATGGCTCTACCACCCTTTCTGTAAAATAATACTTCTTCAGTTCCTTCCGAGCCACCCTCTTGTCAGTTTCCACTTGGCCCATGTGGCTGAACTAGTATTCAAGCTAAATATTTCCCCACAGTTCATCTTATTAATTTCTTTTAGGAACTTGAGGGTCTCTATCATACCTCCCCATTCCCTTCTGGTCTCCGGTAAGTATATGTTCAGTGCCTTGAGAAGCCTCTCACAGGACCTGCCCTATAGGCCCTGAATCATTTTTGTTACCCTATGTTGCACCATCTCCTGCCTATCTCTGTACTTCCTATGGTGAGGACTCCAGAAGTGGGCGCAGTACTCCAGGTGTGGCCTCACTAAGGCTCTATATAGGGGAAGTATTACCTCTCCCCTTCTGCTATCAGTACCCTTCCTGATACACCCCAGCATCCTACTCACTTTGCTATATGCCTTGCTTCACTGACCCGATTGTTTGAGAGAGTCACTGATGATAACTCCAAGGTCTCACTCCTCAGCCATAGTAATAAGTACTCACCCACCCATCCAGTATTCTGTCCTGGGGTTCTTGTTCTTTAGGTTCATTACCTCTGACTTTTTGGCATTGAATTTCAAATAAATAAATATTCATTGGCATGGGTTACATAGAAACACAGATTTTGTCAGCAGAAAATAACTTTTAGGCCCATAGAGTCTGTCTCTTGTCCCTGCCTATTTCATCACCACTGACCCTAGTTAGTCATAGATGTCACTCCCTCCCCCCATACCTCTACCTAATATGCTTCTATGTCTATCCCACATGTGCTTGAAGCTCCCCACAGTCTTTGCCCCCACTGCCTCCTCTGGAAGGCTGTTACAGTCATCCACCACCCTTTCCATGAGGAAGTTTTTCTGCACATCTCTCCTTAACTTCCCCCTCTTAGCTTCATTGCATGCCCCCCTTGTTCTAGTGCCTTCCTTTCTCTGAAATAGACCCTCCACTTGCACCTTGTTCACTCCTGTGTGGTTCTTATAGGTTTCAATCATATCCTCTCTCTTGCTCCTCTGTTCCAGAGAGTACATGTTGAGTTCCTGCAGCCTTTCCTTGTATGGCTTCTCATGCAACCCCCTCACCATTTTGGTTGCGCTCATCTTTACTGCCTCCACCCTTTCAATGTCCTTGTGGAGGTGTCGCCTCCAGAACTGGACACAGTACACTAGGTAGATCCTCACCAGTGAGTGATACAATGGCAGCACCACCTCCCTTCTCCTACTAGAAAATCCCTCTCCCAATACACGTAAACATCTTGGTAGCATTTCCCACTGCTTTGTCACATTATCCAGCTACCTTGAGGTCATTCGATATGATGACCTCAGGTTTCTTTCTTGCTTGGTGACTGTAAACTCCACTCTCCCCATCTTATACTCAGCTCCTGGGTTCCTCATCCCTAAGTGCCTAACCTTGCACTTTTTGGCACTGAAACCCAGCTGCCACCCCCTAGACTATTCCTCTATTTTCCTCAGATCCCTTTGCATTCTGGCTGGCTGGTTGCCTGGCAGTATAGCCTAGAGGTTAGAGGAATGAGGTGTGAATGAGCTTGATACATCCAGCAGACCAGACCTGAGTTTGATTCTTACATCCTCCACTTGCATACTGTGTGACTCTGAGCAAGTCACTTAACAGCCCAGTGCTCCCTGCTCACCCTTGAAAACAGGCACTTGTGCCTAGTGGGCCTTACCCGGTTACCAAAGACTAAAATAAATAAAATAAATAAATTCTCTCCACCCCTTCTTGAGAGTCAATCCTTTTGTAGATTTTTCTATCCTCTGCAAAGAGACACACCTTGCCTCAAGATCACTGCAATGTTGCTTATGAAGACATTGAAGAGGACTGGTTCCAGCACCAAACCCTGTGGCACCCCACTAGTCACTCTCCTATCAGCTGAGTGGCTACTGAAACCATGCTGCTGGGTGGTTCTGTAGCCCTTTTGCCTCCAGGTGCTCCACAAGTCTCTCCTTCAATAGGGTCTTTATTAACTTCCTCACCACTGATATGAGAGTGACCAGCCTGTAGTTGCTAGAATCCTCCCTACTACCGCTTTTGTTCAGAGAGACCACATCGGCTCTCTTCCAGTCCTTTTGGAACTTCTTCAGTCTCAATTGAGGTGCTAAAAAGCACTGCCAGAAGGACAGTCAGCATGGTGCTCAGTTCCTTCAGTACCCTTGGATGAATCCCATCCGACCCCATCACCTTTTCTCCTTCAAGGTTTCCAACCCCTTCTGGACCCTCTCCATTGAGAATGGACCTGTGTCCTCACCCCCCTCTCCTGGTTGCTTAATGCAGCATGCTGGTCTCCCCCCCTACCCTCTACTCTGAAGACTGAGCAGAAGTAATCATTCAGTATTCCCACTTTCTCTTGATGTGCCTCTGTGCAGTCCTCCCTGCCCTCCTGATTCTCACTATCCCTCCCCTTGTCTTCCTCTTTCCCTCACATATCTGAAGAAGGCCTTGTCCCTGTTTTTGACCTCCTAAGCTATCCTCTCCTCTGTTAGTGCTTTAGTTGCTCTCACCCTCCTTCCTGCCTCCCTTTGTTTTGCTAGATATACCTCCCCTGTCTTTATCCTTCTGGGTTTCCTTTTACTTTCTGTGATGGGAATATGACCATGTTAATGTAATCTCTTTTTGTTACTGCAATTATTTTCTTTTCTGTTTATTCTCATATAAGTTATTTCTGCATTTGGAATGGCATAGAGCAAACAAAATGGAGTTCAGGTCACATGTCTCAGCAGCTATTCTGGGAACCTTACAAGGGAAAATAGCTTGTCAGATGTGAGGGTGTTACTTTTCCCACAGAGACATCTGAGCAGCCAGGAAGTAAAAAGAGTAATAAAAGCTGTGAGTGAGGCTGTCATGAGGTGAGAAGGGGGTGATTCAGCCTGGCATATGTAACACACACACACACACACACACACACACACACACACACACACACACTCATGTGGGGGGGTATATTGGAAAGGGCTGCCACAATAGAGAGAGGTCCCATCCTACTGCCGTGAGCACATAAATAGAAGACAGTAACCCAACTCTCTCTCTCTCTCTCTCTGACTTCCTGCAACCTTTGAAGAGGACCTGGGGTCTGTCTTGATGAGTGTCTCCAGAAGACAGAGGGCCCTGCACCATAGCTCGCTTATCTGGGTGAAGAAAGAATACCCTTTGTGAATGTTTCTTTTAAGTTAGCAGACAGGCAACTATAGATACTAGTGTGAGACTAGACTGTGAGTTTATTCTGTAAGCCATCTGTCTGCTCAAACTGTTATTTTCCTTCCCTGCAAATGCATATATCTTTTTGTTTGCTGTACATATCCTGTTTGTGACGGTTGTAGCATTAGAATAGCAAAGAATCTATTTCATAGTACCAGTGGCTCAGCATCCTTATTGCAAAGGTAATTTTAATATTTTTACTGGGCAAAGTAAACATTCTCAGTTTGAAGTTTGCCATCCAAAATGCACTCTACCAAATAACAATGTGCTTGACCTTCCAAGTCCCTGAGCAGGGCAGATGTATTTGCATGGTATAACTAGGGGGTGGCAGCATAATAAGTGAATCAGCCCAAACTATCCTAGAAGCTGACATGGCCCAAAGGAGTTTTTTGTCACAAATTGGTGGCAGAGTGTTGGGATAAGTGTACAAATTTAAAGCCAGAATTTGTGTGCAGTGTGCTTTCCTGGTGAAACTAGAAACTCTGAGAGAGGTGTAAAAGTTTTACCTGTTATACAGAGAAACAAAGATTGTCAGTAGAAAAGTTACCTTAACAGTCATGAAACAGGAAATACAAAAGAATGACATCTTTTACTACTATTCTTTTTATTTCTAGAAACACAGCTTAGGGCAGTGTAGTTAGCAAGTATGAGCTCCTTAACTAGCAGCAAATTTTGTGTGCCTCAGCTCCATGAGCTGTGCAAAGGGAGAAGGATTGTCTATGAGGGCATAACTAGAGATGAAATAATAGAAGCCCTGGAGAAGCATGATCAAACGCATGGGAGCACGCAGTCACTGAGGAGCATGACCAAATTCAGTTGCAGCAGGTGGTCACTGATGAAGATGACCAAAGTAGCGAGACTGAGGTCACAGAGGCTGAGCCATAATTGGACCTTGAACCATAAACTGGTGAAACAGTACAGCCTAAACCTGAGCCAAGAACTGGTGCAGCAGAGTCTGAAAATCAGCTTGAGCTCCCGAAAACAGATCTTGCACTGACAGTGGCAGAAGTGCAGAGACCTAGGCTTGTGGCAGAAAAGGAGAGAGTAAGGCTGGAGGCTGAGGAAAGAGAGCAGGCATATCAGCACAAAATCCTGATGCAACAGGAGAGAGAAGCAATGTCAGCATGAGGTTCTCATACAAGAAGCAAGAAAGAAGGAATGCCAGCATGAGAAAGAGATGGTGAATCTGCACCAGAAAGCACCACAGTAATCTGGGGGTCAGGGGTGTAGCCAGGGATTTCAAATTTGTACACACCACTGCCACACTGCTACCTCCCCCATGTCCAGCCCCCCCATCCACCACGACATGAGCGTCATTTAGTCTGTGCCATATACTCTAAATACGGAATGTAAGATGACGAATGTACTCACATTCCCACACCGCAAGAAAGCCTTTCCATCATTAACAATGTCAGACAAACAGACTGGCTTTTGGTTACAATATTGCATTGTGACAAGTCTCTGTATCACATCAAAGTAGTCAGTCCCACAGAGATCCATTCACGCCAGTAACTGTACTGACACCCCTTATCCACTCACTCAAGCTTAACACTCATGCCAGCCAAAAATCATTCATGTACTTATGCATACCCAAAGTAACCAAAAATTATTCATGTGCTGTAGCCCACTCATGCCCCAAAGTAACCAAATCACCTACTCAACAAAATTGTAATGCACCCACAGCAGTTTGCTATTATTCACTGCCTTAAAATGACAGTAATTATTTACACTACAGTAGGAGGGCTGGGGTAAGTTAGATGGTGCTCTGGTTTTGGTTCAGTCACCTTAACCACCTAAACCATTCACACCAAATAGCCCCATACCTCAGACCTTGGTACTGTACATGTAATTTAACTGTTAACTATGAATCAAATACCAAGACACAAAAAAATAAAAAACACACCCACTGAGCCCTCACACCAACTGCTGAGCCCTCACACAAACCAAAAATCATTCACATGCTGCAGCCCACTCATACCCAAAGTAATCAGAATCACTCACTCACCATAATATAACATATCCACAGCAGTTTGCCATTACTCACTGCCTTACAGTAATTTACATAACTGTATAAGAGGGCTGGGGTAAGTTAGATGGTTCTCTGATTTTGGTGCTCTGGTTTTGGTTCAGTCACCTTAACCACCTAAACCATTCACACCAAATAGCCCCATACCTCAGACCTTGGTACAGTACATGTAATTTAGCTGTTAACTATGAATCAAATACCAAGGCACAAAAAAAAAAAACCCACAACCGCTGAGCCCTCACACCAACCAAAAATCATTCATGTGCTGCAGCCCACCCATACCCAAAGTAATCAGAATCACTCACTCAACATAATTTGACATATCCACAGCAGTTTGCCATTACTCACTGACTTAAAATTACAGTAATTTACATAACAGTATAAGAGGGCTGGGGTAAGGTAGATGGTGCTCTGGTTTTGGTTCAGTCACCTTAACTGTTCACACTAAATAGCCTCATACCTCATACCTTGGTACAGTACATGTAATTTAACGGTTAACTATGAATCAAATACCACGACGCAAAAACAAAAAAAGAACCGCTGAGCCCCCACACCAACCAAAAATCATTTATGTGCTGCAGCCCACTCAAACCCCAAATAAACAGTCACTAGCTCAATAAAATGGTAACATATCCACAGAAGAGTTCCATTACCAATTGCCTTAAAATGACAGTAATTTACATTACAATATAAGAGGACTGGAGTAAGCTAGATGATGCTCTGGTTTTGGTGCTCTGGATTTTGTTTAATCGCCTTAACCACCTAAACTGTTTGCACCAAATAGTCCCGTACCTCAGACTTTAAAATACCACCAACCACAAATCATTCATATACTCACTCATACCCAAAATGACTGAAACCACCACATCAACAAAACATATTCTAATCAATTTATCCTTCATCTGCTACGTATACAGCAAAAACCAAACAATTCATCAAACCACAGCACAGACCCAGGAAATGCCATCTCCATTGGCAGAGGTCACCTTGGCACAAAATTAATCTGATGATCATTAGTTCATTACAAGGGTCAAAATCCTTCAGTACTTGCTTCATGTTGACTGGGATATCCTGATGTAAACACAGCAGTGCTAAACCAGTAAGTCTACTTTCACCCATACAGTTCCGTAGCCAGGTCTTAATTCTTTGCAGTACACTGAATGATCTCTCTGCTGCAGAAACACTGACCGGTATTGTGGCCAAAACACAAAGATCCGTGTTGATATCTGGGTAGAATGCAGGATTTAGCTGAGAGAATTTATTTATTTATGAGTTTAACCAGGAAGGCATACTGAACAGGGTAGCTCGATTCCAGATACGACCTGGGGGACAAGTCCTAAGACAATAGCACAATCACAGGGTACAGTAGTTAAACATCACAGTGAGGGGGCCACCTTCCATACAGACAATTGGCAGATAGATACAGGAAACATAGGAGGGGGAAAATACAAGTGGATAAACTACACAGAAACCCATCTGAGAACACAAAATACAAGTACATAGTGGAAACTACCTAAAGCATGAGCAGCTGGAGGAGAAGTGGGTGCTGAGTAGGAGATTGAGGTGGTGGGGGTTGGGTGAATGTCTTACATCAGCTGGCAAGGCATTACAAAGCTGGAGGATATGGAATTTGAAAGCTGCCTGCCCTTTGGCTGTGTGCATGAAGGGGACGTGGAGGAACCTGGGGTCCGTGCTTCTGAGGAAGTAAGCAGGGGGAGGTTGTAGGGAGAGGACAGAGACCAGGTAGGGGGGGAGGGTATGGGACCAACATTTGGCTGCGGACCTAGCACAGTGGGTTAATCTGCAGTCTTGGAGGGATGGCAGAGCTAGGGAGCTGTATAAGGCGCAGTGGTGGGTTGTTTGTGGGCAGTCAAGGATAAAGCGACAGAAGGAGTGGAAAAGTGTGTCAAGGCTGGCTAAGGAGGAGGAGGGAGCAGTAGCATAGACTATGTCGCCATAGTCGAGTATTGGGAGGATCATCTTTTGAACAATAGCTTTCCTGGCAGGAGAGGTGAGGCAGCTTTTGTTCCTATATAGGGCGCCGAGTTTAGGAAGTAGTTTCTTATGGATGTAATCAATATGAGTGGCGAAATCTAGGTGCAGATCAAGCCAGATGCCTAAGTATCTGAAACTGGTTCATGCTTCCAGGAGGGTCCCGTCCAGAGTTTGGAAAGGGGGGCAAGGGGCTTGACGGGAGAGTCTTTGCTGTGAGCTGAAAGTTAGCGACATAGTTTTCTTAGGGTTTAGGAATAGTTGGTTTGACCGGAACCAGTCCTGGATGGCATTGAAATCCTGCTGTAGTAGATTAGCCGCCTCACTTGTGAAAGGACCCGTGGCATACAGCACTGTGTCATCTGCATACATTTGGATGGATGAGTAATGACAGGCTGATGGGAGGTCATTTAAAAATATGGAGAAGAGCAGTGGGCCCAAGACTGAGCCTTGCGGGATGCCGGCAGTAACTGGTAGGGGGCTAGAGATGTGTGAGGCAATTTTTACAGCCTGGTGCCTACTCATCAGGTAGTCGTGGAACCAGTTGGAGGCTGGCTTGGAGAGACTGGCTTCTTTTAGTTTAGAAAGGAGCAGAATATGGGAGATAGAGTCAAAAGCCTTGGCTAAGTCTATAAAGATGGCAGAGGTGATGTGGCCTTTGTCCATGCTGGTGAGTATGTCGTCAGTGATTCTTAGCAGGGAAGTGATAGTTGAGTGTGATTTACGAAAACCGGATTGGTATGGGGTGAAGATGGAGGAGGCGTCCAGATAGGGAGAGAGTTGGACAAGGACAACATGTTCCTGTAGTTTTGCCAGAATCGGGAGTAGGGAGATGGGGTGATAGTTACCCGGGGAGGAGGGGTCACCCCCTTTTGGGTGGGGTATGACGGTAGCCTGTTTCCATTCAGTTGGTAATTTGCCTAGTGAGAAGGAGAGGTTGAATAGATCGGCTAGTATGGTGGCTATGGCTGGAGCGGACAAATAGAACATCTTGGTGTCCAGGGCCGTGGGGCATTTACCTAATGTAGCGAGGATGCTGTTTGGCCATTCTTCTTTTGGGACAAGCACTCACTTTGCCTTCCATCTCTGCAGTTCTGCTTGAAAGCTATCCAGACTGGAAAAGTCACTCTTGTACGCATTATACACAACTGTCACCATGTCCTTAGTGTCCATAGCATGCAATTTGTTTGGTTACAAGGACTGAGCAAGAAAACGTGGGCAGCATTCAAGCACTTGCTCTGTCAACTCTGAAATAACATGGTCCAAGAAAGGAATGAAGACATTTCTTCTGTAGTATTCCTGTGGCTCTGATGCACCAATATTGTTCCTCTGGATTTGTCTTCCACATATCCATGGCATAGGTTCTTCAATAAAAGCAGAATTGCCAGATGTTTCACTTCAGCATATAGTGCAGAAAATCTGGTATCAACACTCGCCTGTGAACTCCCTGAAACGATCTCTACTGGACCTGGCATCCCAACCCCATGTAATTTCCTCTTTGTATAAAGTCCTACAAACCCAGGTGCCCCACTTTCCTCAGGGAGTATGTTATTACTGGCAACAGGAAGAAAAAATTACTCACCTTAGTAATTGCTTTTCTTCTCATGGAGTCTTGCTATATTATAACAATAGCAGTCAGCCACTGCAGCTGAACTGCCCCGGAGAGGAAGGAGTTAACTCCAGAAGATCTGGAGTTCTACAGCGCGAGGGCGCTGTGCCCAAAGTTTCATCTGGCAGTTTCAAATGAAACTGTCAGATCTTATGAAGCCAACATCAAAGGACGGAAAAAGTCTGTGTGAAAACTACACTAGCCTATGGCTACCTACTAGTAGTAATAACAACAATATAAACAACAAAGAAACACCCAGAACCATAATAACAAAGATTGATGGTATTATGGTTCGTTTTACCACCCTGACAAGACACATATGAACCCCCTTCCCCCAAGACTCAAGTCCAAGAAGGGGCAATAAAAATAACCTAAATGAACAATCTAGATCCCTAACCCAAAGGAAAACAGGGTTAGGGAAAACTAAATGGCATGACACAGTGCTTGCACCAATTTGCCACCCTCTACCCAAGTAGGAGTTCTGAGAGGGGCAGGAGGGAGGTGGTTATAATATAGCAATACTCCATGAGAAGAAAAGCAATTACTAAGTGAGTAATTTTTCTTCAAACACCATGAAGTCTTGCTATATTATAACAATAGCAGATTACACAGCAGTACCTCCATGGAGGAGGGTCAGAACCTACTTAGGAAATAGGCTCTGAAGCACAGCTGTGCCAAACTGAGAATCTCTCCTGGACTGGACATCCAGGGAATAATGCTTGGTAAAGGTGTGAACTGTCTTCCAGGTAGCAGCTTGACAAATCTCCAGAATAGAATGTCTCTAGCAGCCGCTAGAGACGCAGCTGTACCCCGCAGGAGTGGGCCCTCAATCCTGAGGGGGTACTCACCCAGTTTCTGATAACAAAATTGGATACAAGAGACAATCCACCTTGCAATTGTTCTCTTAGTGGCAGGTTTCCCTTGCCAACCTCGCCATAGGTAAGAAACAGTTGGAGGATTCGAACCTATGACCTCTGGTGCGCTCTAGATAGTAACTTAATGCCCTTTGACATCCAAGCTGTGCAGTCTCCTCTCACCTGAGGAAGAATGCTCAGTGAAAATACTGGAGGGAGATAGATTGATTCAGGTGGAAATCAGAAACCACCTTAGGCAAAAACTTTCTATTAGTCCTAAGGACTACCTTATCTCTGTGGAAAGAGATAAAATCTTCTTCCACTGACAGGGCCTGTAACTCACTTATTGCGTCTGGCAGAGGTGATAGCTACTAGAAAACGGTTTTCCAAGTTAAATACTTGAGTTCTGCTGAGACAGAGGCTCAAGGGGGTTGCATTAACTGAGCAATGCAAATATTCAGGTCCCAGGCGGGAGCTGGTTCCCTAGAGGAGGGTTAGTGTGAAGTAACCCTTTAAAAAACTTGGAGAACACAGGGTGAGAAGAAAGGGAGGCAGGCTTCCTGCTGACCATAAAAGCAGAGACAGCTGCCAGATGAACCTTCAGGTAGCTGGTCTAAGGCCTAAGGAATTCAGATGGACCAAATAGTCCAAAAGAATGGGAAGATCAGCAGATTCTGGGTAATCTGCCTCAGAGCACCAGATGGAAAACCTCTTCCACTTAGAATTATAAGTGGTCTCTGTGGAAGGCTTCCTGAAGCCTTTAAATATCCATAACACCTTGAGAAAGGTGTAATCAGCAATTCTAGCTCCTCAAGAGCCAAGCCTTGAGGTGGAGGGACTTGAGGTCCGATACCACACTCTCCCCTGCGCACAGCCAGTAAGTCATGAACTCTGGGCAGGCTCAGGGCAGGTGGACTGCCAGGGACAGGAGCAGAGGGTACCAGGGCTGTCTGGCTCAATCTGGGGCAATCAGAATCACTCTGCAAGGTTGAGATCTGATTTTCACTAGTACCCGAAAAGGAGAGGAAAGGGGGAAGGCATACAGGAACTTCCTTTCCAATCCAACAGAAAGGCATCCAGAGGGACTGAGCCCAGTACTGGAGGCCTGCAGCAAAAAGAGGAAGTTGGTGGTCTCGGGCATAAAGATCTATCTGAGGAGTGCCCCAACTGGCAAAAGACAGCCCCAGTACTTGTGGATCTAGAGTCTATCTGGTGGATGGCCCTGAGAAATTCTGCTGAGGGCGTCCGCCAGCACATTGTCCTTCCCTGGGAGATGAACCGCTATCAGGGAGGTGTTCAGGGAATAAGCCAGAGACCACAACTTCATTGCTTCGGTGCACAAGGCTGAAGACCGAGTGCCCCCTTGCTCGTTGATGTACCACATTGTGGTGGTATTGTCTGTCCTGACTTGAACCACTTGTTCTGGACAGAATCTGAAAAGACCCGAAGAGCTAAAAAGACAGCTCTGAGTTCCAGAAGATTGATGTGGAGCAGAGATTCCTGGAGGAGACCACACTCCCTGGAGTGGTAAGGTCGCTTGGGTGAGCCCCCACCCTAACAGGGAGGCATCCGTGGTGAGGGTGAGGGAGGAGAAATGGGAATGAAGGAACCCCTTGTTTCAGATTGCTTTGATCCTGCCACCAGTGTAAGGCCAGGATCAGAGTTTGAGTAACTGGGACCAATTTGGAAAGGGGGTCCTTCCTCTGAGACCAATAGGCCCTCAAATGGAACTGAATGTCCCTCATCTGTAATCTTGCTCCCTGCACAACAGCTGTGGAAGCAGCCATGTGCCCGAGGAGTTGCAGAAAATGCCTTGCTGGTCGAGAGACCCCAGGGTAAGGAGGATGCCAGGGCGATGAGTCTGTCCACCCTTTCCGAGGGAAGAAAGGCCTGGCTAACCTTGTGTTCAATTCTGCGCCTATGAAAGTTAGGGCCTGAACTGGTTCCAGAACTGACTTTGGCAAGTTTAGCAGGAATCCCAGAGAAGTGAGAAGCTGCTGGGTGACTTGTGTGGATTACTTGACCTGGAGACTGGACCCACAATGAGCCAGTCGTCCAGGTAGGGAAACACAGCAACCCCTTGCCTTCTTAAATGAGCCACTACTACAGCGAGACATTTTGTGAATACCCTTGGCGCAGAGGTAAGGCCGAAGGGCATTGCACTGAACTGGTAGTGGGCTGAGGGCAGTTCGAACCTGAGGTACTTTCGGTGGGAAGGCCTGATCAGAACATGAAAATAGGCATCCTTGAGGTCCAGGGAAGCTAGCCAGTCCCCTGGCCTTAGGGAAGGCAATATCATTGCCAGAGTTAACATTTTGAACTTTGCCAGAATGGGCCGCCATTCTCCTGTCTTTTTTGGGGTAAGAAAGTATCTTGAATAAAGCCCCTTGCCCTGATGGCAAGGAGGAACCCTTTCCACTGCTTTGCAGACCAGAAGAGAAGAAACCTCTGCTTCCAAAGCAAGGGCTTCTGAAGGATTTGCAGGTGGGAAATGCCTGGCTCTCATCTTTGGAAAATATTTGAAGCTGAGAACCAGACCCTGGCCTATTACCTCCAGAACCCATCTGTCCGTTAGGACAGCCAGCTCTGGCTGAAATAGGCCAACCTGCCCCCACTGGTACAGGAGAACCGCCCTGGCACCCCATCAGGGTGCCTGCTTAGCAGCAGCCTTAGGCTGAGGGAGGGACGGCCACTTGCGCCACGCCTACCCCCCTGCTCTCTGAAGAAACCCTTCTGCAGACAGCAGAGGAGGCTTGAAATTGCAAAAGGCCTGGAAAGGGTCTGCCCTTACCTCTGGGCATGCCTTTGTGGCATGGCATGCTTCTCCTTAACCTGGGCACTTTGTAGGTAGTTCTGTATTCATCCATCTTTTTCATATAATTTTCTGTTTGCTCCCAAACAGAGAATTTCCTACTACAGGAAAATCCATAGCCTTTGACTGAGTATCTTGGGACAGATTAGTGCATCTGAGCCATGCCAACCTACGGAGAGCTACAGAAGTGGCCATAACCCTGGAGGAAACCTCATTAACATCAACAGCAGTATGAAATTGAACTTTAGAGGCTTCAATGCCATCAGCAGCCACCTGTTCCAACTCACTAGCCAGCTGGCCATGGGCCTGCTTGGCTAACTGCAATACTGTGTCCCACCTAGATTTCTGATATCTAGCCACATAAGCCATATAATTTGCCTGCCTGAGTCCCAAAGAAGCTGCCATATACTGTTTCTTCGCCATGGCATCAATCTTCCTAGAATCCTTATCAGGAGGATGTGAGGCCAGAGGAATATTAGCCTTGTCACAGGCTGCAGCTTGTACCACACCTACATGACTACACTGCTCAATAAGGAAGTCTGTATCCAGCCTGACAAAGTATACCTTCTGTCCATTTTTTATCTACAGGAGGGACAGAATGAGGATTTTTAAAATCTTTGTTGTTTGCTTCCTAAATGACTTATGCAAAGGAATAGACAACCTCCAGACTCTGGAATATCCATCATTTCCACATAATCAGGCTCCTCTTGCTCATCCACAGCCTCCTCTAAAGGAAGCTGGAGGGTTTCTGCAACCTTTTGTAAAAATAAAGAAAGAAGGACTCAGACAGAATAGGGAGATTCTAAGGTCTGTCTGGAGAAATGCCCGGTTCAATGGGCACGTCCAGACCCTCCCAGCCACATATATTGATCAAATTCCTCCTCCCCTCCTGTGGTTCATAAAATCCTCAACTTCAAAATCCTGAACCACTGGGACTGAACGAACAACCTTTACCAACTGTTGGTGGTTCTACAGATCCCTGAGACAGTGACTGGACAATCTGAATTGCTTTAGCTATCTCTGCAGCAGTTGGAGACACAATTCTGGACTCCAAACCTCCTGATTTCTTTGTCTTTTACTTGGGACTGGTTCCTCTGAACCAGTCTTCCTTTGCCCGAGGAAGTCTCGCCCTGGTCAGAGGGCACTCCTCTGGTCCAGTGGGTACTGAACCGGCTGGCCATCCGGTCAGCGGACTTTTGCCTCGCCCTGAGCCGCCCAATCTCTTCTCCAGGGTGGCTGCAGGAAATTTTACACACCTGGCAGTCTGACAGGAGGTGGTCAGCCCCAGACAATAGACACAGTATGTGTGGGTCAGCCTTGGCAAAGGCGTCCCCACAGACATCACAGTGTTGAAACCCAGTGGGCCGGTTTTTCTTTTGGGTTTCTCAGACATAATGCCAGCCTAACCAAAAACTTGCCCTTTTGATGGCAGTGCCAGGCAAGACACCCTTATCGGTTCCTAACCGTGTACAGGTATTTGAAAAGCGTAATAATCTCGCTTTTTTTAGAACCGATAAGAACCGGGAACCGCACTTCAAAACCCACAGTACAGTTTTAAAAGGCAGAAAATTAAGCTATCGGTTCAAAACCTAACCGATAATTAATTTTCCACACAGACTTGAATTTTGTACTTACGGTTACCAGATAGAGCTTTAGAACCGAAAATGCGGTAAAATAATGATCTTTGCGGTTCAAATGAACCGAAAACTACTTCTCTTGAACCGAGAATGAACCGAGCTGAAGGAGCTGATCTCCGGAGCGACTGTTCAGTGAAGCGGAGTAAAGAATCTGACAGTTTCATTTGAAACTGCCAGATAGAGCTTTGGGCACAGTGCCCTCGCGCTGTAGAACTCCAGATCTTCTGGAGTTAACTCCTTCGTCTCCGGGGCAGTTCAGCTGCAGTGGCTGACTGCTATTGTTATAATATAGCAAGACTTCATGGTGTTTGAACTCCATCTTTCCCCTACAAATTGAGAATGGAAGAAGCTGTGGCAACAACTGTATAAATACATCAAGCAGGATAGACTTCAGTTCCTGCAGTATCATATCCTGCACAACTTATATTTCTACCTTGCCTGACTACACCGGATGGGGAGAGTGAACTGCCCCCTATACACTGCTTGTCAGAAAGCAGATGGCATGATTAAACATCTCTTTTGGGACTGTAACAAGGTGGCACCTGTATGGCAAAGAATTAGGGACTCGATCCAATATTAGGGTTAGAGTCCTACTTCACTCCATAGATCTGTCTAGTGGGTCTATACCCTGCCGATATGATAAGTCTCCACAGGGCACACATGGCCCTTATATTGGCAGCAGTGAAATTGATCATTGCCTGCCATTGGATCGATCGAGAGTGTCCACTCTTAAAGGAGTGGCACGCAGAAATAATCTGGGCATTAGAGTTAGAAAAGCACATAGCCCACAGACAAGATAGGATACAGGCTTCACTAATCGATGGGGCCAGCTCATGGCTCTAAAACCCCCTTAGTTGTACAGTGGAGCACCCCCAGGTCACCTAGAGGGGTAGTAGACCCCTCGTGGGCTCCTGGGACTAGCATCCAACAGGCCATAACTGAGGGCCTATATGAATGCTCCAGCCTTCTTATGTTAGAATCCCTACCACATGTAATATTGCTCTCCTTAGCCCTTTTCTTCACTTCCTAGCTCCAGGGGGGAGGGGGAAGGTTGGGAGAGAGGGAGGGAGGGGGTGAACTAGATAGTAGGCAGATTAGTTAGATAAGTTTCATTTGGTGGTAAGGAGAGGCCTCTTATTTACAGTTTGGTGCTGTTCTAGTTTTATGGGGCCTTCTTATGCAGAGAAGACAGACTAACTGAAGGGGCATGGGTTTTCTACTGCCTTCTTTAAACTGCTGTGGAAGTGGAATTGTTGTATGTATTCATTGACTGCCTCCTTGTATGGTCAATTCATTTTTCTTTATGGAGATGGTGTACTACTCATAAATTGAAATTTCAATAAAGTATATTAATTTGAAAAAAAAGAAAATCTGGTATCGATGTCCTCTCTCATGCTTCGCAGCGCCTCCACCACAACAGTTGCTTCTTCACATGCTTGAATCAAGTCGATATCCTCACATTGCAGGTACAAATGAAAAAGTTTTGTGAGCCCCAGTATGGGCTCTACACACGCCAAAACTGATGAGGAAATCAAACTTCATAGTAGAAAATAGAAATCTTTAGGCATCATTGTTGAACTCTGCAATTTTCTCCAAGGTACTGATGATCACAATAAATTTTGCTTTGAAGCATAAAAGTGAATCTGCCTGGCTCATCCATCATGTATTCCCTGGGGTAGGCAAGGCTGTACTTCTGTCATCTTCCTCATCTTCCCAGTCACATGGCAAGTTCATGAATTCCTTTAGTTCTGTTAAATACACATTGCTGTGTTTGGCAGAGGATTTCAGTGCTGCTATTACTTTTCTGCATGTGTCAAACATGTTTGCAATCTGTCATGTTGAACAGGAATGAACAATTGCTGTGTTCAGATTTTGGGCTTTGCAGGCAGTGCAGGCTGCTTCTGGAAGGACTGCATGGATTCTGGCTTGCACTCCACTGAATCGCCCACTCATGTTGCTGCCTCAATCATAGCATTGGCCCCTTGTGTACTCCTTTTCTGTGCCCCAAGCAGTGAGTCTTTGCAAGAAAAGCTCTGCAAGTGCTTGCCCAGTTGTCGTGAAAGCTTCCACAAACTCGATAAAATCTTCTTGCAGTTCCACAGTTCCATTTCCATTTCGATTAACATATCTCACTGTCAGGGTTATCTGCTCCTTTGTGGAAATGTCAGTGGTCCCGTCTGCAATTAAGCTAAAGAATTTTGCCACTTTGACTTGGCCAGAATTTTTCTCTGAATCTGCAGACCCATCAGCTGTAACAGCTTATTTTGAAGTTGTGCCAATGTGTACTGTGCATTTCGTGGTGCAAATTCCAGGTGTTCTCTGAAGACCATGTCCAACTCAGCTGTGTACTGCAGAAGTGCACTGAAATTCCCAGTGGTCTGAAGCCTGCCTGTCAGTGCTACATTATTTCTTCCACAAAGGAGAAGGATTGTCACAATCTGAAGCAGAGCATGTCTTGTACGTTCGGTCGTTTTCTGATCCTGCTTCAGAAGAGACTGATAGGCAGATGTCTGTCTTCCATCATATACACTTATAAATGCATCTGCCCTTCCTGTGGCATTCCCATGTTCTTCTGACTTGCTGTGCCTCTTGAGAATCTTTTTCCCATTGGACCAGTCCATCATTGATGTCGATACCAAGACTGCTTCCTTGCAGGAGTTGAAAACAAAGCATGGTCCACAGAAGACTGCATCCATATACTTAGAATATTGTGTGAAATTGTACTCTTGAAGCAGCTGGGGATTGAAACGTTGATACTGCTGCTGGCCACTGCCCGATTTCATGTTTTTTTTTTTGAAAACTGGAAGTTTGATGGTGGTTGCCACTGGTTTGTTAAGATGGTCTTCTTTTGGACGTCTTTCAGTGTGTGGTGGTCATAGAACCCAATGTCGCTCTCATCCTGCGCATGGAGATCTTCCCCTCTTGGAACAGTGTCCATGCTACTGCTCTGCTGAGCTGCAGGTTCTTCGTCACACAATGACGGAGCTCTGGTTAGAGTTCCTTCTTCTCTGCTCTGTGAAGTTAAAGGTTCTTCAGCCAAAGATGAGGTTCTAATTAGAGGAACTGCTTCTCCAGGAATGGTTAGGGTACCACATACAGGAGCTGCAGTTGGTTCTCCAGGGAGACCAACTTCTGGCACTCCACTAGATGCCAGTTCCTTGCTAATAGCACACCTAAAATGAAAACAAAAATAAAAAAAAAGAACAGCACTGTCAGAGAGGAACAACAGCATTAAAAACTAATAAAAACTATCATACACTGTAAAAATGACGTACCAGGTTGAGGATGGTCCTTCAGGGCGATCCACAAGTGCCACAGAGCATGCAGGTTTTTCAACATGCCAGAAATGAAACAGCAATGTTAATATAAATTGCAGCACAACTGAGTATGTAATGAATGCAATAAAACATAATTTATCATTAATGTGATTTAGCTTATAAATTTAGCCTTTACCAGTATATGGCCATAGACTTACCACAATTGATAACAAATTACACAGAAGCACAACTGAAAAGAAAAAAGGGATCCTAGTGTACAGTAAATAGGGCAACAAAACTCCTACAAGAAAAATATCACAAAGGCGTACTAGTTATATTGCAATGAATTATAGTTCCCATTTCAATAAATAAATATAATAACTGGTGTATGTTTTTTCCCCATTGGGAAACCCAGTTATAATTTTCCGTTATAACCAGCTGCTTATAACATCAAACACACTGGGTTTCCCTGGCTCCACGCATGTTGCCTTCATTTTATATAATTGCTGTGGTGAAAAAATGCTCTCCAGCAATTATATAAAACAAAATATGTGGTAGTGTGTGTAATGAGAATTTTACACACACCCTTGGGGATGGATGCTTAATAAACCCCTCAAGCTTCTCATTACACACACCACCCCATATATTCTATATATAATAACTGGGGACCGCTTTTTCCCATAGGGACAGCGGGTTATAATTTCCTGTTATAACCCGTGGGTTATAACGGGTCTGGGCATGCGCAAAAGATGCAGTTCCGCTCCTCCTCATGAGCCAGGATATCGTATTTCGCTGCCAGTTGGAATCTGAGGTACGTTAATTAAAAATATAAACAAAATAATGAGAACACCCGCTTTACAAACTGGCCACATTATGAGAGGTTTTACGATGTCAATATTTTTAAAAGGAGCTGCAGATGGCGTGAAAGCCGACGAACTGCATGGCGCCATGGGGATGTGTTTGTTATATAAATGCTGAGGTAAAAAAGCGTTCCCCAGCAATTATATAAAATAAAAGCTGGGGAGGTCTGTAAAACTCGAATGTTAGACACCCCACATCAGTGTAGGAGTGCCTGTACAAACCTCGAGCTTTGCTCTCGGGTTTATGTGGCACCCACACCTCGGGGGTGTCTAACATTCTCGTTATAACCACCTCCCCAGCCATTATTGTATATGTTATAAACATGAAGGTTGTTATGCTGTATACAAACTAATGTTGCTGATTTTTTTTTTTTGTTTTACTTACTGGGTTAGAAAATAGGCCATAACTTTTGACAGTTGTGCTGTTTCCTCTTGCTGGGCACATTTTGCCTTCCTCTGCTGGGCGCCAGACACTTGTTTTCTCTTCTATGCAGATTCCATCCTAGCAAGACAAAGACAAAACCAGTGAGAAATACTGCACAGCATCTTGCAGGATGGAATTAAAAAAAAAAAAACACAATATAAATAATTAATTTCAACTTACAGTTTTGGTCTAAGAGATCATTGCTTTCCCAGTGAGCAAGTCGCCAACAGTGTCACAAAAGTCTGGATGGACCCCAGAAGTAAATGTTGTGTCCTGCACTATGAAATCAGCTATAAGGCTTAAGTTTTAGAAACACTAGCAAAGGAAAATTTAATGAAGCAGACTAGTGTCAAACACACATTAACACTTTTTTCCTAAGGAATGCTTAGCAGCAGTTTACACTACAATTGCTACCAATTGTGCTGAAATAATTCCAGATTGCAATTAAGCAACTGCTAATGAGTTTTGAACTTGAGTTTTGAATAACACACTGTTTCACACATTTGAAAGGTTGTAACAATCATCCATAAGTTGTTTTTCATAAAATTGTAACTAGTCAAAAATAAAAGAATTTTATGACCGTGTATTACTGTTGTTTCAGTGTGACTATATATTTCATACAGTGCCCACAGGGGAGGGTTTTGGAGTGGCACTGCTTTTTAACACACACATTCTAAATACCACTATGACAGGCAAATGTATAGCATAAAAATAAAACCAATACAAAGTAGCTTCTGATAGCAGTAACACACAATATTAGCTTAGATGACCGCAGACAAAAACTAAAGAAAGGGATGTAGACACTAGTCCATTTAAAGAGGAACGGGTTCTATGAGAACTTGAAATCTGAATGTGGACAAGGAAATGAGGCCAGAAAGTGTGCATCCTAGGATACTGTGGCAGTTCAGGGAGTAGCTGGCTGCACCTGACAACCCTGTTCAACCACTTACTGGAGACAGGAGTGGTTCTGGAAGACTGGAGGAGGACAGATGTAGTCCCACTTCACAAAAGGGAAGTGTGCAAGTGGTAAACTGGGTTAGGAACTGGCTGACAGGAGGCAGAAGGCTGTGATAAATGGGATCCAATCCAGGGAAGGGGGTGCACCAGTGGGGTACCTCAAGGGATCAGTCCTTGGGCCAGTCCTGTTCAATATCTTCATTAACAACATTGCAGAAGAGCTGGGGGGAAAGGTCTGCCTGTTTGCAGATGGCACCAAGATCTGCAACAGGGTGGATACTCCAGATGGGGTGGAGAAAATGAGGAGGAACCTGGGAAAGCTGGAAAAATGGCCTGAGCTGTGGCAGCTGAGGTTTTTAATTCAAAGAAGTGAAAAATAATACACTTGGGATGTGGGAACCCTGGGGAGAACAACAGGATGGGGGGGCAGAGGTTGCGGACAATCACCAGGGAAGAAAGTGACCTGAGAGTTATCATTTCAGATGACCTAAAGGTTTCCAAGCAGAGTACAGAGGCTGCAATGAGGGCCAGTGGTATGCTATGGTGCATAAGCAGATGTATCTCTAGTAGAAGATGGGAGGTGGTAAAGCCATTGTATAAAATGCAGTGAGGCCTCACCTGGAGTATTGTTTGCAGTTCTGGAGACTGCACCTGTGCAAGGACATTGACAGGGTGGAGGCGGTCCAGAGAAGGGCAGCTAAGATAGTACAGGGTTTGCACCAAACAACATATGAGGAGAGATTAAAGGACTTCAGTATGTACTCGCTGGAGGACAGGAGGAAGCGAGGAGGCATGATATAGAAACATAGAAACACAGACTTTGACGGCAGATAAGGACCGCTTGGCCCACCCAGTCTGCCCATTTCCCTACCTATTGGATAAGCTGAAGATTCAAGTTTACCAACAGCCTACTTCCTCCTAGCCCCACTATAATTGCCTTATGTCTGTCCCATGCATTCTTGAATTCCCCCACTGTTTTAGACCCCACTACCTCCTCAGAAAGGCAGTTCCACGCGTCCACCACTCTCTCTGTGAAAAAATATTTCCTCAAGTCGTCCCTGAACTGTGCCCCCTCTATCTTTGAATTGTGCCCCCTTGTTCTTGCACATCTCTTTTTCTGAAAGATGCTACCCTCCTGGACTTTGTTGTTTCCCTTGAGGTACTTGAAAGTTTCTATCATGTACCCACGTCCCTCCTTTCCTCAAGGATATACATATTAAGCTCTCTCAGTCTCTCTTCATATGGTTTCTGATGCAGACCCTGCACCATTTTAGTTGCCTTCCTCTGGACTGCCTCCATCCTGTCTATGTCCTTGTGGAGATGGGGTCTCCAAAAACTGCACGCAGTACTCCAGATGGGGTCTCACCAACTGTCTGTACAGAGGGATAACCACTTCCCATTTTCTACTTGTGATGCCTCTCCCTATGCATCCCAGTATCATCCCAGCTCTCCTTACTGCTTTCTCACATTGCTTGCCCACCTTTAGGTCATCTGATATGACTACCCCCAGGTCCCTTTCCATTTTCATTGTTGTTAGTACCTCCCCCACCATTGTGTACTCTTCACGTGGGTTTTTGTTTCCCAGGTGCACTACTTTGCACTTCTTTGCATTGAATCTAAGTTGCCATACATCTGACCATTCCTCCAACCTTGCCAAGTCCCTTCTCATCCTTTCCACCCCCCATTGTGTATCAGCTCTGTTACAGATCTTTGTGTCATCTGCAAAGAGGCATATGCTTCCTTCCACTCCCTCTGCATTGTCACCTATAAAGACATTAAAGAGGACTGGACCCAGTACTGAACCCTGAGATACCCCACTAGTAACCCCCTTTTCTTTGGAGTGAGTTCCATTTACTATTACCCTCTGTGTCCTGTTGTGCAGCCAATTTGCTACCCAGGCTACCACCCTGGGACCCACTCCCAGGCTGGCTAACTTGATTATTAATCTTTTGTGCGGGACTGTGTCAAATGCCTTGCTAACATCTTGGTAGGCCATATCCAAAGCCCATCCCTGGTCTATTAGTTTGGTCATCCAGTCAAAGAAATCGACTAGATTGGTCTGACATGACCTTCCCACTCTGAATCCATGCTGCCTTGGGTCCTGTACCCTGCTGGCCTCTAGGTACTCAACAATTCTTTCTTTTAGAAGTGATTCCATCATTTTCCCAACCACTGAGGTCAAACTAACAGATCTCTAGCTTCCTGCTTCTGCCTTGCTCCCACTTTTGTGAAGGGGAATCACATTCACCCATCTCCAGTAATCAGGTACCACCCCATCCTCCCATGATTTGTTAAAAAGGGTTGTCAGTGATGTCACTAGGTGCCCCCTTAGTTCTTTTAGGATTCTGGGGTGAATCCCGTCAGGCCCCATTGCTTTTTCCACCTTGAGTTTTAGGAGTTCTTTCAGAACACTTTCATCTGTAAATGGACTGATGTCAACTCCCCTGCCCAGAGTGCTTCTATTATTTGGTTTAGGTAACTCCTTTTCTTCTTCTTTTGTGAATACTGAGCAAAAGTATTCATTCAGCATCTCTGCCTTTTCACTGTCTCCCTCTGCCCACCTCCCTTCCCCTTTATTAATCTTCACTCACCCTCCCTTAACCTTTCTTTGCTCCCTAATATACCTATAAAATGTTTTATCCCCCTTCCTGAATTGGCTATCTTTTCCTCGGTTTGGGCCTTTGCTATTCTGACTGCCTTCCCCACTTCCTTCTGCTTTAACAGATACAGTTCCCTGTTGTGCTCCTTCTGTGATTCCTTGTACTTCCTGAATGCTATCTTTTTCTCCCTAACCTTCCCTGCCACCTCTTTTGAGAAGCATAGTGTTTTTTTTTTACTCTGTTTTGTTTTCTTTATTTGTTTCACACAGAGGCTTGTTGCCTCCATGATGGCAGTTTTGATTTTTCTCCATTGTTCTTCCACCCCTCCTTTCTGGCCATTTGTTAGTGCATTCCTTAGGTATTCACCCATTTTGCCAAAGTCAGCCCTTCTAAAGTCCAATATCCTCGTTTTTGTATGGCTTGTCTACATGGTTGTGCTTATTGTGAACCACACTATGTGGTGGTTGCTTGTTCCCAGATGGCTACCCACTTCTAAATCTGTGATCCTCTCAATTTGAGAGTACCAGGTCTAATATTGCTCCCTCCCAAGTGGGTTCCAACACCAGCTGTCTAAGGCATGCCCCCTGTAGGGCATCAAGAATGACCCTGCTCTTGGATGTGGCTGCAGTAAATGTCTTCCAGTTAACATCTGGCATATTCCGGTCCCCCATCAACATCATCTCCCAATTTTCAGCCGTTCTGAGAATGCCTTCTTTCATTTCCTTGTCCATTTCCTCCCCCTGAGATAGGCGTCTGTATACAACCCCTGTGTGGATTGTGGTGCCACTCCGTCTCCAAGGTGACCCAGAGTGCCTCTTGTCCTCCCCCTTTACCTTTCAGTTCTGTAACTTTGATCCCTTCCCTTATGTAGAGAGCTACTTCACCTCCTCTTTTACCCTCCCTGTCCCTTCTGTAGATTGTGTGCCCTGGTATGTTGACATCCCGGTCATGGTTCTCCATGTACCATGTTTCTGTGACTGCCACAATATCCAGGTATTCCTCCTCCATCAGGGCTACTAGCTCAGGAAGCTTGTTTCCTAGACTACGGGCATTGGTACTCATTGCGCTCCATTTAATGTTGGCATTATCCTTTTCCCCCATCCCTGCCCTTATTGCCTTTGTCTAGTTTTCCATCTACCCCTGTCCTGCTCTCTGTCAAACTCTGTACCTCAGTGTTTATCTTACTACCTGCCATGTTTTGTGGGGGAAGGCTTGAAATTTCCTGCTCCCTATTAGTACCTCCCCCCCTTGGATAGTTTAAAAGCTTGCCAATGAAGCATTTAAACCTATCACCTTGGAGCTTGGTTCCCTTCCTGAACAGATGCAGACCATCATGCCAGTATAGGCCTACATCTCTCCAGGTGGGTGGTGGTAAACAAAGTTCCATCCAAGGAAGAGAAGGTGACAAGTGGGGTGCCAAAGGGATCAGTACTGGGACCAATCCTTTTTAATGTCTTTATTAACAACATTGCAGAGGGACTAGAAGAAAAGGTATGCCTCTTTGCAGAGGACACTAAAATATGTAATAGAGTAGCCACTCGGGGGTTGAATGAATAGTGATGTAAGAAAGTTGGAGGAGTTGTCAAGGATGTTGCAGCTGGGTTTCAATGCTAAGGAGAGCCAAAATCTTGGGGGCAGAAACCCGGGGCGGAGTACAAAATAGGAGGGGGTATTAACCTCTGTCACAAACCCACTCAGCAGGTCAGCTCTCTACTGCCAAAGTGCCAACCTCCAAGCGCAGTCTTGTGAACAGTTTAACAGAACAAGGTAACCCTCTTATCTGTTTTGTGGGTTCAGATCAACCTTTGGTCTCCAGTCTTGGAGGGATTCAAACTATGAACCTCTTGTTAGCGTACCCAATGCACAGGCTCAGATAATTTGGTCTTCGGGGGGCCAGATATCTTTGCCCATGGGCACCTAACCAGGTGTACAGAAATGAACCCTTAAAAACTTTAATAAAGACCTCAGATTTAAAACGCTTCTCTTTCCAGTTTGGTATCACCATTCAAGCTTATGCCTAGTGTCTACTATAACCATATATACTTTTCTTGCAAATGAAATAAAATCAAAGACAGACCAAGTATGCTCTAAAAAGAGTTTTACTAAAATAGATAATATGTAAAACATACAATACTGAACTATTATATCACAAGACACACAAATATATTAAAAGAACAAGGGTTTAAACAGTGCAATTCCTACTACAGTACTTAGTCTCTAAATACCTGCTTAAAGTGCTCACAGATGTTTCTTTGTCAGAGTCTAGATAAAAGTGTCTCTGAAAGAAAACAGAATAATGTTTTAAAAGCTGGTTATCCCCACCAATTTTGCATGAGGTCACTAGCTCCTCCTTGTCAGAATATATATATATATATATATATATATATAAAAAATATATATATATATATATATATATATATATATATTTAAAAACAGGATGTCTTTTCAAGTATTAAATTCTGTAATCCTCAGAACAACTCATTTTCACCTTCAAATGACATCTCTTTGATCTATTGATCAAGCTTCCCTCTCACACAGACACCAAAGCATTTTTGATTTCGCACCAGTGTACTAAACCTGGTTTCCTCCTCCTGAAATGTCATAAAAGGGATGCTCAACTCAAGCCTCTTCCAGCCTGTAATTAACTTTAGATAAAACAGAAGATCCTTGATCAAGGTCTGTTCTACTCTGTAATTAGCTTCAGACCTGCCATGTAACACCTGGTATCTAAAACCTGTGTGTGTGTGATCTCACGTGCTGTTTCAGCAGTTTCTCATGGCTTTCATCTTTCTCAGCTGAGACCTGGGGAGGAGGGTGAGTGAGGTCACTCCAAGAGTACCAGATTTCTCAGCATATCTCATGACATACAGTCCATAACAGTTTAACAGAACAAGGTAACCCTCGTGTCTGTTTTGTGAGTTCAGATCAACATTTAGTCTCCAGTCTTGGAGGGATTCAAACTGTGAACCTCTTGTTAATGTACCCAATTCACAGGCTCAGATAATTCTGTCTTCAGGGGGCCAGATATCTTTGCCTATGGGCACCTAACCTGGTTTACAGAAATGAACCCTTAAAAACTTTAATAAAGACCTTAGATTTAAAATGCTTCTCTTTTCAGTTTGGTATCACCATTCAAGCTTGTGCCTAGTGTCTTCTATAACCATATATACTTTTCTTGCAAATGAAAGAAAATCAAAGACAGACCAAGTATGCTCTAAAAAGAGTTTTACTAAAATGGATAATAATATGTAAAACATACAACACAGAACTATTATATCACAAGACATACAAATCTATTAAAAGAACAAGGTTTTAAACAGTGCAATTCCTACTACAGTACTTAGTCTCTAAATACCTGCTTAAAGTGCTCACAGATTTTTTTTGTCAGAGTCTAGATAAAAGTGTCTCTGAAGAAAAACAGAATAATGTTTTAAAAGCTGGTTTTCCCCACCTATTTTGTATGAGGTCACCTAGCTCCTCCCTGTCAGAATATATAAAAAAAACTATATCTATATAAAAACAGGATGTCATTTCCAAGTATTAAATTCTGTAATCCTCAGCACAGCTCATTTTTGCCTTCAAATGACATCTCTTTGATCTATTGATCAAGCTTCCCTCTCACACAGACACCAAAGCATTTTGATTTCACACCAGTGTACTTAACCTGGTGTCCTCTTCTTGAAATGTCATAAAAGGGATGCTCAACTCAAGCCTCTTCCAGCCTGCAATTACCTTTTGATAAAACAGGAGATCCTTGATCAAGGTCTGTTCTACTCTGTAATTAGCTTCAGGCCTGCCATGTAACACCTGGTATCTAAAACCTGTGTGTGTGTGTAATCTCACATGCTGTTTCAGCAGTTTCTCATGGCTTTCATCTTTTTCAGCTGAGACCGGGGGATGAGGCGAGGTCATTCCAAGAGCACCAGATTTCTCAGCATATCTCATGACATACAGTCCATAACCCATTTTGTATACAAAAAATGATCATACAGCACTCAGAGCTGGCTGTCCACATCACAACCACCACCAAACAGGAAAGTAACCTGTGGGTAATCATAGGGTTCTTGACTTCAGAAGGACACAGTTTATATAGATGGGTTAATTTCTCTGGGATGACCTGGGGGGGGGGGGTGACCTGGGGTGGAGGAACAGTGGGCCAAAATAAAATGGGGCATAGTGAAGGCAACAAAATATCAGTATCAAGCAAGTGAGCAAAATTACATCTACAAAGTTTGCACAGAAAGCATTTGAAAACACCTGCCTCTCCCGTTAACCTCATAGTATCTGTGTTTATTTCATAGTGCTCACTACGACACACTGATGTCAAAAAGCAATTGTGGTTAGCAGGGAACAGTCACATACATTGCAACAGTCTCAGAGCAATAATTGCTTTATTATCAACAATATTTAGCACACCAATGGAAAGTTAAGGAAAAAATAACAGTACAGCTAAAACATGAGTGTGAATCCTGTTTTAAGAAAAAAAAACTAATATGCTCACTTTGACCCCAAGAGATTCCATAAACTACTGTATAATGCTTTATTTCAGCGCACCTTATATTCCGTGTAGTCTGGGTCCATGGGCAGTTCCGCGTAAACTTATATTAGCGCTGTGACCTGCATTTCCCAACTTAGAACGACAATACGTACAAGAAGCAAAAGCAAAAGTGGACTTAATGTACAGAGAGAATTTGTTGATAGTAAAGGGTAGAAAAGAAAATGACAGCTATAACGAGAAATTATCTAACATTTGTTTTGCAAGCATTGAATCTCGGACTGCCGAACGTCAAGAATGCTGACACAGAGACGGTATGTCGGCATTCTCGGTGATTGCCATCTGTAATGGCAAATTAGTGGTAGTTCTGATGTTCAGGTCTTTCAACAGTGTGAGTGCTGTCTGGTTACATGTTGGCATCTGACTACATGGGGCAATGTAGTGGCAGTAAAACATTCAAACCTTTCTTCTGTGTATTTCGGCAAAGTGGTCCATTTATTTTCACTGTAAATTTATTTCCGCAGACAAGGACTGTCCCGCGGATATAGCGGAAATAAATTTTCAGTGAAAATAAGGGGTTATACAGTATTACATTTAACACTGAGGTAGACAATGCACAACACTTATACCCTGTTGAACTAACTACTTGATCCAGTATGAAGGATATCTCAGGAAACCCTTCTGTGTCAGCAGAAAAAGAACACAGTCTGCTACACATTGAGAGGCTCCTGAGCCAAACCAGAATAGTTTACAGTGGAGATTGCTATAACAATCCACGCTCAGGTGGACAATACCTATACTCTGCATGCCCCCCAAGCCTCAGTACAGCTACATGATGCAAAAAGACATAACATGGTATGACTAATATAAAGTGAGTCTTGACTCCAGTTGCTGGGATCAGGGTAACTATTATGCAGCTGTTTCTTGTAAGCAAGGTAAAATGTTTCAGGACAGTGATGAGCCAGCAGCTGGAGCATCTGCCCCCCCAAAGGTGATTGTGTCATCACCACAACAACAAACATGTGTAATCAGCAGAACTCCATTTTATATTAATTCCAAGCACAACAGAATATAATTTCAAGTGATTTTGTTATGTTAAAGTCAGCTACAGTAAAACAGAGGCCATATCTATTACAGTTCTACAGCTGAGAGGTTTATTTAGAAGCTGAAGTCATAAAACATAATGTACTGCTTGTAACATTGAGTTCTGCAGCAACAGACTGTGGTATCACTACATAATGCTTATCTGGGCTGGGCAACAGCCAGTGTTACAGTACATGCACTTTTTCATGTACATCAGATCACATTGCCTATATTGATGCATTATATTAAGAGTCCAGGAACTACTGTGAGCTTCTGGTTCTCAGCCTGCTGAACTGTAGTCATAAGATCATACTACCTCATTAATTCTATCTTTACTTTGTTTTTCGCTCCAGTCTTTATTAAAAACACATCTATCCATCTTTCCTATTATGAACATTTTTGCATAACAAAAGGCACACACAGTATTTCAAAATAAAAAGCAAGGCGAATGGTAAAAAAATATAGGTAATCTAGGAAAGAGGAGGCCATAAGATCTCCAGACTCCTACAATTCAAACAAGCCATATAATAATTTAGAATGCACACTGCCTTTTGCAACATATTCCAATACAAAATGGTTCAAAGTTGTATTTTAAAATGCTTAACAGAGTTGTATCCAAATATGCAAATAAATAAATAAAATTAATAGTGTTGATACAATCATTCTTCTTTGACATTATTAACTGCAAATACTTACTACAATGTGTATAATTACAAAGTAGGTACACAGGATAATGTAATGGGACAGATGCAGTATTATGAGACTAAGTTCAAAGATATTTGATATTATGAGGCTATGTTAGGTATAGCATTGTATTGTGCACCTTCACTAGAACGACTGTATGCAAAATGCTCTTGCATTATATATATTCCACTGTAAACACCACTTTTTTTGCTTTAAACTGCAAATGGTGGTGGAGAAACTTAGATTTAAAACACAGGGAAATGCATCTGATCTCTTTCCAATAATGACCGCCAACAGGGATGGGTGACATTTGGAGCATTAGGAATGAACAACATTTCAGAATCTGAATAACCATCTAAGGGAAATCAATCAACTGTACTAAACATAATAAGTAGCAAAGAAACAAAAATGAAATTAACTTTGGAAACTTTTACTTCTGTGCCCATTCCCCTACTCTCCAGTCTGCATCTCTCCATCTCCCTCTGTCCTGTTGCCTGAAAGTATACTGCCCAGTTCGACTTACCTGGTGACTGAAAAGACAGGAATCTGTCAGAGTACTTGAAACTGATGGTGAATGAACAAAATAATAAAGAATGTCAAAGTTCAGGTCCGCTCTCTCTCTCTCTCTCTCTCTCTCTCTCTCTCTCTCTCAGTTGCACACTGCTCTCGCTCTCTGTCCACTTTCTGCCTCAGCTCTGTCTGGAGTGGCTTCACCTTGTTGTACCTTCACCTGCTGCTAACTGAGCTAAACCTCAGTCTGTAGGCACCGCGCTTCACTCCTCCACCCAGGTATCTTCTCTCCGTAGTACTGGACACACACTAGTAACTCAAGAGTCTATAGCAGTCTGTGCATGTCAGGCTGATAAAAGAGCAAGGGTCTGCTGCAAATTATTACTGCTACTGCTACCACCAATCCTCTTAAGTTGGAATTGCTCTGCTGGTTAGCGTCACTGTCTAAAATCAATGCTGTTTCTGCTGAATTGTTGCCACTGCTGGTCGACCGGTGAGCTGTCCTGGAGCTGAAAAACAACTGGGGAATTGGCAGGCTGAAAACCTGACTTTTTATGCAGCTGGATTTATAAAGCCTGCAGATCCACCTTCACCCTCAACCAATCAGAAGAGAGCTGTTGGACTGCTTGGCCCATGGGCTAGCCAATCAGCAGTACAGTAGTTTGGTGGTGGACAATAGTTATTTCCTCATCACGAGCTGTCACGTCCCCAACAGCAGCATGTCACCCCCCCACAAACACACTTTGCACAAAGGAAATGGCACATTACCGTTTGGGTCCCCAGTGTGGCAGCAAAGATCCGCAGACAAATGAAGCAGGCTGGGCGGCAGGAAATTTCAAAAATGCCACCCCCCCAAAAAGAGTGTGCACAATTGCATACACTGCATATGCCTGCCAGTGTCCTTGTAGGGGATCAAGCCCATGAAGCCACAATTAATTCTAAAATGTTTCCTCAATACCAGGAGTGAGACAATCTTGGTTGGTTTTTAAAATCATTTGACAGTGTATGTGTGCAGTTTAAGTTGGACAGGGCTTCGTGGATGACCCACCTTACCCCATTGTTTACTAGTCGTGCTTTGCACATATTTGCTAGAATAGATGATAAAGACTGTAGGGACTATGACAAAGTCAAGAGGATGCTACTGAAACATTTTGAGCTAACTCCTGAGGCTTATAGATGAAAATTCAGGGAGTTAAGAAAGGGCCCAGGAGACAGTTATGTAGAACTGCATGTTCAAATGTGCACCTACCTAGACAGCTGGGTGGATGGGGCTAAAGCTAGAATTGTGAAACAAATAAAACACTTGTTTGTAAGGGAACAATTTCTTAAAATTGTACTTGAGGATCTGTGTGTGTGGTTGCTGTACTGGGCATGCAGCTCTGTGAAGGAAGCAGCAGAAAGTGCTGATCTGTATGTGGCCAGCAGACCACATGTGCTGTATAGGAACAATGGAGAGGGACAGCACATGGCTTCAAGGGGACCCAGGAAGGGCAGCCTAAAGTAAACCAGCCTGCACACAAGCCCAAAACAAAGAAATACTATATTTGCCAGAAAATGGGGCACCTGTCATATGACTGCCATAAAAATATTAACAAAGCCTGGCAGAGGAGTTGATCAAGACAATGCCCAGCAGCTAGTAGCCTGTTCGCAGACTGCAGTACCACCTAACTCATCCATACATATGCACTCTATCCCAGTTACTGGGACTGTGACACAGGGATTGAGGGACACCGGTGCCTCCATCTCCATGGTGAGGCAGGATCTAATTCAGGTGGAGCAGATTCTGCCAGGGCAACATTTCAAGATTCAGAGTCACGGGTCCAGCATTCCAAGTACCAATGGCTTGGGTCTTCCTGAGCTGGGAAGGTGGCCATGGGGTACAGGAGGTGGGAGTCATACCTGATCTCCCTGTGGATGTGATAATGAATGATTTTTACCACAGGAAAACCCTGTTGTGTGTTATGACCTGCAGTCAGGCAAAAGAGCAAGCTTCTGAGGGCAAGGAGGAGGCAACATAGCCTGCATTAACCCTCCCTCAGCATCTGAGGAAGTAGTTAGTTGGGTTGAGGAGCTAGCTATGAGTAGCAACCCTAAGCCCCAGCTGCAAACTGAGGTGATCTCTTCCATGGGCAGATTTCCTTCAGAAGGGGAGTTGGGGAGGGTCAGACAGGAGGAGCTGGGCAGAGCTGAGCTACCTGATCCTTACCTATAGAAACTGAAAGAGATAGCTGATAGTGCTGATGACTCTCAGGGGAGTAAAAAGCTAGTTTACTGGGAGAATGGGCTGCTGTACAGGGAGTGTATACCACAGAGGAGGCTAGAGGGAGAGGTACTCTGGAAGCTGGTAGTTCCTCAGGCTTACTGAAAGCAGCTTTTGGCTCTGGCTCATCATATCCCTTTTTAGGCCACCTGGCTAGTAGTTGCACAAAAAGGTGGTTCATCAACAATTTCTTTTGGCCTAGTATGTACATAGATGTGGCAAATTACTGTTGTACTTGTTCATAGTGCTAGACAATGGAAAAGATTGGGGGAGGCAAGGCTAAGGTAGCTTTGATACCCCTGCCTATTATTAATGAACCCTTTAAGAGTGTAGCTGTGCACATAGTGGGGCCTCTGAGCACCCCGACTTGTATGGGCAAAAGGTACATACTGGTTGTCGTAGACTATGCAACCAGATGCCCCAATGCGGTGGCCTTGTCCTCCACTGATATGAAGAAAACAGCTGACAAACTCCTGGGAATCTTTAGCCGAGTGGGATTTCCCCAGAAGATTTTGTCAGACCAGGGGACGAATTTCACATTATCAATCATGACTAGTTTGTGGGAGTAGTGCAGGGTGAAACAGCTCTGTGCCTCATCTATCACCCTGAGACTAATGGCCTGGTCAAGCAGTTCAACGGGTCCCTGAAAACTATGCTCAGGATATTTGCTGACCAACACAAGAGCGAGTGGGACAAGTATTTGCCCCATTTTGTGTTTGCTTACAGGGAAGTACTACAGGAGTCCATAGGGTTCTTACCCTTCAAGCTGCTGCTTGGTCACAGGGCGAGGGGGCCCCTAGATTTAGTTCAGGATGAATGGGAGAGTGACCGTGCCTCTCAAGGGGAATCTGTTGTGGAGTATGTCCTGAACTTCATGACCTGGCTTAAGGAGTCCATGGGTCTTGCCCAGGAGCACTTAGCCACTGCACAACAGCAGCAGAAAGCCTGGTACAACTGTGGGGCCAGAGCCTGGGAGTATGAAGTTGGACAGCGAGTGATGGTACTCATCCAAGTCTGACAAACTAAATTGCAGGCAGTATAGGAGGGCCCATTCTCCATAGTCTGGAAGTTGAGTGAGTCAGTTGTGTGGTAGAACTGCCTGACAGAAGGTGCAGGCAGAGACTGTATCATGTTAACATGATGAAGCCCTACTTGAGGAAGTGGTCTTTGGTGTGTGCAGGGCCTCAAAAGAGGAAAGTGAGGCTTATCCACTGGTGGACCTCCTCAGGGAGGTGCAGAAGGAATCCTCAGTTGATAACCTCACCCTCCCAGCGCAGCTGACACCAGCCCAGGCAGTGGAGATGAGGGGGGTGCTGCGAGCATTTTGGGAAATGTTCACAGGGAAACCAGGGTACACCACAATGGCTCAATACCATGTGGACACTGTGACCCAGGGTACTGGAGAGGGTTAAGCACACCATGCAGGAGGAAATCAGAGAAATGCTGTCTCTTGGAGTAATCCAGCAGTCCAGTAGCCTCTGGGCATCTTCTGTGGTCTTGATCCCCAAGAAGGATAATACTGCAAGGTTCTGTGTTGACTACCAGAGGCTCAACAGCTGCATGGAGTCAGATACCCACCCCCATGCCCAGAAGGAATGAGACCTTAGAATGGCTGAGGGGAGTCCAGTATCTGACCACAACAGACTTGACAAAGGGCTACTGGCAAGTACCTCTAACCGCAGTAGCCAGGGAGAGGTCAGTCTTCATCACCCCGTTGGCCTATTTGAATTCTGAGAAATGCCATTTGGGTTGAAGAAAGCACCCACAACCTTCCAGTGGCTTGTGGATTGCATCCTATCTGAGGTAGGTGTCTTTATGCTGACATACATGGATGATATAGCCATTTACAGCCAGACATGGGAGGAACATGTCAGGCACTGGAGGGATGTGTTCTGCTGACTGAAGGCTGCAGGACTGAGAGTTAAAGTGGGAAAATGCAAATACCAAATATTACTGTGTTTGACCTTCCAAGTGCCTGAGCAGGACAGAGGTATTTTCCTGGTATAACCAGGTAGTGGTCGCAGGAGAAGTGAATTAGACCAAACTACCCTACAAGCTGGTACAGCCCTAAGGATAAGTTTGTTATACTTTCTAAATGCAATTTTCTTCTCTTTCACTGCCTTTGCCACTTCCTTAGAGGACCATAGTGGTCTCTTCCTCCTCTTTCCTTTGCTCACTTCCTTCAAACAGCATGCCGTTGCCTAGGCTATACCCTCCTTAATTTTTCTTAATTGAGCCTTCACTCCCCCTCCTCCTTTGAGGCATTCTCTAAGGCAATTTTCCATTTCTTTAAAATCTGCCCTCCTGAAGTCAATGACCCTCATCTTAGCATGTTTTTTTCTGTCCTATCTGTATGCCAAAATCAGACTGTATGGTGATCACTTGTACCCAAGAGACTACCCACTGTAAATGTCAGTAATGTTGTCTCTCTTTGTAAGTACCAGGCCCAGCACTGTCTCATCTCTAGTGGGTTTCAAAACCAGCAGCCTGAGAAATGCCCTTGTATGGAGTCAAAGATATCGCAGACTCTTGATGTACTCTTGACATGGTATACAGCTCTGCGCCTCAAACCTCCCTCACCAAACTCGACCCATTGTTTCATGCTTTCTGTCATTTTGCCACAAACCTTCCTTACCATACCCATCACTATCTCCTCTACAGTGCCATCTCCCTCCCTTCTCTAGCAAATTGCTGACTTGCCCATTGGGCCTCCTTCATCACCAAGTTCTGGTTTGGCACCTTCCTTCCTATCTTTCTGCCCTCATAAAGCCTGCTCCCAGTACTGGTTACACCCCGTGATCCAGAGAGCAATGTTCCTTCACCCTAGCCACTCCACATTTGCTGGCCAAGAAACTTGCTTTCACTTATTGGCTCCCTGCCCTATGGAACTCTTTCCCCTCTGATGTACGCAGTCTTCCCACAGCTGCCTCCATCAAAAAGTATTTTAGGCGGCTCCCCCTCCCTCCTGCCTCACACCCCCAGTGGCCATCCCCCTCTAGCAAGCCATCCCCAGCCTCAACACCTTCTCCTCCTTACCCTTTCTAACCCCAACATCCCATGCTCCCACGCCCCATACAATTTTGCTCTTATCCTTACTCTGAGACTATTATGTCCTCCTTTGTCTTTAACACAAATATAATGGTGTGTAAAAGTTCACAGTGAATGTTCCACTGCATAAAACTGTATCCTGCGATCCTGTCAACCTGGGGACAACTGTGACCATTTGTTCTCCCCACAACATTTATAAACCTCTGTGTTCTCTCTCACGTGCACTCGTTTGTTCCGCTTGTATCACTATAATCACTGTTTTTTTTCCTGTATCATGTATATTTAACAACACTTGTATTCCTAAGTACTTCCATGGCAACTCTGTAAATTATTGTACATTCTTGTACATTATGTATCTATGAACATTTGTATTCTTATGTACTTTCCACCTCCCCCTACCCTGGGTCACACCTGGAAATGAGCCTTGGCTCAGTGTGCCTTTCCCGATTACCACAATTTTAAATAAATGAATAAAATAAATAAATGTAGTTGTGGTGAGAATGCCCATATCTACTGTACATGTGACAGATAAAAGTCCCCTATTATCAGAACTTCCTCCTTCCTGGCCATTTTGCTAATGACTTCCCTGAGGGCTCTGTCTAAATCTTCCAACTGTGTTTATAGGCCTATACACCACCCCTGTGCAGATAATGGCCCCTGACCCCATCTCTAGGCTGACCCATAGTATCTCCAGTCCTTCATTGTCCCCCTTTACCCCTGTATCTCAGTGGCCCTTATACCCTCTTTCATATATAAAACAACAAATCTGCCTTCCCTCCCTGACCTGTCCTTCCAGAACATTGTGTAGCCTGGGATGGTCACATTTCTGTGTACCATGATTCCATTATAGTCACTAGATCAAGGTCTGCCTCCACAATGAGTGCCTCAAGGTCAGGTATTTTGTTTCCCAGACTCCTTGCATTGTCACATATGGCTCTCCATTCTCTTCATCCCTCTCTCCCTCTAACTTGCTTCCCTTTTCTGCTCCCCCCTTGCCCCCTCTCTTTCTCCGGTCATGCCCTCCCCTGTTGCACTGTTTTCCTGGCTTCCCTCCTTCCGCTCTCTTCCAACCGAAGTTCATCCCCCAGACTTGTTTGCCCTGTCCTTCTGTTTGCTTCCATCAATCTCTAGGTAATTTCTTCTGTCTGGGTTAATCTTCCCTGCTGCACTAGTCTCTGGGGGGGGGGAGCAATCTCTGCCTCTCTGTTTCTGCCTCCCCCTTAGGCTAATTTAAAGGCTCATCAAAGTAGCATTTAAACCTTCCACTCAGGACTACTGTCCCCTCCTGGATGGATGGAGGCTGTCTGCCTTGTACAGCCCTCCATTCCCCCAGGTGTGATCTCAGTCCCCGATGTAGCCAAAGCCTTTCTCCCTGCACCATGCCTTCAACCACTCATTAAAGGACCTGGTGCAGAGTTCTCTAGCCTTCTTCTCACCATGCATGGGTAGCACCTCAGTGAAGGCCACTGTGTGAGCTACCTGTTTCAGGTCCCTCCCCAGCTCCCTAAACCCATCCTGCACTGCAGTATCGCTACAGCTTCCCTTGCCAGATCACCCAGTAATTTAATTTCACTTTGTTTCACCAGATCACTATTTTGTAACATTTCCCAAACTTTTTCCTGTGTAGTTGATGACTAAATTAACTTTCTCCCTCCAAGAAACTCCACCTGATTCATAGCTGTCTCAACCTCTTCATGCTGGTCCTGTTTTACAGAAATGTTAAAATCCGTAATAGGATTTATAGGCATATAATCCCTTTCTATCCATTCCAAAACAGCAAAGTCCTCAGTTAATAGCCAAGATGGTAAATATCTCCAGAAGTATTCTATTACAAGTAAAATGGATGTAACTTCCATCAACATCTGATTGAGATTCTGTCATCTGTCATTACAGGTTTCATCCCTGGATTTTCTTTTTATAATTTCATATACAATCATTTGTTTTCCAATGGGAGAATCACATTTCTACAATACCCCATCCTCGTGTTTATATCCCCTCCAATTAAAACTGTTGTCTCTGAATGCTCATGTTGTAGAGTTTCAACAGTCTCAAAGGCCTCATTCCAAATATTAACACTACACAGTGGAGAACCCCTAGGTGGCATGTGCATATTTATAAGAATCAAGGCTAATCTTCCATGTTTAGGTTCTTCTAATCTTATGATAACCCCCAACCTCCCTCACATTCAATTTTTTTAATCTTTAAATTATGACTCAAATTAAAAGGGAACAGTCAGCACCAAGTTTCTCACACTCAAGTGTGGGGCTGGTTCCAATGTGCACTATGTGTACAAAAAACATTTTGGTTTACTTACATTTTACTATAGTATAGTAGATTGTATCAGACTACTTTGATTACTTTTAAGCTGACATCTTCTGTTACTACAAATCCCAGAATCCCCTGCAGCTGACATCAGAGCAGTAGGCAGCAGTGGGAGATTCAATAGCCTGCAGTACATGTTAGTTTATAATCTTTTCTTTGCTGAATTGGCTGGCATGGCTGCCTTGGGCTAAGTACAGTCACAGAGGACTTTAATTTCTGAACTGAGGAGACTGTCCACAGTGTAGAATCCTGCTTTTTGACTTAGTCCTCTGATATTTCTCCTCTGCAGTAGGCTCTCACTATTTTACAACCAAAAGTAGCCTCCTCAGCTACTCAGTTGCCACTCCTGTCCTGTTCTCCTCTCCAGTAGGCCCTCAACATTTTCCAGCCAAAGGCAGCCTCTTCAGCTGCCTCTGCCTGTAATCCAGTAATCCTGCAAGGTAAAAATCTTGATTCAAGACAATAATTTAGTAACCAATAAAGACTTCTTAAAAGGTTACAATCACAGCATAGATAGCATACCATTTGCAAAATTTAATAAGCGCCTATGAATATGAGCTGCAGCACTCTCCTCACAGTCCTCATGTCACCTCTCTTTGTTGCCATCTTCAAAACAATCAGGAAAGCAGCTCATATGGCTATAAAGCTCAGTATAAGCAGAGGGGACCATTCATATGGGGAAGGGAATCCCTAGAGCTATAGATCTGCTGGGTTGTCGCACCCACAAGTATCAATTTCAGGGAAGCAAGGTTCACAGTCACAAATAACTAAGGTGGGACTAGGAGGTTTTCCAAAAAGACTGGCAATGCCATGAGAACATGGACCAGGAGAGTCCAGGACAGTGATACAGGTCAGGCCATGGTTGTGATGCTGGGACCAAGAAATACTCAGAATAACCAAAATTAACTGTGTAGATGCCAAACTATTTGGGTTTTTGTTCCCAGATGAATAAACCCTTGCTGTGCCATGGACTGATATATCAGTCCAGAATTCCTATACATTTTAATTCTGTTCGGAACCTAAGGGTTAACTGCTGTGCCCCACGTACCAACTGCCTCAGTAGAGTCAAGGACTAGAAATCCATGTTTGCGTAGATCATTAGTGCCATGTCTCATCAGCTCCTAGGGACAGGAGAAAGATTACTGTTTGAAAAGTGTGATTGTTTGCAAGGGGCAGCTGACAAGCTACACCATCTGAGAAGCAATAGACACAGCAGAACCCTGGGTGATGCTCACCCATCTTGGGCACAGTCATGTTAACCAGAGAACAAGTGGAAGGGGAGTTGTATGGAAGTTAGTTGAGACTGTACTCCTAGTACTATTGGTTGCCAAACTTGAACAGTAGCTACTTCGGATGCTTATGCAAAGTAGGTTTTCACTGTACATGCTCTCTGTCCATGCCACAGGGACTACCACCCTTGAGTACCAAGAAGGCACAATGACCCTCTTGAGGAGGGTTCCACTCCTGAAGATGTACATGGCTGAAGTTATAACAAAAAAGTAAAAAAAAAGGGGGAATCCCACAAACAGGTGCCTTAGCATTTTTTCATAATACTGCTCATCTAACATCAGCAAATGATTGTATCATTATCTCATGACATCAGTGTGGTAGTATTTTGAGAAACAGATGCCACTATTTCCCTCATAGGAATAGTGACCATTCATTTACTGCAGTCGTTTAATAATAAGTCAACTGAGCCAAGCACTTATAGCAGTAGTAAAGAATACCCTCCATACATTTTATACAGAAGCAACAAATACCAGCACCTTGTCTCTTGCACTGAGCTTGTCAGAGATCTTCTAGACATCAGTTTTCTGATATAGATCTCATATCTGACATCACTCGAGGTTTGTGCCCCAGGTCTGTTCAGTCCATTAGTAAATTTCCAGCACGTCATTGCCTTGTTTCAGTAGTATCTCAACAGGGCTCAGTATGTGAATTGAATTCAGATAAAAATGAACATTTTAATCATTTTGATCCTAGTATTTCCTATATCAGGTATGTTTTAATAAGTTATTTACATGATCGCCATTGTATTTTCAGGAACTGTGTTTTCTGCACATAATATTCTGCAAATGTATTGTTCAGGACTGGCTGACTGTTATTTCGGAGGGATGCCAAGGATCTCTGTAATTTTCAAGGAAGGTGATGGAAGTCCACATAGAAAAGACAAAACAATTGCTACTCTAGGGTTGTAAATAATATTAGAGTCACTTATTTAATAGATAATTCCAGGGCTGCAATACATGCTAATGTCTTTCATACATATCGTTTTTTTTAAATAGATTAGTTTTAAAATGAACACAAAAGTAACATAGGAAACAGTTCTAGCTTAGAGGAGAATCCGGCAAGTTGTCAAGTTAACAGAAGGTCATAGTTTGCAATGGCAGTTTAGAGCGTAAAATATTTTAGTTCTCCAACAGTATGATTTCTTATTCTGGATATATCTCATGTTAAGAATGTTTAGAAATGTTTATGATGTCTGAATTGGTTGGTTTAGCTACATAAAATCAATCTGACTTGTAATTTTATTGCTATTAATATTGCTATATTTAAACATAACTATGAAACTGTTAGCTAATAGTGTAGGTAGCTGTTTTGCATAATTATGTCTGTTTATTGTATTTTATTTGTATCTTGTTTGTAGTATTCATTCAATTTGTTTTGTGTTTCTATTTTGTTTCTCTTCCAGTTCCCCTTGAAAATGAACAGTTTGTGTCCTTAGGTTCTTACCCAATTAACAAAATATAAAATAAATAAATTAAAAATAAATAACATGTTTATCAGTTAAGTCACTATGTGGTCACTACCTTCAAAAGAACAATTTACATAGTCTTTTTAAAGGCCCGGAGGATAACACTTTTTCTTAAAATTTGTTTACACAGCACAACTCAAATGAGGTGTAGTATCTTGTTTGCAGTGAAGTCCTGCTTTCCCACACTTAAACTGCTGATTGCACTGAAGCACTGAGTGGTTAGGTGAAAACAGTTGTTTCATTAGAAGTGACAGTATAGTCCTGGAGATCATGCATCTTGGAACATGCACAAAAACTGTTTACAACTTAAATTGATAATCATTTGCATACTCAGTTCTAACAGAGAAATGAATTGAACTAAATTTATTGTGGTGGGGTAGAAAAAATGGCTTTTACTGCAGCGCTTCTGTTTCAGTCTTTCATCACTGATTTAAGTTTTAAAGTAGATAAGTTTCTTAGCTTGCAGAGGTTCGTCTAAAACAACGGCATATGCAAACTAGGTAAGAAATGCTATCTGGTAACACACTGAATTTCATTTTTAGTGACAATAAATTTAGCCAGTGCCTATTCTATTTTATACCTACCTACTGTTTTAACGACCTAATCATACTGACTACCCTTCCTGTCCGCTCCAAAAATGAAAACAAACCTGGGTAATATTGCCTTTTCAATCGTTGTCCACAGGCTTTGGAGTTCTATTCTGTGTGTCATCCATAGCTCCTCTATGGCCATGGGCTTTGGAAATGGCTACCAAAAGCATTTACTTAATGCTTATGATTGCACCTGCTTCTGTGCATAACTGTTATAGTCTGCTTACTGCCAGGAATGTCTGTATGCATTTTCTGTGCACCTGTATCTATTAGATACTGTACAGCATTATGCAGCCTGTACTTTATATATGTATTCCCCTTGTGTTCTTTAGATATCCCTTATTTAGAAGCTCCACATTGCATTCTGTTTTCTATGACATACTCAGTGTAACACTTGTTACCTTTGTGACACTATTCTGTTTGTATTCTACCAGGTTGTGTCTAAAATAGGCAGATTTTGCCTAGTGCACCTATCTGGTAATTAAAAAAAGGTAACTAACTAAATAAATATATACATACATACATACATAAGCAGAAGAACAAAAGCAGGAGGGTGGCTGCACATTTTGTCAGTACATCACCATTTAGTTAAGAGTCCCAAGATGCAGTCAAGGGTACTCAAAGGCAAACACTCGGGACAGACATGGTAAATAGTAACATAGTAATGTAAGGTCAGAAAGGACTCTAGGTACATCATGTCCACCCCCACCATGCTTCAAAAGCAGGGATGACAAAAAGGATTCTGGTAGAGCTCATCTATGATATTTCTAGTCTCATTATTAGTGCTGGGTGATTATTAAATTATCCCTGAGAAATAGTGCAAATGTGCTAATTACATGTTAGCAATGGTGCATTTTGTTCAAATTGTACATTAAAAAAAACAAGCTTGTATAAAAATGCCCAATCTGGAAATTTTTGCACAGAATACATGGCAGAAAATGGGGAGAGGGGACAAGTGATGGGCACTGGGCTAACAATGCAGAGCTGTGAGTAGGGAGTGCTGCACAGAATTTAACACTACTAGACTGGTGGATTCTAAGGTGGGAAGCAGGCAGGCTTGATAGATTGAGAATCTTTTGTCCATAAGTTTCTATATTTCTGTTCTGTCAATTACCTGACTCTGTTGTTCTCACTGTATGTTTTATTTGAAGACTTAATAAAATTGCTTTAAAAAGAAACAAAATTCTCTGTTTCTATGAAAAGTTACTATTTCTTCCAAACTGACCATTTTTTAAACAAGCAATTTGAAATGTTTCTGTTCAAATTATGTGAAAGTGCTCCTTTTTTCCAAATTGGCATTTCTTAAAACCAGGTCATAAAAATGTTCAGCTTGAAAATGTTATGTGCACAACACTTGAAAGTACTCTTTTTTTTCCAAACTATGCATTTATTTTAGAAAAAAATCAGGCTTCCAAAAATGCACAATTTTGAAACTGTATACACAAATTACATGAAAGTGCATATTACATAGGTTACATAAGTTATACAAGCTACATAGACTTTCGTCCTTAATGCCTGCCTTGCTATCTTCCACTATATTAGTTTACTCTTATCCTTATAAAAGTTGTCTAGTCCAAGTTTAAAAGAGTCCATAGTTTTGCTTTGTACAATGTCCCTAGGTAAACTGTTTCACAGTCTTACCCCTCTCTGACTGAACCATTTTTTTCTTTTCATGGTATTCCAACTGTCCATCTACAGTTGTAGCCTGTGCTCCCTATTTTCATACACACAAGTTTTTTTTTGACTCTAAGTCCCAGATTCTTACAAAGTTGACTGTCATGAAAAGCCCTGTAAATCATACACATACCTCCCCTAAGTCTTCGGTGTTGCAATGTATATAACCCCAAGCCTTGAAGTCTCTCCTGATAAGCTTTGTTCTCCATTCCACACATTCTTCTCATTGCTTTTCTCTGCACTCCCCTCAACCTTGCTATGTCTGCCTTTGTATATGGGGACCACACCTGCGCACAGTACTCCAGATGAGGTCTCACCAGTGCCTGATAAAGGGGCAAGATCACCCTTCTATCTCTGCACCCAGTGTGTCTGAAAATACAGTTTAATGCCTGATTTGCCTTCCTACCAATTTGCCCACAGTGCATACTAAATTTCAAATCACTTGTTACCCTCACCCCCAAATCTCTTTCACCTACAGTCTTTAGAAGTATATTTCCTCCTAATTTGTATTCAGTGTTGGTATTTCTTCTCTACAGGTGCATCACTGCACACTTATTTATATTTAATGCTAGTTTGAACTGCTCTGTCCATTTTACCATCATGTCCAGGGTTTGTTAAACATTTTGATGTTCCTCAATATTGTTAACTGTGCCCGCTATTCTGCAATCATCTGCAAATTTGTTCATCCAAATATTTGGGAAATTACATGCAATTGAAGAGACATAAATATTAAATAAACATTGTCCCAGCACTGACCCCTGTGGGAACCCGCTGGTAACATTCTCCCAATCAGACATTTCCCATCTTATAACAACTCTCTGTCTCCTGTTAGCCAACCATGCCTCCACCCAGTTTGCTATGTTAATAGGTAATTTAGTGCCAATCGCAACCTCGATCAATTCTTTGTGTGGCATCTTATGGAATGCTTTGGAGAAGTCCAAAAAGATAATATCCACTACATTACCCAAATCCAATGCTTTATTAGCTTTCTCATAAAATGTTAACATATTGGTTTGGTATGACCTAGTCTTGGTGAACCCATGCTGAATTTCATCTGTCAAACCATATAGTACTAAATGGGCTAATATGTGTTCTTTTATAATCCCCTCAAGTAGTTTACCCACTAACTGGTCTAAAGTTCTCAGGCTTTGTATTTGGCCCCTTTTTTTAATAGGGGGACCACTAAGGCCTCCCTCCATCCCTGCACCACTGAGGCTTGATCCATAGATGATTTGTTTAATAAAAACCTGGTATTTGAAAAATGGTGCATTTGGGGAATGCAAAATGATGCACTTTAAAATTATTTGTGAAATACATGGAACTGAATGAAAACTGTGCATATTTCTTGAAAACTGTATGAATTGGAATTTTCTAATTTTGGGCAGCTCCACCCATTATAAATCAGTCTCCATTTTTTTGTAATACATTATCTTCTCTGAGCATGTTTTCAGTGAAACTAAACACTTTACTGGATTAGTTTCCTTCTCTCATGGGCAAGTGTAGAATGCTTCAAAATTTGAACTCCAGCCTTTACACTGCTGGCATGTTACAATACGTGCCCAGTGATTACTAATCATTTTTTTCAGGAAAACATCACTTTTAAAAATGGTTCAGTAACAAGACTATTAAAGCAGCAGTGCAACAAAAATGTTTCCAAAAAGCCAGCTTTGAGCTACAGTACAATAATTAAAAATACTAGCATATCTGTCAAATTTACTTTTCTAGGTACCTGTTATGCTGTACATCATGATTTTTTTATTTTCTCGATCCTAAATCTTAGCAGGTCCACAATGGTATTCCTAAATCAAATGTGATGACCAACTTTTTTTCTTGAGAATATTAAAACATTTATAAAATTCTCAAATGTTGGTGGTGCTAGAAAATGTTACTACCAAATAAAACTGGAAGATGCCAGGAATCTTTTACAGTTAAAAACAAATGCAGGGTCACATTTTTTGCCCAATTTCATTGCACTGCTGCTTTAAATAAAATATCCATTTTACCATAAAAATGGTTTGGAGCAGATTGCAAAAACATGTGCTTTTTGTTTTTATTCTTGCTGGTCCCTGTATCTCAGACTGACCTTATGGCAGTTATTACATATTTTGAATAAATACTTAGATACATAGGTTCTGATTACAGATGAAGACTCATTAATGTATCCAGTCTGCCCATGTGAGACTACACATTTTAACTAATGAGGGTTACAGGGGTTTTATTGACATTGTTTTGCTATTGTAAACTAGGTATGGACGCTACACAGATCCAAACTATCTTTATTTTTTAATATCTGTCTAAAACATATGAAATTGTCAGCAGATTAGGTCATGAGATCTATCGAGTCTGCTCAAGATGCAGCTCACAGTTTGATAACTGCTGCTGCCCCCCCTCCCCTCTCCCTTCCATCCATCCCCTGATTTCCATTCTGAGTTCCCATGAACTCTACCCTCCCTACCTGTACCCTGCCCATCTATCCCATCCCTTCTTAAAACCTCCCACTGAGTCCCAAGATACCAACTCCTCAGGTAGTGCATTCCAAATCATCACCACCCTTTCTGTGAAGTAATGCTTTCTCGGGTCTCTTCTGTACTTCCCACCAACCGGTTTCAAGCTATGACCCCTCTTGTTCCCTTCCCCCTTCAGTCTGAATCCCCCCTCTATGTTTACTCTATTAATACCCTTCAAGTATTTAAAGGTCTCAATCATGTCCCCTTGGTCCCTTCTGTCTTCCAAGGAGTACATGTTAAGAATCCTAATTCTCTCCTCATGTAAATCTTATAACATATCCTGAAGCAATTAGCCATTTTGGAAACAAATGTGTTATTTTAGCCAATCAGAATCTCTGCTTCCTTATACATACTTTCTGGCTGTACTATGAGGGAAACAAAACAGAAGAGGATTTACATGGAAACAAATGTACATGCACATTTTTAGCAATGCATATAAAAAAATACATGCATTTTTCCTCTGGAACAGCTTACCTCTGATTCTTCACACCCACTCTTCCTCTTCAAGTCACGTCTCAAAATGTATCTTTTTCCCCTTGAGTAGTATAAGTTCATATATCTCGTCAAATGTTAAATTTCAGCCAATCAGCACATGCCATGTCATTTGACAGGTGGGCGTGGCCTAAAATGGACCAATCAGAATCGTCCCTTGTTAAACCGGAAGTCCTTCCCTAAAAGTGCTAGCCCCACCCACTTTTGCCGGAAGTGATGTAAGCTCAAACCCGTGTCCCGCCCCTTGCGCAGGGAATGACATGCATGCCAGTGCTTTGGCTTCTCAGAAGGAACTAGAAGGGGGACAGGATCAGATCTACAGTACAGTAGCTTCTTGTTTTACATTGTTTTTCATGGATTCTACTTGGTAGAATGTTTATTTTCTTTCTTACTACTAAGGGGCTAGCAGGGTATTGTTTGGGGCTGTTGGAATTTTGAAACCTGTTTTGGTAGCTAAAGTGGGCTCATTTGTTTGGTTTACGGTGTGGCAGGCTGCATTTGTAGAGGCCTATTTCTTCTCTTTTAAACATAATTGGTGTAATTTAACTGGTCTGTTTCTTTGAATTGGAGACCTCATATCTTCTAATTCCAAACCTATTTTGATGTATTGTTGGTGAAGCTGTTTGAATTGGTGTCCTGTTTCTTTGGGTAGCAAACCTATGTTGGGGGCTTTGAGTAGAATTGATTCATTGTTGCTGGCTTCACTAGCTGCAAAGTTTTGAGTGGGGAAGGTGCTAATTGTCTGACTAGAGGCCTCGGCTACCTGATTGTTTCTGGAAGACTTGGGCTGGTCCCACCCACCCAAACCCCTCACCCCACCCACCCTGGTCGATTATTCTTTATACTAGGGTTCTGACATCACTCTCAAACAGGCAAAGGATTTGCACCTGTCATAACAGAAGCAGACATCCAGGAAAGGAACTGCAGCAAGTGAAGAGGTGACTGCTCTCTCAGTGGAAGGGAAGTAAATGCAAATCTAGGTGCTTTCATTATTACTACTTCACATTGTTATTGCATTGGGTAAAGGAGGAGTAGGAGTTGAAGAAGGTTGTGCAATGGCTACTTAAAGTATTTTGAGTGTGGATAGGAATATAAAAAGCAGTTGCTCAACATATCTAAACATGTGCAACAAAGGAGGTAAGGGAAATAAAGAATGTTTTGCACTGATAGAGGGGGAGAGTGGGGACTTGGGGGAGTGTTTGGTATCCTGCATCTGGAAGGGTGGGGGGTCACTGGTGGGCAACAACAGCAATGGGTAGGGTGGTAGGCTGCAACAACTGCGGTGCACCAATCTTTCTAAACATTGCCTGGAGAGTGTGAGGATGTTTAGTGTGCAACCACATAGAAAAACTTAGAAAGGAGATTGAGGGTCTGCAGGAGGAACTAAGACAGGCAAGGCAGATTGGGGGTGGGTTTAGCCCAATACTGGAGGGAGGAAGAAGGGGAGATGAGGGAGGGCAATTTAAGCCAACAGTGGTGAGGAGAGGGTCAGAAGAAGGGAAGCAGAGACAAAGGGGCCCAGGCCAGGAAGAACGATTGCCGGGGAAACCAGGTCAGGAGACAAAAGTCAAATGGAAGGAGGCAATAGGGACTTGTGAGGGGAGGCGAAGAAGTGGCAAAAGTCATGGAGTGGAAAGGAGAGAACAGGTTACTATGCAGAGAGAGGGAGCAGGCATTTGTGAAGGATCTTCAGAAAATAGTTTTGCACTGCTAGAGAGGAAGAAGGTGGAGGAGGGAAGTGATGAAATTAGAGGAGTAATTGATAAATGCCTGGACCAAACTGGAGCGGGGGGAAGTTCTGCTGGGAGAACTGCAACAGGGGTAAAAGGGCGTAATAATGTGTAGGAGGAAGAAGAGGAGCTGGAAATGAGGGAGGGAGATGAAAGGAAGCAAGCAGGGAGTAAGAGGGGTGGAATCTTAGTGCTGGGGACTCAATACTAAGAGGAGTTAGGTGGGGTAGCAAGGCGAGAGGCATAGTCGATTTGGGTGGAGGCCATGCCAGGAATGACAGCGAAAGGGTGGGACAGTCTGTTCTGAAATATGCTAGAAGGGTAGGGACAAGCCTCATTTAATTATACATCTTGGGACAAATGACCTGGCTGACAAGACAGTGGATATAGTCAGAGGAGGTTTGAGGAACTAGCACAATTATGTGAGGGGCAGGAAGATCAGTAACTTTTCCGAGATACTTCCGTGCAAAGGCAAGCACAACAAGAAAGCTGAGAATAGAGGAATTTAACAGATAGCTAAGAACCTGGTGTTGGCTAAGGGTATGGGCTGTTGGGGGTGGAGAGGACCTGGGAGGACAGTAGTCTCTATGCCAAGGACAGACTACACTTGAGTGAGGAGGAAAGAAAGTGTTGAAACAGAGGATGGAAGAATATATAGAGGAAGTTGGGAGTTTAAACTAGGAGTGGGGGTGGCAGTTGGGAAGAGATATGCAGAGACCACAGGTTGGGAAATCATATGAGCTTACCCCCATAACAGTGACAAAGGACAAATGGCAAGTACTATTGGTGATGCTAGGAAAGGAGGGCAGGATGGGAGGAGGGGAAAGGGTGGAAGGTGGTTACCCTTAATGCTAGGAGCCTTGGGAGGAAACTGCAGAGTTGCAGGCTCTCATGGCAGAGGGAGAGTGGACATTGCAGCCATCACAGAAACATGGGCCACCCAATATAATGACTGGGACCTGTCTGTACCAGGGTACAGGTTATTTCGTAGGGACAGGGTGATTGGGAAAGGAGGGGGTGGCACTATATGTGAAGGAAGGACTGAAGTGTGTAAGGGAGGACGGGGAGGAGGGTAGTACAGAGTCACTTTGGATGCAAATCCAGGATTCCAAGAATAGGATTCTTAGAATGGGAGTGGTGTACAGGCCACCATCTCAGATGGAGGAGTTAGACAGGGAACTAGTGGGACAGATCAGGAGGACCTGCGAGAAGGGTAGTGTGGTGATTGTGGGGGACTTCAACATGCCAGGAGTGGACTGGAGCACCCCAACAACCAAGAACAGAAGGGAGCAGGTACTTCTGATGCCTTCCAGGACAGCTCCTGCTGCAATGGTCAGTGAACCAACCAGGTTAGGGAATACCCTTGACCTTGTGCTGGCAAATGGGGACTTTGTGAGAGAACTTACAGCGGAGGAACCACTGTCAGGGAGTGACCACCACTCAGTATGGCTCACATTGGATATGGGCAAGGAAGGAGTGAATCTGGCACAAGAGTGATGGACTTCAGGAGGGCCGACTTTGGGAGGATGGGGAAGTGGTAAAAGGGTACCTGGCCAGAATTCAATCTAGTATGGATACTAACCAGAGATGGGAGCTCATAAAGCTGGGGATAGTGGAGGCAACAAACCTGCTGCAAAGCCCAGAGCAAGAAGGCTAGGGCTAAGAAACCGAGCTGGTTGAGCAAGGAGGTCATGGAAAAGGTAAGGAGGAAAAGAGCTGCCTTTAGGAAGTACAAGAAAACAGGGAGGGAGGGGGGAGGACAGAGAGGAGTACTTGACAGAATCGAAGGAGGTGATAAGGGCAGTAAGGAAGCCAAAGCATCTACGGAACTCAGGCTGGCACAAGGCATTAAGAAGGGGGAGAAGGACTTCTTTAAGTACATCAGGGAGAAAAGGAGCTGTAAGGACCACATAGTAAGGATTAGGAAGGAGTGGGGTTGGGTGGAAGCAGGGTATGATAAGGTGGAAGCACTAAATGAGTACTTCTGCTCAGTATTTACTAAAGAGAAGAGGGGGGTGACACCCAAGATGGGAGAAATGGCAGACGCAAGGGGGAAGTGGTGACAGATGGGGAAATCATGGAGGGCAGAGTTCGAGAGGGTTTGAAGGCACTGAGGGTGGACAAGGCGCCAGGCCCAGATGGCATCCACCCCAGGGTACTGAAGGAGCTGGCAGAGGTCCTTGCAGGACCTTTGGCAGACCCTATTTAATGCCTCACTACATTCGGGGTGTGCACTCAGGACTGGAGGATCGGCTCATGGTGCCCTTCCACAAGAGTGGCCCCAAGGATGAACCGGGAACTACAGACCAGTGAGCCTCATATCCATCGTGGGTAAGCTAATGGAGACTATCCTGAAGGAGAGGCTGGTGGCCCTCCTAGAGGCCAAAGGACTACAGGACAGCAGACAGCGTGGCTTCATACGTGGCCGATCCTGCCAAACCAACCTGGTCGAGTTCTATGATTGGGTAACTAGGCAACTGGACAGGGGACATGCAGTGAATGTCCTGTATCTGGACTTCAGTAAGGCATTCGACTCAGTGCCACATGGAAGGCTGGGAAGGAAGTTAGAAGGCACAGGGCAGTGCAATGCTGGTGAGATGGGTAGGAAACTGGCTGCAGGGAAGGCAACAGAGGGTGGTGGTGGGTGGGAGCCTCACACCAAGGGCAGTGACGAGCGGTGTCCCACAGGGCTCGGTGTTGGGACCAGTGTTGTTTGGGATATTCATTGCAGACATATCATGGGACATCAAGAGCAAGATCAGTCTGTTTGCTGATGATACCAAGGTTGGCGTGGTGGTGGATGACCTAGGGGGATGGCAGGGGTTGCAGGATGATCTGGCAAAGCTTGAAACCTGGTCAGACACCTGGCAACTGTCTTTAATGCCAAAAGTGCAAGGTGATGCATTTTGGGATGAAGAACCCAAGGAGGACTTACCAGCTAGGGGGAGTGCAGCTAGCCCAGACAGAGGAGGAGAAGGATCTGGGTGTGCTCATCACAGGGTCAAAGAACAACTCGGCACAGTGTAGGAAGGCAGCTGCAAAGGCCAACAAAATGCTGGGTTGTATTGCAAGGGGTATATCCTCGAGGAGGGAGGAAGTGATTCTGTCACTGTATAGGTCATTAGTTAGACCACACCTGGAGTACTGCGTGCAGTACTGGCGTCCGTATCTGAAGAGGGACATTAAGTTACCGGAGGGAGTGCAGCGCAGGGCGACAAAGATGATCAAGGGTCTGGGGGACTTATCATATGAGAGAAGGTTGAAGGAGTTGAACATGTACTCACTAGAGGAGAGGAGAGACGGGGGGACATGATTGAAACCTTTAAATACATGAAAGGAATAAACAAGACAGGTACAGAGGGGCTGTTCAAGTAAGGAGGGAGGGCCACTAGGGCCATGATATGAGACTGGAGCGAGGAAGGTTCAGGAGGGAGATGAGGAGGAGATGCTTCTTTTTACAGAGAGGTGGGTGCTGGAATGTACAAGTTACCTGCAGAAGTGGTATGCAGTAGAACAGTGGACTGCTTCAAATGAGGATGGGACAGGACAAGGGGAAGGGTTAATGAAGGGGAAGGGTGGAAGGAAGGGGCAGCTGCAGAATAAGGGGTGCTAGCTGCACATTCGAGCAGACTTGATAGACCTCTAGGCCTTTATCTGCTGGCAAATTTCGTATGTTCGTATGCATGTGAACCCTTGTCCCGCCCACCTGCTCGGGAAATGACCCACACTGAAAACCTGGAAGTGACACAACACCACCATTTTGTAAGCGTCCTATGCCCCTCCTTCTCATACACTCTTTGAACCCTGCCACCCACAATTTTGTAAGCATCCTATGCCCCTCCTTCTCATACACTCCTCGAAACCGCTGCCACGCCATCCTGGCTGGAACCAGAGTCCCACCGTGCTAGCTCGAACTCCTGTCCCCCCCTTCCTCCTGTGCCCCCACCGTCCTGGCTTGAACCCCCTGTCCCTCTTCACCACCATGCCTCCACCCACCCCAAAAATAAGTTAGAATTTATGTAGTGTTATGTGCCCCCTGTCGACTTGGGGGTATAACTGCAGGGGCATGTGTGTGTTTTTTTGATCAGGATATTTTCAGAAAGCAGTATTTAGGAGGCAACCTGATCGTGCAGAGGTTTCACAGATCTGTTTGGAGACCCCCCCCAAGGGAAATCAATCTGCCCGTGTGAGTACCCCTTTTTCTGTTTTATAACAAGTTATAAAATGTGTAAAACTTGCACCAAAAGGATACCTTTACGTATATGCATGTAACATTTATAAGCTAAAACAGGGGGACCTCTGTGTAAATAAGATGGTTCAACAGTTTCTCTGGATAGCATTGCAAAATGCTGGCTGTGTGTGTTTGTGTCAAGATTTCTGTCATTACGGGGATTGGTAAAAATGCAGATATAAGCTTTTGTTTTAAAAAATAAAACTGTGTGTTTTAAATTGACAGCAAGAAAGGCTAAGAATCTGGTGTGTGTGTTCCCCATTAGACACGTAGGAAAGCAATGTTGTATATGTAGATTTGAACTATAGAGTGACTTTCTGGCCCCATGGTACGGTTGTCAGTGAGCTGGATGTCTTTGTGTATTTTAAGATTAAAACAACATTTGTGTTTCATTTACATAGCAGTGGCTAGAAGGGTTTATTGTTCCTCCCTGTAAATGATTCCAAGTTTACCAGACGAACTGGAGGTCGCAAGGGCTAGTGGCAACGGCGCCCTCCCCCACCCCCGATTCCAAGTTTACCAGGTACAGGAAAAAGCACAGGGAACCTCCACGGGTGCTGCCTCCACCTAAGACTTTGCTCTGCTGCTGCAGTTTGAATACTGGCGCCATTTTAAGTCGGTGCAGATGTGGAGATAGTCTCCTGCAGGGGCTCTTCTTAGCTGCATGTTCTTGTGTTTTGACTAACCTGAGTGGTGCCTTAATGACCTGCTCTCCCTGGGAATAGCCTCATGCTGTGGTACAGTCGTAGAATATTTCCTGATGTTTTCTGCATAAACAGAGGGGTGCCTAAGTACCACACTATTTGAATTCTTGGCGCCATTTTAATAATATTCCGATTGGTGCTTTAAGTCTGTAAGGCTTCCTAGGTATTATTTCTCATTCGGAGCCCTACTGAAGTGCCCTAACAGCAGTTACTATTTACAGGCCAAATTGTGAAAATTGTCTAAGTGGCCGGTCCTTAAGTTTGGGCTCCCTGATTAACTTAGGGTTTCTCCGATAAAGCAACCTATGATTCTGAGTTTGGAGCGTTAGCGACTGCCCCACAGCGAGCACCTGTAGCAGATGTAACTTGCACATTGTACTAGTCTCTGTATTTCTCAGTGTAGTGCGAGAGCAAGAGCTGCTGGCTAACCAAATTTTATTTTCTGTGCTTTTTGTGAGCCATACTATACTAGATCATTACTATACCTTACTTTAAAGCTTAACCAATTGCACATTCTCCAGCTGTATCCCCTTCCCCCTTTGTTCCTCAACAAATGATCGCTTATAACCCCTTACCTGTTCTTGCTTTCTCCACAGACGAACCGGAGGTCGCGAGGGCTAGTGGCAACGGTGCCTTCCCCCACCCCCAGATTCCAAGTTTACCAGGTATGGGAAAAAGTGCAGGAAACCTCCACGCGTGCTGCCTCCACCTAAGACTTTGCTCTGCTGCTGCAGTTTGGCCCTGCCGACGCAGGGCGTCGGCTTCCCACCACCCCCACCACCACCCTTGGTGAGCACTCCCTTTTATAGGCAGCTTTATCCAATCAGCCAATTTCTCCATTAGCAGCTTATATTATTCAACCACTAGAGGCTGCTCTACTGCTTGTACTCCTGTTTCATTGCTCACTCAGGTGACAGGATGCTTATAATTATCCTGCTGCTTTGCCATTTGCTCCCCCCGGCCCACTCCCCCTTCCTGTCGTTCCCTGTAACCCCCCACCCCCTTCCTCTGCAGTTGGCCGCAGCCTGAATGCTTGGCAGTTAGTTATACATTGGGTAAACCTGAGCCCCCCCATTACCCTGTTATAGGAGATTGGCTGATTATGTACAGTCCACCTTCTCACTATGACTGCCTGTCTAGTTATTCTACACTGGCCGCTCCTCTGGGGGCTGTCATGACTCAGAAACTTCAACTTGTAACACCGTCGGCCTCCCTAGACTTTCACTACTTCCTTCAGGCCTACCTTATTGCCCGTGCACTACCCATCCCAACCGTCACTACCACTATACCTCATACCCTGTGTTCTTTCTTTGTTAGGAGGAAGTGTTCCTGGTACCCCTCCTCTAGATTCCTCCTCCTCCTCCTATAGGGAAATATTCATCCTTATTCTGGACCCCCATATGGCATGACACCTCCCCAGTGTACTCAGGGTCAGCTGCACATTGCTTCTCTCAATATCTGTAGCATCCTAAAAAAGTGGGACTCCTTCCAGGGTTGGGTACTACAGCACCAACCAGATGTCATAGCAGTGTCTGAAACCTGGCTCACCCTTCGGACCCTGGATTCCACTGTATCACTGCCCGGGTTTATCCTTTACCATACTGATAAGCGTGGGGGTGGCTGTGCCCTCTACACTAAGGATACCTTACAAGGTCTCCTACTCCACTCCCCTCAACTTGGGGCTGGTGCACAGGCACTCACTGTCAAACTGGCTCTGGGAAGAGCACAAAACCCTTTATACATAACAACGGTATACATTTCCCCTAGGGACCAAAAATCAGCTTTCCAAGCATTTCTGTCGCATCTGGACACACTACCATCACAGTCGGAGCTACTTGTACTTGGTGATTTTAATATCAACTGGCTAAGTAAGGATGCCTCCCCACACATCGACCTCACCACAGCCGAAGACCTAACTCAATTGGTCACTTCCCACACACGTTTGGATCTGCGTACTGGTTCCTCCTCCCTACTGGACCTCATCTTCTCCAATCGCCCTGGCAAGATCTCTAATATTTCCATCCTTCCAAATGCCCTCAGAGACCACTCTCCAGTTATCTGCTCCTGGTCCTGTAAAATCCCTAGATCCCCTCCCAAAATAACTGTGCAACGTAAACTTGGTCCTGGTAAATTGGCACAACTAAAAGCGCACCTCAGGGTCATGGATTGGTTCCTCATTTTGAACACTGTTCACATTGACAGTGCCTTGGACCTATTTACCCGGTCCTTCAATAATATATGTGACCTCTATGCACCTTTCACAAAAAGAATGGTTAAAGGCAATCACATACCCTGGTTCACTGAGTGGCTCAAGACTTTAATGAGAACCAGAGACTCACTATGGCAGCTCTCCATTGAGTCCGGCCTCCCCCTTGATAGACAGAATTATAGAATGGCCCGGAACAAGTGCACTTGGGCCATTCACAGGGCAAAAGCGGATTATTATAAATCCACCTTAACCTCGTCCTGGGGCTCCAGCTGCAAGTTTTGGAACAACATTAAGAAAATCTGTGGTAAGGTCCCCAACCTGGTCCCCTCCCAAGTCATGTCAAATGGGTTCTTGACCTCTGACCCTACACACATTGCTGCAGTCTTCAGAGATGCCTTCTCCAACCTTAGCCATGTTCTCCCCGCGAACTTCTATAATCCACCAGCTCCTAGCACACCTGCACCTCACCTCAGTGCCCCCCCCTTTTACTTCCACCGCATCTCTCCTAAGGCAGCTGAACCATACCTTATCGCTGCCCTTGGTCACGCCTCTTCCAACGCCGACTCCCTTGACCTCAGAATGCTTCGGCTCTCCCTTAAGGAAGTCCTTGCTCCCCTCACCCACATTCTAAACCTCTCCCTCTCACTAGGTAAATTCCCTACCATTTGGAAATCCGCCTCTATCACGCCCATATTTAAAGGGGGTGATCACTCCTCTGCTAACAATTACTCCCCCCCCATCCAAGGCCTTGGAGAGGATAGTTTCGGATCAGCTCTCTGATCACCTCAATAAATATGACCTACTCTGCAAACAACAACATGGTTTCCGCAAAGGTCACAGCACGACTACGGCCTTGCTTGAGCTAATATCACACATCCATTCCGCACTGGATAAAGGCTACATCAGAGGTGCGGTCTTCATTGACCTCACTAAGGCCTTTGACACCGTCCACCATTCACTACTCCAAACCTCTTTGCTCAACCTGGGTCTCTCACAGAATGCTGTGGGATGGTTTGCAGACTATCTTACCAACCGGACCCTTCAAGTTAAAATTGGCAATACACTATCCTCCAAATCTCCTGTCCTCTCTGGGGTCCCACAAGGGTCCATTTTGGGTCCTCTCCTTTTCAGCCTCTTCCTAAATTCCCTCCCCGCATCCTGCACCTCCAACCTATTACTCTATGCAGATAATGCTGTCATCTTCTCCTCCAGCCCAGACCCCTCTCAACTCCACCACTCCCTTCAGTCCTCCTTCAACGCTGTTGAAAGCTGGTTCGCCTCATAACGCCTTATTATTAACTATAAAAAAACCAAACCTATGCTCTTCGCACACCCGCAGAATTCCAGGAAAGGGCTTTTTCCTCAATTACTATCAGCGGCCTTGACCCCCCTGGAATTTGTGCATACCTTTAAATACCTGGGCATCACTTTGGACACTGGCTTCACCTATCATGAGCATATACATCAGTTGTCCAAGGCCCTAAATATTAGGCTTGGTCTCTTGCACCGTTATAAACATTGCCTTACCCCTGAGGCCCTTAAACTTCCTATCTCCTCCTCGGTACTCTCCCTACTTGACTATGGCCTTCTGACTTTTGGTGGGGCAAGCCCCTCAGCCCTTGATAGTCTTAGACTTGTGCTAAACAAGGCCTGTCATCTCATTTTAGGGTGTGACAGACTCACCCATACCTGTGTGCTATATAAGGACACTAATTGGCTTAAACTTGAAACCCGAATAAAATTCCACACTTGTGTCTTAGCTAAAATAATCACCCTTGGCCTCTCCCTTGCATCACTCACCTCCTTAATCACCTTGGACTCTAAAGCTAAGCACACCCGTAGCTCAGATACCCATCGTTTCTCCATCCCTTCCTGTCGCACAATGCAATTCCAAAGATCCTTTTGCTACAGGGCACCCTTGTGGATGAATAACCTACCCCCCCCCTTGCGTCTCGATCAAAGAATTGGTCACTTCAAAACGCTCCTTAGGGCCCATTTTCAGTCCTCAAGTGACTGTGACTGTATGTAAACTGGTGCCCTGTCCCTCTGTTACTGACAATGGCCTCTGGCTTGCCTCTGCATACTGCTCCTAGCCCCACTAGCTCAGGGATGTTAATCTTCCAGTCTATTTTTAACTGTCTCGAACTGAACTAGTTCCTGAATGTTTAGCCTTGCATTCCCGTTGTACATAACTTTACTATGTAACAATCACTGTATTTGTATATGTAGCTATATCTGTACAAACTGTTTTTGTGTAATCTGATTTATTGTATGTGACGTGGAACCTTTGTAAAGGAGTCTATGACTCAAAGGTATTTCTGATTCTTCTGAAATAAAAAATAAAAGAATAAATGGATGTCATATTTTTTTTCACTATATACCCTTCAGAAAAAACAAAGCATTAAACAACTTGTCTTTTGGGTAGTAAGATGTAGACTACATTACACTGTGTCACTGAGTTAAGGATTCAATTGTTTAGAAAAAGACATGAATACTAAAAAACAGTATAAGCTATTGCTTATAGCTGTTGACTTAGAAAAAAGGCACATTCTGCATACCTTTTATGATACGGTGACCCAGGCTTTAGCAGAATAAATAGTCAATGCAACCCCAGCAATCACTCTGAGTCGAAGAAAAACTTGTAAGCAGTTTTGTGAGGGTTTTATATATTTTGTCCATAGGGATGGGGGGTGGATGTTGGAATAACAGCACCACCTGTTCAACATTTTTTCAGTAGTAGCAATATACATGGTGGGGTGTGGTGATGGAGGGCTGTTAGACTGACAGTGCTACATGTTCAACATTTGTCAGCAGAAGCCACGTACTTGGTGGGTGTGGTGATAGTTCTACCAAGAGGGCAGTTCATTCACAGTCTTTTATATACCCCTGACTGGTTACATAGCTCTTAATGGAACATAGACAGGCACCAAGAAATACAGTTTGATTGTTAGAACAGTTTTTTGAAAAAGCATCGCAGGATGGACCACTGGCGAGAAAGTGATAATGAAGATCTGTTGAATGCCATAGCAGACAATAATATGCTTAATGGTCCAGGAGGTATAGTATTTTATTTCTTACAAAGCATAATAATTAAGACTTTAGCTGAAAAGGTTTAACATGTAAGAGCTATGTGTAGGAACTTGAATGCATTTTTGTATAATTTAAAAGCAGACACCTTTTCTCTGATTGACAGTGTATTATATAAAATAAAAATGTTATGAATGTATTAGCTATTGGACTCACTATATATTGTTTACTGAAATATAGTTGGGGCATGCTTTTTTTGTGGGGGTTGCAGAACATCATTTAGGTTTTCTGTGTGTATGTGTGTGTGTGTGTGTTTTGGGAGGGCAGTAGTCCAGATTATGTTTAGGCTGGTATGTATTTACTGCTAACTTTGTACACCTGATAGGTATTTCTACATTTTAGGTGAAAATACTATCTCAGACTCACCCACCAACCACCTGTAATCAAAGTTTCAAGAAACAGCTGAGAATAGCAATGAAAATCTAGAGATAGCCACAGTACAAGGAGTACCTCATAATTGCCTCAGAGATAATCAAGGGCTCACAGGCTCAATAGAGAATTAAATAGGCAATCTTACAGCAAAGGAGAAAAGGGGTTGCCTAAAATGTAATTAAAGGGAACAGGTTTGAAATGTTCACTATAACATGTACTGCTGCTTTAAATTTTGAGTTGGTGGTATTTTGTATGAAGAGGTGGGGGAGGGGGGACCGAAGGTGCAGTAAATAGTCTTAAGCGGATAAATCTAATGCCTTAGTCAAATGACTGAGAAGGTGGTAAGGAGGAGACACTAGAGAGTGGTGGTAAACTAGGTTAGATTGGCAGAAATGAAGGTCATGAGTTAGGTACCAATGGGCGGGTGGGGGGTACCACAGGGGTGAGTCCTGGAACCAGTCCTTTTCAATAAGTTCATAGCAACACAGTAGAACAAATAACGCATGCCTCAGTTGGAAACTTTCTACCCTACCCAATGCCAGCAAGCAAGAGCCAAAGCCCAATCTACATTGGCCAGGCTTGTCTCTGATGCAAGGTATGTAATTCGATGTTGGGTTAAATAAATAAAATAAACAGGCACTGAGACTTGTCCATGTTGAGTGGAGCTTAGCAACTTTTCCATCAAGTGGGGGTCCCTCTATACTAGACATGAGTCCCTCTTACTTACCTTGGGGAAAAGTTGTACCTAATCTGTACCAGTGCTAAAAATCGTAAAGATACTTCAAACACACCATCAGCCCAGACCCCTCAGTAGTGTAAAGGCTCACAAAATGTGCCACCAGCAGCTTAACCTGATTCAGTATGTGACTCTGTATCTATATTTTCCCTCTCCCCCACCTCTTACCTCCCCTTCCTGGTACAAAATTGAAAATAGAATTGCCTAACTGTCCTAGTCAATAGCAACTAAAGAAATAGAAGCTAAACTAAAGTGTCCTTGTCTAACAAACGGCATTAACTCTGTGGTTATACAAGCCGTTTATACTACCATCAACATATAGGAGATTTAACCAAGAACAACTAGGGTTTTGAGAGGGTCAGATCCCATCCTGGCATGGGTTAGATTTGGTAAGTTTTTTGGGGGACGGTATCTACTAATAATTATTAGATTCTGACTAATAAATATTTCTTGGCTCCCATAATGTCATGCATAGTATTGTGTCAATGTATTTTTGTAAATTTCAAATGCAAAGCTTTAACATTGTATTATTTGCCTCCTTGAGGACAACTAGGTCTCATTTGCTACACATAAAGCTCAGAAATTATAATTAATCATGTTTGAATGCTATTTTGTTCCCTCTTTCATTTGATGGGTTTACTCAAAAAAAAACCGACAAAAAAACCAAACAACCAAAGTACATTTTCAAACCAGTCAGCGGTATCTTGGGTTAGTGTTGATGTAATTCAAGTATAAATTACATCATTTTCCTCTAGGTCCTGTCAGCTTGATACACATAGTATATCAAATAGTCAAAAGTCAGTCTTTGCTACACATTTTCTGATAGGTCTTTTATTAATGACCTCCTCTCTATTATATTAAGGCCTCTTCTACAGGCATAGGAGCTGAATGACAAATGATGCCCTCTGCCTGGCCGTCCCTAGTTCCATTCAATCCTTGGTGGATTATGGTGTAGTAATCCACGGATCTGCATCTGACACTGCTCTTAAAAGAATAATGCTCTCCCTCAATAAAGTATGTTGCCTCATAACGGGGGCACCAAAGCTGACCCATACCTGCGATATTTAGTCAAGTGAACTGGCTAAGCTTTAAGGACAGGCTAGACAATCACACCTGCCTGCTCGCCAAGAAACTTACCACCTCACGCTCCTCTCCCTGGGCCCAGCAGCTCATCTTCCCTGACCCTACCCACCCTTTTCTACTAGGAGCTCTGATTAGGCCCTCTACCTAGTCGCTTTCTGTAAGACATCCCTAGAGGCATTCATCGTTCTTCCACAGGGCTCCTGTCCTGTGCAGTGACCAGCTTGTTCTGGTTTCCTCTACAGTGAAATGGGGGCTCCTTTAAAACTAAACTTTGCCAGCATCTACTCTCTGTGAATAGTTGTGACTGCTCTTAGCATTTACTGGTCAATCTGGGACTGCTCATGACTTGTCCCTCAATTTCTCCCTACTCCTCCCACCTTATCTTGGTCTAATTTCTCCCTCCCCACTCTGATCCCCCCTGCCCTTTACTCATCCTTTACTTGTACTATTTCCTATTCCTCCTTCTCAGCACCAAATATCCCTCTTCTCAACTTTTCTACCTACCCCGCCCCCACCAGCTATCTCATAACTCTCTTTGACTGACTTCTTTCTGGCATCCCTTTCTTTTCTTTAATTCCCTACTTGTTTATGAAATTAGCTAGCACTGCATACACCATATTTGCTTCATAATCATGTACTCCACCCTCAGTTATGATGCATTACATTACTTGTATACTCGTACCCTATGTATTATGTACTGTATTAATTTCCTGTAATATTTTGCACCCTGTTTTAAATCTATTCAATGTGTTTGTTTGCCATGCATGCTGCCCTTATTTATGATGCTCTTACATATAATGTAATGTATTATTTCCATACTCGTACCCTATGTATAATGTACTGTATTAATCTCCTATAATTTGTTTGTAAATTGTCTGCTTATAAATGTGACGTGGAGTGATTGCAAGAATTTTTTACTCTAAGGGCTGTAATTCCAAGACTTCAGTAAATAAATAAATAAATATTGACCATTTACTTGTAAAAGAAAATAGCAAATGTCTGGCAGGTACCCTAGGTAGATCAACCATTTGAGCACTGTATGTGCCCTCCCCCCCCCCAAAAAAAACACAACACTATTTTATTCTAAAAATGTAAATTTTGTTTTCCTGTGTTTTCATTCCAGCCTCTACCACAGCTCCCTCCTTATTAATTCTTTTCAGATGTAACTCCTTTTGCTGAGGCTCCCATGCACTCACAAAGGGTACTGCTACCTCAGTACCTAACCACAATGCATGAGCCCCCAAAAACATGCACCTCTATCCTGCTCCCCTTATAATTATTCCAAAACATGTCCACAGTTTCCACTCATGTGACTTATATCCATTCTACCACATACCTCCTGAAATTTATACTTACTACTGCACCCCTCCTGAAATGTGTACATCTGCATCTCTCACAAAAGTTGCATGTGTCCCTTCTTCTCCTCCTGTGCCCATCGAACAACTGCCACGCCATCCTGGCTGAAACCCTAGTCCCACCACCCTAGCTCAAACCCATGTCCCCTTCACCATGCCTTGTCCCCCGTGAACCTCAGTCCTTTTCCCCCTTTCACCACCAGCTACCTTGCACCCACCCTCACCCCACTCCCAGAAATTGTGCACCCACCCTACCCCAGCAGCATTTGTATTCCATCCCCACACAAACAAGACACGTGCCCATCTGTGCATGTCCAGACTGATACCATATGTTTTACTCCAGCCTTTGTACTCCTGCCCCATGACTCCTGAAACTTGTGTCCCTGCACAGCTCCCCACAAACCTGCAACCTTTCACAACTTCTCTCACACCTGAACCCCTACACAGCTCCCCCAAACCAACAACCTTTCACAACTCCCCGATACCAAATGCTGTCTTTACCTTCTCCTCACTCCGTTCACAACAGTTGTCCCCCTGCACCTGGAACCTTTTAATGTTTTACTCATTCCCCACACTCTGAAAACTGTTTACCCCTACCTTTATTCTCCCCAAGATTTGTATTGCTTCTCCTGTACACCTCCCAAAATTAATTCCATAATCCACTCCCTTACCCAAATGTTACCCCATTCCCTGCACAAATAGCAAAATTTGCAAGACTGCCAAATTCTATACCTTCTCTTGCATCCCTCAGAGAATATACATGCACATCTGCACCCTTCCACAAATTAGTATACTTTGCGCCACACTACTCCAAACCTCTGTACTGTACCTTCCATGCACTACTGCCAAAGTCTGCACCCCACCCCTTTGTATAGTTTAAGAGGTATGAGATACCAGTACTACTATACTGTAGACTATGACAACATTTTAATTTTGCAGAATATGATCAAAGAAAATTCAAAGACATCAGTTACTGCCATTAGTGCAGTGGGATGCATGAAAACTTCATAGGGTGACAGTCTCAATGGTATAGAATGCCAGAAAATGGTAATAACATTACAATGTACAGAATTGTCTCATCAGTGTAGAGGGCTGAAAATATCATGCACACATTCAGATATGCTTTTTATTTGGTTAAGTATATTTGCATGGAATTGTGATCACATGCTACTTTCAGTATTACTAGTTTTTAAATATGCCAAAAATGTATTTGAAAATTTCAGTTACTGTAATTTATGCACTGGAATCAGTACTCCGCACAAAAGTACATTTTGCTTTGTAGGATTGTTCTTTGGGGTTAGGATTTCAAGACATCATGATGTGATAATACATTAACTGTTACAAACTTGCTGCTGTTGTATAACACATCATACTAAGATTATTACAATGGGATCAGAGTTCAGTACAAGTCTCCAAATGTTTTTTTTCTTAATTTGTTTGTGTTTTTGTATTGTGTTTTTAAAATGTTTGCAAAATAACTATTTGTGACAATGTTATGTCAAACTTTACTCAGTCCTTCTCTTCATCTTTTATCTACAGCAGCAGAACATCAATGGCAGACTGCTGTAAGGGGCTGGACAATGTCAACCAGATATCTTAACATTTTATATCTCGATAGAGATTTCATAATATTGTGTTTGCTGTTTAAATGCATTTTGAGCAGTGTGACCCACACAGAGTAGAAGCACCTTTTTTTCAGAGTCAGTCCCATCTAATTACATTGAGACATGCCAGAAAGACATTGTACATTGAAAGATAACAGGAAGTTATGGAAAGCTGCACACAGTCAACATTCAGTACAGTTGATTGCGGTAGTTTTTTACAAAAGATGACATACATACACTGATAGGTTAATCTGGCCTACATGGTTTCTCTGTCATAGCATAGCAGTCAACAGTCTTAAAATGTGAAAGAAAGTATCACTGAGTGAAGATGACCCAATCATAATTAGACTGATTTTTGTAATGATAAGCCTTTTCGTTTGGCAGTCCAGTCAACAAACAGGTCTAGAAATGCTAAATATACGTATCGCAAGTTGCTGAAGTTTGAGACATTCTAGTGGTATTAAATGCATGGACACATGTCAATGCATCTATGTTGCAGTGGCACAACACATTGATTTCAAACGTATTAGAGAACATTGCTATCATAAATTTAGTATGCATGTATTTATATTTAGCAAAGTAATTCTAATTCTTGCACAGTAATAAAACATATGGTGTAATCAGAGATTGTGCATATACAGGTATGTTTCAGTAACAAAAAAATGCATTGGAAGTGGAAATATATGCTTTTGGGGAGAGGTTAAGGTAGGGTGGGGACATTTATTTATCCAGAAGCAAATTATTTGGTACCTTTTATTATACCAACATAGATGTAACAAAAAGAACATTGTTTCTTATCTTTCAGACCAATAAGTCCTTCCTCAGAAGCTTAATGAAAGTTAGTTATTAAATCCCATACTTTTTACACACACAGGTCATGCAGACAAAAACAGAAAAAAATCCCACTGCTTCAAAATGCTCATTTAAAAAATACAAAAAAAATGTCAGAGAACTTGAACAGTACCAGTTCACCGTCAGCTAAAAGGGCCTCAAGGTCAGCTGTGCTTGGTGCTCCTTGAGAAGCAGTTTTTATGTTTGGCACTTATACTGGCATTTGTACTGCCAATTTGTATTATAATTTATAAACTCCTGTTACTACACTATATGCCTTAAGGTTTGTATACCTCTCTGCTTGAGTAACTCTTATCTCATTCTGAACGTATCTTTAAGTCATTTTAATTTATGTGCAGTGCACTCCTTACATGTTATACCTTTGGATAGCAAAATGTAAGCTATGTTACTGAGTCACTGATTGGTATGCAACAGCTGTTAGTGCAAACTGTGTGTCTTTGTGTCTTAGGATGGAAAAAACACGAGAGAATCAATCAGACAATCAGATGTTTTTTCCGTCTTAAGACACAAAGACACACAGTTACAAACAGCTGTTACCTGTTGACTCAACAACATAACCTATTGCTTATCCAAAAGCATAACTTGTAAGTAGTGAACTACATAGTTAAAATGACTTAAAAAATTCTTCAGCATAAGATAAGAGTTACTCAAGCAGAAAATATAAAACAACAAATAATGTAGTAATGAGGAGATTCCCACAGATAGTACAGTCTGGTGGTTTATACAGATGGTACAGTACAGATAATACAAATTGGTAGTATAAATGCCAGTATAAGTGCCAAACAAAACAAGCATTTGTCAATGCCGAATGTTTGCTTGCTGGCATTGGCATTGGTAGTGTAGAAGTTACAGAGCTGCATAATAGGAATGGCAGCGAAGTATTGAACTGAAGCCAACCCCACCACCAACCTGCAGAGAGTGACAGGCATTGGGGTGTGCCTTTAGGTCGTCAGGCATAAAGACCACGCCATTTCACCACACCCTACCCTGCAGACACTGACAAGTGTCACGGTGTGCCTTGGGGTCTTTGGCCCTTATGCACACTCCATTCCATCAGGAAATATGGTGAGATGGGTGTAGTATAGGAGAATGGGATGAAGTTTGGGCCCGAAGAGTCCAAGGCACACCTTGATGCCTCTCGCTGGCTGCAGGGTGTGGGTGGGGGTGGAATGGTATGAGCATGACAGGCAAGAATCCCAAGTCACACCCCTGATGCCTGTCATTCTCTACAGGGTGGGGCGTTATGGTCGGAAACCCTAAAGCCTCAGGCATTCGTTGGTATTTTCACTCCAAATTTTCAACATGGTTTTTTTGTGACCCCACCTCATGAACAGTGGCAATATCAGTTTGTTAGCCGAAAACTGCTTTTGCACAGCGACTATGGCATTTGGCACCACAGGTGCAAAAACACATTCTGAACAGGATGTGAAAAATTACAGCTGTACTGTTCATGGGGAGGTGTAAAAATGGCAATGTTGAAAATCTTAAAAAAACTGGTGAAGTCACGAGCATGCATAGAAACTGTGCAATGCACACCAGCAATGTAACTAGTTTGGGGATTTTTTTACAGCAGATTGTTAACACATGCATTTTGGGACCTCCGATCATGAGCAGTGTCAGTGTGATTTTCTTTATCTGTCCCGAACAATGATTTCCCACAGCGACCATGCATTTCTGTGCTGAAAGTGTGAAAACACATTTCGGCCATGTTGTGGAAAATGACGGCTGTACTGTTCATAAGGAGGTGTGGAAAAATGCCACTGGTGAAAATCTGGACTGAAAATATTACAAATTCATGAACTTACGAGGGTGCGTGGAAACTGCACAATGCTCACTCGTAACACAGTCATTTTATGGAGTTTTGTCACCAAATTTTCAACATAGCCATTTTAAGACCTCTGCTCATGACCAGTGTCACTGTGATTTTCTTAATCTGTCCCAAACGTTGTTTTCGCACACCGACTGTACCATTGTGCGCTACATGTGCGGAAACACATTTTGGGCGAGATGTGAAAATTGTAGTGTACTGCTCATAAGGAAGTGCGGTAAAATGGCACTGTTGAAAATCTGGTGCAATATTACAAATTCGCAAACTTGCCAGCATGCGAGGAACTGCACAACATGTGCTCGAAACAGTCATTTTGGGAATTTTTCACCAAATTTTCAACATAGCCATTTTAACACCTCTGCTCATGACCAGTGTCACTGTGATTTTCTTAACATGTCCCATACATTGATTTCACACACCCGACTCGCCCATTATGCTACATGAAACAGAAACACATTGTGGTCGAGATGTGAAAAATGACAACTGTACTGCTCATAAGGAGGTGTGGTAAAATGGCAATGTTGAAAATCTGGAGTGAAAATATTGAAAATTTGCAAACTTACGAGCGTGCATAGGAACTCTGCAACGCATGCTCATAAAACAGTCATTTTTAGGAATCTTTCCACCAAATTTTCAAAATAGGCTTTTTGAGAGCCCACCTTATGAACACTGGCAGTGTCGTTTTGTTAATCATTCTCGAAAGGTGATCTCACGCAGTGGCTGCGAAATCACCCTTCAGGCCAGAGTAATGCCATGACAGTAACAGCATTCATGAGAAGGGGTCCCAAAAACCCCATGTTGAAAATTTGGTGCAAAAATTCCAAAAAATGCCCGAGATATGCAGCAAAGTTGAAAAACCCCATCTATTACATTATACAGCTTACCAGCATTTCCTCAGTTCACGGTCGGCTTTGAAGAGTGCAGACGTGTTCCCGGTCTACCGAAGATCGTTGCTCCGGACTCGGAGGTAAGTATGGGGTGGGGGTGTGGGGAGGCAGAATGCGCAGTGGGTGGGTGCAGGTGGGGGCAGGGAGACTGCGAGGGACCATTTTTTAATTTACAGGTTTTTTTTTTTTTTTATTACTAAGACGACGTGGGACGTTTGCCACACTGGGGCGGGCTCCCAGCTTGGCAGCTGGAAAGGCTGTTTGGGGGGGCTGGAGCTGATGGGGGATTGGGCACCCCTGTCGGCCATATGGGCTTGTGACACGCTGGGGTGGGCTCCCAGCATGGCATGCAGTAAGGCTGTTTGGGGGTTGGAGCTGACGGGGATTGGGCACCCCATCGGCCATACAGACATGTGCCATGCTGGGTGGGCTCCCAGCATGGCACCAGGAAAGCTTTTTCCGGGGGGGCGTGGAGCCGACGGGGCATTGGGCACCCCTGTCGGCTATACAGTATGTGCGTGGGGGGGAGTGCGTTAGCACGCAATATGCATGCGTGCATGTTGAGGGGGGGAGCTTTGCTCACTGAAGCGGAGCTCTCCCTTTCAACTGTATGCCACTGCATTTTCAGCTGTCATAGACAGCTGGAGCAGTGATTGGCGCACTGCGACCGCGCCTGCAAACACACTGACTGAATTGGAAGAGGCTGACACACCTCTGGAAAACTCGGATGGTGGCACTATGTTTCTTGCACATGCGTGCAAGCAAACATAAAAATTGCTTCTCAAGGAGCACCAAGCACAGCTGACCTTGAGGCCCTTTTAGCTGACGGTGAACTGGTACTGTTCAAGTTCTCTGACATTTTCTTTTGTATTTTTTAAATGAGCATTTTGAAGCAGTGGGATTTTTTTCTGTTTTTGTCTGCATGATTTGTGTGTGTAAAAAGTATGAGATTTTATAACTAACTTTCACTAAGCTTCTGAGGAAGGACTTATTGGTCTGAAAGATAAGGAACGATGTTCTTTTTGTTACATCTATATTGGTATAATAAAATGTCCCAAATCATTTGCTTCTGGATAAATACCCCACCACCTTAACCTCTCCCCAAAAGCATACATTTCCACTTCAAATGCATTTTTTTTTTTTTACTGAAACATACCTGTATATGCACAATCTCTGATTACACCATGGCCCGGATATTCAAACTGCACCAGGCTGTGGTGCAAGCCTGGGCGCAGCTCAGCTTTGTTGCGCAGGGGTGTGGCCTGGGCGATATTCAACAGAGCTGTGCTATGGCGCAGCAACTTTGAATATCGCACCCTGGCCACCCCCACTGTGCATGGCGCAGTGGCACTGCGCCAGCTCAAGTGGCCAGAGTGGAGCATGAAGATGCACTAGCGCAAATGCCATTGCGCCATGCACAGCACCTGCGATATTCAAAAGGGTACATGCAAATGGGGCCATAATTTATGCAAGGTGCTCATGGGGCCATTTGCATGTCATTATGTCCCCATTTGCATTCCATTAGCATGCAGGTGCGCCAATCCCCAATGACTTGCGCCTGGCACCCTGCCAGGCAGCAGCCGTCCGGGACCAACGCCCCCTGCAGCCCAATTGCGGGCATTCATCTAAAAGAAAACTTCCCTCTAATATCCCTGGTGGTCCAGTGGACCGTTATGTGCCCGATCGCGGGCATCAGTATGAACCCCCCCATCCAATATCCCTGGTGGAATCAGTGGACTGATCGCTGCCCGATTGCGGGCATCTGTTTAAATCATACCCTCCCACCAATATCCCTGGTGGTCCAGTGGACCGCACTCTGCCCAATCGCGGGCATCTGTAAAACATATAATAGTCCTATTACCCTGGTGGTCTACTGCACCCCTCTCCCCACCTGCCCACTGAGCCCCACCACCCCGCTTCCCCGGTCAGCTGGCGGGCGGCAGCACCCAGCTGTCTGCCGCCCGCCACCACCGACTGACAGCTCGGTGGGACTGCACGCCCATTGGTTCCAGCATGAGCCAATGGGCGTGCACTCCATATCGACATAGTCCAGATATGTGAATGAATCATTCACATATCTGGACTGAGTAGCACGGCGGTATGCCTGTATGCCCATTGGCTCACGCCAGAACCAATGGCGGCAGCCCTACTGAGCTGTCAGTCAGCGGGCAGCGGGTGGGGCGGCGGGCGGCAGGCGGGTAGGTGCTGCCACCCACCAGCTGACCGGGGAGCGGGCGGTGGGGCTCAGTGGGTGGGTGGGGAGGGGTAAACTAGATCACCAGGTAATAGGACTGTTCTATGTTTTACAGATGCCCGCGATCGGGCAGAATGCGTCCACTGACCACCAGGGATATTGAGGGGGATGATTTCAAAGATGCCCGTGATCGGGCAGCGATCAGTCCACTGGACCACCAGGGATATTGGAGGGTGGGTGTATTATACCGATGCCCCGATCGGGTACATAAGAGGTCCACTGGACCACCAGGTATATTGGAGGGTGTCTTTACAGATGCCTGTGATGGGGCATGGGGGGCGAGCGAGGTGAGGCAGGAACTTAGGTGGCCACCCACAGGTGGCAGCTGCCGTGTTGCACCCTGCAATGTGGCAGCTCACCTTTGGATGGCCATCATTTGTTCCTTTGTTTGGGGCTTAACTTTCTGCAGGCGCAGGTAGGGGTTGCTCATGCATGACTCTGCACATCCCGGGCTGAATATCAGGCTGTGCAGGTTATGCATTGGCATGCCCCCCCACCTGTGCCTGCATACATTACTGATGCGCTCCGGTGCATCGGGATTTATGCGGAACACTTTTCTCTTTTGAATATCGCGCCAGGGCGCATCAGTGGGTTGTGCATGGTGCAACACTGTTGCAACATGCGCAGCCCTTTTGAATATCTGAGCCCCTATGTTTTATTACTGCGCAAGAATTAGAATTACTTTGCTAAATATAAATACATGCATACTAAATTTATGATAGCAATGTTCTCTGAAGCAATGCAGTTAAATCTCTCAGTAATATGTTTGAAACCAATGTGTTGTGCCACTGCAACATAGATGCATCGACATGTGTCCATGTATGTAAATACCACTAGAATGTCTCAAACTTCAGCAGCTTGCGATACGTATATTTAGCATTTCTAGACCTGTTTGTTGACTGGACTGCCAAACGAAAAGGCTTACTATTACAAAAATCAGTCTAATTATGCTTGGCTCATCTTCACTCAGTGGTACTTTCTTTCACATTTTGAGACTGTTGACTGCTATGCCATCACAGAGAAACCATGTAGGCCAGATTAACCTATCAGTGTATGTATGTCATCTCTTGTAAATAACTACCGCAATCAACTGTACTGAATGTTGTCTGTGCGCAGCTTTTCATAACTTCCTGTTATCTCTCAATGTACAATGTCTTTTGGCATGACTCAATGTAATTAGATGGGCTGACTCTGAAAAAGGTGCTTCTACTCTGTGTGGGTTACACTGCTCAAAATGCATTTAAACAGCAAACACAATATTATGAAATCTCTATAGAGATATAAAATGTTAAGTTATCTGGTTGACATTGTCCAGCCCCTTACAGAAGTCTGCCGTTGACGTTCTGCTGCTGTAGATAAAAGATGAAGAGAAGGACTGAGTAAAGTTTGACATAACATTGTCACAAATAGTTATTTTGCAAACATTTTAAAAACACAATACAGAAACACAAACAAATTAAGAAAAAAAAACATTTGGAGACTTGTACTGAACTCTGATCTTATTGTAATAATCTTAGTATGCTGTGTTATACAACAGGAGCAAGTTTGTAACAGTTAATGTATCATCACATCATGATGTCATGAAATCCTAACCCGAAAGAACAATCCTACAAAACAAAATGTACTTTTGGCGGAGTACTGATTCAGTGCATAAATTACAGTAACTGAAATTTTCAAATACATTTTTGGCATATTTAAAAACTAGTAATACTGAAAGTAGCATGTGATCACAATTCTATGCAAATATACTTAACCAAATAAAAAGCATATCTGAATGTTTGCATGATATTTTCAGCCCTCTACACTGATGAGACAATTCTGTACATTGTAACGTTATTACCATTTTCTGGCATTCTATACCATTGAGACTGTCACCCTATGAAGTTTTCATACATCCCACGGCACTAATGGCAGTAACTGATGTCTCTGAATTTTCTTTTATCATATTCTGCAAAATTAAAATGTTGTCATAGTCTACAGTATAGTAGTACTGGTATCTCACACCTCTTAAACTATACAAAGGGGTGGGGTGCAGACTTAGGCAGTAGTGCATGGAAGGTACAGTACAGAGGTTTGGAATAGTGTGGCGCAAAGTATACTAATTTGTTGAAAGGTGCAGTGATGTGCATGTACATTCTCTGAGGGTTGCAAGAGAAGGGGTATAGAATTTTGGCAGTCTTGCAAATTTTGCTATTTGTGCAGGGAATGGGGTAAACATTTGGGTAAGGGAGTGGATTATGGAATTAATTTTGGGAGGTGTACAGGAGAAGCAATAAAAATCTTGGGGAGAATAAAAGTAGGGTAACAGTTTTCAGAGTGTGGGGAATGAGTAAAACATTAAAAGATTCCAGGTGCAGGGGGACAACTGTTGTGAAGGGAGTGAGGAGAAGGTAAAGACAGCATTTGGTATCGGGGAGCTGTGTAGGGGTAGAAGAAGAAGAAGAAGAAGAATCAGCATTTATATAGCGCTTTCATACACAGTATCCCAAAGCCCTTTACAAGCAATGCTAGTCTGGTAGTGAAGTGACTGAATGTGTGGTGGCGGCGGCCATATCGCACATCATCACCCACACACAGCCTGGATAATTGCAGGAACCGGTTTATGGGAAGGGGAATGTTGGCCAGGACACCAGAAATGTTCCCTGCTCTTTTACGAAGAGTGCTCTGGGTTCTTTTACTTCCACCTGGACACCCACCAGGACAACATCAGGATGGGCAGAAGGGACCTTGGTTTAACGTCTCATCTGAAGGATGGCACACCCAGCAGTACAGCACCCCCAATACTGCACTCGGATGACAGTGATTTTTAGGTGCAAGTCCAATCCCGGTGTGGGATGAGAACCCACAACCTTCTGGTCCAGAAGCGGATGTGCTACCAACTGAGCCACGCTGACACTGGTACAGGTGTGAGAGAAGTTGTGAAAGGTTGCAGGTTTGTGGGGAGCTGTGCAGGGACACAAGTTTCAGGAGTCATGGGGCAGGAGTACAAAGGCTGGAGTAAAACATATGGTATCAATCTTGACATGCACAGATGGGCACGCGTCTTGCTTGTGTGGGGATGGAATACAAATGTTGCTGGGGTAGAGTGGGTGCATAATTTCTGGGAGTGGGGTGAGGGTGGGTGCAAGGTAGGTGGTGGTGAAAGGGGGAAAGGACTGAGGTTCATGGGGGACAGGGCATGGTGAAGGAGACATGGGTTTGAGCTAGGGTGGTGGGACTAGGGTTTCAGCCAGGATGGTGTGGCAGGGGTTCGATGGGCACAGGAGGAGAAGGAGGGACACATGCAACTTTTGTGAGAGATGCAGATGTACACATTTCAGGAGGGGTGCAGTGGTAAGTATAAATTTCAGGAGGTATGTGGTAGAATGGATATAAGTCACATGAGTGGAAACTTTGTGGACATGTTTTTGAATAATTATAAGGGGATCAGGATAGAGGTGCATGTTTTTGTGGGCTTGTGCATTGGGGTTAGGTACTGAGGTAGCAGTACCCTTTGTGAGTGATTGGGAGCCTCAGCAAAAGGAATTAAATCTGAAAAGAATTAATAAGGAGGGAGCTGTGGTAGAGGCTGGAATGAAAACACAGGAAAACAAAATTTACATTTTTAGAATAAAATAGTGTTGTGTTTTTCTTTTGGGGGGTGCATACAGTGCTCAAATGGTTGATGATCTACCTAGGGTACCTGCCAGACATTTGTCATTTTCTTTTTCAAGTAAATGGTCAATATTTATTTATTTATTTACTGAAGTCTTGGAATTACAGCCCTTAGAGTAAAAAATTATTGCAATCACTCCACATCACGTTTATAAGCAGACAGTTTACAAACAAATTATAGGAGATTAATACAGTACATTATACATAGGGTACAAGTATGGAAATAATACATTACATTATATGTAAGAGCATCATAAATAAGGGCAGCATGCATGGCAAACAAACACATTGAATAGATTTAAAACAGTCAGGGTGCAAAACATTACAGGAAATTAATACAGTACATAATTCATAGGGTACGAGTATACAAGTAATGTAGTGCATCATAACTGAGGGTGGAGTACATGATTATGATGCAAACATGGTGCATGCAATGCTAGCTAATTTCATAAACAAGTAGGGAATTAAAGAAAAGAAAGGGGCCAGAAAGAAGTCAGTCATGGAGAGTTATGAGATAGCTAGTGGGGGGTAGGTAGAAAGGTGTGAAGAGGGATATTTGGTACTGAGAAGGAGGAATAGGAAATAGTACAAGTAAAGGATGAGTAAAGGGTAGGGGGGGACAGAGTGGAGGGAGAACTTAGACCAAGATAAGGTGGGAGTAGGGGGAAATTGAGGACAAGTCATGAGCAGTCCCAGATTGACCAGTAAAGGCTAAGAGCAGTCACAACTATCCACAGAGAGTAGATGCTGACAAAGTTTAGTTTTAAAGGAGCCCCATTTCACTGTAGAAACCAGAACAAGCTGGCCACTGCACAGGACAGGAGCCCTGTGGAAGAACGATGTCTGCTTCTAGGGATGTCTTACAGAAAGGGACTAGGTAGAGGGCCTAATCAGAGCTCCTAGTAGAATAAGGTGGGTAGGGTCAGGGAAGATGAGCTGCTGGACCCAGGGAGGGGAGAGTGAGGTGGTAAGTTTCTTGGCAAGCAGGCAGGTGTGATTGTCTAGCCTGTCCTTAAAGCTTAGCCAGTTCACTTGACTAAATATCGCAGGTATGGGTCAGCTTTGGTGCCCCCATTATGAGGCAACACACTTTATTGAGGGAGAGCATTATTCTTTTAAGAGCAGTGTCAGATGCAGATCCGTAGATTACTACACCATAATCCACCAAGGATTGAATGGAACTAGGGACAGCCAGGCAGAGGGCATCATTTGTCATTCAGCTCCTATGCCTGTAGAAGAGGCCTTAATATAATAGGGAGGAGGTCATTAATAAAAGACCTATCAGAAAATGTGTAGCAAAGACTGACTTTTGACTATTTGATATACTATGTGTATCAAGCTGACAGGACCTAGAGGAAAATGATGTAATTGTTACTTGAATTACATCAACACTAATCCAAGATACCGCTGACTGGTTTAAAAATGTACTTTGGTTGTTTTTTTTTGTTTTTTTGGGTAAACCCATCAAATGAAAGAGGGAACAAAATAGCATTCATACATGATTAATTATAATTTCTGAGCTTTATGTGTAGCAAATGAGACCTAGTTGTCTTCAAGGAGGCAAATAATACAATTTTAAAGCTTTGCATTTGAAATTTACAAAAATACATTGACACAATACTATGCATGACATTATGAGAGCCAAGAAATATTTATAAGTCAGAATCTAATAATTATTAGTAGATACCGTCCCCCAACAAACTTACCAAATCTAACCCACGCTAGGATGGGATCTGACCCTCTCAAAACCCTAGTTGTTCTTGGCTAAATCTCCTACATGTTGATGGTAGTATAAATGGCTTGGATAACCACAGAGTCAATGCCGTTTGCTCGACAAGGACACTTTAGTTTAGCTTTTATTTCTTTAGTTGCTATTGACTAGGACAGTTAGGCAATTCTATTTTCAATTTTGTCCCAGGAAGGGGAGGTAAGAGGTGGGGGAGAGGGAAAATACAGATACAAAGTCACGTATTGAATCAGGTTAAGCTGCTGGTGGCACATTTTGTGAGCCTTTACACTGCTGAGGGGTCTGGGCTGATGGTGTGTTTGAAGTATCTTTACGATTTTTAGCACTGGTACAGATTAGGTACAACTTTTCCCCAAGGTAAGTGAGAGGGACTCATGTCTAGTATAGAGGGACCCCCACTTAATGGAAAAGTTGCTAAGCTCCACTCAACATGGACAAGTCTCAGTGCCTGTTTATTTTATTTATTTAACCCAACATCGGAATTACAAACCTTTGCATCAGAGACAAGCCTGGCCATGTAGATTGGGCTTTGGCTCTTGCTTGCTGGCATTGGGTAGGGCAGAAAGTTTCCAACTGAGGCATGCACGTTATTTGTTCTACTGTGTTGCTGATGAACTTATTGAAAAAGGACTGGTTCCAGGACTCACCCTGTGGCACCCCCACCCTGCCCATTGGTACCTAACTCATGACCTTAATTTCTGTCAATCTAACCCAGTTTACCACCACTTTCTAGTGTCTCCTTCTTACCACCTTCCCAGTCATTTGACTAAGGCATTAGATTTATCCACTTAAGACTATTTACTGCACATTTGGTCCCCCCCCACACCTCTTCATACAAAATACCACCAACTCAAAATTTAAAGCAGCAGTACATGTTATAGTGAACATTTCAAACCTGTTCCCTTTAATTACATTGTAGGCAACCCATTTTCTCCTTTGCTGTAAGGTGCCCATTTTAATTCTTTATTGAGCCTGTGAGCCCTTGATTATCTCTGAGGCAATTATGAGGAGTACTCCTTGTACTGTGGCTATCTCTAGATTTTCATTGCTATTCTCAGCTGTTTCTTGAAACTTTGATTACAGGTGGTTGGTGGGTGAGTCTGAGATAGTATTTTCACCTGAAATGTAGAAATACCTATCAGGTGCACAAAGTTAGCAGTAAACACATACCAGCCTAAACATAATCTGGACTACTGCCCTCCCAGTCAACACACAACCTACATAGATACATACATAGATACATAGACAGTGTCGGCAGATAAGGGCCTATGGCCCACCCAGTCTGCCCATTTGAGCTTGTAAGTTCAGTTTGTTTTCCTAGAAGTCTGTTTCCCCTTACCCCTGACCTCTAGAATTCCTTTATGTCTATCCCATGCATTCTTAAATCCCGTGATTGTTTCAGTCCCCACCACTTCCTCTGGCAGGGTGTTCCACTTGTCCACCACCCGTTCTGTGAAGAAATTCTTTCTCATGTTTCCTCTGAATCGTCCTCCCTCCAACTTCATCCCATGCCTCTAGTCCTGAAACATCTTTTTCGCTAAAAATAGTGTTTTCCTGCACCCTGTTCCTCCCTGTAAGATACTTGTATGTCTCTATCATCCCTCTCTCCTCCTCTCCTCCAGGAGTACATGTTCAGTTCCTTCAACCTGTCTTCATAGGACTTGTGATGCAACCCATGCACCATCTTTGTTGCCCTCCTCTGAACCTTCTCTACCCTGTCTATGTCCTTACGTAGGTATGGTCTCCAGAACTGTACACTGTACCCAGGTGGGGCCTCACTAGTGTCTTGTATAGGGAATTATGACCTCCCTTTTCCTGCTGGTGATGCCCCTGCCTATACATCCCAGCATCCTATTTGCTTTACCTGATGCCTTGTCACACTGTTTCCCTACCTTGAGGTCATCAGGATGACAACCCCAAGATCCTTTCCTGCTTGGTGCATGCTATATCCTCACCCCTAACTGATATATATTGTGCCAGGGTTTTTGTGCCCCATAGCATTATCTTGCACTTCTTTGCATTGAATTTCAACTGCCAAACCCTTGACCATTCTTCAAGTTTCTGCAGGTCCCTTCTCATTCTGTCTACACCCTCTGGTGTGTCTACTCTGTTACAGAGCTTTGTGTCATTAGCGAACAGTGAAATTCTGCCTTCTATATCCTGTGCAATGTCACTGATGAAGATGTTGAATAGGACCGGTCCCAGCACTGATCCCTGTGGTACCCCACTGGTCACTCTTCCCTCTGTGGAGTGACAGCCATTTACCACCACCCTCTGTGTCCTGCCACCCAGCCAGTTACCTACCCACCACTACTGTCCTGCCCACACCCATATTCCCCAGTTTGTGTAATAGTCTTCTATGTGGCACAGTGTCAAAGGCCTTGCTGAAGTCCAGATGGTCATGTCCACTGCCCTCCCTGATCCACCTCCCTAGTCACCCAGTCAAAAATTCAATGAGGTTGGTCTGACATCCTCCCCTGGTGAAATCATGCTGCCTTGGGTCCTGTAGTCCATTGACAACCAGATGTTCCACCAATCTCTCCTTCAGTAGTGCTTCCATGATCTTTCCCACTACCCGAGGTGAGGCTGACTGGTCTGTAGTTCCCTGCTTCCTCTTTGTTCCCACTTTTGTATAAGGGGACTACATCTGCTGTCCTCCAGTCTTTGGGTACCTCCCTGTTTCCAGTGATTGGCTGAACAGGATAGCCAGAGGTTCAGCCACCACCTCTTAGTTCTTAAGGACCACAGGTTGCACCCATCTGGCCCCATTGCTTTATCAGCTCTTATTACTTCCAGTTCCTTCAGGACCCTTTCTCGTGTAAAGGGACTTGTGTCCATTCTGCACCATTCTCACCCCTTGTACTCCTTCAGACCCATTATCCCCCTCTTCCTTAGTAAGACTGAGCAGAAATACCTGTTCAATATGTCAGCTTTACTGTTGTCATCCTCCACTGCTCCCATCCTCCCCTTCAGTCTCACTATCCCTCCCTTTGTCCTTCTTTTTTCACTTATGTACCTGTAAAGGTTTTGTCCCTTTAACCACTGATTTTGCAATGTGTTCTTCTGTCTGAGCTTTGGCTTCCTTACTGACTTCCCTGCCTCCCTTTGTTTCTCCTGGTACTTTCCTATCCCCTTCTGCCTGTGTCTTTTTGTATTGCCTGAATGCAATCTTTTGGCTTTCACTTTCTTTGCTACCTCTTTGGAAAACCATAATGGTCTCCTCTTTCTTTCCTCTTGCTAACCTGCTTAATGCATAATTCTGTTGTTCTTATAATCCCCATTTTAAATACTGCCCACTGTTCCTCAATCCCTGATTCCTGTCCCATTCCCTTAATGCCTCTTTCAAGCATCTCCCATTTCCCAAAGTCTTCCCCTAAAATCCAGGATACGTGTTTTTGTGTGGTTGGTTCTGCTCTTTCTGTGATTTCAAACCACAATGACTGGTGGTCACTGTTACCCAGGTGCTCCCCACTGTTACCCCATCACACTGTCCCTGTTTGTGAGCACAAGGTCCGTATTGCCTTCTGCCGAGTTGGTTCCATGACCAGTTGCTGAGGAAGGCACCCTGAAGGAGTCCAGGATAAATCTGCTCCTAGTTGATGCTGCTGCTGGGATGCTCCAGTCCACGTCTGGTATATTGAAGTCTCCAACCAGTACTACCTCACCCTTGTCTGCCATCCTTTGGATGGCTAGCATCAGCTCCCTATCTGTTTCTTCTTCCTGGGCTGGTGGTCTATAGACCACACCTGTGCGGATGGCTGGCCCCATTTTCCTTTCCAGCTTAACCCACAGTATCTCTCCCCCATTTTGTTCCTCCTGGATCTGTGTGGCCCTTATGTCATTTTTCACATACAGTGCCACTCCTCCTCCCTTCCTGCCTGCTCTGTCTCTTCTGAATATGTTGTAGCCAGGTATGGCCATCTCCCAGTCATAGTTATCATTACACCAGGTTTCAGTGATGGCCACAATGTCCAGGTCTGACTGTACCATGACAGCCTCCAGATCTTCCATCTTGTTGCTAAGGCTCCTGGCATTTGCACACATGGCTTTCCATGATTTGACCTCCCTAGACTGCTTCACTGTTCTACTCAGCCCCTTCCTTGGTTGTCATTTATCCCTGGTTCTCCTTGCTGTCTGCCCTTCTGCTGAATTTTGCCCCTTTTCTGCTTATCCACCTTTTGGACACTAATCTCCATCTTTTGCACACTGCTTTGCAGAGATAGCCACTCCTCTGGTTCACTGTTTCCATTACTAGCTGTGGGGGGTGAGCAAGTAGGTATCATCCTTGCTGGCCTGCCACCCCCCTTTGCTAGTTTAAATGCTTGTCAATGTAGCATTTAAACTTATCATTGAGTGCTTGGATTCCCCTCCAGGATGGATGCAGGCCGTCAGACTTGAACAAACCTCCATCCCTCCAGATGGGTCCCCAGTCACCAATGAATCCAAACCTTCCTCACAGCACCAGTTCTTCAACCATGAGTTAAAGTTCCTGGTGCATGCACTATGTCTCCCTTGCTCTCACAGGTAGTACTTTGAGAAAGTGACAGAAGTAGCTACTTGCTTGAGACCCCTCCCCAGTTTCCTAAACTCTTCCTGAACTTCCTTTGGCTCCCCATTTGCCAAGTCATTAGTACCTAGGTGGATAATGACATCCAGCTCACCCTCCTGTCTTGCCTTCCCAGTGATCCCCACTATCTTCCTTCCATCCCTCCATGCCGTGGCACCTGGTAGGCACCTCACCTCCCTGTCCTCCCCCTCCTGTGTTCCTAGCTGGATCCCTCTTATGATGGAGTCCCCCACCAGGATTCGCCTCCTCCTCTGGGGTCCACTGCTTTCCCACTGAGGTCACCTCCTTGCCTAACCTCCACATCCTTTCCTTCCACTTCCCTGGGTACCTCTATTTGGTTGTCCTCATTTGCCAGTGTGGCATATGAGTTCTTGAGAGGAATAGGATCTGGGATGTGCCTCTGCCTGACTGCTCTAACCTCCCTGAGCCCACTGTCATCCAAGTGCTCTCTCTCGGCATCCTTTGAGGCAGCTGCATTGGACTGGGTGGTTCCTGGACAGGGTGATGGTACTCCTGACCCAGTTTACTTCCGCTCTGAGTCTGGCTACCTCATCCCGCGGTCCCGAGAGATGCATGCAGATAGGGCAGCACCTCAGTGTCCAGAAGGTCTGCCTGAATATGGCTGCCCCACAGCCACTGCATTGCACCACTCCCACATTATACTGCAATTCCATTACTTATCTGCTACTGAAGCTCTCTTAGTTCTCTTTTTATTTATTTACAGTACTAAAATCCTGTAACTGATCCTCAGAGATATATTTTTTAAGGAAAAAGAAACCAATAAATAAATAAATGAGTCAAAAACTTGTCGTGCTGAGGGTGGTCTTCTTCCCTTATGCCCTCCTACTTCACATCTCTTACTATACCCTGTGTTTAGCTCCTGTCAATCAGATTTATCAGGGCATATAATTAAGAGTTGGGGAAGGGGTGGGAGGGGCGAAATTTGCAGCAATTAAAGACAGCACAGAATTACACCATCACTATTTTTAAATTTTCAACAGCCCAAAACAATTATAAGTAAAGACAACACAGAAAGAAAGTATAGTGTCACTACAAGTCTACAATCTAAGTTTAAAAGAAAAATACCAGTTACCAGTTACTCTGAAGCACTGAATTGAATATGTTTCTTCCTTCACCTTCTGGCTTCTTCTGAGAAGATGAACTTCTGTTTGCTGCTTTAACTGTGACTAAGCCCCACCTCCAGTTATCACGTAGCTGAGGTCAGAGGCCAGACAATTAACACCCTTCACCCAGCTACAGGACAGTCAGACAAGCCAAGATAAAATTTGCAGCAATTAAACACAGCACAGAATTAAACCACCACTATTTTTTAAATTTTCAACAGCCCAAAAACAATTATAAGTAAAGACAACACAGAAAGAAAGTATAGTGTCACTACAAGCCTACAATCTAAGTTTAAAAGAAAAATACCAGTTACCAGTTACTCTGAAGCACTGAATTGAATATGTTTCCTTCCTTCACCTTCTGGCTTCTTCTGAGATGATGAACTTCCTAAATGATGTTCTGCACCCCCCACAAAAAAAAGCATGCCCCAACTATATTTCAGTCAACAATATATAGTGAGTCCAATAGCTAATACATTCATAACATTTTTATTTTATGTAATACACTGTCAATCACAGAAAAGGTGTCTGCTTTTAAGTTATACAAAAATGCATTCAAGTTACTACACGTAGCTGTTACATGTTAAACCTTTTCAGCTAACGTCTTAATTATTATGCTTTGTAAGAAATAAAATACTATACCTCCTGGACCATTAAGCATATTGTCTGCTATGGCATTCAACAGATCTTCATTATCACTTTCTCCCCAGTGGTTCATCCTGCGATGCTTTTTCAAAAAACTGTTCTAACAATCAAACTGTATTTCTGGGTGCCTGTCTGTGTTCCACTAAGAGCTATGTAACCAGTCAGGGGTATATAAAAGACTGTGAATGAACTGCCCTCTTGGTAGAACCGTCACCAGACCCACCAAGAACGTGGCTACTACTGACAAATGTTGAACATGTAGCACTGTCAGTCCAACGTCCCCCCATCGCCACACCCCACCATGTACGTGGCTACTACTGAAAAAATGTTGAACATGTGGTGCTGTTATTGCAACATCCTCCCCCCATCCCCGTGGACAAAATATATAAAAGCCCTCACAAAACTGCTTACAACTTTTTTCTAAGTCAACAGCTATAAGCTATAAGCAATAGTTTATTCTGTTTTTTAGTATTCATGTCTTTTTCTAAACAATTGAATCCTTAACTCAGTGACACAGTGTAACGTAGTCTACATCTTACTACCCAAAAGACAAAAGTTGTTTAATGCTTTGCTTTTTCTGAAGGGTATATAGTGAAAAAACATATGACTTATCCCTTTACAGGGAGGAACAATAAACCCATCTAGCCACTGCTATGTAAATGAAACACAGATGTTGTTTTAGTCTTAAAATATACAAAAACTTCCAGCTCACTGACAACCATACCATGGGGCCAGAAAGTCACTCTATATTTCACATCTACATATACAACATTGCTTTCCTACGTGTTTAATGAGGAACACACACACCAGATTCTTAGCCTTTCTTGCTGTCAATTTAAAACACACAGTTTTATTTTTTAAAACAAAAGTTTATATCTACAGAAATCTTGACACACACACACACACACACAGACTTAGCCAGCATTTTGCAATGCTATCCAGAGAAACTGTTGAACCATCTTATTTATACAGAGGTCCCCTGTTTTAGCTTATAAATGTTACATGCATATACATAAAGGTATCCTTTGGTGCAAGTTTTACACATTTTATAACTTGTTATAAAACAGGAAAAGGGGTACTCACACAGGCAGATTGATTTCCTTTGGGGGTCTCCAAACAGATCTGTGAAACCTCTGCACGATCAGGTTGCCTTCAAATACTGCTTTCTGAAAATATCCTAATCAAAAAACACACACATGCCCCTGCAGTTATATCCCCAAGCTGACAGGGGGCACATAACACCACATAAACTCTAACTTATTTTGGGATGGGTGGGGGCACGGTGGTGAAGAAGGACAGGGTTTGAGCCAGGGACGGTTGGGGTGCAGGTGAAAGGGGTAAGGGGAGAGGGTTGAGCTAGTGCAGTGGGACTAGGGTTCCAGCCAGGATGGGCGTGGCAGGGGTTGAGGTGTCTGAGAAGGAGGGGCATAGGGGCGGCTTATAAAATGGTGGTGTTATGTCACTTCCAGGTTTTCAGTGTGGGTCATTTCCCTGCACAGGTGGGTGGAACAAGGGTTCACACACATGTCATTTCCTGCACAAGGGCCGGGACATGGGTTCACATGTGTGTCATTTCCTGCACAAGGGACGGGACACTGGTTCGAGCTTACATCACTCCTGGCAAAAGTGGGTGTGGCTAACATGTTTAGGGAGGGACTTCCAGTTTAACAAGGGACCACTCTGGTCCATTTTAGGCTACACCCACCTGTCAAATGACATGGCATGCGCTGATTGGCTGAAATTTAACATTTGACGAGATATATGAACTTATACTACTCGCTTGGCTATAATTCCTAGTTTATATCTCTATTATCACCATGTTCTTTCCTTTCTTGCTTGCCTTCCTGATTGCCAACTACTCCATCTGGTACTGCTTGCATTCACTGCTACCTTAGCCAACATACAGCCTGATAGGGAAGCTACTGTAAATAGCCAGCTTGTTGTATGTAGTGTAATGAATTGTCCTATTTTGAATGTTGCATTCCCTGTATGTTATATTATGTGATTCCTGTTTGGGCACAATGAAATCTGAGGCACCCTTTGTATGAAAGATGTATTTCAGCAGTAGGCTAGTTTACTTTTCATTTGCAGTGAGTGAATGGTCAATAAAGTAATATTCTGCAGCAGAACTTGTGCATTTCTGCATGATACTGCATATAGCATTTAGGATGCTGGTTATACACTACTTTGCATTGTATATAAAAACATCTGCACAGAGCAACTGGTTCCCTGAATCTGTGTCTGATAAACTTCGGTTACAGCACCAACTGGATGCAATGCTTGAGTTCTCCTGCTAATTGCTTATTGCTTTTGAACTAAAAGACACAAACAAATACATTTTTACAGCTGTTTGCAGTATAACTCATTGTTTTATAGTAAACTACATCTTTAATGGTGTCAGAGTCTCACAATAAATTTTCTCTGGTACAAGTTTATGGCAACTTTTTCCCATTAAAAGACACAGGGTTTGGAAGAAGCTGACTGCAATTCTCAGTTTCTGAAATGAAACTGTCAGAAGGAGCATTTTATTTTCTCAGAAAATTAAGATATCTTTCATAAGGTTACTTTTAATTTCTAAAAATGAAGTGGCAAGAGAGATACCTAAAACAACTACAATATGTTTTAAAGCAGAATAAGTTTAGACACATTATTTAGCTTGGTTAAGAATGTTTACATTTCAAGCAATTAACAGTCATCTAACCCTTGCAGCTTTGTGATTCTATGGTATGTTGTATAACAGAGGTAAAACATCAGACAGGAGCCAAACGGTTCCCTGGATATTTGTCCATAGCTCTCAGCCTGCCACTGCACTATAACGTGAAGCAAATGGCTAGCATAATTAGCACACAGATTTAATGAATGAAAAGATTAACAGACGTAGGCACTGCATGTAGAGTATAGTGCTAAGGAATGCTTTAAGGAAGTTAGTTAGACTTTGTCAAACGTTTTAAAGTCCAGAAATTGCTCCAGTATGATGGGAAACATTAGTATGTCTTTCTAGAACAAGAGAAAATGTAATTTAAGTGTAATATGTTTGGTGCTAGTCATAATGTGTAGCACTTGAAAGGTACTATATACATTTGTCTGTCAGGCAGCTCAGTTCACATTTCTCAAGTTATTGAATGTAGATGAGTGGTTAAAATATTGTATGTTGTAGAGTTCTGTAAGCAATAACCTAGTAACCTAATATTTGACAGCAGATAAGGACTGCTAGGTGGCACAACAGGGTGTGCATTTGTATGGAGATATACTGCTGGCACCCTTCTGGTGTGTGCCAATGTACTAGGCTGCAAACCAAGCAGTCCTCATTACACACTGGAGGAGTATATATATCTCTAAATGAACACATGACCCTAGAATTTGTTGTTGTATTTATATAATTGTGTACTATTAAACATTTTGGCATAGATGCCATGCATGCTGTGTGTGAGTTTGTAGAGGTCTGGCAGGTGACCCGGATCATTCAATGAGAGAATAGTTTGTGGGTTGCCATCTTGACACATCCAGTGATCCTGGGAGACACTGACATTAATTGTTCAGATAAAAATATTGAACACATGGATTGGGTACAGGATTTGGGTTACTTTAAATAATTATATCTCGGACTAGATTTAATCATAAGTCAAAGTAACATTCCACTCTGGACTGGACAGTGGTCACTAGGGTTGTCTGGGTGCAGAGTTCTGTCTGACTCTATAACTGACCACTACCCAGTCTATTGTTTATGGAATGCCAGAAGGCCAAAAGTTCTCTCAGCTATTATTAAGACCTGCTGTCTCAAAAATCTACAAGTTGATCTCTTAAGAGAAGAACTGGGTGGTATAAATTGGTCCTTAACCGAATGTATTCCCAGTGTAACCCCCTGTTACCTGGGGTTACTAGAATCCCAGTTAGACCTAGTGGCAGGCAGGGGACAGGCAGCTTGGAAACTCCAGCTAAATGGATTTCACACTGTCTCACTCTGTTCTCAGTCTCAGCTGAGACTAAGGGATGATATCATTTTAGAACTGTCGCAGCTACATAAGCCACACTGGAATGTTGCAGTTGGAGGTTAGAGTAGAATGTTGGGGAAGTTGAATTGAGTCTGTTGCAGTCAGTAGTAGAGGAAGGAGGTGCTCTGCTGTAAGCAGGCCCTCAGAGTTCTAAGCTCTGTCAAAGGGCTATTTTTTTGTAGAGTTGTGTGTTCTCATCTGGTGAGGAACACAAGAAGAGCCAAGTGAAGTGGTAGAGACCGCTTTCAGTGGTTCAGGGCCCCATCCCTGCGGGGATGGGGGGGAAGGAATCAGCCTGTTTCAGGGCAAACCCCTGGTCTGGCTAAGGAACAAGCTGCCTGAGTTTAAGTTCGTGCTGAGGCACCAGAAGTTCTGGATGAGATTTCTTTGAAGAGAAAATGCCTGTGGGGCACCTGCAATCAAGGAGTGAGTTCGCTCTGCTAAAGGCCAATGTATTTTCACCTGAGACAAGATGAAAATAAAGTGACTGTTACTGTGGGATCAGGAAAAGACAGCCAACTACAGTTTGGAAGATGTGGGGATTGGATTGCTTAACTCTGTGGGGGGTCTAGAGTAATGGACACAGCCACTTTTTAAGTATGTTCAAGTTCAGCACAAATGGGACGGAAGAACAGTAGACTGAATGTGACATACATTTAAAGAGAATCTACACAGCAAAGTGTTTTTAAGGATGAGGTGTTACAGTCCAGAGAAATGGCCAGGTATGAATTATGGGAGTGAGAGGTGGGGAACCCCCCATCAGTAGTAACCAAATTCACCTCTACAGGTTTGCTTTGGGACACCTGCTGCTTTCTCTCAGGTACTTGGCCAGTGCCTGAGGAAAGTACCCAGACATGGGATTGATGAGGAAGATTCCCTGATGGATCCAGAAGTGCTCATAGGTAGTTTAGGGAGCCACCAGTAAATGTTCCATGCTATATGGAAAGTGTCCAAAGGGCAGGCAATGGAGCCGAGCCAGGGAAATCGACAAAAGAGTTGAGTTTGGGCAGAGTACCCAGAGTGTTTCGAGACCTGAGGGTTTCAGTGTAAAGAAGATGTGTTCTGATCTCCATAAATCCGCACTACCAGGAGTTTAGCCCCATGGGGGTCCATCTATGCTTTGTTATTCTGTTGGATGTGAATAAAAGTCACACTTTAGAATCCCAACTTCTGGTATTGGACATTACAGTTATTGCTTCCTGTGTCCAGAGTTACTTGGGTGCCCCTGACTAGAAGTCAAACCTAGCCAAAATACCGAGCAGCAGCTTTCTCCCCGAGCCCAGGTTCCAGGCAGGGAGTTACATGTGGAGGCACCGCAGAGGGCTAATAACACAAAAATACCACCAACCCGATCTCTGGGGTAACCCACCAGTTACACCAGTGCTAATGCGACTTTGGATTTTAATCACTGAATCTAACTCTATGACAAACTGGTTCCTAAGAAAATAACTAAGGGTTAAAGAAAATACTATAGCTGGATTACCTTAGAGGTTTGGAAATTAATGGCCAAGAGGACAAGCCATGGAGGGTCTATTTAAGATGTAAATATGTTACAGTAATTAATTTTGAGTTTACAAAGACATGAGACCTCAGTGTAAATCACTGATTAAGAAAACTGAGGCCTCTTATTATTTGGAAAAATAAAGAGCACATTTTTCTAGCCTCATAAATTCTTGAGATTCAGTATACTGTATGGCTCTCAAATCATCAGAAATACCATACAGTTGGGTCTTTAAAATTTATCAGGGCCCAGTTTATTATCTTAATACTTATGCTGACCTTTTGAATTATTTTTGTGATGTTTTTAGTTTTAACCATTTAATGTTAGTAGCACCATTCAACTAATATTGAAGGTCAGTTCAGGGGAATGCTTTGGGTGATGATGATCATAAACACCTTTTTATTTCAGAAAGATTTCAGTTTCTGCAGTCAAAAGCTATTGTATAAGTTATCTTTCAGATCTGGTACTGGTCTGAATCAGGTGAATATATATCTCCTCAAATCAGCAACTGAAATAGTGGCTTACCCATTAAGCATTTTATTTAATTTGTCTTTATATTCAGGGGAGTTTCCTGATTTATATAAGCAAGCAACTCTGGTCTCTATTTTTAAGAGAGGAAATGTGGCTATTGTTGATAATTACCAGCCTATTTCCCTCCTATCTACCTTGTCCAAGGTCCCTGAGCTATTGTTCTTTGAACAAACAACTGAGCATCTGGGTTCATGCTGCTTGTTGTCTGATGTTCGACATGGTTTCTAGGCTGACTGCTCTCTCGGTGCTGACTGTTGAGGCCTTTGACAGGGGAGATCTGGCTGCAGCTATGTTATTGAATTTTTTGAAGGCTTTTGATCTTGTGAACCATGGTCGCCTGCTGACCAAACTAAATACCCTAAACGTTACTAATAATGGAAAAATTTGGCTGGCTGATTACTTAGCAAATAGAACACAATTTGTAAAATTTGGTTCTGTGTTTTCCAAAGTTTGTTCAGTTTCAAACTGGGTACCACAGGGGTCTATATTTGGCCCATTATTATTTAGTATGTTCATTAATGAACTTGCAGCATGTGTTAACGAATCCTCTTTTTTGCTTTATAAAGATGACATCATTCTGCTCGCCAAGGGTTCTGAACTCCTTGCTCTCAACTCAAACCTTCTGACTGATTTTTAGGCCATCCAAAATTGATTGATTGGGAATAAACTTGTACTCAAAGCTACAAAAAACAAGGTATGTATTTTTAAGAGAACTGCTAAAGAGGGTTATGGATATCTGCCCCAGAGGACATGCAATAAAGCTGGAGGAGGGGGTTAAGATTGATGTGAGGAAGTATTACTTCACTGAAAGAGGGGTAGACACTTGGAACAGACTAGCAGAAGTGGTGGAGGTTAAAACTGTAGGGGAGTCAAGCATGCATAGGATAGACATAGGGAAATATTACTTAATAGGCAGGGAGGAGGGAGGGTCGCTGGAGATCAGTTAGGGTCTGCGAAGACAATCTAGGAGGGGGCAGACTGGGTGGGCCAAGCAGTCCTTTTCTGCTGGCAAATTCTGTTTCTGTGGTGATCAGGATGATTAATTCTAAGGTAATTGATTCCACTGGCAAATTTAAATATTTAGGGATTATTTTGGATTGTTCTATTAATTTTACATCACACGTTGATTGTCTGTTAAAAACTGCATATGCCAGATTATTTATGTTTTCTTGAGTTAAAAGTTGCTTACCCATTGAGACTCAAAAAACTGCAGCCCAAAACATGGTCCTTTCTCTTGTGGGCTATGGTTTACCATACCAATACGTAGATTAACTAGTATGTCTAATTTAAATAGGTTAAGGGTCCTGTTTAGTGCTGCTGGTCATTTTATTTGCAATGCAAATATACAGATCCACCATTGTGATCTTTATGCTCATCTTGAGTGGATACCTTTGGAGACACATGTTGATTTTTTTTCCCTTACCACCATCTGGAAAATGTTAAATATATGTGATGTGAGGGCTTTGAAGGTGTGAATTCAAATTGTCAGTAGTTTCTATAGCAAACGCTCTAATGCTCTGGGAGACTGATGCTCCCCGAATGTTTTTTTCAGCCTTTGGCCAGGGAGCTTTTAGCTTTCATGCTGTTAAATTTTGGAATTCTTGTTTGCCAACAATTGTTAGCAGCTGTAGCCTTGACTTTTTAAAGGGACACTGTCATCCCCCTTAAGCCTCAAAGTGTTCCTAGTTTAAACATTATTTCCTGACCACCCTTGTAGAAAATAAAAATTGTTCTGCCAATTTCTGGAACATTCTTAAAGAGGCTGAAGGTCACTCACCAGCCTCCCGCTGCCCGCTAGAATAGTGGCAGGTAACATATCTACATGACCAGAGTGGACATTCTTGAACAACTCAACAGTAATTTTGCCACAGCAGGCCTTTGCTTTGATGATTTGCCCTCAGCAAGCTAAATGTCTGCTGCAATGTCACTGATGGCTTATCCTGTGACATTGCCACAGACCCGAGACACTCTTCTTCTGCTTTCAGCCAGTTACATTCAAACAGGTGGAAGACCTTCAATATTTCTGGACACAAAAAGAGCGGTGTTGATCTTATAGAACCAGTTTTCTTGAAAACAGGCTTTTACCATCTGACTACCCAAATCACCCACCTATTTAATACTAACATACTAAAATGCCAGCAGAATAGGCCTAACGGTCTTTCATGTCTGCTCGTTTGGTCAGCCCCCACCCTGGGAGCCCCCCTCACCTTCTCTGGCTTCTCCCTTCTCAGTTCCAGATATTCTCGCTGCACTGGATTTTGCTTCCAGAACCCTTCCCCTGTACCTGTCCCACCCCCTCTTGAACCCCTCCACCGTCTCTGCCTCCACCAGCCCCCTGGGCAGTGCATTCCATGGCTCCCCCACCCTCTCAGTGAAGTAGCACCTCCTCCTTTCTCCTCTGAATCTTCCTCCCTCCAGCTTCCACCCATGCCCTCTAGTTGCCCCCTCCTCCTTCCTTTGAAGCACCCTGACTGCTCCTCCCCTATTTACCTCCTTCATGTACCTGAAGACCTCTATCATGTCCCCCCCGGTCCTTTCTCTCTTCCAATGTGTACATATTTAGCTCTTTGAGACTCTTCCCATAGGACCTGTCCCCTGAGCCCCCAAATCATTTTGGTTGCCCTCCTCTGACCCTCTCCAGGAGTTTAATGTCCCTCTTTAAGTATGGCCTCCAAAACTGCATGCAGTACTCGAGGTGTGGCCTCACCAAGTAGTTATACAGAGGGAGTATCACTTCCCTCATTCTGGAGGTGATCCCCCTAGCGATGCATCCCAGCATCCTGTTGGTCTTGGCTGCTGCCCTCCTACAAGTCTCTGAGTTGTTCATCTTGACATCCACCACCACCTCCAGGTCCCTCTCAGCCATCAAGACTTGTAGCATTCCTCCAGGGTGTACACTTGGATCGGGTTTCGCGCCCCAGGTGGAGTACCTGTACTTCCCTGCATTGAACCTCAGCTTCCACTTCTAGACCATCTTTCCAGAGCCTCCAGGTCCCCTTGTAGCCACCCTCCCTCCTCCTCCATCCACCACCGCCCAGTTTTGAGTAATCTGCAAAGAGACTCCATCTCACTCCTGTTACCTGTCCTTATGTCAGAGACGTAGGCATTGAACAGGAGGGGCCCAAGGACTGATCTTTGTGGGACCCCACTGATAGTTCCCTGATTCAGGGTGAATTACCTCCTCTTTGGAAAACAGCACACGTCATTCTCATTTTCACGCCTGGAGAGCCAGCTGACCTGTACAACTACCATCCTATTTCGCTTGCTTCCTACCCCACAAAATCCTGGAGAAAATTGTCAATTACCAATTTAGGGATTATCTAGAATCCGAAAACCTCCTGAACCCATCCCAATCAGGTTTTAGGCCCAAGCACAGCACTATAACTGCCCTCATCAAAGTCTCCAATGACTGCAAAATGCTTTGGATACAAAAAACATGTCTCTGCCCTCTTTCTGGACCTTAGTAAGGCCTTTGATACCTGGGCTCATAGCCTTCTGCTTAACATCCTGAACAGCTTTGGGCTAGACAATACTGCCCTAAAGTGGTTTGAATGTTATCTCTCCAACAGACTGCAACAGATTAAAGCTCAAGGGGAACTGTCTCCGCTTAAAACCCTTCTTTGGGGTGTGCCACAAGGCTCCATCCGATTCGCTTTATACATAAACCATATTGATTCTCACATATGCTCAGGCTACTTACATCTATTCGCTGATGATACAGTTCTCTATACTATTAACTCATCCCTGGACTTCACTTATGACGAGCTACAAACACGACTTTGTCACCCTCCAACACAATTTACTAAAGAACAAGCTACTGCTTAACACAAAAAAAAAAAATAAGGCAATGAGCTTATCTCCACTTGCCGCTCATACCCAGGGGCCACCATTGAACCACCTGATTTACACCCTATTAGGTTAACCCCTGGAAATAGTGGATAAGTTTAAGTACCTGGGTATCTGGTTGGATAACCAGCTTAATTTTGGGTTACATCTGAATGAGCTATCAAAAAAGCAAAGATAACGTCTATGAACATATGAACATACAAATTTGCCAGCAGATAAAGGCCTAGAGGTATATCAAGTCTGCTCAAATGTGCAGCTAGCCCCTTATTCTGCAGCTGCCCCTCCTTCCACCCTTCCCTTCATTGACCCTCCTCCTTGTCTGTTGGTTAAATAGGATCTGCAGCTTATCCTCTAGGTACAGAAATGGGCAGACTAGGTGGGCCAAGCGGTTCTTATCTGCCGTCAGTCTATGTTTCTATTTTTTTTGAGACATAGTCCCTGATTTATGTATTGTCATTACTGTTAATTTTAATTATTATGTATAATGTTGTTTGAGTATAAAAGAGAAAATCAATAAAATTGCAATTTCAAAAAAAGAAAATCTGGAGTGAAAATTTTGCAAATTCTTGAAGCTATGAGTGTGCATGGAAACTGTGCAATGCATGCTCATAACTTAGTCATTTTTTGGAATTTTTTCACCAGATTTGCAACATTGGCTTTTTGAGAGCCCACCTCATGAACAGTGACACTGTTGTTTCGTTAATTGGTCCCAAAAGGTGATTCCACGCAGTGACCGCAAAATCACCATTTGGGACTGAATTACCACATGGCAGTGGCTGAATTCATAAGGTGTGGTCCCATGTTGAAAATCTGGTGCTAAAATTCACAAAAATGGCTGTGATATCCACCTAAGTTGAAAAAAAAAAAACCTTTTATGCCATTATACAGCTTACTGGCATTTCTTCAGTTCGCAGTCAGCTTTGAAGAGTTCAGACGTGTTCCTGCTCCACCAAAGATCATTGTGCCAGGCTCCGGAGGTAAGTATGGTGTGAGGAGGGTGTGGGAGGTGGGGTGCTAGAAGGTAGGTGTGGGTTGGGGAGGGCAACGGACACAATGAGGGATGGTTTTCTGTTTCACAGGTTAAAAACCAAAACTCCCAGGATGTTTTTTACTTACAGGGACAGTGGGCACACTGGGGTGAGCTCCCAGCATGCCACCTGGATGTTTGTTGGGGGTCCTGAGTCAATGGGATTGGGCACCCCTCGGCATACACAGCCAATGGGGTTGTTTGTTGGGGGAGCTTGAGCCAATGGGGACTGGGTACCTTGCTAAAACATACAATGTGTTGGGGCAATAATGAGGGAGTGGAGAGGATAACAGCAGAGGGAGGAAGCAGGCAGGATTTAATTAGCAGTGAGGGAAAAGGTGATGTCAATATAATAACACACATCGCTAGCACTCTGCTGATTGCAGCGGTGCTTTTCTTTCAACTGAAGACCACTGCAGCCAAACTGTTGTCATAGATAGCTCGCGACCCATTGGTTTGGTACATTCATGCCCACTACACGTGCACTACTTTGGGCAGGAGGGTCACATACCTCCAAAAAGTTATACTGTCCCAAAACTTTCCTTGCGCATGCATGCAAGCAAATGCAAAAACACATTTTATGATAGTTCACATTCTGTAGAGACTGCTAATGCAGCTGGCAGGTTGATTCTGATTCCTTTCTTCTTTTAAAAAGTGAAAAACTAACTGCCCATTATACTGGTGTTATCACACTAAAACATATTTGTTTACATTTCTGACCAACTCCCACTGCATCTTTTCTAGTCTTAGGAACACTCTAACACAGTCACTCATTATGCAGTGGGAGTCGAGGAGACTACTGCTTCATGAGAGTCTGCACTGTCTGAAGATGTTTCTAATGTTTAGGAAATATACAATAAGAGTAGCTCAAGATTTGAAGGAAAACAAGGCTGAGTATAACTATACATTAGCATGCATTTCAGTTCTACTAAGCAAGGAGGCAGATAAAACAACCAGTAACATCAATGAATTTTTAGAGAAGGCAAGCAATCATAAAATGTGGTATTTACTTAGAAATAATATGATGCAAAAGGTTGACAGTATCCCTTTAAAAGTAATTTGCAATCTCATTTGATATCAAAATCTGCTTACAACTGTAAATGTGTTATTATCCATAAGTAACTTGATGGACGATACATGTCGATGCTTTTGATTTCTGTCTGTATTACAATGCAATTGACTGAATCTATTTCATACATTTATGTTTCTTGCTATCTGTTGTACTGTATTTATGTTAAGTTCCCAGTCACCCAAGAAAATTGGCTTTTGTGCTCTTCAGTTTTAACCAGTAATAAAACACACAAACAATAGTTTCCTCACTAGCTCCATCATTTGTATCACCTGGTGGTCCAGTGAAGTATGCCTGATCCCAGTCCAGTGGCAGCACTGCACAACTTTTACCACCTGTTTTAAGTGGGTGACCTGGTAGAGGTACTGAAGGCCCATTGCTAGGGCCACCATGCCTGTTAAAATAACCCTGTACCTATGTACATTGTGGCCTCACCTCTCCTCACCAGTCACAAGAAGTTGTGACACCCTTCCCCCTTGAACTAAGCTCGGTAGTGTCACAGTGTGTTCAGTGGCACTGTGGTCACAATGACCACTTACTGCCATATTTTACAACTGTAAATGGGGGCCCAATTTCCTTACAGAGAGGGTGATTATCATGTGGAATATCACATCTATTGAGATTTTGGAAGCTAGCACTACTCATGTTTTCAGGGCAGGACTAACAGCTGGCAGTATAGCCTCAGGTTAGAGTAATTAGCTGTTAATGATCTTGGTACATCAAGCAGAATTGGGTTCAATTCCCCAACCTCCACTTGCATACTGTGTGACTCTAAGCAAAGTCACTTAACTCTCAAGTGTGCCCGGATCATCCCTGAAAATGGGCAGTTAGTGTGAGTTACCTTACCTGGTTACCAAAAGAATAAACAAACAAAAAAAAAAGGACTAGACAAATGCTTGAGTGAGTATAACAATGAGCCGCATTGAACATGGGTAGGGGAAGCATTCTGGCAGATAAGTGTGATGTGTATACATAGCATGACTGGATTATGGGCACTGCTGTGTGACAAGAGAGGCTGACAAGATGGGTCTTAAGTCCCTCCCTTGCATCATCACATGACTGGGTTTTCTTTCTTTCTTTCTTTCTTTCTTCCTTATATATCTGTCATCATTGTATCTAAATGTTCATATGTATGTAGATAACATAATTTTATTAGATGTGGAAACCTTAAAACCATGTCTTTTTACATCGAGCAGTGCTTAAACACAGGTGAATTGGCCTATTATTCAAATTTTCCTCAACTTAGACTATGTCCCAAACTTCAAGTATCACTAGTTACTTATTCAGATAATTTGAATGAGACAGTGACACCTCCAGGAACTATGGATTACCAGGGCACACACAGGGTACAGAGGGCTTGTGTCTGGGAATGCAGGTGCATTTAAATCAAAACTATGTTGCCAGCTATGTATCATTGCTGGAGCACTGCATGAGCACAGCAGAGTTTTAGCAGGGCATGTGCCCCATCTGTCCCCAGCCTGAAGCTGTACATGTCATGATTCTTCACTAATTTTGTGAGGCGAAAGAGGCAGTTTAATATTATTGAGAATATTTAATTTATAAGAGAGTTTTTGGAGATAGGGTTTGAATTTAGATTCTACCAATGTCTGGAAACCAAACATTTTCCTTTATTTTCCAAGCATCTGTTCATTTAAAGGAAAAATACACACTATACTGTAAATGTTTTGTTTCCATGTCAGTAGACCACTCTTTCTGTAGCTGATGGGGGATATATGCATTTGATTTACTTTTTCACTGTTCATGCAAGTCCCCTGTAACTATCCTGGGTAGCTCCATTTTATGGTTGTTGAACTCTTATTGACCATTAGAAATGCATTAGCATATGAGAACATGATGTCATAGCACCCATTTATTCCATGTATTTCTAGGCTAAAAGTACAAATATCCTGAAAAACTGTCTGGAAACATACAAACTGAATGCAGCCCCCCCGTGCTCCTTCCCCCCAGTACTTTCCTTCTTCCACTTCTGCACCTCCTGCCCCCACCCTTGCTACCCTCTTCCCTCTGCTACCTCCTCTTTGTTTTCTTTCTTCGAATCTTGTGTTTACTGCTGCTTGAATTTTGATGCTTTTTTTCTCTGCCTGTATTTGTACAACCCTGTTATTTGTACAGCACTGAATCTGACCTTGTATTTTACAAAATTTGCTGCTTGTACCCTTGTTGTCATTGCCATTGTATCAATTCTACCTTGGCCATTGTATCTTATGTATCATTTGAATCTCTCTGTTATATCTGTATTTAGTTTGCCACATTTTGTGGCACGGGTTGTGACTGAAAACGGTCCTTGATCAGTGCACCTAACTGCTTATCAAAGACATAAATAAATAAATAAATAAATAGAAGGAAAACCCTGCATTACAACTCAGACTATTTGCAAAGCTAACTGGGGCAGATACATCATGTTCTCAAATGTTAATGCAGCTCTCTGGGACAATAAGATCTCAGTACCAGGAAATGGAGACCACCAGGATAGTTACAGGGACTAATATGAACAGTAAAAATAAACTAAAGCAAACACGTATATCCCTAACAGCTACAGGAAGAGTTGTCTGTTGACATGGAAACAAATAGCATTTACAGGATATTAGTGGTAGCATTCCTTTAATGGAGATGAGTGTGTGTTCATTTATTTATTTATTTATTTCAAAAGTTTTACCAGGAAAGACATACTACACTGATAACAGCTTATTTCCAGATGCGTCTGGGGAAGGGGATAGAGAGCGCAATGCAAGAATGTCATGAAGATAAAAATAATGCAGGAACAACAGTGATAGAAAATAAAATACAGTACAATAAACGTATTTTACAATAAAAATAATAGAAAAAATATGATAGTAAAATATATAACAGTTATGCAGTCAAAATGTACAGGTAATAGTGTTAACACAAAATAACGATGTAAAACAATGTGTTAGGGTAAAATTGCAGATAAGGTCCTGGGAGCAAATCCAGAAAAGATCAGTGTAATACTATCCAGCCTATGCAGATACTGGAGTTAACAGTGCTAGTGCATTAAGGTAGGTACAGGAGCTAACATTACCAAAGTGAGTCAGTGAAGAGGAACAGTTCAAGGCCACACAGATCAGGGACTGGGGGGGGACTGCTCACAGCTAGGGAGGTGGCATAGGGGGCAGATCAACAGTGAGGGGGAAGGGGAAACACAAGGGTTAGAGGTCAGGAACAGTTGCTGGAGTGGCCAGTAAAGTCATGGAGAAGAGACCTGAGGAGGAGAGTGATAAGACTAAGTGGAGAGATTCGGGAAAGGAGTACCAGAGCTTAGGAAAATTATACGAGAAGGTGGCTTGGCCCACAGACGTTCTCCTGGAGGTTAGGAAGAAGCAGTGAGAAGCAATGTTACAGAGCGGGGAAGAGGTGAGAGTGGGGGAAAATGGAAGGGTAGTAATGTAGGGAAGGGGAGTGCCAAACCAGAATTTGGAGGTGAAAGAGGCACAGTGGGCAAGGTGTCTGGCATTAAGGGAAGGTTCAGAGAGGGAGGAGTACAGAGAGCAGTGGTGAGCATCAGAAGGGCAGTGCAATGCAAAATGGCAGAATGAATAGAAGAGGGGGTTCAGTCTGGCTAAGATGGACTTGGGAATTGCACTGTAGACATCACCATAATCGAAGATAGGGAGGACCAACTTCATAACTAGCTCTCTGCAGGCAGGGAGAGGGATGCTGGCTTTGTTTCTATAAAATGTACCCAGTTTTGGGTGGAACATTAGGTGTATGGCATCAATATGCACTGAGAAGTCCAGATGATGGTCCAGCCAGATTCCCCAAGTACTTAAAGAAAGATACATCATCAAGTACATCATCATCAAGGGTGTAGAAGGACAGGAGAGAGAGAGAGCCTGTTGAGCCTCTGTTGGGAGCCAAAGGTTATGGAGACAGTTTTCTTGGCACTGAAGGATAGACATTTGGAATGGAATCAGTGCTGAACACTGTCGAAATCCTGTTGGAGGCAGACAGTAACAGTCAGCAGCAGAGGAGCCAGAGGCAAACGGCGCAGTTCCATCTGCCTACATGTGAATGGACACAGAGAGACAGTCTGAAGGGAGGTCACTGAGGAATATGGAGAAGAGGATGGGATGCAAACAGAACCTTGTGGGACACCTGAGCAGATAGGGAGTGGGGGAGGGTGTCGCCAATATGGACAGCTTCTGACCTGCCTCAAGGTAGGCATGGAACAAGCTGATTGAGGAGGCAGACAGCCCAACAACTTTATGCTTGTCCATAGAAGCATAGAATCTAACAGCAGATAAGGGCTGCTTGGCCCACCCAGTCTGCCTTTTTTTTCCTACTTTCATTTTTGCTGCAGAGTACCACTTGATCTGTGGTGCTGTCTCCCCACTTCCTTTCCCTACAATTCTCTGCTGTGTCTATCCCAGGTGTTTTTGAACCCAACCACTGTTTTCACCCCGACTACCTCAGCTGGAAGGCTATTCCAGGAATACACCACCCATTCTGTGAAGAAATACTTCTCACATACTCCTGAATCTACCCTCCCTAGCTTCATGGCATGTCCCCTGTTCTGGAGCACCTCTTGTTCTGAAAAATACCCTCCTGTACCTTAGTAACCCTGAGATATTTAAGTCTCCATCATATCCCTCCTTTCCCCAGGGTGTACATATTGAGATCATTTAGCCTCTGCTCTTAGAGCTTTTGATGCAGACCCTGCACCATTTTGCTGCCTTCTTCTGGACTGCCTCTACTCTGTGTCCTTCCTGAAATGTGGTCTCCAGAGTTGGACACAGTACTCCAGATAGGGTCTTCCATGTGATCTATATAGGGGCAACACTCATTCCCTTTTTCTGCTGTTGATACCCTTCCTGTGCACCCAGCATTCCACTAGCCATCCTGACTTACTTATCACACTGCCTGGCCAACTTTAGGTCATCCAATATGAGTACTCCAAGGTCTCTTTCTCCCTTGGTCATTGTCAGTATCACTCCACCTATTTTGTACTTCGCCCCCTGGCTTCTGTGGCCTAAGTGCAATATTTTTTGCACTTTTTGCATTAATACCCAGCTGCCATACCTCGACCATGCCTACATTTTTTTTTAGATCTCTGCCCATCCTTTCCACTCCCAGGAGTGTCCACCCTGTTGCAGATCTTGGTGGATCTGCAAAGAGGCAGACCTTTACTTTCAGCTCCTCTGCTACTGTATGTCTCTAATAAAGTCATTAAGGAGGACTGATCCCAGCACTGAACTCCAAGGTACCTTGCTGGTAATCCTCCCTCCCTTCCTTGGAGCAAACTCTGTTTACCATCACCCTGTGACTCCTATCCCCTAACCAGTTTCTTACCCAGGTTAGCACCTTGTTGCTCATCCCAAGCTACCCAGCTTTCTTACCAGTCTCCTGTATGGAACAGTGTTGAATGCCTTTCTGAAATCCAGGTAGGTCATGTCCACTGCTCCACCCTGATCTAACTCCTGTGTCACCCAGTCAAAGAAATCTATCAGATTTGTTTGGCATGACGCCTCCTGTGAATCCATGCTGCCTCAGATGATGTAACTCATTGGATTCAAGATGGACTCCCTTGTCTAGCGCTAGCGCCATAGCACTGTCCCCATAGGCAACAGGCAGGGCTAGTGTTATTCATAGCAGCCTCAGCTGTTCTTAAATCTGTAGCACTCAATAGTGTTTTTAACAAAGTTTTAGTTTTTCCCCAGTGTGTCTGTGGACTCCCTACTTAGTGTAGGACTTTGGAGTCCCTGGGGTTGCAGCACATGCAGTAGAGCTAACCTAAGCCACTGGAGCGCTTTAGTCCACAGAGTGCTGCACCACCTTTCAGTGCATGCCGACTGCTGCAGCTCATACACTCTGCAGTACCACCAAACTGGTAGCTCGAGATTCACAACCTCCGATCCCATCCACAGGATTACCACCCGGGCGCTGGCAGGAGCAATGGGGCAAGCACACAGGACCAGCACTGGTGGCAGTGAGCCCCACTCGAAGGGGGTTACATATGTAATTAGGTTTTACCCCCAAAAATGGATTCGGAATAAGAGTCTGTTATGGATATGGAACATGTGGCCAGCGCCAGCAGTATTGCTGAAACTGGTACATGTAACAATAAAAATATTTCCTGAAAAGAAATTGAAGTTCAGAAAAACAAGGGGAAACTCACTGCTGAAGATATAATTAATATAACTGATAAAAATTAAGCAACACAACCAGGAAAGGAAAAGAATGTTGGTGAATCCTCTGCTCAAAGTAGTACAGCACTATCAGAATTGCCAGAAAAATCAGATAAAAGTAAAACACAAAAACAGGTAGCCAGAACAGTTAGAGCTAGAAAGTCAATGATTAAGGAAAAGGCTCTGTCTAGTACCACTAGACGTGGCACTCCATGTTATGCTACTCATGCATATCTGGCTCCTGCATCAGAAAGCAGTGCCTCTGATGAAGAGGTTGTACAAGAACAAGATCATGATGTATCACAGTTATGCTCTTCCAAAGGTGATGAAGCAGAATGTAATACTAATGAGGTTGAGGATGCCCTTGGGTTCCTGCACCCAAAGAACAAAAAATACATATAGCAAGCACCACCACTAGCCATAGCCCGTAGTAGAAAAAAAATCCATAATCATAGTAGCTAGCCCTCCCAGTGGCATAGAGGGCAGAGATGCCCAACGTCTCACCTGTCCCACGCTGGCGACTCATGTTTGGGAGCGAGCTCTGGCTGCTGCGGGTCAGCTGCAGGGGGAGCTGCTGAGAGAGGACGCAGCTGCCAGAAGCCTCCTCTCAGATTGGGGAGGTAAGCCCTCTCAACCCTTGACTGCCATGGAGTGGAGGCTCAAGGTACTGCCTGACAGGAGGTGGGGTAAATAGTTCTAGGTGGGTGGGAGTATCAGGGGTCATCGGCCTCAGGGTGCCACTGTTACTGTGGCCTTGGGGATAAAAGGAGAAAATAGAGGAAAACACCACGATGATAGGATGAAGACTGACCACTCACAGGCCTCGAACTGGTAGCCGGGCATCCACCACAGTCCTGTGGCAGAAGACAATGGTGCAAGGTAAGCCCTGGAGGAGCCAGGTGATGATGGCGGTGGGGTCAGAAGGGGTCACCACAGAGAGGAGTATAAACACTGGATGGAAAAAAAATAATTATAGTAGTGTTTCTGGGAACAGACACAGTGTTGTATGAAACGGGGTCCGAAACCACTACCACCAAAACTGCTGCAGTTCCTGGCATGACAAAACATTCCACCTCAGTTGTGTGGAGTCATTTTCATAAAAGTCCCAAAATTAATGTTTTTCTATCTGCACCTTTGTCATCGGGAAGTCAGTAGGGGACAGTGAGGGCCAGTTCAGGACATCACCACTAAAAGGCATTTGCAAAGAGAACATCCAACCATTCGGCTTGGCAGCAGTCCTGAGCAAGGAAAAATATCTGTGATGAAAATAATCCTACAGACAATAGTGATGGTGAAGATTCCAAGAGACAGGTACAGCAAAAAAAAAAAAAAAAACGTGTTCTACTTCATTGACAAAAGTATTTGGACAAGCTATAGCTTTGCCACTGCAGTTCTATGGTTTTTGCCTCCCTGCATGAACTAAACATCAGACCATTACTACTACGATGCTTGAACAAAACACTGCCTACAGTAGATCACATCAAGTAACATTAAAAATGAATTGGTTAATAGCTGAATTTATTGCCAAGGACTTGCAGCCATTTCTGTCATGGAGAATGATGGTTTTAGAGCCCTTTTAAAATATTTTGCTCCATGTTACAACATACCAGACCTTAAATATTTTGTAGCTGTCATCGTTTCCTAAATGTTCAAATGTATGCAAGGTAAAATAAAATTGACTCTTGAAGAGAGTGAATGTGGTACTGTGCACCTGACCACAGACATGTGGACGAGTTCTCAAACCACGGATTATGTGTGCATCACAGCACATTGGGTGTTACAACTGCCTTAAAACACCACCACAAGCAGCACCATAGAGGAAGAAAATATTACTCACCTTAATAATATTGTTTCTTCTAAGGGAATCTAACTGTATTCTGACTTATGCAGTATGGTCTCACCACAGGACTGCCCCAGAGCCAAAATGCTTAATAGAACCTATGCAAATGATGGAATGCTAGGCTCGAGCTTGGTTTTCAAACCACTGTCCCTAGTAAATAACTCTAACCATCAGATTCTTACGAAGCATGCACTAAGCAGTTTCCAGTAATGGAAGGATAATAATAATAGAATAACAACAATAATAATAATAAATACTAACAAACATAGCACCCTTCCTGAACCAGAAATGGCAGGAGAAAACACTTGGGAATTATCCTTCTTTCAAATCCTCCAAAAACCTAGACATCCTTGAAGGCTCAAGCCACAGATGTCCAAAAATAGAAACAGTACATACTCCCCAGGTTTGCAACAACTGGCATAGCTGTAATGCAGGGACCATAGGTTTCAGCAGGGGATGAAGGAAGGGAGCTCAGAATACAGTAAGATTCCCTTAGAAGAAACAAGATTACTAAGGTGAGTAATGTTTTCTTCAATCCCCAGGAAATCTTACTGTATTCTGACTTCTGCAGATTATCAAGCAGTGCCTTTAGAGGTGGGCCTATAACTTATTTAGGAAACAGACCCTGCAGGACTGCTGTGTCAAACCTGGCATCACCTCTGGCCTGGACATCCAAACAATAATGTTTGGTGAATGAGTGGACTGTCTTAAAAGTGGTAGCTTTACAGATGTCCACCAGGGGAATATCTCTAGCAGCTGCTAGGGAAGCTGCAGTACCCCTAGTGGAATGGGCTTTGAGGTCTGCAGGAGGTTCCTTACCTACTTTCCTATAACAGAACTCGATACAGGCTACAATCCATCTGGCAATGGATAGTTTTGTGGCAGGTTTTCCTTTTCCCATCTCTCCGAAGGTAAGGAAGAGCTGAGTTTGGTTCTGTCTATGACCCTTTGTGTAGTCAAGATAGTAGCTGACAGCCCTCTTTACATCAAGACTGTGCAACCTACGTTCACCTTAAGTGGAATGGTCTGTAAAGAAGACTAGCAAGGTAATAGACTGGTTAAGGTGAAAATCTGATACTACCTTAGGCAAAAACTTTCTGTTAGTTCTCAGGACTACCTTGTCCCTATGAACTGCGATATATCCTGGTTCTGTGGATAACACCTGGAGTTCACTGATCCTCCTGGCAGAGGTAATGGCAACCAGAAATACAGTTTTCCAAGTCACATATTTCAGATCTGCTGATGACATGGGTTCAAATGGAGGTTGCATGAGCTGAGCAATGCAAATATTCAGATCCCACATGGGGAGGCTCCTGTGCAGTGGATATAAATGCACCAGCCCTTTAAATAATTTTTGAATACTGGTTTAGAAGCCAAGGAGGAGGAAGCTTTGCCTGCTGATAAATAAGCTGAAACAGCTGCTAAATGCACCTTCACAGTGGAAATAGTCAAACCTGTGGTGCGCAAATGAGCCAAATAGTCCAAGACAATAGAAATGTTAGCTTGGGAGTGATCCAGACTTCTGCCCTGGCACCAAAAAGAAAACCTTTTCCTTTTAGAGGCATATGTCTTCTTAGCGGAGGGTTTTCTGGAAACCCTCAGTATGTCCATAACCCCTTCTGAGAGATGCAAGTCTGCATACTCTAGGTCCTTAACAGCCATGCTTTGAGTCTGAGGGATAGTAAGTTGGGATACATGATTCTTCCCTGGGAGGAGGCCAATAAGTTGTACCTCCTGGGAAGACAGATTGACTTGGCTACTGACACTGACAGGAGTATGGAGTACCAAGGCTGCCTGACCAGATCTGGAGCAATAAGGATCACTGAGGCTAGTTGAAGCCTGAGCTTGTTCAATACTTTCAGCAGTAGAGGAAATGGAGGGAAAGCACACAGGAATTTCCCTGTCCAATCTAACAGAAGTGCATCCAGAGGAATTGTGCCCCTGCTGGGGGGGTCTGCAGCAATACCGTGGGAGCTGGTAATTGTCTGGTGCTGCAAACAGATCCACTTCTGGGGTGCCCCACCTCCTGAAAATGGTCTGTAAGACCTGTCTGTTCAAAGACTATTCATGATGATTTTGGTTTATCCTGCTGAGGGCATCCACTAGGATATTGTCCTTGCCTGGGAGATGAACGGCTGAAAGGGACACCCTTAGAGAGTATGCTAATGTCCAAATTTTCATAGCTTTTGTGCAGAAAGGGGCTGACCTTGTGCCACCTTGCTTGTTTATATAGTACATAGCAGTTGTATTGTCTGTTCTGACCTGCACAAAATTGCCTACCACCTGAGTGGTAAAGGACTGAAGGGCCAGAAGAACTGCTCTGAGCTCTAATAGACTGATGTGCAGGAGGGAGTCCTGCTTTCCCCATGTGCCATGAGCAGTGTGATCCCCCAAATGTGCTCCTCACCCTAGGAGGGAAGCATCTGTGGTAAGTATCAGAGAAGGGGGCTGCTGAAGAAAAGGTACCCCTTGTCTGAGGTGTTCCTTTACCTGCCACCACTGCAAAGCTTGAATAAGGGTGGCTGTGACTTGGACTAGTTTTGATAGAGTCTTTGGAACCAGTACTCCCTTAGATGAAACTGGATGTCTCTCATCTGAAACCTGGCTCCTGGGATGGTTACAGTGGAGGCTGCCATGTGCCCTAACAGTTGCAGGAAATGCCTTGCGGGACTGGGAACATGTGGTGAAAAAGATCTGGCTATTTTCATCAGGCTGTCCACCCTGTCCTGAGGAAGATAGGCCATTCCTGTCTTTGTATCCAATTCTGCCCCTATGAACTTGAGCAACTGCACCGGTTCCAAGACAGACTTCTTTTGATTCACTAAGAACCCCAGGGAGGACAGGGTGGTCTGAGTGACTGAGAGAGCCTGTCTCACTTGTTGCTGTGACTGGCCTACAATTAGCCAGTCATCCAGATAGGGGAATACTGACACCCCATAGCTGCCTTAGGTGTGCTACCACAATAGCTAGGCATTTTGTGAATACCCTTGGAGCAGATGTTAGCCAGGGGCATTGCTCTGAATTGATAATGGCCTGATGGCAACCTGAATCTTAGGTACTTTCTGAGAGACCTTCTGATTGGGATGTGAAAGTAAGCATCTTTTAGGTCCAGGGATGCTAGCCAGTCTCCCTGTCTCAGGATAGGTAGTATGGTGAACAACGTGACCATCCTGAATTTTGGTTTTGCTAGGTGCTTGTTCAGGTATCTGAGGTCCAGAATGGGATGCTACTCCTTTTTTCTTTAATGTAAAGAAGTATCTGGAGTACAGACCCTTGCTTCTTTGAATGGCAGGGACTGGTTCTACCACCTTAAGCAGCAGAAGGGATGAAAATTCCTTTTCCAGTAGGGTTGTTTCTGATGGGGAAGAGAGCTTGAAGGCCCTTGACCTGAGCCTTGGTCTGGTTTTGAAGCCGAGGACCAAACCCTGGCCCACTACCTCCAGAACCCACTTGTCTATGGTGATGTTTTTCCATTCCTGGAAGTAGTGGGCCAGTCTGCCCCCTACTGGTAATGAGGTGGTGACCCAGACATTCTGCTCAGGGAGTCTGCTTTGATTGAGCTACTGGCTGGACAGTGGGGCTACTGCGGCCAGTGCCCCTCTTGCCCCTGCCCCTAAAGTATCCCCATGGCTGATACTGGGGAATGACCTGGGACTGAAAATAAGGCCTGTAAGGAGTCCTGCCCCTGCCACACCTCAAGTGGTGTCTCTGGGGGTTGGCAGTTCTCTCCTTTACTGTTGTACTTTTGTAAGCAGCTTTGTAGTCATCTATTTTTTCATGTATGCCTCTGTTTGTTCTCCAAACAGACACACAGGGTCACAGAGAAAATTCAAGGCCTCGTTTTGTATGTCCTGTGAGAGGATAGTGGTTCTAAGCCATGCAAACCTTCTCAGAGACACTGCTGAAGCCATCTGCCTGGATACAGTGTCACTGGCATCCACTGCCATCCTAAATTGGGTCTTAGATGCTTTAATGCCCCTCTTAACTGCTTCTTCCAGGTTAGCAGCCATTGGAGGGGGAACTGACTTGGCAATTTCCAGTACAGTGGACCACACAGATTTGTGATATCTGGCTAAATATGCCATATAGGATGCCTGCCTAATGGCTAGGGAGGATCCTAAATAAATCTTCTTGGCTATAGAATCCATTCTCCTGGAATCTTTCTCAGGAGGGTGGGAGGCCAGATGGATGCCAGCTTTGTCACAAGCTGCAGCCTGTACTACACCTTCATGACTGGGGTGACCAAACAAAAATTCAGCTCCAGCCTTGTCCACCAGTACTTTCTGTCCACTTTCTTATGAGTAGGAGGGACAGAAGTGGGGTTCTCTAAATATTCATGGTCTGCCTCCTGAAAGACTTGTATAAAGGAGAAGCAGCCATTTTGATGGAGGACGTCCATCATGTCTTTATAGTCTTCTTCCTCATCTTCCAGAGATTCCTGGGATGGAGGTCAGAGACTGGGCCACTTGCTTCAAAGAAAACTATGAAGAAAAATCTTCATTTCCTTATTAGGAATCAGGCCTATGGGGATCAGGGAGATGTCTGGCTCTATAGGCTGATCATAATCATCATCCCCATAATCCTCATCTGGTTCTTCACCAAGACCAGGATCCTCAAACTGTTCCCTACCTTGGTCTGTTAATCGGGACTTATGAACCGGGAGTTTGTGGAACTGGCTGTTTTTCAACCGGAACTGGAGACTGCAAGGACTGAATAATCCTGATCGCATTTGTGATCTCTTCAGCAGAAGGAACCTCAGTAGAAACTGGTTGCAGTTCCTGGTGCTTTTCTTTTCATTTTTTCTTAACCATGACAGCCAGTTAGCAGCCTTGTCCGCCGTTCTTTTCTTTGTGGAACTATGGCCCCTGTCACAGGGCAGTCCCTCCGGTTCAGTGGACTGTTCAGTGGCTGGGTTAGCAGCCTTATCAGTAATTTTTTCCTTTATCCTCTTCAAACATCTGTCAAGGGTGAACCGAGGGAAATCAGCACAGATTTCACAGTCTGACTGAAGGTGGTCAGACCCCAGACAGAACAAACAAATTAAATGAGGATCAGCCTTTGCATACAGTTCCCCGCACTCTGTGCAGTGCTGGAAACCTATGGATCCAGTTCTCTTTTTTGGTTTCTGTGACATAAGAAAATTTAAACTGAGAACTGAATAGACTTTTTTTTTTGTCCGTTGTTGACACCTTAAAAGAAACCAGGCTTTTTAGAGACATAGATCCAGGATTTACCTCATTTGAAATAAGGGACTCACTAACTGGGAATTACTCCGGTAAAAGTTTTAAATAGCTAACTGACTATGTCGAGCTGGAATATATCAAATTAACTAAAAACAATATTAAAACAAAAATAAGGGAACTGTCAGTTACCCCTCGATTAAGGAACCGGGCAGAAAAACTACTACTTTCCCCATATCAACTAAAATTTAAACAACTACTATCTGAAACCAAGGACAGTGATAAGAATACCAAATAAAATAAATTTACTGAAGTATAAACTGAGAAAAGAAACTTTCTTCTAGAGATGGAGAGCTCTCCAGAGACGTCTTACTGAGGCAAGCAGAGTAAAGAATCTGATGATTAGAGGTTGTTTACTAGGGACAGTGGTTTGAAAACTGAGCTCAAGTCTAGCATTCCATCATTTGCATAGGTTCTAGTAACCATTTTGGCTCTGGGGCAGTCCGATGGTGAGACCACACTGCATAAGTCAGAATACAGTAAGATTTCCTGGGGTTGAAAGAAGACAAAGAATGGCAGCTATTTGCAATAGCATGTTTGGTAAGTATAACACCACTGACAATATTTTGGAAGAGTTGCATGACAAAATATCTGAGTGGTTAGAGCCCCTAGAATTCAATACTGGATTTTTGGTTTCAGACAATAGTGCCAATATTGTTAGTGCATTGAAATGTAGTGGTTTTACTCGCATTCCATGCTTTGGACACTCATTGATTTTGTTAGTACGAGCTTTCCTTTCCAGTGACAACAGTATAGTAACACTAGTGGAAGCTGCAAAGAAAATCTGTGGCCATTTTAGTCACTCTGTAAAATTACGTTGTATCTTGGCGGACCTCCAGAAAAACAAAAAACGGGTTGCTAATACAGCAACTAAAACAAGATGTTCCAACAAGATGGACCTCGGTGTTTTACATGTGAGAGACTTCTTACACAAAAGGTAGCCAATGAATATACCATGTAGCACAATGTAGAAGATGGCGTTGTGCTAAATTCATTCCAGTGGGGCCTCATGGAGCATCTTACACTGCTGTTGACTCCCTTTGAGGAAGCAGCTCTACAGATTAGCAAAGAGAATGATATTCTAAGCTGTTATTCCCATCACAAATTTATTGAACAAGGAACTCAGGAGGTTGCATAGAGGTTTTGAACAAAAAGGAGACAAATCTGGTGTATCCCTTACTGACCGACTGACACAGCAATTCCAAAATTGCAGAAAATTTAACAGTATCACAACAGACAAAAATGTTCTTCTTTTGACTCTTCTTGACCCTTGGTTTAAGTTGCAACAGCTGCCTCCTTCAGATCTCGTGATTCTTATCTTGAATACAAAACATGATGATTTCAGCAATTGCACAGGAAAAGCAAGGAACTGTAGTTGACAATACAAATGAATCATGTGCTGTGGATGCTGCCTCTAATGTTGCAACATCTATTGGTGCTGACAGCTGTAATTTCCACTTAGTGCCACCATGTCCTTCATCAACATTGGGTAGTCCTGTACAAAGTCCTCTTTCACGGCCCTTGAAAAGGCATGTCATTCAGAAAAGCACACAGATGACTCTCATACTTTTGTCAAAACTAATGGAAACTGATAATTCAGCTGTGTATGCTGTGGTGCCACCTTCTTTATCTTTGTCTGATATTGTAGATGCCTAATCTGCAAGAACCACTTGTTAATATTATTGATGACCCTTTGAGTACTGGCTGGAAAAGGACAAGATCTGGCCTGCATTAACTGCCTTTGCTATAAGGCTTATTTGTTGCCCTCCCACTAGTGTTTACTGTGAGTGTATATTTAGCATGGCCAGAAATGTTGTGTCTGATAGCTGTACAAGACTTAATCCTGAAAATATACAGTGCCTTACGTTCTAAAAGTCAATCTCAACAAATTCTCTTACCAGTTCAGTGAACAGTGCCTCTCCTGTCTCATTGGCCCCTCTGGTACATATTGCTTGATTTTTGCATGCCTTCTCACCCCCTTCCTACTCCTGCCTCTTTTCACATCTCCACCAGGCTCTCTCACTCAGTCTCTCCCTCCCTGTGGTTTCCCATTGTTCCTATCCTCACCACCTGTTGCCCCTCTCTGGTACCTAACCTTTTATTTTAGCATGTTCATGTAGTATAGAGTTAATGTTCATATCACTATTCCACTATAACATGTGCACTCACTTTCCTCTCTTTTCTAATTTATGGTATGTATGTATGTAGAAGGTCAGAATGCTTTCCTCCACTCCAAGTGCTCAGACTGCTCTCCACTTTTTTGTATCCCTAAATATTTGTCTTCTAAATGCACTTACTTTATGTTGATATGTAGAATATTGGAATGTTATTCTTATTACCTCAATTGTTACAAACTGTTATCCATTGTTCATTGTATCCCTAAATGTTGTATTCTTGCATTATATTGTATTTGATCTATTTTCCTGTGATGTTGTAACCTCCCAGGTCGTGCCTGAAAATAGTCACTCCTGTGTCTAGTGCACTTACTTCGTAAACAAAAACTAAATAAAATAAACAGTGGCAGGAAAATAAAAGCGTCAATGATGATGAACAGTTGCAACAGGTGGCTCATAATATGGGTGCTTCCTTGGTGGTGTTTGAAGACAATGATGATGATATTTAATTTAATGATTTATTTCATAGAATTCAGAGGACAAAGTCAGCAACCATAACAGAAAGAAGTAAAAAAATCCTTCTAGTGAGAGTCGTGTATATTACTATATTGCTGTATGTGTTTTCACATTCAATTTAGAAAACCAGGTGGAGTTTAATTTGTTTATTTAGCAGTTAAAACTACCAACAAGCAATGATTTGCTGGACGTCTGGGGTGAAGGGTGGCACCAAGGGGAAACACAAAGGAAAAAACCTATGTGCATGGCCTCTATGAGTGCTGTCCCCTGCGGTCCTTGGGTTCTGCACCATGCAGATCCCCACCAGCTTGACAACGGGGGGAGCAGGAAGGGGCTGTGGACTGGCAGGTGGGCTTTATGGCAGGAGTAGGTGATGGTCTTAGTTTAGTTTAGTTTATTGTTCTAGGAATTATTACCTTTGAGCCATGGCTCTTTACAAAGGTTCCACGCCAATTGAGTACAAACAAGTCAAGTTACATAGAATGGCAAACAAGTTGTGTTGTGTCAATAGCCAGTATAACACAGTCCCTTAATAACAGACTTTGTGCAAGACAGGAAAATAAATAAATATCATACAAAAAACAAGCTAGTTGTGGGGAAAACATTAAAGAAATGTACAGATGGAGAGGGTAAGAGGAGGTGAGGGGAGCAGACATAGCGAGAAAAGATTCTCAATATGCCTTTGTCAAGAAGTGAAGCAGAGTGGGTAGATGATAGCAAAAGATTTAATCAAGGCAGTCACAGGAGCTGGAGGCTGCGAGGTGAGAGTATAGCCTAGATTTGAAAACACCTAGGGAGGTGGAGGAGGTGATGAGAGGGCTGAGGACATTAAGCCAGCTAGGGGCACAATAGGCAAATGATCTTTGACCCTGAGTAGTCCGGCATCGGGGGACCTGGAGAGGCTGATGTTCCGATCTTCTGGTGAAACAGATGCCAGTATTTGGGCATAACAGGTCTTGAATACACGGTGGAGTGAGGCCCATGGTGGATTTTTTCACCATCAAGCAGGTAAGGTACTTTAAACAGCTTGAGAGTTGCAACCAACCTGTTTCTGTGTAGAGCTCACATGTGTGAGTACATCTATGAGCACCTGTGAGCAGTCGACAGGCCTTATTTAGGGAGGTTGTAATGCCACTAAGTGCGGTGGTAGAGGCAGACCCATAGATAATTAAACCATAGTCAATGATTGAGATGACAGAGCTTTGAATAGCAATCCTCAGTGCAGATTGGGTAAATAACTGTCAGTTCTGGTACAGGATCCCAATGCGCTGATTTACCACTTTCGCTGTACTATCAATATGGGTCGCAAAAGTTAGGCCTTGATCAAAGGTGATTCCAAGATATTTAAATGTCACTTATTCGAGGGTACTTCCCAGGTATGTATTGATAGTAAGTGGTATTTACCTTTTCTTGTTTTGCGGGCTGGAGAAGAGCATGGATTTAGTTTTTTTGTAGTTTAGAACCAGCTTGTGTTCTAGGAACCACATCTCTACCTTGGAAAAAGCATGCTACAGGCTAAGGTGTAAGGGTTTTGGATCTTTATGAGAGGAAAGAATCATGGCATCATCAGCACAGAGGATTATTTGTTCAGGGCAGGATTTGGGGAGAGAGTTTAGGAAAAGGCTGAAAAGGAGAGGGCCTAAGATGGATCCCTGGGGAACACCTGAGAGAACCGGTTTTGAGTCTGAGAGAACTCCAGCGATTTTTACAGCTTGGGAGCACTGTGTGAGGTAACTTTTTACCCAGGCACCAGGACCCTGAGAGAGCCCAAGAGACTGTAGTTGTTTGACGAGTAAGCCATGGTGAACAGTATCAAACGCCTTAGTTAGGTCAATGTAAACAGCTCCGGTTTGGTATCCTTTGTTCAAAGCATTGTGGATTGCTCCTGAGAATTCCAGTAGGGCAGCCGATGTGCTGTGCCCTTTTCTGAATCCATGTTGCTGAGTGCAGAGGATGTTATACTTTTGCAGGTAGTCTGTGAGTTGGTCCGCCAGTATATGTTCAAGGGCCTTGCAGAGGGGTGGGAGTATTGATATGGGTCGGTAGTTACCAGGTAGGGACTTGTCACCGCTTTTGTGCACCAGGGTGACAGTTGCAGACTTCCATTTGCTGGGAAATTGACTGTGGCAGAGGGAGAGATTAAAGATTTTGGTGAGTGGGAGCAGCATCTCTTCCAGAGTAAGGGACAGAAGTTTGAGATCAATAGTGTCGCTACTTGCTCGGGACTTAGAAATAGCCTTCTTTATATATTTGTAGACTTCATGTGCCTTGACTATTTTGAAATGGAAGGACAGTTTGTTTGGAGAGGCAGTAGGAGACGTTGAATTGGGAGAGTCAGCATCAGAGAAGAAATCTGGAGGGAGGACACCACTATGGTCTGTGAAGGTATTATTTAGGGTCTTTGCCATGACCATTGGGTCAAGGGTAGTGGTTCCATCCACAGTCATTATTGTAGGAGAGGACTTGGACTGTTTACCCGTGATATTTCTAATATTGTCCCAGAAGGATTTCCCATCACCCCAGGAGCTGGAGAGGGCATTCTTGAAATAGCTCTTCATCGAGCGGATTTGTTTAGTACAGTGGTTGCGAGCCTGGTTATACTTTTGAATGTCCGTCAGAGAGCCTGTGGCTCTTGCAATAGCCCAGAGGAGGTCCCTGCCTTTGAGTTGTGCCAATAGCTTTGCCGTGAGCCAGGGATTTGAGAGCGCTTTGATTTTGTGCTTTTTTACTGGTGCATAGGTGTCACACGCAGTGTTGAAAGTAGTGATAAAGTAATCAAGGGCTGAGTCAACATCTTGAGTATTGTATATTAGGGACCAGTCTTTCTGCCTGAGACAGGCCTTGAGATGAGTAAGGTTGCCATAAGGTAGTACTCTGCTTGAGATGGTTTTTGAGTCGGGTTGAACTTATTTGTCCAGGTACATATTACAGGGGAGTGGTCACTGAGAGAGTCCGGGAGAACAACTACATTATTTATGCGGGCAGGGTGGCTGGTAAGGATCCTGTCTATGAGGGTGCTAGTCCCAGATTTGTAGTTTTTCCTGGTAGGGGAGCTAACCACCTGCGTTAAGTTTGCTGCTAAGATAGCATCCTTGTGTGACCCTGCATCAGGTGCAAGCCAATTGATATTAAAGTCACCAAGGAGTAGGAGCTCGGTGTCAGGAGGTCGTGATCTTAAGAATTCAAGGACAATCTGGAGGCCAGACCCAGGGTCTTTAGGGGGGGATATAGACAGCAGCAACAGTGAGGACTTTGTTTTGGGCACCAAGGAGTAGTTTGATAGGAAGGAGTTGCACTGTGGTTTCTCTGGTGGTATAACTAACAGGGTGACTGGTGAGGTTGTCCTTTATGTAAATTGCACAACCCCCCCCCTTTTAGTAGTCCTATCCAGTCTGAGTATCTTGTTGCCTTGTAGAGAGATGGCATGGTCGGGAGTGTTAGGTGTCAGCCAGGTTTCAACAATGGCTAGGATATCAGGTTGTGTTGGCTGGCAAAGATTTGAAGGGAGGCCAGTTTTGGGAGGAGACTGCAGATATTTAGGTGGTGATTGTGAGACCCCCCTCCATTTTGGCAGGATTAGTTGAACTGGAGGAAACAGGGCCAGGATTTGGATGGACACTTCTTGACATCAAGAGGAGGAGGAGGAGCAGGAGTTTGAGAGTCATTTGTAGTAATTCATAGTATATGGAATAACACCTCTGCAGCTTGTGTGGTTGAATCCAGTGCAGACGTCTAGGGTCCCAGTGCATGGTAATGGCTAGAAGCAGGGGATGATTTGCCCACATTCCATCGGCGTGCTTTGTCATTTGTAGCCAGTCCTTTGCAGGAGGGTGCCACAGGTGAGGGTAGGGGGAATTTGTCATAGTACCAAATAAGAGGTAGTGGGCGTGAATGGTCGGAGTGTAGGGTGGAGAGGGGTAGGAGGAAGTTGGAAGATAGTGTAGAGGAGGAAAGAAGGAGAGGGCTAGAAGAGACAGGAGGAGGTGTCTGTAAAGAGGCATATCAGAGAAGGATAAAAACAGGGATGTGAATTGTAGAGGTGGCAGGGTGCAGAGAAGGAAAAAATCAGAGAAAACTAGAGTACAGGGGTTTGTGAAGCCAGCTTATTTCAAACAGAGAAGCTAGCAGGAAAAAAAGCAGGAGGAGAGGGAGTGGTTTAGCTGGGGGACAGGAAAGCAGGCAAGATCAGGGGAGGGTACTAGGAGTAGGGGGCGGAGATGAGGAGACTATTTAATAAAGGTCGGGGGGGCGGGCGCAAAATTTCAGCACTGAGCAGTCAATGGGCGCCTAGCCCTGCAAAGCAACAAACTGAAGCCAAACCGCTATAAAAGTCTTTTTTATACCATAGTTGACTGCCCATGGCCACCATTCCTTGGGTCCCGCATAGTGCAGATCCCTGCTGGCTTGCTGACGGTGGGAGCGGTGATGGGGTTGGAGACTGGCAGGTGGCCTCATGGCAGGAACAGATGGTGGTCAGGGCCAAAACAGCTCTATTAAAAAAAAAAAAAACAAGCATTTGTCAATGCCAAGTGTTTGCTTGCTGGCATTGGCAGTGGTAGTGAAGTTACAGAGCTGCGTAATAGGAATGGCAGTGAAGTATTGAACTGAAGCCAAACCCACCACCACCCTGCAGAGAGTGACAGGCATTGGGGTGTGCCTTGGGTCGTCAGGCATAACGGCCACGCCATTTCACCACACCCCACCCTGCAGACACTGACAAGTGTCACGGTGTTCCTTGGGGTCTTTGGCCCTTATGCGCATCCCATTTCATTAGGAAATACAGTGAGATGGGTGTGATACAGGAGAATGGAGTGAACTTTGGGGCCGAAGAGTCCAAGGCATACCTCAATGCCTCTCACTGGCTGCAGGGTGTGGAATGGTATGAGCATTACAGGCAAGAATCCCAAGTCACACCCCTGATGCCTGTCATTCTCTACAGGGTTGGGCGTTATGGTTGGAAACCCTAATACCTCAGGCATTCGTTGGTATTTTCACTCCAAATTTTCAACATGTTTTTTTGTGACCCCACCTCATGAACAGGGGGAATATCAGTTTGTTAGCCGAGCTGCTATTACAGCGACTACGGCATTTAGCACCACAGGTGCAAAACATTCAAAACAGGATGTAAAAATGACAGCTGTACTGTTCATGGGGAGGTGTAAAATGGCAATGTTGCAAATCTGCAGTAAAATATTTAAAAAATGGTGACGTCCACGGCGTACATAGAAACTGTGCAACGACATCCGTAGTATAATTAGGTTGGGATTTTTACAGCAGATTGTCAACTCGGCATTTTGGTGCCTCAATCATGAACAGTGTCACTGTGATTTTCTTTATCTGTGCGAACAATGATTTCCCCTGGCGACCGCTGTCTGTGCAAAGTGTGAAAACACACTTCAGCCATGTTGTGAAATATGACAGCTGTACTTTTCATAAGGAAGTGGTGGAAAATGCCACTGGTGAAAATCTGAACTGAAAATATTACAAAGTCATGAACTTATGAGGGTGCATGGAAACTGCGCAATGCTCACTTGTAACACAGTCATTTTGTGGACTTTTGTCACCAAATTTTCAACATAGTCATTTTAAGACCTCTGCTCATGAAAGTGTAACTGTGATTTTCTTAATCTGTCCTAAACATTGCTTTTGCACACCAACAGCACCATTGTGCGCTACATGTGCGAAAACACATTTTGGGCGCAATATGAAAAATGGCAGCTGTACTGTTCATAAGGAAGTGTAATAAAATGGCAATGTTGAAAATCTGGAGTGAAAATATTGAAAGTTCGCAACTTACGAAGCGTATGGAGGAACTGTACAATGCACGCCGTAAAAGTAATTTTTGAATTTTTTTCACTGAATTTTCAACATAGCCACTTTAAGACCTCTGCTCATGAACAGTGTCACTGTGATTTTCTAATTTGTCCCAGATATTGATTTCGCAGAACAGACTCGCGCATTATGCGCCTACATGGGTGAAACATGTTTTGGGTGAGATGTGAAAATGACAGCTGTACTACTCATAAGAAGGTGTGGTAAAATGGCAATGTTGAAAATCTGAGGAAAAATATTGAAAATCGCGAACTTACGGTGTAAAAGAGAACTTGCGCAACGTGATGCAGAAATGTCATTTTTGTCTACCACATGGGGTTTTGGGACCTCTTCTCATGAATGATATCACTGTCATGGTGTTACCCAGGCTCGAAGGGTGATTTCACAGTCACTGCGTCAAATCACCTTCGGGCCCGAATAACACCATGACAGTGACATCATTATGAGAAGGGGTCCAAAAACCCCATGTTGAAAATTTGGTGCAAAATCAAAAAATGCCTGAGATATGCAATAAAGTTGAAAAACCCTATCTAGCCCATTATACAGCTTACCGCATTTCCTCAGTTCGCGGTCGGCTTTGAAGAGTGCAGACGTGTTCCGGGTCCACTCAAGATCATCGCTATTGAGCCCGGAGGTGCTATGGGTGGGGGTGAGGGGAGGTAGGTGCTCAGTGGTGGGTGCGGTTGTGGGAGGGTGGGCTTTGAGACTACGTGGGACCGCTTTTATTTTCAGGTTGAAAACAAAAAATAGAGCAGCTGAGGGATGTTTGCCATGCTGGGGTGAGCTCCCAGCGTGGCACAAGAATGGTGAGGCGTTCAGCCGACGAGATATGGGCACCCGTCGGCCTGCAACATTGTTGCCACGCTGGGTGGGCTCCAGCGTGGCACCTGTACTCGGGAGAGAGGGAAGCTTATTAGGGATTGGGCACCCCTGGCCAGTGATAGTATAGGGGAGGAGAGACAATGAAGCCGACGGGTGATTGGGCACCCCCTGGCCGGCTATTCTATGAGTTTGGGAGGCTTTGGGGGAGCGCAGCAATGTCGATGGGGATTGGGCACCCCCGTGGCTATAGTGTGTAAAGGGGGGGGCAGTGCAGTATGCGTGTTTCTGTCTGTGTGTGAGGTAGGGGAGCTGGCATGAGCAGGCAATATCTTATCACTGCTCACTTAGCGTAGCTCCCCTTTCAACTGTATGCCACTGCATTTTGAGCTTGTCATAGACAGCTCCAGCATGCATTGGCTTATGGGGCTGCTGCACAACACACTGACTGAATTGGAGGAGGAGGTGACACACCTCCGAAATCTTGGATGATGGCACTATGTTTCTTGCACATGTGTGCAAGCAAACATAAATATATATATATATATATTCATTGCAAAACCCTTTGTTAATGCATCAGTTAGGGTTGAAGATACAAAAGTAGGGAAATGAGGCATTAGGGTTGAGACCCTAACACCCCCCCACTCTACCATCCCATCCCACCCCGACCCTCCACAGACCGATGGGGTGTGCCTTGAGGTTGTTGGCCCTAACTCTCACCCCATTCCATGTGTAAGAAAGTTACCCCATTCCATGTGTAAGAAAGTTGACATGATACAGTATAGGAGAATTGGCTGAGAGTTAGACCCGACAACCCCAATGCACAACCCATTGCCGGGTTGGTCTGTGGAGGTGGGGTGGGGTAGGTGGGTGGGTGTTAGTCTCAGCCTTAATGCCTCATTTCCTACTTGTTGCTTCAACCCTAACTGATGCATTAATGAAGTTTTTTTTAAATGAATTAACTTACATTTTGAGAAAGTGTAGTCTTACCCTAGTATGGTTTGGGGAGTACTTGGCCCTCTGGGCCCTGCGCTCCAATGGTATCAGGTTTTTGATCCAGCTATCCATAAGTGTACAGACACTGTAATGAACTGTCATCTCCTGTGGGAGTACAGGGCCCTCTGGGCCCTGCGCTCCCAGTATTGCATAATGGATGGCCCTGCTGTCCTATTACTGCATAAAGGTATCCATATGTGGGAGTTCAGGGCCCAGCCATCTACCTATAAAGACCCTTCACTCCCATGGTATCAGTTTACTGGCATGCAGGGCTCTATGGGCCCTGCGCTACCATCTATCCAAAGTGCACAGGCATTGTAATGAACTGTAATCTCCCAGTATTGCATAATGAATGGCACAGCCATCCCATTACTGCATAATGGTAAATGGTATCCATATGTGGGAGCACAGGGCCATCATTTGCCACAATGTTATCCTATAGGAAATTTCTTAAATTCAGAATGGCATAACTATGGAACTGATGAAAATATTTACACCAAATTAGCATAAGTCACATCAATGGGACAATCACTTTGTACCCTGCAAATTACAAGCCAAAAGTCCTATTTCTTTGCAGTGAACTGCCAAAGAAACAGCAACCTTTAAAAAGCCCTGTTTGTGAGCTGTCAAAATCTCTGTTCGTGAGTCAATCCCTGTTCGTGAGCTAGGACGATCTGGTCGTCCCCTCACGAACAGGGATTTTGACATCTCATGAACAGGGATTTTGACATCTCACAAACAGGGATTGGCTCGCGAATAGGGATTTTGAAACCTCACGAACAAAGACCGGAAGCGACTGATGGACAGGGATTTTTCAAATTTAAAAATGAAGTTTTTTGACTAAACTAAATGAAACCAAAGCCATGGGTTTGCAGAGGGTGTCACCCTGAACAAAACTCATACTTGAATCTCTACAGAAGACATCCCTGGAGCAAGTTACAAGGTTTTGTTTTTGAAAAAAATTGAAAACAAGATGGCGGCTCATGAACAAGGATTTTCTTCATATGAACAGGGATTTAATGAATCCCTGTTTGTGAGCCCTAAATCCCTTTTTGTACCATGCAGCTATCCAAAAGACTGAACTGAGCATGCTCAGAACCCAAAATGTCTAAATTGAATAACTTTGGAGTGGATTAATATTTTTTCACCAAACCAACACTGGTTTAGTCTTTAGGGCAAGCTCTTTCTATCCTGAAATCTATAGGCCAAAATTCCAAATGGTGTGGCCGCAGTGCAGTGAAGAAAAATCAACAAAAATGGGTGAAAAGAAGCGACTTTTACACTTTTTCACTATGTGCTGCACAAAACTTGCATATCCTATCAAAACAAAACTTGGCACATCAAGAGATCTATCCCACAGGACCACATACCAAGTTATGTGCAAATCTGTTGAACAGTTGCAAAGTTATTAAAGTGCAGAATTTGAGGTTTAACATTAAAATGCTTACTCTTCCCTAACTATAGTGGCGCTACTGTGCCACTATAATATATCATAGTTGACTGCTGATCTAGGATGGTACAGCGATGCAACAAAATGTTGTCGAACCGATGTTACAGTGAAACCTTTATGTTGACCGCATTTGCAGTCTGCATAAAGGTAGTCACTGTCTCACATGTTTTCTTCAGGGGCTTTGCCCAGAACAAGTGGGGGGGTTGTGCCCTCACACCCCAATTAAAATAATCAACTCCAAGTCAGAGCTGATGATTAGGAGGGGTGCAAGACCCCAGAAAACAGTGCTGGGGTCCAACTTGCCACTACCAGCAACCTGGTGTGTTGTCGCTGTAGGCTGTAGCTGTCGACTTTATCACTGTGGGGGTGCATACCACTGACTGCAATTATTAGTTGTAGAAGCTGGATATATCGAAAAACTGCAATGCGGGGGGGGAGGTCAACCAGATAAGTAAGATACAATACACAAGTGATAAAAAATAATTGGCCAATCAGGCGGGAGTGTTTGGAATTATCTGGGGCCCATGATGCTTGCTGTAACACCAAGTAGACAAGCAAAATAATTACAAATAAAAAAATTTACATCTCAAGTCAAAAGGGCAGGAGGGATGGCTGGGTCCCCATAACATATTCTGCGCATGCTGCCTGTCCCTCACCAAAAAGTATGCCAGACTCGGTGAAGTTCTGCACTCTGCTGTTGTCTTTCTGCTTTTGAATTCATTGGTAAGAACATACAAAACTGCCAGCAGATACAGGCCTATCAGTCTCTCTAGTCTGCTCGAGTGTGCAACACTTCAATCTTTCAGACTGCAGCTGACCCCCTCCCCTTGCCTCCCCCATTGGTTTTTCCCATGTATCCTTCACTCCCACCTCGCTTTTGAAGCTGCCCACCATCCACAGTGATATCACCTCCTCCGGCAGCTTGTTCTACCCTGCCAACACCCTTTCGGTGAAATAGTGCCTCATTTCCCTCCCGAATCTGTCTCCTTCCCACTTCATATTGTGCCTCCTGGTTCCCCTTCCACCTTTTAATTTGAAAATACTTCTGGTGCTTACTCTGTTCATACCCTTCAGGTACTTGAAGGTCTCAATCATATCCCCTCTCTCTCTTCTATCCTCCAGGGAATACATATTGAACTCTTTCCTTATAAGATTTATCTCCCAACCCCAGGATCATTTTTGTTGCCCAGCACTGTACTCCATCCAATAGCTTGATGTCCTTTTCCAAGTAAGGGCGCCAGTACTGCAAGTGTGGCCTCAACAGGGATCTGTACTGGGGCAGGATGACTTCCCTTCTCCTAGAAGTAATTCCCCTTGTGATGCACCCCAGCATTCTGTTGGCCTTTGCCACTGCCTTCCTGCATGGGGCTGAGTGGTTCATTTTCTCTGTCACTAATACACTCAGATCCTTCTCCTCCTTTGACATAGATAACTGCACTCCCCCCAACCAGTAACTATTTCCAGGGTTCCTGGCTCCCAAGTGCATGACTTTGCACTTCTTGGCATTAAACCCAAGTTACCATGTGTTAGACCATTCCTCCAGTTTGCCAAATCCTCCTGGAGTACTGTACCACCTTCCCCTTCATTAACCTCCACACAGATCTTGGTGTCATCAGCAAAGAGACTGATCTTAGTCTTTATCTCTTGTGCGATCTCGGCAATGAAAACATTAAACAGCTCTGATCCCAGGACTGAGCCCTGTGGGACCTCACTTGTTACCGCTTCTGGCTCAGATACCTCACCCTCACTACTACCTTCTGTTGTCTATCCTGCAACCAGCTCCTGACCCATCTAAACAGTTTCTTTCCTGCTCCCAGGTTGCTCAGTTTGCAGGTCAGCCTACCATGCAGCACTGAATCAAAGGTCTTGTTGAAGTCCAGGTATAGGATGTCCAACTGCATGACCCTTGTCCAGTGTCTGTGTCACCCAATCATAAAAGTCCAACAGTTTCATCTGGCAGGATCTGTCAGAGACAAACCTCTGCTGTCTGCCATCCTGAGATCACTATCCTCCAGAAATTTTACCAGCCTTTCCTTGAGGATAGTCTCCATTAGCTTTCCCACAATTATGGTTAGGCTGACTGGTCTATAGTTCCCTGGTTCATCCTTGGGTCCACTCTTATGGAGGGGCACATGTGCCACTCTCTAATCCCTGGGTACGCATCCTGTTTCCAGGTCTGTCAATGGCCCCTCCAGGACTACTGCCAACTCTCTCAGTACTCTAGGATGAATTCCGTCTGGCCCAGGTGCCTTATCAACCCTCAAGGACCTAAGGCCCTCCAACGCCTCTTTTTCTGTGATTTCCATCTGTGATCTCCTCCCCCCCGGGCTTCCTTCCCCTTTAGGTACAGGCTCCATCTCTTTCCTTGGTGATTACATTAAACAGAAGTACTTGTTGAGTACTTCGCCTGCTATTCCCCTTTTCTACCCACCCACTGCCATTCTTGATCCTTACAATCTGATCCTTACTTCTCTTCTCCCTCACATACCTGAAGAAACTTCTTTTCACCTTCTTTGGTCCCCTGGGCCAGCCTCAGTTCTCTCAATGCCTTGGCTGCCTTACTGTTCTACTCGCTCCCTGGATTTCCTCTTTTGACTAACATTTGACACACTGACTCCTTTCACTGCAAAGCACCAAATAAACTGCATACATTTGGCTGGATTCACAACATTTTGGGACTAGTCCCATGCCGCAACTTCAGTTGTGGACCGAGATTCTGCAGCTGTGGAGATTGCTATTCAAATCCCCAGCAGTTGCAGAAGATATTACAGCTGGTCCCACTGGCTGTAATATTTTCCATAGCTGTGGGGATTTCCACAGCAAATACTCACCTACAAGATGCTGTAAATCATGGAGCTGGTCAAAATTGGTTCCACTTTTGAGAATACCATATCTGCAGAGAAATTGCAGTTCCTCAAGTGGCAACCCACTTTTGCTCTAGTTTTTCCCACAGCCATGGATTTTCAAGAGTTTTGTGAATCCAGCCCACTGTTTCCTATATCAAAACAACACAAAATACAGACACAAATTTTGTTTTTACAAAGTTACATTTTATTTATTTTTTTAGCAGAGGGATCTAAAAGAATAATAGTTTTGATTTTCATACTCAGATAGACTAAAAATAGGTCTACAATTCATCAGAGTAAATCAGAACCTTTGGAAATAAATCACAGTGAGAATCAGAACCGGGTGACAGCTGACCTGCCCATCCCTCTGTGATACCATTGTTACATATCCCTTTATGTAGCGCTCAAGTTAAGGCTGGGAAATTTATTTCCAAAATGCTCACTCAGTTACTCAGTATTGAATACTTTACTGGTCACTGAACCAATGAACTGAAGCTGCATAGCGTCACCAACTATCTTAAGGAGCTCCCTGGCTTTAGGGCATGATAGCAACTGGTGCCACAGCTTAGCTCAGTGACTGTGTGGAACTGTTTGGCAGGGGATAGTAGGGACTGCTGGAATTTAATTTATGTGCAATTTTTTTTTTTTTTACAATTTGTTTATGCAGGACAATAGCCTAACTAAAATGCAATGTCTTGTTTCAAGTGGGGTCCTATTTCTAGCTATTTATGTGGCACAGTGGACCGGAACACTCAGAGATTAAGAAACTTGCCCGAGGTCACACAGTGAGTATTTTCTGCTAGCATGATTTGAACCTGCAAACCCCAGTTTCCAAACTGGTGCTCTACCCACTAGACTACACCTTGCCTCCTGTATGACTATTTCCATTCATGTTATATATAGAGAATAATGCCTGTGCATCGCTTGTGTTTATGAGGATTTTCACACACCCAAGGTATGTGATAATCCATAAACCCCGACATAGCAAGCTGAAGTAGTTCATGAAGTTATCACAAACTCTGTGTGTGTGTGTGTGTGTGTTAAAATCCTCATAAAACAAACCTTGCACTGGCACTATTTTTATAATAACTGGTGCAAGGATTCAGTGAAGTCAAACAGTAAGCTGGGTTTCTGTGCTGTGAGAGTGTCCTAGGCGAGGGAGGAAAATGCTGTAATAACCTGTTAGACTTATAAAATTGAGCAATTATTACAAATTTTATTAGTAGTGTTTCCAGTCATTATAGGGGGTCACCAGTTAGTATATTGATTTACTGCTTGTTTATTCCTTTTGTAACCATTCTTTCCTTCTGATTAGCCTTCACTTCTAAACACTAATAAATCCCATCCTTTGCATGTACATTACTGGTGTGTGCATATTATGTTAAGTGTTCCATTACTATTGCTGTATTGATATAGCATTGTATGGTGGAACTGTGTGGGACTGCTTTTTTTATACTATTTTCTAGGGGCAAGACCCTGAGTACCAGTTGGCATTTAGGGCTTACCCATGTGGAGGCACTTTATCACTAATAATATTGCCAATCATAACCCTCAAATCCATTGCAAACCTATCTCTCAAAGGTTAAAGGCTTTAAGCCTCACCAATTTATCTGAGGATGGCGCTACTATGTCTTGTGGGACCACAGGTAGGACAGATGAGAAAGCACACTTTTGATAATGCTTTTTTTTTTTTTTTTAATTACTATGCTTTTTCATTCCCTACCAGCCATCGGGTCTGCTCTGTCACTGACCCCCTTGCCTCTACCTCCGGATATGCCCACATTCACCCTTTCATTCCTGGCTTCCCCCCAGATCGCGGGGTTGCGGCACTGACCCCCATATCAGGCCACGATACAATTATCTGGTTGGGGAGCCAGCTCCGGAAGCTGATAGAGGCACCAGGGGCAGAGCTTCATGGAGACGGCCAGGCATGGGATGCTTTTTCTCCCCTGTGAGCAGGGGTGCAGACATGTGCAATGATGACTGGTGTCTGCCCCGCCCCTGAGTTTGATTTGGTGTCAGTGCTTGTGGTGAACCCAGCCTCTGCTGGGTGTTACCGTGGCACCAAGTACACAGATCCCCCTCCCCCGGAGAAGGAGAGCAGTCCAAGGATGCTCAATCCTCCCCCCCAGGCTGGCCCCGTGACAACCTGGGTCTGTTCCCGAACCCGGGTCACCGGCGCCGCAAGCGGAAATCCAACCTCTGCGCTGGCCTACACGTTTGATAATATTTAAGTTAGAAGAAAGATCAAGTAAACCCTCAGTTTGGTTTGGTCTACTGTAGTAGCTTTTTTTTTTATTAAACCTTAGAAAAATCCTGGTCTCTGACTGACACTAGTGACATTATTTCACAAGAATCATAGGGGGTCAAAGTTTCATTTTCACAAAATCATAGGGTTTGCAAAGCTCCCATGCACCATATTGTATATAGCCAATCCTAGCAAAACCTTGTTTAAAGAGTTCATAGGGTTGCAAAAGACATCATAGGGTCTCAACTGCAATCCCTGGCTACCTCCAATGACACCCTGCCTGTCACATGACATAGGGTTGTAGAACTATTGCTGGTTCATGACAAAGAACCAGGAAATAGTTCTTTAGAAATGGGTAAAGATTTTTTCAACTACTGTCCATTCTAATACTATAACTTGGGCGAGGTTTAATACCACAGATACTGGCCAGAGTTGTGTCAGGATATAGTGAGAAATACAGACCCCTCGGGATGAATTATTGCCTTCCTATAGTAATGCTACCTTCAGCCTTCTGCTTCAAGCAATATAACTATTGTCAGCCTTGTCAGGTACCAGTTCATCCCCTGAGGTCAATATTTTCCCATTATTTCCCTCACCTCTGGTCAATATTAGTGTAACTCCCCCCCCAAATGGTGGTCTTACCTTGGGTCATCTTCCTGGGCACTGCGTTGCCCTCTGCCTGGCAAAAGTCCAGCTTGAGTTCTGTATTTGAATCGGCCGTGTCCAGTGGTGTAAATAGTGGTCTAAATGTAAAGTATTGTTGCATTCCTGGTTCCTGCATAAATGTGCTAATTAATGCCCATCATGCTGTATCTTTAAGAGGTGCAGCCTGTGTATGCAGTGTAAGGACTGTGCTTGGTCCAAGGGAAACAAAGCTTGCAACCCGCCAGCCAGCACTCCATAAGTTCCATTGCAGGGTTTTAAATAATTGATTAGCAGTTTTTTCTTGAGACAATACTAGCTGTACAGAAAGTATTTTTATAGGTTTTCTAGATGTGTTACGTTTGTTAAACACAGTGAGGCAAGCGCTATGCATTTTCACTTTGCTTTAGCACTTTTATGAACAAAACGCTAATCAATTTTTAGAGTTAAATAAAACCCTGCATTGTACAGTCGCTATGAGAGTAGATGAAGCTCTACTGAATGCTGTAAATGTTCATTTCAAAATCTAAACTGTTATGTTTAAATGAACTTTACTGTTTGGAACGGCTATACATTTTACTCAACCAGCAGCCATGCTGACACTTTAACCTTGACGGTGAGCCAATCGAAACTCAAGGGTCCTTTACTATGGCTGTTGGGAGAAACTGTGAACTGTATGTTTACGCCCATTTTAACCAATCGGGATGCTAAAACTGTGACTAACAGCCTGGACAGCCAACTGGATTCCTTTTCTTCAACTGAAAGAGACTCTTGAACAGTTAGTCTGGCTTGAGCTTCCAGTCGGAGAGGAGACTTTGCACTCAGCTCAGAGAGTTCAGGAGAGGTCTGTTTATCTCTCCATGGCCTGAAATCCTGCGTGGATTGTTTGAACTGCCAAGGGCTACAGTTAGCTTTTAAAGTCTCTAAAAGGGATAGAAAGGAAATGATTTCTGAGCTGTGAGTTCTGCCTGAATAGTGTCAGTGAATCTAACCAACGCTAAGTTGTATCTCAGTGAGAAACTTGTTTCTCCTCAGAGACTGTGGCCTGAAACTAAAGCCTGGGTTACAGGAATTGTCTCCAGCTCATTTGCCAAAGGGAGACCTGAATCTCAATTTTGCCAGCTTACATACCAAAGACTGCAAATTGCCAGCAGGTAAGCTTAGCACGCCTAACTAAGACAGTGCCAGAGTTTAAACCTGTGATGTCAGACAACTTTTCTCAAAGACGGTTACTGCTTGTGAGACAAAAAGCTGCTGGAGGACCAGTTTGGAGTCCGCTCCTGCAACAAAGATCATCGTGGGTTGCAGCCACTCTTGGGGAGATGCTGTGAAGTGGGATGAGTCATGTTAACCCTGGTCCCTGTATCTTGGTCCTTGCCAAGATGGAAGAAACATGAAGCCTGCAGCTAAGAACCAGAGAGCAATCTGGTTTCAAGGGAATCAGCCTGGCAACCATCCCATATCCCATGGTCTTGGTTCAGTGAGTAATTTTTTTTTTATTTCATTTTGTTTACTGGGTAGGTGCACTAGCCAAAAATACTATTTTCAGGCACGACCTGGGAGGGTACAGAGAAACTTCAAGAGAACATATTTGTAGGTAATACAAGTTGCATGTAAATGTTTGAGCAATTAACAGCAGTTAATATGACAAAAGCAATACAGCATTTAAGTTTACATGTAAGAAATAACAATCTGGTAATTTCTAAAGTGACTGAGCAGTATACAAACAATAAGGAATAAAGTGCTGTGAGAGCAAGTAGTAGTCAGGCAGAGTTAGGTGAAAGGGTAGAAAGAGTGAAGGTGGAGAGAGTAGGAGGCAATTGTTGGGGGAGGGGATAGATATGGTGTAGTAAAGTACAGGTTACCCAGTAAGGTTCAGCTGGTGATGAAAGAGGAAGGCTGTACAGTTTCAGAAGAGAAGGCACAACAGAAAAATTTCACGAAGGGAAAAGTAAATGGAAGAATAAAATACAAGAAATTAGGAAGTGAGATTGAAAAAAGTGTCCCTGTTGGACTGGATCCCAGGCTCCTAGGGACAATAGAGAGAGGTGAGATTAGAGAGTTAGGGCTAGGGTGGTTTGAAACAGGAGCATACAGAGGAGAAGAGATAGAGGTGTAGTTCTCTCTTAAAAGAGATGTGGGATGCGGTTTGATATAGGGTTAAAGGGAGTGTGTTACAGAAAAGGGGTGCATGACAGGCAAAGGCACGACCTCCCATTGAAGTGCGATGTCTTGGAATAAGAACCAGGATATGGTCCACAGAGCACAAAGCATAGTTGGTTTTCTGGTAGAGAAGGAGACTGGCCAGGGGATTAGATGAACAGGGTCTGATGATGTTATCAGTAATGGATCCAAGTGCATAAGACCTTAGTTCTTGGGGAGAAAGCCATCCCAGATCTGAGTAGAGAAGACAATGATGTTTCAGCCAGGGGAAGCAAGATGCAAAGCGACAAATATTATTATAGGTAACATCTTACTTTTGTAGACTTGAGTTGCAGGCAGAAGCATACATGGCAACCCCATAGGTGAGAGAGGGAAGTAATATCCCACCGGCAATAGCAAGCCTGGCTGAGGGGTTGAGCGCATAGCTAGTACAGTAGGAGATACCAAGTTTGGAGTTTACCTGCTTACAGGTAGAGTGAATGTGGAAGTCAAAACTCAGAAATGGGATAAGAGTGACCCCTAGATATTTTAAGGAGTTTACCACACCAACAGATGTGCCATCAGGGGAGGAGATATTAAAGTGTGCCTGGGAGTGTTTGAGTTTGAGACTGAAGCTAAATAACATAGCTTGGGTCCTAGATTTATTTAGAATAAATTTGTGATTTGCAAGCCACTGTTGGATAAGCTGAAAGTCACAAGAGAGTCGAGAGTTTATGTCCTCAGTACTATTGGAACTGGTATACAGTATAATGTCATCCACATATAATAGTGAGGAAGTTTTAAGGAGATTAGAGGTGATGCTATTGATAAAAATTAAGGAAAGCAGAGGATCTAAGATAGACCCTTAGGTACACCAATATTGATGGTAACCTTGTCAGAGAGGTGGAGTTAAATTTCACATACTGAGACCTATCAGTCAGATAGCTGTTAAACCAGTTCACAACATTTGATGAAAAGCTTAGAGAGTCGAGAGTGGCAGTGAGGATGGAATGGTCAACAAGATCAAATGCCTTGGTCATATCTATGAAAATGGCCACTGTGAGCCAGCCAGAGTCCATGGCCCACTAGGATGTTGGACGTGAGTTTGAACAGGGCAGTAGTGGTACTGTGTCCCTTATGGAAGCCATGTGTTGAGCCGTCAGTTAAGAGGTCATGTTTCAGAAAAATTCAGTAGTTTGGATGGCAACTAGTTTCTCAAGAATTTTGCTGAGTGCAGATAGGATGGCAGTGGATCTGTAATTTGTTGGGTCAAGTGGGTCGCCTTTAAGTACAGGGGTAACTCTGGCCATCTTCCAGATATCCGGGACAGAGCTTTGACACAGAGAGAGAGAGAGAGAGAGAGAGAGAGAGAGAGAGAGAGAGAGATAGAGAGTAAACATCTTAGCTAGGGGAGCAGCTATGTGTGGGGCAGCTAATTTCAGGAGTTTAGGTTCCAAGTTATCAGACCCCATTGTTGCATACTCAAATGTTTCGTAGAAGTCTGAGAATTTCATTTCTCTGGACAGACTTGAAGTGGAAGGTATGCCCGGTGGAGTTTGCTTGTAGGACAGGATTTGATGGGTAGGAAAAGTGGAGGTGTATTGAGGTCAGCAAATTGTGTGTTAAAGAAGTTAGCAATAGTGAGGGATTGTTACAGTGGATGCCTTTTAGAGACATGTTATTAGGAGTAGTGGACTGATTGAACCCAGGAAGAACTTAATATGAGATCAACATTTTTGGGTCCCCTAGAGTCTGTTAAAGATCTTTGCAGTAGGAGGCTTTGCTTGCTTGATTTCTTGGCATTTCGGTGCTCTGTAGGTATGAAAATCTTCTAGTAGACCAGATTTCTTGTACCGAAACTAGCTTTTGTCACGCAATCGTAATTTTTTTTTTTATTTAGTTGTTTAACCAGAGTAGCACACTGCTGAAAGCTTTTTTCAGGAGTGACCTGGGAGCACAGGGAAGTTAAGTGACTTGCTTAGGGTCACACAATGCAAGTGGAAGCTGTTGGAATCAAACCCAGGTCTGGTCTGCTGGATGTCACGAGATTTGCAGCTCAGAGCCTAAAACCACTGCGCTATACTGAAGGTCAGATTTCAGCCAGCAGGTCTGCCTATTTCTTACACATCTAGTCACAAGATGACTATGGCTTTTGTAGTGCTAGAATTTGGTCAAAAAGATGTCTAGGGCAGACTGAGGATCCGATGAGCTATACAGAGGACCAGTCAGTGCAAGCAATGACAAACAAAAAGCCTGAGGGTCAAAATTCACATAATTATGGAAAGTAATGAAACAGGGCTTCACAGGTTCTGGCCTGCCTTTACCCCAGATACAGAAGGTGGGGGAGTGATCAGTGATGGCATCATGTAGGACGCCTACGTCAATGATGTTCTCAGGGTGGTTTGCCATAATCCAGTCCAGCAAGGTACTGGTATTTGATTGAGGAGTGGTTCTGGTGGGTAAAGAGATAAGCTGATGCAGGTTGTAGCTTTGTAGTTTAGTCAGGACTGCCACTTGTAAGCCTCCCCAGACAGTTTATGTTAATGTCACCTAGTAGAAGAACTTCACTATTTCCTGTGTGTGAAGTGGTTTGGTAGAGTAGCTCATCCAGTCCTTTTAGGCCATGGGTAGGGGATTATAAGCACAGACAATACACAGCTTCTTTGTGCCTAGGGTGAGGAGGACATGAAGGACCTCACAGTGGTCTAGGGAGACTAATTAGAGAGAGCTGGAGGTGAGACTTGAAATATATAGCTGTGCCACCCCACCCCCACACTTTTTTGGAGCTGGCCTGTCATTTCTCAGAAGATTATAAGATGGTAGGGAGCACAGAGAGTCAAGGGTGGATGGCTTCAGCCAAGTTTCAGTGAGGCATATTATATCTGGCTTATAGAGTGCAGTCCAAGATTCGAGTTCAGCAAAGTTCTGCTCAAGGCTCCTAATATTATGGTGTGTAATAAGTAGACTTTTAGCATTTGGAATAGGAGCAGCTATAAGAGTTAAGGGCCTTGGGTCTGGTTGTATATCCCCAGAGAGCAGAATAGCCAGCAAGAGGAGGTACCAGAGCTTACGATGCAGGAAAGGTGATAGGGCACGAGCCCGTAGGGAGCTGCATTTGTGTGCATAGGCAATCAATTGGACCCATTCCTTGTTAGAAGTAACGGTGTGGGATCACAGCAAAATGCAGGTCCCACTAGAAGTTCTGAAAATGTAAAGTAATTTTGTTGATAGTATGGGAGAACGGATTCAGCATGAGGGACCTCAATAATTGATAGGTGTAACAGAGGCAGAGTGCCTATGAGAAGAAATAGCAGCGACTGATTATTCATTTTTCAGGCCCCAAAGCTAGTAGCTCAAACAGAGTGAAGGACTAAAGGAGACTGAGCTATGTGAAAGGGAGACAGATATAACAGAGAGCGGTCTCTTATGACAGGGTTTGGTAGTTGGATTAGAGTGTAGGTGCCTGCAAGGGGCTGAGGGAGAAACTGCAAGCCAAAAAAGGGAAAAATAGAAACTTATAAGTAGTTAGAGTTTGACTAGCTGAAAGCAGTCAATTATCCCAAGGATTAGGAAGACCAAATTAGTTTCAGGTGCCTGAGAGGGGCTGAGGGGAAAACTGCAAGGCAGGGGAAAATAGATAAGTTAGACATCTAGAGGGGGTTAGACAGCCTGGATAATACTAAGCACTAGTTGAGACGGGCAGCAGTGAAGCACACTATTGGCAATGGACAGTATTTTGGAGGCTTTGTTTAGTAAAAAGAGGTGGGAAAGTACAAGATGAGAAAATAGGAAAAAAAGATAATACTGGGAAGTTCCTGAGTTACAGTTTAATCATTGGTGGAGTAAGTCAAGAGAAGGAGTGAAAATACAAACACAGCATAGAACAACTATGATTTGGCCCAAAAATATGCCACGTGGTGGCGGGCAGGGAAGAAAGAAGCAAGAGAGCAAGTAGGGTTAGAGTGAGAGGAGGTGGGCGGGGGCAAGTAGAGTATTTAATAGGAGGCCTGGGTGGGGGCGGGAAAAAAATTCAAGTGAGTCCAGGAGCCTAGAGCAGGTTTGAAACACACAGCAGAAGGGGTCTGAGGTCTGAGAGAGTGGTGAAAAAGTATGAGCAAAGGCGAGGCAGGCAGAAGGGTAGAAAAGTAAAGCAGTTAGCAGTTTAAAGAAATAAGGCACTATGTGCCGTACTGGCCGATAACACAGTTTCAGTGCAGTTAGAATATTAAAATATTGAGATCTAGAGTAAACAAATTCACCAAAGGAGCTAGCAATCACAGTAAATTCAGCTATTTAGTTCAATTAACATGTCATTACAGACAGAAAAATTCAAGTGAGTCCAGGAGCCTAGAACAAAAATTTTTAGGCAAAGAAATAGCAGTCCAGAGAGCTGGCTTTCAGGCACACCAATCGGAAGCCTTGTGCTACCCACTAGGCCAATCGGGAGTCACCATCAAAAAAGGTGCACCAATCGGAAAATGCCACCATCGACTCTGGAGGAAAAGGCTCAGCGGCTGTACCTTATTTCAGGATCTGGAGAGCGGGACCAGGAGGGTGGCCAGGAGCCAGCGGTTTCAGCGGTGATGGTGGCGGCCAGGAAAATGGACAGAATGCGCCGCCGTGTCCGAGGGTGCCGCTCGGGGCACGGTACGGTCTTGCTTAAGGGTTCAGAGAATGGGACCAGGAGGGCGACCACGAGCCAGCGGTTTCAGCGGTGATGGCGGTGGCCAGGTAAATGGCCAGAAGGCGCCGCCATGTAACAGGGCTTGTCCCTGCAACATAAAATTAAAAGTGTCTTTGCCTCGTGATTTGCCTACGAAGTTTAGGTTGGTGTTAAAGTGTTTGCAGGCCATCTTGCCTGAGGATTACAATTTTCTGTGTGTCCAAAAGTTTCTGTTTATGTTGCTACAGCAAAGTATAAAAACATCAATAACAAATTATTTAAGGGCCCCATCCAGCTGCAATGCTGGCTAACCAGCTGCAATGCCTCAGGCCTCAACTTAATAAATGTTGGGTACCCAGTAGCATTAGCTGGACTGTAAATGGTGTTAAATGTGATATCTGGATGTGTTTTACAAAACCAAGCAAATTGCCTTAAAGTTCAGTCCTGATTTATGTCCTCTTCTCTTTGTTCAATCCCATAAATAAATCTGTATTGCTGTTTGAATGCTACTCCGGTCCATGCTCATATTATTACTAAGTGTTGAGTTACTGAGAAAAACTACAAAGTGCATCGTTTGCCAGTCGGCCCAGTGATGTAGAGGGCTGAGGCGCTGCTGCCTTATCTCTTACCACACCGACCCAGGGTCAGGAGCAACCTCGGGTGTCGGAGGATAGGCTGGGGAAGAGGAGGATCAAGCATCACATGGACTGCTCTCCTCCTCTGGGGAGGGTGGGAGAGGATGACTGCCAAGGTATTGGCCCCTGGCAGTGGCTGGGGGCTACTACAGGATTGGGGGGTCACAGTGTGGGTCGGCGCAGGCTGATGTTGAATGTGCAGCATGCAGAAGCGTGCATGGCAGCGTCGCTGACCTCACTGCATGCCTGCACCATGAGGGGGCAATCATGGGGTCAAAAGAATCCTCCTGAGTGCACATGAAGGCTGGTTCTGATGGCACCGCAGTGGATGCACTTAAGTCAGCTCCTCCCAAGCCCGGTCTCCAGGTCTTCCATGGCGTTTGGGGTAAGTACTAGCTGTGAAGTGGTCTGGGGAGGGTAAGGCAAGGGGGTTAGAGCTCTGACTGTGTCTGGAGGACACAGTGCTGGACAGGGGACCACAGGCAAAAAGAAACCAGATGAGAAGGTACCATAAATAAATAAATAAAATAAAATACAAGTGCATTGTTGTTGCTGAAAGTTATTCTTGCAGGTGCACGGGGTATTTGAGAAGTCCAGACCCAGTTGGTAAGTGTGCTTACTGTGAGCATATTATCAGCGCCATCATTCATTGTATGCAAAGTGAAATGTTTTATGCCATTCCATGTATGGGACCACTGGTCAGTGGGTACGCATAACATCCCAGAGGGTTGTGCTAGCTAACATCAAACCCACTTGAAAGTTACTCTGGATGGAGGCACCACACAAATAGTTCTAATGTTGGTATTGAGCCCTTTGTTCATTCGAACCAGAACCCAGGCCCTCAACCTGCATTCTGGGCAGTAGGCATGGGTGTAGCCCATTGGGAGGTGGCACCCAGGTTACTTTTGTGTAATCTGACACTGTGTAAAATACTGCCATTTGTCACAAATGCCTCCACAGGTCTGGCCCTCTGCTCCCACAGTGCCAAACCTCAAAGTGCAATATGTTAACAGGGGAAAAACAGGGCAACCCTCCTATCTGTTTTGGGTCCAGAACACCTACTAGTCTCAAGTCCTGAGGTCAAATATGAACCCTTTTTGCTAGCACACCCAGTTAACAGGATCAAATACCACACTCTCTTCAGGGAAATGCAGTGCAATACTTAACCTAGCGGGCACCCAACCTGGTTCACAGTTCTCCCTTTGACTCAATAGAGACCTAGGTACATTTCTTACCTTAGAGCAAGGTGGTAACACACTTTAAGCCCCTAATGGTTCTGTCAGCTATAGCAACACTGTCTCAGTATTCACAAGCAAAAATGAGAAAAGACTCAGGCAGAATTAAGGAAATCAAAATGTTTACTAAAATTAAAAAAAAAATATTGTAAATAATTACAAAACATATATACATAAGTATTTACAGTCCAAAAGAAATGGAAATTTCAGAAACAAAATGCCTTGTACTTGAATTTCTAGTTCTACCTCAGTTTCTGTTTGTGTTACCCATTTTGAAAGAAGTGCCTTTTAGTCCAGCACACCATGTGTGTGTTCTCTTAGGAGTCCAGAGATAGAAGAACAACACTGATTCCAGCCAGATTGATAAGCCAAAATGTCCCTCCTATCCTGTGAGGTCACAGCCCATGAGGTCACTGTTAGCCCTGTAACTAATTTGTAACCTGACCAAAAATATCCAAAAGGGTGTCATTTTACTGCTTGCTGGAAATCTGCAAAGACAGCAATATTAATTTGTACAGTCTTTGTCCTCCTCAGAGCATTCCATTTGATGTACAGAAACACATCCTGACAAACATTTCTCTTACAGGTATGACTTTATCACTGGCATTCACAAACCTGGCTTCCCTTCTGATGTTGTAAAATTCATCCTTGTTCATGGACCTCAAAGTAAATGAATGATTTACAATGTGTGATAACCTGGTGTCTTTATAGTCCCAGGAAGTCTTGCAACTATGTGTCAACACAGAAAAGGAAACTAGCTAATTAGCTATAGTAAGAAACTGCTTTGGTGTCAAAAGGTCAGGCCTCCTTAAAAGCTAGTCTTCCAGATGAGCCTGCTGACTGCCATTTCTCCTAAGCAGACATTCAAATAAACATATATTTATATCACAAATATGATACAATATAACAACAAGCAGATGCTATCCATCACATCCATCCCTCCTAGGTGGAATTTGGGAGGATCTATTCCTAGGCATGGGATGAGTTACCCAAATTCAGTTCACTGCTCAAACTGACGCGATAGCCCATCTGCATTTGTGTTTGCTGCCCCTGCCCTGTGTGAGACAGTCATGTTGTAACCCTGCAAGGCAAGGCTCCACCTTAACAGCCTACCATTTGTTTTACCCATTTGTGCCAGTCAAACCAGGGGGTTGTGATCTGTTTGTACCTTAAAGTTCTACCCGTATAGGTATGGCTCTATCTTCTTTAGTGCCCACACCACTACAAATAATTCTTTCTCCACTGTAGAATAAGCCTGCTCCTGGGAGTAACTTCTTACTGGGGTACACTATTGGGTGATCCTTTCCTTGGTTAGAGCGTTTGACTAAGCACTGCTCCAATACCCACATCTAAGGCATCAGTCTAGACTACAAAGGGTTTACTATAGTCTGGAATAGCTAATACAGGAGCACTGCACAGTGCCTCCTTTAGAAGTGTAAAGGCGTTGTTCACATGCTGGTTCCCAGTTAATCCTTTTAGGCATTCTTTTCTTTAACAGGCCAGATAGGGATGCTGCCAGGGCACTGTAGTTTGGTACAAATTTCCTATAGTACCCTGTGGTCCCTAGAAACTCCAAACCTGTTTCTGTGTTTCAGGTCTCGGACACGCCTTGATTGCCTCAATTTTTGCTTGGTTGGGACAGAGCTGTGCCTGACCTACTACATGCCCAATGTGTGCCACCTCAGCAATGGCCACCTGGCACTTTTCAGCTTTTACAGTGAGCCTGGCCCTCTGTATCCTGCCCAGCACTTCTCTGGTGGGCCAGGCATTTCCCAGCTGGTACTGAAGATAGCAATGTTGTCCAGGTACTCCATGGCATACTCTTCAGCACCATTTAACACCTGGTTCACCAACCTTTGGAAGGTGGCAGGGCATTCTTCATTCCAAAAGGCATTACTTTAAACTCAAGTAACCCTATTGGAGTGGTGAAGGCAGACTTCTCCCTAGCTCTGGAAGTTAACTCTACCTGCCAATACCCTTTCATCAGGTCAATAGTAGTAAGGTATGTCGCCCTTCCCAACTTGTCTAGTAGTTTGTCCATGGCATTGGGTGGACGTCCTGACTTTGGGACTGTGTTAAGTCCATGATAGTCCACACAAAATGAGTAGAGCCATCTGGCTCGGGAACAAGGACTATGGGTGAGGCCCAGGGCTGTGGGATTTCTAGATTACCCCTAAATCCAGCATTTCCTTCACCTCCTCCTAATGTCCTTTTGATGGCTTCTGCCATGCGATATGCTATCCACTGGATGGACACTTGTGTCCCTGTCTCCACATTGTGCGTTGCAAAGGGGTTAATCCAGGCTTGGTGCTAAACAATGGGGCAAAGTCTGCTAAAACCTCCCTACTTCCTGGATCTGGTCTGGGGTCAACTGGGATGACATTTTAATTGTCTCCACAGAGAATTCACACTTGCTTTCTTCCAGCAAGTCTAGAAGGGGTCTTCTTCATCTGTCCCCTCCCCAGGACAATACACTGCAAGAACCATGTCAGCCCTATTTGCATATGGCTTCATCATGTTGACATGGTACATTCATTGGGTATGTCTCTTGTCAGGCAGTTCTATAATGTAGTTTACGTCATTCACCTGTCTGACTACTTTGTACGGTCCTGCCCACTCAGCCTGCAGTTTATCTTCCCGGACTGGGATTAGGACCATGACCTCCTGACCCACAATTTACAGTGAGCTGTGGCTCTGTGGTCATACCATACCTTCTGTTTTGTTAGGCAGCTGCCAGGTTGCTCTGGGTGGTTCCCATAAGTTCCTTCAGCTTTTACATAAAGGACATAATCCATTATAGGAGTTCCCTGGGTGGTGTGCTTGCCTTTCCAGTCCTCCCAGATCAGGTTTAGGGCCCATGTACCCTGCATCCATATAAGAGCTCAACAGGGGAAAACCGTGTCGACTCTTGGGGCACCTCCCTGTATGCGAACAACAGGTGGGGAAGGTATTTCTCCCAGTCCCTCCCATGCTGTTCAGCAAATGCGTCTTTCCACAAGCCCATTGGTTTGCGGGTGATAAGGTGTCATACGTCTCTGCACCACCCCACACTTCTCCCACACACACTTAATCAGGTCTGACATGAAGGAACCCCCTCAATCAGTGATAACCTCCTGCGGGAACCCAAAGCGGGAGAAAATCCCTAGTAAGGCATCTGCCACTTTATCTGCCTTAGTGAGGATAGGGCAACTGCCTCTGGGTACTGGGTGGCACAATCCACCACTGTTAGGACAAACCTCTTCCCAGATGAGCTGGGGGTATTCAAAGGCCCCACAATATCCATTCCTACCTTCTGGAATGGCTCCTCCACTATGGGCAAGGGAATTAGGGCAGCTTGGATTTTCCTACCCGCCTTCCCTATTTTTGGCACCGGTGACAAGACCCGAAATACTCCTTCACCTGCTGGGTGAAGTTGGGCCAATAGAAATTCTGTGTCAATCACTGCATATTGCATGTGATTCCCAGATGGCCAGACATGGGAATATCGTGAGCAATCTTGAGCAACCGTTCATGGTACCCCTGGGGAACAACAAGCTGCCTGTCCATCACCCCTGCCTCTGTCTCTACATCCTCTGTATATAGCAGTCCATTGTCCTAATAAATTTTATGTCTCCTGTCACCTCCCAGTGCTCTAGAGTCTGCCCAAGCCCTCAGCTTCTCTAAACTAAGGTCATTTTTCTGAGCAGCTGCAAAATCTTTACATATTTCCAAGGCATGGGACAGGTCCCCTCCAGTTTCTAAACTAGGGTCCCTTGCTCTAGCATCAGAGCATTCAGGGTCACTGCCATCCCTAACCCTCTGATGATTGGCTACCCCTGCTTCCTCAGAGTAACCCTCTGTAGCTGTTCTGTTAACAGCTACCTGCGGAATTTCTAACCCCCTTTCATTATTCTCCATATCAGAAGACACAGGCTGGGGAATCAGCCTCCCAGTGTTGTCCTCAGGGGCTTCTATGGGGTCCAGGGAACTACAATTTACCTTTACTGCTTGACTGCAGATAACTGCACACACCATCACCTTTTTAAGATTGTTCCCGATAATCACATCCAGGGCAAGGTTTTCTGCCACTGTAACTTTTTGCACAGTCCCTCCTGTCTCACCCCAGTCCAGGAGAACACTAGCAAGTGGCAGAGTTTTCTCCTCCCCAGTGAATCCCTGTACAGTAACAAACTGATTGGGTATAAGCTGTTCAGTCTCAGCCAAATCCCCTTTTACCAAAGTCAGGGATGCCCCCGTGTCCCTTAATCCATGGGTCTGTACCCCATTCACAGTAACTGAGTGTATGTGCTCCCTCATATTTACTAGCATGCTTTCAGTGATACACAAACAACCCACTTCTTTCCCTGAACCACTTTGTGCCTGTGCCTTTTAGGGCACTGTCTTTAGAATGTCCAGACTGCTTGCAAACCCAACATTCATTTATTTTATCAGCACATCTTTTCTTTGTAACCTGGGGCTGCCTTGTTTTGGTGGAGACAGGGAGGGTCTTAGCTGCCTTGAAGGTGCGCCTTTCCCTTTCTGCACTGACATGCCCACCCACTCCCTCTCAGAGCAGGTCTGCTCCTGGCATAGTGGTCCGAGGCTCAGCAGACTCCTGCACTGTTTTCAGATCTCAGTCCTCTAGCCAGATTTTCAGCTCTGTAGGGCAAGCCCAGAAGAACTACTCTAAAAGTACTTTTTCAATTTTCTCTACAGAGTCTGCATGAATCACTTTCCACCATTTTAAAAACTGACGATGTTTAGTAGCTAGCTCCTTGTAGCTCATGTCAGGGCTTCTCCTGAGCTTACAGAATTTAACTCTGTATGCTTCTGCTGTTAAATCATATTTCTTTAACAAAGCAGCTTTAAGTTTGCCAGAATCATTACTGCCCTGATTGTCCACTTGATCCAATGCATCTAGCTTTCCTGGTAAGCAGCGGGATAGCTGGAAGCTCAGAACCCTCTGGAATTTTTGCCTGAATGCATACCTTTTCAAATGAGTTTAAAATGTATCCATATCCTCCCCTCTTTAAATTCAGCTATCAATTTAGAATTTAATTTGTAACCCAGTCCTGGAGTCCCAGGTTCACCCATGCCACTTACCTGCTCCGATACTGGTCTTTGGAGTTGTAGCTTCTCCAAATCAAATTTCCTCTGGCAGTCTTGCTCAGCCTCTTTTTTCTCGGCCTCTCACTGTTCTTGCTCAGCCTCCCTCCGCTCTCACTTCTCCTCTCTCTCTTCATCTTCCTCTGTGCAAGCTCCCTTCGCTGTTGGGCTTTGAACCTTTTCTGCTCAAACTCTAGCTCCATTCTCCACAACTCCATCTGCACCTGATCCCTTCTGGCTCCAGAATTGTGGTGACCTTCTCCGGCTGCAGTGCTCTTGGCTTACACTGGTCCCTCTGTCCTCCTCCCTGGGTCTGGACACTGTGCTGGACCCCTGACCTCTCCATGCCTAAGGTTTCGCCTTTCCAGTCACAGACTGTGACTCGAGGTCTTGGGCATTGGCTGCCACAAGAGCCTCCATGAGATGCTGCTTGTTCCATCCTCACAATGGACTCTCTCTCCTGGCACAACTGCTCAGGTGTTCTACAGTGTACTCACTGTAGTTGGAAGCCATCTTTTTCCTAATCTTATGGCTACACTAGCTTACACCGAAAAAATAAAACGGGTAGGGAACTAGAATGTAACCACAATGATACAGTTCTTTACTTTTTTAAATCTCTGCCTTATTTTGTGTGTGAACTGTTACAGTTATCAATCTGACACACTGGACTGTTAATGCTTGTGTTACTAAATACTTCTAAATGCTTTTGCTGTAACCAGATCTGTCACAAATGCCCACTGCAGGTCCGGACTTTGCTCCACAGTGCCAAACCTCAGTGCAATATGTGAACAGGAGACAAACAGGGTAACCCTCCTGTCTGTTTTGGGTCTGAAACACCTACTAGTCTTGAGTCCTGAGGTCAAATATGAACCCTTTTTACTAGCATGCCCAGTTAACAAGATCAAATACCACACCCTCTTCAGGGAAATGCAGAGCAATACTTAACCCAGCAGGCACTCAACCTGGTTCACAATTCTCCTTTGACTCAATAGAGACCTAGGTAGTTTCTTACCTTAGAGCAAGGTGGTAACACACTTTAAGTCCTTAACGTTCTGTCAGCTATAGCAACATTGACTCAGTATTCACATGCAAAATGAGAAAAGACTCAGGCAGAATTAAGGAAATCAAAATGTTTACTAAAATTAAAAATATACACATAAGTGTTTACAATCCAAAAGAAATGGAAATTTCAGTAACAAAACGTCTTGTGCTGGAATTTCTAGTTCTACCTCAATTCGGTTTGTGTTACCTATTTTGACAGAAGTGCTTTTAGTCCAGCACACCATGTGTGTGTGTCTCTTAGAGTCCAGAGATAGAAGAACAAAACTCCTTCCAGCCAGACTGACAATAAGCCAAAATGTCCCTCCTATCCTGTGAGGTCACAGCTCATGAGGCCACTGTTAGACCTGTAATTAATTTGTAACCTGACCAAGAATATCCAAAGGGTGTCATTTTACTACTTGCTGGAAATCTGCAAAGATAGCAGTATTAATTTATACAGTCTTTGTCCTCCTCAGAGCATTCCTTTGATGTTCAGAAACACATCCTGACAAAAATTTCTCTTACAGGTGTGGACTGTCACTGGAATTCACAAAGCCTGGCTTCCTCCTGATGTTGTAAAATTCATCCTGGTTCCTGGACCTCAAAGTAAATGGTTTACAATGTGATAACCTGGTGTCCTTATAGTCCCAGGAAGTCTTGCAACTATGTGTCAACACAGAAAAGGAAACCACCCTAATGAAAATATCCTTGGAAAACCATAGCATTACCATTTGTCCACCATGTCCATACCATTGTAAATTCCACTGCAGTACCACTGTATCCCCTTGACTGGTAACACATTGGATTTGTTTCAATTTCATTGTGAAACCATTGTTGCCATTGTGGTACCACATGGACAGTGGTATTGCAATGAGAATGTGTGCACGGATGGTACTACAATGGCTCAAACACACACCACTGTATTCCCACTGCTGTTTGGTAACACAATGGATTTGCTTCAATTCCAGTGTATTACCACTGCTGCCACTGTGGTACCATGTACCATGGTGGTAACACTGGGGTGATTTCCATGTAGAATGGTAACACAATGAGCTGCCATTGCAAAAAACATTGAAATTGGTCTCACAATGGATTTGTTTCAGTTCCATTGCCATACCATTGTGGACACTGTGGTACCATCTGTGTGCAATGGTAGTGCCGTGGTGCACTGAGGAGATGCTGGTAGCTCAATGATGACATTGCACTACCACTGCTATTGGTAATCCCACAGAGGTAGCGCATGTTAGTACAGTGGTTCTCATATGGTATGACACCAACCACTCCAGTTCCTCCTGCTAGCTCCCCCCCCATCAGACTGACATCAGATCCTCCCCCAAGTGCCCCCCCCGGTATGTCTCTCACACCTCCACTTTGGCTCCTTATGCCTGTCTGCCCCCTCACTAGTTCTCACCAAACTTAAATCTGCAGCTGCTCGATAAGGACCACACATGCAACAGTTTTGCTCAGTCATAATAATTTTTTAATCGGTACTTTTGGTGATGCTAAATCATTATCTATCTAATCAATACCCAAAGCCGCCATAAACCATAACTTTTCTTTCACTGCTGACAGTATTTTCTTTTATCATCATAGTTAATCAATATCTGATGCACATTTTTGGCAACTAGTCAGCATCTGCTTCACAGATCATGCTTGGTCATAGGCATTCAAAAAAAATACTACCGGCAGCTTAATCTGGTTCAGTTTCAGCTGGTTACCATCTGTATCCCCCCTCCCCCAGTCACCCGTGTAAAAGGGACATCTAGTCTCGATGGGCCTACTGGGTCAACAAAATGTAATCAAATAAAATAAGCACAAAATAAATAAATAGGCTTGTAATATTTGGCCATGATTAAAGAACCAGCTCTCAACTAGGCCACCACTGACATGTATGTGCAACTCACCTGGCTAGGAGTCTTTTCCATAAATGATTCCTTTGTGGGCTATCACTGTAAAATGTTATTCCACTCGTAAATTTATGCCCTGATCCACTGGCTGAAAATGGAATCCTACTGCCACACCAGCAAATGCAGCCCTGTTTTGCGATGTCAGTAAACGAAGCCTTCATGAGCTCACCCCTCTGACATGCATGGGGCTGATTGTCTCACAGGTTTTATGTATCTTTAATGTCAGGATTTTAAGAAATCAAACTGACCGCTCGACTAAGAGGGTCCCTCTTCATCGAGCGGTCACTTTGATTTCTTAAAATCCTAACATCAAAGATACATAAAACCTTAGGAAAAATCGGCCCCATTGAAGTCAATGCAGCACGCTCACACAGCCTTTGTTTACTGACAACAAAATGGGTCTGCATGGTTCTGGCGTGGCTGTGGGATGTGGAACTGGCTGTTTTTGCTGGCGGTCAGGGAATAAATTTGGCTGAGTGGGAATAATCTACAATGATAGGCCCTCAAAGGAGTCATTTATGGAAAACTAATTCCCGGCCAGGTCAGTTGCCATATGTGTGTTGGGGGGGTAGTCGAGAATGTAGAAGCTGCTCTTTAATCATGAGTGATGTACCTGGTTCTTACTGGCTGCTCTGCTGTAATTAATTTGCATAATTTGTCATGTTTAATCATGATCAGTCATTGCCTTTTAAAATAAAGGTGTGACATTCTGTATTGGGCTTCATTAAACCCATCCTGCAGTGGTGATAGTCTGTCCGTGCAGAAATTATAAAATGTACAGCTGTCCTGAATGGGAGGAAGGGACGGTAACTTTGGTGAACTGCTGTCCAGCTGACCCTTTCCACTTCCTGGTCTGCCTGCTCTGCCCCCACATTCTGACATTACATGTCTCCAGAGAGGGCATGGGGAACGCCCCATACAAGTCTATGAGGCTCATTTTCAGAATAGTTTTACAGACATTTAAGCAACCTTTGATAGAAAATGAAAGCCACTGTTCAACTAATAGGGACCCTCCTGAATGCTGATGTTTTTGCCTTAACCTTCCCCAACACCTCCCCTGAAAACCATAGTGGTCTTTTTTTTATGTTGGCTTGCACGCATGCTCAAGCAACATCTTGCGCTAGTGTGGGTCTTGGGGGCGCGGCTGCTGTTGGGCGAATGCAGGGCACACATCAGTAGGTGCGTCCCTCATTCCCCAATCAGCCTGCATGCCACCACCACACCATGAATTCATAATGGGCGAGACATCAAAGCAAAGGTCCGCTGCAATCGAGAGCAAAGCTCGTCATATGCAGCGGTCCTTTGCTTGCCATGCGACTGCCTTATGACCATGGTCGGCTGACGGGCGGCCGCCTCACGCTCTCGACCTCGGGGTGCCCAATCTCTGTCTGCAACCCCCTGTTTGTGTTCCAACGGGAGCCCACTCCCCATCGGCATCCCTCCCCACAAATGTGGAATGCCGAGGGGTGCCCAACTCCGGTTTGCCCCCGCTTTCTTTGCCCGCTGATGGGGAGCCCTCCCCATCGGCATCACCCCCAACTGTTGAATGCCGAGGTGCCCAATCCTCTTGGGCTCGCGGCTTCTTTGTTTGCCGGCGGTGGTGCCCAATCCCTCGCCACACTTCCCTGTTGTGTGCCGACGAGGTGCCCAATCCCCATCGGCTACTGACACCCCCCAAAGCCTCTTAGGTGGCACACTGGGAGCTCCACCCCAGCGGGCCAAATGCCCTGTAATGCTAAAACTGTCCTCGCGATCATTTTCTTTTGTTTTACCTGCAAACGAAAACCGTCCCCTCGTAGTCTAGATGCCCCCCTCCCCACCAGCACCCACCCACTGCACCCTGCTCCTCACCCTCACCCCATACCTTTCACCTCTGGACTCTGGCGCAATGATCTTCCATGGACCGGGAACACGCCTGCACTCTTCAAAGCCGACGCAACTGAGGAAATGCCGGTAAGCTGTATAATGCGATGAATAGGTTTTTTTCAACTTTGCTGCATATCTCAGGCATTTCTTGGAATTTTGGCACCAAATTTTCAACATGGGGTTTTTGGGACCCCTCCTCATGAATTCTATCACTGTCATGGCGTTAATCAGCCTCGAGATGCGATTTCGCAGTCACTGCACGAAATCACCTTTCGGGACCCATTAACAAAATGACAGTACCAGTGTTCATGAGGTAGCCTCTCAAAAAGCCTATGTTCTAAATTTGGTGGAAAAAATCCAACAAATGCCTGTTTTACGAGCGTGCGTTGAGCAGTTGCTACACAGGCTCATCACTTCTCGCATTCGCAAGATTTAAACACTGTATTTTCAGCACTGGCATTTTTGTGCACCTCCTTGTGAAGAGTACAGCTGTCATTTTCCACATCCTACCTGAAATGTGTTTCTGCACTTCCGGCGCACAATTGCGCAGTCGCTGTAGGAAATCAGTGTTTGGGCCAGATTATGAAAATGGCAGTGACAAAGTTCATGAGCAGAGCTCCTAGAATGCCTATGTTGAAAATTTGGAGCTGCTACTCCATAAAATGACTGTTACGAGCGTGCGTTGGCAGATTGCATGCATGCTCGTACCGTCGTGCATTTGTGATATTTTTACTCTGGATTTTCACCATTGCCATTTTTACACACCTGTTGATGAACAGTACAGCCATCACTTCACATATCCTGCCCAAAATGTGTTTCTGCACTTCCGACGCAGAATAGCATGGTCGCTATGCGAAATCACTTCTTGGGACACTTTGAGGAAATGACAGTGACACTGTACATGAGCAGAGGTGCTAAAATGCCTATGTTGAAAATTTGGTGCCGAACGCCCATAAACTGGCAGTGCTGCAAGTGTGCCTTGCATATTTCCCACGCACCCTTGCAATTCCGCAAATTCCATATATTTGTACGCCACATTTTCAGCACTGGCATTTTATTACACCTCCTTATGAACTGTGCAGCTGTCATTTTTTACATCCTGCCCAGCATGTTTTCCTGTACTGCACTAACAAACACCCACAGGGACACCCTAATGCCTCTCACTCTCTGCAGGGTGGGGGTGGGTTGGCATCAGTTCAATACTTGACTGCCACTCCTATGCTGCATCTCTCGAACTCCTGCACTGCCATCCCTGAGGCAATCCCCCATCTTTGGAAGTCTTTAACTGCATTTCCTGGTAAAAGGGAAAGTTAACTTACTTGTTCTTGGTTATACAGTGTGTAAGTGGGCGTGGGCTTGGGATTCAAACCTGTGTCTCTGTCCATGTTTGCCGCTCAGTGCTCTGCCTTCAAGCATACAGTGCCCAAGTACCTTAAAAACAGCACATAATGTCCCCATCACATATACATACAGTATATACAGTACTTGTTGCAAAACAAAAAACACTACATTAATGCAGGTATTATGCAAAGTACACAAAACATAAAAATGAAAAACAGGGTTTGAACCTCACGAATCTTGGCAAATTGGTTATGTTGTTTTACTTGGAGTTGCCAGCCTTAATGCCCATCTCGTCGTCCCCTTTCTAAATCACAAGGTACAGCTCCAACCCAGTGCCTCATATAGCAGCCATTTGTATCTGTAAAACAAGAACAGCAATGGGCTCACAAAGGATCAGCATCTCTTTATGAACTATGACAAACAGTGTAGGGTAAACACAAAAATAATACTAGCTGATACATATGGTCAGTGTCCTCCTGTACCTGGTCAATGCCATGTTAGACCTGTAGATATAAAAGGGAAAATGGGTCAGTATGAAAAAGAAATAAAAAAGTGGGTTGTGTTTTTTTTTTTTTTTTGGGGATACCAGATCTGCACCACACCATCAACCTGGCTTTTAGAATGGACTTGGTCACCAGGGATGTCATGATTGGGGAAGGGAGGAAGATTCATTGCCCCTGTGCCCCTAGAACTGATAGTTTTTGGGGGTAGGAGGCCATGTTGCTCCACACATCAACCAACACAGTGCAGGATAAAGACACCAAGGGACAAATATTCAAAAACTTTGCCCAGGCAAAATATATGCTTCCCTGGTAGTGTAGTGGATCCCCCTCCCTTTTCCTAACCTGCCTGTAGAATACATGGAAACACATGTATGTGACAGCAGAAAAGGCCGCCGGCCCATCTAGTCTGCCCAGTTTGCCTATATCCACTAGGCCTTTTCTGTAGTCCCCCCCCCCCACATGGCAATTGCTCTCTGTGTTTATCCCACGCCCTCTTGAACCTTCCAACTATCCTATCCCCCACCACTTCCCTCCGCAGCCTATTCCAGTTGTCCACCTCTCTTGCAGTAAAGAAATACTTCCTAATGTTTCCTCTAAATTTCCTCCTTGATTTGGAATTTCCAACCACCATCCATTGCAGTATAGCAGACCGCAGCAGGCCAAATGTGGCTATCTCTAGGTCAGCATCCCCAGCCACAACCAGTCCCATAACTCCCTGCAGCTCACACCAGAACAACAAGCAGCAATTGAAGCTCCAATAGCCCGCAGTGCACATTCGAGCTTCCACAATCTCCCTGATCAGATGTTTCCATGTCTGCTTTTCCCCAGGGGCTAAGTTTAGTCCTCAGTGACAGAACTTAGCCCAGAAATTTCAGTGGTGCCAGTAAACAAAAAGATGAGGTGTGTATAAACTCTTAAGGAAAACTACACCCCAAACTTGAAAAAAATATCGCTGTGCAGGTGTTTTAATTTGTATGTGAGTTCTAGTGTTTCCTTCCTTCTGACTGGTATTAGGAGTTTTCCCAAATTAGCCTGCTAGCTTTTAGGGTAGTTTTATGACCCCTGGAGATCTCCATATCAGATAGCTTTATTGTATTTCTTTGTCCTACAATGCACCTTGTTTCATGTGATGGTGCTGTAGCAGAGCCCATAAATCCAGCAGAAAGCATTGCATTACAATCAGTTCACAACAATAGAGATGGCTATATTTTAAAATCTGTAGAATTCAGCTTGGTGACCACCCTCCTCCTAAAGGTTTTACTATCCTGAAAAACTTTGCTGCTGGTAATTTTTGTGCAGCTTGTAAAGCTTCCAAGATATTTAGTTTGTTTGGCATGTGTGTGCTGAATGTTAGGTCTCTCTTACATCACAGTCACATGAGACAAAATGCAGTGTGGGAACAAGAAATACAATTACGCTATTGGGTATGAAGATCATCAGGGGTCGTAAAACTAGCATAAAGCTAGCAGGCTAATTTGGGAAAAACTCCTAATACCAGTCAGAGGGAAGGAAACACTTGAACTTCACATACAAATTAAAACACTCTGCACAACATATATTTTTTCAAGTTTTGGGTGTAGTTTTCCTTTAACATGCACTGTGGGATACATTCTCCCACTGCACCAAAGCCAGCCGCAGAGAACTCCAGGAATTGCTGCAAATGAAGCTGTCAGTGCAGAATCAAGCAAAACCAGTTCACCATAACCCACTACACTACAGCAAACAGCAGGCAAGCCAAAATGGCTCCACATGCAAAGTGCACATTGGGACCAGACCCACACTTGTGTGGGATCTCTGGCACAAGCCAGCCAGTTGGTGCAATGGTAAAGGGGGACAAAACATTTTACGTGCAGGTACATCAGTGAGAAAAGGAAGGCATGGGGAGGGATTGTGAATCTGAAAGGGGAATGAGGGTAAACTCTGATGACCACCAAAAAGCAGAAATACTGAACAAATACTTCTATTTGGCTTTTACAAAGGAGGGGGCAGGAAATGGGCCAGTAATAAGGATAGGGAGATCACAGAAATGGACACAGATCCCATTGCAAAATAAAGGATCTTCTTGAACTGGCAGCATTAAGGCTATGGGGCCCAGATAGGGTTCACCACAGAATACTGAGGGAGCTAAGGGAGGTGTTAGCAGGGCCTCTGACTACCCTGTTCAACCTGTCATTGTAAACAGTTGATGTGGTCAGGGACTGGAGGAGGGCTGATGTGGTCCCTCTCTATACAAAAGTTTTAACAGGGAGGATGCAGGGAACTACATACTGGTCAGCCTGACCTCAACAGTGGGACAAGTCATGGAAATACTAATGAAGGAAAGAACAGTAGAACACCTGGTTGTCAATGGTCTACAGGGGAAGGTGGGTAGGGAACACTGTTTAACCAGGAGTAGCACACTAAGCTGAAGCTAGTTTCCAGATGCAACCTAGGAGCACAAGGAAGTTAAGTGACTTGCTCAGGATCATACAGTATGCACTTAGGCAGCTGTGGGATTCAAACCCAAGTCTCCAGATCTGTAGTTCAGACCCTTAACCCACTGCACTATACTGCCTCCAGGACCCAAGGCAGCTTGGTTTTACAAGGAAGGTTGTGCTAGACGAACCCAATTACGTTTTCAACTGGGTAACCAGGGAGGTGGATTTGGGGGCGGGGGGGTGTATGTGGCCTATCTGGATTTCAGCAAGGCCTTTGAAACCTTGCTGCACAGAAGGCTGGGAAATGAGCTGGAAGGCTTAGGGGTGGGACAGAAAATAACAAAGTGGGCGGAGAACTGGTTGAAGGACCAAAGCCAGAGGGTGATGGTAAATGGGGTGCATTCCAGGGTGGAAGAAGTGATGAGTGGTGGGCCCCTGGGGTCAGTGCTCTGACTCATCCTTTTTTAATATCTATAGCAATGATATAGTGGAGGGACTGCAGGGGAAGGTGTGCCTATTTGTAGATGGTACGAAGATCTGCAGTAGGGTGGACACCGGGGAGGGAGGCAATGAGGGAGGACCAAAAGATTCTGAGGAGTGGTCAGAAACTTGGCAGCTGAAATTCAATGCCAAAAGTGTACAGTAATGCACATGGGGTGTAATAACCCACAAACCATTTAACACGGGGGGGGGGTTAAGAAAACTGAGCAGGAGAGAGATCTGGGGATTATAATTTCAAATAACTTTAAAGTGGGGAACCAATGCAGCACGGTGGTGGCCAAGCTGAATAGAATGCTGATGTGCATAGGGAGGGGTATAAAACAGAAAGAGGGAGGTGCTGATGCTCCTTTATAACTCCATGGTGAGGCATCACCTGGAGTATGGGGTTTAGTTTTGGAGGCCTCACCTACACAAGGACCGACAAGACTGAAAGGGTTCAAAGAAGGGCAACCAAGATGGTGCATACTATGCATAGGAAGCCCTATGAGGAGAGGTGGAGGGAACTTGATCTGTACCCGCCGGAGACTAGTAAGGTGAGGGTGTGAAGCTTATTTACAAGGAATGTAAGTGCTAGAACTAGGGGTCATAATCTAAGATTAGAGATAGGAAGGTTTAGGGGCAATGTAAGGGGGCATTAATTCACTGAGAGGGTGGTGGAGTCTTGGAACAGACTACTGGAAGAGGTGGTGGGGGAAAAATGGTGAAAGGATTTAAGAGGGCATGGGACAGACATCAGGAGTTGACCAGTCAGAGTGGGGTGTCTCTTGACAAAGTAGAAGAGTTGGGGGGGTTAAGAGGCAGACTCGATTGGCCAAAATGGTCTTTTCTGTCACCAAATTTCTAGGATTCTAAAGCAGTTCAGTAATTATGACTTACCTGCTCTAACCGAGTTGGGGTGTCCTTGGTTCTGGGGTATTCTGGTAGGACCTGAAAGGGAAGAACAGAGAAGGTTAAGGGACACAAAGGGTCGGAGGTGCTAAAGGAGAGATTAGGTGTTAGAATTAAACAAATATACTTACCTGATTGGTATACAGTTTGGTCAGACCTGTAGAAATAAAGGGAAACATAGATCAGTATGGGGAACTTATAGTAGTGAGAGTAGAGAGATACAAAAAGGGTACATTATAGCATAGGAGTAAAGGAAGGGGAGTTTTAGAGGAAAAGATAAACTAGGTCAAAGTAGGGAAACTAGAGACAGAAAAAAATGCAGACAGCTAAGAACAGAGAATAAAGTGATATTTGGGGCTCAGCATAACCCCCCCCTTAGTGCCCCAGGTGATCTGCAGGTAGCCAGTAAATTTACTAGTAGTCCAGATGGGTAGGTGGGTATGCTTTTGGACTAGTGCCCCCAATATTATTTAAGAAAGGGGACACTGGTGGTAAATGGTGATTTTTAATTATATTTAACATTTCCCTGGCATCTAGCTGGGGGAAGGGCCTGTGGGCTCTGACTCTATGAAGCAGGCAGGTAGGTTGGTCAGAAAACTGCCAATTGGAAATGATGTGCCTATGCAGCCATCAGTTTAGTGCTACTTCACTACAGTGACAGTGCCGACAGGTGCTTTCTGTCTCAGCCCACAGAGTTCAGACTGTGGCCTGCAACATTTAGGTGGGGGAAAAGATGGGAATTTTAGGAGGTGGAGGGGCCAGGCAACTATGCCTCACTCTAGCAATCAGCCACACGGTGCCTTTGTGAAGACCACCAAGGGGCTTGCTATGAAGGTCTGAGGAAGCCAGCAGGAAGTGGCAAAGCACTAGCTAAGCTGCATGGCAGCTGAGTGTAAGTGTCCTGAGGGGCTTAGTAGGAGGAACTGGAGGAAAAAGCACAAGATGGGGGTCACAAGACTGGCCCAGTGGCACTAAGGGGTTACGAACATATGAAATTGCCAGCAGATAAAGGCCATTCGATCTATCTAGTCTGCTCGAGTGTGCATCACTTCAGTCCATTAGACTGCAGTCACCCCCATGTCCCTCATATGCCCTCCCCATCTCCCACCCCCCCAGATTTGTACCTTCCCCTCGAATCTGTCCCAACCCCTCTTGAAGCCCCCAACATTCTGCAATGATACAACTTCCTCTGGCAGAGCGTTCCACCCTGCCACCACCCTTTCTGTGAAATAGTGCCTCCGCAGTTCCATCTTGAACCTGCCCCCTTCCTACTTCATAGACTGGCCCCTGGTTTCCCCTTCTGCCTTTCAGATTGAACATACACCTGGTGTCTACTTTGTTCAAACCTTTCAGGTACTTGAAGGTCTCAGTCATATCCCCTCTCTCCCTTCTTTCCTCCAAGGTATACATGTTGTGCTTTCTCAGTCTCTCCTCATATCGTCTGTCACCCAGCCCCATAATCATTTTTGTTCCCTTGCACTGTACCCCCTCCAGTAGTTTGAATTCCCCTTTCAAGTAGGGGTGCCATAATTGCATGCAGTACTCTAGGTGCGGTCTCACCAGGGACCTGTACAGGGGCAAGATGACCTCCCCATTCCTAGAAGTAATCCCCCTTGCTATACACACTAGCATCCTGTTTGCCTTCACTGCTGCCTTCCTGCACTGAGTGCAGTGGTTCATCTCCCGGTTTCCAGCACTCCCAGATCCTTCTCCTCCTGGATTTTGTTAATGGGACACCCTCCAGCCAGTAATTGTATCCTGGGCTCTTGCCTCCTAAATGCATCATTTTGCACTTCTTGTCGTTGAAACCAAGCTGCCAATGTGAGACCATTCCTCCAGTTTCATCAAATCCTCCTTGAAATACTTTTGCTGTCCTGTCAGACCTATAAAATAAAATCAGGTTAATATGGAGAAAATACTGTAGCAATAACAGAAACAGAGAGCTGAGAAATGCAACAAGTGTTGAACAGCACAGAAGTAAGGAAAAGGGTACATTTTGAATTAAAGGTACAGTTGGGTCAAAGTAGGAAAAAAGACACACAGAGAAAGGAAATCAAATAATACAGGAAATAAAAGAGAAAGCATTTGAGAAAGGATTCAGCTAAATCCTCTTAGTGCACTGGATGGCCAGATGGCCAGTATTTCAGAACAGTAGCCCAGGTGGGTCAGTGGAGCTTCTGATGGGCTAATGGCTCAGCTTTAATGAAATGGGGAAAGGGGAGGGGAAACTGATTAACCAGGAAAAGCAAACTAAGCCAAAGCTTGTTTTCAGGTGTGAGCTAAGAGTTAGGTAAGTTAAGTGACTTTCACAAGGTTACACAGTATGTAACAAAGGGCTGTGGTATTCAAACCCTGGTCTCCATGTTTGCTGCTCAGTGCAAAAGGTGCAGTGTGCTGCATACTGAGCATGTCCATAGTGGCTGTAAATTTTTCATGCTAAAAATCACCGTTTTCACTGCAAGCACACAGCGAAAAATGAGTTTTCACAGAAGAAAGTCTGCCTTTGATTTTGTGCACAGTTGGCAGCCAATTGGTGCATGGAGCAAATCAGCCCCTTTCCCATCTAGGACAGATGTGACACAGCAAATAGTTGAACTGCATTCCTATTTTAGCACAGTCGGCAGCTGAACAGGACTTGGAGCAACAGCCCCCACCCCTTACAGCAACCAGATGCCTGTGCTCTCATCCATCCAGCAAGTGGAGGCTGAGCAGTTCCACGATGCAAGACTGCATTCCTTTTTCAGCACAGCTGGCAGCCGAACAAGACTTGGTGCAACGTCCCATACCCTTCCAGCAATCTGAGGTTCAGTGGCTCCATAATGCAAGGCTGCATTCCTTTTTGAGCACAGTCGGCAGCAGAACAGGACGTGGATCAATACCACCCACCCTTCCAGCAACAGGAGGTTAAGCAGCTCCACGAAGCAAGGCTGCAGGACAGAGAAATAACCTTGTTGTTTTAGCTGCAACAAGCATATTAGTTAACAAACATGACAAGTTAGGACTTATGTAATGTGTCACGGAGACACCTGGTTTTCACGGTAATCGTGAAATCCATGCACTGCGGGAAAAACTTACAGCCTTGTCCATAGTGTAACCATGTCCTGCAGACTGTGAAGCAATCATTTGCCCAGATGCATGGGTCAAGAGCCACCCCCCCCAGCTACTGACTCCCTCAGCCTTCCTCCCCACTGGCACCTACAGGCTCCCTTGGCCCTCTTTTCCCTTCAGCAACTACTACTTGCAATCCCCCCTCCCCATCACCATTTAAACCCCCTGTCTCCCTCCAGGCTCCCAACCCCCAAGCTCTGTAGTGAACTCCTGTAGCCCACACAGCATTGCTATTAAATGGGAAGATAGAGCTATAGATTCATAGCTCTACCGTTAATTCCAATACTGCAGTAATTAAATCCAGCTCCCTTCAAGTTTGAATTTTGATAGAACAGCTGCCACCTCAAAGATTTAACTCTGTTCTTCTCTCTTACTTAATTTCAGGTTTGAATTCACAGGCTACAGTACAGACCCCTCAATCCTCCATAGCTCAAAGTTTAATTGACTGCACTAACCAATAAACCCAACTCCCTTCGCCCTTACACAATTTTAATTTGCAGAGATGCAGCAGCTTCTTCAGAGCTAATGGTGTGGAGCAAGACCCCTTAACTTTTACTTGTATATTGTTTTCAAACTTTTTGTGGCCCCTCCTTCAGACCTGATCTTGCTCTTCAGAGTACAGTTTGGCCTAGATGTTTCTCATCAAATTACTGTTTAAAAGATAAACAAAAAAATTCTACCTTTTCCTCAGCCTGCTACAACTTTTTCTTCTGTTTGTAGACCATTTCTTGTTGCTTGCTGTAAGGATGCTTTGAAGTCTGTCTGTAGTAGCTGTTTTCATGCAGTACTCACTGAAGCATACCTTTTCTAACAGTTCAGAGTTGTGCAACCACATTCCTTCTCTTATGGTTCAGTGCCACAATGAAAAGGGTCCCCAGGTGCACATGTGCCTACGGAATATTCCTACTGGACCTAAGATTTGTGTTGCTGTTTCCAAACCAGCATATTTTCAGTGCAACACTGTCCAGAAAACCTATTCATTCTGTTTTTATTTTACTCATATTTTTTTTTGCTGTTTGATATTTTTTCTACATTTTGCTGTGTTTGTTAGAAGAAACCTAAATAAGCCCCAAACAGAAAAAAAAGTAGAAACAACTGAAAGGTAGGAAAGTTATAGCATTACAAAATAACATTGTTGAAATTAATTGTTCTGGGCTACTGAAAATCTTGTCAGGCAGATGGACTTTTAGCCCTGCCTGCTAGTGGCTGTAAAAGTTATTCAAACAACATGAAGTCTTGCTGTATTCTGACATATGCAGTTAGGTCCTGCCTTTCAACTGCCCCAGAGAACAAAGTGTTAAACTTTCCATGGCCAGCATGGAATGTTCACCGCGAGCTTGGTTGAAGCCCCTGTCTGCTGTTGTTTAAACTCCAAGTGTCAGATTCTTTACTCCGCCTTACTGAACAGTCGCTCCGGAGATTTCTCCTTTGCTCGGTTCAAAAAAGTCGGTTAAAGTGTCATATTTTTCACTCTGTTTCTACCAAATTGCTGCTACTGATCTGTTGGTTTAAGTCTCTATCTGTGGTACCGTGAGTACTAGATAGGTTTTCTATATAGTTTCTGTGTGGAACTTGTAAATTGTGCATCGGTTTGGCTGATCAGTTTCAGGTAAAACAAGTTTGTGTATTTACTTAGAGTGTGGTAACCGGTCCGTATCCGTTCTAAAAACAACGGATTTTATTATGTTTTTTTCCACACCCGTAACACGTGTCAGGAACCGAGTAGGGGAGTCTTGCCTGGTGGATTGCCGAAAAAAAAGGGTACGTTTTGGTTAGGATTGGCCATGTCTGAGAAACCCAAGAAAAAAACTGGGCCCACTGGGTTTCAACACTGCAGCGTGGGGGGGGGGTCTTTGCCAGGGCTGATCCTCACACCACTTATGTTTGTCTGGGGTTTGACCACCTTGATTCAGACTGCCAAATTTGTAAGAATTTTCCCAAATCTACCCTGGAAAAGAGATTAGGTAGACTGAGGGAAAGGGAGGCCGAGAAGTCTGCTGACCCGGATGGCCAGCCTGTTCAGTTCCAGAAGGAGTCTCACCAGGGTTATACTCTTCAGGCAAAAGGAGAGCCGATTCTGAGGAGTCAGTTCCAGTAAAAGAAAAGAAAAGATAAATTGTCCGGTTTGGACCGGAAGTTACTCCGACCACGATGAGATAGCCAAGGTGATAGAGATAGTGCAATCGCTTGCTTTGGTTCCAGCCAAACTGGCACCATCTGCCAGGGGTTTGGTTTGGTCAGTTCCCCGGTTCCGATTACACCTTGAAGAATTTTACGGAACCGATGAGGAGGAGGAGAGTAAGGAGGATGGATGATGGTGATTATGAAAGTCTGATGTCCTATTGACCTCGGACATCTCCCCAGATAGACCTTTAGGTTGTTTCTCCTCCTAGGCTTTCTGAGTCCCTTCTCACTTTGCTGTTTCAAAAAGTGGCTGAAACCCTCCAGCTTCCTATGGAAGAAGCAGAGGAAAGGAGGAGCCTGATTTTAGTTGAAATGATGGACATCCCAGAGTCCAGAGACTGTCTATTCCCTCACAAATCCTTTGGGGAAACAGCACATAAAAATTCTTAAGAATCTAATTCCATACCTCCATGTGAACAGACGAATGGACAAGGGTATACTCTTTCAGGCATGCACACGGAGTTCCTTTTCCAGCAAATGTAGCCATGTTGGTAGTGCAGGCTGCTGCCTGTGATAAGGCAATATCCCCTGGCATCACACCCCCAGATAAGGACTCCAGGAGGATTGATGCCAAGCAAAGAAACTGTACATGGCAGCATCTTGGGACCAGGCAGGCTAACTATATGGCTCACACAGCTAGATACCAGAAGTCCAGGTAGGACACTGTGCTGGCTCTGGCTAAACAGGCCTCTGACCAGCTTGCCAAGGAGCTGGGTGGGTACTGCAGATGGGATTGAGGCATCCAAAGTGCAATTTCATGCTGCTGTGGACTCCAAGCTGATGTTTCATCAAGATTCATGGCTACATCTGTGGCTCTTGAGGATGGCTTGGCTCAGATGTACTAGCCTATCACAGGATACCCAGGCTAAGGCCATGGATTTCCTGTTGTTGGTAATTCTCTGTTTGGGGAGCAGACAGAGACCTGCTATGAAAAAAGATGGACAAGTACAGGACCACTTACAGGAGTGCTCAGACCAAAGAAAGGCAAGCTACTCTCAAAGGCAGCAGTCCATGGGCAGGGACAGGCCTTTCCAAAGGCCTTTACCAAGCTCAGGCCTTCTTTCTTATCCTCAGAGGGGGTTCTTAGAGGGAGGCAGACGGGGATGAGCAGGCCTGCATCCACCCTCAGCCTAAAGTCTCCTGCCAAGCAGAGACACCCTGATGGGTCTGCCTGGGCCGATTCTCCACTACAGTAGGGGCAGGCTGGCTTACTTTTGTCCAGGACTGGAAGTCTCTGACATCAGACAAGTGGGTCCTGAAGTAGACTGTCAGGGACTGGTTCTCAGCTTCAAAAATTTCCCAAGATGAGAACCAGATCCTTTACACCTGCAATCCATCAGAGACCCTTGCCTTAAAGGCAGAGGTTTCTTCCTCCCATCTTTCGAGCTCTAGAGAGGGTTCCCACCTACACAAGGGCAAAGGATTGTACTCCAGGTACTTCCTAACCCCAAAAAGATAGGAGAATGGCGGCCCATCCTGGACCTAATATATCTGAACAAACACCTTCTAAAACCAAAGTTCAAATGGTGACTTGGAAATAATCCTTCCTTCTAAGGCCAGGGACTGGCTAGCCTCCCTTGGACCTCAAAGATGCCTATTTTCATTCCCATCAGGTGCTCCTACAGAAAGTACTTAGGTTTGAGTTGCCTCAGGCCATTATCAATCTAGAGCGATGCCTTTGGCCTAACATCAGTCCCAAGGGTTTTCACAAAGTGCCTGGCAGTAGTGATTGCTTTCCTAAGGAGAAAAAAGATCTCCATCTTCCCATACTTGGATGACTGGCTCATAGTAGGTCAGTCTCCAGACCAAGCCAAGTCACATTTGCAAATAACTCAGCAAGTGCTCACTTCCTTAGGATTTCTTCTCAACCTTCCAAAGTCAGTTCTCGAACCAGTACTGCTCCTCACCTTCATAGGGGTGGAGCTGGACACAATAAGGGCAAGAACGTTCCTTCCCCTGGACAGGGCAAGGACCCTTATGGAACTGGCCTCTTCATTCACCCTACAGGTGTCTCGACCAGCAAGGCATTTCCTTCAGCTTCTGGGCCACATGGCAGCTTCCAGGCGTTGCAATGGTGGCAGGATCAGGACAATTTGAGACAAGGAGTCCCTTTTGTCACTCAGTCTCATTCAGTGATACTCACCACAGATGCTTCCCTGCTGGGCTGGGGAGCCCATCTGAGGGATTTTACCACCCAAGGGCTGTGGTCACCTCAGGAATCTCTGTGTCACATCAATCTCTTAGAACTCAGAGCAGTGTTTCTGGCAGTGCAAGCCTTTTTCAAATCTGTACAGAACAAGGTGGTCCAGGTCAGAACAGACAACACCACCACCATGTAGTACATCAACAAGAAGGGAGGCACTCAGTCCTACGGCCTTGTGCACAGAAGCAATGAAGTTGTGGTCCTGGCTTATTCCTCAAACCTCTCTGACAGCAGTTCACCTCCCAGGAAGGACAATGTCCTAGCAGATGCTCTGAGCAGAATATCCTAGGCCATCACAATGGACCCTAGATCCCTAGTTTTGAAAGTGATTTTCAAGATGGGGCACCCACAGATAGATCTTTGCAGTCCCAGACAATCACCTAACTTCTCTCTTTTGTTACAGACCCCAGTCCTAAGGCTCCAGTCCTCCTGATGCTCTGATCTCGAATTGAATTTCTGTATGCTTTTCCCTTCCTCTCCTGTTCAAAGTGTTAGCCAAGATAAGGTCACAACCATGAAAGTGATTCTGATTGCTCCAGATTGGGGCCAGACAGCCTTGGTACCTCTGTTGCTGTCCCTAGCAGTCCACCTTCCTCTGTCTCTTCATAGGAATTATAACCTGTTGACATCCTCTCAGGGGAGGATTTGGTACCCGAACCTTCGGTCTCTCAATCTCAAGGCATGGCTCTTGAAGAGTTAGAGTTTGCTGACCTGCATCTTTCCCAAGGGGTTCTGGATATCCTTAAGGCTTCTCGAAAGCCTTCCACCAGAAAGACTGAAAAGGTTCACTATTTGGTGTTCTAAGAAGAATATTTCTCCAGATTCTGCTGGGTTGCCTATGGTTCTAGACTATATGGTCCATCTCAGTGGCCTTGGCCTTAGGCCAGCTACACTTAAAGTGCATTTGGCAGCTGTCTTTGCTTTCCTGTTAGTAGGCATGCCTTCTCCTCTGTCAGCCCATCCTGTGTTTTGTAAGTTCTTCAAGGGATTGCTGCACAACAATTTCTTTAGGGACCCTGCACCTGCTTTGAACCTAATGTTTGCATTGCTCAACTTATGCAACCCCTTGAGCCTTTGCCCTCTGCAGAGCTTAAGAACTTGACTTGGAAAACTGTGTTTTTGGTGGCCATTACCTCTGCCAGGTGTATCAGTGAATTGCAAGCCCTGTCAGTAGAACCTGATTCCATCTCTTTCCATAGAGATAAAGTGGTTCTAGGAACTAACAGGAAGTTTTTGCCTAAAGTGGTTTCAGATTTCCACCTCAACCAGTTTGTCTCCCTGTTTTCTTTCATTGACCATTCCTCCTCTGGAGAGAGGAGGCTGTACAGCTAGATGTTAAATGGGCCCCTCAGCTACTACATATATTTTCGCACTAAGGTCATACAGGCTTGAGTCCCTCCAGTTGTTTTCACGTATCGAGAGGTTGGTAAGGGCAAACCTGCCCCTAAGAGATCTATTGTCAGGTGGATTGTTTTTTGTATACAATTCTGCTATGAGAAACTGCATAGAACTCCACCCTCAGGCCCGAGGGCTCAATCTACTAGAGTTACAGCTGCTTCCCTGGCTGCTGCCAAGGATATTCATTATTAGAAATCTATCTGTTGCCACCTGAAAATAGTCCATCATATCACCAAGCATTACTCTCCGGATATCCAGGCTAGGAGTGAGTCTTCCTTGTACAGCAGTACTTCAGAGTCTGTTTCCAAAGTAGGTTCTGCCTCCTCCATGGAGGTACTGCTTGATAGTTCAGAGAGGTCAGAATACAGCAAGATTCATGTTGTTTGAAGAAAAAATTACTCACCTTAGTAATGTTGTTTCTTCTAATGGAGTCTTGCTGTAGTTTCGAGATCTCCCGCCTCCCTCTCAGAACCTGGGTTTGGGATGTGGTGGCAGCAGCAGGTTGGCATCCTAGGAGTGTCCCTTTTTCACCTCCTTTATTTTGGGTGAGTGTTGTGTTTGGGATGTGTTTTGTTTTTTGGGTTTCCTGACCTGAGTCTTTGCTTTGAAACCAAAAAACCCTTTTATATAGATATAGTTGCCAGTTGGCTAGTTTTGAGTTTTACAGTTTCCACACAGAACTTCTAGTGAGTATTGCTCTCAAAGATCTGACGGTTGGAGTTTAAACAACAGCAGACAGGGGCTTCAACTGAGCTCTCAGTGAGCATTCCATACTGGCCATGGAAAGTTTAACTCTTTGTTCTCTGGGGCAGTTGAAAGGCAGGACCCAACTGCATATGTCAGAATACAGCAAGACTCCATTAGAAGAAACATTACTAAGGTGAGAATTTTTTCCTTTTTAGCTGAAATGACAAAGGGGAGGATGCCAAAAGGAGGTGCAGCACAAAAAATAAAAAAATAAAAACATGAATGTGGCTAAAAGGGGGACTTAAAGAGAGAGTGTGCAACGGTGAAAGGGATAATATTAATTGGAGGCTACAGTAATGAACAAGAAGTGAGGACATCTTGTAATGGAGAGGGGAGTCAAAGAAATTAAACTGGGACTACAAAGGAAATTGGGAATGGGGGCATGAGATCCAAGACGGCAACCACAGTATTCCTCCTGGGGCGAGGGGGGGGTGCTGAGTGCCATCCAACTGAAGAATTTTCTCCAGCTTTTGCACCCACCCAGCTTCTATTAAATGGTCACCTACAGTTCAGGCTGCTGTGTAGAGACACATGATGTATGGTTACCCACAATGTCACAGACATCACTAATCTGCCACAGGTGATGCTCAAGCTGTGGGAGAATTTAGTGGGCACAATAGTTGCTAGTGGAGACTACTGAGGCTACTGGTAACTTGTTTGGGCAGAATATGCCTAAAGTAAACATGTTTTTCTCTCCTGCAGGCAAACTAAGTTGGTCCAAAGGGGATCACAAGCACACTATCATGCCCTACCTGAGATGCCTGGTGTGCAGTTTCTTTTGGTAGGGCTCCTGAACACTGCTACTTGGAGGCACTACTGTATTCTGCCCCACCCAACAGTAGGAACCCCTCTCCCACAGGCAAGCTACCTCTCAGCTGCCACCTCCTCTGGGGTGGAAGATCCATAGCAGACAAGTGCTGCACAGCTTGTGCATTGGGAGGAGGTGCTGCTTGGTTGGGGGAAAAGGCTGTTTTGGGGGTCCAGACCCACAGACTATGCTTTTTACTGAGGATGCTATGTGCCTAGCAATTAAAGTAGCGGTGGGAACAGATACCAGGCAGTTTAAGAGAGTAGCCATCCTTGAGTGACACACACACTCAGGCTTATCTTACCTGCAACCACTCCTCCCAGCATATGGAATGGCCACTCCCTCTAATTCCACTCGGCACAGATGGCAGGCTCCTGAGACAACCCACCCTGGTGGCACGCACTGGCTACGGCATTTTGCTGTGGTTGTACTGTATGTGTCCGAACCAGTGTCACTGCACTGTCCTGCACATGCTCTGGCTGGTGCCTTGATGTGCCATGTGCAGTACTGTTATTTTACTATGCAACATGTGTTACTGATACTTTGCTGTACCATGAGAACTGCTGTCACTTCCCTGTGCCATATGCACTAAAAAAGATGTGCTCTACAATATGAAGTGCTGACACTGCTGGGCCACGTGCAGTAGCAGCCCCATATTAGGCCACGTGCAGTGCAGACACCACAGTGTGTCACAAACAGCAGTGAGACAGCAATGTGTCAGTTGCAGGGCAGACATTCTGCAGTTCAATATGCACTGCTAACACTGCACAGTGCCATGTGCACTGCTGTCAGTCACGGTGCCACATTCTACGCAGGCATCGCATTTTGCTAGAAGACATGCAGATACTGTGCGGTGCTACATACACTGCCAACACCACACTGTGCATTGTCATCAGTAAGCTGTGCCACTTGTACTGCTTGCACATCACTATGCCACAGGCAATGCTGACACAACACTGCCATGTGGCACACTACTGTTTAACACTATGTTGTGCCATGGTGATGCTGACACAGCACTTTGCTCTCATGAACGTAGACACTGTACTGTACCACATGTGACACTGTACTGTGTCACGTGTGATACCAACACTGTGCTGTGCCATGTAGGGCTCCTGATAAGATATATTCTGAGTGGGTACTGCTTACTTTTGAACACTTGTCAGTAAAACCAAATATTGATGCATACAAATGGCAACATGCAGTGTGTGAGAAGCACACATTAAAATGCTACAAAAAATCATTTGTGTTATTTGCCTTATTTTATTGTGTTTTTGTCAATATTGCTAGGTGAAATTAATGAAGAACACAGCTGAGCACTTTACAGTTTAACGTTGCTGGCCTGCCAATGCAGTGATATAGCTTTCACTTGTGACCCGACATTCTGGGTTTGGACGTGAGCCCAGAATGTCAGAGGGCTAGCTGGGTAGAGGAGGAGGATTGAATGATTCATAGACTGCTCTCCTCTACAGAGGTGAGGGAAGCATCTAGCTTTTGACCAACCACTGGTGGAGACTGGGGGTCTGACAGCCGGTGCTTGAGATCTTCGTGAGGTGTGTCAGACATCCAACGCTCTTTGCACCACTATGTCATTGCATGCCATGCCTCCCTGGGGATCAGCATATTCAGAAATGATAACATCGGCCACGCAGGAGGACGTCCTCCCTCAACTAGACCCATGTAACTTAATCTTAGTGCACTTCTGACAGGATCATGAAGCAGCATCCATTTGGGGAGAGAGTAGGGTCTGCAATAGCACAGTAGGAAGGCATTTTAAGCCACGCTAGGTGGGCCAAGAGGTCCTTTTCTGCTGACAACTACTATATTTCTATGAAAAGTCCCTCACCAACAGCCCCACCCTAGGGGTAAGTCAAGATGCATTCCAGTGGGGTGGGTAAATGCCTGGAGATGGGGGCTAGGTGGCAGGGTTGGACAAATGGTGACCAGACAATGGCAAAAAAAGCACTTTGCAGCTCATTACATTTTGCACATTTTGTTTTTTTTTCTACTGAGTGGGATGATTTGGGGGCTTCTCAGCACTGTTCCTCTCCCTACAGATCAGTGCTTGTGTACCCCGGGGCCACCTCATGGAGGGGTGTCACCACAGATTTCCTGATGGCAGGGCCAAGGGATGGAGGGAGGAAGGGCTATACTCTCACCCCCCACCTGAGACAGTCTAGTTTAGACCATGGTTAGGGTGCCAGTATGGGTCCACATACAAACATGCAGGGCTTCACTGAAATGCCAGCTTCCATTTTCCAGTTTTCTCCCATCCCTTCTGCAGCCAGTGTGAGGCATGCAAGCATCACCAGCCCACTGTACCTCTCTTCTGCACCACCCTAGCCTGTGCTATTACCAGTCAGAGGTTGGGGCATACATGCTTTCCCTCCATGGAAAAGGATAGCAGTCCCAAGCTCAGTCTCTCCCCCTTCCAAGCTGGTCCCAGCAACTGGAATCCACTTCCAAACTCAGGTCATCAACGTAGAGTGACATGTGGCATCCAGCGCCTCAATCCCTCAGCACCACTGATCCAGCGTCTTTATATGATTAAAAAAAATATATATATACACACACACACACACACACAGTATTTACTGTGTATAAGCATCTTGATGGGAAATTGCATTGCCCCTTTAAATGTCTTACCATTAAGCACTAGAAATAGAGGGTTTTGCATTCTCGACATCACACCTTGAAAAAATGCATAGGGCATCTGGAGAAGTATGAGATGTGAGGTGTGATGATACTGTGAATTCAATAGAGGCAATTACTGTCCAGCAACACAGCAGTGTCCTTTTGCATTTGATGAACATTGATGAATTATGAGCCAACTTCTTGTAACTGTTAGAGCCAGAAGTGATCACACTGACACCCACATGTAGTAGGCAGTGTACGGAGTCCCAGCATGGGTTTGGGGACGGGTCTGGGAGCCTGCAGCCGGGGAGGGGCAAACCAGATTCCATGGCTGGCTTGGTGGGTCTTCAGGTACTAAGAGCCAAGGCTGAGTGGAATCAATATACAGCTGCAGTTTTTGGAGGATGGGGACTATATGAGCCTGCAATCTGGCAAGTTGAGTTTTTGTTGAGTGCTTTCTGAAAGTTTAAGATCTCAATCTGTGCTCAAAAGCATCTCTAATTAACATATTCTGAAACAAAAATCCTGAACCAGTACTCAGTTACTAATTTAAATACTCAAAAAGCATTCAACTGCACAAGTTGAGCTTTTGTTGAGTGCTGGTTTAGTTTAAGTGCTCAACACCTAGCACTCAAAAAGCACTGGTGACTGCAGTTCTGTGTGGGTTATTCTGTGGAATCTTTATACTGCTTCTGATTGCTAATTACTTTTTTTTTTAACCTTGTATTTACTGTATGCACCCTACTGCCTCTTCTCTCTGACAGCCTCGCTTGCACGATCCACCTTCATCGTGGTCTGCCCCTACAGTACACGGTTCCACTAACCTAGGTGCCCGGTTAACCCTATGGGTAGGGTGAGGCGGGCCCCCCCATTCTTACCTCCCCAGATTCATACATACTGTGACGTGGAGCCAGTACAGCAGAGTCTGCCTCGATGAGCCGAAGACGTGCAGTGAGGTGTCATCGCCTAAGAGAGACCGAGGTGTTTTTTTTTTCTTGTCCGTCTCCAGATGTTGGCGTGCAATGAGGGCCAGTGAGCTAGGAGGCGTGCTGAGACATACCTCCTGTTTTGCCCCCTCTGCCAAATGCCCATACTGCTTCCCCAACTACCGCACCTTCCACCCAAGCTCCCCAGATGGCGGTATTGCAGCGGGAGCGTGCTGATGACCGCCCCGGAGAAGGAGAGCAGCCACTGAGCACTCCATCCTTCTCCTCCCCGGCCGCCCCCCGGCTATCCGTACTCGTTCCTGAACACGAGTCACTGGTGTGGTACGAGGTAAGGTGTCCAGCGCCCCAGCCCTCAGTGCCACGGGGCTGGCTCGCTAATGACTATTAATAACAGTAAACATGGTTAGCAGTATTTAACATTAGAATCAGCTCAGAATGACTGTACTAAACTGAATGCTAAACTGATTGACTGCTAAAATACTACTAAGGAACTCTATTTTTGCAGTCAGAAGGCAATCTGCATGCTAATATACTGTTAATATAGCAGTCGACTTGGGTAAGGGCAGTCGGTGCTCCTGCAATTCCTCAGGTTGTGCAGGGACAGAAGTGATTTGGGGGAATTAGTTCGCTGATGTGTTCAGTATAGACAGTTAAAGGGACACTGCCAACTTTTTTTTTTGTATCATATTATTTCTAGATAAAACCCCACATTTTATGATTGTTTACCTTCTATAAAATTCATTGGTGTTGCTGATTGTTTTATCTGTCTCCTTGCTTAGTAGAACTGAAATGCATGATAATTTACCCAGCCTTAATTGGCTAATTTAAATCCTTGAAATACTTAGCTGGCTAATCTTCATTCATGATTCAGTAGTATTGAAAAAAACAAATTGTACTTCGAAGAGCATTACAGTTTGACACAGCAGTATTAATGTCTTAGCATTCACAGCAGTGCATCCACCAGCAAGTCAGCAGGGACTCCTTGTCCCCAAGCAAGCCTTGATCAGTCCTCCAGTTCCTGCTCCATCCTCTCTGCTTTATCCCGCACCTCCAGGCTGTGCTGAGTCGGACTCTTGCTCCAACGACACTGGCATCCACACATCTCACCACCACTGTCCTACTGACTCTCCCAGGCCCCCAACGATTGTCCAATCAAAAATCAAACTCAAGCCAAGTCTTAAGAGGCTTCATTAAGGCAAGCCAATGCCCAGCAACTGGAAGTGCAGCTCCTCAAATGTATTTTAGTCCCTTTTGTTGGTGTTGGATCTGGTTGGATTGTGGTCTGGAGTCATGGATGGAGCGACAAAAAACATGAATATGGTAAGCGACTCACTGACAGAATTGCAGGCAGGCAAGGCAGCTCAACTCAAATCACAGCAGCAGCAGGCCGCTTCACTTTCTTTCCTGCTCTCTTTATCATCCCGTGGTGAGTCAGGCTGTCTTGTGCACATGCACAAATGTTCACAGCTGCTATGGATCTTGGAACAGTGAGTTTTTTAAGCTTGTTTGTTCAGTGTGCCTTTCCTGGTGAAACTTTTTATTAAATAAACAAAATAAATAAATGTATTCAGAAATAAGCACCAATGGCCAGTTAGGTTAAGTAAAACCCAGAGTGTAAAGTGAGTGTGTCCAGGGTGATAAAGGTGGCTATAGCCAAGTGGCAAACAGTAGCCAAGCTAGTGTTGTAAAATAGTAGAATTTTCTGATTTAAAGTGCACTCAGGTATCAGTTTCAGTCAGGCGCAAAGGAAATGGAGCGGACCAGGCAGTTATCCACACGAGCAGCATAGTTGCCACAGCCCTAGCCTGTTAGCCACCCCAGTAGCACAGTTGCCATAGCCCCAGCAAAGGACTAGTGACCTGAGTAACAGATCTAGAGACCCCTATAGCACTAGCCTGGCTACTGGAGGCAACTTGGCTACTATAGTCACCTGTTTCACCCTGGGGCACTCTGACTTTATAATCTGGGACTTACTTTCCACAACTAGCTCCCCGGTGCTTATTTCTGAATAAAAAAAACCCTTTGGGACAGCTAGCAATTATTCCCTAGCTCAACTGGCTAGCTTGGTTATAACTGGGACTTTACCCTAACCTTGCTCCACAGCACCCTGTTCACTATCTAACTCAGGGCCTGCTCGCCCTCTGCCCCACCTCTGATAACTACTTCATTTGAATGCTGCCCACCCCTGTGCTCCATTTAGGAGCGTGAGTTAAATAAATTTAGGTAATTTTGAATAAGGCCACCATCTCACTGTATGCTCCCTTCCTGGGCTGATTTTAAATACATTTGAATAGATCCACTCTTGGCAGTTCCTTGCTCCAGGGCTTTGCCCTGACCATACTAACATCCACAGCCATCCTTTATCATGCTCACTGCATGAAAAGAAACATCTTTTTTTTTAATTTTGGTATTAGTTCAGGCAGACAGTGCCTGCTTTATGACACTATCATCGACTCACCGCCCCAAACTGGGGAGAAGTTGAGGCAGGAGGTGTTTAAGTGTATGTTGGATGCCCTGATCGCTGCAGGCAGGTGGGAGGTCTTCCCTTGATGGGTAGCTGGCTCCTCCTGATGTTCATTCATCTAATGATGCTTTCCTGATTGTGGGGCCACTGCCAAGGAACTGGCATGTACTTTTTCTTTACAAAAAAAACACAAATGGGACTAAACAGAACCTACACTACAGCTGCCAACTGCTGATCCTGGGGATCGCCACAACTACTGGACCACTGACACTGCTGGGACCACTGAGATTGACATAGGGATGAGAGGAGAACTGCAGGTACTGCCTTTTGCTCTGAATCTATTTCCCTGTGTCCCTTCTTTATTCTGCTGCACTTTCTTCATGTATTTGTTTTTCTTTGGGGTACCTGAACTCCCCTGACTGTCCTCCTTCGCAGTCAATTCAAACCCCCTAATGGCCATTACTGGCCACTCTCAGTATCCTCCATGGCATCCAGGATGCTGAATCCATAACAACCAGCTGTCCAGTGCAAGTTGGACCTAAGATGTGACACTGGCATGTACCACCTTTACTGGGCAGGCTGCAATAAGAAGAAAAACCTTTTCAACTGCAGACAAGCACTTTATTTTTATATGTCTCTGGCCACTATGTTCACCCCCCCCCTTGCAACCTATAGGGGCACCTGGGGTCACCTTACTGGGGCTTGTTGGCATCAATAGAGCTTAGTGGTGACCCAATCTTTGGGGATATTACATGCCTGCCTTTGCTGCCCAATAAAACATACTCAGAATTTAAACTACCTCTAAAACAAGAGGCTGTCATAGCTCCCCTCATTTTGATGACTGCTCCTTCCTCATCTGTGTACAAAAGCAACGGTCCTTTTTATGAGCTTCCAGCAGGAAGTCACATCCCACACTGATTTCCTTTCCTATTGACCTGGTATCTGGTCTGAGCCAGAACCGTTTGCTGTTGCTACGCAAATATTGAGAACAAAATGCAATTGAAATGAATGTGCCTATATACATTTCAATGGGACCATTCATTTCAATGAAGATTTTTCTGGTCATTTTGTGCTGGGCTAGTGAAACTCCTGTTGGATCAGTGGATTTTTCTAATCACTAGCCCTGATGGCTAGTGGCTAAAAAAGTTAGTATCGACCCCTGTAGACAGTCTGTAAAATCTCTAGCGTCACAGTGCAGGTTGGTCACACATGGGAAAGGGACTGTACCATACCTCTCAACAGTTCCTTAGTGACATGTCCCTCATTTTATCCCTTAACATGGCTGTGCCCCTCACTGTAAATGGTGTTGCTAAGGTGCTGTAGCAAAAAGTTAGTCTTCAGCTGAGGGAGTCCAGCTGTAGGGAGGGGGGTCCAGCTTCAAGGTGGGGTCCAGCTATAGGGGACCAGATCTGGAGAGACTGATCCCATACCTCTTAACTACCCCTCATTACAATATTGCATCATGGCAACAACAATCTGCACTCCCACTGTGATGGATGCAGATTCAATTATGGCTCAAACTCCCCATCCCCAATCATGTAACTAATTCACAGGTACTTCATAGTCCAGGTGAGGGAACCTCTTTGGAGATGCAGATTCTGGAGAGTGGATGGGGAGTACCTGTAAAACAAAAGGTTACACAGTAGTCAAAGGGGATCCACAGTTCTTTGGGAAAAGTAATACAGATAGATAGTTTATAAAACTATCCTTAATGGCCATTAAGGTATTGCCACAAGATGACTGTTATTTTCATGGTAATAAAAAGCTCATTTGGACAGTTTTAATGGCAATTACTGGATTAGCGCTATGTGACCATCATTTTCATGGCAATGAAAAGCTCATTGCTCAGTTTCAATGGTTATTTAACATACCATTAAAATAGCCTGATACAAAATTTAAGGGGCATACCAAACACATTAAACACTTAATGGATACATGCAGTGGTTAATTTAAGGCATGGGTGAGTAAATTGGTGGATTGCACCCATGAAACATCAGCAAGTAATGGAAATATAATTGGAATAAAAACTGGCCATTAAAAAGGGTGATACGAAGTGTAATGGTGAAAAGTAATGGGCTTACATGAAGAAAATGGAAGATTAATGGAATTTAATGGAACGTTAATGGATTTTAATGAAGCAGTGACATCCCATTCAATTTGGGAACTTAACTGAGGGTTATTATTGTAATTTGCATATACTGTGCAGCTTATAATGCGTTTATCAGTGTATGTTTCATTTTGTATTTCTTTCAGACTTTGTTTGATTTTGATGTGTACCATGTTGGTACCACAGTGGTATAAAATTTCTAGATGCACTGATACCACAGTGATACCAAATAAGCTTAGGATTTATATGTGCACCAATCTGCTCATCTAACATAATACCCTTGTGGTGACATTACAAAATACTGATACCACGGTGGTACCAAATAAGTCTTGGTGGTATATAGAAAACAATGTCATACTACCATTGCATTATCATTGGGAACTTCTAGGGCAATATAGAGTCCCACATGAAACTGGACTCAAAATTACATAATACCACTGTGGTACCATTACCCATTTACTAGTCCGGGCAACCTGCCGAAATTGCCATAGGGATGCCACTGTACCATGGCACTACCACTGAGGCCAGAAACCTGACTGGGCTAACACCATTGTACTACCAGACTACCACTGGGTAGTACCATTGCACAGTTTCAGGCATACCCAGCTATTGCCATTGATAGAACACTGAGTTGCCATTGCAACACATTTGGTAAGGGTAGCTATTTAGCTATAGTAAGAAACTGCTTTGGGATCAAAAGTTCATGCCTCTTTAAAAGCTAGTATTCCAGATGAGCCTGCTGACTGCCAGTTCTCCTAAGCAGACATTGAAATAAACATATATTTATATCACAAATATGATACAATATAATGACAAGCAGTTGCTGTCACACAATTCAGTACCTGCCTGAAGCCTGATGGAATTTTTGGCACATACATAACATTAAGAAAATTGCCACAAAGAACTTGTTTTATCCAAACCAACAAGACTTAATTCTTTATTTTTCCTTCTCCCAGTAGCTGAAGGAAATTTTGAAGTCATACAGACACCAGACGTTGTTGATGCCTCATTGGGTGACACTGTGAAACTGGTATGAAAATTTAAAGGGGCAGAACAAAAGACTATTGGGGTTGTTGCATGGTACAGGGAACAGGAAGGAAAAAATAAAACAGAAGTCAAGGAGAAAGAACATGGAAGAAGATTTCAAATGACAGACAAGGAGTCTTTTATTAATAATTGCGATGCATCTTTGGAGATCAGAAATGTAACAATGTCGGACTCTGGGCTGTACTTTTTCGAAGTGGAGCTAATGGAACTTGGAAAAGTCAGTGGGAATGGCACCAAACTCTCTATAAGTAGGTATTTTAATATGTTATATTTAACTGTAAAAGGTACCCATGAGCAGGCTTTGTGGTGCAGAGTGATGGGGCATCCATTCTGCATGCTGGTGACCCACATTCACGCTCTAAGCCTAAGATGACTGGAGCAGAGGCCAGCTGGAGGATTAAGAAGTATCTATGTGGTTGCCTCTGCTCATGAGGGTAGGATCCTTACCTGTAGTGGCTTTTGGTGGTGGTTTGGCAGTGTGGGTGACCATGCTGTGCTAGGCATGCCCCCACAGGATGCTGTGATGTACTCATGCATGTGGGTGGAGTGTGGGAGCAAAAAAAAAAAAAAGGAATGAAATACAATGGAAAGAGGGGCACCCATTGTCCTGGGGGCTGACATTACTGCTTGCCAAGTAGGGAATCTGATTTCCATTACTGAGTTGGGGATCCTAGTCAGGTAAGCCAAAGGTGGCTCACATCCACAGGGCTGTGTAATGCCTCTTGCAGAGGGACACTGGCAACTGCTGAGGCATGGCGGCCCTCTGCTGGTCCAAGTGGAGGGTGCTGTGTCAGCAGATTATACCATCCATATGCTTTCTCACAAGCTTTCCACACAGGACTCTTATTTTAAAGTCAGAGTTTAGTTTATAAACAAAGTTTATAAGTCTGTGATACTTAAAATTAAACTTGCACAAGTAAAGGCTGTATTCTCCACAGTGTTCAGAGCTTGCACCTCCATGTTTGATGATGTGTCCCACATTCTGAAGGCCGGTGTCCTACATTTTCCCACATTTTGGTTTTCAGTGTCCCACATTTCAGTGAAAAAAGGCTGAGTGGCATGGCAGTGTTATCACATTATTCTCACCTTGTTAACCTCATTCAGCAATCACCCATGTTGTTCACTGGCACATCCTGGCCTGAGCTGGGTTACTGAAGTCAAACTAAAGTGGTGTTAATGCTGAAATTAACACTCATGAACAGGAGGGTTAAAGTGACTTTTGAAAATAAATCAGAAACATAGTACAGTACTCGCACGGGTAATTAGTCACAAATGACTGATTATTTTGCCTCTAAACATGGAAACATAGAATTTGTTGGCAGAAAAGGACCCATAGGCCCATCCAATCTGCCCTATTTTTCCCTGCCTGTTCCAACACCTTGGACACTATTTGGTCTTTGGTGTCCCTCCTGCCAACCTTTCCTCCACTTATTATATTCTTGCTTCACGGCGCTGCCAATGTACCAACTAGTGCTAGGTCATCTATCTATCATCTTACGGGACCATCCTGCCACTGAGCTCCTACCGAAAGGGGTACCAAACATTACCTATTAACAATGCCTCCTTTAGCTGCACTCACAAGGTGTCTGTCTAATTCTCTACTTCTCTGTAAATATCAAACCTGTTACTCCCTCCCTCTATCAGCAAACTTATTGTTCTCTTGAAAACTGTAAAATACAGTTCTTGGTAACATGTTCAGTGCAATGTATAGCTGATCTTGATTCTGCAATATTGTATAACTAAAAAAACTGTAATCTTTAGCTGCCATTCTATGTCTATGTGTATTAAGTGTTTATGTTTGTTTTTCTGATGCAGAGCCTTTGTAAATGAGTCCCTGACTCAAAGGTTGTAATCCTAAAGTTTATTAAATAAATAAATAAAAATATTATGACTATCCCATACATGCTTGAAGCTCCCCACTGTTTTTGCCCCAACCACCTTGTCTGGCAGGCTGCTCCAGGTGTCCACCACCCTTTCTGTGAAGAAGTATTTCCCCACATCCCTCTTAAACTACCCCCACCTCCACTGCATGCCTTTGTGTTCTAGTACTTTTCCTCCTCTGAAAGAGACTTCGCATGTGCACCTTGTTCACCCATTTGAGATACTTACAGATCTCAATCATGTCCCCTCTCACTGTACTCTCCTCCAGGGAGTAATTGAAATCCCACAGCCTCTTCTCATACAGCTTCCTATGCAGCTCCTGCACAATTTTTTGTATCCCTCTTTCATTCATTCATTCAAATTTTATTTATACAGTGCAATTCTCATTACGATTCAAAGTGCTTTACACCAAAAATATAAAACAATTAAAATACAATATAAATATAACATGCACATATAAATAGCTACTTCTTAATAATCAATAACACATTAATCAAATTCTGGAAAGGCCTGTCTAAATGAATAAATTTTTTATCTCCTGTTTAAATTGATTGATGGTAGGGCTATCTTGGATATGGTGAGGTAGAGAATTCCATAGGATCGGGACTGCAAATGAAAACGTACGGGCACCTGATGTTTTCAAGATGACCTTAGGAATCTCTAGCAGTTTGTCATCTGTGAAGTGAAGAGAGCAGATGGGGTGATAGGGATGCAGGAGGTCTTGCAGGTAGCTGGGCCTCTACCAATGTAGGGCCTTATAGGTCAGCAAACTGACCTTGAAGGAGATCCACCACCTAACTGGCAGTCGGTGCAGATAGCGGAGCACAGGTGTAATATGACATGACCTAGATAGGCCAGTCAATAACCTGGCCACTGCATGCTGCACTAGCTGCAGGTGGTGAAGATCAACCCCCGACAACCCTAGGTACAGGGCATTGCAGTAATCAAGGCACGAGATCACAAAGACATGGACCAGTGCTGGCATATCACCAGGGGGAATCAGACGGTTAATCCTGGCAATGTTCCTCAGATGGTAAAATGAGATCTGGATCATGGCTGACAACTGTAACTTAAGTGCCAAGCCACAGTCCAAAACAATGCCCAGATTCTTCACCTAATCCGAGGTGAGCAACTGGGAGTCTCCAAGCCATAGCCCAGAGATTTGATCAGATTGCACCCTCACCCGCCAGCGACCAGGTTCCAGCATCAGTACTTCAGTCTTGTTCAGACTCTACTTCAATCAGTTGGCCCTCATCCAGTCTTGGATCTCAGCAAGGCAGCTGTTAAATACCGAGACCATCTCCTGCAGCTCGGGTGCAAAAGACAGGTATATGGGAAGTATCATCTGCATAGCAGCAAAAAATCAGTCCATACCATCTTATAATGTCCCCCAGTGGTAGCATATACACAGCAAATAACATGGGGGACAAAATAGAGCCCTGCAGGACCCCACATGGCAAGGGCAGAAAAAATCCCTGACACCACTCTCTGTGACCTGCGAGTGAGGAAAGATTTAAACCAGTTGAGCACTGTACCAGCCAGTCCACAACAAACCCCAAAAGGCCCATCTTCTTAAAGGTGGAAGCTGCTTTGAAACAACTGGGAGCTGGGAAGGAGACATAGTATTGAACTGGGAATTTGCTGGAAAGCACAATCATACTCGAATCTGAGGGAGGTGTACCTTACTTTAAATTTTACAGTTGTTATTGCCTTTTTTTTTTAATCAAGAAGGGGCTTGTAATACTGCTTATGTACCTGTAGATTGGGAGTTTAAATCCAGAGGGATTGAAATACTGCATAATGTTTCCCTTGTGGACAGCTGGCTTATTGTTTACTAGTATTTTGGTGAAATTTTACATCAAGTTATTTTTGTTACAGTAAAGTATTCACTGGTGGCTGAGGATTTTTCATTGTAAGTCCTGCAGTTTATTGGAATTCTGTATTTGGCTGCTTATGTACTTGTAGATTGGGAAAAACCAGAGGGATTGAAATACTGCATATTTTTCCCTTGTGGATAGCTGGCTTGTAGTTTGCTAATATTTTGGTGACATTTTGCATGAAACTATTTCTGGTACAGTGAAGTATTTACTGGTGGCTGACGATTTCTCATTGTAAGTCCTGCAGTTTAGTGGAGTTGTGTATTTGATCTAGACAGTGCCTTGGGTGGTTGAAACTGGTTTACTCTGATTGCCTTCAGAGCACAGACAACCAGGTTGTATAAGGCTGGGTCAGGGGATGCTTACATCATAGGTATTTTCAGCCAGTATTTTTGGGTGGGGTCTTCCAAAACTGATAAGGTTACTATAAGCCACAAGTGTGTAGCAGATTCAGGCAGAAAGGCCCATTGAACTGGAAATCTGCAGGAAAGCACAATCTTGCTCAAATCTGAAGGAGGTGTACCTTACTTTAAATTTGACACTTGTTGTTTTTTTTAAATCAAGGAGGAGTTTGCTAGACTGCTTATGTACTTGTAGAGTGGGAGTTTAAATTCAGAAGGATTAAAATTCTGCATATCTGCCAGCCCGGTGGCACAGAGGGCTGAGGCATGGTGCCTTACCTCAAACCACACTGGCGACCCAGGTTCGGGAACAGACTTGGGTCACTGGGGGTCGGCAGGGATGGGAGAGGATTGAGTGTCCATAAGACTGCTCTTCTCTCTCTGGGAGTGGGTTAGGGTGATGCCACACTCTGTAGAGGCCCCTGGTGGAGACCGGGAGCACTACAAGATGCAGCGTGATGGCAGGGGAACCAGAAAAATGGAGAAACATCCCAGATTGGCCAGGATGATGGCAGACGATCTGCCGATACCACCGAAGAACTCTCGAGGAGCCTGACCATCTCATCTGCACCCTGGGGCTGAGAGAAAGAGTGTGCTGACTGCCCCACTGGTGCCTTCCCCCTTGGAGGAGAGGGACCCACTCGTCAAAAGGTTATGCCGAGCTACCCCAGGGTTGGCTGCGATTTGAGGTTGGGGGTTCCAAGGGAGGACAGTAGATGGATGTTGGGGATCATGGCTGCCAGAAGGAAATGGCAGATCTGGGGCACGTAGGAGGGGATAAAGAAATAATGCAAAAAAAAATTCTCATATTTTGTTTTTCTCTTGTGGACAGCTGGCTTATTGTTTACTAGCATTTTGGTGACATCTTGCATCAAACTATTTTTGGTAGTGTGTCACAAACACACTCTGGGAGTCAGACCCTCTGATCCCACAGTGCCCAACCTCAAAGTGCAATATGTGAAAAGGAGATAAACAGGGACACCCTCCTGTCTGTTTTGGGTCTGAGCAACTACCAGTCTCGAGTCCTGGGGTCAAATATGAACCCTTTTTCGCTAGCACGCCCAGGAAACAGGTGCAAAAATCACACCCTCTTTGGGGAAAGCAGTGCAATACTTAACCCAGTGGACACACAACCTGGTTCACAATCCCCCTTCTGACTCAATTGAGACCTAGGTATTTTCTTACCTGTGGTATAAGGTGACACACTATAAGCACTTTAACAGTTATGTCAGAATTATCGTCACTGTCCCAGCATTCACATTCAAAATGAGAAAATGTCACAGACAGGATTTTAAGTAAAACCAAGTTTACTAAAATTTAAAATAGTAAATGAAATACAAAACATATACCATTAAAGGTGCTTAAAAAATAAAGTTTACTTACTTACTAATGGTACAGTCATAAAAATAAATGGACAGGTATAAACAAACTGCCTTATACTGAGTAACTGATTCTACCTCAGTTTCAGTTGGTAAATAGTGGTGCTGAAATTACCTAATGTTGGTAGAAGTGCTTAAGAGTCCAGAACACAAGTGTCTCTTGAAAATCCAAACACAAGTATGCCTTGTCCCCTCAGCAACTTGACAATATCATGAGGGGAAAAGGGTCCCATCCAGCTTGTGAGGTCACAGCTCTGTGGTGATGCTGGATGTGAGGTCACTCTCATTCATGCATACTGAATTAGTCACATGCATCTGCACATAGTTAAACATTCCACTTAAAAAAATATATACTTTTTAAATTCAATAAAAATACCACCAACAACTTCATCTGGTTCAAGGTCAGTTGGCATTCGTCTGTATCCCCCCCCCCCGGGTTGTGCCTGAAAATAGGCAGGATTTGTCTAGTGCACTTACCCGGTCAACACAAACTAAATAAATAAATAAATTAATGAGCCACAGAGCATGAATTATGACAGGACAGAAAATCCCTTTGATCTCTCAGAACAACATCCTGTAAGACACTTCTCTTAGCTATGAGGAGTTTCACGGGTATCTGTCAGAGTTGGCTTACCTCCTGATGTCGTAAAATGCAATATTTTATAACAGGTTTCTCTTGGTTCAAACTAATGGCTAGTTTTACTGTACAGCCTGTTACAACTTGGTGTCAAAAGGAAGCTCTTGATTAGTTTTTCCACTGGGACAAGGATAGAGCAGATCCTCCTTTTCTCTCTGTTCAAATCCTATGCTCCATGATGCTTTTCTGCTTGGTCTGTTTTCCTAAGCAGAAGTCTAAGACATATGTTTATATCAAAAATATAACAAGCAGATGGCTATCATCATGCAATGGAGCATTATTCACTGGTGGCTGAAGATTTTCTTAAGTCCTGTAGTTTAATGGAATTCTGTATTTGGCTGCTTATGTACTTGCATATTGGGAGTTTAAATCCAGAGGGCTTGAAATACTGCATATTTTTTTCCCTTGTGGACAGCTGGCTTGTTGTTTGTTAGTATTTGGGTGACATTTTGCATCAAACTATTTTTGGTACAGCGAAGTATTCACTGGTGGCTGATGATTTTTCACTGTAAGTCCTGCAGTTTAGTGTAGGTTACTGGAGTTGTGAATTTGACCCAGACAGTGCCTCAGGTGGCTGAAACTGGTTTGCTTTGATTGCCTTCAGAGCACAGACCACCATGTTGTATAAGGCTGGGTCAGGGGATACTTACATCATAGGTATTGGGCTCAACTGCTTTATTTTTCTCTGATTGAAATTGTTCTATGCAGCATATATTTTCTGTTAAATTGTTGTGTAGGTTGTCTTGCTGAAAGGAAGAAAAGCACTCACTAGTGTGGTGGTCAGAACTGTAGCTGATTGTTTCTGGAAGGCATGGGTTTGGTCCCACCAACCCCGCGGGCATCATTTCTTTTATACCAGGGGTTCTGACATCACTTCCCCAAAAGAGCAAAAGACATACAACTGTCATATTCTTAACAGCCCAGCACACTGCATAGGGGGTAAACGCATGCACATACTAATAAAAAAATAAATAAAAATTAAACAGGAAGGGAGAGAGACATGTGGGGAGTGGTGTAATGCACTGGCTGTGGGGTGGCAGTCTCATAGGAGACATTAAGGAGGCTGTGATTCTGCCCTATGTGCAGGCACCTCTCTGCTCTGAGGGAGGAGGTTGCCTGCCTCCAGGCTGACCTGGCAAGGAATAGTGAAATCTCCTCCCCCACCCAGGGACCACCACGGCCACCACCAATGCCTCAGAAGTTGCCCAGAAGGATAAGCATGTGGACCACGGCAGGCTCAGGGAGGGTGAGGGTGGTGGAACAGAGGCACATCCCTCCAGTTGTACCTCTCCACAATTCATACACTGTTCTGGCAGAGCGTGCATCCTCTATGAAGGCACCTGCAGTGGAAACCAAGGAGGATGCTGGGAACCTCCACAAGGGAGACCCACAGGAGGGTGGCACAGGACCCCACAGGGGAAGGAAACAGCTCCTAGTGGAGGACTCAATTGTTAGGGGGTAGAACTGGGGCAGGAAGGGGAAAGGGAGGTAAGGTGCCTGTCCTACACCATGGCTTGGAGGGTCAGGAAGCGAATCCTCAGGATCACGGAAGCAGCTGCACAGGAAAGGGAGCTAGACCTCATTGTCCACCTAGGGACAAATGACCTAGATGGGAATGGGATCAGAGCAGTGCAGGAGGAGTTTGTGGAGTTGGAGAGGGGCTTTAGACAAGTAACATGCATGGTAACCTTCTCGGAGGTGCTGCCTGTCTATGGCATGGGTAAGGTTAGGGTAGTCTGCACTGTGGGATTCAATGAATGGTTGAAAAACTGTTATGAAGCACAGGGTTTTGGCTTCAGTGGGAATTGGGGGGCCACCTGGAGGAATTCAGGCCTATGCTGGCACAATGCTCTGCATCTGTCCAGGAGGGTACCAGGCTCCTAGGTGATAGGTTTAAAAGCTTCACTGGCAAGCTTTCAAACTAACCAAGGGGTGAGGCACTGAAAAGGAGCAAGGAATTCCCAGCCTCCCCCCAAACAACATGGTAGTTAGTGAGGTAAACACCAAGGTAGAGAGGCCGACAGGAAGCAGGACAGGGTAAATGGAGAAAAAGACAATAAGGGCAAGGGTGGGGCTAAAAGGGGTAGGCCATCACAAAGTGGAGGGTGATAAACACAAATGCCCATAGTCTGGGTAACAAGCTTCCTGAACTAGTGGCCTTGATAGAAGAGGGACGCCTGGATATAGTGGCAGTCACAAAAACATAATACACATAGAACCATGACTGGGATGTCAACATACCAGGGTACACAATCTACAGGAGAGACAGGGAGGGTAAAAGAGGAGGAGGAGTAGCTCTCTACACAAGGAAAGGGATCAAAGCAATGGAACTAAAGGGTAAACAGGGAGAAGAGGAGGCACTCTGGGTCACCTAGGAGACAGGCAATGGCACCACAATCTGCGCAGGGTTTGTGTATAGATCTCAGGGGAAGGAAATGGACATGGAAATGACAGAAGGCATCCTTAGAATGGCAGAAAAAGGGGAGATATTGTTGGGGGGCATGAATATGCCAGATGTTAACTGGAGCACATTTGCTGCAGCCACATCCAAGAGCAGGGTCATTCTCAATGCCCTACAGGGGGCATGTCTCGACAGCTAGTGTTGGAACCCACTCGGGAGGGAGCAATCTTAGACCTGGTACTCTCTGACAGGGACAGAGAGAGGATCTCGGATTTAGAAATGGGTAGCTATCTGGGAACAAGTGTCCACCAAACAGTGTGGTTCACCATAAACACAGCCGTAGAGTCAAGCCATACAAAAGTGAGGGTACTGGACTTTAGGAGGGCTGACTTTGGCAAAATGGGAGAGTGCCTAAGGAATGCACTAGCAAATGGGCAGTAAAGAGGGGTGGAGGAACAATGGGGAAAAATCAAAACTGCCATCACAGAGGCAACAATTCTTTGTGTGCAGCAAATAAAAAAAAAAAAAAATGATGGAAAAAACCTCTATGGTTCTCAAAAGAGGTGGCAGGGAAAATTGGGAGAAAAAGACAGCATTCAGGAAGTATAAGGAATCACAGAAGCAGCAGGACAGAGAACTGTATCAGTTAAAACAGAAGGAAGCGGGGAAGGCAGTCAGAATAGCAAAGGCCCAAACCGAGGAAAAGATAGCCAACTCAGTTAAGAATGGGATAAAACCTTTTATAGGTACATTAGGGAGCGAAGAAAGACCAAGGGAGCCATAGTGAGGCTTAATAAAGGGGAGGTGGGCATAGGGTGACAGTGAAAAGGCAGAGATACTGAATGAATACTTTTGCTCAGTATTCATGAAAGAAGAGATGGGGAAGGTACCTAAACCAAAGAATAGAAGCACTCAGGATAAGGGAGTCGATACCAGTCCATTCACCAAAGAAAGGGTCCTGAAAGTACTCCTAAAACTCAAGGTGGACAAAGCAATGAGGTCTGATGGGATTCACCCCAGAATTCCAAAAGAACTAAGGGGAGAACAAGTGACACCACTAACTACCATTTTTAACAAATCATGGAAGGATGGTGTGGTACCTGAGGACTGGAGGAAGACAGATGTGATTCTCCTTCACAAAAGTGAGAGTAAGGCAGAGGCAGAAAACTACAGATATGTTAGTTTGACCTCAGTGGTAGGGAAAATAATGGAATCACTTCTGAAAGAAAGAATTGTTGAATACTTAGAGGCCAGCAGAGCCCAGGACCCGAGGCAGCATGGATTCACAGTGGGAAGGTCATGTCGGATGAATCTAATAGATTTCTTTGACTGGGTGACCAAAGTAGTAGACCATGGAGGGGCTGTGGATATGGCCTACCTAGACTTTAGCAACACATTTGACACAGTCCCACACAAAAGATTAATAAACAAGTTAGCCAGCCTGGGAGTGGGTTCCAGGGTGGTAGCCTGGGTTAAAAATTGGCTGAACAACAGGACACAGTGGGTAACAGTAAACGGAGTCCACTCCAATGAAAGGGGTGTTACTAGCGGGGTACCGCAGGGTTCAGTACTGGAACCAATCCTCTTTAATATCTTTATCAGTGACATTGCAGAGGGGCTGAAAGGAAGAGTATGCCTCTTTGGAGACAACACAAAGATCTGCAAAAGGATTGATACACAAGGGAGGGTGGAAAGGATGAGAAGGGACTTGGCAAGGTTGGAGGAATGGTCAAAATATGGCAGCTTAGATTCAGTGCAAAGAAGTGGAAAGTAGTGCACCTGGGAAACAAAATCCCAAGGGAAGAGTACTTGGGGGGACTATATTAACAGCAAAATGGAAAGAAACCTGGGGGTAGTCATATCATATGACCTAAAGGTAGGCAAGCAATGTGAAAAGGCAGTAGGAGGGCTGGGGGATACTAGGATGCATAGGGAGAGGCATCACCAGTACAAAACAGGAAGTTGTTATCCCTCTGTACAGACAGTTGGTGAGACCCCAATTGGAGTACTATATGCAGGTCTGGAGACCCAATCTCCACAAGGACATACACAGGATGGAGGCAGTCCAGAGGAGGGCAACTAAAATGGTGCAGAGTCTGCACCAAAATCCATATGAAGAGAGACTAAAGGAGCATAAAATGTATACCTTTATGGAAAGGAGGGAGAGGGGGGACATGATATAAACTTTCAAGTACCTCAAGGGAATCAACAAGGTCCAAGAGGGTAGAATCTTTTAGAAAAAAAGATGTGCAAGAACAAGGGGACACAATTTGAAGATAAAGGGGGATGGCTCAGGGGTAACATGAGGAAGTACTTTTTCACAGAGAGAGTGGTGGACGCATGGAACTGCCTTCCTGAGGTGGTAGTGGGGTAAAAACAGAGGGGGAATTCAAGAATGCATGGGACAGACATAAGGCAATTCTAGTGGGGGGGTTGGAGGAAGTAGGCTGTTAATTAAGGATCTGCAGCTTATCCAATAGGTAGGGAAATGGGCAGACTGGTTGGGCCAAGCAGTTCTTATCTGCCATCAAAGTCTATGTTATTATGTTTCTATGTAACCCGCAGGTGCTCCAGCAGCACCTCATGGTTCATGGTGTCAAATGCTGCTGAGAGATCGAGGAGAATCAAGATGGAATGTCTCCCCCGATCCCTCACTGCTAGGAGATAATTTAGCACCCGAACACAGGGCAGTCTAGGTACTATGCCTTTTCCTGAAACCCAACTGGAGAGGATCGCAGATGCTGTGAGCTGTTAAGTGGGTCTCCAGTTGAATGGCCACCACCTTCTCAATAACCTTACGCACAAAGGGAAGGTTAAAGACAGGTCTGTAGTTTGTCAAGCAGTCCAGATCCAGTGAAGGTTTTTTCAGGAGTGGCCTTTCAACCACCTCCTTCAGGGGCCCAGGAAAGACCCCTGTCACTAGACAGCATTGGACTGTCCTGGCTAGGACCAGGCCTTTGACATCAACACACCTCACTAGGAGACACGTTGGTCCCGGATCCAAACTACAGTAGGTTGGCCATAATTTCCGGACAACCTTCACAACAGCTACGACAGCCAACTGGTCAAAACTGGACCAGATAGACTAACAGCCTCTGAGCTCAGGCCCGTTACAACAAGGCCCATTAGAGGGTGCTGACTGGATTTCCAATCTGATGGAGGCAATTTTATTTGCAAAGAACAGAGCGAACTCATCACATCTTGATTGTGAAAAAGCTCCCCTGGACTGAAGACAGGCTGGATTGTATAACCTACTGACGGTGCAGAAGAGCTGAGCCAGTCTGTTAGTTGCTGCAGTAATCTCCTTGGACAGGAACTCTGCCTTCTTACAGGAGATTGCCAATTGATGGTCTGTATATTAGACCATCAATATAAGCTTGTCCTCCTCCAAATCGATCCTCCTCCAGCACCACTCCAACCTTCAACCCCTCATACTCATCTCCCTGATAGTCCATCAATCCAGAGGGGCCTCTGTTGTAAGGTGAGGGGTCTAACATGGACAGGTGCGATGGAGTCAAGGGCCTCGGTAATAACCCTATTATAGGTCAGAACCAGTTCCCCTGGCTCCTCGCATGCACTCATCAAGCCTGATAGATCCAGCTCCACCGTCAGACCCTGTGGGGTCAAACCCCTTACAGGGCAGTACTGGACCATCTCCTTAGGGGAAGATCTACTGGGGGGGGGCCTCGAATGAGATCCTCACAGTATGGTGGTCTGACCAAATGACCAGTTCCACCATAAGGTTGAACACCTCCATTCCCAGCAGGAAGACAAGGTCTTCTAGACTGCTTCCGCCCTGTCAATTTCCTTTTGGAGGAGCAGCCCCCAGAACTGGACACAGTACTCTAGGAGGCATGTCTCTAGTGAGTGATACAGTAGCAACACCATCTCCCTTCTTCTGCTAAAATTCCCCCTCCCTATGCACCCCAGCATCCCACTAGCCTTGCCTACTGCCTTGGCCAATTGCCCTGCCACCTTGGGATCATCAGATATGATTACCCCGAGATTCCTTTCTTGCATGGTGACTGTAAGTACCTCACCTCTCATCTTATACACAGCTCCTGGGTCTCCCAAACCTAGTTACATGACTTTTCACGCTCTGGCACTGAAGCCCAGCTGCCACAACCTAGACCAACCCTCTAGTTTCCCTGGCTCCCTTTGCATTCTCTTCAGCTCATCATGAGTGTCCACCCTGTTGCAGATTTTTGTCATCCACAAAGGGACACACCTTCTCCTCCAGTTCCTCAGCAATGTCACTTATGACGACACTGAAGAGGATCAGTCCCAGTACTTATCCCTATGGCACCCTGCTAGTCACTCTCCCATCCCCCAAGTGTCTGCCATTTACCACCACCCTCTGCCTCCTAGCCTTCAACCAGTTGGATACCCAGCTTACCACTTTCTGCCCATCTTCAGGCTGCTTAGTTTCTTTACTAGCCTTCTGTGCAGCACAGTGTCACAAGCCTTATTAAAGTCCAGATAGGCCACATCCACTGCCCAAAAAGAACTGTAGACAGACACACTCACCGGTGAGTTGGCTGTTTGAAATTTATTGGTGAGTGCTCCAATGTTCACATGATTTGTAATGTATTTAAATGCATCATGGATATGTTTTCATGATTGACTTCATATATTCATGTGTGAACATGTGGTACCGCACCCTCATTGAGCTTTGCGAGAGGCGAATGCACATGGGGTGTTAATTCACCTTGTTTGAATTTCACCAATACATTTCAAACAGCCAACTTAGCGCTGAGTGTGTCTGTGATTGGATGGTGTAATTTTGTTTCCCAGGAAACACTGCACCTTCGGGTAGCACAGTGTCAGTGCACTGCATTTTTTCTCATGGTATCAGGAGGGAGGAGTAGCCAGTCAAACAAATCAGGAGAGATACTAATAGAATAGGAAACAAGTGAGGATTTTTACCAGTAAATAGCAACTAACCTGTTTTTTAAGTGTCTTTTAAAAAAAGCCAGCAGGTCAAGAGGTTTAGGACAGGTGTCAGCAAAGAAAGAAAGGTGAGGAGGGTCACATGACTGGAACTGACAAATCAGAGCCTAAACAGAAAGTGCTGCCTGGGGAGGTCCCATCTGGAGGATAAAAGTAGGCACTGCTAACATGTCCCACGCATGTTCATGTTACTTTCAGCATGTGAGTGGAACAGCACAGGAGTGGAACAAGTGTATGACTGGCATGTTAAGCATCCGCAGGTGTCTGAAGGAGGAAGCAGGAAAGGGGGGAGAACTCTGCCGGTCAACTAAGGTAAGGTGCCTGTTACCTCCTGTTACATTCACTGCAGGGATGGGTGAAATGTATCAACTGGTATCAACTTCTGTAAACAGTAGTAACACTCTGGATACAGAAGTTGATACCGGCCAATTTACAGAAGAAAGGGTTCTGAAAGAACTCTTAAAACTGAAGGTGGACAAAGCAATGGGGCCTGATGGGATTCATCCCAGAATTCTAAAAGAACTAAGGGTAGAACTAGTGACACCACTGACTACCCTTTTAACAAATCATGGGAGGATGGGGTGGTACCTGAGGACTGGAGGAGGGCAGATGTGATTCCCTTCACAAAAGTGGGAGCAAGGCAGAAGCAGGAAACTATAGACCTGTTAGTTTAACCTCAGTGATAGGGAAAATGATGGAATCACTTCTAAAGGAAATAATTGTCGAGTATCTAGAGGCCAGAGGGGCACAGGACCCTAGGGCAGCATGGATTCACAGCGGAAGATCATGCCAGACCAAATCTGATAGATTTCTTTGACTGGGTGACCCAAAGTAGTAGATCAGGGAGGGCTGTGGACATGGCCTACCTAGACTTTAGCAAGGCATTTGACACAGTCCCACAAAAGATTAATATACAAGTTAGCCAGCCTGGGAGTGGGTCCCAAGATGACAGCCTGGGTAAAGAATTGGCTGGAGAATAGGACACAGAGTTATAGTAAATGGAGTCCACTCAGAAGAAAGGAGGGTTACTAGTTGGGTACCGCAGGGTTCAGTATTAGGACCGGTCCTCTTCACTGTCTTTATAAGCGACATTGCAGAAGGACTGGAAGGAAAAGTATGTCTCTTGGCAGATGACACTAAGATTTGCAACAGAGTTGATGCACAGGGTGGGGTGGAAAGGATGAGAAGGGACTTGGCAAGGTTAGAGGAATGGTCAAATGTATGGCAGCTTAGATTCAATGCTAAGAAGTGCAAGTTAATGCACCTGGGAAACAAAAACCCAGGGGAAGAGTACACAATGGGGGGTGAGATACTAACAACAACAGAATGGAAAGGGACCTGGGGGTAGTCATATCAGATGACCTAAAGGTGGGCAAGCAATGTGAGAGGGGGCAGCAAGAAGGGCTAGGGGGGATACTGGGATGCATAGGGAGAGGCATCACTCAGTAGAAAACAGGAAGTTATTATCCTCTGTACAGACAGCTGGTGAGACCCCATCTGAGTACTGTGTGCAGTTCTGGAGACCCAATCTCCACGAAGACATAGACAGGATGGAAGCTGTCCAGAGGAGGGCAACTAAATGGTGCAGGGTCTGCACGGAAGTCGATATGAAGAGAGACTTAAGGAGCTTAATATGTATAGCTCGAGGAAAGGAGGAGAGGGGACATGATAGAAACTTTCAAGTACCTCAAGGGAATCAACAAAGTCCAAGAGGGTAGCATCTTTCAAAAAGAGTGTGCAAGAACAAGAGGGCACAATTTGAAGATAGAGGGGAGCAGCTCAAGGTAATTTAAGGAAGTATTTTTTCACAGAGAGGTTGTGGATGCATGGAGCGGCCTTCTGGAGGAGGTTATGAGTCAAAATCAGTGGGGAATTCAAGCATGTATGGGATAGTCATAAGGCAGTTCTGGGGGGTTGGGGTAGGAAGAAGTAGGCTGCTGGTTAACTAGGATCTGCAGCTTATCCAGTAGGTAGGGAAATGGGCAGACTGGGTGGGCCAAGCGGTCCTTATCTGCCATCAAATTCTATGTTTCTATGTTTCTATGTAAAGGTTAGGTCAAAACTGGGAAAAGTACAACCACCCTAACTTCGGTAAGAATACAAAAGGATTTAGGGAGAGTTTGAGAAACTACAAACAGCCTATTTAAGGTCAGGCTACAATGGGAAAAGCTAATAAAAATCTAATTAAAAATTTAAGAGAGAAGCAAAGTAGTACCTAATTAGGATACAGTAAAATGGGGGTAATGTAGACAAGAAGAGGGGAAATAAAGAAACACCCTATCTGAGGTATGGGTATAAATTCATTTTCAAGTAATAAGGGGAGCAGCTTTGAGAATAATGGGAGTGGTGCAGTCACAGTGCAGTGGCTTTGGACCAGCAGTCTTCAGGAATACCTTCTGGAGACTGAGGTGCTACCCCATGTGCACCTCTCTGGGATGAGAGGGAAGGCTCCTAGACTCTGGGCTGAGTTGGATAGGATTTGTGGGACCTCTTCCCCCACCCAGGGGCCACTAAATCCATCACAGGAGGACTAGCCGAACTGTGGTGGGCTCCAGGAGGAGGAGGGCTGGGGGTAAGGGAATGCATTCCTCAGACAGTGCCACTACAGAACTCTTTCACCACCCACTGGGACAGGACTGCTGAGACAAGGCATCTGAGGTAGTGGCAAGGGAGAATGCGCAGGTCTTTCAGAGCAGAGGCACCAAGGTGAGAGGAAGAGGACCCTAATGGAAGTGGGTACAACTTCTGGTGGGGGACTCAGTTGTCAGGGGTTTAGTTTTGGGAACACCATGGAAGGAAAGGAGGGAGGTGAGGTGTCTACCTGGTGACTCGGCACGGAGGTATGGGGAGTGGATCCTTAGGGTCACTAAGGCAGCGGGGTAGGAAGGAGAGCTGGATGTCATTGTCCATCTGGGTACAAATGAACTGGCAGAGGACACAACCTGGATGGGTCAAGACATGTTTAGGGAACTTGGGAGTGCCTGAAGCAGGTAGCACCCATGGCAGCCTTCACCGAGGCATTACCTAAGCAAGGCTTGGGAGAGGACAGAACACACTGCTTTTCAGTCTTCAACAGCCGGTTGAAGGCATGGTACAGAAAGGAGGGGTTTGGTTACATTGGGGACTGGGATCTTACCTGGAGGGATAAAGGCCTGTACAAATATGATGGCGTCCATCTATCCAGGAGGAGAACAGCAATCCTGGGTGGGAGATTTAAATGCTGCTTTGATGGGCATTTAAACTAGCCAAGAGGGGTGGCAGAAGAAGCACAGGAGGCAGTGTATGCCCCCAGATGATCGAGCAACACGAAGGATAGCCCAGGGCAAATAAATTCCTTAGGGATAGTGGGGAGAAAGTGCAAGGGGGAGAAAGGGATAGGAGGGCCGAGAGGTGAAACTGTGACAAAGGAAACTACTAGGAAGGGTGGGCAGAGGGAAGATAAAAAGGGGAAGGACAGTACCAGTGAAAAAATAAGGGTAGAGAATGAAGTTGGGAAGGGAGGGTATAGTAGGGGCAAAGAGGGAAAAAGGGAGTGAAGTGTCATGTGCACCAACGCTCAGAGCCAGGAAACAGAATTCCTGATCTTGAGGCTACTACTGCAGAGGAGGACCTGGATCTGGGGGCCATAATAGACAGAATCATAGTGCACTGACAACCACAGCTGGGAGGTGGTCATATGGGGGTAAAACATGTTTAGAAAGGATAGGGCAGGGAGGAAAGGGGGTAGCGGTTTTATATGTAAAGGAAGGTATTAAGGCCGCTGAAATACAAACCTTATATGTGTGGAGGTGGTGTACATGCCACCAGCACAGGGGAAGGACTTGGACAGGGTTTGTAGGGAGGCCATAGGCAAAATGGTAAGCAAAGGGGAAATAATAATTATGGGTGGCTTTAATCTACCGGATGTAGACTGGAACATCCAGGCTGCAGCTACAACTAGGAAGAGGGTCATCCTGGATTCCTTGCAAAGGGCATTTCTCAGACAGCTGGTTATAGATTCCCCTAGGGACTGGGCAGATCTGAATCTGGAACTTATGAACAGGGACAGCATTGCAGATGTTACAGTGGGTAGCCCCCTGGGTACAAGCGATCATCATACAGTGTGGCATGGCACATGGACTGAGCAGAGGAAAACCCACACTAGGATGAGGATCCTGGACTTGACTTCAGGAGAGCAGATTTTAAATAAATGGGAGACTACCTTAGGAAATGGAGGGGGGAGGTACACTGGAATAGAATAAAGGAGAGACTATCTAGGGTAATGGCAAGCTGTTTAGGGGCATTTTTTTTTTTTATTTAGTTGTTTAACCAGGTATAGCACACTAAGCTGAAAGCTTTTTTACAGGAGCGACCTGGGAGCACAAGGAGGTTAAGTGACTTGCTCAGGGTCACACAGTATGCAAGTGGAAGCTGTGGGATTCAAACCCAGGTCTGGTCTGCTAGATGTCACCAGATTTGCAGCTTGGAGCCTTAGACCACTGCGCTATACTGCCTCCATGCCTGCATTAAGCAAGGGTAAGAGGATGAAAAGGCCAATGTGCTTCTCAAAAGCTGAGGCTAAGGTGGTAAAGGAGAACAAAACACTTTTCAGGAAGTACAAGGTGACCCAAAATGGAGGCAGATAGGGAGGTATAGGTAGAGAAACAAAGGGAGGTAGGAAGGAGGGTAAGGACAGCAAAAGCTCAAACTGAGGAAAGGCTCACCCAGGAGGTCAGAAATGGGGACAAGACTTCCTTCAGGTATGTGAGCAAAAAGAAAGTTAAAGGTGGCATAGTGAAAATCAGGAGACTGGGGGACTGTGCAGAGGAAAAAAAGAAAAAGCTGAGATCTTAAACAAATACGTCTGCTCGGTGTTCACAGTAGAAGGGGGGGTGGACTGTTATGCATTAACAGACACTAGGGTTAGTGGACACTAGCCCATTTAGAGAAGAGACAGTCCACCAGGGGTTGGAAGCCCTTAAGAAAAACAAGGCAATGGGACCAGTCAGGATTCACCCAAAGGTACTTAAGGAACTGAACACGGTGCTAGCTGGTTCTCTGGCAATGCTATTAAGTACCTCATTGGAGACTGGGTTGGTTCCAGAGGAATGGAGACAGGCCAGTGTGGTCTCTCTGCGCAAGAGTGGCAGCAGGGAGGAGGCCAGCAATTACAGACCAGTCAGCCTCACATCAGTGGTGGGGAAGTTAATAGAGTCCCTGCAGAAGGAGAGACTGATGGAGAACCTGGAGACACATGGGCTGCAGGACCACTGGCAGTACAGCTTCACAGGGGAGAGAGCATGTCAAGCAAATCTCATTAATTTCTTTGACTGGGTAACTAGGGAGGTGGATCAGGGGAGAGCAGTGGATGTGGCCTGTCTGGACTTCAGTAAGGCCACTGACACTACACACAGGAGGCTGATAAATAAACTTAGCAGCTGGAGGGTGGGGGAAAAGGTGGTGTGCTGGGTATCTAACTGGATGAAAGACATCAGGGTGTTGGTAAATGGCAGTCACTTGGAGGATGGGAGAGTAACCAGTGGAATACTGCAGGGATTGGTACTGGGCCCTGTTCTCTTCAATGTCTTCATAACTGACATTACCAAGGGACTTGAGGGAAAGGTGCGTCTCTCTGCAGATGACACAAAAATCTGCAACAGGGTGGACACCCCATAGGGAATGGAGAGAATGCAAAGGTATCTGGGGAAACTGGGGGAGTGGTCCAGGGAGAGGCAGCTGGGTTTCAATGCCAAAAGTGCAAAGTCATGCAGCTGGGGCTTTGTATAAGATGGGAGGTATTTATAGTTACCAAGCAAGAAACGGTCCTTGCAGTGATCATTTCTGATTATCTCAAGGTGGCAGAATAGTGTGACAGGGCAGCAGGCAAGGTGGGTCAGAAGCTGCGGTGCATGGGAAGGAGCATTTATAGCAGGAGATGGGAGGTGGTGCTGTCCCTGTATTGCTCACTTGTGAGACCCCACATGGAGTACTGTGTCTAGTTCTGGAGGCCGCACCTCCACAGGGTCATCTACAGGATAGAGGCGGTCCAGAGGAGGGCTACTAAAATGGTGTGGGGATTGCAGGAGAAACCACATGAGGAGAACCGGCAGGAGCTCAACATCTACTCCCTAAGAGAGAGGAGAGTGAGACAGGATATGACCGAGACCTATAAGTACCTCACAAAGTGAACAAGAAGCTAGAAGGGAGTCTCTTTAATAAGAGGAAAAGCACTAGAATACTGGGGCATGCTATGAAGCATGGGGGGTTAAGAAGAATGTGATACTTTTTCACTGAAAGGGTGGTGGATGCCTGGAACAGCCTGCCATAGAAGGTGGTGGAAACAAAGGCAGTGGGGAACTTCAAGAATGCATAGGATAGACACATGGGTATAATAAACAGAGGTAAGTGAGGAGGGAGGGACACCTGTGATCAGATAGAGTCAGGGGTGTAGTGTTAGGTGGAAAACAGGGCAGACTAGATGGGTCTACTGTTCTTGTCTGATGACACATTCTGTGTTTCTATATCTCTGTTAGGCCACATCCACTGCTCTCCCCTGATACACCTCCCTAGTCACCCAGTCAAAGAAATCTATGAGATTTGTTTGGCATGACCCCCCCACCCCCCGTCAGATCATGCTGTCGGTGATCCTGCAGTCCATTTGCCTCCAGGCACTCCATCAGCCTCTCTTTCAATAGGTCTTCATCAGTTTTCACTCTTTTAAAGTACGTCTCTTACTACTGTCATTTGACTAAATTCTCATTTCATTTATAATTATTTTTTAAATATTGTCCCATTTTCATAACCTTTTATGCTTTCAAAATATATTACATTTACCTAAGTTGCAGTTCAAAATGCCACTCAATATTCTCCAGAGTGAATCTCCAAAAGTTGAAGACTGGAACTGAATTAAAATAATAAATGTCCAAGGGAAATTCTTTCTTTTAAACGTTCTCGCCTTAAATGTGGAGCTGTTGCTGCGGTATGTGTATCCTTAAGTTCAGAAGTGCAACTGCTCTGGAAAAAACCTTACACACGACCCTTGTTCAGCTTGTATCCAAAATTCTTATTTTATTGCAATGTGCCCCAACATTTCACCATAAAATGGCTTCTTCCGGGGGACTGTATAATAAATGAAAACAGTAAATATGAGTATACAATCTCCATTGATCATATATATTCCGATATTCATTCTTGTGCTCTTATTAATTTTAATGCATTCATATCACGAGTACTAAGTATTATAATATATTGCTGTCATTATATAACCTTCATGCTACTTGAAACAAAAATAGTGAGATAGTCCATAACTGTTCTGTGTGTCCTCAGGCTATCTCCTTTTTACAAAGCTCTCTCCTGTCCCTTTAACCATCGTTAACATGTAGTTATAATGTTAAAGTGCATCCCTTTAAATCCGTGCAGATAATGTTCATACCTTTAATCTTGCTTGTGAATAATATAGTTCTGGTTTTCTGTTTTGTAGGCTGCCACTTACATAAGCTTATCTAGAATAATAAAGCTATAATTAGTTCTGTTACATGGATGTAAAAATGCCTCCTATGGTAATGTTTTTCATCATGCCTACCTAAATGTGCCTCTGTTTCTTTAAAGAAACTTAAATGTTTCTAATGACCACAGGACTCAATCTAATAAAGATGTAAAAACATGTTTGTAAAGTTGTTTTCTAATTTTAGTTCTAATTTTTTCTTTGCAGCGCATAAAATCTAATGACAATATTTAGATCTTCTGTGAAAGTTTAAGTACTTTGTAAACTCATGGTTTTAGTGATTGTGGTAGTCAGAGTCATTCCCTTGTCTTGAGTTCATTTCTCAGAAATTTCATAACCTAATTCAATTTCTGGTAAATTGAATTCTTTACCTGTTTGAGATGCTCTCATGGCCCTCCAAATTCAAATGCGGCAGCAAGAGCTCAGGTCGGGGCCTGTTCCTCTTATACCCGCGTGTGCGTGCTGACATCACTGTCAGCCGATGAGGCTGAAGCCTCCCTGTTGTCAGGTTAACACTGTTACTTGGCAACCGCTATACACGCGGGTATTTTGGACTGAGGACCTCAACTAATTGTGTGTGAACTTATTTTTGCGTTTTTGTTTATCCTGTTTCTTTTCCCTTCTGTGTTGCAATGCATATTATATTTAAGTGTCATCACTTCAAAATTAAAAAAGGGGAAAGAAGGAGTCTTTGGAGATGCACCGGGGGGAGCAATTTCTTCCAACTAATGAAAATTGTATATTTTTAAAAAGTAATGAAAACCTAGGAGTTAGTTCAAACTTCCATAATATCACCATCATGATTGCCAGTTGATTTCTTTATTTAATCCCCTTGTATTATGGTATGTTCCTAGCTCATATATCCATCTTATTTCCTTTCTTTCTAATAATTTTGTATGGTTACCACCTCTGTTGGGTTCCAGTACTAGCTCAATCCCCCAGAATCTCAGTTGTATAGCCGTATGACCCCGGAATTAAAATGCCTAGCCACTGAAGAACTTTCATCCTTCAGTCTGATTGTACTCTTGTGCTCGGAGATGCACTTCTTTAGTTCCCTCGATGTCTGACCCACATAGGGGTGATCGCATGGGCACTGCAATAAATAGATCACTCCTGTAGAGTTACAATCGATATGATCTCTAATAACATATACATATGGGCGACAGTATAGCCCAGAGGTTAGAGGAATGAGGTGTGAACAAGCTTGGTACATCCAGCAGACCAGACCCGAGTTTGATTCTCACAATCTCTACTTGTATTCTGTGTGACTCTGAGCAAGTCACTTAACTGCCCAGTGCTCCCAGGTCACCCCTGAAAACAGGTACTTGTGCCTAGTGGGCCTTACTCGGTTACCAAAGACTAAAATAAAAAAAAATATATATATATATATATATATACTGTGTGTGTGTGTGTGTGTGTGTGTGTGTATATATATTTTTTTCTTTCTTTGCCTGTATAAGGATGTTAAAAATTTTCCCTTTTGGAGGTGTTACCATAGGTTATACATTTGTTACACAGGTACATCCCATTTTTTAAGGGACCTAAAAGGAGCTGTTCTTTCTGTGGTTTCATTGGTTTATGTATCATTTTTACCAATCTATCGTTAATGTTTGGTGCTTTTTTTGACATTACATACAGTTTATGAGTAAAAACTTCAGATGTTTGAGGATTATCTTGCAAAATATGCTAGTGCTTGTTAATAACTTTTCTAAGCATTATAATTTCTTCACAATGTACTGTGCTGAATGTGATTTTTCTATTAGACTAATAACAGCTCTAAAACTTTGAAACAAGCAAAGGAACAAGTTTAATTTGTACTTAGAGAGACGCTTCTCGAACCACATGAGAAAAAAGTTAATAGTCTAATAGAAAAATCACATTCAGCACAGTAACCAATGAAATCACAGAAAGGACAGCTTCTTTTAGGTCCCTTAAAAATGGGATGTACCTGTGTAACAAATGTATAGCCTGTGGTAACACCTTCAAAAGGGAAATTTGTAAACACCCATATACAGGCAAAGAGTATGTTATTAGAGATCACATTGATTGTAACTCTACAGGCGTTATCTATATATTGCAATGTCCATGCGATCACCCCTATGTGGGTCAGACATTGAGGGAACTAAAGAAGTACTTCTCCGAGCACAAGAGTAAAATCAGACTGAAGGATGAAAGTTCTTCAGTGGCTAGGCATTTTAATGCCAGGGTCATACGGTTATGCAATTGAGATTCTGGGGGATCGAGCTAGTACCGGAACCCAACAGAGGTGGTAACCATACAAAATTATTAGAAAGAAAGGAAATAAGATGGATATATGAACTAGGAACATGCCATAATACAGTACATGGGGATTAAATGAAGAAATCAACTGGCAATCATGCTGGTGATTATGAAAGTTTGAACTAACTCCTAGGTTTTCATAACTTTTTAAAAATACATAATTTTCATTAGTTGGAAGAAATTGCCCCTTCCCCGGTGTATCTCCAAAGTCGTCTTCTTTCCCCTCTTTTAATTTTGAAGCGATGACACTTACATACAATATGCATTGCAACACAGAAGGGAAATGAAGCCCGATTGAAAAGAAACAGGATAAACAAATGCAAAAATACAGTGGCGTGAAAAAGTATTTGCCCCCTTCCTGATTTTCTCTGTTATTGCATATTTGGCACACTGGATGTTTTCAGGTCTTTAGACAAAATGTTATATTAGATAAAGGGAACCTGAGTGAACAAATAACACTTGTTTTTTTTTACTTATTTCATTTATTTAATGAAAAAAGTTAACCAACACCAACTGGCACTGTGTGAAAAAGTAATGCCCCTTTACACTAATAACTGGTTACGCCACCTTTAGCTGCAATGACTGCAACCAAACGCCTCTATAATTCAATATCAGTCTTCACATCGCTGTGGAGGAATTGTAGCCCACTCTTCCTCGCAGAACTGCTTTAATTCAGTAACATTGGTAGGTTTTCGAGCATGAACTGCTCGTTTCAGGTCCTGTCACAGCATCTCTATTGGGTTTAGGTCTGGACTTTGACTAGGCCACTCCAAAACTTTAATTTTACTTCTTTTCAGCCATTCTGATCTGGACTTGCCTTTGTGTTTTGGATCATTGTCTTGCTGCAGGACCCAACTACGCTTCAGCTTCAGCTGACGGACAGATGACCGGACATTCTCCTTAAGAATTTTCTGGTACAGAGCAGAATTCATGGTTCCTACAATTACAGGCAAGTCGTCCAGGTCCTGAGACAGCAAAGCATCCCACACCATCACACTACCACCACCATGTTTGACTGTTGGTATGATGTTCTTACTGTGGAATGCTGTGTATGCTTTCGCCAGACATTATGGGATCCATGTCATCCAAAAGTTCCACTTTGGACTCATCTGTCCATAGAACATTTTCCCAAAAGGCTTGTGGATCATCCAGGTGCTTCTTGGCAAATGAGAGATGAGCATTTATGTTCTTCTTGGTTAGCAGTGGTTTCCACCTTGCTACTTTCCCATAAAGCCTATTTTGCCAAGTCTCTTTCTGATTGTGGAGTCATGAACACTGACCTTAGCTGAGGCAAGAGAAGCCTGCAGTTCTTTGGATGTTGTTTTAGGATCATTTGAGACTTCCTGGATGATTTTACGTCGCGCCTTGGAGTAATTTTGGCAGGCCGCCCTCCTGGGAAGATTCACTACTGTTCCAAATGTTCTCCATTTAGGGATTATGTCTCTCACTGTGGTTCGATGGAGTCCCAGAGCCTTAGAAATAGCTTTGTAACCCTTTCCAGACTGATAGATAGCAACAACTTTTTTCTGATCTTTTCAGGAACTTCCTTTGATCGTGGCATAATGTGCTTGTTGAATCTTTGTGCTGGCAGCGTGACTCTGATGGTAAGGGTCAAAATAAGTGAGGTTTATATTGAGCAGGGCTGGCTGTAATCAAGCCTGGCTGTGTTCAATCAGCTGACTCTAATTATCCCTTTAATTGGGTTGATTTAATTAGGGGCAATTACTTTTCACACAGTGCCAGTTGGTGTTGGTTAACTTTTTTCATTAAATAAATGAAATAAGTAAAAAAAAAAACAAGTGTTATTTGTTCACTCAGGTTCCCTTTATCTAATATTACATTTTGTCTAAAGACCTGAAAACATCCAGTGTGACAAATATGCAATAATAGGGAAAATCAGGAAGGGGGCAAATACTTTTTCACACCACTGTAGGTTCACGCACATTTAGTTTGATCCTCAGTCCAAAATACCCGCATGTATAGCGGTTGCCAGGTAACAGTGTTTACCTGACAATGGGGAGGCTCCGGCCTCACCGGCTGACAGTGAATATTGTCATTAGATTTTAAGCACTGCAAAGAAAAAAATCAGTACTAACATTACAAAACAACTTTACAAACACGTTTTTACATCTCTATTAGGTTGAAACCCATGGTTGTTGCAGACATTTAAGTTTCTTTAAAGAAACAGAGACACATTTAGGTAAGCTCGATGAAGAACATTACCATAGGAGGCGTTTTTACATCTATGTAACAAAACTAATTATAACTTTATTATTCTAGATAAGCTTATCTAAGTGGCAGCCTACAAATCAGAAAACCAGAACTATATTATTCACAAGCAAGATTAAAGGTATGAACATTATCTGCACGGGTTTAAAGGGATGCACTTTAACATTATAACTACATGTTAGCGACGGTTAAAGGGACAGGAAAGAGCCTGTAAAAAGGAGATAGCCTGAGGGCACACAGAACAGTTATGGACTATCTCACTATTTTTATTTCAAGTAGCATGAAGGTTATGTAATGAAAATGATATATTATAATACTTGGTACTCATGATATGAATGGATTAAAATTAATAAGTGCACGAGAATGAATATCGGAATATATATATGATCAATGGAGAATGTATACTCATATTTATTGTTTTCATTTATTATACAGTCCCCAAGATGAAGCCATTTTATGTTGAAATGTTGGGGCACATTGCAATAAAATAAGAATTTTGGATACAAGCTGAACAAGGGTCAAGTGTAAGGTTTTTCCGGAGCAGTTGCACTTCTGAAGTTATGGAACTGAATTCAAACTACATTTAACGTAAATGTTGTAATATATTTTGAAAGCATAAAGATTTGTGAAAATGGGGCAGTATTTAAAAATGATTATAAATGAAATAAGACTGTAGTCAAATGTCAGTAATAAGAGATTATTTTAAATGAGTGAAAAGTGGTGTGCATTTTTTGTATAGTAGGACCCCTCCCTTGAGAAACCTTCTGTTAAGAGGGCAGCAAAACTTTGGGGAAGGTTTATGGTGGCTAGCAGCAAATTTTGTTCAGGCAGATAAAATAAATATGAACTAAAGTTAACTGAGGAATCTTGCCTCCTGTTTGATGTCTGGGGGCCCATGCTATGAGACAGTTTCTGAGGTCCATAGCCCCCTTACCCCGCCTGGCATGTGTGAACTTGAATGAGTTTGGTACACTGGGCAGGATTCACAAAGCTTTCTGATGGTGCAAAACCTTCCTTAAGTCCCCCTCTAGCTATGGAAAAAAGGATAAATTGCTCTGAGTGCTATTCACAACACCTCCCCATACTGCCCCAAAATACTGACCCATTTTCACAAATCTTTATGCTTTCAAAATATATTACAACATCTATGTTAAATGTAGTCTGAATTCAGTTCCATCAGTTCAGAAGTGCAACTGCTCTGGAAAAACCTGACACGTGACCCTTATTCAGCTTGTATCCAAAATTCTTATTTTATTGCAATGTGCCCCAACATCTCACCATAAAATGGCTTCATCTGGGGGTAGGAAGAAGTAGGCTGCTGGTTAACTAGGATCTGCAGCTTATCCAGTAGGAAGGGAAATGGGCAGACTGGGTGGGCCAAGCGGTCCTTATCTGCCGTCAAATTCTAGGTTTCTCCGCCGCTGTCGAAAAAATACATTACGGACTGTGGAAAAAAGTGCAGCTGCAGAAGTTCCTGAGGAAAAAAAGTAATTGATAAGTATGGCACATCCCCGCAAAGGCTATTCTCAGCCAGGTTTTTTCCACAGTTGCGGAAAAAATGTTACACACATTGGAGTGAGGTGTAACAATCCCTCAGCAAACTGCAGTAGTGCCCCAACAATTGAAATACAGCTAAAGTGGAGGTCAGCACAGGTAACAGTATTCCAGTGGGTATATCAGTGGCTGATGTTACAGCAACATTAGCACACATTACCATGGAATGGCAACAGAAAACCACCAGACCCAGTGCAGCCCATGAACGAGCCCCACAGGCAGTAGAACCAGAACAGTCTGTAGTGTGTACTACCCCTGCAGGCAACAGGAACACTCCAGGAAGGGATGACCAGCAGTGACAGACAGCCACTGTGGTGCCATGGTATTGCTGGTACCTGTGGTGCTGCAGTGGTCCCAGTTGAGGGACTGGTTGCTGGTCTCTCTGTGGGTGCTTACAGCTACTTGCTATGGCAGAACTGTGTAAGTCTGCTGCTCCAGCTAATTAGGGTCACTGTTGTTGTGCCTCCTAAGCCATTCCCACAGCTGTGGATCTGCAGTTGCGGATTTTTAGCACTTGTGCAATTTCTGCAGCTGCTGAATTTTTGCACCTGTGGAGCTTTTTGCGGAATTCCGCACCTGCGCAAGTTTTCTATGAGAATATTGCCAAATGCATTTCCACAGTGCTGCGGGCCTTTTTTCCACAGCTGTGGTATTTTTGGCCTTCTTTGTGAATCCTGCCCACTATCTTTATGAGATGTTTGAGGAAGAAAAAGTAGGAGATGTGGGGCAGGATTCACAAAGCTTTCTGAAGGTGCAAAACCATCCCCAAGTCCCCAAAACTTCCATAACTACAGAAAAAAAGGGGAAATTGCTCTGAGTGCTAATCACAAAAACCTCCACAGCTGCAGAAAAAATACAGGGCAGGATTCTCAAAGAAAGTCAAACTCCCGCAGCTGCGGGGAAAAGGCCTGCAGCACTACAGAAACGCAGTTGCGTGGTATTCACAAAGAAAACCAGTGCAGCTGCGGATTTCTTCAAAAAGTGCCACAGGTGCGGTAATTTAGCAGCCGTGGAATTTGCACAAGTGCTGCGACTCCGCAACTGCGGATCCGCAGCTGTGGAAAATGGCTTAGGAGGCACTGCAACAGGGAACAATTAGCTGGGGCAGCAGACTTTAACATTGCTGCCATAGCAAGAAACTAAAAACATCCACAAAGACACCAGCAACCAGTCCCTGAACTGGGACCACTGCAGCACCACAGGTACCAATACTACCATGGCACCACAGTGGCTGATTGTCCCTCCCTGGGGTGTTCCTGTTTCCTACAGGGGTAGAGGTTGCTGCAGGCTGGTCAGGCTCCACTGCCTGTGGGGCTCTGTTATGGCCTGCACTGGGTCTGGTGGTTGTTGCCTATTGCCATTTCATGGCACTGTGTGCTATTGTTGCTGTAACAGCAGCCACTGCTATACCCACTGGGATGCTATTACCTGTGCCTCACCTCCACCATAATTGATTTCAATTGTTGGGGCACTACTGAAGTTTGCTGAGGGAGAGTTACACTTCACTCCAATGTGTGTAACACTTTTTCCGCAATTACAGAAAAAACCTGACAGAGAATAGCCTTTGAGAGCCTGTGCCTTACTTATCTAACACTTTTTTTCCTCAGCTGCACGTTTTTCCATAGTCTGTAGTGTTTTTTTTTCCACAGCTGTGGAGGTTTTTGTGAATAGCACTCAGAGCAATCTCCCCTTTTTTTCCATAGCTATGGCAGTTTTGTGGACTTAGGGAAGGTTTTGCACCTTCAGAAAGCTTTGTGAATCCAGCCCACACTACGGACTGTGGGGAAAAAAGCAGCTGCGGAAGTTCCTGAGGGAAAAAGGTAAGTGATAAGTAAGGCACAGACCCTCAAAGGCTATTCTCAGCCAGGTTTTTTCAGCAGTTGTGGAAAAAACATTACACACATTGGAGTGAGGCGTAACACTCCCTCAGCAAACTGCAGTAGTGCCTCAACAATTGAAATACAATTAAAGTGGAGGTCAGGCACAGGTAATAGCATCCCAGTGGGTATATCAGTGGCTGATGTTACAGCAACATTAGCACACATTGTCATTGAATGGCAACAAACAACCACCACCAGACCCAGTGCAGCCCATGAAGGAGCCCCACAGGCAGTAGAGCCTGAACAGCCTACAGTGAGTGTTACTCCTGCAGGCAACAGGAACACTCCAGGGAGGAATGACAAGCAATGGCAGACAGTCACTGTGGTGCCATGGTATTGTTAGTACCTGTGGTGCTGCAGTGGTCTCAGTTGGACTGGCTGCCAGTCTCTCTGTGGGTGCTTTCAGCTTCATTCTATGGCACAAATGTTAAAGTCTACTGCTCCAGCTAATTAGGTTCACTGTTGCTGTGCCTCCTAAACCATTTCCGCAGCGGCGGATCTGCAGTTGCGGATTTTCAGTACTTGCTCAATTTCCACAGCTGCTGAATTTCCACAACTGCAGGGCTTTTCACGGAATTCCACACCTGCACAAGTTTTCTTTCAGAATATCGCACAACTGCATTTCCGCAGTGCTGCAGACTTTTTTCCCACAGCTGTGGGATTTTTGGCCTTGTGAATCCTGCCCATGATTTCTAACATTTTCCATCACAGTAAAACCATCTATATACTTTTCTCATCAGCTGACATGCTCTTTGATTAAATGCACAGGTCGTATAGTATGAGCACACTTGATGGACCCTTGGTCTCCTTCTGCTGTCGGAGTCTATGTTTCTAAGTTTCTGTTTCTAGCCCACCACCATAACTCAGAAGTGGGACGTCACTTACAATAATGTATGCCACTATGCCTCCTCTTCCCCTAGACTTAGGCATCATTGCCTACTTTATGGTGACTTAGGCTGGCTCTCCCCTGTGGCCTCTAGGCATTACTACCTTGGCTCTCTTGTTGCCTCTATCATCAGGCTACAAATCCCAACTACACTAGTGGAGATGTTCCTTCCTTTCACCTCCCCTCATTAACTGAGATCAGTTGATAAATCCCTACTCAAAGTCCCCAGATGTCTTACAACAAAAGGTACAGGTGCCTTTGGACACGTGGCTCCTAAGTTCTGGAACACTCTCTCCCTGGCAGTCAGACAGTCAGGGACCCACCTTCACTTCAAAACCATGCTCCGTTGCTATCTTATGCAGGCTGATCATTGCATCTCTTCTGATCCTCCCTAACTCCTTCCTATGAGGCCCCCTATCTACTATTCCTGTGTCACTACCCCAAGCACTTATCCACAACCCCACTAATCTTCGGGGTCGGGCAGACTGCATGTCACCTTGCCCTGGCTACTCACTCTGCCCTCATTTATAATCTAACATCTACTGTCTGATTACCACCTTGATCTCCTGTTTACTGCTCTATTCTATGTTTGTACCTTCCTTGTAACCTAGCCGCTATCTATGCTTATTAACTCTCTATGTTGTTTTGCTTTTGTCACAGGGTGTTACTCCTACTCTGTACCTGTTAATTATGCTACTGCCCCTATGTTACTGTGCTCAGATTCTCCATACATGCCATGCATAATGGACTTGTCTTCCCCAAGATGTAATGTTTGTCTCACATTGCTCGATATGTTCTGATGTATTGTACTCTCCCGGGTCGTGCCTGAAAATAGTCACTCTGCTGGCTAGTGCACTTACCCGGTAAACAAAAACTAACTAAATAAATAAATAAATGTATATCCCCAATCTCATGTGCTGACACTGAATCTGATTGTATGTATACATCTCTACCTCCATCTGCTGATGCCCTTCCCTTAACAATACAAGTATCTGATGCTCCATCCCGTCCTGACTGCAAGTATTTGAAGCCCTCTCCCCAGTCGAGAATGCAAACATCTGACATCCCTCAGTCCACAATACAAGCATCTGATGCCCCCAATCCATAATACCAGCATCTGATACCTCCTCCCCATCACTCTGCAAGTGTCTGATGCCCCCCAGTACTCAGTGCCACACACCTGATGACATACCTCTGAACAGTCCTGCATTATGAGGGACACCCTTGATTTTACCCCTCAGAATGCCCCTGTTGAAACCTTTCAACTGCCCCACATTAGGAGGGACTGGCTCTCATTATACCACTCAGATGACCTGTATAACTCTCAACTATCCTGAATGAGTAAGACAGTTTCATAATCAGGTGTTTCCATAGCATCTATTGGTTTTCACAAGATGTCTCCTGCAGTCCAGACACAAGAGACATGATTTTCCAAGCTTCACATTGGATGCAAGGCTGGCTTTCATCTAAAATTCCAGACAAAAAAGGGTCCTGTTCTCAAAAGGGTTTCTCCTAATGGCCTTGTACCCAGAGTTGCTGATGTCTATGTTTTCTAGGAGGCTAGAGAACCCCCCCCCCCACACACACACACACAAATGGGGGCTTACCACTCCCATTTTGGGAATTTGCATCATGCTACAATGTAGTGATATAATGTGCATCAGCTTCATTCAGACCTGCAGCCCTGCCAAGCAACGGTGTGCACACAGAAATTGTAGGAGCTCCCATAAGGACTTTAAGAGTAAATGGTGCACCAGAGATGGGGAGTGCAGTGAACTGGGGTATTACTCTATTTCTACGTGTGTAGGTTGGTGGGATTTGAACCACTTTATAGTATTAGTTTGTCATTTCAGCCCTATTTCCCTCCCAGATCCCTGTTCCCAAATTCCTGTTCTCCCCCTGATAAAACCTACTCTTATTTGTAATTCTGTTTCTGTATTTCTATTACTGCCTCCATCGATATCTTTGCATGGTGTCTTTTTATTGTACCGTGATGCTGCAACTGGTTTATGTGCCATTTTGGTACATGGTATTAGGTTCCCTGTGACTGTGACTGTGAACAATATATTGTCCTGTGTGGAAACACCCTGGTAGTGCTAAAGCAGCAGTATTTATTTATTTCATCATATAGTGTCATTTTTTTTTACCAAGAATACAGAATCAGATAACTGTACTCCTAGATATTGCTGATTTCATAAAAACATATTTTATTTTAATATGTGCCATGAATATTTACAAGAACAGGTTACTGAAATTGAATACTAACAAATTTCCTGGACCAGATTAGGGCTGGGAGAAGTTAGTGAAGTTCTGACCCTTATTAAATAAGAGGGATCCATTTGATCGGCCGAAATGCATCGTCCCGACGGTCATTACCCTGCCCACGGGAGCCCGAAACATGGTTGCCCGACATCAGATTCCCCCCCCGGAGTTAGAATCCTGAAGTACAGGGGTGTGGGGGGTGGAGCCCCTACATTGGGGGTGTGGGGGCAAACCCCTGAAACACTGCCACACAGGCAAAATCCCGATGTCGGGCAACCATGTTTCGGGCACCCAGTCGATAATGATGGTTGGGCTAATGCATTTCGGCCGAACGTTGTATATCCAAATAAGAACTGGAACATGATGAAGTTCTGATTAGTTCTGACTTATTGACAAATGTTTGAAAAAATTTGAAAAAGTCCATAGAAGTGGCCAAAGACGGTCACATTTGACACAGAGGCTCAAAGGAAATAATTTAATGGATTATTTGTATAAAAATTGATGTAAAACTGCTAGTTAAAAAAGCAATCACTCACTACTAGTCCCTTCATGGCTGGCCCGTAATGGTGGCATATCCAGCTCGGGTCCGTGACATTAGTGTGCAGGGAGAGACAGAGAGAGACAGAGAGAGAGAGAGGGAGAGAGAGACAGACAGATGCAAATACCTATATCATCAGAATTCTAACCTGTAAAAAAACTAAGATCCCTCTAACTAATGTTGATGTTTTTCTGATGACTCCCACCCACACCCACAGGCCAGGGACACATTTACTGTCTTGACTCATGACTGTACACAGCACACTGACAGCACAGCAGTCCACCACCACTTCCTTCCACGATTACCTGACTGACTCCTACAGTACAGTTACTGTTAAGTGACCAAATTCAGCAACTGTTAAGTGTGCCTCAAAATTTGAATTGGGGATGCAGACACATCTGGTGCATCGCCACATGTAGCACAGTCTCACACTGGGGTTGGTTAATGCTTATACGTAATGTAAGACACCCTTGCAGGAGGGGCTTATGCTCCCATTTAGAAACCCCTTTCCCCCTCCTACCTCCCCCCTCCTGGCGCAGGTAGGTTTTAGTTGATAGGGTGTGCTTGAGTTTAGAGAGGTAGGTTGGGTGGTGCCTGTGGCTAGGCATGGTGTGTCTCCGCTTAGAAGGCTGGGGAGTGCGCATACCCAGTTTGAAGGGAGGAGACCATCACTGGGCCCTTGCCATGATTCCCTGGAGGGAATGATTTTCTGGGAAGGGGAAGAGTGTAAGCCCCCCTTGCAGGAGGAGCTTATGCTCCCATTTAGGAACCCCTTTCCCCCTCATCCCTCCCCCCCAGAGCTAGGGAAGTCATTAGTAATCTGAGGATAAATATCTGCTGGACACCTCAAGGTGGCAGCAGATGACAGGTTAGGGAAGGTATATAAGGCTGGAGACAAGAAGTTTCAGGGCCTTTTCCAACCCAGGCATTAGGCCTGGGGATGGAGGGGGGGCAGAAAGGGAGCTTGGCAGTCTAGGTGGGCCTGTAGGGGAACCCCCCCAACAGTGGTCAATATAGATGGCCTCTGTAGTGACATGGTGTCGAGGAGCCAGGAAGAAAGCTCAGTGGGGAAGGATTGTCAGCCAGGTGCCTGCATCATCAGGAGAAGGGAGGAGCAGGTGGTAATTGTATGCCAGGCTAGGCAGAAGCCTGAGAGATCCTGTGAAGTAGTGGCTCAAGTCACCAGGGTTGTGGGGACAGTGGCAGGGTCTCCACAGGGGGGAGGCCAGTGGCATTGGTTCTCTCCCGTACCCAGAATGGCAGGATGGCCTGAGATGTAGAGGGAGCCAGGGAGCCCTTCACCCATATCAGAGGACCTGCGTGGAGGGGCAGGTCCTGGGCCGCCAGCATTTAAAGGGCTGGGCAGGTCACAGGTCTTAGGACAGGCCTTGGGGGGTGCCTCTGGCAGGAGCTCACCACAAGCCCAGGATGTGTGGGCAGGGATGTGGGCCTGGGGCTGTTGTACCCTCATGAATGGTCATCTGGGAGTGCATAAAGGAGTTTGGGTGCCATCTGTGGAGGAATTGGCTGTTCAGGGGGCCTGGGCAGTGGCAGGGCTCAGGGCCCTCCTGTGGCAGAGCAGCCCAGTTAAGGTAGCTCAGGCACTGGAGCATGGTTGGGTTTGGGGGCCGCTGCACCAGAGAGAGAGAGAGAGAGAGAGAGAGAGAGAGCTGAGCCGTAGGTGTGGGGACTGGTGCTGTGAGTTTGGGAGCACCGGCAGGTTTAGGTTCCATGTGAAGTGAAAGAGACTGGGTTACAGGGCCTGGGCTGGAGAGGAAAAATCCTTGTACTCCTCGATATTTGGGCCAAGTTCCAGTGGCCAGGTGGGGGAAGCAGCACCCTTTCTCATGCTGGAGATAGGGCAGCCAACCAGAGCCACACCAGACAGAGGCTGAGGAAAACGGGTAACCCAGAATACGAAAAGAGAGAGAGAGAGAGAGAGATTTGGCTTACCAGCACCAGTGAGCCAGGAGCCTGTGGGTCTTTTCTAAGTTAGGGACATTCCCTGGGTAAATCATCCAAGATGTTAGAGTGCAGAAACCCTGCTTGGACTGCCTGTAAACCATTTATGCTGCTCAAAATGTCCAGCCAGGGTAAATTGTAAAAAGTTCAGATAGCCCCATGGAGCTGCTTTATTTATCCGGTGAACGATGGGACCCCTGCATTCCTGGAATCATCTGGGGTGCAGGAGCTAAAATAAAGAAGCTGGTTGGGAAGAAACTTGCCAGTGATTCCTCATTTAAGTTGGAAAGGGGAGCAAATGAAAGAACTCCCCTTGTGTCTAATTTATTTCATAAGCTGTAATTCCAGAAGGTGTCCATCATGCTGCTCAGGACTGAGGGGCTTTGGGGATCAGAAGAGACAGGAGGTTGCAGTTTGGAGATCCTGTGCCTGTGGTCAGCATTTGGGGTGAATCCAGGTTTGGAGGTGAGACTGAGAGTGCACATAGGCATGAAGACTCCGAGAGGTAGGACAGTCATTTGTCCTATCTTATTTAATGGTGCCCTGGCTCAGGTGTTGCGCTTGTTGTAGTCCTCTCCCATGCCCTTGGACCATCTGCAATGTTAAGTTATGCCCCTAGATGAGGTGGACAGAGGTGGTTACATGTGGGGGCTTATCCAGCATGTTCCCGATACCCCGACACTCCGCTGGACCTCAAGCCCTTAGGTCCAGTGTGTTGCCAGGTTTTCCGGCCTGGTTGGGCCCTGTTGGACAGAGAAAACATTTTTTTTTAGTTGTGAGGTAGGCCTGAATCAAAGGTAGGCCTCAGCATGCCTGGTGTGGTGTGTGCGCATGACCAGCTGGTCACGTGATCCTCAGGCAGACGCTGATTGGATGATGGCAGAAGAGAAGCTACAGCAGCTGCAGATGAAGTGCCATCTCAGGAAAAGAGATCGGAGGGAGCAGAGCCCAGATAGAAAAGAAAGGGCGTCAGAGAATAGAACAGTGGAGTGAAATATTACGCACTCACACCAAAGCAATCAGACAATACTGCCAAGAGAAAGAAAAAAGTCAGCGGGTTCATTATTGTGGGTACTGGGAGGCATAGCAGAAAGACTTGAGCAGACAGCCCTATGTATTGGTGTTGGATAGTGTCTGGCAAGGATAAAGGTGGAGCAGAGATGACTGCTCCAGGAGGAACCACTGGCCACAGTTCCTGCCTCACTGCTATCCTGGCTCTGGAAAGCTGAGGGAAAAAGGATGAGTAAATGATCGATGTGTGAGGTGTAGGTACCGGGGGGGGGGGGGAGGTGTTGCCAGGTTGCCTGTGTGCAGAACATGCACAGGTATGCCACCAGTTCCAAATTTGGTGTTTCCCCCCAGTTCCACTGCAAGCTCCTATGTACTGTGGCCATCAACTAGTGGGGATTCAGGGGCATTTGACAGATTCTCCCTGTGGGAAAGCGAACATGTCCATGTGGCCAAAGCCAGGAGCATTTCCCCAGATGTCATTGTGGAGGCTGTAGAAGAGGAAGGTGCAGAGGAACAACCAAGGGAAGGAGGTGAAAGGGAGCACAGCCATCTGCCCCACTCTCCGCCGCCAGCTACCGGCTAGTCCAGTGGCAGAGGGAGGGCCAGGGATCTCAGACTACTGGTAGGAGATCCCCCAGGGCCCGGGTGGTCCCTGCCACAGTCCCTGTCTGGCAATAGCCCACAGGCCCTGTCAGCTAAGTCAGAGCCTACTTCGGGAGCCAAGTTTAAGATAAAGTCCAGCAGGCTTGACTCCGAGTCTGTGTCTGCACTAACAGTATCCAGTGAGAGTACTGGCAATTGAAGAGAATTGGAGAAGCTGGATGAGGAGAAATTCATTGGTAGCACATTCTAGTTCCAGGTTTCCCTAGTGAGTAGGGCAATCACCAGGCCTTACCATCATACAGTGATCACCTTGGTGGACTGTACCCCACAGCTACCGGTCTGGGCAAAGACCCTCCGGACCAGTATGAACAGGTTAAATCCCAGTGACCCACTGAATATCAATGTTGAAGGGGGATATGGTTATCAGTTGGGCAAGCCAGGAGGACCAGCGTCAGAGACCTGCAAAAATGGAGCCATGCAGGGAGGTGAGGCCATAGGAGGCTCCGTGTGGAGTATCCCCATATGAATTATCCATATGTGCCTGAGAGAATATGGGGCATTATTGAGGAGTTGAGGGAGCAGTGGATCTTCAAGGAGCAAATGGAATGTCTGAAGAATCGCCCTGGAGGAGGAGGAGGTGCCCCATCTCAACAGTTGATAACAGCAGGCACGGTCAGTGTGTCGCACAGGGACTTGGTCTGGGCTGACTCTATTTAAACACTTTGCCTTGTTCCAGGACTTAGCTGGGACACAGATCAAGTATTACATTTTGGCCCGGGACTCCTTTGGAGATGTGACCACCAAGCCAGACCCATAGTATTATTCCCCTCCAGGAGGGGGCCCTGTAACTTAGGCCTCCTGTATTTCACAGTTATGAACTGCGCTAGAACAGTTGCTCTATGGAGCAGGACATTGTGACTGCATAAAGCTTTTTTTTTTTTTTTTTTAAATGGGACTTAAAATTGTTTGTTATTAAAAAATTTTATGATCATGAAAAAATGTGGTGTGGAAGTTGGAGCAGACTGGTGAGCGAATGAGTGAGTGAAAGATTTGGGGAACTGCACACAGAGTAACCTGTTTCTTATTGGTGGGAGGTATATTGGGGTGTAGCTATAATTTTAGAAACTACCTCATTACTGTTTTAAATGATAATGGTGAAGTCAAATCATTATGGAAACAATGATTAAAGTTATCAAATAATGAAGGTTTTTCTAACAGTTTTAAGATTATCTCCTGTCACAGGTAGATTTTACTTGATAGGGTGTGCTTGAGTTTAGAGAGGTAGGTTGGGTGGTGCCTGTGGCCAGGTATGGTGTGTCTCCCCTTAGAAGACTGGGGAGTGCGCATACCCAGTTTGAAGGAAGGAGACCATCACTGGACCCTTGCCATCATTCCCAGGAGGGAATGATTTTCTGGGTGGGGGAGGAGTGTAAGCCCCCCTTGCAGGAGGGACTTATGCTCCCATTTAGGAACCCCTTTCCCCCTCCTACCTCCCTCCCCACAGAGCTAGGGAATTCATTGGTGCTCTGAGGGTAAAATACCTGATGGATGCCTCAAGGTGGCAGCAGATGGCAGGTTAAGGAAGGTATATAAGGCTGGAGACAAGAAGTTTCAGGGCCTTTTCCAGCCCAGGCATTAGGCTTGGGGCTGGAGTTGGGTGGGGGGGCTGGAGGAGCAGAGTAGGCAGGCAGAAAGGGAGCTCAGTGGTCCGGGTGGGCTTGTGGGAGAACCTCTGCCCCCAACAGTGGCAGATAGGGATGGCCTCTGCAGTGACGTGGCCTTGAGGAGCTGGGAAGGAAACTCCATGAGGAGAATGGTCAGCCAGGTGCCTGTGTCATCAGGAGAAGGGAGGAGCAGGTGGTGGTAGGATGCCAGGATAGGCAGGAGCCTGAGAGATCCCATTAAACAGTGGCTGAGGACACCAAGGCTGTGGAAACAGTGGCAGGGTCTCCACAGGGGGAAGGCTGGTGGCAGTGGTTCTCTCCTATACCCGGAGTGGCAGGGTGGCCTGAGATGTAGAGGGAGCCAGGGGGCCCTTCACCCATATCAGAGGACCTGCATGGAGGGACAGGTCTTGGGGTGTCAGCATTTAAAGGGCCGGGCAGATCGCAGGTCTTAGGACAGGCCTTAGGGGATGCCTCTGGCAGGAGCTTACTGCAAGCCCAGGATGTGTTGGCAGGGATGTGGACCTGGGGCTGTTGTACCCTCATGAATGGTCATCTGGAAGTGCAGAAAGGAGTCTGAGCACCATCCATGGAGGAGTGGACTGCTTGGGGGGTCTGGGTGGTGGTAGGGCCCAGTTAAGGTAGCTTAGGCACTGAAGCAGGGCCGGGTTTGGGGGCCGCTGCACCAGCAGAGAGAGAGAGGGAGCACTGAGCCGTAGGTGTAGAGACTGGTGCTGTGAGTTTGGGAACACTGGTAGGCTTAGGTTCCATGTGAAGAGAAAGAAACTGGGTTACAGGGCCTGGGTCACAGAGGAAAAATCCTAGTACCCCTCGAGATTTGGGCCAAGGTCCAGGGGCCAGGTGGGGGAAGCAGCACGCTTTCCCGCATTGGGAGACAGGGCAGCCGACCAGAACCAGACCAGACAGAGACTGAAGAAAATGAGTAACCCAGAATAGGGAAAGAGAGAGAGATTTGGCTTACCAGCACCAGTGAGCCAGTAGCCTGTAGGTCTTTTCCAGTTTAGGGAGGTTCCTTGGGTAAATCATCCAAGATGTCAGAGTGAAGGAACTCTGCTTATACTACCTGGAAACTATTTATGCTGCTCAAAAAGTCCAGCCAGGGTAAATTGTAAAAAGTTCAGATAGCCCCATGGAGCTGCTTTATTTATCCGGCGAAAGATGGGACCCTTGCATTCCTGGAATCATTTGGGGTGCAGGAGCTAAAATAAAGAAGCTAGTTGGGAAGAAACTTGGCAGTGATGCTTTCTTTATTTAAGTTGGAATGGGGGAGCAAATGAAATGAAAGAACCCCCCTTGTGTCTAATTTATTTCATAAGTTGTAATTCCAGAAGGTGTTCATCATGTTGCTGAGGATCGAGAGGCTTTGGGGCTCATAAGAGATAGGAGGTTACAGTTCGGAAATCCTATGCGGTCAGCATTCAGGGTGAATCCAGGTTTGGAGGTGAGATTAAGAGTGCACATGGGCATGAAGACTCTGAGAGGTAGGACAGTAATTTTTTAGGAAGGCTTTAAGCCTGAGGGTCAATGGGTGGAGCAACAACGTCACTCCCTCATTAGGCCTTAAAGGCCACACCTCCTGGACTGTTTCAGGATTCGTTTCTTCATTGCGACTGGAGGCGCTGCTCTTCCTCGTTCCCAGCTCACCCAGCTCCTTCTTTTCCCTGCAGTCATCTCCCGCCGTCGGCTTGCTCTCCCACTTCATATGCCTTTCTCCCTTGTTCCTTTGATTGGGGTCGCCCCCCCATCTTGTGCTCCCCTGCTGCCGCTGTTCGGTAGCCGTCCTCTGCACCTCTCCTTTTCCCTTCCCGTCCCTGTTGTCCTTGTCCCCTGCTGCTCTCACCATTCATCCCCCCCACCCCGCTTCTTCGACATCTCCTTCCCTGTACCTTATGGACTATCCCATTTCTTCTCTTTCTCCTGCCTCCTCGCTGCTTTGTATTCCAGAAATGGCTCAGACTGCTTGCTGGTGCTTTTGGGTGTGACGTCACCCACCCCTTCTCTCTGTTGCATCCTGTCCCAGTGGGTCTTCGTGCCTGTCCTCCGCTCCTCTCCATTTCTCTCCTCCTTGAATCTCTGCTGCTTTTCGGCTTCCTCAGCTGCTTGTTCTTCCACGCTGAATGCTACATCCATTCTGTCCTCTGGTGTGCTCATTCTTCCTCGCTCCATTGCTCTTGGGGAGTCCACCTTCTCTGCCAGTATGTCGCATACCTCTCCTTGCTGTGTCTTTCACATCGCTCTGGGATTTTCAAACTCGCATTTCCCTTCCTTTGCATTGGTTTCCTGATTTCTTGCTCCTGTTAGTGCTTTTCTGGACAACCCATCTGTTTCCTCATTATCCTATGTTACTTGACTAAATTCTTCTCACTTCCTCTTTGGGGCCCTCTCTTTGTAGTCCTATTATTTTTAGACTACATTAGTGCTCCACTTTCTGACTGTCTGCTATGATTTCGAAGGCCTGTGCTCTGATTTTACTGCGGCTGGGTTGAGAGGGATGCCTTTGGGTTTCTGTCCGCTCCTAGACCCGATTCTACGTCCATTGGATCATTGAACAGGTTGCTTGGACTGCCCCTTGTCGCCAGCCTTTATGGGGCCTTGTATCTGTCGGCATCTTATTGTTTAGGGTAAGGGGGTGCCATGCATTCTGGCCCTTTGCTTTGATTCTAAGGGCTAGTGCTATGATTTTCACTACCAATAGGTCATGAGATTTGGTACTTCAGGATCCTATCTGGGGTGCATCCCTCATGGGTGACTGGCCCAGGCTTCCTGCCTTGTAGTGTTTCTCCTCTGAGTGCCTTTTGCACTGCTCACTGCTTATTTTTGTAGCTGTACTGCTTCCACCTGCCTAGTTCCCATCATTAATTTTGTATTTCTGGTCTTATTTTCCGCCTCAGTCTCTGTCTAGTTCTCCTGCCTCACTTGTCTGTCCCATCCAGCCTTTGTTCCCCCGTATACGCTTTCTTCATTTCATCCTGACTGTGCTTCCTCTTCATGTGTGCTCGCCCTCCTCCTCCCATTCCTACCACCCTCCATTCCTCTCTTTCTCTGAGCTCTGCTTTCTTTTGGGGGCCTCCCTATCCTGCCGTCCCACTAACACCATACCCTACTCATTCACATCACCTAATATTCTCTCCTGCATATTGCCCTGCCTACTCGTCTCCTCCTCCGACCCTGTTCCCCATTCTAGTCAAACCAATTCAGATGTCCTCCTTGTACTGCCTACCTCACCATTGTCTGCCGGCCTCGCCTGGCCACTCTCATTCCTACCTTCATGCAAATTCTATCCATTTCTAATTTGACTCAATGGACCTGGTTGGCATGCACTCCTGTGGTTACCAATCACGGGTTGCTTCCTCATGACATAGGTCTGGTTCTCCTTCGCTCAGTCTGACCTCAGGGTCTACTCATTTACATTCATTAATCAAGCATACCTCTCATTGGGTCTATGCTACCTCATCGAACTGCTGCATTCCTGTGGTTATTATCACCATCAGTCTCCTCATGACCGCATCTGTGTCTCCCTCGCTCATCCGACCTCTTTGTGGGTCCATTCCTTCACATCGAATACTCAAGCATAACACTCTCGGGTCCATGCTACCTTGACTCGACCTGCTCTCTATTCGAAGACATGCCTTCCGTGTCCATTGCCCTTTGGCTCAGGGCTGGCTGCATTGGCCTCTCATCAACGAGGCCCCTTTAACTGTCCGAGCGGGTTTGGAGGCACTGTCTATGCCATTCTGACTGCCTCTGGTTCACCTGGTCTGTTTCGTAGATTCACATAGGCCAGCTGAGTGCCTCAGCAGTCATCTCTCTCCTCTCTTGCTTGAGCATCTAGTTGCATTCCCATTACAGTGACTGCGTGAGAGCTTTATCTCAATTGGAATCTTTTCCTCTTCCCCAATATCGACTCTAGTTGTAGTAGCTGAGCTGTCACTAATCAAACTGTCCTTCAGCCTCGAGGGAAGGCGACCTAGGCGTTGGATCCCTAGAGGTTTCCTCCTCAAAGGGTTTTTTCCTCTTCTCCATGCCGATGGTCATAATATTGGGCAGGGTTAGTGCTTTCATAGGTTTCTCTGTTGGATGGAATTGGATGGTGGACCCTGCTGTTCCCTCTATCCTTAGGAAGTCTGCCCTTCTGCATCTTGTCAGCTTTCATTTTGTTTATCGTCCTTGTCATACCTCATTCTTCTCCTGTCCTTCCCATCTCCGTCTCTCTCCTTACTTTCTGGGCTCAATATATTCTGATTTCTCACCTCTTCTATGCACGATACCCTTTTGGGTATTCTTTTTTGGGCTTCTTGCTAAGCTAACTTTAGCCAAGTGAATTATTTCCACGGCACCTATGGGGGGGAACCCTCATCTAGGGTTCCTTGTGTCGTACCCCTACAGGGTGGTAAATCCCACGGACAGAGAGACGAACAGCCACAATGTATTGAAGTCACACAAGCATACATCTCATCCAGTTGCATAAGCACAATTGAATGGGAAGGCTTTAAGGCTGAGGTTCAATGGGTGGAGCAACAACGTCACTCCCCCATCAGGCCTTAAAAAGGCCACTCCTCCTGGACTGTTTCAGGATTCGTTTCTTCATTGCCCCACCATCCACCAGTGACTCGTCTCTCTCTTTCCCGTGGACTTCTTCCTAAGCTACTTTTAGCCAAGGGAATTATTCCATCGACACCTATGGGGGGGGTCCTCCTCTAGGGTTCCTTGCATCATACCCCTACAGGGTGGTATATCCCACGGATACAGAGGTGAACAGCCACAATGTATAGAAGTCACACAAGCATACATCCCATCCAGTTGCGTAAGCACAATTGAACCTATCTTATTTAATGGTGCACTGGCTCGGGTGTTGCTCTTGTTGTAGTCCTCTCCCATGCCCCCTGGACCATTTGTGATGTTAAGCTATACCCCTAGATGAGGGGGATAGGCCTGAATCAAAAGTAGGCCTCAGCCTGCCTGGTATGGTGTGCGCCTGTGACCACCTACACTGTTTGAGGCCATGAAAAGAAAAAAAACCTTCATTTGGGATTTTCTGTAACTGTAAAATCTGTCTTGGGCCCCAGTAGTCTCTCCCTCTCTCTCCTCTGAATCTTCTGCAATGGTACAAGTCACAGCTTTTGCCAGCCTGCCCTTGCTCATGTACATACAGTCACACTGCCACACTACCTGCCTTTTGTATCCCCCACCGCCAGCCACCTAAGCCTCCCCAGTCCCTCCGGATTCCTCCTTTCTCCAGTCCCACCAAGTCCCAACACACCATCACCCTCCCCCGACGATCAGTTTCTTCCCCCCACCACCCCCGGTAAGTCTCCTTTCTCTGACTCACCCTGGTTTCTCTTCCCTCCCTTCATGTATTTTTTTTTATATTTTTGGGTTTTTTGGCAACTTTTTCTAGCGGCGTCTCTGCCGAGGTGCTCCTGCTCCTCCAACCGTCCTCCTCTCTCGCCTGGGCCATGGTGCACACTCAGCATGGTTATATACCGTGAGTACGTTACGTGACCATCTGTTGCCTGACTTGATGCCACCAGCCACCTGTACGTGAAGCGAGCATGCTGACGGCATCCCCATAGCAACAATAAACAAAATGGCAGAAATTGCATTTCCATGGATCCGGAATCGGACTTCGGCGGCGAAGTCCATATTTATCCGGGTCCGTGGATTGCAGGTTCAATCTGGCGGTACGGATCTCCCACGGAACAGTCTGCCCAGCCCTAGACCAGACGAGCTCCCCCCTTTTCTACTGCAAAAATTAACTGATGAAATATCAGGCCTTCTAGCTGAAATATTCTTACGATCTATCACGGAAGGAAAGGCACTGGATGAGTGGAAGGAAGCAACAGTGATCCCTGTATATAAAAAGGGTCCTAAAACTGACATCACCAATTACAGACCTATTAGTTTGACTTCAATTGTTGGGAAGTTAGCAGAGAAGTATGTCAAAGAAGTAATACTGGAACACATTAAGAATGAAGGGCTGGAGGATATAAATCAGCATGGGTTTAGGTCAGGAAGATCATGCCTAACAAATGTTTTGCATTTCTTTGAACCCATTAGTAATGCCATTGACAGAGACCTCCCAGTAGATGTGCTTTTCTTGGACTTTTCCAAAGCCTTTGATAGTATGCCCCATGAACTCTTAATAAGGAAATTACAGGATATGAAAATAAGAAATAATATTGTATGTTGGATTAGATCATGACTTCAGAATAGTAAAACAAAAGGTATGCATGGCTGGGAATGTTGCATCATAGGCTGAGGCAATGAGTGGGGTACCCCAAGGATCAATACTAGGACCAATGTTATTTAATATCACCTGGTATAGTTAGGGTTGCACAGCCACTTCTATGTTGAACTCAAAGTTTTTCACTTTAATAACTATGCAACTGTTCATCTGATTCACCTGAAATTTGGCACACATGTTGGCGTACCATAGATCTCTGGATCTTGAAATTTTCATTCTGGTCTGCTGTGTGGTTGCGAAGCTTTGCAGCGTCAAAACGTGTGAAAAGTCCTCAACTTTTGCAAATTCTTTGGTCATCGCTACAGCTCAAACTGTTTGTCTGTCTGGTCTGAAAATTTCAGGGTATATAGGGATTGGGTGAGGGAAGTGCATTTTAAAGGTTTAGTGAAAAATATTAGTCCATTCAAAGGTTATTAAAGTTTAAAGTTTCCCATTATATCCTATGGGAAAAAAATCTATGTTCCACATGAAAGCAACTTGTAGTGTCGTGAAAGTATCTTTTTCTGTCGCAAATGCCCTCAGTAGCGTCATGCCACTGCCATCTTGTTTTCAGTTAGTGGTAGAGAAAAAACATTATAGTTCAAAAAATAGTGCCCCTAGGTAAACACCAACTGTTGTGTTTACCTAAATGGGGTCCTAGGAACAGCACCCATGCTTCATTTTTTTCTCAAAAAGACAAAAATATGCTTATTTTATTTATTTAATTTCGTTTTTGTTGACCGGGTAAGTGCACTAGGCAGATTCTGCCTATTTTCTGGCACAACCCAGGGGAGGGGTATACAGATGAATGCCAACTGACCTTGAACCAGATTAAGCTGTTGGTGGTATTATTTAGTAAATGGGGGAAATTTGGCCAGGGCACCAGGGAAATTACCCTATTCTTTTCGAGAAGTGCCATCGGATCTTTAACATCCACCTGAACTACCACCAGACCAGGCAGATGGGACCGCGGTTTAACATCACATCCGAAAGACGGCACCTCAGGAGCGCAGCACCCCCCTCATGCTGCACTACAGTGTCAGTATTGGGATATTAACCCAAGTACTTGGTGTGGGGATAGAATCCACAGCCTTCTGATCTCCCGGCCTCAGAGGCGAGTTTGCTACCTGCTGAGCCACTGACACTGATATTTTGATGTGGCCGTTAGTACTGTCACAAATGGGAGCACGACACTTTTTTAAATTTGCAGAAGTGTTGCATGTTACTTTCGCAAATTTGTGAAACTTTCACAATTTGCAACAATGCTCTCCCCAAAATCATGTTTTTTTTTTTTGTCACCTCACTGCCACTACATGGTTTGGACTTTTCAATCAATCAATCAATCAATCAAATCTTTATTTATCCAGGCGAACATCGTTGAGCAAAGCTCATTTGCAAGATGGACCTGGTAAGGTCAAGGTTCAATTTACATGAAATATAGCATTCAGAGTATGCACAACTTTGAGAAGACAGAAGTGAAAGTAATACATCAAATCCTAGAAATATGACAATCAGAATATACACAATTTTTGAGAAGACAGAAATGAAACAATATATCAATTACAGAACACGTAAATTGATATGTTAGAAAAACAAGGATATAATACATATATACAAGATTCATGAGGTAGCCAGCTTGCTAAAATAGGTAATGGGAGACACTTTAATACTGTCACATTTTGATGAAGGGTTGAAAGTATCAGAGAATTACTTAGATAATTTTTAAACTAAGATGACAGGATGTATGGATAGCTGGAAGATATAGCTACAAAGGAGGGTTTGTGGCTGGCGGAGTTGGCAGGAACAGTGACAAGGGATAGGTAGGATGTATACCTGAAGTAATGGTCAGGGGTAGGGAACAGGGTGGGGGGGAGGAATCATAAGAGTTGGTGCAATAAGGGGATCTAGAGTAGGTCTGGGGGGAAGAGGAGCGGGTCAAGTTGGAGAGGTAGGAGCTGAAAGTGTTAAGGAGATTAAGAATATTAAAGGGTATAGAGAATGGATTGAGGCACTGGTTTGTGAACTATAGGGTAACTTCACATAGGGTGCTGGTAAGCTTATCCTATCTGTCTATAAATGGAAGGTTAATCTAGTGTTGGTGGAAGCAGTTACATTTTTCTTTGAAAATCCTATTATATAGATATTTGAAGGCTGTAATAGATATAATCTTCTTCACTTTCAATGTCTTCTGCATTGTGTTCCATAGAGTGGATAACACATAGCTAACTGCATATCTGCCATGTCGGGAGTGGAATTTAGGCACCTTAAGGGTAATGAGGTTCAGACTTCTTAATGCATAACTACTTGATGTGGCTTGTAGAAAACAGTCAGAGATATATTTTGGAAGCTGCTGTGATATTGCTGTGTAGGTCCATAGTATTGCATTTCTATCACTTCTAGATTGAAGCGAAGTCCATCCCACTGCAGAGTATAGCAGGCAGTGGTGAGTGCTGTAAGGTAGGTCTGTGATGAACCTCAAAGCTCTGTGATATAGTGTATCTATTTTGTTCAAACATACAGTAGGGCAGCGACTATATAAGAAGTCAGCATAATCTAGTACTGAGAGGAAAGTGGCCTGGACCATCTTCTTTTTTGAATCACTTGTAAGGAAGTGCTTTATTCTGTAGTAAAGTCCAAGTCTTTGTCTGAGTTTTTTTAGTAGTTCTTCCAAATGCTCTAGGTAGTCTAACCTATTATCTAGCCATACCCCCAGATATTTGAATTTTGTGACATAATCTAGGTTTTCACCAAGGGCAGTGGATAGTTTAGAAAGATCGATAGGGATAGAGTATCCTGTCTGCACCTGAGGGGAGAAAAACATTGCCTTGGTTTTTTTTTTGCATTCAATAGTAGTTTCTTTCCCAGCAGTTGATGTTGCAGCAGGTCGAATTCTGATTGTAATTCTTTGCAGGCTGTTACAGGAGAAGAGTGACTGACGTACAGTACTGTATCATCAGCAAACAGGTGTACAGTGGCTTTGGTAAGAATTATGTCGATGTTGTTGATATATATTGCAAATAGGATAGGGCCAAGGATAGATCCTTGTGGTACTCCTCTTTGAAGTGGTCTGAGTGGGGATATATCTCCTTCGGCCTTTACCTGCTGGGTTCTTCCTGAAAGATAATTATTAAACCATCTAATGGATTTTGTGTCAAGTCCAACTGACCTCAGTGATGAGAGGAGCAGGTCGTGGTCAACCGTATCAAAGGCCTTACTTAGATCTAAGAAAACAGCACATACACAATTTTTTTTGTCCAATTCAAGTTGCCAGTCATTGGTGACTTTTGCAAGAGCTGTAATGGTACTATGTTTTGCTCTGAAACCAGATTACGCTGGGTTTAGAAGATTGTTAGCTTCTAGGTATTCTCTTAACTGGTGCTCACAATTTTTCAAGTAATTTGGACAATACAGGAAGAATGGAAATTGGTCTGTAGTTATTGAGGTCTGTGGGATCCGGCTTTCAGTAGTGGAATAACTTGGCGGTTTTCCAGATTGAGGGATATCTCCTGACTGTAGTGAGAGGTTGAACAGATGTGTCACTGGTACTGCTAAAACATGTGTTGCAATTTTATGAAGTAGGGTCAAGGGAGTCAGAACCTGCACTTTTTGTATCCAACTGTAAGATTAAGCTCTTCAACTTGCTTCAGCGTGGCTGGTGTGAAGGAGAAAGTGAGTCAGTCACTCTTAAGGCCAGAGTTCTTAATCCCTAGTTGCAATCTCAATAGGTTGGCTGGAGAGGAGTCGAATGCTAGCCCAGCAATTGTAAAGTGATTATTAAAGGCTTCCAGGACTTCTATTCTGTCAATGATGGTTCTATTTCCACGATGTAATTTTGCTGGGAGTAGGTTACTTGTGACATGGCCAGTTATATCTTTTATAGTGTTCCAAAATTTGGCAGGGTTGTGGTATGATGAGTCTAGTTCAGCCATGTAATATGCAGCTTTTGTATCTCGCACTTTCTTGGTGCAGAGATTCCTAGCTTTTCTGAACTGCTCCCAGTCAGTGGCTAACTTAGTTTTTCGAGCCTTCTTCCAAAGCTTGTCCCTGTTGAGCAGGATGGATTTAAGATCTGAATTGAACCAACGACAGGTTTTATTTTTGATACGTAGTTTAGAAACTGGTGCATGGGTGTTTAGAGCACTTGTGATAATATCATTTAGAATGAGCTGAAATTAGCAGGGTGGCAAGTCTTTGCACCACAGATGTGCCTTTTGCTGGTTTGGTGAAAAAAGATTACACTGGTTCCAGAGTTACAGCACTCCGAAGTTGCAAATGTTCCCACAGGATTGTATTGTGGTGGTTGTGGTGCTTTTCAGCACCTATATTTTGATAGTTTGAGATACAAATGTTTCGCTAAACACAGTTAGGCATGCATGAAGGTGGCTAGGTCATGAATACAACTGCAAAATAATTTTCTCCGCACTTGCTGCGGTTACTGAGATATTGGCAAATAAGCATTATGAGGGTTGCTTAGAATGCCTCTAGGCCTGTGCTATGTGTCTGCACTTATGTGAGGTGGAGCACAGGGCCCAGAAACCCATGCCCCAACTATCCACATACTATTTATGCTAAACTGGAGCACTACTCTCATGGGTGGTGGTGGGAGTGCACGGCCCAGAGGACCTGCACTCCCATCTATGGATTCCATTTTGCAAACCTGAGGAGACTGTTAAGGATGGGTGGGAGTGTGGGCCCTCACGCTCCCACCTATGCATTCCATATGACTAACATTTCACTTTCCAAAAAGAGGAAATTCAGTTAAAACACTTTGTTAATGCATCAGTTGGGTTGATTTCACACCAACAAAAGTGTGAAATTCGACGATAAGGTTTCAACCCTACTACCCCACCCATCCTCCACATACCAGCCAGGTGTGGTTGTGTTGGGGTTGAGGCCCTAACTCTCACCTCATTTTCCTATACTGTGCCAGCTGAGCTTGTTTACAGATGGAATGGGGTGAGAGTTCGGCCTGACAACTGCAACACACACCCAGATGCCTGTTGGTGTGTGGAGGGTGGGGGGTGGGGCGTGGGGTAGTAGGGCTGGACACCCTAACGTTGAATTTCCACACTTTTATTGGTGTGGAAATCAACCCTAGCTGATACATTAATGGAGTTTTGCAATGAATATATATCATCCCTACAAACATCTATTAGTTGTTGGCACAGTAAATTTACAAACATACGAACATACGAAATTTGCCAGCAGATAAAGGCCTAGAGGTCTATCAAATCTGCTCGAATGTGCAGCTAGCACCCCTTATTCTGCTGACAACGTGAACGTAGGGGTGGTAATAAAGAGTGATGATGCTATAAAGATGTTTCAGGGCGAAATAAACAAAACTGAGGAGTAGTCTAGGTTACATAAACTACCTTTCAATATACAAAAATGCAAAGTAATGCATATAGGCATCAAGAATAAGAGGGCAGCATATCTCATGAATGGTGTAGAAATTAAGGAGACTGTCAGTGAAAAAGATCTGGGCATTATAACAAACAATAAGATGACACACAAAGAGCGATGTAGGGAAGCAGTAACTAAATGTAACAGAATTATGGGATGCAGTGCAAGAAATATAAAAAGCAGGGATAAAAATATCCTTGTCCCGTCCTCACTTGGAGCATTGTGTGCAGTACTGGGCTCCTTACACCAAGGGGAATATTAGGTTGCTGGAAAGTGCCTAGATAAAGGCTACAAGGAAAATCAAAACTGCAGGCAGGCAAGCCCTATGGGCAACGATTGAGGGAACGTAACCTATATTCCCTGGAGTATAGAAGAATGAGGGGAGATCTGTGTGCATGGTTTATAGAACAATAAATAATAATAATCTACTAGAATGTGTAGGTTTGGAAAGTAAGGTGATGGGATGGGAAAACAGGACCCACAGTCTACAACTAAAAGGAGCCTTATATAGAACTGAAAGGCGTGCTAACTGGTTTAGTCAAAGAGTGGTCTCAATATGAAACAGACTACCTGGGTATGTGGTGGAAAGTGATACACTGAAGGAATTTAAAATAGCCCTGGATGGATATATGGGGACAGCAGGTTTGGATATCAGGAATAAGCAGGACAAGTCACATGGCCTTCAGGCTTACAGCCCATATACCACTATGATACATTGCCAATGTTTTGTGGAAATCTCCACTTTTTCAAGGAATAGTGATCATCCTTTGTCAGTTTCTCCACATTCTACCAGACATGAGTTCAAAGGTATTTAGTTGTCTGAGCTGCGGCTCCACCTTTTCTTTAGTTTTGTGATATAACCTGAAAGTAATAATTTCTTTATCTAGATGCGGCAGCTGGCATCCTCACCATTTAAGAAGGCTATAGTTGTTTTTTTTTTACTTGTTTTGTTTTTTTGGCAAAATGGATATTCTCGTTCCTCTTCAGTGTACTTCTAATTTCTCAGGTATTCTTAAGACAGCTGTTATAACTAATTGTGTAATTAATGATGCAAACCGTTAAAGATGACCGCCACTCACAATTTTTAAAAATCTTTTTAGCTGAGGTTACTGTACTTTTGAATGTACAAACTCTGTTCATATTGTTCATGTCTTAGGATGGTGCTACTACATGTTTCTGGTGTTAAGCCACACAGAACCAGATGGGCAGCACGGTATACCATGATGACGGTGACTGCGCGGAACGGCAAGCAAATTACAAGCGCCAACATTGAGCAGTGACTGGTGGTTCCCCAATCCTGGGTGTGCCTGCCCAGGTTAGAATCTTAGAGTAGGGGGTGTGGGGACACTGCCCTAAGGGGGCGTGGGGAGTAAATCCCCCACAAGAAACATAGAATTCCACAATTGGCACCCATGTGGGGTCGGCGCTGTCAGAGCAGTCGCCCTCCTTCAGTCGCTGTTCTGACATTGAACCGGCAGCATAGAACCAAGTGAGCAGGGACTTTTAGAAACTTCAAAATCTCTGTTCAGGAATGAAAGAAAATGGAAAGAAAAACAACACTGATGTTATTGCCAGAGAACTATTAGTATTGAAAAAAAAAACAAGTGGAGACTAACAAATACTGCTGCTTTAATTGCCAGAGCATATTCATAGGTGGAGGTAAGGTGCCCTACTGAACCCTTTTAATACCACTAGGACCCAGGTGCCATTTATAAGAAAGGCCTAAAGATCCAGCCACTTTTCAATTATAGCCAGTTGCAAGGTTTTGCACCACCTTGCAGGTGGAAGTGGCTATAATTGCAACTCAATCTATCCCAGTCCCCATGGACCCTTTCTCCATACCTATGCAAATTGGTTTTGTTTTGAAGAAATCTCTGTGCACAAGTGACCTGACATAAGGTTCTAACCTAAAGTCAAGTGCCCGCCATTTGGGGGGGGGGGGGTTATACAAACAAATAGAAAAACCTCCTCAAAAAGAGGATCATGTGGTTTTTAAATTAAACAACCTTGCTTGGTTAACCTTCCCCTTCCCTTCCTTCCTGTGACCGGCCCCCTGCTAGCTGGGTAAACTGGCAGATTCTGGGGCTGGTTCATGAACCTGGGTTTCCCAAATAACAGCACAACATGTTGCTACCTCACCACAAAATGAAATATGTTTTTAAGAATAGCACAACACCCTGTTTGTGGAGTGCTATAGTATGTTCTGCCCAGTGAGTAATGACGATGCACTCGTAGTATAATAGTGCTTCTTGAAGGGTTGTTTTTTTTTACATATTTTGAAACAAAGCTTTGTTTTGAAGGACAATATGAGATTTTGTTTTCTTTTCTCTCAGTACTCCACTGACAGGCAAAGTCAGCAACAGTAAAAACAGATTATGGAGCACCACCTAGTGAAAGACAATTTAATACACCTTGGAGTAGTAGTCTGTTTCTATTTTATTTGTCCACGAAAGGTGTGCTCAGCTGTGTATAGCTTGTTTCCATGGGTGCACTGGTGGAAGGGAAAGTGGGTGTGACAACAAAAGCACATAGTATGCAGTAAATGAACTACTGTAAATAGGTGAGCTGGAGGAATTGCCACAAATAGGTTCCAGTAGCAATAGTATGTGCAAAACAAATGGCACAATCAATATGCAATGCCTGGAGAAACAGACATATTGACACAATTAAAAGCCCAGAGCAATACAAGCTGCAAAGTATTGTGCAGGATGAAATAAATGATGAGAAATCCCAGCTGAAGAGCACTGATAAAAACTTGGTCAAAATGACTAGTTTATTCAAAAATGTAACCCTTTATTCCTGTGACTCCCAGTCCCTGCCTACCCTAACAAGACCACCATCACAGGTGGGTGGGCACCCCATTTGTCTTTGGGAGATACCCAGGATCCTCCCTGTCTAGGGGTTGTGCTTAACGGGAGACATCCCTTACAGCAAATATTTGCATTTAGTTTCCAGATTCTAGCTTAAAATTTTGGGGCTGAATTGACATTTTGAGACTCAGATAAATGACACTGGTGACCACAGTATAGCACATCTTGCTTTACTTGAACTGTTACTGTTCACTTCACACTTACAGCTGACTGAGTCCAGTGACTGAATTCACGGTCTTGCCATAGCTCCATATGGACATGCAGTTTTGCAACATGCGAGGGTGACTATAATCTGTTCATCTCCTCATCTACAATATATGACAGCAGCTTTACTAGCTCTCCTCCCTTGTCAAAAATGTGTGAAGGTGACTAAGCAAGCAATAACACATGACGAGGTGTGGGTTATTGCCTCATAAAAGCACACCAAGGGGTGTACTAAGGCACGAGGCGCTTGCACCGAGTGCCTTATGCCACTGGGCGTGCTCTTATCAGGCAATAACCCACACCTCGGAGTGTGTTATTGTGCTTATAAAATGGGTCATAAGTAATTATTAAAAAAAAAAGAAAGAAAAGAACAAAATAAAGTTACAAATATAAAAATTGAGGTTTTAATAGTTCAAATAGTGAAAAAATAGTCCCTCTTTTAAAATAACTGTTTATTGTGAACAGAGGTTTTCCTATGTAATCCTGATGTAAAAACAGAAAAATACCATACTGTATGTAAGCTCCCCCCCAGTAGCGCTATAAATTTAATGCTTTATGTTGTTCTCTTTTTTCACGTTTCTTAGTCTATCCATGCATCTGACAGATTGTCGACTCCGTTTTACTTGTGAGGAGTGCTTCCGACTTCAGGTGTTGTTCTGTTTCGGCTGTCCCCTTCCCCCCAGATCAATAAATTATTTTTTTTTTTCTCTTATCTTTGTGTTGTTCCCTTTTGTTTCACTTTGGCTGTTTCATGTCATTTTTGACTGCAGCTTCCATAACACAGAGCATTTTCCTTTTTGGCCACCGTATGAAGCAATTTCCTTTTTTGTGGTTTTGAAGCCATACGTAGGGAGTGGTAGCGAGCAGTGCCATTGAAGATTATGCTTGCTTTTTAATTTAGTTTATTAATTTGGGGTCTGCTGTTTCGTGGAGGGTGGCGGTTTCATGCAGAGAAAGACGTATGCTGGGGAAGGCGCTGGTTTCGGCTTTGATTTTAAGGCCGTTTCGTTGTCAGCACACGCGAATGCTCCATGGATCTCTGGCAGCTCTTCTGAAAGAATGGCTTTTTCTAATGGAGGCAAAATCGGGTGATTAATGATAATTTAAAAAATTAGCACAAGGTAATGTTTTTATTTTAAAATTTCCTTCTGTGACCTTACCGATGACCAAGCAGGCTTCAGACAGAATTGTTTTTTAAAAATGTTTCTCTGAGGCATGGATCTTAGCCTGCACTGCGTCCTGCTTGACTGAAGAGGTGCTGGTTGGCACAATATGGCCTGATAAGGACGCGGCTTAGGGTACCTCTAAAGCCAATCAGGAGGCAGAAAACTCTCAACTCATTTTATAAAACAGCTTCACTCCCATGTCTACAAGATATTAAGGCAACTATAACAGCTTAGGTCCTCATTCTCACATTTGTTGTGGAGGAGATCTGCTGGGGAAAATGAGACACATGGGCTCACATTTATGATAACCCCATCCCATTTGTACCTGCACTTCACCCACTTATCAAACAATAGAAGTCTGCAATACAGCACTAAGAGCCCCACACCCAAGTGTGGGGCTGGTCCCAATTTGCACTTTGTATGCAAATATATTTTTACTTATTGTTTACTGCAGTATGGTAGATTGTATTAGACTGATTTTACTGACTTGCAGGCTTATATTTTCTGCAACTACAAATCCCAGAATCCCCTGCAGCTGACATCAGAGCAGGGCTGCAGCAGTGGGAGATTCAATAGCCTGCAGTGGTCCCGCTGTCCTCCCTGAGCTAAGTACAGTCACAGAGGACCACATTTTGCTCTGGGAGAACAGTGGGACCATTAAACATCTGATCAGAATTTATAAAGGCTCTAACATGTGCTGCAGGCTGTTAAATCTCCCACTGCTGCAGCCCTCTTCTGATGTCAGCTGCAGGGAATTCTGGGATTTGTGGTTACAGAAAATGTCAGCTTGCATATCAGCAAAATCAGTCTGATACAATCTACTATGCTGCAGTAAACAGTAAGTAAAAAATATGTTTTTACACACAAGATAAAAGTGGAACAAACCCCACTCTTAGATGTGCAGCTCTTAATGCTAACTGTTCCTCTTTAAAAGATATTGCAGACTTCTGTTGTCTGATAAGTGGGTAAAGGGCTTAAAGGAGAATACAGTCATAATATGCAAAAACATGTGCAGAGTGTTTTGATTCGTGTGTGTAGTCCTAGTGTGTCCTTCCCTTTGTTTGCTGTTAGAAGTTATTTCTACATTTGTCTACTAGTTTTATGGCCCCCAGGTATCTCCATATTTGAATTTTTTATTGCTCTTCTTTTCCTTAAAGTGCCTTCTGCTCCATGTGACAGTGATGCATTTGTGACCATTTATTCGGTGAGTGATTACTTCTGAGTCAGCAGTCTGCTGTTAGAAGCCTGATATTCTGGCCTCAATTAAATCTCTTTTTAATCCTATTATTCTGCTTTCTAGGTGTGTGTCTAGAGCTAGCCAGCAGGAGTAAATGTTTTGTTTTTAAAAGCTTTTCATTTAATCAATTTAATCAAACTACACACAGCCACAAACAAGCACACACATCATCTCTGGTCATCAATGCAATAATTAGTAAAGACTCTAGCCATTTCCTTACAGAATGTTCCTCTCAATCATCCCTCAGGTCTTTGCCATCTGTAAATATAGCTTTCATTGATGCTCACTGGATAAGAAGAGTTAGTTAAAATCACAGTTCTATTGTAAACTTGACACAAAAGCAGCCTTTGCCGAATCAATGGTCACGAACACATCACTGTCACATACAACATAAGGCATTGTAGTAGAAAGAAAAGCAGTAAATAAATGCAAACACGTAGATGATGAGTGGCCATAAAACTAGAAGGCAAAATTTAAAAAAAATCTGAACAGCCAGGGAAGAACACACTAGGACTACACCAGTAAATCAATTATAACAACATACTGTTTTGTAAATTTTGACTGTAGTTCCCCTAAAGGCACTGAAAGTCCGATCCACACAATAAAAGTTTTAGCACAAGAGTGCTACATCTAAAGCCACATGGTTCCCTTTCCCCAAGTCTTGAGGGGCTTTGAGATGTTTACACTTTAGTTATGCGAGGAGTGATTTATAGCTGTGAATACTGTTCAGAATAGTCGGCCCAGTGGCGTGGAGGGCTGAGGCATCATGCCTTACCTCCTGCCACACCATCAACCTGTGTTCTGTGGTGAATGGGGGTTGCTGGGGGGCCAGCATGGTAGCAAGAGGATTGAGCATCGAAGGAATTCTCTCCTCTCTTGGGGAGGGTACATTGGTAGTCCTGCCAAATGACTGCCCCCAAGTGGAGGCCTGAGGGCAGCATGGGTCGGGGACATCAATGAAGAAAGGTGCTATGGAACTCTGCAGTGTGTGCACGCCTCCGCATGCATGCACTGATAATCATGCCCCAGCAACAGAGAAAGGAGGAGAACCAGAAACTGGGGAGGCTGGCAGGCAACATGAAGCTCTGACCATGCTCCTGACCCATGGCTACTCCAGCATCTTGATGTGTGTCACCAGGGGCGAGGGATGTCCCTCCCTTCCCCTCCCTGGCCCTGCAACAGGGGGAAAATCCTTGGGGGACTTGTAGCGAACCAGGCCAGAATAGGGAGAGAGCCCATGGTTCAGGGTGGATGGAGCCCTCTCAAGGAGACATCTGAAAGTCGCCTGTCAGCAAACCCTCGGGGAGAAAAAAATGTATTAAAAAAAAAAAAAGACTGTTCAGAATGGGTTCTGCAGACCATCTCTCAATCTTTCAACAGGTCTAATGCATGAAACTAAGTCTTTAGCCCTTCAGACTGAATTTCTCCTACTTTACAGCTGCACATCTTCTTTTTTAACATGAAAGATTTTATTGAGCAAAGAAAATTATGACTACAATACAGGTTTACAGCATTTTTCATAACAAACATCCTGTATCAAATTTCATAACTGAGTAACGGGGCTCACATAACAGAGCACATTGTTGCTATTTCTGATTACCATTAATTAATTCCATATAGTTCTTATGACACACAACCTCAACCCAGAAGTACATCAAAGAAAAAAGCCTACTCCAGTAACATATGCACCTTGCAGTGTGATCAGGGAAACAAAACAAAGCGTTATTGGATTGTTTGTTCATTATCTGCCATCAGCTGTAACCAGGACTGCAGAAACAGAAAAAGATGATCTAGTCCTTGCTGCAGAGAGTAAGAGTGTCCCCTGGCATGGGAGGTGGGACATCTTATAAGTTAACCAGGATGTGCCGGCACATGATCCTCCTCCAGAGCTGGGGGATTAAATGGAGAGGGAATAGTGGCAGAACACAGGTGAGAATTCAGACAGGGAGCTCGTTTTGTGAGATACAGTAGGGCCTGCAGTGGTACTGTAGGTAGGAAAAATGGGAAGACTGGGTGGGCCAAGTGGTCCTTATCTGCTTTCAAAGTCTACGTTTCTATGTTTTCTATATAGTTTGTGTCTATCCTGGGAAATGGCAGAGAGTCTTTCTAAGAAGGCCAATTTGGAGGAGCAGCATAATATGCCAACAGGGAAGGGGCAGCGGGTTGGCGCTATGTAATCAGAACAGCTCACTTTGCTTCCATAATTGCAGCTAGAAACCAATACTGGCAGGGCTGGGTACAGATTGAAAAGGTCCCTGGACATTTTCAACTGAAGGACCCCCTCCCAAAAAAAACACAGAAAGTATGACATTTGTTCCTTTTACTGCCTTCCTAGTCAAACTGGTACCTGGTCTCATTACAGACACCACCAGCAGCAACACTGAGCTTGAGTCCCCACCCCCCACTCTATAGCAGGTTGTACAGCTGAATCTTGTAGTATGCATCCTTGATAGCTGCCTTGGCATCCTACTACAGTACAGAGAAGTCTGTATACACTCCTTATGTTCATTATTCTTACATGTATTTATGTTTTCCTCATGAGTGACAATGGCATTCCATTTGTAATTGTAAATCCTTCTCACACACACATTTTTACGTTGGCTTGCGCAGACGTGCAAGCAACATCTTGTAGCACATTTTAGAGGTGTGCCAGTGTTGTGGCACATGCAGGGGATGCTTTAGTGGGTGTGTCCCTCAGCCACCAATCAGTGAGCATGCTGGTGATGACACAAAACTTCAAAGAGAGCCAAAAAGTTGAAAGAAATCTGCTGCTGCAATCAGGTGCAGTTTTGTCATTGCAGTGGCAGATGACAAGACTCCGGCCATCCACATTACAGTGCACAGTAATGTGCATGGCTGGAGTTACGAGCAACATGTTTGCTCAGTGTGCCTTTTCTGGTAAACATTTCAATAAATAATGTAGCCACAGAGCGGCTTTCCACAATGGCGTCTCCTACCGCCCACCACACACTCCTGAAAAGCCAACATTGGGGTGCCCAATCCCTGTGTCGGCATGTATCCCCCCATTAATGTGGCACACTGGGAGCCCTCCTCAGTGTGCCAAAATGTTTTTTTATTTTCTTCCGACACTAGGATGCCCACTCCCGGTGTCAGATGGGCCCCTTCCCCCCAAACCCCTCAACATGATTTGTCAACATCGGGGTGCCCAATCCCCATTTCGGCATGCCCCCCCACTATTGTGTCACACTGGGAGCTCACCCCAATGTGCCCACATTAATATATAAAATTTTTTCCTGTGAAAGAAGAAAACCTTTTTTGTACCTGTAAAAAAGGAAACGGTCCATCATTGTGTCGCCGTCCCCCTACCCCATTCCAACCCTCCCTCTGCGCACCCACCTCCCTGCACCCCTCTCACCCCATATGTACCTCCGGAGGCGGTGTCATCTTCTGTGGACTGGGACATGTCTGCACTCTGCAAAGCCGAATCGCAAAATGAAGAATCGAAGGTAAACCATATAATGGGAGTCAATGGGAGTTCAACTTAGGTTGATATTTATTTATTTAGATTTTGTTTACCGGGTAAACCCACTGAGACCAAAGGTCCCTTTTTCAGGGGTGACCCAAAGTTAGTTACAGAAAGGACACTAGAAACAATAATTACATTAATTAAGTTAGTTACATTTGTTACATCACAGTATAATGGTATCATTTATACAAGGGTAGCAGGAGGGTTCCCATACAGATTCATATTAAAAACAATATGTTAAGATCTCACACATTATATACAATATGTACATAAGTTCCGCCAGAAATCAGAGTCCACATTAGCATTTCAAGTACAGTCAAAGAAAGAGTTCAAGCAGTGAAAGGGCCCGGGGGACTGTTCTAGGGAGATAGCGGTTACAGCCACAGAGACTAAGATTTAGAAGATATAGTTTGAGTCCATTTTTAAACTGAGTGAGAGTGGTTGAGTTTGTCAGGCCAGGTGGTAGGGAGTTCCATAGGTAAGGGGCCACAAATTTGAAGGAACGTTTGCCATGGTTTACGCGCGTTCTAGGGGTGACGAGAGGGTGACTTGCAGTTGATCGCAGGGTTCTGGTATGTTTTCTGGGGGAAAGAAGTCCTCTGAGATGGGGAGGAGGACCTAGGTAAGTAAACTTGAAAGCTAGGCTGGCAACAGGATAGGCTAGCTTATGACGGAGAGAGGGCCAGTTTAGCTCCTTTAGGGCCTAACAATGATGTTTCCTAGGGGAGGAGTTAGTGGCAAAATGGGCCACACGGTTATAGAGTACGGAGAGCTTATTATATTCCGTCTCATGGAGGAACTGCAGAAGAGGAGCACCATATAGGATGGATGGAAGGAGACTGCAGTATGCGACAGCACGATGTGCAGTAGAGGATAAGGAGTTCCCCAGTCGGAAAAGGAGGCCAAGCTTTTGATGGGTGGACCCGGTTATTGAGTCGATGTGGGATTGGTAGGTCATTTCTTGGTCTAGATGGACCCCGAGATATTTGAAACTAGGCATGACCTCGACTCTTTTTCCTTGGCTGGTACAGATCTGGAGGAACTGGCTTCTGTCACAGCCCAGTCGTCTCGATCCAAACAGTACAGCTTTGGTTTTTGCATCATTGAGTTTAAGGGAGTTTGCGGAGAACCAGGCCTCAAGGGTGGAGAGACTATTCTGCAGATTAGCTGAGATGACACTAGGTTGTGGGTCACTGCAGTAAATGACAGTGTCATCAGCATACAGAATGAGATTGCTGCAGAGGCTCTTTCCTTCAATATTATTGAGGAAGAGTGAGAAGAGCAGAGGGCCCAGGATTGAGCCCTGAGGTACCCCAGCAGTGACCGATCTAGGTCCAGACTGTGCACCCTTCCAGCGGACCTTTTGGGAACGGTCCCTCAGGTAGCTCTCGAACCAGGAGTGAGAGTGGTGATCCAGTCCCAAGGTCTGGAGTTTAGAGAGGAGGAGGTTATGGTTAACCAAGTCAAAAGTCCTGGATAGGTCAATGAAGAGGGCGCCCATTGGGGAACCTTGGTCCATATAGGAGAGGATGTCCGTAGTGAGTCGGATAAGCGCAGTGTCAGTACCATGGCCCTTTCTAAAACCATGCTGAATGTCGGCCATGAGAGAGTGCAGCTCAAGGTAGTCTTGGAGTTGGTTTGAGACTAGCCTTTCCTGAATTTTCCCCAAGGGACTGAGAAGGGAAATTGGTCTATAATTTCCCAAATTGTCTCAGGGACCACTTTTGTGGACAGGTACAATGGTCGCAACCTTCCACATTTCTGGGACCTTTCCTTCCTGAAGTGACCTATTTATAAGTAAGGTGACAGGATAGGCAATAGCTGGGGCGGCAGCCCTCAGGAGGCGAGGTTCAAGCTGGTCATGCCCTAGCGAGGAAGAAGGGTTAATTTTGCATAGGAGAGGTAGCACCTCTGCCTGTTTGACCAGCTTTAGGTGAAATTGGGGCTGAGGGTGGGCCCATTCATCACCAGAGTATGGGTTAGGCCCATGGGGACCAGAGGGGGAGACCCACTCAGGATAGAGTAGGAGGCACAAAAGGCCTCAGCAACTATGGCTGAGTCATTTGTCAAAGAGTCCCCCACTATGAGGGAATCCGTTTGACTGGTTGAGGAGCCCTTGATAAGTAGGTTTAGGTGACCCCAGAATTTTTTGGGGTCCCGTAGGTGCCTTGTTTGTAGGTCATTTAAGTATTGAGACTTGGCTTTTTCCGAAGATTTTTTGCACTGATTTCTCAGCTCTCTGTACTTTTCCCAGTCTGTTGGGCTGCCAGAGGATTTGAAGATACCCCAAGCTCTGTCCCGGAGGAGCATGGAGTGCTTGAGACAAGGGCTCAGCCATTTATGACATTTACCCTGTACCCTGAGCTTTTTTATCGGGGCGTGAGTGTTAGATACAGACAAAAAGATCTCAGTGAAGTACTGGGGAGCCTCGTCGAGTGTGGGGAGAGAGGTGATAGGGGCCCAGTCGGAGTTCAACAGCTGGGAGCGGTAGTCTGCAGGTACAAACCTACTGTAGTTTCTCGCTTCAATGATCTTTGCAGCAATTTTGGGGGGCTTGTTGGACCATATGCAGAAAGTGGGCGAGTGATCACTCAAGGAGTCAGCCATAATCCCTGCAGACAGAATACGGCCCGGGCAGGAGACAAGGATCCAATCAATGAGAGAGTGGTTTCCAGTCTTGGCGTTGTGTCTTGTGGGGAGGTCGATGATCTGGGTAAGAGGTGAGCCAAGTAATGGGTTTTTTAATAGAGGAGGAGAGTAGGGACGGCCAGTGAAGATTGAAATCCCCAAGTAGTATGGTTTCCCCCAGGGGGGTAGTCCTCAAGGTGGCTAGTTATGGCTTCCAAGGAGGAGGCAGCAGATTGAGGGGGAATGTAGACACCTCCTATGGTAAGGGGCTTGGTGTTACCAAGCAGTACTTTGACGAGCAGCATTTCAGCCAGGGGGTCACTATGAGAGGGGGAGTCCAGCTCTGTGGCTTGAAGGTCAGTGCTGACATAAATAGCGATCCCACCTTCCCTTTTCCCAGTCCTGTCTTTTCAAAAAGTAAGGTATCCCACTAAGTCCACTTCATGGGGGGAGGATCTGAGGTTTGAGCCAAGTTTCTGTCAAGACTAATATGTCAGGCTTATATAGTGCTACCCAAGCCTCGACTTCATGGAATTTGCACCTTAGGCTGCAAATGTTCATATGAGCGAGTTTGAGCCCTTTGGTATCAGCCCACGCGGGGCATGAGGGAGTGTTCAGAGTAAGATTTGGGGAGATAGGACCTGAGTTTGATTCTATGTCACCCCCTAGGGCTAGGAGGGTCCTGCCCAGACTGTCAGGAGGTAGCTGAGGAGGGGGAAGAGTCAGTCGTCCATTGCACCCCTTGGGGGGAGATACCTCGGCACCACCGTGTCCAGACAGGGGTAGGCTTAAGAAGGCCATATTGGAAGGTGTCCTAGAGTACAGAGCAGGAGAGAAAGAGTCCTTAGTAAGAAGGCACTAGTATGATCTAATGTCAGGCAAGGAGGTTCGGTACAGAGTTGAGAACACGATGGCTTTGCCAGAGGTTACGCAGGGTTAGCAAGTTAAGTCATTATCAGCTACTGGGATATATAAAAAAGGGGGCAAGATTCACTTTTAGAAGTAAAAATTTCCTAGCGCCTCAGGGGAAATATTGCCAAGGATTAGGGAGACAAATTGGCCTGTCCTGTGAGAGTCTGAGTGGAGAGATGTCTTTTAGTTATTAATGCAATCACAAGTAGCAGGACGGCCTCTAGTGGGGAAGCTGAGAAGTGATATAAGATGAAAGTACGGTGCTGAGAGTTTACAATGGGAGTGGCTAGGTTGTCCCAGTGACGATAGAGGGGCGCCTAGTGGAGAAATTGTATAGGCTGCAGATGGTAAAGTGAGCAGATAGGTATTTTCAGCTCACATGACCATCCCATCAGCTATATAAGCAAACGCCGACCTAGGGTGGGGGTGGCGGGGCAGCCGGCCAAGCCAGCGGGGCAGAGCCGTCACCAGTGTCTCAGCAGCCAGGAGGGCTTGTATGGCGAGGGAGCACAAAATGCCACGGACTGGAGCAGCTGAAATCCCCGTAAAGGGTGAGCTCCTGTGAGTGCCTTGCCGTAGGTTAGTTCCTTGAAAATTATTTGCTTAGTTTGTTTGCACTCCTGCATTACCTCGTTCTGTGTTGCAGTGATTCGGGGGGCGGGGGAGGGCAGGAGCAGGAGCCCTCACAACCTCATGGGCAACCACCTGAAAGGAGAGAAAAATGCAGTGAGCACGGGTATTTAAACAATACAGAATGAGGGGGCAGGTGAGCTACGGCCTACTGAGAGATTAATTTTAGCAAGGGATGCAGAAAGCATCAGGTCACAAGCAGAATTTCAACAAGAACAAGACCTAGGTGTTTTGCAATTGAAACGGAGCTAGACGGGAGGGGCTCATGCGCATAGCGCTATAACTTACTTTGCACAATGAGCAGTAACAGGGTATCACATTTACATGAATATTCTTTTTAAATTACATTTTTGAAGAACACACCTAGCCTTTAATGCAAGGATACCTTTAAGGCATCCTCTGTTTCTCGGATAGAGTAGGGTAAAGCAGATTAATGCTGTGGAGAAACACTGTTAAGGTATCCTAAAATATCATGTTCAAGCACAGGATTCCTAGTTGTAACAGTTGTTAAATAAAACAGTCTCCACTTCTGCGCTAATTTAAAATGGCGCCTGGCCACCAGCTCCAGCGTCTCAGCAGCCAGGAGGGCTCGTATGGCGAGGGAGCACAAAATACCACGGACTGGAGCAGTTGAAATCCCCGTAAAAGATGAGCTCCTGTGAGTGCCTTGCCATAGGTTAGTTCCTTAAAAATTATTTGCTTAGTTTGTTTGCACTTGTTTGCACTCCTGCATTGCCTCATTCCGTGGTGCGGTGATTCGGGGGGGGGAGGGCAGGAGCAGGAGCCCTCACGACCTCGCGGGCAACCACCTCGTTCCGTGGTGTGGTGATTGGGGGTGGGAGGGCAGGATCAGGAGCCCTCACGACCTCGCGGGCAACCACCTCGTTCCATGGTGCGGTGATTCGGGGGGCGGGGGAGGGCAGGAGCAGGAGCCCTCATGACCTCGCGGGCAACCACCTCGTTCCATGGTGCGGTGATTCGGGGGGCGGGGGAGGGCAGGAGCAGGAGCCCTCACGACCTCGCGGGCAACCACCTCGTTCCATGGTGCGGTGATTCGGGGCGGGGAGGGCAGGAGCAGGAGCCCTCACGACCTCGCGGGCAACCACCTCGTTCCATGGTGCGGTGATTCGGGCGGGGAGGGCAGGAGCAGGAGCCCTCATGACCTCGCGGGCAGCCACCTCGTTCCATGGTGCGGTGATTTGGGGGGCCGGGGAGTGCAGGAGCAGGAGCCCTCACGACCTCGCGGACAACCACCTGAAAGTATCTTAGCCATTTTTTTTAATTTTGGCCCCAAATTTTCAACATGGGGTTCTTGGGACCCCACCTCATAAACACTGACACTGTCATTTTGTTTCTCAGTTCCAAAAGGTGATTTCATGGTCACTGCATGGAATCACCTTTTGGGACCAACTATCGAAATGACAGTGCCACTGTTCATGAGGGGAGGTCCCAAAAAGCCCATGTTGCAAATTTGGTGAAAAGATTCCTAACAAGGATTGTGTTACAAGTGTGCATTGTGCAGTTTCTACGCATGTTTGTAACTTCGCCAGTTTTTAATATTTTCACTCCAAATTTTCAACATTGCCATTTTTTCATATCTCCTTATGAACAATACAGCTGCCATTTTTCACATCCTTCCCAAAATTTGTTTTCACACCTGTGGTGCAGAATGGCATGGTCACTGTGGGAAATCAACTTTTGGGACACAGTAACACTGTTCATGACGGCAGGTCCCAAAAATGTCCATGTTGAAAATTTAGTGGAAAAATTTGAAAACATGATTGCATTATGGCTGTGTGTTGCACAATTTCTGTGCATGCTCTTAACTTTGCCAATTTTTCATATTTTCACACCAGATTCTCAACATTGCCATTTTTTTTTCACACCTCCTCATGAACAATACAGTCGTCATTTTTCACATCCTTCCCAAAATGTGTTTCCGCACCTGTGACTCTGAATGGTGCAGTTGCTGTGCAAAATCACCTTTCAGGATTGAGTAACAAAATTACAGTGACACTGTTCATGAGGTGGGGTCCCAAAAAGCCCATGTTGAAAATTTGGAGTAAAAATACCAAAAACGCCCAGGGTGTTAAGGTTTCCAACTGTAACACCCCACCCTGTAGAGACTGACAGGCGTCAGGGGTGTAACTTGGGTTAGTCGGCCGTAATGCTCATGGCATTCCACCCCCGCCTCCCACCCTGCAGCCGTTGACAGGCATCAAGATATGCCTTGGGGTCTTTGGCCCTAACGTACACCCCATTCTCCTATACTGCACCTATCCCAGCTTATTTCCTTATGGAATGGGGTGAGCGTAAGGGCCAAAGACCCCAAGGCACACCGCAACACATGTTGCTGTCTGCAGGGTGGGGTTAGGTGGAATGGCATAAGCATTAAGGCTGATGACTCAAAGGCACACCCCCAATGCCTTTCAGTCTCTGCGGGGGGGGGGGTGTTGGCGTTAGTTAATTATTTCACTGCCATTCCTATTATGCATCTCTCTACCTCCTGCACTACCAATGCCAGCAAACCAACATTCGGCATTGACAAATGCTTGTTTCATTATGTGTTAGCTAGTGCTCAGATACCATCAGTAAACACACTGGGAAGAATATAATATTTATTTACACATACCAGTCAGATTCCAGTTATGGCAGACTGGCCTGACAAATCAGACTTGAGTGCTGCACAGGCACCTGCATGCACTGGCATGGTTTTTAGCTCCTGCCTCCTGCTCTCAGTCTCAGAGCTCCACTCTGCTCTGCTGCACTGCAGCACCACTGTATGGCCAGTGGCCACGAGTGACATAGTGCCCAGTCTGGTGGCTCCAACTTGAGTCTCCAGTCCTGTCCAGTCTCTCTCTCTCTTTCTTTCTCTCTCTCTCTCTCTGCAGCTCAGCCCACAGCCGAACCACTGCTCACTCAGGCAGGCAGGGACTCATCTCCATTGGGTCTCCTCTCTCTCAGTAGTTAGTGTCCACTTAAGTCTGTGACTGGGACTCTGCGAGATTTTTTTAAGGGAATGACCTGACCTCTCTTCTCTCCCACATGTTTTTGCCACCAATAATGGCAGCCTGCACCGCACCTGTGCAGTCACAATCGGGTCTCCACCATTTCCTAGCAATGGATGGTCATGGACAGGAGCTAAGAATAGAAGAACATCTTTATTTTTTTAAGCCGTCAGTGGTGCATGTGTGTGCAGGGGGGCAATCCTGCCAGGAACCAATGGGCTGTCCAGCCCAGGCACAGAGGAAAAAAGTTAAAATAAAGAAAGGAATGTTTGTTAAGGGAGGGCTAGGGGGTTCCCCCAGAGCTCAGGGCCCGAGGATATTGCCCCATTTGCCCTTCTGTTAATCTGGACCTGAGTCTTGGTGTTGTAGCCTGCGGTGTTTCAGCAAGGCTGTGTCCCCCAAGATTATCAACTCCAGGAAGTGTGGGATGGACCTCCCCAGGATTCTGGTGCAGCCTTTCAAGACCCCTTTCCAATATGACTCTAACTGTGGGCAACCCCATGACCAGCCTCTGGCTCATAGCATCTCCAACATCTCGAGTGTGGAAGTAAGTCCATCTTATATAAGGCCAGAGGGGTTCTGGTGTCACCAGTGCAGGATTTTTGTATGGATTAGTTGGCCCTTAGCATCTCTGTAGGTAATATGAGCTGCATATAAAAAGGCTTCCCAGTTGTCCTGGGGATCTCCTTCTGTAGCTCTTCCTCCCAGTCAGCCCTTCGCTTGTCCATGATGTGGGAAAGTGCATTATGAGTAGTGTAATAGATTTTCCCTGCCAGCCCTCAGGACATTGAAGGCTTTCCCAGTTGTTGCAGCCAATTCTGCAACTCAGGATGTGTAGTATTTTTTATCCAAAGACCCAAATGGCACCTCTCAGTTGTTACCTCTTAAAGTCTGATTTCTGTAACCTGTACTTGTCTCTTATCTGCTGAAAGGAGAGCAAGGCTGTGGAGCCTGGGATGGAGATATCTGCTGATAACCTACTGCATCTTTGCTTCCATTGCTGCCACCCAATGGGGGTGTTCCCCATCTTTATGAGCAGATTTACCACAGGAAAATGAAGGCCCTGGGGCAGTACTAGTTTGCTTGGGGGTGCAGGTGATCAACATACATCTGTGCCAGGCTTTTTATGTTTCTTTGAGTATGAGAAGGGCTTCTACCTTGCCAACTGGTTTGGGGCCTGGTAATAACCTAAAACAGGGCACTTTAGAGAGTGCCACCTCCACTGCCACCCATAGCAGGGTATGATCTGGGGTGGGGGACCATTTACTGGCCTGCACAACCCTGTATGCCAGCAGTTAGCCCTGGAACCATGTTATGCCCCTCTGGTCAAGTGAACCCTTCAGCCTTGCTGAATCTGCGTGCCTTTCTCTCCCAGATGAAATGTTTCAATAGGTGATCTAGTCTGGTAAAGAATTTACCTTTGACCCCCAAAGGCAGATTATTAAATATGTAAGTGTGTAACCCCCCTGTCAGGGAATTACCTGTGAGCCCCTGAAAAAGGCTCATTTCCCCGGGGTTTTGCTTCCACCTCCCATTCTTTTTTTTCTCCTGGGTCTTGGTTTCCTGGTTGCTGCCCCATTTCCTGTCCTCTCCTGCTGGTCCCCACATGGTTTTTAGAGAAGGAGTGGGGCTGGAGGAGCAAGTTCATGGAGCCGCCAGCTTTAGAAATGGCACTGCAGTGCCGGCAATCTCCGCACATATGCAGAAGCACATGTTTGTTTGGCCATTTCTGCGGCCATTTGGTCTGTCTCTCTGGTGGTCCTGGTCCCAGGGTAAAGCAAAAGAGGGACCAGAGACCTTGGGCAAACCAGAGAGGCAGTGGCAGAGGAGAAACAGATTTGGATGTGCCAATCGCGCAGCAGAATCCAGGAGCCACTTCATTAATATTCATAAGGTGGCGACCCTTTGAAGAGCCAGGAGCCTGTCTAGTGCCAGGGGAAAAGGTTTAAGTGCTAGCAACAGGCAGGAATCAAAGTAAAAAATAATAAATACCTAAAGGGGCCAATAAGGAAATGTGTGGCTACATGTTTTGTGGGGGAAAAAGTAAATAAAATGCATACACGGACTGCAGCCAAGGAAATGAAATGGGACAGTATCTGGACTGCAGTGGGGCTATGTGTAAGCTGCCTGGGGACATTCAGAAATGGCAGCAGTGACTGGGTTAAGGCAACAGGATAAAATGTGCAGTCGCTCAACAGGACACAGGGGTGGCTAAAGCTGTGTGGGGAAATGTTTATATGAAAACAAAGTTTGGTTGCAGGGACACTCAAAATCTGGCAACACTGATAAACTGTGTGGGACAGTTCACTTCAGCCACCATGTTAAGCAGCCATGTGACATCAGTCAGCCAACTACTGAGCCATGATTCTTGCCAGGGACTCTGGGACTGTTTGAACAGACTTTTGGGTGAAAATGCCAAGGAAAATGTAGGTGCCTTTTTCTACACCAATGAGGCATCAAGGGAGCCTTATACATATTAATTTTTGCCTAAGAACAGTGGCTTCAGCCAATAGGGAGCAAGGAAAGGGCTCCCAAAAGCCAAGGACAGTTGGAGTTTAAGTCCGTTCAGAGGGCGCTCCTCCAGAAGGGGGGGGGGGGCTCTTGCCCCTGGAGAGAATGGGGCTGCAGGATGGGCCTGCCTGGGGACTGCCAGCAATTTGTCCCACAGGGCAGGGAGTCCATCAGGAAAAGGGAAAGCAGAAGCAAGGGAGAAGCAGCTTTGAAGAGAAACAAGCATTTGTCAATGCCGAACGTTTGCTTGCAGGTATTTGCAGTGGTGTTTGGCATGTATGGTGCTTTACCCTAATGCCTTGTGCGATTGCTGGTATTTGCACAATAAATTTTCAGCATGACCTTTTTGTTACCCCCATTGTGCGCTACATAGGCAGAAACATGTTTTGGGCAGGATGTGAAAAATGACAGCTGTACTGCTCATAAGGAGGTGTGGTAAAATGGCAATGTTGAAAATCTGGAGTGAAAATATTGAAAATTTGCAAACTTACGAGCATGCGTAGGAACTGCACAACGCACGCTCGTAAAACCGTTATTTTTAGGAATTTGTCCACCAAATTTTCAACATAGCCATTTTAAGATCTCTGCTCATGAACAGTGACTGTGATTTTCTTAATGTGTCCCATACACTGAGTTCACACAGCGACTGTGCCATTGTGCGCTACATGGGCAGAAACACGTTTTGGGTAAGATGTGAAAAATGACAGCTGCACTGCTCATAAGGAGGTGTGGTAAAATGGCAATGTTGAAAATGTGGAGTGAAAATATTGAAAATTCGCAAACTTACGAGCGTGCATAGGAACTGCGCAATGAACACTCGTAAAACAGTCACTTTTAGGAATTTTGTCACCAAATTTTCAACATAGTTATTTTAAGACCTCTGCTAATGAACAGTGTCACCGTGATTTTCTTAATTTGTCCCATACATTGATTTCGCACACCGACTGCGCCATTGTGCGCTACGTGGGCGGAAACACGTTTTGAGCAGGATGTGAAAAATGACAGCTATACTGCCTTATGAGGAGGTGTGGTAAAATGGTAATGTTGGAAAATCTGGAGTGAAATATTGAAAATTCGCAAACTTACGAGCCTGCATAGGAACTGCGCATGCACTTCGTTACAAGTCATTTTGGAATTTTTGACCAAATTTTCAACATGGAGTTTTGGGACCTTCTCATGAATGATGTCACTGTCATGGCGTTAGCCAGCCGAAGAGGTGATTGCGCCCGTGACTGCGCAGTGACTGCGAAATCACCCTTCGGGCCCGAATAATGCCATGATAGTGACATAATTCATGAGAAGGGGTCCCAAAAACCCCATGTTGAAAATTTGGTGCAAAAATTCCAAAAAATGCCTGAGATATGCAATAAAGTTGAAACCCCTATCTAGCCCATTATACAGCTTACCGGCATTTCCTCAGTTCGTGGTCGGCTTTGAAGAGTGCAGACGTGTTCCCGGTCCACCGAAGATCGTCGTGCCGAACTCCGGAGGTAAGTATGGGGTGAGGGTGTGTGTGGGAGCTGGGTGCGCAGTGGATGGGTGCGGGTTGTGGGAGGGACTGGGAGACTATGTGGGACCGCTTTTTCTTTACAGGTTTAAAACAAAAAGGACTACGTGGGACATTTGCCACGCTGGGGTGGGTTTCAGCGTGGCAGAAGATGGCTGGGGGCCGAGGCTGACGGGATTGGGCACCCCGCGGCAAAAAAAAGACATTTGCCACGCTGGGGTGGGCTCCCAGCGTGGCAGAAGGATGGCTTGGGGCCGTGGAGCCGACGGGGATTGGGCACTCCTATCGGCAACAACGCTTGCCACGCTAGGGTGGGCTCCCAACGTGGCACCAAAGCTTTGGGGCGCGGACGCTGGGAGCGCGGGACGCTGGTGCTTGGATGACAGCGGTGGTTTTCTTTGAAGCAGAAGACCACCGCTGTCATACAGAGCTCCCGCACCCATTGGTGCAGGACCGCCACGCCTGCACAACGGAGCACTGGATTGCAAGGGAGAGGCACACCTCCAAAGTGTGCTACTCTCCCAAAACGTTCCTTGTGCATGTGCGCAAGCGAACGTAAAAAGGAACACTGCAGGTCGCCGAATGTTCTGAATTCCACCACAGGGGTGAGATAAAGGCAGCTTGAAAGGGAAAGCTGCAGACTGACAGAAATTTATGTTGAATTGAAGATGCACCCAAGCAGTAAGAAAAGGAGAGGAAAGGTTGTGTCCTGAACATGGATAAAGGTTGTGTCTAAGCCTGGAAAAAGACAAAGGTTGTGTCCTGAGCCTGGACAAAGGTTGCATCTAAGTCTAGGAAAAGATGGAATGTAGAGGAATGATGAGGAACAAGAGAATGTAAATGTGCTGAGAGAAGAAAAGGAAAAGTGAGCCTCTTCAACTCATAGAATTGCTAAGTACCTGCACAGTGAGAAAAGGGACTTTGAGTGCAGGTGATATGTGTGAGCCAGAGCAAGAATGTGGCTGTGATGAAGTCAAGAGACTGTGAAAACAGAAGGATGGACAGGTGTCTTTCTGGGTTGGGTGCCTGATGTCTACTCATGAGATACAGCAAGAAAAAGAGAGAAACAGATTGCTGTGGCTACACACCATGGCAGGAAAGAGAAAGAAAGAGAAGCAGAAGAGAATGTGCTGAATGTTTCTGCTGAAACCCAGGGCCAGGTGGGGAACTCGCTAACCCCCATCAAGTGGGGTCTGCTGCTTTGGGGGATCAAAGGTCTTGTACCCTAGTGCTAGAGTGCTCTGATTAGAGGAAGACGGGCCGTGGGGCCACTCCCTGGTCTGGGTCCTCTGTAGTTGGCAGGCATTGTGCATGTGCTCTGCAATGGGTGTATAATGGTCCGAAGGGGATGAGCTGCATGATCTGCATGCAAGATGAAGGAAGAGCAAGCTGTAGCCTCTGTACCCCTGTTTCAAGCATTGAGCCCGGTTCTGCCTGTGATGCCATCAGCCCCCAGGATTTAAGTGAAATGTGCCATCTAAGAACTGATTTTGTAGAACTGTGAGTAAAAAGCCAGAATGGCCCTGCACCTGGGGACTGTAAATAGTTAAAGCACGCACGCTAGGGTTGGAGGTAGAGCCATGGGGAAAGCATGTAAAGAGCTAAAATTCTTCAAGCGTGCCAATGCTGGCTACCAGCTGCACCTCAGGCCTGCAACTTAAATCTGGGTACCCAGTAAACGGACTTTGGAGTTTGAAATGGACCGGGACCTGCGGGTCTGGGTTTGGGCATGTCTGCAGCAGTTAGCTAGTATAATTAGAGCTAGTGGCTGCAAATTATTGCAGTATGGGACTGAATCAAATGGAAATGTGATTTCTGGAAAATGCAAATATTAAAAATGTTTGAACTCTATTCCACTTACCCCATCCTTAGCCCTCCCCCCTGTAAATAATCCAGATGTTATTGTTTTGCAGCAGAGATGAATCCAGAGCCCAATTTTAGGGAGCAGGTTATTGACTGAAATGGAAAAAGGTAAATGGTGTAATGGGATGTGGGGAGGTTCGAATCCTGATAAGTCCATGCCTGGGGTAACTGTTGGGGAGGTGGGTTGGTACAACATCCCAGGGGGTTGTGCTGCAGGTAATCAGACCAACCAAATATGTACTCTGGGTGGAGGCACCACCATTTTATTAATATCTTTTGAGAAAGGACCCCCCCATAGGTCAGCTATGGGAATCCAGACCCATTAACCGTGGTCAGGCCTGCATGGCAGGGGTAGTGGCCCTCTCCAGGATGGCACCAGAGAAGGGCTACACATGGAGACACCCTGGGATCTCCTGTGCCAGTCACATCCAGCATAGACCCCCGCAGCTCACTAAAATTTGGGACCCTTGCAAGTGGCTGAAAATGGTAAAATGGCTATAAATGGTATTGGAAACAAAATTGTGGTGCCAAAACTTGCTTGGGCTGACTTTCATTTTTGGTCAATGAAAATGTTAGAGGTTCATTCCCCCTAGTGGTCAGAGGTGGAAATTGTGCCAATAATTGTGTCCCTTTTAAAATAATGGTGCCAAGGGTCTCTGGGGCAGATTAATACCATCAAAAAGCTCTGAGTCAATGAGGCAAGGTTTAAACTGGTGGGAATAGATAGTGATGGTCAAAAATTGAGAATGTGATTAATGTTCATGGATAGAGTAGATAACCCTATCTATAGAATAGGATGTCATAGGTTTTGACATTACTGTAAATGTGAATGGGTTACAGGGATGATTTGAGGGTAAATCCTTGGCTTGGCATGGATGCCAAGCATTTAAGGGGAGAGGGAGTGTAACCTCCCGGTCGGGGGCTTACCTGTTTGCCCCCGAAAAAGGCTTGTTTCCCCAGGGTTTGCTTCAACCCCCCCATTCTTTTTTTCTCCTAGGTCCAGGTTTCCTGGTTGCTGCCCCATTTCCTGTCCTCTCCTGTTGGCCCCTGCATGGCTTCTAGAGAGAGAGTGGTGCCGGAGGAGCAAGTTCATGGGGTTGCCGGCTTTAGAAATGGCACTGCGGTGACGGCTAGCTCTGTGTATGCACAGAAGCGCATGTTTGTGTGGCCATTTCAGCAGCCATTTGGTCTGTCTCTCCATAGGTCCCAGTCCCAGGGTAAGGCAAAAGAGGGACTGGAGACCTTAGGCAAGCTGGAGAGGCAACAGGAGAGGAGAGAGTGTGTCAGTTTTGGATGCGTCAATCACGCAGCAGAATCCAGGAGCCGCCTCATTAATATTCATGAAGCAGCATCCCTTTGAAGAGCCAGGAGCCTGTCTAGTGCTAGGGGAAAAGGTTTAAGTGCTAGCAAAAGGCAGGAATCAAAGTAAAATAGGAAAGGGGACCAATAAGGAAAAGTGTGGCTACATGTTCTGTGAGGGATAAAGTAAATAAAATCCATACACAGACTGCAGCCAAGGAAATGAAGTGGGACAGTATCTGGACTGCAGTGGGGTTACGTGTAAGCTGCCTGGGGACATTCAGAAATGGCAGCACCGAATGCAAGAGGGTTAAGGCAACAACATAAAATCTGCAGTTGTTCAACAGGGCACAAGGGTGGCTACGACTGTGTGGGGGAAATGTTTATATGAAAACAAAGAGTTTGACTGCAGAGACGCTTGAAATCTGGCAACACTGATAAACTGTGTAGGACTGTTCACTTCAGCCACCATGTTAAGCAGCCATGTGATATCAGTCAGCCAACTACCAAGCCAGGATTCTTGCCAGGGACTCTGGGACTGTTTGAACAGACTTTTGGGGAAAATACAGGAGAAAGTTTAGGCACCTTTTTCTGCACCAATGAGGCATCGAGGGAGCCTTATACTTATTAATTTTTGCCTAAGGACTGTGGCTCCAGCCAATGGGGAGTGAGGAAAGGGCTCCCAAAAGCCAAGGACAGATGGCGTTTAAGTCAGTTCAGTGGGAGCTCCTCCTGAAGGAGGGGGGCTCTTGCTCCTGGAGAAAATGGGATTGCGGGATGGGCCTGCCTGGGGGCTGCCAGCAATTTGTCCCCCCAGGGCAGGGAGTGTCCACCCCATCAGGAAAAGGGAAAGCAGAAGCAAGAGAGAAGCAGCTTTGAAGAGAAAAAGGGAAAGCTGCAGGTTGCTGAATGTTCTGTGTTGTTCTGAAGTTGCACCACAGCAGTGAGATAAAGGCAGCTCGAATGGGAAAGGGAAAGCTGCAGATTGACAGAAATGTGTGTTGAATTGAAGATGCACCCGAGTGGTGGGAAAAGGAGAGGAAAGACTGTGTCCTAAGCCTGGTAAAAGGACAAAGGTTTTGTCTAAGCCTGGGAAAAGTTGGAATGCAGAGGAATGATGAGGAACAAGAGAATGTAAATGTGCTGAGAGAAGAAAAGGAAGCGCAAGCCTCTTCAGCTCGGGGAATTTATAAGTACTTTCTGGGTCTACAACATTTCACTCCTGTCATTTCACTCCCACCATTTTCACTTCCGGTCAGTTTCACTCCCATGCTAATTCACTCCTGGTCATTTCACTCCCACTAACTGGCAATCAGTAGAGTATAAAGCTGTTGTAGCTGTACCCAGCATTCATTGCTGATACTTTTTCACTGCTGTGTGCTTTACTTGCTGTCTGCTGTCTCTGTGCTTCATTTCATCCTCTATGTGCTCTGCATGGTGCATCCCACTATATGGAAATATGGGGTGTCCGTAAGGTAAAATTAGACTAGGCTGAGTGAGTAATCTGCTGAGTTAAAGGTAAAGGGAGCATAATGATATTAGGAATCCCACTGTTCATAATAGCATCCTCCAATGTGGTTTTGATGGTATCATTTTGAACCAAGCAAGGGCAATTGTAGCATTTCATTCAGTCTTTTTGCAATCGAAGAAAACTTGTGCATGAGGGTAACTACATTTATATACTGCATAAGAGGGGTCATGAGGGAAAAGCCATATGACAGTGTGAATGGGCGGTTAGAAAGCCAAAGGGCTGTAACGCCCGTGTGCACACCAAAAGCGAAGAGGACCCCACCATTATTCATAGATTCTCTGAGCATGCACATGCCCCAGACTCAAGTGCTGTTGAAAAGGCAGAGGCTTTAAATGAGGCACAACAAAGAGCATCCTCATCTCAGGACACAACAGCTCAAACACTGATTCATGCAAAAGACAAAGTGTCATTAGCCACACAGGGGAAACTAACTGATAGAAATATAAAGTGAACAATACAGCGTGTTAAGGTGCATGGTGCCCCTCCAAATCCAAAGGATCTTAACGAGCTAGTGATCCCTGACTCATTTAAAATGTACAGTGTCGATGGAGGGAGAAACATAAATTAATTTTCTTCTGTTTGACAGTGGACCTGGCCCAGATTGTATTTTAATCTTTGGCACGCAAAAGAACGTAACTTTTCTTGAAGTGCAAAGAATTTGTATGCTGACAGTACATTTGGTGTATTCCCCCCCCCCCCTTGTTTGAACAGATGTATGTGATACACGGTGAACAATTTGAAAATATACAGCCAGCAGTTTATGCATTGCTGCCAGGGAAAAGTAGAGTTATATATGAAAGAATGCTAACAGCTCTAAAAACTCTAAATCCCAATGTGTCACGTGAGGTTATTATGACAGATTTTGAACAGGCCTCTATCAATGCCTCCAAAAAATGTTTTCCGCAAGCCAGGTAAGCAGGCTGCTTCTTCCATTTTAGTCAATGCATGTACCGTAAAATGTAGAGTGAGGGATTAGCGGTAAAATATTCCCAAGACCCAGAGTTTGCCCTCAAGTAAAAATATCTTCCAGCTCTTGCCTTTTGTCCTCCAGAGGAGGTAATTACCAGATTTGAAGAAATCACTGATGAGGCACTTGGAATCTTCCCACCTGAACTGGAGTAACTGATTGACTACTTCGAGGATGTATGGTTTGGGAGAAGAAATAGGAGAGGAACTGGGCGTAGAGCACCACATTATGCTATTACATTGTGAAATCATTATGAGACAGTACTACTAAGTCACAGAGCAAAAACTAATAATGTTGTAGAAGCCTTCCACCATGGAATGCAGAGTGTGCTCTGCATGGTGCATCCCACTATATGGAAATATGAGGTGTCCGTAAGGTAAAATTAGACTAGGCTGAGTGAGTAATCTGCTGAGTTAAAGGTAAAGGGAGCATAATATTAGGAATCCCACTGTTCATAATAGCATCCTCCAATGTGGTTTTGATGGTATCATTTTGAACCAAGCAAGGGCAATTGTAGCAGCACCTGAAAGAGAAGACCTCTTGCAGTACAAGAGTAGACAAGACAACATACAGTACAGTAGATGTTGCACTTAGCTTTATCACCACATATACTGTGCAGTCTTCAAGTTTCAAGGTAACGACATGTAACCCCTTGGTGGCGCTATCCCAACTGCTACTACTCCTGCCTGCACAGCTAGTAGCGGGTTAAGGGGCCTGAGTTCTGAAATGGGTGCCTCCGCCCGGAGGTCAGGGTTGGTATTGGTCAAACTAACCTGGGCACAGCCCTCTGGGACACTGTAACCCCCCTCTTTCCCTTCTAGTGGCCTGAGCAATATACAATAATCACTTTCACAGTACCCCTTATACACCATACAACTACCCAAACTGTTTGCACTTACCACCAGAGCTGGTTCCTCTGGCTCGACCCTGGGGACCCCCTGTAAAACAAGGTTATGCACAGCAAATAGCAACAGTACAGTACTCTTGGCATAAACTGGAACCACAGTCAGGTTAAATGCAGAAAAAGTCAGATCTGATTTATTCAGGGGACTTGAACAAGGAAGGGGTGTAATCAGGTTGATTGGCTTAAAGGCTATATTAATCAAACAGTTATGCATACACTTTAAGTCCCCACACAGTCACACCTCTGGGTACCCAGGTAGGGAGACGATGGGCTAGCCAGGAACGTTGCAGTTGGTTGGGGCCCTGTGATAGAAGAAAGCAACATGCACAACACACACTATTTGTAATATGGAGCCGGAGGGCTCAGTTCGTGAAAGAAAAAGCAACCAAACAATCAGATGACAACACTTTAGATTTAGCTGTTGTTGCAGGGAGCTACCCTGATATTTACTCATGATACCCAATACTGGACACAGGCAGGAAGAAATCGAGACTGCAGGCTGTTGAGCTGGAGTGCCCGGAGAAGCAGGCCCACATGAATCACTGAGGCGTCGTTCCTGTTCAAGTGTTGAGCAGGGGGCTGATCCCCAGGCAGGTGTCTCGTCGATGGCTTTCTCTGTGCAGCGGGTAGTCGGGCTGGGCCAGTGTGGCAAGGCCCAGGCCCAATGGAGATGATTTTGGATTCAGTCCGTGGAGCTGGATGCAGCTTCCAGCTAGCAGAATACAGTTCAAACCACAGTGGGGAACCAAATCGCGACCCACTAGCAGCACACAGCACATTTACATATAAGGAAATTCTAATGCAGCTTCCAGCAAGCAGAACACAATTCAAACTACAGTGGGGAACCAAATCACGACCCACTATAAGCACACAACACATTCACCTGTAAGGAAATTCCACTGTACAAGGTAAAAGGCTCTCTGGTAGCAATTACACAGTCTCTGCACAATCCGGGAGTTCAGAGATGGCTGGAGGTCCAGACAGGCCGATCGCATTCAGCAAATCTTCGGTCTTCTTCAGGTAGGAGCCTGGTCACAATTCAGTGGCTTACTTCGCTCTCCAAGTTCGGATTCAGTCCGAAAAAGGCACAAGTTCCCTCTCAGGGACAGCAGGCAGGCATGCAGGCCAAAACTCAGGCCTTTCCATAGTTCTCCCTCGCGAATCCACTATGGATTGCTGCTTGAACTACCTTGAGCTATTACTTCTTCACTTCCCAACTTAGATCTAACTGAAATTGCAAGCAGTTTGGGACTTCCCCAAAATCCCAAAGGTTTGGTTGGCTGATCTGTCTGTCAATCACAACAAGGGCTCCCCCTCCAGGTTATTTTAGGCCCCAAAATGCCAAAACTACAATTCCTACAAGTTTTGACCCCACCAAGCCCCTGTAGGCAGGCTCCATTGTAGAGTCCCAAATGTACTGATTGGCCCATTTCGGCAGTCCAGGACCAAGATGATGGAAACAAACAGAACTGTCCATGCTGCAAAGAAGGCAGGTTAGAACAAACTGCAATATTATTACTACTCTAACAACTGATCAGCAAACAAGCACATCTTCTAACAGAGCTCCCTTTTATATTAATTATGACTGCAATCCAGGCAGCTCTTAAAGAGACAGTACACAGAGGCTATATAGGCACTTGGAATTCAAGCATGCATGGGACAGTCATAAGGCAATTCTAGGGGCTGGGGGTAGGAAGAAGTAGGCTGCTGGTTAACTAGGATCTGCAGCTTATCCATTAGGTAGGGAAATGGGCAGACTGGGTGGGCCCAAGCGGTCCTTACCTGCCGTCAAATTCTATGTTTCTCTGGCAATCACATTTAAACTGCAAAAACGCAGGACACCAGCCTGGCAGTGAGCATTTAGACAAGCTCAAGGTAGACTTTTCGGGAACCCCCATTTTAAGGGAGGTCACACAACTAAAACATAAACAGTGAAACAAAGGATTTAAAACCAGAATCCCGTACAGCATGAAGAGGGCCGGGGGGAGAGGCCCGGAAAGTCACCAATATCTCGGCCTGACATAAACCCAAATCAATCAGTCTGGGTTCCCACATCCACATTACATATCCCTCGTGGGGCCTTAAGAATGCTCCGCTAGAATCTACAAGATGTCTTTTTTTCTATCTTTTTGCCTGACAGTGGAAGAAGGGCAGCCATCTAGCTTTAAACTTCTCTGTTTGGGATCTCAATTTGGCTATGATGTTCTCCACCAACAGTATGGTATTACAAATGGACTACCAGGAGTTAAAGGGAGGGGTCTCCGTGGTAAGCCACTTTTTGATAATGGCCTTAAGAGCAGTGGAGAGCAAAATAAAATACAAATACATCTGAGCCGCTGTTGCAATTTCCATGGGAGGCAACCCCAGCACCCAAACCTCCGGGACTGCAGGTATCTGAGATTCGAAGTTTTGGCCTAACACTTCTATAACCTGATCCCAAAACAGTCTGATATTTGAACAAGTCCAAAAGATGTGGATGTGGTTACCCTTCCCTCCACATTCCCTCCATCAAAGATCTGACAGACTGGCACCATAGTGTTTAATAATTTCAGGGATACGGAAGTATTGAATCACTACCCTTCACATAAATTTATTTATTTATTTAGCTTTTGTTTACTGGGTAAGTACACTAGACAAGTATTATGCCTATTTTCAGGAACGACCCGGGAGAGTACAACATGGGGAATACAGATAAGGTACAACAAGGATGGAAATTCTCTCCAAGTAGGAGAGGCTGAGGTGCAATGTACTCCTTTCCAGATCTGCACCCAGTCCTTCTCTTCCAAGTGGATACCCGCTTCAGTGGACCACTTTTCTTTCAAGTCCCCCAACTGGGTGGGTTCCTGAGAATTCAAGAAAGCTGTAATTTTAGAAATCAGCCCTTTCTGACCTTCCTGTTCAAACAGCGGGAGAAGGAACTCTAGAAGTGGGTTATTACTCTCCTCTGTCAAGGTATTCAAATCCTTGCTTAACATAAAATGTCGTATTTGGAGAAATCTAAACATATCTTGTGGGGAAGGGGGCGGAACTACTGAACAAGCTGCTGAAAGGATTTAAGGGTTCCCCTGTCATAAAACTGACCTATATTAATCAAACCCAACCTAGTCCACCTGAAGAAACCCTTATCCATTTGAAGCACTGCGAAGGCCTTTACTGGGGTGTGAGCAGTCAATCTTAGCTGTATCCCAAATTTTCTGCAGACTGCTAGCCACACTTGTTTCAGGGTCTGGGACCATGGATTGTTAATATCAAATTTAAGTAATCCTCCTTTGTCCATTAAAAGCAGGTCAGCGATCTCAGCAGAAGAAGAGAGAGGCCTCCCCAGTTCCACCCATAAGGGGAATTCTTTCTTGATCTTTAATGTGGCAACAGCCTGCAGTTGGGTGGCCTAGAAATACTTAATAAAGCCCAGTAAGCTCAGTCCCCCACCCAGTTTGAGACTCTGGAGAATTTGCCATTTGATCCTTGGGGGTCTATTTCACCAAATACATCTCGAGATGGAGGATTTAAGGCTCTTCCAAAAGGAACCCGGGAGTTTCAAGGGTATAGTTGTAAATATAAAAAGAAATTGGGGTAGGGTCGTTCATTCATATACATTCAATATGGCCTGATAGAGAGAGGGGGGAGCTCATTCCATCTGTTAAGATCTGCCTGGACATTTTGCAGGAGTTTAAGATGGTTAGTGGGATATAGTTTGTTGGTATTATTTGGTATCCAGATCCCCAGATATCTAAAACCATCCTTCGCCCATCTAAACTGACCAACCCTAGGAAGGGGGGCTTGAACGGCAGGGGCAATGGGGAGCATCTCTGTCTTGGCTTCATTAATCTTAAACTCAGAAACTGATCCAAAGTTTCAGAGGATGGAGTCTAATACTGGTACTGAGCTCACTGGGTCCGAGACACATAAGAGGGTGTCATCTGCATGTAGAGAGACACGAAGTTCTGTCCCATCTACTTTAATTCCCCGGTAGTCTTCTGATTGTCTAATCAAGGATGCTAGGGGCTCCATACTGATCCCGAACAGCAAGGGAGTGAGCGGGCAACCCTGTCTCGTCCCTCTTTCAATATTAAACGTGTCTGATAGTATCCCATCAACTTTCATCCAGGCCCTGGGGTTCCTGTACATGTTAGCAATCCATTTCCGAAATTTGTCCCCGAAGCCAAATCTGGTAAGTGTATGATCTAAAAAAAGCCAATCTAAATGATCAAAGGCATTTTCGGCGTCAAGAGAAATTACTGCATTTAACTTATTGGGTGGGAAAGAATTAGCAGCTGAAATGGTATTTAACAGTAGATGGATATTATCCTGGATGTGGTGACCTGGGGTAAACCCTGACTGGTCAAGATGCACCAAAAGGGGGATCAATGACTGTAACCTTACACTCAGGAGTTTGGTGAAAATTTTTGCATCCTGATTAGGAAGAGATATAGGGCAATAACTTGCAGTCTAGAGGGTCTTTCCCCGGCTTGGGGATTACTGAAATCATAGCTTCCCCCCAGGAACCCGGGGTGGTGCCAGAGTTGTGGGCTTCATTACTTACTTTGATCAGGGTGGGGATAAGGTCTGCTACGAATTTCATAAAGAATTCAGCTGTGACTCCATCAGGGTCAGGCGTCTTACCTGTGCTCAGGGATTTCACAACCCTCCGAACCGCTTCCTCAGTGAATGGTTCTTCTAGAGCCCTTCTCTGAGTCTGTGTTAATGAAGGGAGTTCCATTCGTTCTAAAAACTTGATTAATTTTCTGAACATGATCTAGATCTCTTTCTTTAGTATAAAGCTGGGTGTAAAAATCCACAAATTCCTTAGCTATGTCCAGCGGATGAATGACCAATTTACCGGGGGCCTTACTAGTACGGATTTTGGGGATATATCTATCTGCTTCTTGTTTCTTAAGTCTTAGGGCCAAAAGTCTGTCAGCTCCCCGGTAATACTTCTGATTTGTAAACCGCTAGGTGTTAATTGTCCAATGCATCATCAGGGTGTTCTGTGCCTCCCTAGCCTCCCTGAGCTTCCCTAACAAAGAATGGTCCCTTGTATTTTTATGCTCCCTTTCCAGAGCTGCAATCTCCTCCAACATTTTAGCTATCTTGGACTGATGCAGTTTATTTTGGTATGCCGAATAACTGATGATTTTACCCCTTAAAAATCACTTTTAAACCATCCCAGATATACTTAAGCGCCGTATCAATCTCTTTGTTTTCCTCTAGATAAAATTTTATGGTTCCCTTCAGCGTTTTGACGAATATTTTATCTGACAGCAACCCAGTATCAAACATCCAAGTACCCCTTTTTATCTCTGGGTCCCACCTAACTACTGCCTGAACCATGGAATGATCTGAAAAAGTAACTGGATAGATGACCACCTCCTGGAAATAGTGAACTTAATTTTTCCATGTGTATATTCTATCTATCCTAGAGTAGAAGTTTGTGGCTGGGGCACAAAAAGTAAAGTTATTTCTGGTAGGGTTTTGCCACCTCCACACATCCACCAACCCCAGTTTTGAGGTTAATGTCCTCAGGAGCTTAGAACTACTTGTTGTTCCCCTCCGGTGGTGGGGATGGGGTTATCTAAGTTGCAATTCTCCACACAATTCCAGTCCCCAGCTATTATTAATTGCCCAAGGGGCAAAGTAGCTACTACATTAAACAGGGATCGAAAAAAATTCCCCGATGAGGGGGTTGGAGCATAGATTGACAGTATATGGAGAGGCTTTCCCCTAAGTTCACCTGAAAGGAGGACCCATTGTCCACTACCCTCCATTTGTACCTTTGTGACTTTACAAGGGAGTCCCCTTTTTATTAATATGGCAGTTCCTGCTTTAGCAGAAAGGGAGTGTGAATCCGAGTAAACCATTCCCACCCACTTTCGCCTTAACTTGTCATGTTCTACCCACTACAATTAAGTCTCCTGTATATAGGCTATATCACATTGCGCTCTACGTAATTCCTGCAGAATACTGGCCCTCTTAACCACATTACTGATCCCCTTTACATTTATAGAACACAAGTTAAGGGATCCCATAATAAGAACAGTGTAGTATCCAGACCTCAGCTAACTCCACCCCCCCCCCAGCCCGTCAGGATGAAAACATAGATGTTTACATAAAACTAAAACAAAAATACCACATAAACACATTAAAATACACAGAGGGGTCCCAACTGGGGACAAAACCATAAAGGTGAAACTAGAATGTGAAGTACTCCTCACTGGGCGCAGACAGAGCCCTGTCACAGCCCATTAGGTCCAACACCCCAAGAGGGTTAGACTTAGGAGGGAAAAGTACCCCCGAGCAAGATGGATGTGGAGAAGTGTAGCACACTTTGTGCCAAGGGTAAACTCCCTGACCGTCGTCAGTAAATGTACACCTTCTCCTCCTGTAAACGCTTCAGGTGACGTGGTGGACCAACAACAGGCCCCAGGTCCAATGTTGAAACTTAACAGCCATCTGAAAATATTGACATTCTTAGTACCAAGCCCTCCACCCCCAAGCACGATCGAACAGTAGGATGCTCAGAGGAGGAAGTACTAAATATATTCATTAGTAAGAAATAACTACCCCATTTCCAACTTTAACTCCCCCCAATATGAGTAGTGCAAGTTTACTCATAGGCCACTTAAACGAACTGGGCAACGTGCCCTCCCATGTCTTGCAATATGTAAAGAAAAGAATATTAAGCGACAGGTTCACTACATTTAGATAATGCGTGTCTCCCGCTTAGCACTGCATCAGTGTCTTACTCTCAATAGATTAAAATATCCAAAAGGGGCATTTGCAGAACATGAAAGAGGCATGTGCCTCACTAATAAAGAAGAAAGTTCCCCTCTTTTTATGCCTCAGTGTTAAACCAGTCTGGAAGCTGCAAGGGAGAAGCCAACAAAAATTGTCAATACTTGCATACAGGAGAGTAGATGAGTGAGGCATCGCCTCTTGTGTTGAAAGTTCAAAGCTTTTCCCAAGGGGGAAGCAAAATATAGGTGCACCACAATTACAGTCCTGCTGTGCAGGGGCTCCACAGAAATGAGCACCAGTGCAGAAGAGTTCCTCTTGACATGTCTGGGCCAAAATCCACTGGCGCTCCCCAGAAGGCAAAATCCCAACTCTCTAAAGGATCTTAGTCCCATATTTCTCAGCCAAAAGGAGCGCTGAGCGGTCTGCTGACGGTGAGCTCAGTTGATAAAAGAAAGCAAATATATCCCATTTACCAAGGTAGGGGGTTCAAGTTGCAGCATTTCTGGGGGCGATCCATCTGGCAATATCTGCATGCAAGGAAAGTAGTGAGTCTACCCATCTTCTGGTCACACGCCTGCCTCCCGGAGCCTATAGCGCATAGAAGATCTTCGATTTCTTGTTCAGCCTGTTCCTTGCTGGTATCTGGTATCTGGATTCTCAGCGTGTTCAGCATTGGGGTGGCTTGTAGAATAGACTCGAACACATGAATCCCTTCCTTATCCTGCACCCAAAGCCTCGCAGGGTAGTGGAGGAAAGCTTTTAGCCCCTTCTCCCTTAATGCTTTCACAACCACGGGACTTTTTTCTGATTAGCCAGCGTGGGGGGTGTAGTCTTAATCAAAGTAAACTTTTTGTCCATCAAGATTCAGGTCTTTTTGTTCCAACCTAATTACAGGATTTTTCTTTTGTTGGAAATCGCAAGAATTTTATCAGCACCAATCGGGGGCTCCGGGCTTAGGGTTTGGGGAGGCGACCTTTATGTGCTCTCTCAGTCTCTAGGGGGAAATCTTCATTTAGACACAGTTCCTGGCACAGCCAGCAATCGAGGTATGCCACCATATCTTCCTGCGCCACTGCTTTGGGTATCCCGAAAATCCTTATATTATTTCGTCTAGCCCTTGCCTCTGCGTCCTGGGCTCTAAGAGTGAGATCCCTTTCCCTTCTGTGTAGGTAAGCCAGTGAATGCCCAAAGGCCATATGCTTGTTCTGGACCATATCAAGATGTGTCTCTACCGCTGTGGTATGTGACTCAAACTTTTTGAAGTTGTTTTGTAAGTCCGCAATTTCTGAGTCTATGTGACGCAGTATCTTTAACATGCGGTGACCATCTGCTTTGGTAAAGGTAGAGTTGTTGTCAGAGCAGGAGTCATCCTCTTCATCTGCGGATGCTGTAACATAGAAACATAGACTTTGATGGCAGATAAGGACTGCTTGGCCTACCTAGTCTGCCCATTTCCCTACCTAGAGGATAAGCTGCAGATCCTATTTAATCAACAGCCTATTTCTTCCTACCCCCCACAAAAATTGCCTTATGTCTGTCCCATGCATTCTTGAATTCTCCCACAGTTTTAGACCCCACAACCTCCTCAGGAAGTCTGTTCCATGCGTCCACGACCCTCTCTGTGAAAAAATACTTCCTCACATTGCCCCAGAGCCATCCCCCTTCTGTCTTCAGATTGTGTCCCCTTGTTCTTGCACATCTCTTTTTCTGAAAGATACTACCTTCTTGAACTTTGTTGATTCCACTGAGGTACTTAAATGTTTCTATCATGTCCCCCCTCTCCCTCCTTTCCTCAAGGGTATACATATTAAGCTCCTTTAGTCTCTCCTCGTATGGCTTCTCTTGCAGACCCTGCACCATTTTAGTTGCCCTCCTCTGAACTGCCTCCATCCTGTCTATGTCCTTGCGGTGATGGGGTCTCCAGAACTGGACGCAGTACTCCAGATGGGGTCTCACCAACTGTCTGTACAGGGGGATAACAACTTCCTGTTTTCTGCTGGTGATACCTCTCCCTATACATCCCAGTTTCCCCAGCTCCCTACCGCCTTCTCACATTGCTTGCCAATCTTAAGGTCATCTGATATGATTACCCCCAGGTCCCTTTCCATTTTGGTTGTTGTTACTACCTCCCCCCCATTGTGTACTCTTCCCTTGGGTTTTTGTTTCCCAGGTGCATTATGTTGTACTTCTTTGCATTGAATCCAAGCTGCCATACTTCTGACCATTCTTCCAACCTTGCCAAGTCCCTTCTCATCCTTTTCACGCCTCCTTGTGTATCAACCCTGTTGCAGATCTTTGTGACATCTGCAAAGAGGCATACTTTTCCATCCAGGCCCTCTGCAATGTCACTGTAAGCGCTGATGATCGGGACAGGGCAGGGTTTGCAGGCCGCATCTCAGCATGGACAGTGGTGTGCCTTCCCGAAGGTGGAAGATCTTTTCTTTTCGTTTTCCCCATGTATATAGATGCTGTTGGAGTACGGGGATGATTGATTGTTGATGTTTAAGAGGTGGATGGCAATTGATATAGGAGCTTATTTGACCTGGGATTCTGGAGCTGAGAATCGGGTCGCCATCAAGGAGCATGACGTCACCGAAAGTCTGCTGAGGGTACTTTATATGTTTAAAACCCTGATTCTAAAAAGTCTACAGTGCTTGAATTCAGGACAGAAGCAGTCTACAGTAGCTGGAAGAAGGCTGGAGCTTAATGAAAAGAATGTGCATGGTAAAAGATAAGCCATTGTATGACCCAGACATTAACCTTTCTCTGTTCTGACAGAGAGAAACATAAGACCAGCTGTGCTTGCTAGAGATGATTTATGAATGTGTCTGTTGGCACAATGTTTTGAAGTCCACGCACTTCATGCCTGAACAGTGTCACTGTCTGGCTTGCAGATTATTGGTCAAACCCCTTGTAAACTCTCTTGCATTGGATCACTGCGACACACCTCTCAAAGTGCTCTACTACAGCAAAATGCTTTGCCTGTGGCAAGTATAAAAATGTCTAGTAGAACAGGATATCATTGGATATGAGATTTGAAAAATTATGATAGAGGGGCAATCAGGCTGCTATACCTGTGTCCTTGTCCAGCCAGGTGAACAGGCAAGTGCTTTCCCTTAGAATCCAAACAAATTCTAGTCCTTGGACTACCAACAGAGGGCAACTGAATGCCAGGCAGCCCACATCTAATGATCCTCTTACTCAAGGCAACCTTGAATTGTTGTAGAAGTACAAAAGGTTTACAGGGACACTATGAAGAAAATTCTAGGATACAACTCTAAAATTATTCAAAGCATATAATTGATAATCGTAAAATGGTCTGATAAGTCACCTTTATTATACTGGTGCAGTATCTTTCAGATTGAGAAAACTGTTTAGCTATTTGAACTTGCTTGGGGTCTATGTAACTGAGGCATGTCTGCCTACCAGGGTCTGTAACCTCTTTCACACAATTAACTTCAGCCACTGTGGAGAGAGAGCACCCGACTGGCAGAAGATGGTTGAAGTAAGCAATAAGATACAACTGGGTGGGATTTATGCTGAGGATATTGAACCTCCAGTGACATGCTAAGACCAGATGCCACAGGCAGAAGACCTTACTGATTTGGAAGCGTGATAATCTTAGCATAAATTCAACTTGGGGTGTCTTAATGCTCATGCTAGTACCTTTACCAAGTGAAGAAACTAACATTGCTACAATCCTACAGTGACACATAAACAAGCATTTGTCAGTACAGAATGTTGTCTTGTTGGCATTGGCATTGGTAGTGTAGGATTTAGAAAGATGCATAATAGGAATGGTAGTGAAATATTGAACTAATGCCAGCCCCTCCCCACAGAGAATGAAAGGCGTTGGGGGTGTGCCTTTGGGTCATCGACCGTAAAACATACACCATTCCACCTCACCCCACCCTGCAGACAGCAACAGGTGTCATGGTGTGCCTTAGGGTCTTTCACCCTAACGCTCACTCCATTCCATAAGGAAATAAGCTGAGATGGGTGCAGTATAGGAAAAAGGCGTGAACGTTGGGGCTAAAGACCTCAAGGCACACCTAGATGCCTGTTAGTGGCTGCAGGGTGGGGGTGGAATGCCGTGAGAATTACGACCAATGAACCTGAGTCATACCCCCGACGCCTGCCAGTCTCTACAGGGTGGGGAGTTACAGTTGAAACCCTAACACCCTGGGCGTTTGTTGGTATTTTCACTCCAAATTTTCAGCTTGAGCTTTTTGGGAACCCTACCTCAGCAACAGTGTCACTATCATTTCATTACTCAAGCCTGAAAGGTGATTTCACACAGTGACTTCGCCATTTGGCGCCACAGGTACGGAAACACATTTTGGGCAGGATGTGAAAAATGACAGCTGTACTGTTCATGAGGAGGTGTGAAAAAATGGCAATGTTGAAAATCTGGAGTAAAAATGTGAAAAATTAGTGAAGTTAAGAGCATGCATAGAAACTGCGCAATGCATGCCCATAGTGCAATCATAATTTGGAATTTTTCCATCAAATTTTCAACATGGGCATTTTGGGATCTCCTGTCATGAGCAGTGATACTGTGATTGTGTTACTCTGTCCCAAATATTGATTTTCCACAGCGACCGTGTCATTCTGTGCCACAGGTACAAAAACACATTTTGGGAAGGATGTGAAAAATGACAGCTGAACTATTCATATGGAGGTGTGAAAAAATGGCAATGTTGAAAATTTGGAGTGAAAATATTAAAAACTGGCAAAGTTACGAATGTACGTAGAAACTTCACAACGCACGCTCATAATGCAGTCATTGTTTGGAATTTTTTCACCAAATTTGCAACCTGGGCTTTTTGGGGCCTCCCCTCATGAACAGTTGCACTGTCATTTCATTAATTGGTCTCAAAAGGTGATTCCACTCAGCGACCGTGAATCACCTTTTGAGACCGAGAAACAGAATGATAGTGCCAGTTCCAAGAACCCCATGTTGAAAATTTGGGGCCAAAATTCCAAACAAAATGGCTAAGATATCAACCTAAGTTGAACCCCCCCCCATTGACTCCCATTATACAACTTACCTTTGATTCTTCATTTTGTGGTTCAGCTTTGCAGAGTGCAGACATGTCCCAGTACACAGAAGATGACAGCGTCCAACCTCAGAGGTAAGTATGGGGTGAGGAGGAGGGGGATGTGGGGAGGTGGATGTGCAGAGGGTGGGTTGAGACGGGGACAGCAACACAACGGTGGACCCTTTCCTTTTTTACAGGTACAAAAAAAACCCCAGCAAGGTCGGTTTTCTTCTTTCACAGGGAATTTTTTTTTATTAATGTGGCACACTGGGGTGGGCTCCCAGTGTGCCACAATAGTGGGGGGGGCATGCTGAAATGGGGATTGAGCACCCTGGTTTCAGCAAATTAATGTAGAGGGATTTGGAGGGGCCAATCCGACACTGGGCGTGGGCATCCTGGTGTTGGAAGAAAATAAAAAAATTTTTTGCACACTGGGGTGGGCTCCCAGTGTGCCACACTAATGGGAGGGGGGTGAGAGGGGATACATGCCGACACAGGGATTGGGCACCAAGATGTCAATTTTTTGGGAGTGGCGTGCGGCAGGAGCAGTCATGTTTTGGCACACTGGGGTGGGCTCCCAGTGTGCCATATTTAATGGGGGGGTACAAGATGACATGGGGATTGGGCACCCCTGTAGTCGGCTTTGTGGCACTGTGTGGTGGGTGGTAGGAGCTGCCACTGTGGAAAGCTGTTCTGCAGCTACATTATTTATTGAAATGTTTCACCAAGAAAGGCACACTGAGCAAACATGTTGTTTGTAACTCCAGCCATGTGCATTACTGTGCACTGTAATGAACATGGCTGGAGTCTTGTCATCTGCCGCTACAATGATGAAACTACACCATATTGCAACGCAGATTTCTTTCAACTTTTTGGCTCTCTTTGAAATTTTCTGTCATCACCAGCATGCTCACTGATTGGTGGCTGAGGGACACACCCACTAAAGTGTCCCCTGCATTTGCCACAACACTGACACACCTCTGAAATCTGCTACTACAGTACCACAAGATGTTGCTTGTGTGCTCGCACAAGCCAACATAAAAAGGTCTTGGCTGCTTAGTGAACAGAGCTGGTTGTCTGTATTCTGAATACTACAGATACTACAAAGGCCTGGAAATGCAAAAAGTCATTTAGAAAAAAAAATGCAAACTAGAATACAGAGGGTTTAAAAATTAAAATACTGCCTTGACAAAACAAACAAGGCATACACCCATGTCCTAACAGCCTCCCTGCATCCTCCAGAGCCCCTGTCTCTACTCTGCATACTGGGAAGGGGAACAGGAGACAACCAACTATAAAGGTGAAATCACAGGTGTATCTGGAAGTGGTATCAGGGCAGGGGCGCCATTTAGGGGGCAGAGGGGCACTCGCGCCCCCCCACATTGCAGGCCATTGTTGTTTTTCTCGTTTTTCAGCACCTGGATTCACCCCCACAGCCCCTCTGACCAGTTGTTGCCCCTCCCCCATTGAAAGCCAAAATGGCCCCCCTGTATCAGGGCCCAAGTTAAGCAGATGATGAGAGGGAAATGGTGAAGTGTGAAATCCAAAAAAAAAACACACCAACAAATCCGCAACACCAACACACTTTTCTTACAAATCCCTTAAACTTTCCACAACAGAACAAACCCCACAACCAAAGTCTTATCAGGGTCATTCGACAAGACCAAGTTGCTGAATGCTCTGTAAATTACTTGTAAGAATAATTATTGCACTGAATATGAATAATTTATGCAGGGAATATGACATGTCAAAGCTACAAAATATGCTTTTAATTACGTGACTTTGATTTTAACCTCTTTACCAAAACACTGTGAAGCAAAGATAAGCCATTGATATTTACTGTGGGTCAGAACAGTCAATTTAAGATAAAATGCACATTTTAAGTTGTCATCTCATCAATTTCACACAACACAGCTACCTGTTTTGCCTAAAGAATGCATTTAAACCTCTCAACTGAAAACATTAGTTAGGCTTGAATGCTGCCAAAAAGCTTTATTTTTTTATTTATTTATTTTTTTCCCCTTCTCACCACCAGGCTCCTGCACCTTCTGGAGTCTCCAATGGCCTGATGCGTCCTCGCTCCTGCTACCAGTAGCCAATTAAGTCCATCCCCCCATGGAGCCTTAGATTATCCCCCAGGTAGATTACAGGTGGGGTTCCACTTCACTAACGTGTCTTGAGTTTCGTCGGGGTTGCTGGTACTGGCACCGGCAGGCGTTGAGGATCATGGCCAGGAGCTCCATCTACCAGGAGTCTGGTGGGCATTTTCCTGGTTTTCTTTCCCGCTCTCAGGCGTTGCGCACTAGGGAGCCTAAGTGAACCGCGTCATGACGTACCGACTCCGGCTCCCGGCAGGCGTCCTTCCCTCCCTATTTGCAGTCCGCTTTCACCTCCACCTGTGGTCACCCAGGCGGCGCTGCCGCAGCGGGATCTGCATCCCCACTCCACCCCCTGGAAGAGGAGGAGGGCAGCCGCTACGCTCGATCCTCTTCCCCGACGACCCCTCCAGCTACCCGGAGTCCGTTCCCGAACCTGGAGTTGCTGGCGTCATAGCGGAAATCCAACTGCTGCGCCAGCGGGCCGGCACGCCAAAAAGCTTTATGATGTCATTAAACAATTATATAAGCAATAACCCACGACAAGGTATGGGGTTACTGGGGATTAATCAACACCCCAGGTGCATTGTGAGGCTTGAGGCCACAGGCTGAGTGTCCTCAAAGCACCCGGGGTGTTGATTAATCTCCAATAACTCCATACTCTGGAGTGGGTTTTTGAACTTATAACATAGGTTTTAGGCTGGCCTGGTGGCACTGAGGGTTGAGGTGCTGGACGACACACCTCACGCTACACCGGCAACCCAGGTTCGGGAACGGACTCAGGTCGCCGTGGGTTAGCTGGGTAGGAGAGGGATTGAGCATCCATTAGACTGCTCTCCCTCTCCTGGGGAGGGTAGTCTCCAGTGTCAGTATGCTGCTGGCTCCTAGCGGAGGCTGGGGGGGTGGTACCCAAACACTGCACGTAGGGGTGAGAGAGGGCAGGCGCGGAGGGAGCGTGCGCGGACGCTGGGCTTCTCCATGATCATTGCATATCCTCTCTAGGGAGAAAAACGGAAAAAGATGGCGCCCAGGTTGCGGTGGCTTGATGGATTCAAGGGCGCCCTGGCTTCGGGGACATTGCCGGAGCTGAATCAGGACTCCTAGGAGGGAGGGGCTCCCACCATCCTGCCACGGGGGCAAGTCGCAAGAGTTTACAAGCGAGGGTCCAAGCAAGCTTGGGTTCTGGACCAGTGGCTGGAACCAGAGAGATGCGTGGACGGGGTAGCCGACTGGAACACCAGGTTGGAGAAAGCGTACAGCTGTAAAAAAAAAAAAAAAAAAAAAAAAGAAAAATAGGTTTTAAAATTAGAGCAAAATAAGCGACAAAACCACTTTTATTGCTATTTAAAGTGATAAAATGCTACTGTATCTTTGGCACCATGGATTATTGCTAACTTAATCCACAGCCCTGCAAAGCGACTCAACCAATCGGGTTGCACATTTCTGTCAACCCATGTTATAGTTATATTTATTTCAAAAGTTTCACCAGGAAAGTCATACTGAGACAAAAAAGGCTCGTTTCCAGATGCGTCCTGGGGACAGGGTGTAGAGGAGGGACATGAGTAGCAATAGATAACAGTTTATATACAAGAAACAGCTTTTTTTTTTAGACACAAAATAGTACAGAAATATGTACAGTGGGGAGGCAATTATCAACAAGATACAAAAGGTAGTGTGTGTGTGTGTGTATATATATATTTATATACATATACACACACAATTGGCATAGGTAACAACAGAGTTACATTCTGAAGAGCATTGCAAAAAGGGTTCAGATTAGGTGCAGAGCGCATTCAACGTTTACGAGAGGAAACTAAATGGGGCAGGAGGAGGGGAAGGAGGTAAAGGAAGGAATTTTAAGAGTGGCGCAGAGGCTGGATCGGGGCAATCAATAAACATTGACTGTTTTCACATACTAGTAAAAGTATTCCATATGCATATGCACCACATAGCATACATCACCTTACACCACCTATCCTTCTGTCCCCCCCAGGTGGCTACCATATTCCCCAAACCACCTATATAAATAAAAAGACACACAACACACCAATACCTGCACCATGACACTATTGATACCAGGATCATTCTGTTTCTCCCCACAGTGCCTGCCACAGCTGAAGTTTAAACAGGACTGCACTTTCTACCTGATCCATCACCAATTTATGCAACTGGCGGGTGGTGAGGTAGAGCTGGGAGACTTCAGGTGGGAAGAGGGACCGCTACCCTTCTGCCACCCCCCCCCCATGAACTACCATATTCCCCAAACCACCTGCATAAATAAAAAGGCACACAAAAAATGATACATGCACTACAGTACCCTTACCCCAGGATCACACTCTTTCTTCCCACTGCGCCTGCTGCAGCTAAAGTTAAACCAGGACTGCACTTTCTCCTTGCTCCGCAATCATTTTATGCAGTTGATGGGTGGTGGCGGATGAGATAGAGATGGGAGATTTTGGTTGGGATGAGGGGCTGCTAGATGCCAGCGAGTGGCACTTTAACTGGTGATACACAGGACCTACTCCCTACCCCACTGACATTAAATAATTATATTTCAGTTGGCGGGTGACAGATGGTACACTTTTTGATCGGCAGGGAGAGGGGCTGCTTGACATCTGGTAGTGGGATTTGGCATGCAGGGCCGCATTCTTTCTCTCTTTGGTACAGTTAATGTCTGACGGGACAGGGATGGCACACTTCCCAGTCAGGTTGGGAGGAGGGCTGGTAGATGCCAGGGGGTGGGACTTCAGCTGGCAGTATCACCAGACATATCACAAAAACAAAAAGAGTCAGCAGGCAGCTCAGCCTGACAAACCAAACATCTCATTCCAAAGACATCCTCATGCAACTGTAACTGTAGCTTCCTGCACTTGGACTGACTTTGTGCTTGCCTTTAACATTCTCAGTGGTCACCCTCACCTCCTTCCATGTTCACTCAATAGTGTCTGCTAGCAGAGAAGCCCCAGAGAAACACGACCAATGAACTACACACATATCAATGCACCAGCACTGCTCTGTACAAATTTAATGGAGCAAAATGGGCAAATCACATTTCCAGTTTTCTGCTGGGGTGTCTATGGAGAATAGTTCCTTACACATCCCATGTCAGAACATCTGAGGCACAAAATAGTTAGACTGATGGCGATAGGCTCTAAACTTTATTTGTTGCCTAAAAATTAGTTGGGTCCATTTGAGCCAGGCAGCCTGCAGCCATCTAGCATGCTGATGACCAAAGGTTTGCACCGCAAGACCTTGCTATCAGGAGCAGTCTGTGCAAGGATTGTGTAGCATCCACACATACTAAGACACTCACCCCCTTTAGGAAAGGTAGGAAACAGATCCTGCTGCCTGACTTCCCCCTGTGGGGCTGGGCTGACCAGCATCATGTGGGACATGTGGAATGGAGTGCAGACAGAGTGTATCTTACTGGGTGACCTCAACCTAAACTGGCTGGCCAACACTACCACCTCAGCCAAAGATGCACTTGCAGCCCTAGACCTTCATCAGATGGTAACCCAACTGACTAGATGCAACCCAGTTACTGGCACGAACACCTTGCTGGACATTATTCTCTCCAACCGGACCCATAAAATTACAGACATCACGGTCCTACCAAACTCCCTCAGTGATCTCTTCCCAATAATTTTCTCATGGTCCGGCAGGCTATCTGCACAAACACCCAAGGTCACGCTCTGATGTCATCTGCACACAGGTAGCATCTCAAAATGTAAGCAATTTCTTGCCCGCTGGGACTGGTCCCCTATATACAGTGCCGCCAGCATCGACGTGGCCCTGGACTATTTCTCCAGCTCCTTCACTCTGGCCTGGGATACCTTCGCTCCACTAAAAAAGACCCACACTAAATAACAAAATGCACCCTGGATTACCCCACTCCTTCTCCAGTAACTCAAACATGGAGATAACCTATGGCACAGAGCCTCCATCTCAGGCAAGCCGGCTGACAAGCAGGCATACCGAGCTGAATGAAATAAATGCACCTGGGCCATCTGCAAAGCAAAAGTGGAGTACTACAGGTCCACCCTAACAGCCTCATCGGGGTCATTCCATAAATTTTGGGACAACATTAAAACCCTAAATGGCAAATCTTGGACCCCACCCCTCTCCCAGATTGCATCTAACAGTACTATCACCACCAACCCGAAGGAAATTTCAGACAGTCTCAACATTAATTTCACAGACCTGAGCTCAGTACTCCCCAAAACTTTCTTCAATCCAATAACTGTCTCTAATCCTCCCACCCTCATATGTCCACCCTTTCACTTTCGGAAGATCACCCTTCATGAAGCAGAGCATTACCTCTCAAAAGCCATAAATGGGTCAAGCCCCGTGAATGACCCTATGGATATAAGGCTTCTCTGCCTGGCCCTTGATGTGCTGCTCCTCCCACTCACTGGTCTGCTAAATTGCTCCCGCTGCCTCAGGCAGTTTCCCAGTGCCTGGAAAAATGCAATCATAACACCCATCCACAAAGAAAGTGACAATCTATCCCCGGGGAACTACCGACCAGTTTCCATTCTTCCTCCCTCCAAAGTCCTGGAAAAGGTGGTGGTGGACCAACTGGCTTCCTACTTAGAAACCCACAACCTGCTCTGCAAGGAGCAGCATGGCTTCCACTCCAGCCACAGCACTACCATGGCTCTAATCGAATTCTCCAACTTCATCCACTCTGCACTGGACAAGGGCCACCTGGCAGGAGCCGTGTTCATTGATCTCTCCAAGGTCTTTGACACAGTCAATCACCCCCTCCTGCTTGACTCCCTACTGCACATGGGTTTCTCCTAAGGACTGTTGGACTGGTTCACAAGCTACCTGTCATCCAGGACACAATGTGTGAAAATAAACACAACACTCTCCAGTACCCTCCCCATCCGCTCTGGAATCCTGCAGGGCTCCATATTGGGTCCATTACTTTTCAACCTATTCCTCAATGCACTACCCACCTCTTGCCCAGGAAAGGTCTTACTCTATGCAGATGATGCTGTCCTCTGTTCCTCCCATGCCAGCTCCACCAGTCTTCAGGCCTCACTTCAACACTCGTTTAATCAGACCGAGCACTGGTTCACCGAATGTAGACCATGGTATTGGCACACCAACAAAATAAATTCAAAAACACCCCCTTACAGATCATCTCCAACTCTCTCCACCACCTTAAACAGGTTTCTACATATAAATACGTGGGACTAACCTTTGACCCAGCCCTCACCTTCCATACACACATCAACACACTCACATCTGCGACTAATGTATGTATCGACCTTCTATATCACCATAAAGACTGCCTGCCACCTGAAGCCCTCCGACTAGCCATCACCTCATTGGTCATGTCCCTAATCAACTATGGCCTGTTGGTCTACGCCACTGCGGATGCCATGGCCATCAGCAAAATTAAAGTGGTCATCAATAAAGCTTGCAGGCTCCTGTCCGGTGCTGACCGGTCAACGCACACCTGCACCCTTTACTCCCTCACACAGAGACTCAATTTCAAGGAAAGGCTACTATACCAATCCTGCCTCATGGCCAAAAAGTCCCTTCTGGGACATACACCACCTGGAGTTGCGGCTTCCCTCCATCCATCCACACAGTACCATAGGCTGTCACTCTCTTTATCATTAGTGTTACTTTTCATCATGAACATTTTGTATCCAGTGGAACTCTTTATGTATGCTATGTATTATTATATAATTTTATTTATATATTGTATACTTGTCTGTATACCTGTTCCAGGACCTCCTTGTGAATGAGCTTGCTCAACAGAGATTTCCTGCAACAAACTTGAACCCCCACTGTCCCCACTCGTAGTACTGACAAGCCCTCCCTACCCTCCCTAACCATCCCATGGGTGAGGACCTCCCTAGCCCAGAGGTCTTTCCCCATCAGGGGCCCCAACTTGGTTCAACTCACTATCTGCGTATATCACCAGTCTGCCAAAACTTGGTGCTTTCAAAGCAGCCCTCAGAAACCACCGCCTCATGTATGTGTACACGGCAATGAAATGGAAGCACTCTGACACTGTGACCAAATAAAAAACCCATGTAGAAACTAACTATGCCCACTATCAAAGCCCAACTACCAGTCTGCCCCAGCTATTATATTGCCCAGTAACATAATAGCTGCAGCACATTAACAGGCAGACTCGATGACAAAGCCTAACTCCTAGACGGCTCTATACACTATAGTGCTTGATAATGTCTTTGCAATGTGATGTAAATACATGCCTAGCAAACATCCTGTATAGATCATGCTTAGGCTCGCCACCTCATCTGTACTCTTATATGTGGCTCAATCAATGGCAATGTGCCTGTTGTAACTCCAGTACATAGATACATGGATACATTGACAGTGTTGGCAGATAAGGGCCTGTGGCCCACCCAGTCTGCCAATTTGAGCTTGTAAGTTCAGTTTGTTTTCCTAGAAGTCTGTTGCCCCTTACCCCTGACCTCCAGAATTCCTTTATGTCTATCCCATGCATTCTTAAATCCCGTAATTGTTTCAGCCCCCACCACTTCCTCTGGCAGGGTGTTCCACTTGTCCACCACCCATTCTGTGAAGAAATTCTTCCTCATGTTTCCTCTGAATCGTCCTCCCTCCAACTTCATCACATGCTCTCTAGTCCTGGAACATCTTTTTCACTTAAAAATAGTGTATTCCTGTACCCTGTTCCTCCCTGTAAGATACCTGTATGTCTCTATCATATCCCCTCTCTCCCTCCTCTCCTCCAGGGAGCACATATTCAGTTCCTTCAACCTGTCCTCATAGGACTTGTGATGCAATCCATGTACCATCTTTGTTGCCCTCCTCTGAACCTTCTCTACCCTGTCTATGTCCTTACGTAGGTAAGGTTTCCAGAACTGTATACTGTACTCCAGGTGGGGCCTCACTAGTGTCTTGTATAGTGAAATTATGACCTTCCTTTTCCTGCTGGTGATGCCCCTGCCTATACATCCAAGCATCCTATTTGCTTTACCTGCTGCCTTGTCACACTGTTTCCCTACCTTGAGAGGTCATCAGAGATGATAACCCCAAGATCCCTTTCCTGCTTGGTGCATGCTATATCCTCACCCCCCAACTGATATATTGTGCCAGGGTTTTTTGTGCCCCATATGCATTATCTTGCACTTCTTTGCATTGAATTTCAACTGCCAAACCCCTGACCATTCTTCAAGTTTCTGCAGGTCCCTTCTCATTCTGTCTACACCCTCTGGTGTGTCTACTCTGTTACAGAGCTTTGTGTCATCAGCAAACAGTAAAATTCTGCCTTCTAGGTCCTGTGCAATGTCACTGATGAAGAAGTTGAATAGGACCGGTCCCAGCACTGATCCTTGTGGTACCCCACTGGTCACTCTTCCCTCTGTGGAGTGACAGCCATTTACCACCACCCTCTGTGTCCTGCCGCCCAGCCAGTTACCGACCCACCACACTACTGTCCTGCCCACACCCATATTCCCCAGTTTGTGTAATATTCTTCTATGTGGCACAGTGTCAAAGGCCTTGCTGAAGTCCAGATAGGCCATGTCCACTGCCCTCCCCTGATCCACCTCCCTAGTCACCCAGTCAAAAAATTCAATGAGGTTGGTCTGACATGACCGTCCCCTGGTGAAACCATGCTGCCTTGGGTCCTGTAGTCCATCGACAACCAGATGTACCACCAGTCTCTCCTTCAGTAGTGCTTCCATGATCTTCCCCACTACCGAGGTGAGGCTGACTGGTCTGTAGTTTCCTGCTTCCTTTTTGTTCCCACTTTTGTATAAGGAACTACATCTGCTGTCCTCCAGTCTTTGGGTACCTCCCGTTTCCAGTGATTGGCTAAACAGGATAGCCAGAGGTTCAGCCACCACCTCTCTTAGTTCTTTAAGGACCCTGGGGTGCACCCCATCTGGCCGCATTGCTTTATCAACTCTTATTACTTCCAGTTCCTTCAGGACCCTTTCTCGAGTAAAGGGACTTGTGTCCATTTCTGCATCATTCTCACCCCTTGTACTCCCTTCGGACCCATTACCCTCCTCTTCCTCAGTAAAGGTTGAGCAGAAATACCTGTTCAATATGTCAGCTTTACTGTTGTCATCCTCCACACGGCCTCCATCCTCCCCCTTCAGTCTCACTACCCCTCCCTTTGCCTTTCTTTTTTCACTTATGTACCTGTAAAAGGTTTTGTCCCCTCTACCCACTGATTTTGCAATGTGTTCTTCTGTCTGAGCTTTGGCTTCCCTTACTGATCTCCCTGCCTCCCTTTGCTTCTCCTGGTACTTCTCCCTATACCCCTCTGCCTGTGTCTTTTTGTATTGCCTGAATGCAATTTTTTTGGCTTTCACTTTCTTTGCTACCTCTTCGGAAAACCATAATGGTATCCTCTTCCTTTTCCTCTTGCTAACCTGCTTAATGCATAATTCTGTTGCTCTTGTAATCCCCATTTTAAATACTACCCACCGTTCCTCAACCCCTGATTCCTGCCCCATTCCCCTTAATGCCTCTTTCAAGTATCTCCCCATTTTCCCAAAGTCTGCCCCTAAAATCCAGGATCGTGTTTTTGTGTGGTTTGGTTCTGCTCTTTCTGTGATTTCAAACCACAATGACTGGTAGTCACTGTTCCCAGGTGCTCCCCACTGTTACCCCATCACACTGTCCCTGTTTGTGAGCACAAGGTCCAGTATTGCCTTCTGCCGAGTTGGTTCCATGACCAGTTGCTTGAGGAAGGCACCTGAAGAGTCAGAATAAATCTGCTCCTAGTTGATGCTGCTGCTGGGATGCTCCAGTCCACGTCTGGAATATTGAAGTCTCCAACCAGTACTACCTCTCCCTTGTCTGCCATCCTTTGGATGGCTAGCATCAGCTCCCTATCTGTTTCTTCCTCCTGGGCTGGTGGTCTATAGACCACACCTGCGGATGGCTCGCCCCATTTTCCTTTCCAGCTTAACCCACAGTATCTCTCCCCATTTTGTTCCTCCTGGATCTCTGTGGCTCTTATGTCATTTTTCACATACAGTGCCCTCCTCCTCCTTTCTACCTGCCCTGTCTCTTCTGAATATGTTGTAGCCAGGTATGGCCATCTCCCAGTCGTGGTTATCATTACACCAGGTTTCGTAACGACACAATGTCCAGGTCTGACTGCACCGTGACAGCCTCCAGATCTTCCATCTTGTTGCTAAGGCTCCTGGCATTGGCACACATGGCTTTCCATGATTTGACCTCCCTAGACTGTTTTGCTGTTCTACTCCAGCCCCTTCCTTGGTTTTCCTTTATCCCTGGTTCTCCTTGCTGTCTGCCCTTCTGCTGAATTTTGCCCCTTTTCTGCCGATCCACCTCTTGGGTGCTAATCTCCATCTTTTGCACACTTCTTTGTAGAGATAGCCACTCCTCCGGTTCACTGGTTCCACTGCTAGCTGTGGGGTTGAGCAAGTAGGTACCCTCCTTGCTGGCCTGCCACCCCCCTTTGCTAGTTTAAATGCTTGTCAATGTAGCATTTAAACTAATCATTGAGTGCTTGGATTCCCCTCCAGGATGGATGCAGGCCGTCAGGCTTGAACAAACCTCCATCCCTCCAGATGGGTCCCCAGTCACCAATGAATCAAACCCTTCCTCACAGCACCAGTTCTTCAACCATGAGTTAAAGTTCCTGGTGCATGCACCCATGCTTTCCCTTGCCTCTCGCAGGTAGTACTTCTGAGAAAGTGACTGAAGTAGCTTCTTGCTTGAGACCCCTCCCCAATTTCCTAAACTCTTCCTGAACTTCCTTTGGCTCCCCTTTTGCCAGGTCATTAGTACCTAGGTGGATAATGACATCCAGCTCACCCTCCCATCTTGCCTTCCCAGTGATCCCCAGGATCTTCCTTCCATCCCTCCTTGCCGTGGCACCTGGTAGGCACCTCACCTCCCTGTTCTCCCTCTCCTGTATTCCTAGCTGGACCCCTCTTATGATGGAGTCCCCAACCAGGATTCGCTTCCTCCTCCTCCTCTGGGGTCCACTGCTCTCCTCGCTGAGGTCACCTCCTTGGCTAACCTCCACATCCTTTCCTTCCACTTCTCTGGGTACCTCTATTTGGTTGTCCTCATTTGCCAGTGTGGCATATGAGTTCTTGAGTGGAATAGGATCTGGGATGTGCCTCTGCCTGACCGCTCTAACCCTCCCTGAGCCCACTGTCATCCAAGTGCTCCTCGTTCTCGGTATCCTTTGAGGCAGTTGCATTGGACTGGGTGGTCTCTGGATAGGGGTGATGGTACTCCTGACCCAGTTTACTTCTGCTCTGAGTCTGGCTACCTCATCCCGCAGTCCAGAGAGATGCATGCAGATAGGGCAGCACCTCAGTGTCCAGAAGGTCTGCCTGAATATGGCTGCCCCATAGCCACTGCATTGCACCACTCCCCACATTATACTGCAGTTCCACTACTTGTCTGTTACTGAAGCTCTCCTAGTTCCCTTTTTATTAATTTACTGTCCTAAAAATCCTGCCACTGATCCTCAGATACTTTTCTTTTTAAAAAAAGAAAATAAACCAATAAATAAATAAATGAGTCAAAACACTTGTCATGCTGAGGGTGGGCTTCTTCCCTTTATGCCCCTCCTACTCCACACCCCTTACTATCCCTGTGTTTAGCTCCTGTCAATCAGATTTAACAGGGCATATAATTAAGAGTTGGGGGGGGGGGGAGAGAAAATTTTCAGCAATTAAAGACAGCAAAGAAATACACCACCACTACGTTTTAAATTTTCAACAGCCCAAAAACAATTCTAAGTAAAGACAGCAAATAAATTACAGTGTCACTAAAAGCCCACAATCTAAGTTTAAAAGAAAAATAGTGATTACCAGTTACTGTAAAGCACTGGATTGAATATGTTTCCTTCCCCTTCTGGCTTCTTCTGAGAAAAGAAAACTCACTTGCTACCTCAACTCTGACTAAGCCCCACCTCCAGTTATCACGTAGCTGAGGTCAGAGGCCAGACAATTAACACCCCTCACCCAAACTACAGGGCAAGTCAGACAAGCCAAGACTAAATTTGCAGCAATTAAAGACAGCAAAGAAATACACCACCACTACGTTTTAAATTTTCAACAGCCCACAAACAATTCTAAGTAAAGACAGCAAATAAATTACAGTGTCACTAAAAGCCCACAATCTAAGTTTAAAAGAAAAATAGCAATTACCAGTTACTGTAAAGCACTGAGTTGAATATGTTTCCTTCCCCTTCTGGCTTCTTCTGAGAAAAGAAAAGTTTTGTATTGTGCTAACATGTTATAAGCATTTGTAACTGTATATCCTGCTGATTAGGTATTATGTGTTATGATGTGGAAACATCTTGTATGTATCTGAAACTGTATATTGTATGTTATGTATGATGTTATACGACCTGGAGCCTTTGGAAATGAGTCCATGTCTCAAAGGATTGCAATTCCGATATCTTACAAATAAAATAAAATAAAAATAAATAAATACACATATGGAGTGACATAATGATGCAACCATCTGCCAGCACTGTGGGAGGGGAGAAAGGAATGAAAAACTAGTGGGACTCTGAGTGCCCAGATAAAGCCCATAAATACTATCCCCATTTCCTAATGGGCTACCTTGTTTGTAGCTGGCTTCCCAAGCTAACCTTGATCCTCTGGTTCAGTTCATGGCCAGTGGATCAGCACACATTAAGTTGGCACCACTGCAGGGGCTAAACTGTAATTCAGGAGAGTGACTGCTGATCATGCTGGGGAGTGGGAGTGATGGGCATAAGATTGGTGGTGCAGAAGAAGGACTTTCCTCAGGTACCACTGAGGTAGGAAGATGAAAAAAAGACTAGAAAACTGAAAACTAAGAGAAAAATAGTAATCTCATTAAAGAGAATAACTAAGATAAGATTTAACTAAATTTACTTTAAAAAATTCTATCCAAAAACCACACAAGTGCAGCCAACCAACATGCCTCAACCAAGCTTCCTTGAGTTGATTGGAGAGCGTTCTATGTATAAATATAGAAAATGCTAGGCAATAAAAGGCCTTTGTTCTTTTCCTGCTGTCTGGACAGCTTTAGTAGTCAATACTATCAGAAACTGCTATAGCAGCTGCTTTATAGGAAATAGTACCAGAAAATGTTACGGACCTTGGCACAATTAGGAGAGAAAGCACTGGTGGCAAAAACTCTGGGTACCCATGTCCAAGTGAGTCACCTGTTCCTTACATAAAGTACTAGTTCAGATATGAGGTATGCGACTCATGATCTCCCTTCCCTCAATCAATGAAATGCTATGCCCAGTTATATTGTTCTCAATGACATTCAGCTGTTGATAACATGGACTTGATTCTTTCCATTTCTACCATTTCCTTTTGGAGGAATTGTCCCATGGGTGTTCCATTAACTGGATGAAAAAATGCTTCCTAGCTGTGACAGGGTCGGGACCCTGTTCCACTTTTATAAGGAAAAATAAAATGAATTAAAACATTTTCTGTTCAGTCCTGTCCTATCCTTTATCTGCCATGTCTATCTTTTCAAAACTCAGTTGCACAATTGAAAGGCTGTAGCCTATAATTCAGTGGCTGAAGCAACAGCCACACACCCAGGCCTCACCTGTTTAAACACTTCCTTCCTGTTTCATTCAGAAGCTTCTTTCTTTGCCAGCCGGAGGCTCTGTCAGTATTTCTCCCTTGGGGCCTACTGGGGCTTGCCCCCCCCCACAACATCCCCTCCAGTATTGCTTGTGCCCTGGGCTCTGCTTGGTTTGTGCTGGGCTCTGTTCATTGTGCTTCTCCTGCTTTTGGTTAGTATTTGCTGCCTTTGGCTGCTACATGCTTCTTGTGTTGCTTGTTTTTCTGCTCTGTGTTTGTCTTTTTTGTTTTGTGCTTTCTTTTTTGGGAGGCTTTCTAGTTTTCCTACCATCCTGTTGCCCTTTGTTTATATTGTCCTAATCCTGTGCCTGAGCTCTCAGGCTTCCATTTACTCATCAGATGATGTAAACCCTCAGTTCACTGCATTGCTGTCTGCATGCTTCAACTCAAGCTCCTGCTTCCTTTCCTAGACAATCCTTAGTTTCCCAAAATTATCATATGCTGCAGCTCACACTGTTTTTTTCTTTGCTGTCTCTGATGCTTCCACCTTAATTGTTTGCACCTGGTCCAGGCTTATACTGCTCAGCTAGCTGCCACTCCCTGTGTTTGTGTTATCCAGGCTCATGTGTTGCTATTTCAGAACAGCCTCCCATCTCTCCCAGGCCACTGGCTTCCCCCAGTCTCCTCATCACTAACCTGCTACCTAACCTACAGTCTCTGAATTTTACCAAACCATTCTTTTACTAACAACCTCAGTAGTCTGTTTCTGACATACTGAAACTTTAATTCAATTAGCTCTACATTTTGGGGGAGGGGGCGGTTCTTCTCACCAGCATCACAGTTGCTATTTAGTCTCATGGTGCTCAGCTTGTGACTTCCCTGTTATTCCATGGTGGGAGACTGTGTTTTGCCATGGTGGGGCATCATGGCTGAAAGTAATAGGAGCATGCTTTTATGTAAGCAATATGATTTGCTCTGCTCCTTTTGCCTACATGGCTTTTTAGTTATCCATGCATAAATACATTAACCTTGCAGCCCACATGGCTTTCAAGATCCTCATTCTATTCCATTACCGCGCTGCAAATGCTCCTTACTCGAATAACCTAACTCCACCTTAATGGCATTTAAGGTATTCATGCCACTTGTACCAGTTCTTTATTTATGCTGCAACCATAGCAATCACTGCTAAACTGCATTGATTCAATTACTCTAAACCTTATTGAATCAATTTCTGGCATCACAGCCTCTCACTACTTGATCACCTACTTTCTATGTCACCATTAATTTGGCTTCTGTAATGGAATTGGTTGGCTTGCTTTCACTATCTTGCTCATATCAGTCAATCATATTAAGCATTCCTATCCTGCAATCTCATTAGTCAGTCATAGCAGTCCATTGTATCAGTCAATCATATTAGTCAATCCTCAGTCAATCATATCACATCCAATACCTAACCAACAGCTACTGACTTCACCTGGCCCCCTCATATTTAGTGCTTCGTAGTTTATTGTGTGTTCTCCTTTATAACTCAGATGCATGCCAGCCATTACTTTCTATGGCTCAGGGCAGTCCTGCAGCCGATGGTCTTACTCTGCACTGAAGTCCGCATCCTGAGAATCCGAAACTCAGGGTGAGGTCCTTCTCACCTCTTAATGTAGAATTTGACTTCAGTTATGAGGGATGGGGCCCTCATGCCCAAGAATGCTCCTTTGGCTAGCAGAATTTGGTTTGTCGGCACCCTCTACGCTATTTTCTCCATGACCACCTCTGGTTCACCTGGTCTGTTTTTAGTATGCAGGCCAGCTGAGTGCCTCAGTGGTCATTGCTGTCTTCCTCCAGCCTTGGGGACCTGCTGTAGCTTCAGAGTATCCGTTGTTGCACAGGACTCTCCCAACCCTGTATGGTGTTCTCTTTAAGGGATCATGAGAGCTTTCCACCAAATTAGAATATTTTCCTCCCCTTGGATTAGGTTTCTAAATTGCACCAAAAGAGCCATCACTAAATAAAACATCCCTAGCCTGGAGGGAAGGTGACCTAGGCCTTGGGTCCCAAGAGATTTCCTCCTCAAAGGGTTTTTCTCCTCTACTCTGCACCAAAGATCATACATTTTAGTTACTCCCTAAGTTACTTGGGTAGTTTTCTACAGTTATTTAGGTAGGTTTCTGTTGTTGGATGGATATGGATGATGGCCCTCCTTTGACATTCCCTTTCTCCTTGGGAAGTCATTCCCTCTCATTATAATTCATTCGACCAATGTTAAAATCATTACTCATTTCAGTTATCTCTGACCATTTCCCTCATCGCTGATGACCAATATGTATTTTCCAGTCTTGATACCAACTCGTTACCTCTCCAATCTTTCTGTTCTACTCTCTTTTTGGGCTTTTCCTAAGCTACCTTTGGCCTAAGGGAATACTTCCCATGGCATCTCTAGGGGTGGAACCCTCCTCCAGGGTTCGAGGCACAGAGAGCTTAATGGCTACAACACAGTTTATTCAGCAAGTTGCATAAGCCCAACACCACACTAAGCTGTGTAAGCTATATCCCTGTGGGACTAGCAGGCCAGCAACACTTCCTGATCCCTTGCTCCCTCTCCTGTTCTTCCCAGTCTTGCTTTTCATGCTGTCTTTGTTTTTATTTCTCTTCTCTTCTCTGCCCCCAGTACTTGGTTAACCCTTTAAAATTAAACTTACAGGGTCTGTAAACTGCTCAGCTAGGAGTCATTAAAATGGATGTGATCTTCTTCCCGAGCTGTAAGAAGGAGCCATTTCTTCTCTAAAAACAAGGAGCTTGTTTAAAGAATACATTAACTCTGAAGGCAGGAATGGGTTAATGTTTGAACACCTGAGCTAGAGCTGTTTTTTTTCCCCTGTATATATATTTTAGCATTTTTTCCATTTTCTCCCTGTAACCCATCCCTCGTCTGCATGTGCACGTCTGTAGGCATGTGCACACCGCATCTTGAGAAGCCCTCTCACTACATGCCACCTCCTTTGCCTATGCTGACCACCGGACATCCACCCAGTGGCAGCGGGACTACGAGGGGTGGGGGTGGCAGCCACCCTGGGAGAGGAGAGGAGAGCTGTCTGTCGACTACTCAGTATTGCCCCCCCCATGCTGGCTCCCTGATAACCCAAGTCCGTTCCCAAACCCAGGTCGCTGGTGTGGTGTGAGGTAAGGCATTCAGTGCCTCAGCCTTCTGCACCATTGGACAGCTAGAGTTATTTTTTACTTGTTTATTTATCTGAGGATGCTCAGACAGGACAGCTAATGTAGTGGGATATTCTGAGAACAAAAGGTCACAGGACATTCAGATCAGAAAATCAATAAGCAGTCACAAGAAAGCTGTAGAAAATAGGGCTCTCTAGAGACTCTGAACTCTCTGAGAAAAAGGAACAGATCACCTGAGAAGTTTAGAGCAAGAAATACCTAACCTTGTCGAACAGGTTAACCTGAAGCTGCAATGTATTACTTCCTAAGGGTTAGAAGGAAGGGGGGCTACAATTTTGATATAAGCAAGAACTTTTAGATTAGATCTAGAGTCAAATGACTTTGCAGAACTTTCTGTTTATAATTGATGTAAAGCAGCTGCCAAATCAGTTTTCCAAATCTGTTTGCCATTTTGAAGCCATCCACCAAAATATAAATCATTTTGTTGTTGAATTTTGAGGTGCTGTGCTAGTCTCAGGAAAATCTAGTTCCCCTTTTGTTTTTTGTTCTTGTAATACTTTTTTACACAAGCTTTCAAGACCTCCAAGGTCCTTTCATCAATATTCAGTATCTTTTTTATTGTTGGTTTTGAATAAACAGCACTATTCACACCTTGCACCTTTTTTCCATGGTCTGTCTGTACTTCCATACTCACTCTTCTGCCACACTCACTTTACAGGTACCTCTATTTCTAACCCATCTTAGGTGTAGAGTATGCCTTCTAGTTCCATTGCCTGGAATAAGCTGAATACTTTCCCCAAATCCTCCTTATCCTGTGTCTTTAAAAACTAAAAATACCCAGCTTGTATAAACACTCCCCACATAGCTTTATTCTAGCTCAGTGTATGCCTGCCAGCCATGTATGTGCTTGTGCAATTTAACTTAGATGTTTATTTGGTGTGACTCTCTTCCTCTGGAGTTTCACCCTCAGTAGAGGTGCCAGGAGCAGTTTCTCTAGGCTAAAGAAGATACATAGCTGAAAGAGGCACACCAGAGAAAGAACGCTGGAGAAGGACGTGGGGTGGGAGGTAGCATGAGAAAACTAGGCAGTGATTTTGTGGTTGTGCTTGGTGGGGGGGGGGAGAATCTTGCAGCCCCCTATCAAATCAGACTTAGGGCCCAATTCACAAAATGTTTGGACTGGCACAAGCCCTGGGTGCACCCAAACACAGGGCGCATAGGGCTTGCAGCGGTCTCTGGCTGAAAGTCAGGACTCACAGTTGGTGCACCCCCAGCCTGATGATAGAACAACTTTTCGCTGGTCTACTGCTGCCACCCTTATTATAGGGTTTGTGCCACATGCCTGGTGCAAGCTGCTGTATATGGGGTAATGTGTCGCTAACATGTGCAACCATCATGAATTGGGTGCATGGTGCGCCGAAGTGGTAGGCATAGCACAGGGGTGGATGCAGGTTTGATTCAAGCCGTGCATCCACCTTTGTGAATCGGGCCCTTAGCCTTTTAATTCAATGTGTGGCTCCAGCTGTGTAGGTGCTTTTGCAATGTAGCTTAGATGTTTGTCTTGACTCTTTTCCTCTAGGTTTCTGCCCTCAGTAGAGGTGCCAGGAGCGGTTTCTTGAGGCTTAAGGAAATAGATAGCTAAAAGGGCAAAAAAGACCAAAGCATGTGTAACAGAATCTGCCTCCTCTAGCCCATGGAATAGACCCAACAACACAGAGGAGAGAAAATCTCCATGGGGGGAATCTCTGGAGAACCAAGTTGATTGGATTAGCCTAGACTTCTGTGAAATTATAAGGCTAGCTATCGATCACTGATGTACATTTTGAAGCAGAAGGAAGTCCTATAATCCATGATCTTGACAATGTGAGCTCGAGTATTCTTTCTGAATGTTGCAGTAGCTGCTTTATTTCTGAAGGAATGGCTGGTGAAGAGTGTTGAGTCAAGGCCCATGTGTGATTATAATGGGCTGACAAGGTAGATAAGCCAGGTTGTAGTCATAATGATATTGTTTTCTTTATACAGAAGAGGTTGAATGATGTCTGGATGCCTGCCCATGGACTGGAGTTGGTTTCAGATTTCTATGGGACTCCATACTGAGTTTGCAATATAATATATGTGGACTCCTCTATTGTTCCAGTCATTTTGATCTCATTAGAGAAAGGATCTGTGATCTGCAGATACCTTCTTGGGACTCACATTAGACAAGTGGATAGCAGGATTGAAGGCAGCTGAATAGTATGTGAAGTCCATAGATCTTAAGAATCCCAAAACAACCAAGATCAGCCACTTGCTACTGCTGATCCGCATTTGAGCCAAAACCTCTGAGATTTAAGAAATCCATTAGTCTGCAATAAAGAGCAGAGAAACATTGAAACATGTAAAGTGATGGCAGAGAAAGCCCAGTGGCCCATCCAGTCTGCCCACCCTACCAAGATACACTGTGAAGGTCCTAGTGGCCATGTGGCCCTGTTACTCCTGCCCCTTTCCTCTTACTATGGCCATGTGCCTGCCCCACCCTACATCGAACCCCCCAACACACACACACACACACACACACACACAGTTTTAGGCTTCACTTCTTCTCGTAGCAGTTTATTCCACTTGGTTACTGCTCTTTCAGTGACAAAGTGCTTGTGGACATCTTTCTTGACTTTTCCTCCTGTCAGCTTCAAGGAATTTCTCTTCATTCATGTGTTCTTACTTAAGCTGAAAATGCCTTCAAAATCCATCCAAAATTTATTGTGCTGGTACTTGTGAGTTTATGTCATGTCCCCACTCTCCCTCTTGTTCTTTAGTGTGTGCATGACAAGGTCTTGCAACCTTTTCTCTTATGCCTTTCCTCCCATTCCCTGAATAATTTAAGTTACCCTTCTCTGTACTGCCTCCATCATCTTGGATCCTTACACAGGTATGGATTCCAGAACCTTGCATAGTAAGCCAGGTGTGGACCACCAGTGATCTGTATAATGGAAGGATCACCTCCTTGGTGTGTAAAAAGCTTACTTGGATGTTGAAATTTCTGCAGGATTGGTACTTGGAGATGGATAGGAGTTGTGCACGGTGAGATGTCAACTCAACATTGCAATGTGGAAGAAATCTTCAAATGTTGCACATTAAGGCACATTGCCAAGCTAAGTGTCTGCAAAATAACTTATTGTCAAGAGTTTCCCCAGGAAATGTGTGAATTAAATTTGGACAAGTATGCAGCAGCTTTGGCAGAAAATGACCAGTGGTAATCATAAAACTGTGTTCCACCATATTTGATGTTGAGATCGATCACACGACAGAGATGAGAATCTTGCTCCTCACACCTAGGTGGATGGACTTCCCACACTATTTCCCAGAAGGTACTAAAGAGCACAACAAATTCAGCTATGGTCAATTTCTTCAGCAGGTGAGGATCCTTAGCTTTTTAGAACCACTGCAAGACAGTACTCTTCTCAATAGTGTCATGTGTGAAGGTAAGAAGAGCCATCTGGTTCACATTCGCCCCTTCTATAATATCCTTCCTGAGATTATTGGGTACCAAATAGGTAGGAGATGCTGTGGTTGGAGGAGTAAGTTGTGATAGCATAAACTGAATACCATATGGGTGGTGGTGCTGGTGTGAGTTGGATCCAGAGGTAGAACTGGAGAAGGCAAGGATAGCTACTGATATGGCTGATGAGCGAGGCTGCTGATGAAGTCGGAGGTGGAACAGAACTGGATCTTTTTTTTTTTTTATTATTTACTATACTTTTGGCGGTGCCATTGGCCGTCGGTACTGTCCGCCCTGGTCATAGACCCTCGGACCTCCACCACCGATCATAGTCAGCGCTCCCTCCAGTCACCCCTGGCTTGCCCCCCCCAGAGGGTGGGGTTGCGGCACTGGCCCTAACGCCACAAATCCAGTATCTAGTCAGAGGGAGCCGGCATCTGAGGCTATGAGAGGTCTGGGGGCAGGGCATCATGGAGACGGGTTAGGCCCCTGTATTTTGTCCCTGTAAGCAGGGCCGGGGACATGCAATGACACCCAGCATCCACCCAACCCCTGAAGGATACCGGTGTCAGTGTACGTGTGGCAACCCAGCCTCCGCTGGGTGTCACTCGACACCAATCACTCATACCCACCCTCCTCCCAGAGAAGGAGAGCAGTCTTGGGATGCTCAATCCTTCTCCCCCCAGCCAGCCCTCCGACAACCTGGGTCCATTCCCGAACCTGGGTTGCTGGCGTCGCAAGTGGAATTCCAACTACTGTGCCGATGGGCCAGTGGAACAGGACTGGATCTGATCGGTGGCTGGCTCTAGATTTCTGCTATGGCTAAATTGACTTGGAAGATCAGATCCTGAAGCTCCTTGAACAGTGATGCAGCAGGAATGATAGAAAGAGTGTGATCTAGAGGCAAATAAGCTGGATTGGCTGTCACTGTTGCAACATATGAATCAAACTATTCCTGCTTTTCATTTCATTTTCATTTCATACTTTATTATAAAAAGTGCCTTTCTGAAGATCAAGGCGCTTGTACATAATTAAAACACACCACATCAGTAATTTAAAATCAGATCACAACAAATCATAAACCTAAAATTCTCATAAAACTCTATCCTAATAAATATCAGCTTCGCAATTAAGAAGAGTCTGGAAATGCCAGGCTAAACAGATAAGTTTTAAGTGCCGTTTTAAAGCTCTGGACAGTCAGGCACTCTTGCACCCGATGAGGTAGAGAATTCCACCGGGTAGGGGCCTCAAAGACTGAGTCCCAGATGTTTAAGTCGAACCTTGGGAATCTCTAGCAGTCCTTCATCAGTGGAGCAAAGTGGGCAGGAGGGGCAGTAAGGGTGAAGGTGATCTTGCAAATAGCGGGGTCCCTGCTCATGGTAGGGCTTTGTAGGTCAGTAACCCGAATTTGAAGGTGATCCACCACTGTACTGGCAGCCAGTGCAGTCCACTGAGCACAGGCGTAATATGACTGGCCCTAGAAGTGCCAGTCAATAGCCTGGCAGCCGCGTTCTACACCAGCTGCAGGCAGTGGATGTCAACCCCCAGTAGCCCTAGGTAGAGGGCATTGCAGTAGTCAAGGCAAGAGGTCACAAAGGTGTGGACCAACGCTGGAAGATCATCAGAAGGAACCAGTTGTTTCATCCAGGCGATATTCCTCAGATGGTAAAATGAGGTCTTGACAACAGCTGACACTTGAGATTTCAGGGTCAGGCCATCATCAAAAATAACACCCAGGTTCAGCACCTGATCTAAGGTAGTCAACTGAACACCCCCGAGCCAAGGCCCAGAAGGTTGTCCCCTTAACAAACCCACCTCCCGACGATCAGGGTCCACAACCAACACCTCAGTTTTAGCCGGGTTCAACTGCAGCCAGCAGGCACTCATCCAGTCTTGGATCTCGAAGAGGCAGTTGTTAAAGACAGAGAGACTCTCATCCTGTTTGAGCACAAAATACATGTACAGCTGAGTATCATCTGCATAGCAGTGAAAACTCAGACCGTACCATCAAATGATAATAATAATAATAATAAACTTTATTTTTAATGCGCCTTTCAAGTATCAAGGCGCAGTACATAGTTAAAATAGTTTAAAACCAATACTGCATCATTATAAAAGCATACAATACAATTAAAGTGTGTCATCCTCAACACCATCACCATAAGCCTTGTTCCATAAATGCATTTTCAATACTTGTTTAAAACCCCCCACAGTCATGCACTCCCTAATCCAACGGGGTAGAGAATTCCAAAGGGTTGCTGCCATGAACATAAATGCCCGGGCTCCAGAAGATTTTAAAAACACCCTTGGGATCTCTAGCAACCCCTCGTTGGACGAGCGGAGAGGTTGCTCAGGGAGGTAAGGAACCAGAGGCTCTTTCAGGTAGTCAGGGCCCAGTCCGTGTAGGGCTTTATTTGTCAGTAATCCAACTTTGAAGGTGTTCCGCTACTGAACTGGCAGCCAGTGCAGCTCCCGCAGCACTGGGGTGATGTGGGATGATCGAGGAGTCCCCATCAACAACCGGGCTTCGGAATTCTGCACCAGCTGCAAGCAGTGGATATCAACCCCCGGAAGCCCAAAGTACAGGGAGTTGCAGTACTCTAAGCGCAAAGTCACAAAAGCATGGATCAATGTAGGAAGGTCCCCGGACGGAACAAGGTGCTTGATCCTAGCGATGTTCCTCAGTTGATAAAAGAATAACTTAATGACAGCTGATACCTGCAAATGAAGTGTCAGCCCATCGTCAAGAATCACCCCTAGGTCTCGCACCTGTTCAGAGATAGGAAGCTCGGAGTCCCCAAGGAATAAACCTATGGATTGACCTGCTCCCCACCCCCTATCTGGTGACCTGGATCCACAACCATCACCTCTGTCTTCTCAGGGTTCAACTTCAACCAGCTGGACTTCATCCAACCCTGGATTTCAGGTAGTTATTAAGTATCGAGAGTGCTCCATCCTGGTCGGGTGCAAAAGACAGGTACAGCTGGGTATCATCAGCATAGCAATGAAACCTCAGCCCATACCATCTTACAATGTCTCTGAGGGGAAGCATGTACACTGCAAACAACATGGGAGACAGCATTGAGCTCTGGGGCACCCCACAAGACAGAGAGATAGGGTCGGAGGAAAAAAAAAAAACACCACCACCCTCTGAGTTCTACCAGTGAGAAAGGAAGTAAACCATCTGTGGACCAAAGCAGAGAGCCCACAGATGAATCTCAGGCACTCAAGCAGAACCCCATGGTCGTTGGTGTCAAAAGCTGATGACAGATCAAGAAGTACCAAAATGGACCGCTTTTTCTGGTCTCTCGCCATCAGGAGATCACTTGAGCACCCGAACTAGCGCAGTCTCGGTACTATGCCTCTTTCGGAAACTGGATTGGAGAGGTTTGTAGATGCTATGGATGGTCAAATGGTTCTCTAGCTGAGCAGCCACTACTTTCTCAATCACCTTCCCCACAAAGGGAAGGTTAGAGATTGGCCTGTAGTTAGCGAGACAGTCTGGGTCCAAAGAAGCCTTCTTCAACAAAGGTGTCACCACTGCCTCCTTCAGGGAGCAGGGGTACTCACCAGAGTCAAGGGAGCACCAGACTATCTGTGCCAGAACCGGGCCGATAACACCACCACAGCCCATTATCAGGGATGTAGGACTCGGATCTAAACTACAGCATGTAGTGCGCATACCCTGGACAATCCTCATAACATCCACGATTTCTGGCCGTTCGAAGGAACTCCAGGAAAAAGGAGGGATAGTGACCAAGTGCTGATCTTCAACAACTCCCACAGAGCGTGCTGCACGGGTCTCCGCCCTGATGTCGGCCACCTTATCTGCAAAGAACCGAGGAAGCTCATCACACTGCAATTGTGAAAAAAAGCTGTATGAACCTGCAGACAGGCTGGGTTGCACAGCCTGTCCACAGTTCGAAAGAGCTGAGCTGGTCAGTTCTGAGCAGCAGCAATTTCCCCGGACAGGAATTCTGCTTTCTTACGGGAAATTTCTGACTGATAGAGTCGATAATGCTCTAGCAGTCTAAGATGGTCGGCATCTAAGCCGGATTTCTGCCAGCACCACTCTAACCTGCGTCCTAGTCACCGCATCTCCCTCAGGTCCCCATCAAACCATGGAGACCGAGGGCGCAGGGAGAGAGGACACACACGGACAGGAGCAATGGAATCCAGTGCTGAGGTAATGGCCTTATTATATGCCAGAACCCAAACCTCCGGATCCATGCTAGCCACAGGAAATTCTGATAGATCAAGCACCACAGTTAGCCCATCAGGAGCCACATCCCGTAAAGGGCCGTACTTGACCATCTCCACAGGGGCTGGTCTATGAAGAGGGGTGCAAAAATTGAATCACACAGTGTAATGGTCCAACCATCCGACGGGTTCCACTCCCACATCAGAGGCCTCCATCCCCTGGAGAAAAACCAGATCAAGAGAATGGCCATGTTTATGAGTAGCAGAGGTAACCACCTGTGTGAGGCCCAATGAATTCATCAATTGGAGGAAGAGTTGTCCAAATTGCAAGAGTTCATCGTTGATCCAGGCATTGAAGTGAAATGATATCTCCCAATGGCAGCATATACACTGCGAACAACATGGGTGATTAAAAATGGAGCCCTGTGGTACCCTGCAGGATAGGGGAGAGGGGCTGAGGAATAAATCCCAGACACCACTCTCTGAGTCCTACCCTCGAGGAATGATCGAAACCATCTGAGGACTGTACCAGATAGTCTGCAGATAAACTGCAGGCACTCCAATATCACACTATTGTCCACAGTGTCAAACGCTGCAGAGAGAGATCAAGGAGGACTAAGATGGAATGAGTCCTCCGATCTCTCGCTATTAGATCATTTAGCACCCAAACAAGGGCCAACTCGGTGTTATGCCTCTTCCTAAATCTGGACTGAACAGAATGATAGACATCATAGGTAGATAGATAGATGATCATCCAGCTGCAGCGCAACCATCTTCTCAATAACCTTACCCACAAAGGGAAGGTTAGAGACAGGTCTGTAGTTGGTCAGATAGTCCGGATCAAGGGAGGGCTTTTTAAGGAGTGGTCATACAACTGCCTCCTTTAGGGGGTGAGGAAAGACCCCCTTCTCCAATGACCTCCAGACTATCTCAGCCAGGACCGGGACAATTTCATCAACGCACCCTACAAGAAGGTGCATTGGGCCTGGGTCCAAACTACAGCAGGTTGGCTGCAAAGTCTGGATGATCCTCATGATGTCAATGATTTCCAGCCAGTCGAAGTCAGACCAAGCAAACTGGGTGCTTGCAACCTCCTGCCGATCTCATAATACCCAATAGAGGGGGCTGGACAGATTCCAGTCCTTATGGTGTCAACCTTATCTGCGAAGAACCGAGCAAACTCATTACACTTCTCTTATGAAAAGGCTCCACCAGGCTGAAGACAGATTGGATTGCACAATCTGTCAACAGTCCAGAAGAACTGAGCTGGTCAGTTCTGCACAGCAGCAATCTCCCTGGGCAGGAATACTGCCTCCTTACGGGTGATTGCTGATGGATAGACTGTATAATGGTCCATCAATCTGTCAGCCTCCAGATCCGATTTCCACCAGCATCTCTCTCTAGCTGTCATCTCACTCTCCCCATCTCCTATATGGCCCCATCAAACCATGGAGCCCTAGGGCAAAGAGTGAGGGGACGAACACGAGCCAGAGCTATGGAATCCAGGGCTTTCTACCAGCTGCAGTAAATGGGGCTTTAAATGTTGGACAGGAGACATGAACTTAGGTACTGTCCATCCCTTGATTCAAAACTGAAATACAGTCTTCCTCCAGAGAGCTTGTCAGGAATCAGACTGCAAAGGAGCTGCATTCTCCAGGTTTGATTGAATGGTTTGAGTGCCCTTGAGGTTTGACATGCTGAGCCGGGAAGGCATGAATGGAGGGTTAGAGCTGAGTAGAGCTCAAGATATTGAGCCTGTCCAAAGGAAGAAACAAACAACTATGGGGGACTGATGACCCACTGTTCTGAACAATGCTCTGGGAATGGGACATGGTTCAAGTCTAAGTTAGGCTAGCATATAGGTGTCAAATGTGCTTCTGCAGGTCATTGCACTATTGTTACGTCTCTTATCTCAGGAGTGATAGAACCGAACAGAAGGGCTACAAATCTGGAATCCACACCAGACCTTGTAGAAGGAGGTCCAGAGGGAGGGCAATGCCATTGGAAACATAAGCAGAGGACGAGGTAGCTGGACTCAAATACTACAAAAAGAAGGACAACATTAGAGTATCAGGTGACAGATGAAGGCTGCAAGAGAAAAGCCTCAGGAATGCAGCAATGGAGGGCAAGGCTATGGCCAAGTATTGCAGGATTTTCAGGGAAAGGAGATAGTTGGTCAGCCGAAAAGAGTGGAAGCCCACGCTACCACAACAAGAAAAGGAAAACTGAAAGGAAGGACTGGCAATCTAAATCTGAAAGCAGTAGGCAAGGACAGATGGGCAGCAGACAGTCACAGACTAGCAAAGGAGTGAGCAAAGGCTGTCCAAGAAACACAAACAAGGAGCAGGGCAGGGGTAAAACTGAGAAGCCACAGCACATAGAAGTATCAAGCAGAAGGCAGGAATGGCACAGAACAGGCAAGGGCCAAAACAAGAGGAATGGAGGAGCGAGTGAGAGAGAGAGAGAGAGAGGTAGCAGAAACCTCAAGGAACAGGGGGCACAGAAGGAGCAGTAGAGCCACAGACAAGAATCATAGATAGCAGGAGTGGCAGAGCTGCAAGTGGGAGGGAATGACAAAACAAAACAGCAGGAATGGTGGAGCCACAGGTGAAAACACAAGCAACACAGGCAACAAGAGCATTGGAATAGTGGTGGGCGAAGTGGGCTCAAGCCACTCCGCGAAGTGATTCGCAGATCAAAGGCGGATTCGCGGAGTGCTCCGCAACGCGAAGTGGAGTACTTCGCTTTACGATGAGGAACGCGAAGTCCATTGGAAACAATGACTTTGTGTTACTCTGCCTCCCCAGACAACTACTCAACCAAATTTAAGGCGAAGTGCATTGAGGACAATGCACTTCGCCTCACTTCGCCTTGTTTTTGAGCTCCGAAGGCAAATTTTGCAGTGATTCATGGGATTTCAGGTCACATGGGCTCTATATTGATCTGCACAGCCTCAGTTCGGGGTTGCATGTGTAGGAAGGAGTAGGAGACAGTGTGCTCTGATAGCTGTGATTGAAATCTTGTAAAAGCTGTTAAAAAAGCATTTTTTCGGGGCTCCAACTTTATTTCATCAATTGTAGGAAACATTCCTGTGCTCATATCATCGAGCGTTTTTGTTTTTGTGTGGATTTTGAATGTTAATTTACAACATTGAGTGTGTGTGGTGAAAAACAGTGAAAGTGTGCTTTGGGGAAGGGGAGTATCTGTGGTGTAGGTAGATTTAAGTTGGAGAAATAGTGATTTCTTTGTTTTTTGGTTATATTTTTGTTATATAACTGACTGTGTTAATGTACACACAGTAATATTGTCAATAATAGTTGAAGTTTTCTTGCTGTTTGTTGTGTGGATCTGGTGCAGCAGTTCATAATTTCAGGTTGTTTACATTACAATTCGTAACGTGACATAGTACTGAACTTTTGCATTTGCTACGCATTACTCGTTCAGCATTGTAGACAAACTGTTCTGTGTGCGGTGTTGCGTGACATCAAATAATACACCTTTTATTGTGCCACAGACTAGTGTAATTGCAGGTGCAGCAGTGTGAACCTACTATCCACTGCAGCTGCTTGATTTTGTACTGTGATCGTGGTATCTGTTCTTTGTTTTGCTGCTTGTTCCTGCCGTAAAAATCTGCACTGCAGTCAGTGCTCCCCCCACCCACCCACATGTGCAAAAGGAATTTTGTACCAGATTGGATTGTTTTTGTGACCTCATCAGCACCACTGGTTACTGAAGTTGTTTTCATTGCATGACAGACTAGTCTCTTATCTGTTGCTGAAGCTACAGCTGTTTTTTTGGCTTCACATCCAGCATCCCCCCAATCAGAGAGTGAACATATCAAAATCTGAATTTGGTTATAATATTGTGGTTGATTCCCCCAAAATGCCTGCAAAGAGATGTGCAAGCAAAGCTGTTTCTCGCCATGGCAATGTTGGCAGTAAGAGAGTCTGTGGGCATGGTAGTAGTACGCAGACGCAGAAGTGCAAAGCTGATGTGAGGAAAGGTATTTCTCCTGCAATGTTTTTTACAGCCCAATCAGTAGTTTCACTCATAGTTGGAGGAGATGATGTTTTCCCAGCTAGTGGTGTTAGTGTTACTGGTGTAGTGGTGGTGGTAGTAATAGTTTTGTTGCGTCAAGTTCTAATTCCGACCTGTGTACTGTATCCAAATATATTGAGTGTGAAGCAGTGCAAGTGAGTTGCAGCGTAGATGATGTCATACTTCCCAGTAACATCCCAGTAACTGAACCTGAGGATTCTGATAATCATGTCAACGATAGCATACAATGTGATATTCCGTCCACCGTGGCAGTTAATGTCATGCATTTTCCATGCAGTGATTCACAGTGTGGTGAAAAAATATCAGGTGATGGTGGTGTAGATGCTGATGATGAATACGATGATGTTGCTGTTGTTGCAACATGCAGTCCACATGCTAACATCCAAGCAGAAGATGTGGATGTGTGTGATGTTTATGAATATGATGATGATGTAATTGACCCCAGTTGGGAACCGGAGAAAAAGAAATTCAAAGTGGCTGTGTCTGAGTCTGTTTGCAGGAATCCCCCCCCCCCCAATAAAAACTTGTGATCTACTGGTTTTAGTTGATGATGACCCAGTAATAAATTGTTTGGGATTTTTTTGTTCAAGATGCAAATGATGAGTTAGTTGCAATCTGACAGGTTTGCCATGTGTGTGAGAGTCGAGGTAAAAAGGGGAGCCATCTGGGCACAAGAGGACAGCATACGCATCTTAAGAATAGGCACTTGGCACTGTGGACCCAGCACAAGCTGGCAGCTAATACCACAGTGGGACGTTCACCCTCATCACCGGCAACCATAGCAAGCATGTTATCCCTTTCCATGACTGTTAAGTCCAGTAGTAAATTAAACATGTGCAGTACTGAGGTAATAAGAGCAGAGGATTACTATAGGCATGATGGGGTGGAGGACCATAATGACTTTAAAATGTTGTCCAGTGCTGGTGAGAGTAGCAGTTTTTGTGGTGGTGGTGGTGGTGGTGGTGGTGAATGTAGCATGTCTAGTGCAAGTGGTACATCAACCCCGGTTGGCAAATCTGGCAAAATAACAGCATTTCTGGGTTTGTCATCATCACCTGTGCAACCGTCTTCATCAAATGTCCACACTCCAACCCCTGCCAATGCCATTCATCACAGAGCACGACTATTTGTGATCACAGCCCATATAAAACGTTTGTCAGCCCACGTTACACAGTGTTTTTGCGCATAAGCTGAAGTACCCCCCGAATCATACAGTGTCACATGAACTTAATTATTCTGTAGCGGAAATGCTGGCAATTGATCTTTTGCCCTTCTCCTTTGTGGAGAATTCTGGGTTCCGGTGGTTTGCTGCAAGTGCCTGTCCAAAATAGAAAGTCCCATCCAGGACATACTTTTCTACCTGTGTTGTCCCCGAGTTGTTCCGCACTGTGTCCGACTCAGTAAGGCATACCCTTCAACATTCCTCTTCTCCATTCATCCATTTAAGTATGGATATGTGGACAAGTGGCAAAATAGCAGGGAGTTCATATCTGTGTATAACTGCACACTGGGTGCAGGTGTCGGGGGTTGTTTGTGATGTTGGTAGTGTGAATAATCAGTGCAGTAAGGTGGATTGTCGCAGTAGCAATCTTCCAGGAATTTGACGGCATGCAATGATTGCGATGCACAATGTGACCTGTTCACCCACTGGTGAGAATATGTTGGATGTGGTACTGACTGAAATTGACAAATGGCTAAACCCTCTGTCCCTGAGAGCTGGGTTCATAGCATGTGACAATGGGTCAAATGTGGTGAAATGCATCACTAATGGTGTTTTTTTTCGTGTTCCATGCATGGCCCACTGTTTAAATCTTGTGGTTCAGAAGTTTCAGCAGCACCCTTATGTAAAGGAAATGCTGATCGTTGTACGACATATCTGCTCTCACTTTTTCAAGATCTGGAAAGGCCCGTGACCAACTGCGGCAGTTGCAGATACAAAACAGCCTGCCTCAGCACCGCTTGAAGCTGGAAGTTGTCACCCGATGTAACTCCACTTTATACATGGCAGAGAGGTTGTATGAACAATACAAAGCCATCTTAGAATATCTTGTGATGCACACTAGCCGTGACAGTTCCGGGGCCTCCATGTCTATGACGACTGAACAGTGGCGCCTCACGGACTCCGTAATAACAATTTTGCGGAATTTTGAACATGCCACACAGGCAGTGAGTGGCGAGTCTGCCTCCATTAGCCAATCAGTTCCACTGCTGCGGGGTGCTGAGGCAGACATTGGTGAATATACAGCATGGCTTTGATGTTGCCGGAGACGGTGGTAGCAGTATGTTGCTGCAACACATGCTGACAGTATTCGACCAGAATCGTCATGTTGTGAGCAGCGTAGTGACAACTTTGCCATAGCAACAATGCTGGACCCACGATACAAACATGGAATTGCATCAGTACTGGAAGGAGGGCTTGAACAAGTAAAAAATATCAGTGGTCAACTGGTGCGCTTGGTTCATGGGGCACAGAAGTCACGTGCCAAGGTCAGCAAACCTCAGCGGCATAATCTGGCTGAAGGTGTACCTGGAGGACTATCAAGCATATCCTGCAAGGGGAAGGGGACTACAATTCCAGGTGATCTGTCTTTCAAAGTAGCTGGCATCAACCTGCTTTGGGAGGCTTTGTTCCAAGTGGGTATTTGTGAAATAAATGATTTGGGAGAACAGGATAATGCATCAATCACTGGACTTAGTGCGGCACAGAGAGTGGTTGAGTCATATTTGTCTGAAAACAGGCACCTGACAATAACTGAAGATCCTCTTTTGTACTGGAGTGGAAAGGTCAGTGAATGGCCAGAGCTGACTGCAGTGGCACTGAAGTACCTCACATGCCCACCCTCCAGTGTAAGTGTTGAGAGGGTATTCAGCTCAGCAGGTGCAATAGTCAGGGATCATCGGACAAACCTGTCTCCTGCAAATGTTAGTTTGCTAACAGTCATTAAAATGAATGACAGACACATACCAGCACAGACTGCAACCTCGGTATTCATACCCCGGCCTAGTCATGGTAGTTTTGGTGATGTGGAAATGGACCATCCTGGTGGCACTGGGAGTGGCTGCCTGAAACGGCACACCACTGGCGTAGATGATGACACAATGGAGAAAGAATTTCCCAGTGGTCAGACTTCATCGGTGACTGTGAGGGCAGCTTTCTTTATGAGGATGATGATGTGGTTAATGTTGGCAGGTTTTAACTGAAGTTTTTAAAAGGCAGTGTGCCCCCCCAGACCACCACCACCACCACCACCAGGACTGCTGTTAGCCACTGCCATCACTGAGCCTGAGTCTGTCCGCCTCCCGGACCACCACCACCAGGACTGCTATTAGCCACTGCCACCACTAAGCCTGAGTCTGTACGCCCCCTGGATGACCACCACCGGGACTGCTGTTAGCCACTGCCACCACTGAGCCTGATTCTGTCCGCCCCCCAGACCACCACCACTGGGACTGCTGTTAGCCACTGCCGCCACTGAGCCTAAGTCTGTCCACCCCAGGACCACCACCATCATCACTGGGACTGCTGTTAGCCACTGCCACCACTGAGCCTGAGTCTGTCTGCTCCCCTGGACCACCACCACCGGGACTGCTGTTAGCCACTGCCACCACTGAGCCTGAGTCTGTCTGCCCCCCCACCACCACCACCAGAACTGCTGTTAGCCACTGCCACCACTGAGCCTGAGTCTGTCTGCCCCCCAGACCACCACCACTGGGACTGCTGTTAGCCACTGCCACCACTGAGCCTGAGTCTGTCCACCCCAGGACCACCACCATCATCACTGGGACTGCTGTTAGCCACTGCCACCACTGAGCCTGAGTCTGTCTGCTCCCTTGGACCACCACCACCACCACCGGGACTGCTGTTAGCCACTGCCACCACTAAGCCTGAGTCTGTCCGCCCCCCCGGACCACCACCACCGGGACTGCTGTTAGCCACCACCACCACTGAGCCTGAGTCTGTCCGCCCCCCAGACCACCACCACCACCACCACTGGGACTGCTGTTAGCCACTGCCACCACTGAGCCTGAGTCTGTTCACCCCCTGGACCACCACCACCACCGGGACTGCTGTTAGCCACCACCACCACTGAGCCTGAGTCTGTCCACCCCCCCGGACTACCACCACCAACACTGAGCCTGAGTCTGTCCACCCCCCGGACCACCACCACCACCACCGGGACTGCTGTTAGCCACTGCCACCACTGAGCCTGAGTCTGTTCGCCCCCTGGACCACCACCATCACCACCACCGGGACTGCTGTTAGCCACTGCCACCACTAAGCCTGAGTCTGTCCATCCCCCCAGACCACCACCAGGACTGCCTTTAGCCACTGCCACCACTGAACCTGAGTCTGTCCGCCCGCCCAGACCACCACCACTGGAACTGCTGTTAGTCACTGCCACCACTGAGCCTGAGTCTGTCTGCCCCTCTGGACCACCACCACCACCGGGACTGCTGTTAGCCACTGCCACCACTGAGTCTGAGCCTGTCCGCCCCCCAGACCACCACCACCACCACTGGGACTGCTGTTAGCCACTGCCACCACTGAGCCTGAGTCCATCCGCCCCCCAGACCACCACCATCACTGGTACTGCTGTTAGCCACTGTCATCACTGAGCCTGAGTCTGTCCGCCCCCAAGACTACCACCACCACTACCACCACAACCACCGGGACTGCTGTTAGCCACTGCCACCATTAAGTCTGAGTCTGTCCCTTTCCAGCATCCTTTGTGCTGCGGGTACATGAGCTTCTTAATATTTAAACCATAAAGTGAGTTTGTGTACTCATGTTTGTTACGCTGCTTCACTTCCTTTAGTTGTGTGTTTTGTTTTCTGCAGCTTTTCAGAGCCGCAATGGTAAAAAACATACGGTACACTTATTTTGTTTCTTTTACAAGTTAACAAAAAAGTTTCCATCGCTAAAACTCAGTGGGAATGGTACTGCAGCTGTACCATACAGAGAGGAATCAATGGAATATTCATGTGAAATCCATTCTGGTAAGTATGAAGATTTTATTTCATCCATTTCATTGTTTTGGAAAGACTGCAGCAAATATTGCACACAGGTTGTGCTAGTTGACAATATGTGGGTTTCAATGTAACTTGACTTGAGATTCAGAACTAGGAAGGGAAATAACAATTAAGTTATAAGAAGTCATTCATTGCTTTTTTTTTAGGAAACTTCCAGATGCTTTGTTGTTCTGTCAGACTGGCCTTATCCAAAAAAGTTCTTCAGCATCAGGCACCTCCCTCCTCCGGGCTTGGGCACACATGCAACATGCAGAAGTCGTTTCATTAGATGACCATGACCATCATTAACAACAACCAGACTCCAGAAGGATGCAGATGAAATCTGTGAAGTAACAAAATAAGAAACAATTACAAACCAGCAAATATGATCCCCCACACAAAAAAAAAAATACTTACCTTCATGTGCTTGAGAGTTCTCCATTTCCAATTTCAGTGCAAAAAATTCTCATTGAGCACACTGGAATGTGAACACCAGCAGTTTCTGTGACCTGTGATGCAGAACAATACCATGAGTACATGTTCATGTTAACCCCCTCCTCACCTATTACACAACAATATATCTATATCTATATATATATATATATATATATATATATTTACTCACCAAGGCTATTATTCGTGTACAGCCAAAGGGCACCCTTCAATCCAGTTGAGATGATCACATTGTATTTGCTCGAATCGCCTCACAGAACACATTGGACCAGCAACAGAATGCTCACGGTAATCATTTTATACTGCGGGACGTTGTATGGGCTGAAACACTCCAATTTCACTGTGTTACCACTTGTCAATTTTCTGCACACAAGGAGGATGCATTTTGGGTCTGCAGAAAAAATCCGGGACTCTGTGCCTCCACTGCACGCATGACTGAGTGTGCCATTAATTCTGGGGGACTTTGTATGTGCTGAAACACTCCCATTTCACTGTGTTACCACTTGTCAATTTTCTGCACACAAGGAGGATGCATTTTGGGTCTGCAGAAAAAATCAGGGACTCTGTGCCTCCACTGCACGCATGACTGAGTGTGCCATTAATTCTGGGGGACTTTGTATGTGCTGAAACACTCTCATTTCACTGTGTTACCACTTGTCAATTTTCTGTACACAAGGAAGATGCATTTTGGGTGTGCAGAAAAAATCTGGGACTCAGTGCCACCACTGCACACATGACTGAGTGTGCCGTTAATTCTGGAAGACTTTCTATGTGCTGAAACACTCCCATTTCACTGTGTTACCACTTGTCAAATTTCTGCACACAAGGAAGATGCATTTTGGGCCTGCATAAAAAATCTGGGACTCTGTGCCACTTCTGTGTGTTGTGTGATTGTCGTGAGCTCATGATGTCATACTGACATTACAATTAAAGCAGCATTGCAAGAATGTCGTGAATATTTTGAATTGTACTTTTTTATGCTACTTTACATTGCCATAGCCACTAGTTACCTCTGAGTCATGACTTGAATGATACGCCTCTTTTCACAGTTTGTCTGCTTTACTTAGTTGACTACTTTTTTTTCATGCATGAAAAAAAAATGAGCACACATTCCAATATTGTTCTGACCAGGTTTGTATTTATTTGCAGCTGCTTTTCAATAACTGTTGCTCCATGGTGTCATAAAACACTGCCTGCTGCATAACTGTTAATTAACAGAAGTGATATATGACAACTAACTGATGTGATGGAGAAAAGCAGAGGAAAACAATGACAAAGACCTGGTCAGAACCAATTTAAAAGAATGTTCCTTTCATTATTTCACACATGAAAAAAGGTAGTACAGCAGACTCAACTACTGCAAATTCTCGTATCATTCCAGTCAGTCAGGATGTAAGTAAAGGAAGTTGTAACATAGCATTAAAGAACATAGGTCAGAGTTCTCAACAGATTGGTGCTCTGCTGCTGCTTTACAGAGATTCACCACATTACACAGTTATGGTGATACACATAACCTAATATGTGGGGGCCTTACTCCCACTGGAATATTTTTTGCTCCACAGAGTGCAATATATTTCTGTGAAAACTGCCCGTAATTTCATTACAGTGTGTCACGTCACAGAGGAATTGCCGTTCAGAAAAGCTGCCCACATTCTGCCACCCTTTCTCAGCAACGTTAGGACGTGATGTCAGGGGGAGTGCAGTTGCATGCTCCACTGTAGTGAATGTCCAGCAGCTATCCCAATGTTTCCTTATGTTATAAGGTTCACTTCATGGTGAAATGTGGGAACATTTCCACTAAAAAGGCTCTTGTTACTGGAAATGTGCCCACACGTTTCACCACAAACTGACCATTATAACATAAAGAAACATTCGGAAAGCTGCTGGACAATCGGATATTCACTGTAATGGAGCATGCACACATGCTCTCCCTGGCATCATGTCCTAACGTTGCTGAGAAGGGAGTCAGAATGTGGGCAGCTTTTCAGAATGGGAGTTCCTCGTCACATGACACACTGTAATTAAATTATGGGCAGTTTTCACAGAAATGTATTGCACTATGTGGCGCAAGAAAGATTCCCCTGGAAGGGAAAAAGTGTAGTATTAAACAACAACAAAGAAAAAACACACAAAAACAGTACAACACAGTAGTGGGTGGAGGCCAGAAAACAATCACGTAAGTTACTGTGGCCGGGATGCTGTGGTGGTCCAGCAGCAGGTGCAGCATTTGAACTATTTGCTGCTGATGCTCTTCTATTGTGTGGATCTGCTGCTGCAAAGCACCGACCCTCTGACTGTTCTCTTCCAGAGCTGCCCACACCAGGGAGATGTCATGCTGTGCTGCAGGGACTGTGGCAGGGTCCACTGCAGCTGGGAATCCAGGTAGAGGGGGTGGTGGTGGAGAGGGTGGTGCTGGTGGCTGTGGTGGCGGTGGTGGTTGTGGAGCAGCTGCTGTACTGGCCCTTCTCCTGCTGCAGCAGTGACTGCGAGGCACAACTCTGACCCCAGCAGCACCCTCAGCCACTGCCACAGAAGGGCCAGCAGGTGGATGCCTGGCCCCTTCCATTGCAGCCTGCCACTCTGCCTTGTGGTGGTTGAGCATGTGGCTGCGCTGGCCACCGGTCCCTAAATGTGTCCCACAGGGGCCACGGCACACCAGCACACCACACACATGACACACCATGATGGTGCTGTCTCCCCCCACAGATTTAAAAACTCCCACACTGGGGAGCTGCGGGGGGGGGGGAACTAGACACAGTCCTCGCACGAGTCTCACGGTTCGCACCACCTTGATTTTCTGGAGCCACCTCCTGTGGCTGTAGAGGTGGTGGAGGGGGTGCTACTGGAGCCCCTACAGCTGTTACTGGTGGTGGTGGTGGTAGTGGTGGAGAAGGTGAACGCACAGCAGCCACCGGTGGCACTGGTGCTGCTGCTGCTGTTGCTTCAACATGAGGGGAAGCAACACCCAGGAGTCGGGAGCAGTCCAGCATGACATGACCACCCCCATGTGTCTGCACTCCCCTCCGACCATGCCCACGGGCCAGTGACTCGACTTCTCCAGGGTCCACGTCCATCCCTCACACACAAGTCCCCAACACACACATACACACACACTCACACAAAACAAAACAACACATATAAAAAAAAAATGACTACCCAAAAAAAATCACAAACAAAATACAAAAACTAAATAAAGATAGCGTTTAAAAAAGTTGTTGTTTTACAAAGGCAATAAGCACTTTGTCACTGACTCCTACACTGCTCTTTCACAAGCCTCTCCCTCTACAAATGCAAAAGAGAAAGTGAAACTGCTTCTCTGACTCACTTCCTTCCTGCCTGGCTAAAGCATGTGACTTACAGTACTGTAAGCTATGTGATGTGTGGGGGGCTGCCTGTTTTCTTCTCACTTCGCCTTACTTTGCATTAAAGCATAATGACAATGTGAAGTAATAATGATAACATGAAGTGAGCACTTTGCAGTGCCCACTTCACGTTGTGCTCCGCCAACGTGAAGTGGGCACTTCATGTTCACTTCGCCAGCGGATTAAAAATTCGCTGCATCTCTGCATCAGAACTATGGGAAATGGCAACAGACAACAGGGGAGTAAGAGCCATGGGTGAGGGGCACAAAGACTGCAGCAAGCAGAGGAAAAAAAGGAGACAATAATGGAGCTGGAGACAACATAAACAAAAACACAAGGTAAAAAAGGGGGCACATAGCAAGGGAGGCAAAGGCAACAACGAAAAAGCAACACAGAGCAAGCAATGGATGGAGCCAAGCAGCACATAGGTAAGAACACATATGAGAACACTAGGCAGTGATTGTGGTGGCTGTGCTTGGTTTATACAATATATGGCAGGGGGAGAAGTCTGGAAGACCCCCCCATCAAACCATAGGCTAAGCCTTTTAATTACTGTCTGCTACAATATATAGATTAATATATGTGTAATCATACACAATAAGGCTATGTTTCCATTAAGGGGTTGAGATGACATCATAGACTACAAAAATGAAACTTGAGAGGTCTATATGATATCATCTCAGCCCTAAGATGGAAACACAGCCTTGCTTTATGTATGGTTCATCCATAAATTATTTTATATAGTACAGGTTTTTAGATTTCTGCCATTTGCTGTGCTTTCTCCCCGCTGAACCAGCCATCCACCACACAAAGGTGTCTCCTCACGTTATACTCAAGCTCCATAAACCCTCCCTGACACCAAGATGATAAATGCCCTGTTTTGTACAACAGTACAAAAATTGCTTTATCACTAGGCTACAGCAGCATTTGGGAGTGCATCGAAATCCATATACAACTGCTAACTGGTGTAAATACTTATCCTTTTTATTCTACAGTGATCTGAACTGCACACAGTACTCCATGTACGGCCTTACAGTGCCCCTTGAAGACATTTATCAAATTAATTTTACGGCATGTTATTTCCCTTTTATCATTACCTAACATTTGATTTGCCTTAACCATTGCTGTTGCTCATTTCACTGACAGTTTCATCTTTAAGAATTAGATCCACTCGCCAAATTAATTGTTCAAAATCTATTTATTAATGCACATTCTTGTATAGGGGTATATGTTGCCTGACATATGGCCAACGTCTTGTGATCTTATAGTCATTGCTTCAAGGCTCACAATTCTATCTCTATGCAAAGAGTTTTTTTTAACTGTTCCTGTTATTTACACATATTATTCATAAAAAAAATCGAAAAAGCTCCTATCGCTAATGATAATTAAAAAAACAGAGTTTTCTAGTCACAAATCAAGGTTTGTACTGTATAGTCATCAAGAAATTAATAATTATAAACACAAATGCAGTTGCCTGATGGTAGAGAGAGCTACTGTATATTGATTGAGGAATTTATTGACGTTTTTTCCTGGGCAGTGGTTGTTTAATGGAAGCGTTCTATATATAAAATAGTATTTCATACTAGTTGTGAAAACAATAAAACCCACAGTTTCAAGACAAAATGTAAGGGATATAATATGTGTCCAGAGCATATTTAACTGTATTTATTTATGTTTATAATTATTTATTTCTTGAGAACTATATAGTGCATACCCTGATTTGTGAATACGACAGTTTAAAAAAAAAATTAATTAGAGCTTTATTGATTTTTGTTAATATAATGTTTAAATATTAGTAATGGTTTTAAAAACAATCTTTCTTTTTTCTTTATCTTTGTATACATACATAATTGTGGGCCCTGAAGAAGTGACTTTGAGGTCACAAAATGTTGGCCATGTGTCAGGCAACATATACCTCTCTGTACATGAATGCGTATCAATAAATAGATTTTGAGCAACTAATCTGGTGAGTAGACCTAATTCTTCAATCAGTATGGAATATTTAACTGGCTATTGGAGCAGATTCCTCCTAATAATTTTATGCTTTCCAGGGAGCAGGCCACACTGCAACGTTCTGTAGAGTGTTTCAGCTTCCTATTACTGATGATGCCTTTTTTTTCATGGTCCATTGCGGCTAGCTTTTCTTACAATTTAATGCTCATCTTTTAATTTAGTTGTTTAGTGTTTTTAGAGTTCATTCTAAAGCTGAATTCCCTTTTCATGTAGTCAGTAAGAACTAGTCTCTTAATGCTGTTTAATTCTGATTGCTTGCAGGTCCCAAGATAAAAACAGAGAACGCAGTCCCTGGGGAGACTACGACAGAAAAAAGGGTTGTATTTGTTACACTGTGCGTGGTGGTGCCTATATTTTGTATTTCCATAGCCAGTTTATTATGGTTCTGTTCGGGAGATAAAGGTAAATATTCTGTTCTGTCTAATGCTTCTGAAGGTGATACCACTGTGCCTAGCATCACTGATGTGCACTGCTCTACCCCTGGCCCCTCTCAGTCATGCACTCATCATTCATGTGACTGACTCTACTGTGGATTGGACATGGTGTGGAAGTGGAGGATGACAGGGTAAGCCACAATTGTTAGAGGCGGCCCCGAAATCATGGATCAGGGATCAGGAAGGGGTATAATATTCAAATTATGGAGAGTCAGGGATGTGGGGACATACTAGATGCTGGGTAATGCAAAAAATGGTGTTGACTTCTAGCACACTGCAGAGCAGACTGGCATTTAAAAAGATGTGGGAAGGTGGGGAAGGAGGATGGTGGTGGTGGGGGGGTGAGGACAACTGGGGTTGGATAGTTGGATGGCCAAGGGACTGGCCCAAATCATTTGGTGAGGTATAGGTTATTTGTTTTTCAATTTTTTTTTTTAAATTGTTTTAATTTTTGCCCAAATAGCTAAATACTGAATAGCCGAGTAGCTGTGGTTCTGAATATATACTCACCAAGTATTCAATTAAGTATTTTTACAACCCTATTCCTAACTGGCTCCAGGATAGGAAGCAGAGGTTTGTGGTGGACCGACACTGTTCTGAGTGGAGATAGGCACTCAGTCGTACTCCTCAGTGATTAGTGCTTGGGCTACTATGGTTCACCAATTTCACAAACAACCTGGGAGCTTGAATATTCATTACACTGTTTATGTTTGCTGATGACACAAAACTAGCCAGGGTGGTAGACTGTCTTGAAGATGGGGGTGAAGTCCAAGAGGAGCAGAACAGGTTAGACTCCTGGGGCCTGATATTCAAATATTTGTGCGGGTGCTAACCAGTGTTTGCCTGTGTAAACCAGGTTTTGCACTAGAGCCCAATATTGAAAAGGTTCTGTTGCACCAGCAAACAGGGAAAGTGCCTGTGCAAACCAAAAAGCACAATTCCTGGTGCTAGCCTAGTGGTCCCCCCTCCTGCTGATTGCCAACCTGGAATTGTAAAAAAAAAACCTTCCCATGCATCCTGTGGTCCCCCCCGGGCACCAGTCCATGACCACGGATCGCAGTGCCCTACTTCCTGGTGTCCCTGTCCTATAAATGAGAGGTGTGCTCCCTGCCTGGACATATGGTGGCTGGTCAAGGAAGTGTGAGGAGGGCTGTGCTGGCTGTTGTATGTACCCGCAGCACAAAGGATACTGGAAAGAGAACTGTGTGTGTGTGTGTGTGCTCAGTGCCATGGTGGTGGGGGGCTGCTAGATGCCAGGGAGTAGGGCATTGCAATCCACAGTTGTAGATCAGTGCTTGGGGAGACCATCACTGACAGGGAGGGTTTCTTACAGTCCAGACTGGTGATCAGTGGGAGGGCTGGACCACTAGTATCAGGGATTGTGCCGGTAATAGAGAGGCTCATGATCGAAGGGAAAGGTCCACTAGCACCAGGGATTGTTCTTGTAATGGAGGGACTGGTGATTGGAGGGAGGAGACTATTAGCACCAGGGACTGTGATGGTCATGGAGGTAGTAGTGATTGGAGGAAGGGGAAACCACTAGCACCAGATATTGTGCTTGTAATGTAGGGGACTGGTGATCAGAGGAAGGGGATAACTAGCAAAAGGGACAGCTACAGCTATCCTGGATGGTGGGGGGAGGGCTGTGCTGTGCTACCTGCCTCCGCTACCCATGCAAATGGGCCGATAAAGGGCATGCAAACAGCCCGTAGCACCATGCATGCCCAATGGGCTCATTAGCAACCTTTGAAAATTGCAGGTAGCACTCCGGCACTATCAGCTCTTGAGGCCACCATCAGGAGCCATATCAGGGCAGCACTACCTGCCTTAGTGCTGCACCAAATGGCCCTGTATTCAGTTGGATAGCACCCAGCTGATTATACCATCCTGGGACCCCTGGGCAATTGCAAGGTGCAGCACAAGCATTTGCACTAGGCTTTGCACCCTACTGAATATCAGGCCCCTTGAGTGTTAGATCCATTGTAGGCAATTGCAAGGTGCTAGATTTGCTAAAAGAAAAACAAAGATAGGACTGGTAGATGGTGTGGGGCACCTCTTGCTGCTGTGGAGGAGGAAAAGAACCTGAGGATCATAATAGACAAATGGCTGTAGCTGGGTAAGCAGTGTGCAGCCAGCAGAATGCTGGGAAGCATCACATGGGGTGTGACCAATGGGGTGGGGAAATAGTCCTGCCACTTTACTAGGCCATTTCCAAACCCACCTGGAGTATTACATACAGCTCTGGGCTTGTCAGTACACAAGGACACCGAGGCAGTCAAGGGTGTGTAATGCAAGGCCACCAAAGTGCACAGGGATAAGGGGACAAAAACTATGAGGAGAGTATGGATTCCTTAAGCACGTTCACCTTGGAGGAAAAAAAAGGAGGCTGGGTGGGACACAATCACAGTTTTCTGCATTCAGTGGTATGGACAAGATCAAAAATCTAAAGATGTTTGATCTGGTCTCCTCTAGCAGGATGTGGGGACACCCCTGAAGCTAAAAGGGAGTGAATTCAGGAGTAACATTAGGAGACACTTCTTCTCCCATATGGTGGAGAACCTATGGAACAGTCTACCAGCAGAAACTGTGGTCAGAAAGACAGTACAGGCCTTCCAGGTAAACCTGGATAAATTACCATAGGAATCACATGGTACCCTGGGTAGCAGAGAATCCTTACAATGTAGTGCCTGTTTGCCCAACATACTTACTCATCCCTCCCCTGCTCTCTGGTTGCCCATATTTCATGGAAGAACAAGGTGATCATGGCCATCCATGCTAATCCCTACTCTGTCACTGTCTGATCTTCATCCATGATAACTCCATCCATGGTTTGTATAGGATTCACAGATGCAATTGTCCACAGTTGATGAAATGCACAGATGCCTGGAAAAAACACACAGTTGAGACACACTAAATAGGAGAACTAAATCCATTTTCAGTTTGGTACTGTATGCGAAAAAATTAAATATTCTGACAAAATACCATTTTAAATTATTTTAGGTAGCAGCAGACTGTAATTGTCCATGATTCTAAAAGAATTAAGGGGAGAACTAGTGACACCACTGACTGCCCTTTTTAGCAAATCATGGGAGGATGGTGTGGTACCTGAGGACTGGAGGAAGGTGGTTGTGATTCCCCTTCACAAAAGTTGGAGCAAGATATAGGCAGGAAACTACAGACCTGTCAGTTTGACCTCTGTGGTAGGGAAAGTGATGGAATCACTTCTGAAGGAAAGAATTGTTGAGTACCTAGAGGCCAGTGGGGCACAGGACCCAAGGCAGCATGGGTTCACAGCGAGAAGGTCATGTCAGATGAATCTAATCGATTTCTTTGACTGAGTGACCAAAGTAGTAGACCAGGGAGGGGCTGTGGACATGGCCTACCTAGACTTTAGCAAGGCATTTGACACAGTCCCACACAAAAGATTAATAAACAAATTAACCAGCCTGGGAGTGGGTCCTAGGAAGGTAGCCTGGGTAAAACATTGGCTGAACAGCAGGACACAGAAGGTTATTGTAAACAGAGTCCACTCTGAAGAAAGGGGGGTTACTAGTGGGGTACCGAAGGGTTCAGTACTGGGTCCAGTCCTTTTTAATGTCTTTATAAGTGACATTGCAGAGGGACTGGAAGGAAAAGTATGCCTCTTTGCAGATGACACAAAGATCTGCAACAGGGTTGATGCACAAGAAGAAAAAATTACTCACCTTAGTAATGTTGTTTCTTCTAATGGAGTCTTGCTGTATTCTGACTAATTGCAGTGATCTCCAACCTTTGAACTGCCCCGGAGAGGAAAGAGCCAACTTTCCATGCAAGGCATGGAACACTGAGCTCGAGCTCGGTTGAGCCTCTGTCTGCTGTTGTTTGAACCCCAACCGCCAGATCTTTACAAGCTATACTCACTGGGCATCCTGTGTGGAAACTGTAAACTCACACTAGCCAACTGGCAACTAAATTTAATAAAAGGGTTTTTGGTTTCAAAGCAAAGACTCAAGTCAGGAAACCCAAAAAACAAAACACAACACACACCCAAAAAGTAAAGAGGGTGAGAAAAGGAGGCACCTCTAGGGTGCCAACACTGCTCCTGCCCACCCACATCCCAAAACCAGGTTCAGAGAGGGGAGGCAGGGGGGAGGTCAGAATACAGCAATATTCCATTAGAAGAAACAACATTACTAAGGTGAGTAATTTTTTCTTCAAACAACATGAAGTCTTGCTGTATTCTGACTAATTGCAGACTACCAAGCAGTACCTCCATGGAGGGGGGACAGAACCTACTTTGGGAACAGGCTCTGAAGTACTGCTGTGCCAAACCGAGCATCACTCCTAGCCTGGATATCCAGAGAGTAATGCTTGGTAAAAGTATGGACTGTTTTCCAGGTGGCTGCTTGATATATCTCTAAGATAGGAATATCCCTGGCAGCAGCCAGGGAAGCAGCTGTACCTCTAGTAGAGTGAGCCCTCAGGCCTGAGGGTGGAGTCCTACCCAATTTTTCATAGCAGAATTGTATACAAGAGACAATCCACCTGGCAATAGATCTTTTAGTGGCAGGTTTTCCCTTACCAACCTCACCATAAGTGAGGAACAATTGGAGGGAGTCAAACCTGTGACCCTTGGTGCGCTCTACGTAGTAGCTAAGGGCCCTTTTCATGTCCAGGCTGTGCAGCTCTTCTCTCCAGAGGAGGAATGGTCAGTGAAGAAAACAGGAAGAGACATAGACTGGTTAAGGTGGAAATCTGAGACCACCTTGGGCAAAAACTTCCTATTTTTTATTTAGTTGTTTAACCAGGTATAGCACACTAAGCTGAAAGCTTTTTTACAGGAGCGACCTGGGAGCACAAGGAGGTTAAGTGACTTGCTCAGAGTCACACAGTATGCAAGTGGAAGCTGTGGGATTCAAACCCAGGTCTGGTCTGCTGGATGTCACCAGATTTGCAGCTCAGAGTCTTAGACCACTGCGCTATACTGCCTCCTATTAGTTCTTAGGACCACCTTATCTCTATGAAAAGAGATAAAATCAGGCTCCACTGACAGGGCCTGTAACTCACTGATGCGTCTGGCAGAAGTAATGGCTACCAAGAACAGTTTTCCAAGTCAAGTACTTAAGCTGTGCTGAGGACAAAGGCTCAAAAGGGGGTTGCATAAGCTGAGCAATGCAAACATTTAGGTCCCAAGCAGGAGCAGGGTCCCTGAAGGGAGGATTGGTGTGAACAATCCCTTGAAGAATTTACAAAATACAGGATGAGCTGAAAGAGAAGAGGGCTTACCTACTGACAAAAAAGCAGAAACAGCTGCTAAATGTACTTTGAGTGTAGCTGGTCTGAGCCCCAAGCTATTGAGATGGACCATATAGTCCAGAACTGTAGGAAACCCAGCAGACTCTGGAGAAATATGCTTACCAGAGCACCAAATAGTGAACCTTTTTCATTTGGAATTGTAAGTCTTTCTGGTGGAAGGCTTTTGAGAAGCCTTTAGAATATCCAGAACACATTGAGAGAGATGCAGATCAGCAAACTCTAACTCTTCAAGAGCCAGGCCTTGAGATTGAGAGATTTGAGATTCGGATACCAAACCCTCCACTGAGAGGCTGTCAACAGGTTGTAATTCCTGGGAAGAGACAGGGGAAGGTGGACTGCTAAGGACAGCAACAGTGGGTACCAGGGCTGTCTGGCCCAGTCTGGAGCAATCAGAATCACTTTGCAGGGTTGAGACCTGATTTTGACTAGTACCTGAACAGGAGAGGGAAGGGGGGAAAAGCATACAAAAACTTCCCTTCCCAATCGAGAACTATAGCATCCAGGGGGACTGAGCCCAATACTGGGGGTCTGCAGCAAAAAAGGGGGAGTTGGTGATTGTCTGAGGCTGCAAAAAGATCTATCTGTGGAATGCCCCATCTGGAGAAAATCACCTTCAAAACTAGGGGATCTAGGGACCATTCATGATGGCCCCGAGATATCCTGCTGAGAGCATCTGCCAGGACATTGTCCTTCCCTGGGAGGTGCACTGCTATCAGAGAGGTTTGCAGGGAATAGGCCAGAGACCACAACTTCATTGCTTCTGTGCACAACGCCGTAGACCAAGTGCCCCCTTGCTTGTTGATGTATCACATTGTGGTGGTATTGTCTGTTCTGATCTGGATTACTTTGTTCTGAACAGACTTGGAAAAAACTTGCAGTGCCAGAAACACTGCTCTGAGTTCCAAGAGATTGATGTGAAGCAGATATTCTTGAGGTGACCACAGCCCTTGGGTGGTCAGATCCCCCAAGTGGGCTCCCCAACCCAAGAGGGAGGCATCTGTGGTAAGGATTAGAGAATGAGATTGAGTGACAAAAGGAACTCCTTGCCTTAGACTGTCCTGATCCTGCCACCATTGCAAAGCCTGGATCATGGTTCTAGTCACAGGGACTAGTTTGGTCAGAGAATCCTTTCTCTGGGACCAGAAGACTCATAAGTGGAACTGAATGTCCCTCATCTGAAACCTTGCTCCCTGGACCACTGCCGTAGAGGCTGCCATGTGGCCCAGGAGCTGCAGAAAGTACCTTGCTGGTCGAGACACCTGAAGGGTGAAAGAAGAGGCCAGTTTCATAAGGGTCCTTGCCCTGTCCAGGGGAAGGAAGGCTCTTGCCCTTATTGTATCCAGTTCTGCCCCTATAAAGGTGAGGAGCTGTACTGACTTTGAGAGATTTAGGAGGAACCCTAAGGAAGTGAGCAATTGCTGAGTTATCTGGAGATGTGACTTGACTTGGTCTGGAGACTGACCCACTATGAGCCAGTCGTCCAGGTATGGAAAGATGGAGATCTTTTTTCTCCTTAGGAAAGCAACCACTACTGCCAGGCATTTTGTGAACACCTTTGGGGCTGATGTTAGGCCAAAGGGCATTGCTCTGAATTGATAGTGGCCTGAGGGCAACTCGAACCTGAGGTACTTTCTGTGGGAGCACCTGATGGGAATGTGAAAATAGGCATCCTAGAGGTCCAGGGAGACTAGCCAGTCCCCTGACCTTAGAGAGGGCAGAATTATTCCCAGAGTCACCATTTTGAATTTTGGCTTTAAAAGGTGCTTGTTTAAATATCTTAGATCCAGGATGGGCCGCCATTCTCCTGTCTTTTTGGGGGTTAGGAAGTAGGTGGTCCTGTACTCGTTCATTTTCTTCATGTAGTTCTCTGTCTGCTCCCCAAACAGAGAATTACCAATGACAGGAAAATCCATGGCCTTAGTCTGGGTAACCTGTGACAGGCTAGTACATCTGAGCCAAGCCATCCTTCGAAGGACCATAGATGTAGCCATGACTCTAGATGTAACATCATTGGAGTCCACAGCAGCATGAAATTGCACCTTGTATGCCTCAATCCCATCTGCAGCCACCTGCTCCAGCTCCTTGGCGAGCTGGTCAGGGACCTGTTTAGCTAGAGCCATCACAGTGTCCCACCTGGACTTCTGGTATCTAGCTGTGTAGGCCATATAATTAGCCTGCCTGAGTCCCAAAGATGCTGCCATGTACTGTTTCTTTGCCATGGCATCAATCCTCCTGGAGTCCTTATCTGGGGGGTGTGAAGCCAAGGGTATATTTGCCTTTTCACAGGCAGCAGCCTGCACTACCCCAACATGGCTGCATTGCTGGGAAAGGAACTCCGTATCTGAGCCTGAAAGAGCATACTTCTTGTCCATTCTTCTGTCCTCAGGAGGTATGGAATTAGGAGTTTTTAGAATTTTAAATGTCTGTTTCCCAAAAGACTTATGGAGGGGAATAGACAATCTCCTGGACTCTGGGATTTTCATCATCTCAACGTAATCAGGCTCCTCTTGATCCTCTACTGCTTCTTCCATAGGAAGCTGGAGGGTTTCAGCCACTTTTTAGTAAAACATAAAGTGGGAAGGGGACTCAGAAAGCCTAGGAGGAGAAACACCTAAAGGTCTGTCTGGGGAGATGTCCGGGTCAATGGGCACATCCAGACTTTCATAATCACCATCACTATCTTCATACTCTCAGTCCTCCTCCTCCGGTTCATAAAATTCTTCTAAATTATAATCCGGAACCGGGGGAACTGACTGAACCGAGCCACTAACCGATGGTGCCGGTTCAGTCGGAACCAAAGTTAGCGATTGAACAATCCTTATCGCTTTGGCTATTTCATCAGTGGTCAGAGAAAGAACTTCTGGATCCGAACCGGCTGACTTATCCCTTCTTTTTCTTTTAACCGGAACCAACTCCTCAGAGTTGGTTCTCCTTTTGCCCGAAGAAGTCTCGCCCTGGTCAGAGGGCACTCCTTCTGGTTCGGTTGGAACCGAACTGGGCTGGCCATCCGGGTCAGTGGACTTCTCGGCCTCCCTTTCCCTCAGTCTACCTACTCTTATCCAGGGTAGCTTTGGGAAAACTTTTGCAAATCTGGCAGTCTGAATCGAGGTGGTCAAACCCCAGACAATAAACACAGGTGGTGTGGGGATCAGCCTTAGCAAAGGCTTCCCCACACATACTACAGTGTTGAAACCCAGTGGGCCCGGTTTCTTTCTTGGGTTCCTCAGACATGGCCAGTCCTAACCAAACTTACCCTTTTTTTGGCAATCCACCAGGCAAGACACCCCTATCAGTTCCTGACCGTGTTACGGGTCTTGGAAAAAAACATAATGAAATCCGTTTTTTTTAGAACCGATACGGACCGGTTACCACACTCTAATAAATCAGAAAAAACTTTTTCACAAACCTGATCAGTCCAAACCGAACCGATCCGATGTTTACAAGTTCCACGCAGAAAACTAATATAGAAACCTATCTATACTCACGGTACCACAGACAGAGACTTAACCGACAGGTTAGGTTGTGGAAATTCGGTTGAAACCGAGAGAAAAAAACGACACTTTAACCGACTTTTTGAACCGAGCGAAGGAGAAATCTCTGGAGCGACTGTTCAGTGAGGTGGAATAAAGAATCTGGCGGTTGGGGTTCAAACAACAGCAGACAGAGGCTCAACCGAGCTCGAGCTCAGTGTTCCATACCTTGCATGGAAAGTTGGCTCTTTCCTCTCCAGGGCAGTTCAAAGGTTGGAGATCACTGCAATTAGTCAGAATACAGCAAGACTTCATGTTGTTTGAAGGTGTGGAAAGGATGAAAAGGGACTTGGCAAGGTTGGAGGAATGGTCAGAAGTATGGCAGCTTGGATTCAATGCAAAGAAGTTCAAAATAATGCAACTGGGAAATAAAAACCCAGGGCAAGAGTACACAATGGGGGGGGGGAGGTAGTAACAACAACAAAAATGGAAAGGGACCTGGGGGTTATCATATCAGATGACCTTAAGGTTAGCAAGCAATGTGAGAAGGCAGTAGGGAGGGCTGGGGGATATTGGGATGTATAGGAGAGCATCACCAGCAGAAAACAGAAAGTTGTTATCCTCTGTACAGACAGTTGGTGAGACCCCATCTGAGTACTGCATCCAGTTCTGGAGACCCCATCTCTGCAAGGACATAGACAGGATGGAGGCAGTCCAGAGGAGGGCAACTAAAATGGTGCAGGGTCTGCAAGAGAAGCCATATGAGGAGAGACTAAAGGAGCTTAATATGTATACCCTTGAGGAAAGGAGGGAGAGGGGGAACATGATAGAAACATTTAAGTACCTCAGTGAAATCAACAAAATCCAAGAGGTAGCATCTTTCAGAAAAAGAGATGTGCAAGAACAAGGGGACACAATTAGAAGATTTAAGGGGGGACAGCTCAGGGGCAATGTGAGGAAGTATTTTTTCACAGAGAGGGTGGTGGATGCATGGAACCGCCTTCCTGAGGAGGTTGTGGGATCTAAAACTGTGGGAGAATTCAAGAATGCATGGGACAGACATAAGGCAGTTCTTGTGGGGTGTAGGAAGAAATAGGCTGTTGGTTAACTAGGATCTGTAGCTTATCCTGTAGGTAGGGAAATGGGCAGACTAGGTGGGCCAAGTGGTCCTTATCTGCCATCAAAGTCTATGTTCTATGTTTCTGTGATCTACACAGGTTTTTTTTTTGTTTTGTTGGTGCCCATGCTTGATAATGGTTAGTCATGCTTTGGTATTTAATTATGACTGTAATGATCACACTTCTTTTCTTCGTTCACTGTTTAAGATTATATCATAAATGGTATCCTGTTTAAAATACATACACTTTTAATCACCTTACTAGTGCCATCATTTGTACTACTTATGATTAGGGTGGCTCAGATAATCCATCTTGAAAACAGATTGTTAGGATATATGTCCTTTTCATGTCCCAGTCCCCAACTTGGGCTCTAGTCGCTGCCTCGGCTCGGCTCCCCCGGCCAGTGGGTGCTCCCCGCTGAATCTTCGCTCCAAGCAGCCCCTTCCAGGGACCAGCAAGGTTCCAGTCTTTGACTTGGGCTCCAGTCACTGCCATGGCTCAGCTCTACTGGCCAGCAGGCACTCCCGGCTGAATCTCCGCTCCTAGCAGCCGGTTCCAGGGACCAGCAATGTCCCAGTCCCCGACATGGGCTCCAGTCACTTCCGGTTCCAGTCGCTGCCGTGGCTCAGCTCTACTGGCCAGCGGGCACTCCCCACTGAATCTCTTCTCCAAGCAGCCAGTTCCAGGGACCAGCAATGTCCCAGTCCCCGACTTAGGTTCCAGTCACTGCCGCGGCTTGGCTCCACCGGCCAGCAGGTGCTCCCCGCTGAATCTCTGCTCCAAGCAGCCACTTCCAGGGACCAGCAAGGTACGTTCCCAGGGACTCACCAGTGGCCATCCGATTGGTCCTTATTTCCACAGGCTGAACGCCCATTGGATGCTGCAGTTTCACCAGTCATGCCATTGGTTTGCTTTGAATCCCTAGCACTATTTTCTCTCTGCAGCCTGAGAAGTGTGGTTTCTCTAGAGCAGCTCCTCAGCTGAAGCTAGCTGGGCCTGTATTTGTAATGTTATTGTTGGGCTTACCATATTTTGCTTATATCTTATTTATTGTGCCTTATTTGACCTTAGTTAATGAGATGTTGATGGTAAAACTGTACTAATCTGGGAGGGAATGTGACTGTGTAAATTGCAGCATTTGTTGTTTAAACTGCGTCTGGGTTCTTTCTTATTTTCCTTCACTATCTTCTTTTCCCTGCTCCTCTGCTCTGCTTCTAGTCCCTCTCCCAACCTTCCACCAAGCTTGCTATCACAACTGTGTCACCCTCTGCAACAAGTGCCGAGTTTCTTCAGCTCATTTTTCTAACCCCCCTCCCGCCCCTGGCTTTACCAATTTCTCTTTCCCCGTCCCTCTGAGCTAAGCAGTCGCTCGCTCATTCGACCCCCCAACCCCCTCTCCCTTCTTTCTTTTGTCCTGCTAATTTTATTTTTGGCACCTGTAGCCAACAAATACCCACCTCCCCTTCTAGCACCTCTGATTGTCCCCCTTCCAGCTTTCTCACTCCCTCCGTCCCTCCTCTCTTCTATTGTGCACAGCCCCTCCCACCAATTTGAGCACGTTAGCAAGGGCTGTTAACTTGCCCTAATTTCTCCCTCTTCCTCCTTTCAGATCCCAGTCTCTGACATGGGCTCTAGTCACTTCCACAGCTCGACTCCAATGGCCAGCGGGTGCTCACCACTGAATCACCACTCCAAGTAGCCACTTCCAGGAACCAGCAAGGTATGTTCCCGGGGACTCACCAGTGGCCATCCGATTGGTCCTTATTTCCACAGGCTGTGAATGCCCATTGGACGCTGTAGTTTCACCAGCACTGCAATTGGTTCACTTTGAATCCCTAGCACTGTTTTCTCTCTGCAGCCTGAGGAACGCGGTTTCTCTCAAGCGGCTCCTCGGCTGAAGCTAGCTGGGCCTGTATTTCTGTCCCTGCCACCTGCTCCAACTCTGGCCGCTATTACATACACTATAGCACTGCCACCCCCCACCACTCCCATCCTCTATGGGTTGCTATCTCATCCTATCTCAACCAGATGATTGCTAGGCTGGGCCACTAGAGGGATCTTTGCAACACTGTTTCTCATCAGCCTGCATTGTTAGTGCTGGATCTATTCCTTGTTGTTTAAATTCCTTCTAATCCTACCCTAATTAAAATGGGTAAGCTTACCCTGAGTACATTACCCCACCTTCCCATCTTCTTTATGCTGGTCAATCACGCTGGAAACCCCAACGCCAACAATCAGCAACCTATCAATATTGATTTTGATGGCAACCTTCACTACGTCAAGGGCTGTACTTCTGGAAACTTTTTTAACATCACTAATGGTCCTTGGTCTCCCTTTTGGATCCTCCCTCTCATCAATGAGTGGGCCTTGTCTAGCACACAGGTTTGCATCATTACTCCTTCCCATCCCGTTATCCTTCTAACTCTGTGCAAGAAAAATAAAATAAAAAGGATCCACTGCACCAGAAAGACTATCAAACTATCAGTAAAGCTACTAAGAGAACACCTCCTAAGGATTGTCCTCTTATTACTTCTACTATCAAGCAACATCCATCCTAATCCAGGTCCTGCTGGACTAGCCCCAAATGATGTACGTCACAAGCAAGGCACTATAAATCTGGCTACAATCAACATCTGTAGTCTTTTGTGCAAAATTGACAGCCTAAAAGTCTGGGTAGCACAACATGATGCCGCCATACTGTCTGTTGTACAAACCTGGCTGTCCCCCAAAATACCTGATTCAGTTGTTGCCCTACCTGGATATTCCATTTTCAGACAGGATAGGACAACCAAATGTGGTGGTGGTTGCACCATCTGTCTAAAAAACTCCATAAAGGGTCTGGCCTTGCCTGAGACTGACCTTGAATGCTGCACACAAGTTCTTGCTGTTAAAGTACTTCTTGGGGCTCATAACAAAACACTCACAATCTTATCAGCCTACATACCACCAAGGACCCAACATCTGGTTTCCACAGTGTTCTGGACTACATCTGTACCCTCAACCACCCTTTTGAGACAATAATTATGGGTGATTTCAATACAAACTGGCTAGCACCAGACATTGTCTCAATAAAGGATGCCCTTCTGGCCTTTCACCTCACACAACTCATCAACTCACCTACCAGAAGGAACTAAAAGACTGGAACCAGCACCACCCTGGATTAGATAATCTCCAATCACCCGGACTGCATTTCTAACGTAACTGTACACCCTGACTCCCTTAGTGACCATTTCCCCATTACCTGCAGCTGGTCGAACAAATTCTGTACTCCACCGCCCCTACACTTTAGGGTGCTAAGACGTGGTCATCCGGATCTCCTAAAACAACAGCTACGCTATCAGGATTGGGCCCTACTTGACGCCACACCTCTCAACCTTTTGTCCCCCAAATGTATAACATTGCCTGTCAAAATGTGGAACAAATGGGCAAAATGTGGAACACCTAATCAAATATTTGCCTAAGAAGCTCAAAACACTGTTAAAATGTTGCATTTATGTTCAGAAAGTCTGTTATTAGTTGAATAATATATTTTTTGCATCATTTACTATGGATTTTTGCTTTACAGTGTTGACTTTGAATGTGGAACAAGTCCTCACAATGTGGAACAGGGAGCTTTTGTGAAGTAAAATAAGGAACGTTCCTCGTAACGTGGTACAGTTGAGAGGCATGCTTGACGTCACTGATGACATCAATGTAGCTCTTGGGCACTTCATCAGTGTCTTCAATGCTGCCTGTGATATACATGCCCCTTTTGAAAAGATGAAAGTTCACAGCTCAGTGCATCCCTGGATTATCCCTGAACTCATAGAACTCATGAAACAACGAGACCATCTCTGGCTCCGTGCTAAAGCCACAGGTAAGCAACCAGACCTGCAAGCTTATAAAGCAGCTAGAAATACCTGTACTCATGCTATTTGACAGGCAAAAAGTAAACACCATAGGGAGATGTTGATCAACTTGTGGGGGGATAACAGGAAATTTTGGTTGAACACCAAGGATATCACTGGTAAATATCCTAAGGTGTCAACTTCAATGCTAAGTATTGATGGCACTCCCACCCTGGACCTACTTAAAATTGCAAATACTTTTAATGATGCCTTCACTCAACTAAACAGTGTCCTCCCTCAGGACTTCTTTGATGATACCCCCTCTAAGATATCTAGTCTCTATGAGGACAAGAACCATGCTTGTCTAGTTCTTGTCCTCCTTTCTATTTTAGGAAGATCTCAGTGTCACAGGTTAGAAGACTCATGAATGAAGTGTTGGGGAAATCAAGTCACAGTGGCAACTCTCTGGACCTCAAACTTATTGCCCTCACCTTGGAGAAAGTACTTTTACCCATAACTAAGATCCTTAACCTATCATTAACACTATCACAATTCCCACAGGCATGAAAACTGGCCCTAGTGACCCCTGTATTTAAATCTGGAGACCGTTCACTGCATACAGCTATAGGCTGATATACATCCTCCCTCCTTTATCTAAAGTACTGTAATGTATTGTTGCTAATCAGCTTGTGGACTATTTCAAAAAATATTCCATCCAATGCCCACAACAACATGGATTTAGGAAAGGGCATAGCACCACCACAGCACTAATTAAATTCACCAGCTTCATTCAACAATCACTTGACCAAAGCAATCTAGTAGGTGCGGCCTTTATAGATTTAACAAAGGCCTTTGACACTGTTAATCATCCACTTCTCCTCTGTCAGCTAACTAAAGCTGGCCTTTCACCTGAAACACTGCACTGGTTCAGAAGTTATTTTGAAGATCTCAGCTGGTGAAAATTTCTAACGTCACCTCTGAATAGCGGGCCATCCATTCGGGAGTACCACAAGGATCAATCCTTGGTCCACTCCTTTTTAGTATCTTTTTGAATGACTTGCCGTCATCATGTCACCAACGGATTCTCCTATATGTGAATGATGCTGTCATTTTTACTAGCCATTCTGATCCCATTCTTCTTGAAAGCAATCTACAGTTTGGCTTCAAGGAAATTGAACAATGGTTCAATGCATACAAATTAGTACTAAACTATAAGAAAATAAAAGCTGCTGTTCACCTCTGCTCACAATAATCACAGATCCCATGCTCTTACCATTAGAAATAACCTGGGAGCCCCACTTGAACAAGTACATCACTATAAGTACCTAGGTGTAACCTTGGATACTCAACTCTCCTATATGCTTCACACTGCAAATGTTGCCAAGGCCATAAATACCAGGATTGGGCTCCTCTATAGACACAGGCAGTGTCTGACACCTGAAACTCTCAAACTTGCAATTTACAGTTCGGTGTTGTCACTCATTGACTATGGTTTGGTCATATACAGAGCTGCTACCTCTTCCTCACTGAAAATACTAAGTCTGTAGTGTGTAGACTTCTTATGGGTACCACAGGTCTCACCCATACTTGTGAACTTTATGCTCAAACCGGTTGGCTTCAACTAAGTAGTAGGATCAAATACCAAACATGCCTACTAACTAAAAAGATGCTCCTTGGTAGCCAGCCCGGTGGTGCTGAGGGTTGAGGCGCTGAACGCCACACCTTGCGCCTGCTACTGACGACCCGGTTTGAAGTGAGCTTGGGCGACGGGGGTCAGCAGGGGCGGGTGAGGATTGAGCACCTGATAGGCTGCTTTTCTGCCCCGGGGGGGGGAGGCCAGGAATTGCCTGGCATGTCAGTGGCTCCTGGGGGCACTGCAACACGTTTGGCAGCACATAATTTGTGTGCTTTGATGCAGGCTGGGGTTGCCATGTAAGCCTTGCGTTGGGGACATGTACACACATGGGAGGGGGGAAGGATCACCAGAACAAGGAAAAAACCCCGGTCTGAGGGGTAGGCGATGGCACCTGCCCCCATGCCCAAGGCCGAGTCCATCCTGCCTGGTCTTCCAGGTTCCTCCACCCAGGTTCTCTTCCGCGTCTGAGTCTATATCTAAGTGCGTCCAAAGAGTAGGGGTGGCCCCACTCCAGAGGGGTTAAGCCGGAGGTGCCGATTGTGGATAGAGGAGAAGGGAGAGAGGAGGCACAGGTAGGTGGACCTCAGGCAGGGCAGGAACTGGCAGGATGCCTGAGAGGGGCCCCCCAGACCGTGACTGGAGGGGAAAAAGAGATTTAAAAAAAAAAAAGATGCTCCTTGGGCTCTTGCCACCTGGAGTGGGTAGCCTTCTGAACAAATCTCTCAGGACCCAACACACTCGCACTTCAATCACCAAACTCTTTCTAGTCCCTAGGTGTCGGACACCACAATGCCAAAGATCCTTCTTATATAGAGCCTCAATTTAGTTCATTGAGTTGCACAATGATGTTACTAGTCTTCCTAACCTTGGCCAGTTTAAGTTTGAGCTCCGTCAGCACCTCACATCTGTTAGCTCTTGTGACTGCTCCACCTAAACAGAGGAATGTCTGTCTCATTCTCCTTTACACTGCCAGAGTCCTCCCTCCACATCCTCTTCCTCCACCTGCTCCCACTGATTGACAGTTCTGACAAGGCCCTTGGCTGCTGTTTCTATCCCTTGCCCTCTCTTCTGCTCCCCCTCCCTACCCCCCTCAAAAATCCATACTACCCCCTTTTAGCAACTTCACAAAGCCCCTGGCTGCTACCTTCCTCCTTTTATCCTAATATCTGCTCCCTGCTTCTCCCTTCTATTGTCCTCCACTTCTTCTCGTATTTTGTATTCACTGCTTATCGATGATGTACTTTTCACATTTATTGTTTGTTTAGAAACTAAACTTGTTAAGTTCCCTCTTTGTATGTATGTAACCCTACCCTTTGATGTGGAACCTTTGTAAATGAGCTGCTTTGTGCTCAAAGGTACTTTGTAATCCGAGAGTGAATAAATAAAATAAATAAAATATGTCTATATCGACTCCATGTGCACAAAACTTCACCTCAAACTCGGAGTACTCTATCGGAATAAGGATTGCATCCCCTTCACCTAGCAAAGTGGTAGATGGAGTAGAAGAGGGTATCTAGGTGGGAGAGGGCGATGGTGGAGGCCGAAGCCTAGATAACATTGCTGTAATCGAACAGGGAGAGGATGGTCTTGAAGAGCAGGATGTGGCATCCTGCTCAAGACCATCCTCCTCCTGTTCGATTATGGCAATGTTATCTCAGGCTTCAGCCCCCCACCACTCCTCCTGCCTAGATACCTCCTCTACTCTTCTGCCACTTTGCTACCAACTCCTCACTTTGGACTCAATTATTGCTCTCTCCTTTCCTCCTTAAACCTTCCCTCCTTCTCAAACAGAAGACACATCCACCCCGTAATCTTCATTGCCAAGTACAGGTTTGGCCTCCTTCCCCTTACCTCACCTCCACCCTCCCTCCTGCCCCATTACCTTCCTACTCCCTGTGCTCCTTTCATCCCAGCACCTTCTTCATCCCTCATACCTGATCCTCTTCAGGCCGCTCTGCCTTCTCATCCCATCTTCCCTGCCTCTGGAACCAACTACCCCCTAGCCTTCAAGACTCCCCCTCATTCCCATCCCTCAGGCTGCAAACAAAACTCATTCCTACCCCACCCTGCACCTGCCTCCCCCTGAGCATAATTCTGAAGCTGTTTGTGTCCAATCCGGCTGCTTTGTACATAACTGTATAGCTGTATTGATTTACTCATGCTTAGATCCTCATTGTATACAGGTCAAAATTTGTGTATTAGTATTGCATTAGTCCTCGCTACTGCTGTCTGTTATAGTGATGTCTCTACTGTCCTCAACTGCTTATATGATGTGATTGTTAGTTATTCTAATGTGCCCCATTTCCCCAAGTCACACCTGGAAATGAGCCCCAGCTCTGTGTGCCTTTCCCAGTTATCAACTTTTAAATAAATAAATATGTATTTTTAGAATATTAGGATTTTAAGCTACTGGTCCTCAGTATCTGATATTCTAAAAAACACCTTGGCTGTCAAATACAATTTTAGGATATCAAATTATCTGACATTTTAAAAATCCGAAACTGACATCCTCAAACTCTTCCTCCATCCTCCTTATAATAAAGAAGTTAATTGCAAAAGCTACTGCCCCAACCTGGTGCAACATAAAACAAGGCCCCCCCATCCTCAGATCAGAGCAAGAATGCCAAGGACCCCCATCCAACACACCCACTAGCCTCCACCTCCCTTTTCCCCCTCCTCCCCATAATAAAAAAATATTATTACAGTATATAACACCAGCCACATCTGGAGCCTGCCACCCATCACCAAATCAATGCTCCGCCCCACCCTTGCACAATATTAAACTAGCTCTCCCATTTCTGGATTAGAGCAAGACCCCCACCCAGCACACCCACTAACCCCCCTTCTCCCCCTCCTCTTTTTAATGAGAATATTATCATATGACACCAGCTGCATCTGCAGCCTGCTGCCCCCCCCAAATCATACTTCCTCCACCTTGCATAATATATAATAACCCCTCCCATCTCCAGATAAGGGAAACCCCACCACCACTGAAGACACCCACTAGCCCCCAACCCCCCCATAGCACCCAAACATAGTAATAATATATTGTCCCAGGGCAGAGCTGCTTGCCCCCGTCTTCTCTCTCCATTCGGGTGCTCTGGATGCACTATTGGACATTTTATGAAGGAAAGCACCTCCTCCTATAGTAGTAACACCTGATTTGCCAACTGTCAGTCAATCAAGTATTATTACTATAGGAGGACATGTTCTCACAAACATTTACTTTACTGACACTGAATACTTACCTGAACACACCAGAATGAGAGTGAAAATGAGAAAAAGCTGCTGTGCTGTGCGATCATTTATTATCACAATGTTTGGGTGCTATGGGGGGGGAGTGAGATGGGGACAAGTGGTTGTGTTGGTTGGGTGGTCTTTCACTGATCTGGGGATTGGGGATAGTTATTTACTGTGCAGAGGAGAGGGGAAGCAGGATTGGGGGGAGCTGCAGGCTTTAGACACAGCCAATGTCATATAATAGTATTCTTACTATATGGAGAAGGGGCAGATAGGAGGTGGGAGAGTGTGTTGAGTGGGGGTCTTGCTCAATCCTGGGATGGGGGGCTTGTTTGGTATTTGGCAAGGGTGGGGGAGAGTACTGATTTTGGGGGGCTCAGGGTACAGACTTGACTGGCATCATATACTGTAATAATATTTTTATTATAAGGAGGTGGGGGATAGTGAGTGTGTTAGGTGGAGGGTCTTGATCTAATCCAGGGATGGTGATCTTGTTTAATACTGTGCAAGGGTGGGGGAAGTATTGATTTGGTGGGGGGATGGTTGGCTCCAGACTTGGTCATCATCATATGCTGTAATATTATTTTTATTGTAAGGAGGGGGAGTAAGGCGATGGGGGTTGGCGGCTGTGCTGGGTGCAGGGTTCTTTCTCTAATCCAGGAATGGGGAGCTTGTTTAACATTGTGCAAGGGGGGAAATACTGATTTTGTGAGGGGGCATGTTCCAGATGTGGCTAGCGTCATATACTGTAATAATATTTTTATTATAAGGATGAGTGAGAGGGGGAGGTGGGGACTACTGCATGTGTTGGGTGGAGGTGGAGTTCTTGGTCTGATACCAGGAGGGGTATCCTGTTTTATGTTTTGCTAGGGTGGGGGCAGTATAATTTAGGAGGGTGGTGCAATGATGTGTGACCAGCTAAATAAAATTTACGACAAGGAAGAGGATGGAGGAAGAGTCGGAGCAGAAAACAGTCCTGCAGCTGCTTCCATTTGGTAAATACTAATCAGTGGGCTTGGGTGGGGGAGGCTGTGGGTTACAGAATGGTTTAGTGGGAGCAGGGGGAGTTATTTAATTGCAGGGTATGGGGGTTAAGGCTACTTTAGGATAGTAGGATACCCATATATTAGGATATCTACAGTATATCCTAATCTAATGCCATCTGACACTAGGACCGGATGTAAGATTCAGATACAGATACAGATTATCCTAATATCCGACTATCCTACGTAGGAATGAGTTTTGGGATATACGCTGAACCCTACTTATGGTGTAGATTCTACAGTAAAACTGCATAAAATATATCTAGTTTTCAGTTAAGCCTAATTTGGAAATGGGTCCAGTTAAGCCCTTTCCTGGGGTCTAGATCATTTTAAGCATTTAGAGGTATCAACCCCAAGCATGAAGATTAGATTGAAAGATAAGAATGGATTTATTTCTAGTTAGCCTTTTAGTAGTTTATGCCATCTCTTATTTGAGCTAATATTAATCCATACAAAGCCTTGCCAGCATCAGTTTAATTCTCAAATTAAATTATGCCATCTCTTACCATAGCTGTAAATGACAGCTATCTTGCATATCATTTTCGTTTTTCAAAGTATAAAAACAGATTATCAAATATATTCAAGCTGTAGCTGTTCTCCTAAAATCTGTAGTTTATCAATCAGCCATGATAATTAATAAATTGTTTGGGTTCCATTTGGCTAATGTTCTTCGTCACAGTTGCTATAGAATTCTTCAGATATGAACTCTGAGTATTATGGGCTTTCCTGATGTGTTTTCTCAGTGTTCTAGACACAACGTGATCAACCAAGGGTAGAGATGTGCAAAGTCTGAACATTTCACTTTGCAAAAATCTTTGTAAAGTTTTCCAACTTCCATTAGTGTGAAGTGCCACTATGCGTAGTTCTTTGTCTGGTGAAATGCCACTTTGTGTTGTTCTTTACCTGGTGAAGTGCCACTTTGTGTAGTTCTTTGCTTGGTGAAGTGCCACTTGTGTAGTTCTTTGCCTGGGGAAGTGCCACTTTGTGTAGTTCTTCATGGTTCCATGTCATAAAAGCGAATACATTTCGATGACTCACAAAACAGTGAATGGATTTTGCTGAAAACCAAATCAGCACATTCAAAACCACACCAAACCCAAACTCAGCACAAATAAAAAAGAATACTTAATGTGGGGGACTATGCCTCCTGCACCCCCATACTAAAATAATCATCTCTGGGGGGCAGACATTGGGGAAAAAGAATGCAGAGGAGGGGAGCCAATGACTAGAATGCCATAAAACAAAAAAAAAAAAACACAACACCCTGTACAAGTAAAGAAGGTTACAAACCCGGGACCACCAGCACCGCACGTGGCATCCTAACCCACCACACTAGGTGGGCAGCTCGGCAGCAGCTGACTCCCCTTCCTGGCTTATCTTCCCTAGTTCGTCCCTTGTTCCCTCTCTCCTCCATCGCTGTTCCCCTTCGTCACCCTTATTCCCCACCACCATCTCTCTTTCCAACCCTTGCTAAATCCTCCCCATTGCTGTACCTCCTTGCAACCAAACTGAGTTGCTCATTTATGAGTTGCTCAATTTGGTTTGCTGTTCTGATGTGTACCAATCTTCATCTGTTGAAGTGCCACTTCATGTAATTCTTTGCCTGGGGAAGTGCCACCTCATGTAATTCTTTGCCTGGGGAAGTGCCACTTCATGTAATTCTTTGCCTGGGGAAGTGCCACTTCATGTAATTCTTTGCCTGGGGAAGTATCATTTTGTGTAATTCTTAGCCTGGAGATGTCACTTCATGTAGTTTTTCACCTCATGAAGTGCCATTTTATGTAGTTCTGCCAAAATACCTGTGACAAAGCCTGGTGAGCACATAAATCTTTTTGCCTCCCACAAGACCTCATCACATACCGTGTGCTGCGAAACAAGTGCACCGGAGCAACTCGCCTTGCTAAAGCAGACTATTTCAGCTTCTCCCTCCAGTCAAACTTAAATAGCCCATCCAAATTCTGGAAGGTCATCCACTCCCTCTTCTACCCCCACCGGCCACAAATCCCACACCACTCCTAAAAGTAAACAGCTCTCTCCTCTTGGATCCATGGGTGGTGGCTGCCGAGTTCAACACATATTTTACCTCATGTGCCTCAACTCTCTTCTCCTACCTGCTCCCTGCTGCTCCCCCAACCCTACCACAGGACCCATGAACTCACTAGGGCCTTGCACCTTCTCCTTCAAAGCCATCATGCAATCCAAAGCCCTCAAGGCTTTACTGGCTCTAAATCCATCAAAAGGCAAATCCCTCAACGGTTTGGACACCAAACTTCTCCACCTCCCTGCCCCAGCCATAGCAACCCCTCTTGCAAATCTCCTAAACCTCTCCTTCACCACTGCAGCTGTCCCCCAGACCTGGAAGCATGCCATTGTCATTCCCCTCTCTAAAGGGGAGATCCCCCTTCGGCCATTTCTAACTACTGCCCTATCTCTCTCCTCCCAGTCTATGCTAAACTACAAGAACACCTGGTGCTCGCCCAACATACCTCCTTACTCTCAGACTCAAACTTTTTTATGCCATTCCAGTCTAGGTTCAGGAAGGGTCATTCTACTGCATCCTCCTTGATTAGACTCACTGACGCCATCTTCTCTGGAATGGACAAAGGACAGATCCCCTCAGCAATATTCATTGAACTTGCTAAAGCTTTCAACACTGTCTCCAACCCCTTACTGTTAAAAAGCCTCTCGGAAGCAGGCCTCCCTACCTCAGCCACTAACTGGCTCAGTGCCTACTTCCCAGGTAGAATACAATCAGTAAGAACTGCTGATGCCTCATCCTCCCCCTTCCCTGTAATTACTGGCATCCCCCCAAGGTTCGGTGCTCGGCCCCATTCTGTTCTCCATTTTCCTTAACGCATTGCCACATATCTGCACAGCTACATCTATACACATGTATGTGGATGACACCATCCTATTTGCCTCTGGCTCCTCCCTGGAAGAAGTTGCATCCAATCTCCAGTCCGACTTCAGTAAAGCTCAGCTCTGGTTCAGTTCGCACCAGCTCTCCCTCAACGCTAAAAAAACAGTCACTATGACCTTCAGCATGAGGCAACGACTATCCAGACTCCCCTCCCTCCCCTCCTTCCACACCCAGGATGGGACAGCTCTGGAGAACATCACTTCCTTCCGGTATCTAGGGGCATGGCTCGACCGTCACCTTACCTTCACTGACCACATCACTGCGATCATGAAAAAAACTGCGCCCTAAGCTCCGTGCCTTGTATAGGAACCGAGCTAGCCTCCCTTCAATGGTTAGGCAGGAACTAGTGCAAAGATGATCCTTCCTTTCTTAGTCTACTGTGACATAGTCTATAGTGCCGTTCCTAAATCCACCCTATCGAAACTAGACACCCTTTTCAACGACTTCTGCCATTTCGCTCTCTATGCTCCCCTCCTCTCTCACCACTGTGACCTATACCGCTCATTCACCTTCCCATCTCTCAAAAATCGCCACTCATTGCACTGCTCCAAATTTGTCTCAAAATTCTGGCTTGGAGCACTCCCCTCCTACCTCTCCTCCATACTCTCGTCAGCCCCTTCCTTCACTCATGCGCTCAGGTCACTTGACATACTGGCTACTACATATCCCCAGATGAAAGACCTCTGCTGGTCAAACAGCCTTCTCACACCATTTCCCGCAACTCTGGAATGATCTCCTCCCTCAAATTCACCACTCCTCCTCCACCCACTCCCTATCAACTGCGCTGGCAAATTATCTCATGGTAAACTGTGCCTGCTTTTGATAACTCTCATGACCTCTCCCCCTACCAAATCTCCAAATGCCTGACCAGCGGCACATCCCTATGCTTATATAACTAACCATGGCACTTACTTGTCTACTGTTATCGTCTCTGTCCTGCCTGCCTAGATTCAGCTACCAAGTGTTAATCCGCCTCAGAATCTGTACTCTATGTATAGATGTATTGTCTGTATGTATGTATGCCTCTGGGATACTTATTCCCTGCACAATTGTAGCCAACTGTTAACCAATGTGTAATCAAATGTAAACTTATTGCATTGTATACTTGTTTTATGTTATTGCTTGATAACCCACGTGTTATCATCCCCCTGTAACCTTCCTCCAGGTCGCACCGGGAGATGAGCATTTTTTGCTCAGTGTGCCTTTCCTTGTGAAACAATTCAATAAATAACAAAATAAATGTAGTTCTTCAAAAGTTCCAAGTGAGTCAGTCTGCAGTAATGAATGAGGGTAGTGCACTAGAAATGGGGAGCTAGCCCACAATAAATGAATAAAGTCCAAAATTACAGCACACAAATGCCAAAGGACATTCAAAGCATGAATCTAAATAACTAATTTATTATCCACCACTGTGCTTAGCCCCTAGGGGCATTTGTGCGCTGTAATTTTGGAATTTATTCATGTAGTTCTTCACCTGCTGAAGTGTCACTTTGTGTAGTTCTTCATCTGCTGAAGTGCCTTTTATGTAGTTCTTCACCTGGCGAAGTGCCAATTCATGTAGTTCTTTAGCCAGTGAAGTGCCACTTCATGTAGTTCTTTGCCTGGTGAGGTGTCACTTTGTGTAGTTCTTCACGTGCTGAAGTGCCACTTCATGTAGTTCTTTGCCTGTTGAAATATCACTTCAATGTAGTTCTTCACCTGGTGAAGTGCCAATTTATGTAGCTCTTTGCCTGGAGAAGTGACACTGTGTGTAGTTCTTCACCTGGTGAAGTGAAAATTCATGTGGTTCTTCTCCTGGCGAAGTGCCAATCTGTGTAGTTCTTCCCCTGGTGAAATGTCACTTTGTGTATTTCTTCACGTGGTGAAGTTCCACTTCCTGTAGTTCTTTGCCTGGTGAAGTGTCAATTAATGTAGTTCTTCACCTGGTGAAGTGTCACTTCATGTAGTTCAATATCCCCAAAACGGAGGACTGCAATATGTCAACATAAGAACAATATAAAATATTAAGCCTGTCTATACTCTGAACAATTAGATTATGAGGTAACTTAGTAACTAGCAAAACTGATGAGAATAAAAAGAACAGCAGTAAAGGAGGCATGGTACTGATGACAGAAACATCATACAAGAACTTTAAGGATTGCTGGCTTTTGTAGGTTTCCTCAGAGGCGAACTAGGACCCAACAATAGTAAAAGGTAAAGGAGAGCTTTGCTCTGCCTTCTCTGGTGATGGTCAAGGCAGAGGTTTCAGAAAAAGAATGACACACTGAAGTATCCAGGCAGTGAGTGGTTAGTTAGGTGGGACAGCCTCTCACATTCAGCCAGCCTGTGCATGACTGCCTGCCACTCTTGGAAAGAAGGAGGGGAGTCTGCTCACCACCTAAGGAGCAAGTGGTGCTTGGTCTCAAGGACAGCTGGCAGGATCTTTTGATGTGCTAAGAGAAGCAGGTACTGGACAGTAGAGTCTTCCCTTAGGATCCGTAGGGATGTATCATTAGGGAGGGGAAACTGTAGGACCCAGCTATAGAAGGAAATTATAGCATTCCAATATGAGATGATGCCAGGGCAGTCCTGCAGAATGTGGAGTAGGGAGCCTGTAGACTTTTTGTATCTCCAACATGGTTGTTAGGGAGCAATCACAGTCTATGTAACACTGCTGGGGTCCAGTACCACTTGTGTAAGATCTTTTTTTTAAATTAGCAGATAGTGGACATCCCAGAAAGCTGTGTGTGTTTTGCATATCAACTTGTGCCAGTTTTGCAGCAAAATGTTAATGTCCAGCTCTCTGTCCCCATCTAACTTGTGTTTCTCAGAGGCGTGGTGGGGTGTTAAAGAAGCAGTACAGTCAGAATTTAGAATCAAATTACTACAGCAAAACTGTAGTATTAAGTAACTTTCCTTATCCAGTGAGCACTAATTGCTACATTTAGTTTAATGAATATTTGAGGGTTAACTGAGTGGGTTATTCTGTAAGAAAACAACTAGAGTCTACTAATTCTAGCTTTGATAATCTGAGGTGATTTGTGTGCATTTTATATATGTGTATAATTTGATGAAATGAAAAGTATTAAAAACAAAGCATTTATTCCTGCTGGCTAGACCTGATACACACTTGGGAAACAAAATTATTGAATTAGAACTACAGGCCAAAACATCAGGCTCTCTTCATTTCTAGTACTTGCTGAATCAGTGGTCACAGATGCATCACTGTCACGTGGAGCAGGATGCATTGCAGGAAAAAGAAGAGCAATAAATCTTGCTGAGATGGAGATCCCAAGGGGCTATAAAAACACCATATAACTCACAGGGTAATTTGGAAAAAAACTCTTAATGGCAAACAAAGAGAAGGACACTACATGACTACACACACAAATGAAACTACTCTGTACAACATGTGTTTTTCAAATTTTGACTGTACTACTAACTGTAGACCCGGCCTACTAATGGTTTAGGAAGTGATAACCAGCTGGTAATATCTCAGGTAGGAGGTTCTATGTAGCACATTCTGCCAAATAAAACACGTTACAACTGTAAGTACTTCCAGAAGTCAGTTCTGGGCAAGGACAATTTTGTAGCCAAATATTCAAACATGTATATTGACTCAGTTTAAACATATATTAAGTTGCTAGTGGTAAGGATGCTGTTCAAGCTCCAAGAGGGACAGTGGAGGGGCTTGCTCTCTACTCACATGTTTGGGTTGTGCCATAGGGGTTCTCATCTACACAATGATACTTTAGACCAGGTGGTTCTCTTGTTAATCAGGAATCATTTACCAAATCCAGAAGGCTTTCCCCTGCACTGATTGCCATGATCTGTGATTCTCCACATGTCTCTGTGACTAAAGTCACCCCATAATTACTTTGTTCCCTTTTATTTGTAGGTTGGCAAAACATTTCACCATTTAATTTTTTAGCAAAAATGCATTTATGCCATCTTTAGATTCCATCTGTTATAACTAATTTTGTAAGTAACGACTCAAGTCATTAAACATATCCCCCACCTGCAATCTTTAAAAACTCTTCCATTGAGATGACTTTGCGAATGTGCATTGTAGAGTTACACTGTGGCTGTATTAGCATGGTGCTGCTACATGTTTCTGATGGTAAACAGCATTGAACTGCACCATATTTAATTTATTATAGTGAGCATGGCAAGAGAGTGGGAACTTCTAAAAACATCAAAGTCTTGTATTGCAATTCATAAATCAAAGAAAATGCAGAGAACAGTTGACACAATAATGTTTTTCCAGGAGAAAAAAAAAACATTATTGTTGAAAGAAACTACATGGTGAGCAACAAAAGCAGCAGTCTTATAGTCTGTATCGTAAACCTAACGTTATTGATTTACTGTTTCTTCTTTCAGCTTTAACCAAGTTGATTTCTGTTTCACTTTTTGTTTTTAATCTTAACTGCCTATAGATTTGAATGTTTTTTACATATATAGTAGCCAGCTTGCCTCCTTTCCTTCCTTATTTGACGCTCCCATAATAGATAATCCTTTATCTCCATGCCTTATCAGAGGAACAAACTAATTTTTTTTGCAGTTAATAATTTTTATTAAGTTTTCAAGTTTACAGCACAACAATACATCTTTAGGATGGTTACGGTTTAGGGTAATTACATACATATCTCGGTGTAACATTATAATGAGTTTTAAACAGTTTCATCAGTCTGACGTCACGAAAGTATAAGGTCATAACAGAACTTCAAAGATAATTTAAGTTAACATTTTGTACTATATGTATCTAGCGTGTTCAATAACTTTCTCTGCTTCACATAACTGACATTGTCTCATGCTGTGAACAAGAGGTACCTTGTGGGTATTACATACATAGTGTGTCAAATCTTAACTGACCACCTTTCAAGATTGTCCTGCAAAGTTACTTACACATTACAGTTCTGTATGGTTAGCTGTCTTGCCATCTGATTGTACTACTTTGTTACCTGTTACTTTAAATCCTTGAGTTTGAAGTGATTTCTATCATTTATTTATTTATTTGGGAAACTGGAATTACAACCATGGGGTCATTAAGTGTGTTCTGGCTTCATATACCAGAATTCTAACTATCTACTAGTACTAAACTAATATTTAAACCTAATAGTTAAACTGGACAGTTAAACCGAAACAGTGCCATACAATAATCTGTTAATCCATTATTGTTTGTCTTAGTTTTTGTCATGTGCTTGTTGTATGTTTGTCATAAGGGTGGACTAGCTCTGCATTGAATATTCTTTGGTGTGTCTTCTTCACTATGTACATTGTGTGCATGTAAGTGTGTGTATGTATATACAGTATATGTGTATGCATGTATGTGTGTATGTATCACCCTTGATCTGCATGGGCAGATATCTTCCAGTAATATCTGGTTATGGTTAGGTCTGGTAAGGAGTCAGTGGTGCCTGTGTTGCTATTTTATGGTGGGGGGCAGTAAATGTGTAGAGATGTGTCTAAGTGTGTCCAGGCTCAGAGCCTATGGTGGGAGGATATGTAGGTGTGCAAAAGATGTTGGTGTTTTGAGGTGGGCATTGGTGTCCTATTTTCCAGTATTATTACCCTATCCCAGTCAGGGGGTGTTGAGTGCTGTTGTTGGTCTAGTTGTGGTTGAGATTATGGTTGTGGTTGTTGTTGTGGTTAGTGGTGGGAGTTTGGTTTAGAAATTGGTGGAATTTGTCCCAAGTATTGTTGTATGTTGCTATGGAGTTTGCTGCCAGATGGGATAGTCTTTCACATAGCTTCACCATATTGTTGAGGAATTCTTGTACGGAGGGAATCTCCTTCGTGCACCATTTGCGTAAAATTAACCGCTTGGCTTGTATGCTGGCCAGGATCATTAGTTTGTATTAATACCTCCCTAAGTGTGATATATCAGGTTATACCCTAGTAAGAGGAGTTCAGGTGCTAAAAGAATAGATTGAAAATAGAAAAGATTGAATAATGGATCGAAGGGTGTGTTGTATTTGTTGCCAGTATCCTGTGATTTCTGAGCAAGTCCAAAGAATGTGATATAGATCTCCCCCTGGCTGTGAGCATCTGCAACAATTGTTGTCTGTGGTGATATGTGCGGCATGAAGTACCTGGGGTGTGCAATACCAGGAGTGTATAATTTTGTTTGTGTTAGTCTACTACCAGAGTTTAGCTGGGGTGTGTGTGGATTTCCAGCATGTGGCCCAGTCTGTTGCATCTATAATTGTGTTTAGGGCTTTCTCCCAATACCGTTTCACCTTTCCTGTTTGGTCTGGTATACTATCTCTGATTCTGAAGTAGATCTGTCTGCCTTTTTTTTTTTTGTATTGGCTAAGCCATATCATGGATGAGTGTGCATGGACGTGGGTCCTGGACTCTTGTTTTCATTTCAAGAGAAGTGTTAGTGCCTTTCTCAGTTGTAGGTATTTCCAAAATTCATTTTTGTGTAGCCCAAATCTAGTTTGGAGGCCTTGGAATGAGTCTAAGCATTTTGATTTTGGCATTAGGATGACTGATATCATGTGAATATTCTTTTCTTTCTATGTGGCCCAGTTTATTGTTGTTCCCCCCCATCTTTAGGGATGTGTTTCCCCATAGTAAGGTAAGCTCTGGTTGTGAGAGGTCTATTTTCAGCCAGCAGCCCATTTGTTTCCACATGTCCCGGGAGGCGTAGATAGGTGGTGCTGCCAGGTGTGAATTTTGTGTCTTTTCAAATAGATTAACACGTGGGGAGCAGTTTCCTGACAGGTGTGTTTCAATTTCAGTCCATATCTGGTGGGTTAGTCCAGATTCTGGGAACCATCATAGGGTTTGTGCCACTCTAAATGACCGTAGTACCCTTTTAGCCATGGTGGGCCAAGTCCTCCTTCACTCCAGTGTGTTCTTAATTTGTTTCTACTATATCCTGGCCTTTTCCCTTCCCATAGGAAATCTCCTATGCACTTATCTATTCTTATGAACCATTTGTTCTGGATTATCAGTGGTAGGTGAGAGATAAGGTGGCATACTTTTGGTGTTGTCACCGTTTTGATTGTTTCTATTTTCCCTAGAAGTGATAGTTGGAGTGGCTCCCATCTTTAGAGCTCTGTAGTAATCTTTTGCACTTAGATTTTATTATTTTTCATGTAATACAATGCATTACATTGAATACCTTCAGGTAGGCATACATATAATCACATTAAATGCATTATTTTTACAGTAACATCAAAGGCAATGCCCCTGTATAGCGGTACTACACTGAAAGAGTTATCAATAAAGTCCCCACCATATCTAACCATATCAGTCCACATGTGCATGATGCACTTCTTCTTAAGATCCAACAAATAAATACTCCTAGATAGACTAGTACAGCCAGGAGCAGGGGAAACACATATTTTTAGCTACATCGTGCACCCTATTAAAAGGGTTTACTTCCCCATCTGAAATCGTTCTCAGGATATAATTATGCAGTTAACTCCACATATGTCAATGTCTGGACAAACTAAACAGTAAACAGGATACAACTTCCATATAATACTCAAAAACCTTCGGTTCTTAATTTTAAGCGTCATATGTCTGACCCAATTATTAAGTAAGAGGGAAGGGACACTATTGCATGTAAATGTACTTTAAACACTCATCGCTACGACCCAGTTAGGGCTAATAATAATTTTTTATACAGTAGATTACTCTCCTCTTTCACTCTCCTACTGCAGCCTACCAGAGAAATACTCTCAATATTTTAGCCACAAGTCCCAGTGCGATTGCCAACACGTGGAGAAATCCTGTAGGCCTTGATTATTTCAAATGGTCACTCCATCTGCAGTAGATCCTTCAGCCAGGCATTTAGGAAAGATAATGGATGTTCACCTTCCAGTTCCTCTGGTAGCCCTAGGAGACGAAGGTGAGTAGATCTAGTGGCATTTTCCAAATTTTCTAGCCGCCTACGGGAGCATGCTGTTTTCTTTGGAAAGTCCTGCCATCCCCAAGAGAGCTTTGTCCGCTTTTTGAGTTGCCTCTTTCGCTTCCTCCATAACAGCATCCATTTTAGTGTGTAGCAGTTTCATTTCTGTACCAAACTCCTTTACTTTGTGATTCAGCCCTTGGATCACTCACAAGAGCGCTGCATTTGTAAGTTGAGGCCCTTCAAGGAGCAGATCCGCCCGTTGAGAGTCTTTGTTGGATCCCGCTCTAGTTTCTTTCAGGTGGGTACTCTCCGTGGATGCTCCCGGGTTTGTTTGTTTGGCCCATATTTATCTAGCTGAAAGTCGCTCTGTAATAATTTTAAGTTCTGGTGAAAGCACAATTGTCCCTCTTCCTTCTAATATTAGTTTAGAGACTTTTTCTTGTCAGACAGCTGAATTTCAATCGAAATTGAAGGACCAGATGTACAGCCGTGGAGAAAAACTGCTACCAGCTCGGCTGTTGGCCACGCCCCCCCGAAGTCCTCTGTAGTAATCTTATCTAGAAGTGGTTTGATGTTTAAATCCACTATCCTGTTTATCTGTGGGCTTATTTTTATTCTGAGGTAGGTGATGTGAGGAGGAGGACCATGTAAAAGCATCTATCCTAAATAGATACTTTTGCTCAGTATTTACTGAAGAGAAGGTAGGGCAGGGCCCACAGCTCAGCACCATGGACACAGGGGGGAGGGAGGTGAGCACTACTCCCTTCACAAAAGAAAGGGTCCCACAAGAGCTTGCTAAGCTCAAGATGGATAAGGCAATGGGACCTGATGGCATACATCCCAGGGTACTTAAGGAGCTAAAGGTGGAACTAGCAGAGCCATTAGCAGAACTGTTTAGTGAGTCTCTGAGCACAAAAGAGGTCCCAGAAGACTGGAGAAGGGCTCATGTGATCCCGCTCCACAAGAGTGGTAGCAGGGAGGAGGCAGGGAACTACAGACCAGTCAGTCTTACCTCAGTAGTGGGCAAGATTATGGAGGCACTCCTTAAGGAAAGGATAGTGCAACACCTGGAATCCATAGGGCACAGGATCCAAGACAGCATGGGTTTACAAAGGAAGGTCCTGTCAAACTAATCTCATAGATTTCTTTGACTGGGTAAACAGAATAGTGGACCAAGGGGAGCAGTTGATGTCGCCTACCTTGACTTCAGCAAAGCTTTTGACACTGTTCCACATAGAAGATTGATAAATAAGCTGGGTAGGCTTTGGGTGGTCAGACATTGGTCAACTGGGTGGCAAACTGGTTGACGGGCAGAAAACAGAGAGTGGTGGTAAATGGTATACAGTCAGAAGAGATGCAAGTCACAAGTGGGGTACCTCAGGGATCAGTCCTGGGGCCAATCCTCTTCAACATCTTCATTAGTGACCTTGCAGATGGACTAGAGGGTAAGGTTTGTCTGTTTGCAGATGACACCAAGATCTGCAACAGAGTAGATGATCCAGATGGGGTGGGCAGAATGAGAAGAGATCTGGATAAACTAGCAAAATGGTCAGAAGAGTGGCAACTGGGATTTAATGCAAAGAAGTGCAAGATCATGCACATAGGGAAGAAACCCTGAAGCCACCTATAGGCTGGGAGGAGTTCTAGCAGTCACAAAGGAAGAAAGAGACTTGGGCATCATCATCACTGATGACCTGAAATCATCAAGCAGACCTCTAAAGCAGTAGGTAAGGCTAGGGGGTGTTAGGGTGTATTAGTAGGGTATCACAAGTGTTCGTAAGAGTAATAATCCTCTTTACAAGACACTAGTTGAGCCCCATCTGGAGTACTGCGTGCAGTATTGAGGCCACACCTTCACAAGGACATTAACCAAATCGAGGCAGTCCAGAGAAGGGCAACCAAATGGTGCAGGGACTGCATCAGAAGACATATGAGGACAGATTAACAGAGCTCAATATGTATACCCTTGAGCAAAGGAGGGGAGAGGTGATATGATCGAGGCATTCAAACACCTTAAGGGCATTAACAAGGTGAAAGAGTCTAACATGTTTAAATATAAGAAAAACAGCAGGACGAGAGGACACAGCATGAGATTAGAGGGGGGCCAATTAAGGGGGAATGTGAGGAAATTCTTTTCCACAGAAAGGGTGATGGATGCATGGAATGGCCTACCTCAAGAAGTGGTGGCTATGAATACAGTGCTGCAGGGCTTCAAACAGGCATGGGATAGGCATAAGGGAGCAATACAAATGAGTATGAATAGATAGGCCACTGACAGAGCAAAGGCCGATGTCACATTTATAAGGTAGAAAAAGAAATGGGCAGACTGGATGGGCCTTGCGGTCCTTATCTGCTGTCAACTTCTATGTTTCTATGATGTGTGTTTGGGTCCACCGAAGATTAAGTCTAGTGAAGTCTGTGGCCTGACATTTTGTGTTTAAAGGGAGCACTTCTGTTTTGTTCATGTTAATTTTGAGCCCAGATAATGTAGAGAAATTACCCATAAGTTGTATAAGGAGTTGAATAGGCATTTCTGCTTCACTAGTCAGGACCAATAAGTCATCTGCATACAGGAGGGTTTTGTGTTGTTTTGTACCCACCTGTACCCCTTTAATGTCTGTGTTTTGTCATATTGCTGCCGCTAGGGGTTCTACTGCTAGAACGAATAGAAGGGGTGAGAGAGTAGCCTTGTCTGGTACCTCTATGTAAAGGCAAAGGGTCTGACAGCATACCGTTCATGAGAACTTGGGCTTGTGGGGCTGAGTAAATAGCTTGTATGGCTTTTATGAAGGCTGTTTCCACTCCAAACTGAGTAAGGACTGAGTATAGATAATTCCACTCCACTGAGTCGAAAGCCTTTTTGAAATCAATGGCAGCTGTGGGGGTATTGTTGTCTTTAGCCAGGTGCATTATATCGATCAGACTGCGTATGTGGTCTGAGCTGAGGCGACCCTTAATGAAACCTACCTGTGAGGGGTGGATCAGGGAAGGGAGGAACTTTTCAAGCCTGCTTGCTAGTATCTTAGCATAGATTTTGCTATCCACCATGATTAGTGAGATGGGGCAGTAGCTGGCAGGTAGTTCCATGTCCTTCCCAGGTTTGGGAAGGATGGTAATGGTTGCTTTAGCCATTGTGGGGGGGTATATGCCGGTGCATCTTATTTCGGCATAGGGTCTTTCTAGTATAGGGGAAACCAGTGTGGCCTGCATCTGGTAGAATTCTGTTGGTAGCCCGTCACCTCCTGGGGCTTTTTTGGCGGCTCAGATTGCGTATTACCATTATGTTCTCTTCCTTCATGATTGGAAGCTCCAGGCTTCTCACCGGGAGGTGAAGGGATGATAGAAAGGTCTGCCGTTTGTTTTGATCTGGGGTGGTAGTCGATGTGTATAATTGTGTGTAGAACTTGGTCATTATCTTGCTAATGCTGTCCTGCGATGAGCACAGTTCCCCTTCAAGGGAGCATAGAGATGCAATGGCTCTTTTGGAATGTTGTTTTTTTAAGTCGATAGCCTAGAAGTTTACTGCACTTTTCTCCCCCTTCCCAGAATTTCTGTTTTAGCCATGAAATAGCTAGTTCTGCTTTCCTTGCCATCAGATTATTTATGTTTTGTCTAAGGGCCAGAACTTCCCTGTATAGAGGGGTGGATGTATTGGGGTTACAGATGTTTTTAAGGAGGGACTCTTTGTGGGCCAGTTGTCTCTCCGAGGTTGATAGTTCCTTTTCCCGTACCCTGCGGCAGCATGCTGCATACACAATTATTGAGCTCCTTATTGATGCCTTGTACGCCTCCCACAATATAGAGAATGAGGTGTCCCCCGGTGTCATTTAGTTGGAAAAACTCCTGTGTGGTGCTCAATAGCCATGGTTGGAACTGGGGGTCTAATTGTAGTAATGGGTCCATCCTCTAGCTAGTTGATTTAGTTGGGATTGTCCCATATAGGAGGTCAAGCTACACTGGGACATGGTCTGACATGACTAAAGGGGTGATGTGAGTGTGGCTTACCATAGGGGTGATTTGTTGAGATGTGAGCCACATGTCAGTTCTGCTGTATGTGCCATGTACTGTCGAATGGTATGTGTAGTCTCTTAGTCTGGGACTGTGGAGGTGCCACACATCTGAGAGCACTTGGTCTCTCATCCAGAGTTTGAGAGCTTTAACAGCTCTCATATGGGGCGCAGGTCTATTGCTCCTGTCCATTTCTGGCTCTAGTGTCAAGTTGAAGTTCTCTCCTATCAGGATGGAGGCCCCTTTATTGTTGAAAGCTGATATTTCTTCAGCTATCTTATGAAAAAATTGGATCGAATAATTATTGGGGGCATATAGGTTTCCTACCACCAATGGGCCATGTGCAGTTTTGAAAAGTGCTAATGCCCAGCGTCCTTCTGTGTCATGTGAGGTCTTAATTAGGTTCCAGTTCAGGGATTTATGAACCAGTATGGAGATTTCCCTTTTTTTTTTTTGACTGTGCTGCACTGTGAATCTCTTGCCCTACCCAGCAACTAGCTAGCTTTATTGCTTCCAGGTCTGTGAGTTTTGTTTCTTGTAGTAGGGCTAGCTGTGAGCGTATCCTCTGGAGATGTGTTATAACCTGCTTACATTTCACCGGGGAATTTAACCCCCTATCATTCCAGCTGTGTAGACTTATATCAGTCATTGTGTGTTTTACAGTGGTCATTTGGCTGGTATTGGACTATGATAGGAAGGCAAGTAGGTGGTGGGTATGTGCTGTGAATAGTGATATAGTGTTGAGTATGTGTTATAATAGTTGCCCCCTTCTCTTGTACCCCTTTCTAGGGAAGTTTGGGGTCGTGCTGGTATATAACTGTCTTTCTGACTGCAGACCAAGAGGGTACATGCACACTGATTTTACTTGTATGTGGAGTCCTTGTTGGGGTATATTTATAGCAAAGTATTGTCCTTGTTCAGCCCTCGTTCTGCTGTGGTCTGTATGGCACTATCCAGTTAGACAAACAAAGATAGTATTTATATACAAAGAAAGCTTTTGCGAGTAATCTGAGAGTATGACCTGAGGCATTATAGCTCCTTGTGGTCTCTCAGCCAATACAGGGTGGCAACGAAATATCTGCATTTAGTTATGTGATGGTTGAAGGGGTGAAGGAAATTATGTATTGTGGTTTCCTTGTCTGTAAGGCTAGTACTACTAATCTCTTCTGCTCTCTACTCTGTAGTCCGTGATGTTAACTGATTGTCATGATGTGAAGTCTGTAGGGAGGTTTCTTTGGTTAGGCTTGGTCTGGGGGGTCCTGTATGGCAGTGTGGGGGGGGGGAATGTAGGAGGAGACCTACATTGGTTTTAAGTATTCTTTATGGTCTATTCAGTTGCATTGCATGGTTAGTACTGTGTGTCTGGTGCCTGGCTGTCCTGGTCATAGGGTAAGTGTGATTATTTCTATACCATTGTTATTAATTAATATAGTGTAAAATTCTTGTTAATTAGCCTAATACCATTTCCTTGCTTTCTTCCCTGTTTCTCTGTGCAGCTATTTTGCCATCATAAACCTGTAGAGTTAAGGGGGATGGGGTGTTATCATCATCCCCTCCGATGGTTATTTATGAAGCAGGCTAGCTGAAGAGAAATTAAACAAATGGACATTCCAGCAGCTCTGTGCCATTTGTTTCATTCCTCTCTGTGGTTGTCTTTTGGAGGTGATAGGGTATTCTAGCTAAAACATTCATTAGGATTTGCATAGAATGGCACTTCCTCCCGAGACCATAAACTAACACAGTGTGCCCTTACCAGGACAGTTTCTACTGTCTGCATAGTATATTCATGAGCCAACCCTCACAGTGATCTTACATTATGTTTCGTACCCTTTATAGTACTCTGCAGTCAGAACTTGTGGGTATTCTCCATCCATCCTATAGGGTGATGCACGATCCAATCAAATTCAAGCTGGCCAAGGCCAGCCCCTCTGTTCCATCCTTGAATCCCCAGTTTATTTCATGCATCTACAAAGGTTGGTTGCAATCCACATCACTCCCAACAATCAGCAACTAAGTTCAGCATTCTCAGGTGCAAGTTTGTTTATTATCCAACACTAACAGCACCCCTCATAGCCTATCTATTTCTACTAACAGCAACTGTTTAGAGTACATAGTAATCTCATGTAGCAAGCATCTCTGTTACCCATGTGACAGCATATAGCATGAAACTGTATCTCAGGGGAGGAAGGATTCCCTCTAATAGTGACCATTCCTCTCCTTGTGGAGTGCTCACTACATCCTAATCATTTGGAGAAGGGACCCCTTTTGATGTGACCCCTTAATCACCCAATGGCTCCTTCACCCTCTGTTTTCTGAGTTAATGGGCTGGCAGTCACAAAGGAAATCCTCCTGTAGCACATCCTCAGTGCAACAATTCAACCTCCCCCAGCCGCCCGAGAGAGCTCTCTGTGCAGATACAGAACCCGCCTGTACCACTAGCTTCAGTTCCCTCCAGACCCTTCCGCCTCCCTGCTGTGTGGCCAACCTCTTGTAGCACACCACACTCAAATTTCATTCACTAGCAGCTGGACCTCCCGCAGCTCCCACTTGCTCTCCTTGAATTAAATGTGGACCTTTTTCCCTTACCGGTCAGGCTCAGCTTCGATCAGAGGGTCGCAGCACCTGTTTTTTCTCTAAGCACATATCCGTTGCAAGTTCTCTGCCCTCCATGTCTTGAGGAGGCCATCTTGACCCCATGCCCTTTCCTATGCCACTTTCTCCAGAGATTTTTGCCACTTGCTCATTTGGCTCATCCACTCCTTCCTACATGGAGCACCAACTCGTGTTCTCCTCTCTCACACATACTCCCACGAGATTTGCAGCAGACATTTTACCTGGGACTCACTAGTATATACAGGAGTCCCAAGTCCTGCCTATTCCCGCGAGACTCTCGGCGGGCATCTTACCTGGGCCGTTTCAACTCCAGTCAGCCTGCCTCAGTGAGGGATGCCTCTTTGTACCCATTGCCCTATTTTAGAGACACTGCACAGCTTGTATCACCAAGTGGACTGCTGTGCAGGGCACAAATATTGATTTATCAAGGGGCAAACACTTATTCAGCATTACCGTTATTCTTGGGGAAAGGGAGCGTTATGTTGAGAAACCCATACCTCATTCAGTTTTTTCTGTCCCCTTCCCACAGAATGACAGAAAAAGACATTACCATGAGGAACTACAAAGAATGTGACACTTTCTTCAGGGAAATTGGCGATGCTGACAGCATATATACAGTCTGCATCTTGGCAGAACGTGGGGGGGGGTTCCAGGGGTCAAGCGGAACTTGACTCTCACAGGGGAAGCCCCCCACTTCCCCAGTAGCCCTCGATGCAGGACAGGCTCAGCTCCTATTCCAACTGCTGGAGACACTAAAAGACAACCCACCCCCACCTCCTCGGGCACCAAGTACAGCAACAGTCAGGGAATAACCCCCTTCCAAAAGACCGAGGGATGATACAGAGAGTATCTCCACAGAAGCACATACAGAACCAGATGTGGAGGCTCAGGACAAATCAAGGAGAATGTGCCATGGGGAAAATATTGAAGAATTGATCAGGATGATCAAGGTGGTCCTGGGCATTGGCGAGGACCAGGAGCAATCCTTTACATCAGAGGATCCCCTACACTCCATGGGCCAACCAGAAGGGAAGATTTACTTCCCGACCTATAAGACAATCAAAATGATCATATCCCAGGAATACGAGTCCATGGAACCAACCAGGCTTCCAGAGAAGAACATAGTCTCAAATTGGTACCCTCTTTCCGAGTCCAGGAAAGAAGCATGGGGTAAGGCCCCAAAGTTGACCAACCAGTTTCTGAACTATCTAGACGGACCACCATTCCCATAGAGAGCACTGCGGCTCTCAGGGACCCCATGGACAAAAAGAAAAAATTAATCACCTTAGTAATGTTGTTTCTTCTAATGGAGTCTTGCTGTATTCTGACTATTGCAGTTTGATCCTGCCTTTCAACTGCCCCGGAGAACAAAGAGTTAAACTTTCCATGGCCAGCATGGAATGTTCACCTCGAGCTCGGTTGAAGCCCCTGTCTGCTGTTGTTTAAACTCCAACTGTCAGATCTTTACAAGCAATACTCACTAGAAGTTCTGTGTGGAAACTGTAAAACTCACACTAGCCAACTGGCAACTAAATTTATTAAAAAGGGTTTTTTGGTGTCAAAGCAAAGACTCAAGTCAGGAAACCCAAATAACAAAACACAACACACACCCAAAGTAAAGGAGGGTGAAAAAGAGACACCCCTACGGTGCCAACACTGCTCCTGCCCACCTACATCCCAAAACCCAGGTTCTGAGAGGGGAGGCGGGGGGGGGAGGTCAGAATACAGCAAGACTCCACTAGAAGAAACAACATTACTAAGGTGAGTAATTTTTTCTTCAAACAACATGAAGTCTTGCTGTATTCTGACCATTGCAGACTACCAAGCAGTACCTCCATGCAGGAGGGACAGAACCTACTTTGGGAATAGGTTCTGAAGTACTGCTGTGCCAAACCGAGCATCACTCCTAGCCTGGATATCCAGAGAGTAATGCTTGGTGAATGTATGGACTGTTTTCCAGGTGGCTACTTGACAAATTTATAAGATAGGAATATCCCTGGCAGCAGCCAGGGAAGCAGCTGTACCTCTAGTAGAGTGAGCCCTCAGGCCTGAGGGTGGAGTTCTACCCAGTTTTTCATAGCAGAATTGTATACAAGAGACAATCCACCTAGCAATAGATCTCTTAGTGGCAGGTTGGCCCTTACCGACCTCTCCATATGTGAGGAACAATTGGAGGGACTCAAACCTGTGACCCTTGGTGTGCTATATGTAGTAGCTGAGGGCCCTTTTAACATCCAAGCTGTGCAGCCTCCTCTCTCCAGAGGAGGAATGGTCAGTGAAGAAAAGAGGGAGAGACATAGACTGGTTAAGGTGGAAATCTGAAACCACCTTAGGCAAAAACTTCCTGTTAGTTCTTAGGACCACTTTATCTATATGGAAAGAGATGAAATACAGCTCCACTGACAGGGCTTGCAATTCACTGATACGCCTGGCAGAGGTAATGGCTGCCAAAAACACAGTTTTCCAAGTCAAGTACTTAAGCTCTGCAGAGGACAAAGGCTCAAAGGGTAGTTGCATAAGCTGAGCAATGCAAACATTAAGGTCCCAAGCAGGAGCAGGATCCCTAAAGGTGGGATTGGTGTGCAGCAATCCCTTGAAGAACTTACAAAACACAGGATGGGCTGACAGTGGAGAGGGCTTGCTTACTGACAAGAAGGCAGAAACAGCTGCCAAATGCACTTTAAGTGTAGTTGGCCTAAGGCCTAGGCCATTAAGATGGACCATATATTAGTCCAGAACTGTAGGCAACCCAGCAGATTCTGGAGAAATATCCTTATTAGAGCACCAAATAGTGAACCTTTTCCATTTGAAGTTGTAAGTCTTTCTGGTGGAAGGCTTTCGAGAAGCCTTAAGGATATCCAGAACCCCTTGAGAGAGCTGCAGATCAGCAAACTCTAACTCTTCAAGAGCCATGCCTTGAGATTGAGAGACTTGAGGTTCGGGTACCAAATCCTCCCCTGAGAGGATGTCAACAGGTTGTAATTCCTGGGAAGAGACAGGGGAAGGTGGACTGCTAAGGACAGCAACAGGGGATACCAGGGCTGTCTGGACCAGTTTGAAGCAATCAGAATCACTTTGCATAGTTGTGACCTTATCTTGACTAACACCTTGAACAGGAGAGGGAAGGGGGGAAAAGCATACAGACATTTTCCTTCCCAATTCAGAATCAGAGCATCCAGGGGGACTGAGCCCAAGACTGGGGGTCTGCAACAAAAGAGAGGAAGTTGGTGACTGTCTGGGGCTGCAAAAAGATCTATCTGTGGAGTGTCCCATCTCGAGAAAATCACTTTCAAAACTAGGGGATCTAGGGTCCATTTGTGATGGCCCTGGGATAGCCTGCTGAGAGCATCTACTAGGACATTGTCCTTCCCTGGGAGGTGAACTACTATCAGAGAGGTTTGCAGGCAATAGGCCAGGGACCACAACTTCATTGCTTCTGTGCACAAGGCCGTAGACCGAGTGCCTCCTTGCTTGTTGATGTACCACATTGTGGTGGTATTGTCTGTTCTGATCTGGACCACCTTGTTCTGTACAGATTTGGAAAAGGCTTGCAGTGCCAGAAACTCTGCTCTGAGTTCCAAGATATTGATGTGAAGCAGAGATTCTTGAGGTGACCACAGCCCTTGGGTGGTAGATCCCCCAGGTGGGCTCCCCAGCCCAGCAGGGAGGCATCTGTGGTGAGTATCACTGAATGAGACTGAGTGACAAAAGGAACTCCTTGTCTCAAATTGTCCTGATCCTGCCACCATTGCAAAGCCTGGATCAGGGTTCGAGCCACTGGGACTAGTTTGGTAAGGGAATCCTTTCTTTGGGACCAGAAGGCTCTTAAGTGGAACTGAATGTCCCTCATCTGAAATCTTGCTCCCTGGACCACTGCTGTAGAGGCTGCCATGTGGCCCTGAAGCTGCAGGAAATGCCTTGCTGGTCGAGACACCTGAAGGGTGAATGAAGAGGCCAGTTCCATAAGGGGTCCTTGCCCTGTCCAGGGGAAGGAAGGCTCTTGCCCTTCTTGTATCCAGCTCCGCCCCTATGAAGGTGAGGAACTGTACTGGCTCAAGAACTGACTTTGTAAGGTTGAGGAGGAATCCTAAGGAAGTGAGCACTTGCTGAGTTATTTGCAGATGTGACTTGACTTGGTCTGGAGACTGACCCACTATGAGCCAGTTGTCCAAGTATGGAAAGATGGAGATCTTTTTTTCTCCTTAGGAAAGCAACCACTACTGCCAGGCACTTTGTGAACACCCTTGGGACTGATGTTAGGCCAAAGGGCATTGCTCTGAATTGATAGTGGCCTGAGGGCAACTCGAACCTGAGGTACTTTCTGTGGGAGCACCTGGTAGGAATGTGAAAATAGGCATCTTTGAGGTCCAGGAAGGCTAGCCAGTCCCCTGGCCTTAGAGAGGGCAGAATTATTCCCAGAGTCACCATTTTGAACTTTGGTTTTAAAAGGTGCTTGTTCAGATATCTTAGGTCCAGGATGGGCTGCCATTCTCCTGTCTTTTTGGGGGTTAGGAAGTACCTGGAGTACAATCCTTTGCCCTTGTGTAGGGTAGGAACCCTCTCTATGGCTCTGAGAGCCAGGAAGGAAGAAACCTCTGCCTCTAGGGCAATGGTCTCTGATGGATTTGCAGGTGGTAAGGATCTGGTTCTCATCTTGGGAAATTTTTTGAAGCTGAGAACCAGTCCCTGGCTTACTACTTCCAGGACCCACTTGTCTGATGTCAGAGACTTCCAGTCCTGGACAAAGTAAGCCAGCCTGCCCCCTACAGATATTGGAGAATCCGCCCGTGCAGACCCATCAGGGTGTCTGCTTGGCAGGGGCTTTAGGCTGAGGGGTGGAAGCAGGCCTGCTCATTCCCTGTCTGCCTCTCTCTCTGAAGAATCCCCTCTGAGCATAAGAAGAAGAGGCGGCCTGGGCTTGGTAAAAAGGCCTTTGAAAAGGCCTGCCCCTGCCCCTGGACTGCTGCCTCTGAGGAGTGGCTTGCCTTTCTTTGGCCTGAGCACTCCTGTAGATGGTCCTGTACTCGTCCATCTTTTTCATGTAGTTCTCTGTCTGCTCCCCAAACAGAGAATTACCAATAACAGGGAAATTCATGGCCTTAGCCTGGGTATCCTATGATAGGCTAGTACATCTGAGCCAAACCATCCTCCGAAGGGCCACAGATGTAGCTATGACTCTTGATGAAACATCATTGGAGTCCACAGCAGCATGAAATTGCACTTTGGATGCCTCAATCCCATCTGCAGCCACCTGCTCCAGCTCCTTGGCAAGCTGGTCAGGGGCCTGTTTAGCCAGAGCCAGCACAGTGTCCCATCTGGACTTCTGGTATCTAGCTGTGTAGGCCATAAAGTTAGCCTGTCTGCGTCCCAAAGATGCTGCCATGTACTGCTTCTTTGCCATGGCATCAATCCTCCAGGAGTCCTTGTCTGGGGGGTGTGATGCCAAGGGGATATTTGCCTCATCACAGGCAGCAGCCTGCACTACCCCAACATGGCTGCATTGCTGAGAAAGAAACTCCGTGTCCTCTTGTCCATTCGTCTGTCCACAGGAGGTATGGAGTTAGGAATCTTAGGAATTTTATTTGTCTGTTTCCCAAAATATTTATGAAGGGGAATAGACAGTCTCCTGGACTCTGGGATGTCCATCATTTCAACAAAATCAGGCTCTTCCTGATCCTCTACTGCTTCTTCCATTGGAAGCTGGAGGGTTTCAGCCACTTTTTTGTAAAACATAAAGTGGGAAGGGGACTCAGAAAGCCTAGGAGGAGAAACACCTGAAGGTCTGTCTGGGGAGATGCCCAGGTCAATAGGCACATCCAGACTTTCATAATCACCATCATCATTCTCATATTCTCCCTCCTCCTCCTCCGCTTCATAAAATTCTTCTGAAGTGTAGGCCGGAACCAGGGGAACCGACTGAACCGAGCCCCTACCAGATGGTGCCGGTTCGGCCGGAACTGAAGTTAGCGATTGCACTATTCTTATTGCTTTGGCTATCTCTTCAGTGGTGGAGTATGAATTTCTGGATCCAGACAGGCGATTTATCTTTTCTCTTCCTTTTAACTGAACCGACCTCAGAATCGCCTCTCCTCTTGCCAGGAAGTACCCTGGTCAGAGGGCACTCCTTCTGGTTCAGTCGGAACCGAACTCGGCTGGCCATCTGGGTCAGCGGACTTCTCTGCCTCCCTTTCTCTCAGTCTACCTACTCTCTTATCCAGGGTAGCTTTGGGAAAATTCTTACAAATTTGGCAGTCTGAATCGAGGTGGTCAAACCCCAGACAATAAACACAGGTTGTGTGGGGATCATCCTTAGCAAAGGCTTCCCCACACACACTGTAGTGTTGAAACCCAGTGTGCCCGTTTTTTTTCTTGGGTTTCTCAGACATGGCCAATCCTATCCAAAACTTATCCTTTTTCCGGCAATCCGCCAGGCAAGACTCCCCTATCGGTTCCTGACCGTGTTACGGGTCTTGGAAAAAACCTTAATAAAATCTGTTTTTTTTTAGAACCAATACGGACCGGTTACCACACTCTAAGTAAATTCACAAACTTTTTTAAACTAAACTGATCGGTTCAGCCGAACTGATCTGAAATTTGCAAGTTCCACACAGAAACTAAATGTAAAACCTATCTAGTACTCATGGTACCACAGACAGAGACTTAAACCGACAGATTCGGTAGCAGAAATTCGGTAGAAACTGAGCGAAAAACGACACTTTAACCAACTTTTTTGAACCGAGCAAAGGAGAAATCTCCGGAGCGACTGTTCAGTGAGGCGGAGTAAAGAATCTGACAGTTGGAGTTTAAACAACAGCAGACAGAGGCTTCAACCGAGCTCGCGGTGAACATTCCATGCTGGCCATGGAAAGTTTAACTGTTTGTTCTCCAGGGCAGTTGAAAGGCAGGACCAAACTGCAATAGTCAGAATACAGCAAGACTTCATGTTGTTTGAAGATCGAGGAACACATCAAAAAAATTCATGAGTCGGCAGGCATGGCAAAAGCCGCGGACACTGCCATTTGGTTTGCAAGCAGAGCCTTACTGCGTTGGACAGAAATTATCACAGATTCTATCCCGGAGAGTTCACCACACACCAACGCAGTAGAATGCATGCTGCAGGCAGTCAAATATATAATGGATGCCTCCTCAGACATCCTGAAATTCAAATCCAGGACCACGGTCCTGGCAAACAGCGCTAGAAGAACCCTCTGGCTGAAGCTCTGGCAGGCAGACAATTAGTCAAAATCCACCCTAATGAGACTACTTTTCAAAGAAGGCAACTTATTTGGGGAGGGGCTCACACCCTACCTGAAGAACAGAGCGGGAGGAAAACAATTCCAGGGAGAAAAGGACACTTACCTTCTTTATGATCAGTCCTTTCATTCCAAGAATAAACCCTTCCAGCAGAGGGGTCAGGGCAACAACAATAACTACCCTACCCACCAATGGAATCAAAAACCTAAATTCCAGCACAAAGGATATGGCGGTGGTGCCAGATCCAACCCCCGCAAGTCACTTGGCAGAGGAGGCTACAGACCACAGTTTAAATACCAAGGGAAAAAACAATGAAGGTGAGTGGGCCCCAGCAAGCCCCCCCCTCAGATCACAGGGAGGTTGAGAGGGTTTGCATCACAGTGGGTCCACACAACATCCGACAGATGGGTAAGAGAGGTGGTCACATCGGGTTATACCATAGAACTGTCAACGACACACATCCCAACGAGGTGATTAGTATCCCCGACCCCTTCATGCCCCATAAAAAGGCAAGCAATAGATCAGACCATACAAAACCTAATGCAGAAAGGTGCAATATCCTTTGTCCCTCCAGAAGAGAGGAACATGGGAGTCTACTCCTTATTCTTTGTGGTCCCAAAAAAATCAGGGGGCATGCACCCAATTTTGGACTTAAAATACCTGAACCAGTTCGTGGTATACAAGAAATTCAAAATGGAAACCCTACACTCCACTCTACTGGCCATTCAACCAGGAGACTATCACACTTCCATCGACCTCAAGGACACATACCTTCACATTCCCATACACCAAGTACACCACAAATACCTCCACTTCACAATAAAGGGAGAACATTACCAGTACACATGCCTACCATTTGGACTATCTCAGCACTGAGAGTGTTCACCAAGACACTAATAGTACTGACAGCGCACCTGAGGAAGTTAGGGGTCCACTTAATCCACTACCTTGATGACTGGCTGATCAGGGCACGGACCCCAGAGATTGCTCAGCACAACACATTCCTCACAGTCAAATGTCTCCAGGATCATGGATCAACAAGGTCAAAAGCAACCGCATCCCAGCCTAGTCACTCTCCCACCTGGGGGCGAGGATCAACAGCAGACACGACAAAGTCACACCTACGGAGGACAAAATACTGAACCTGACTACACAAACCAGCAGCCTCTTGAGTCAGCCAGTCAGACCAGTTTGGGACTACCTTCAGATTCTGGATTTCATGGCTTCTTCCATAGACATGATCCCCTGGGACAGGCTCCACATGAGACAACTTCAGCGCTATCTCATAAAGGCATAGGACCAGACCACACACAATTTCCAATTTCAAGTGTCTCTCCCACTACAGGTTCTTAAGGATCTTCGGTGGTGGACAAACACCCAGAATCTGACAAAAGGACACCCCTTATCACAACCAAACTGGTCGACCCTCACGACTGATGCCAGCCTGACCGGGTGGGTGGCAACTTACATGAAACATGTCACTCAGGGTCTCCGGTCCTAGGATGAATCTAAATCTACTGGAAATGAGAGCAGTATACTTGGTCCTGGTTTTCTTCAGATCCCTAATCACCAGTCAGAACCTGCTAGTGAGATACGACAACCAAGTAACAGTGGCATACTTGAACAAGCGAGGGGGCACATGCAGCAGGGCCATGATCTTTGAGTCCCTGAAAGTCTTACAGTGGGCAGAGATGAACCTGATATCAATATCAGCCATATACAGTACCTGGTAGGGAAGGAAAACACAAAGGCAGACTGGCTGAGCAAGACTACTCTGAACCACTCGGAATGGATGCTCCACAAGAAGGCATTCCAAAAGATACAGAGCAGATGGGACCCACTTCAAGTGGACCTGATGGTGTCATGCCACAACACACAGCTGCTGACTTTTCACTCCAGATTCACAGACCCCATGGCCCAAGCGGTGGACTCTGCAGCCCCACCCAGGCCAACAGATGGTACAAGACTATATACTGACTAGACCAGAACAGAAAATGTCATTTCATCAATGCCTTCTTGTATTACTCATGAATAATCAGATCCATACAATGCATGTACTCTGTTAAAGTGATTAAATAAGTATCATTCTTCAGATCTCATTGTAGGCAATTTATTGCAGTCATTAAGACTCGATTTTCATAACTGACATAAGCTACCAGGTGGGGGACCACACAGAGGGACACCATCTCAAGTGTTCCACCCTCTCCGGTCCCTACCCATACACATTTTTGGTCTTCTATGTTCTTGTCTCCATACTTTCTAACAGCTAAGGAAGTATCTATTGGAGATTCAGAGATGGGACAGAGTGGCTGGCCTTGGCTAGTTCATATCTGACTTGATCGTGCATCAACCTATGGGCTGGATGGAGAATACCCACAGGTTTTGACTGCAGAATACTATAAAGGGTACTCAAATAATCTCTTTTACCAGGGGAGTAAATATCATTTCTCTTTGCTTGTTTCTCCCCTCTCTCCCCCCTTCCAAAAGGCAGCAATTCTAGCATTCCAGTGATACACTGAAAATAACCTAGAACAGCATATAAAAATCTCAAGTCAGTAAAAGAGGGCTATTTGTGAATGGTATTATAGCTCATGAATTACAGAGTTATAAATGCATTGTGCAGAGCAGTTTATCATTTAGTTCAGCTCAGTTCGGTAATTGCCAGTCTTAGTTTTGTGTGGTGACTGGATTCCAGTTAGCCGTGGACCCAAAAAGAAAGCCTCCATAGTATGCTGCAGGAACATTACATTAATATAGCCTCCTAGCAACCTGAGGGCATAGGAGTGGTGGGATATTTAATGTACTATAGTAAAGCCCCATATCTTATACATTATAGCAGATCAAACTGTCCATGCTGGGGCTTTACTTACATGACCAGTGTCTGGGAAGTGCTTACTTTTTTAGTTGTTCTTTATCAGTCTACGGCTCTACGCCCATGTGTGGGTTGTGGTGCTTGATGCCTTCTACTTCTGGTGTTGGGTGGACAAGTCCTCTGGCACTATCACTCTGTCCCTCTGGGCATCCATCTGTGGCAGTATTGTCTTCTATGACTATGTGCATCTGGTCCTCCTGTTGCTGCTGTTCTTCATGTTGTGTAGGTGGACGCATGCACAATTGAGTCTCAAGGTGTGAATTAAAATTGGCTGTGTATTCTGCTGCTCCTGGGGAAGGTATTCTTTCTTGTAGGGCAGCATATCTGTTCATGGCCAAGAACCAGGTCAGGTCCTTCTCTTCTAATCCAGAATTGTGCATACTTTTGCTTGAGCTGTCATGGGGGGCCTCCGGTTTTCCCATTTATTGAGGCCGGAATATCACTCCTCATGTGTGCCTCTGTCCCAACCCCTCATCGCTGCAGCCTGCCTTGGTATGTTCATTTTCTGCAGAAAAGTGGAAGAGCTATGTCTAGGGTGTATCCAGTCTCTGTTGTGTTTAGAGGGATCTTTCCCTTCGACATGTAGGGTGATGTATTCCATCACTGTCTCCAGAGTAAGGAATACTCTGGGTGTTCCTTTGTGGGTGAATTTCATCTGGGCAGGGTATTGTAGTGAGAACTGGATGCCTGCTTTGTGTAGAGCCTGTCTGGTTGGGGTGATTGCTTTCCTGCATATAGTCACTTCTTTGGAGTAATCAGGGAATGCCATAATTTTATGCCCTTGCCATCTCATTTCTACTAATTCCCGTGCTTGCCTCATGATGTTCTCCTTTACTGGGAACCTTAACAGTCTTTCAATGATGGGATGGGGTCTTTCCCGCAGTTTAGGGGTGGGTGCCTGAGAGCAGTGTGCCCTTTCAAACTCAAATCTAACTTCTCCTGGGAGTTTGAGCATCTGTGGGAGGGCATTCTGTAAAAAAGTTATTGCATTCCCTTTTTCTGAATATTCTGGGAATCCTACAAACCTTATATTGTTGCATCTGCAACGATTCTCCAGATCATCTATTTTCATCTGCAAGGCCTGTATGGTAGAGGCTTGTTCCTTTAGGTGGCCTTTTAGTTGTTGCAAGTGTCTTCATTTGCTTGAGCTTAGGTCTCTATTAATGCAGTTCTATCAGAACTCATCTGCATGCTTTCTGATAACAATCGGATGTTCTTTGTGTTGATTGAGGTTTCTTCTTTTCTTGCTTTTAACTTTTCTAGGATCTGGGCAAACATCGCCTCTACCTTATCTCTTGGGAGTGTACTGTCCATCTTGCTTGACCATTCCTTTGTTCAGGGTCAGTTCCTTTTGAACTCAAAGAAATGCCCTACTGTTGGATGTTTCTGCAGTGTTTGTAAAAACAGTTATATCTTCATGTAGCTCTTGAAATGCGCTTCCATGTCTTGACATTTTTGTAAATGTTATCTCCTCTGGAGGCCACAGATGGGTGTAGAAATGGGATGCAAAGTTAGCGCTGAGAACCTAGCACTCCATCTTGCTCGAGCACTAGCCGCACCTCTCAGAACAAACTAATTGATGTAGTACCTCCCTTAACAACAGTGCTCTAGGGCAGGAGCTGTGTAAGTGCACAATGTGTGGCAAACAAGTCATGAAATTAGCAGTGCATAGTCCTTTTTATTGTATTTTACATTGCGTTTTGTCTCCTGCCTTAAAAGTTGCCCTTTTTTCCCAGTTTTGAGTCTGCTTTAGCATTTCTTTTAGATTTAAGAAAATCAAAAGTAATGTGTCTTTTTAAAGGGAAACAGACAGCACTTAGGGCTCCACACCCATGAGTGGGGCTGATCCCAATGTGCAATTTATGTGCAAAAACAGTTTTTTACTTACTGTTTCCTGTAGTATAGTAGATTGTATCAGGCTAATTTTGTTTTCATTCAGACTGACATTTTCTGTAACTACAAACCCCAGAATCCCTTGCAGATGACATCAGAGCCGGACTGCAACAGTGAGAGATTCAATAGCCAGCAGTGCATGTTAAGAGTTTATATCAGCACTGATCTTTTCACAGAAGACTGCTGTTAGCCCTGGGAGAACGGCGGGACAGGCAAACATCTTATCTGAGCTTATATCAGTTATATCATGCACTGCAGCTATTGAATTTCCCACTGCTGCAGTCCTGCTCTGATGTCAGCTGCAGAGGATTCTGGGATTTGTAGTTACAGAAAACATCAGCCTGGAAGTAAGCAAAATGAGTCTGACATAACCTACTATTCTACAGTAAACATTAAGAAAAAAATGTTTTTGCACAGGAAGTGCAAATGAGGACCAGTCCCACATGTGATTGCAGGACTCTTAATGCTTACAGTTCCACTTTTTAATGGGACTAGCCCCAGATTTTTATTAATATTCTCAACTGTTTTAACACCCATTGTTCTATAAAGTCAGGGTGTAGTGTCTGTTGTACGCTTGTGCACCTGAATCATGAGAAAATTAAACAATGAGGATGGGATTTTCAAAGATATCCACCCAAGATGCGTCTGCTGCTATTTTCAAAGTAGAAATGCATCCAAACCTGTTATAAAATGGCAAGAAAATTTGTGAAATGTCATTGGCTGAACGATATCACCTGACTATGCATTAAACCTCTATAAATGCACGCTCAAGTACTGAATCTCATTTTTCTCCCCCAAAAAAACTACTTAGAGTCATTTTATAAGTGCAATAAGCCCCTCTAGAATGTACATAATTGGATTTTAATGCACTTCCCAGGGGCATAAGGACACTCAGTCTTCAGCCTCATACCTTACTACACCTCTGGGGAGTGCATTAAAATCTTATAATGCACATCCTGTCATGGCTTATTACTTACTTAACACCATTTTTAGATGGCCTAGCAACATTCAAAATGTGCATTCTGAAATGGACGCAATTGCAGTTGTGTCCAGTTTGGACTCAATCACATCTGTTTTTCACTACAAATTGCGAGTTTTTGTCATAAACAGACGCAACTTCTGAAAACAGCAGCAGGGCTGCCTTGATTGGAAGAAAATAGATGCAGACACAGACGCAGCATGCATCTGTATCTTTATCCAACCCTTTTGAAAATCCCCTCCATGGGTATTTAAGAACAGCTAAAAATACTGACGAAAACCCCGGGATAGCCATATTAAAAGGCATACTCTTTACATTATTTAAAATCTCTATTGTGTAGTTGCCGTATTGGTCCTAGTAAGAACAGATCCAGAAGCAAATGGTTTGATACCTTTTATTGGACCAACATAGATGTTAGAACAAAAGAACAAAGTGCTCTAGCTTTCGGACCAACCAAGTCCTTCATCAGAAGCTTTATGATGTCATAAAGCTTCTGAAAAAGGACTTGGTTAGTCTGACAGCTACAGCACTTTGTTCTTTTGTTGTAACATCTATGTTGGTCCAATAAAAGGTATCAAACCATTTGCTTCTGGATCTGTTCAAATCTCTATAAAATAATAAAGCAGACACGAAACAGGGAACATGGCCACTTATTAAACAACAGAAAAGGGGTGATCTAAAATAGAATAAAAAGGAATTTATTTAACATTTTCAGCATAACACAAACTGCTGTTTTAATACATAGAGTGCATGGGTAAACATGAGAAACAGTTACTGAATTTTTTTTTTCCAGTAAAAAGTTTATTGATTTTCATTCAAAGTAACAATACAATACCAAATAAAAGAGTATCAGGAAGTTAATAAATAGCAAACTTCCAAAGCAAAAGAATTCTAAACTAACAAAGCTACTCAATTACCTCAAAGAAAATGATGAAAATAACTTAGTTAAGTGATAAATAAGCACTAACAAGAAAACTACAGTTCAGATTATTCAGTCCATATCTACTTATTAGCAGTTACAGAATTTAAACATGGACAATCACAAATAGAGACACTTGGCAGATGCTAACAGAAATTACAGTGTTGTCTGCATTTTATGGCTCATGAATAATTTACTAAATATTGATCCAGACATCTTTTCTTCTTTTAAGCATGTGAAAGGAAAAAGTCAGCCCAGAGGTAGGACATAAAGTATGTTAATATCAAAGTATTGTTTTTCTTTTGATTTACAACAGGATTATTTAACCATTCATTGTTGCTATTGCCCAAATATAGGAGAGGCAACAAAAGGACCTTTCATGATATGGAAGATCGTGTGAAAAATAATGTAACCGTGCCAGAAGGTATGTACTGTAAACTGAATAGCACAGATCAAGGCAGCCATACATACACATATAGCCCTCAAACCCAGTGTGAATAAGGTGTTGGTATTGTGAAAGTGATTATTGTGTATTGTTCCGGCCACTAGAAGGGAAAGAGGGGGGTCAAGGTTAACTTGACCACTACTGACCCTGACCGCTGGGTGGAGGCACCCGTTTTAGAACTCGGGCCCCTTATCTTGCAACTAGCCATGCAGGCAGGGGTAGTAGCCCTTGGGATAGTGCCACCTAGGGGTTACATGTGTATATCCCTCAGTATGGCTGTTTGTTTATACCACAAAAAATAAATTTACACCAGACTAGGGTTCTTGCTGGTTTGTTTCTTCGTTTGCTTGTTTTTATTAACCAGAAAAAGTGGGCTACGAAATACTTTTTTCTTTTTTGCCTCCTCTGGGGGGGTGGAAGGTATAGAAAGTATTGATTGATACTGAACCAGGTTAAGCTGTTAGTAGATTAGTGAATGGGGAAAATTTGGCATAGACATCAGGGAAAATTCACTTACTCTTTTGAGACATGCCATGGTTTCTTTAACATCTATCTGAACAACCACTACAACAGCCAGATGGGACCTCAGCTTAATGTCTCTTCCGAAAGATGGACTTATTTCTTATGTTACATCATCTCTCAGAGAGTGGTTTAATACAGCTATCTGACCTGGCAGCTACCAAGATGTCAAAGTTTTCATTCTGCACTAATACTTGATTGCTACAGGGTTAAGAGCCCTAACTGTACCAGAGAAAAAAAGAGAATCAGGGCCACATACTGAAAACATTTTCATTTATAATTTATAAATTGTGGTTGGTGTTTCAAGATACTCAAAGTAGGCATTTTTCTGCTAAACAGTGTTATGTTTTTCAAATTTCTTAAAATATGGTATTTCTGGGATTCTCCCAGATATCCTTTGGATACCCACAAGTCCATTTCTTGTCCAGGGTAACCTTTCTTCTTCAGAACCTTTCTTCACCTCCCTCATCTTGGCCTCTGTGGGCTTGTCCCCATAAAGGTAGAGTCTAGCTGGCACCTGATCTTACCAACCAGGACAATGATCTTGTGAGGCAGGATATGGTGGCATCCATCTTGGAGACAGTTAAAAGGTCTCACTAGATGCAGCGGGTGATGAGGGTGTTATCTGTTCATGATTGTTCATCCATTTCCCCCACCCTCTGGGACACTGTTTTGGTGTTAGGATACCTAATGCTCCATGATCACAGTCCCTGTACCCTCTCCTGTGGGCCACACACAATGTGCTGTCACTTATGGTTATCTGAATTGTCACTGTCCCATCCCATCCCATAGGAGAGTGTCCTCTGAGGTGATCAATCAGAGGACAAACTTCACACCTGAGGCTTGGGACATGAACCAGGATCGCTGGCCTCACAAGTGGTACCCGCCACTGCCATACTATTCATCTGGACCTGCAAAAAAGTGTTTTAAAGAGTCAGAAACCAGACATATTCTTTTTAATGTGATTGCAGATTTACACATGGGCAAGGGAGTCACCAGGATTTTATAAAGTGATGTTCTGCTGCTGAAACCATTGCCCCAGACAATACACAGCTGACCACTGCCTCTCGAAACCCCACTGCACCTATCACCTGAATAGATAATGGCCACTATAAATCTCTGCACATAGTACTCAGCCATAAACAGACTCCCCAGGGAAAGATTAGGGAAACCCTGTAATTTGACACATTTTGGTTCCAAGTAAATAATTTAAATCAAATACATCAACCACCCTGATTCAATGTTGAACATCAGCCATACATTCCCTGTTACTACCCCCCAACCCGCACATTGCAAGGATTTCCTGGTGTCTAGATGATGATCCCTGGTGGGCTTCAGTAGATGGCATGGCCATGGTCCTCCATCTGCATAGTTAGAAAAAAAGCATCCCTTCATTGAGTTTCTTTATGCTGCTGTTCTCCTCCGAGTACAACAAATCCTCAGCTCCACTCGTGCCAACTTGTAGTAATTAGTCAATGAAGAAAAAAGAACAATGGCACCGCAGGTATTATGAAAATGAAAATTATTTTAATCAGTGCATTTCATATGCACAGCCGCCCAGCAGTACAGGCTTGCAACCTCAACTAGTTTTGCATTATCCGTGCGTCATCAGGAGGATGGTCTACCTAACGGATCTGTGCAGAGAAACTGAAAGCATTGGGAATGAACGTGAGGGGGGAAAACACAGCTGAGTTAATGATCAAATGTACACAATGTCTTTAGAATGTACACAAGAATATTTTTGAAGGGGCTGCTTTCCATACACAATGAGCCCTAATCATATACTATAATACACTTTGGGGTGTGTTGTGTGTAAGGAGTACCAGTCAGATTTCAGTGTTTTATGTTATTTTTAACCAGAGGAGTTATAGTTAAACTTGCATCTGTGACATTATGGTCCACTGCCCCTTAATAACTCAGTCTGCAAAGTATGGGAAGAGGGGTGCTGGCTGACTGGACATGGCAGGCAGCAGGCTCAGAGGAGAACAATGAAGAAAAAAGGACAATGGCACTGCAGGTATTATGAAAATGAAAATTATTTTAATCAGTGCATTTCATATGCACAGCCGCCCAGCAGTACAGGCTTGCAACCTCAACTAGTTTTGCATTATACGTGCGTCATCAGGAGGATGGTCTACCTACAATCTACACCCTTAAAAAAGCTAACAATTAAAGTGACAACACCTCATAACCGTGGAAATATATAAAATTGTACATCACAATACAATAACACAAAATCAAATCAGCAATGTACCTAAATAAACATATAATGCAAAAACATATTTGAAATGAACATTTTAAATCAGGATACCTCAGAATCACATCCCATAAGCATTTCACCTAAAGCAATATATTTAATAATGGCCTACGGTATATGTTTGTCTGACTATCAAACCTGATCCTTTAACCATTAACCTTACCATTAGCCATTTATGACCAGGTGAATTCACAGACTTACTAGCCAAAGTCCAAATATGTTGCATATTTTTGTGTCTTTAAAAGTATTCTCAGGCAAGTGTATGTATGAGAATACACACACAGTCAGCGCCATCTAGGGGAGAAAAAGAAGAAAAACAATTGTAATACACCCAATAATTAAATTATTTATGTACATTATCACAAAAAACTATACAATTATATATGGAAATAGATATATAATATACCCATACTCATTTAAAACAGTACTGTAACCTTAATTAGATTTATTTAGTCCTGATTGCTGCTGCTCATCTGAACTATAAATCATTTTTTCTTTCTCATATTAATTAAAGGAACAACATCACATTTTTCATTTAAACCTGGTAACTTTAAGCCTCCAAGGGTGTATATATAGTATGCCTCTCTGTTCAGTAGCAAATCATTGATATTTCTACCTCGGGGACCTAATTTAACCCATTCAATTCCACAGAACTTAAAGTCATGTTTCATACTGTGTTTACAAACATGTGCAGCTAGTGCACTTCTGTCATCACTTTTTTCAATACTGCGCATGTGTTCACCAATTCTCACCTTGAGTTGGCATGTAGTCTTACCTACATAAAATGCACCACATGTACATGTAGCCAAATATACCAAGTTCTCAGTAACACAACTGAAAAAGGACCCCATAGTGTATATTTTTGAAGTATTGACAGATGTAAACGTTGTGCCTTTTGAAACGAAAATTTACAATTTCCACAAACAAAGGTGCCATTGGGTCTGCATGGCAGCCATGTTTTAACATCTCATGCCACCTTTGGATTAGGTTGGTAACTATTGGTGACAATGTCCCCAGTGTTTTTACCATGATGATATACTATGCATGGCAGAATATTTCCTACCTCCCTGAGTTTTGGTTCCAAACTTAAAAGTGGCCAATGTTTTCTAATGATGTCCCCAAGTACACCATACTGTTTGCAGTATGTGGTGACAAAGTGGATTAATTTATCGGTTGTCCCCTGTTTAATCTTCGGTTTCATGACTTCATCACGATTTGTAACAGAGATATCATCCATGGCATCTTCCACCAATTGTCTCGAGTACCCTCTATCTAGAAATCTATCACACATGTCTGTACCATGTTTCACAAAATCAATATCCAGGCTACAATTTCTCCGAGCCCTAAGCAGTTGGCCTCTGGCCCGGGAATATTATTAATCATAAATCTTTGATGACAACTGGATGCACTTAAAAAGGGAATTTCTATTAGTATTTTTCCTGAAAAGGGAGGTCTGAATGCCATCATTGGCATCTCTTTTGATTTCCAAATCCAAAAATGTGACCATATTTTTTATCACTTGTCACACTAAATTTCAAGTTAGGATTACTGGTTTCCAAATATATAACAAATTCCTTTAATTCGCAAGCAGTGCCCTTCCAGATCAAGAAAATGTCGTCAATAAAATGATGCTACAGATCAATCCTATAGTAAAATGGATTGACCTGTGCGTCATAGACTACCAGTTTCTCCCAGAGTCCCAAATAAAGGTTAGCATAATTGGGTGCAAATGTAACACCCATTGCTGTACCCTTAACCTGGAGAAAATACTCCCCCTGAAACAAAAACACATTTTTTTCAACTACATTTCCAGCACAATCTAAAATAAACCTCTTTTTCTGTTCATCCAACATTGGATCCATGTTGAGCCAATAGTCCAATGCCAGTAATCCCCGTGAATGGGGTATATTTGAATATAGGGACCCTATATCCATTGAGACTAAGAGGGAGTCAGGATCTAGTTGAACTTCGTGTAATATTCCCAATATATCAGTTGAATCTCTTACATAGGAACATAACTTAGGCACATACTGCTTAATATATGTATCAACATATCGAGATAGTGGTTCTGTGACTGAGCCAATGCCTGCCACTATTGGTCTACCAGGGGGATTCTCCAAATCTTTATGTATTTTAGGCAGTACATAAATTGTTGGCCTTACAGGATGTGCTACCACCATAAAGGAATGTTCTTTCTGGTCTATCGTTCCCTCAAAAAGGGCCAAACCAAGCATTTGATCAATATCCGATTTAAACCTATTAGTGGGATCCCCCCGAAGTTTCATATAAAAATTACGATCTACCAGTTGTCTTTTAATTTCAGTGACATATTTCATTGTATCCATAACAACTATGGCACCTCCCTTTTAATAACCAACAATGGGTTATCCTGTAAAGATGTAATTGTCACCCTTTCATTGTTAGACAAATTTACAAAGTTAGACCCCTCACTTGTACTAATGGCTTCCACATCACTTAGTACAGCTCTTTCAAAGATTCTAACTATATCAGAATAGGGTGGATTAAATGTAGGTGGTGATCTTAAAGGGGAAATACCCCCAAATGTTACTAATGGTGCCCCTGCTATGTCCACATAATTGTCATTTGTATTAACAACTGTATTATAACCCATGTCTGCAGCAAAAAATGTCTTAAGATTCAATGTTCTGGAGAGGTGCTTAATATCCAGATAAACCTCAAAATGGTTAATATTAGTAGTGGGTACATAGGTCAGCCCTTTTTGTAACACCTGAGTCTTGATATCAGTTAAGGTTACCTGGGATATGTTTACCACAATGTTCTCTGGCACATGAGTTGTTACTATTGCCCCCTCTGACTGCCTCTTCAATTTTCTCTTCCATATCTGGTATTGTTTACCCCCCGTGTCCCTTTGGGTACCAAAGATAATGTTGATGGTATGGGCGCTCGGAGTTTCCCTGGTTCTCTTGTATATTAGCCTCCAAATTCCTTGGCTCCTGGAACTGTACTTGTTTCTCACTCCTCCTAGGTTGAAAATATTGGGATGTCATGGGGGTAGAGGTGATTGGTCTAACAGGTAATTCTTCTTGTTCACCTTCCAGAAATGGGTCTTCGGTATTATCAGTCACTTGTGCTGGTGTAGTTTGAAGAAGATGGGGAGATGCCTCTTTTACACAAAATTGATTTCGGACCCGGAGCTGTCCCTGTGTATACACCACCTCTATTACCCCAAAAAATTTTTTGTCTCCTTGGCATATTAGGTTTCCTGTTCCAGGTAAAGACCTGGTCCAAAAGATAATCTTGTTTATCCCACTCGAATTTCTTCAGTTTTCTTTGTTTAATTTTATTTTCTTCTATATTTATTGTTTCCTGAAGTTGTTGTTCATAAACAGGGAATCTAGGATCTTCCTTATAGCGTAATACAATCTCCTCTTTGGTTTCAATATCCGTCTCAATGGTGGGTTGCTGGTTAACATAATCCTTAATTATGGCTTGCATCAAGGCATCTGTACCCAATTGTAGCCCTCTATTCCATTCTGAACAAAAAATGGTTGGTCTGTACCATAACCCTGTGTGTTGAGGGCTCGTAACCCCTGAGGAGATCTGCCCACTTTCAAGTAGGCTTCTAGAGACACCCAATTCCAATAGTGACGTCTGCCTTTAAGAGTAGCCCTTTCAAATTGAATGGAAGCCAGATCTATACCAACATTTGTATTATTAATCTCTGATCCAGGTTCCTCAATAAAATTCTCCGCAGTAGCAATATTTGGTTGTTCCTTAAACAAATCCGCTTCTCCCCTAGTAGTGAATACAGAAGTAGACATAAGTCCTGTAACCTCCCCCAATTGAAACACCGTATAATTCTCTTGAGACATACCCAGTACAAGAGTTGCCGGCTAATGTTTCAAATCCAAAAAATATATAATATAAAGGAGGGAGAGGAAGTATCTGCACAAAAGACAAGCTTGTGTCACAATATTTGGACCGAAATGTGAATGTCACAATATCACAGCAAGTGAGTCTCAAGATGAATATCTTCAAATTAATTATTCACAGTTCTGTTTTTCTTTAAAAGCAGATTAAGTACTTCACTAGTCTTGCTAAACAACTGAATCTCTCGGTGGGCTAAAAAAGATTGTTTTTTGTAAACGCTGAATTGTTTTTGCCTCCTGTGCCCCATAGCCTTTGTTAGAAGATCGTAATTAACAGCGTACCTAGTGGGCTCCATTTTTAAAAGTGGGACTAAGAGTCTGCTTGTTTCAAACTGCATTTTTGCCTCCAGCCCCCTAGCCTTGCAAGCTCCTTTCGGGAAACTCTGTCCCTCGTAGTTTCGAATTTCAGTTAAGGCACACTGCAGTACCTCACTCCCCCCCCCCCCAAACTCACCTGTATTTAATCCTTGCTGTCTCGTTTCTTTCCTTGGCAGAATCCTTTTGGCGAGTCTCCCCTCATGGGTGCAGGTGGTCATGAGGGACCCTAACTCCCTCCCCGGAGCCTAATAATTAAAGAAGGGACCGCAACAGTATTGCAAAGGGACCTCGTGGAAGCGTGCATACAGGTGGAGTTGAGGACCACAGCCTGAACGCTCTCTTTAGCCGTTCTAGTCCTGCTGACACTGTGCGTCAGCTTTCCCGCGGCCCCCACCACCACCCTTGGCCGTGTTCTCCTTATATACAGAGTGGCAAACTGTTTTGATTGGTGAACAGAAAAAACCTATCAGGCAATTTCTCCATTAGCAGGTTATCAGGACCTGCCACTAGAGGGCTACCGTTGTTCTCATAGCCTTTCTCTCTCTCTCTGCTTACTCCTGCATTGATGATCTCATTGGTTTACCCCTTGGTGTGAGTTTAAAAAAACAAAAAAACAAAAAAAAACAAATGAGGTTGCTAAAAACATGGCTTATCCTCCTCTTTTTAACCCTCTCACAACACCCACTACCCTCCTACCTTCATCATACTTGTCCTAATGCTACCCCTCCCTCTGCCCCAATTTTACACCCGGCGTTAACCCGACCAAAAAAACTCCCTCATCAGTTACTATGTCTTATATCCCTTCCCCTCCTCTTCTGCCAGGTCGCCCCACCTCCGAAACCAAGACTACCCCATTACTTTATGATCTGGAAATACTACGCTTTACGAGCTCCTTTATTTCTAATATGCCACACCATCAGGGGTCACATCTCCGCTCAAAAAGATCAACAACACTATTCTAACAAGGACAGCTATCATCATCCTGCTACTTATGGGCAATATCCACCTAATCCTGGTCCCACTCTCCATATCCCACGGCCACCCGCTAAACTAAAGGGACTGCTGGCCACCATTAATGTTTGTAGCCTGCAAAAGAAACTTGCCTCATTTCAAGCCTGGGTTTGCCTCCACTGCCCTGATGTAATTGCAGTTACTGAAACATGGCTCTCTCAGCATATCCCTGACTCGGCTGTAAGTGTACCTGGTTACACACTGTTCAGGTCGGACAGACTTAATAAACGGGGTGGGGGTAGTGCTCTGTATCTTCGTGAACACCTGCATGGAATAAACACTACTACCATAAGCCCCTCGGAAGGTGTACAGTCTCTCACTGTTAGGGTTGAAGTTGGGAACTCAAAAAATTCCCTCTACATAATGTCTGTTTACATACCCCCTCATAACCAAAGGGATGCCTTCACGTCCATACTAAATATAATTGAACAACTCCCAAATAATTGGGAAGTCATAGCCCTAGGCGATTTCAACTCAAACTGGCTTGCTCCCCAGACATCCACCCTCAGGGATGCTGCTGCTGCCCAAAATCTGTCTCAAATGGTCCTCACCCCCACTAGAGTAAACAAAAATAAGTGCCATAGCTCCCTCCTGGACCTAATACTTACAAACCATCCTGAGCACATACTGGATGTCCAGGTCCTCTCGGACTCCATCAGTGATCACTCCCCGGTAATTTGTCTCTGGACAAATAGCTGGAAGCCACCCCTACCTAGGATCTCCATGGGTCACCAACTCAAGAGAGGGGCTCTAAAACATCTCAGAAACAGACTCTGGGAACTGGACTGGTCCCCTCTTGATCACCTGACGTCAGTTGATGCCGCCCTGTCTTTTTTGATAAGTTCCTTCCAAGCAGCCTGTGACATCTTGGCCCCCTATGTTAAACGAATTGAAAAGTCTAAATCATCCCCCTGGGTAACTAGATCCTTACTTGATCAAGTGAAGGTGCGTGACGACCTGTGGCTTAGAGCCCTTCAGTCAAGCAAACCCGCTGACCGACAACGTTACCATGCTGCCAGAAATACCTGCATCTGGGAGATACGGCTGGTAAAGGCTGCTTACTACAAAAACAAACTCACTACCACCTGGGGTGATGGTAAGAGGTTCTGGGATAATATTAATGAACTTAGTGGAACGTCTCCCTCCTCTCCCCCTGCCACGCTTATCCTAGATGGTATCCCTACCCAAGAACCCAGCAAAATAGCAGATGCTTTCAATAAAGCTTTCTCAGACCTAAGCTCTATTCTCACCCCCCCGACTTTTTCAGCACTGAAGCAGGAATTTTCCCGCCTCCCCCCAGTGTGCCACCTTTTCGTCTCAAAACTGTCTCCACTAGTGTTGCCCGCTCGTATATATCCAGATTCCTAGGAAAGACTAGACATAGTGGTGACTCACTAGACACTAAATTACTGTCTTTAACCCTTGATACTGTTCTAATACCTCTTACAAAAATTTTCAACATGTCCCTGTGCCTAGGACAATTCCCATCTCAATGGAAAAATGCTAGGATTATGCCAATACATAAAAATGGTGCACATACAGCAACTAGTAACTACAGGCCCATCTCCATTCTCCCCCCACTCTCAAAAGCACAGGAAAAAATTGTGACTGATCAACTTACTAACTACCTAGAGACTCAACACCTAATCTGCATACAACAACATGGTTTCAGAAAAGGTCACAGTACCACCACTGCTCTGCTAGAACTCACCTCCTTTGTTCACGACGCTCTTGACCAGGGAGATCTGGCTGGTTCAGTCTTTATAGATCTCTCCTAGGCATTCAACACCATCAATCACACCATGCTCATAAACTCCCTCCTCTCTGTCGGCGTCTCCAAAGAAACCACAAGCTGGTTCTCCAGTTATCTCTCTGGCCGCACTCAACAGGTGATGATAAGAAACACCCTCTCTGCTCACCTTCCCGTCCGATCAGGTGTCCCTCAAGGCTCTATCCTTGGTCCGCTCCTTTTCTCTCTCTCTACCTGAACTCACTACCTCTGGCCACCTCTGGACAGCTTCTCCTCTACGCTGATGATGAGGTGATTTTTAGTCGACACACTGACCCCACGCAGCTCCAAAAATCCTTGCAGGGCTCTTTCACTCAAATTGAAACCTGGTTTTCCTCACACAAGCTAGTACTCAATACAAAAAAGACAAAAGTCATGCTATTTGTCCACCCACAGCATAAGCACAGCACTACAAAATTAGCCATACACAATGTGATGGGCTCCATGCTGGAACCTGTTTCAATTTTTAAATATCTCGGGGTCACTCTAGACTCCACCCTCACCTATCATGAACATATTTCATCAACTTGTACTGAAGCAAACAAAAGAATCAGTCTCCTCTACAGGCTTAAGTCCTGTCTACCCACGGAGGTGCTACGCTTAGCTATCTCTAGCTCCATCCTCTCACTGGTAGACTATGGCATAATCATCTATAAGGCCTCTTCTGACACAGCTCTGTCCAGCATCAAACGTGCCCTAAACAAGGCCTGCAGATTGGCCGCAGGATGTGATCGTCTTACGCACACCTGTGACCTCTATCTACGCTCATCATGGCTAAACTTCCAGGGGCGCCAAGTTTACCAGACCTGCCTATTGGCCAAAAAAATTCAGCTGGGCCTAGCCCCCCCAGGCTGTCTTAAGCTCCTCCAAAAAAATCTTCCGTCCCGTCCCACTAGACACTCTGAAACTGCCACTTTCTGCATCCCCTTTGTAAAGACCACTGCTGGCCAAAGATCCTTTTGCTACAGGGCACCACTCTGGATGAACACAATCCCTGACCCTGTCCTATCAATCCCCAGGCTTGGACTTTTCAAACAGGAGTTACTTAAACACATTATGTCAAACTCCCACTGCGACTGCAGATGAGACTTTTGAAAATGTTGAATGCACCATTATTTCAAAAATTACTGTTGTTCCATTGTCTGTGTTCATTATAATTTTGTAACTGTCATTTTTTCTGTACCAGTGCTGTTGTCTATATTGTATTTTCTATGTAACACTGTGTCCTAATCCATTTATGTAAGACGTGGAGCCTTTGCAAATGAGTCTCTGACTCAAAGGGTTGTAATTCCTAGACCTTAAATAAATAAAAATAAATAAATAAAAAAATATAGACTCGATTATCTGAGACAAAGTCCAATGAAGACTCTATATGGACACTCTGCTGTAGTCAGGTTGGCCAAAGTGCGTCAGACGTCACAATCAAAGCACACAGAATGCTAATTGGTGAGCATTGAGGAGCACAAACATGTGAATACAACAAAACCTCAGCTCCACTCGTGTGTGCCAACAAATAGTGAATTTGAAATAAATCTCTTTAAAGTAATTACTCACAGTTCCATTTCAAATGTGAACTCGAATGCTTGAGACACAATCCAGTGGAAGCTCTAAACGGACACTCTGCTGTAGTCAGGTCGGCCAAAGTGCGTAAGATGCCAGAAACACCACAGAGAAACAGTCCAATGAAAACTCTGTACGGACACTCTGCTATAGTCAGGTTGACAAAAGTGCATCACATGCCACAATAAACGCACACAAAATACCAGTTGGTGAGCATTAAGGAATACAACCGTTAAGTACAACAAATCCTCAGCTCCACTCATGCATGCCAACTTGTAGTAATTAGTCAATGAAGAAAAAAGAACAATGGCACCACTGGTATCATGAAAATGAAAATTATTTTAATCAGTGCATTTCATATGCACAGCCGCCCAGCAGTACAGGCTTGCAACCTCAACTAGTTTCACACTATCCATACGTCATCAGGAGGATGGTCTACCTATAATCCACACCCTTAAAAAAGCTAATAATTAAAGTGACAACACCACATAACCATGGAAATATGTAAAATTGTACATCACAATAAAATGACACAAAATCAAATCAGCAATGTACCTAAATAAACATATAATGCAAAAACATATTTGAAATGAACATTTTAAATCAGGATAACTCAGAATAACATCCAATAAGCATTTCACCTAATGCAATATATTTAATAATGCCCTAAGGTATATGTTTGTCTGACTATATCAAACCTGATCCTTTAACCATTAACCTTACCATTAGCCATTATGACCAGGTGAATTCACAGACTTACTAGCCAAAGTCCAAATATGTTGCATATTTTTGTATCTTTAAAAGTATTCTCAGGCAAGTGTATGTATGAGAATACACACAGAGTCAGTGCCATCTAGGGGAGAAAAAGAAGAAAAACAATTGTAATACACCCAATAATCAAATTATTTATGTACACTATCACAAAAAAACTATATAATTATATATGGAAATAGATATACATATAATAAACATGGTACAGACATGTGTGATAGATTTCTAGATAGCGGGTCCTCGAGACAATTGGTGGAAGATGCCATGGATGATATCTCTGTTACAAATTGTGATGAAGTCATGAAACCTAAGATTAAACAGGGGACAACCGATAAATTAATCCATTTTGTCACCGCATACTGTAAACAGTCTGGTGTACTTGGGGACATCATTAGAAAACATTGGCCACTTTTAAGTTTGGAACCAAAACTCAGGGAGGTAGGAAGTACTCTGCCATGTATAGTATATAGTCATGGTAAAAACACTGGGGACATTGTCACCAATAGTTACCAACCTAATCCAAAGGTGGCACGAGATGTTAAAACATGGCTACCATGCAGACCCAATAGCACCTTTGTTTGTGGAAATTGTAAATATTGCGTCACCATTTGAAAAGGCACAACGTTTACATCTGTCAGTACTTCAAAAATATACACTATGAGGTCCTTTTTCAGTTGTGTTACTGAGAACTTGGTATATTTGGCTACATGTACATGTGGTGCATTTTATGTAGGTAAGACTACATGCCAACTCAAGGTGAGAATTGGTGAACACATGCGCAGTATTGAAAAAAGTGATGACAGAAGTGCACTAGCTGCACATGTTTGTAAACACAGGGCGGACAGTATGAAACATGACTTTAAGTTCTGTGGAATTGAATGGGTTAAATTAGGTCCCCGAGGTGGAAATATCAATGATTTGCTACTGAACAGAAAGGCATACTGGATATATACCTTTGGAGGCTTAAAGTTACCAGGTTTAAATGAAAAATGTGATGTTGTTCCTTTAATTAATATGAGAAAGAAAAAAATGATTTATAGTTCAGATGAGCAGCAGCAATCTGGACTAAATAAATCTAATTAAGGTTACAGTACTGTTTTAAATGAGTATGGGTATATTATGTATCTATTTCCATATATAATTATATAGTTTTTTGTGATAATGTACATAAATAATTTAATTATTGGGTGTATTACAATTGTTTTTCTTCTTTTTCTCCCCTAGATGGCGCTGACTGTGTGTGTATTCTCATACATACACTTGCCTGATAATACTTTTAATGCTACAAAAATATGCAACATATTTGGACTTTGGCTAGTAAGTCTGTGAATTCACCTGGTCATAATGGCTAATGGTAAGGTTAATGGTTAGAGGATCAGGTTTGATATAGTCAGACAAACATATACCGTAGGGCATTATTAAATATATTGCTTTAGGTGAAATGCTTATGGGATGTGATTCTGAGTTATCCTGATTTAAAATGTTCATTTCAAATATGTTTTTGCATTATATGTTTATTTAGGTACATTGCTGATTTGATTTTGTGTTATTTTATTGTGATGTACAATTTTAGATATTTCCACGGTTATGAGGTGTTGTCACTTTAATTGTTAGCTTTTTAAGGGTGTGGATTATGGGTAGACCATTCTCCTGATGGCCTACGTATAATGCAAAACTAGTTGAGGTTGCAAGCCTGTACTGCTGGGCGGCTGTGCATATGAAATGCACTGATTAAAATAATTTTCATTTTCATAATACCAGCAGTGCCATTGTTCTTTTTTCTCCATTGTTCTCCTCTGAGCCTGCTGCCTGCCATGTCCAGTCAGCCAGCACCCCTCTTCCCATGCTTTGCAGACTGAGTTATTAAGGGACAGTGGACCATAATGTCACAGATGCAAGTTTAACTATAACTTCTCTGGTTAAAAATAACATAACACACTAAAATCTGACTGGTACTCCTTACACACAACACACAACACACCCCAAAGTGTATTATAGTATATGATTAGGGCTCATTGTGTATGGAAAGCAGCCCCTTCAAAAATATTCTTGTGTACATTCTAAAGACATTGTGCATGTTTGATCATTAACTCAGCTGTGTTTTCCCCCTCACGTTCATTCTGGCTGCTTTCAGTTTCTCTGCACAGATCCATTTTCTCATACAACCTTGCTCCCCCTCACATTCACTCCCTCTGCTTTCACTTTCTCAGCAGCACTCTGCTCACTCACACAAGGGTAACGTTCGACTTATCAAAAAAAAAAATGTCAGCAATCATATACTGTAACAAATAAAATATGGGCGACCATACAAAACTCATCCTGTGTTCCCACCTTGGGGTTGGAATAACAGCATGGACCTCTTGAGCTTCACTCCTGAGGTCCATATGCTGCTATCTCAGTCCCCCGATGGAAACACAGGCTTGTTGTGTATTGTTGCTCATACATTATTTCTTTTATACTGAAACCCACACACCACTGTTGAGTGTTAAATGTAGCATAATTGTTGAACAAAGGCAGCTGTTGAAAACATGCAATATAATAAAAAAATCCTATCTACTTCTGTGAGCCAGCTGTTTGCCTTTAGCTCTTTCCACGCCTCCTGAAGAAGTGTCCCAGAGAGGATACGAAGCGCTGGGGTGTAGTGCTGCGATTACCTGCTCCCTTACTGCATTGAACTTCTTGGTGTGGTTATTTTGGTCCGTGTGCTTGCTTTTTGTGCTCTTTTGTTCATTTTCTTAAGTTTTAGCACCTGCTCGTTCCGGCAAGCGCACTCACTTGTGTTTATTTTAACTTCTAAGAGCACCCTGTGCTCTGAGCTAAGTCCTCAATCACCTACCCTGCAGAGCAGAGGAGCAGAGGTGACTCTGATCAGATTCTGGTGTCCAACATTTCTTGGGGGTTAGTGAAGCAGGCCTGGTCCCAAGCCATCTCTTCTTGCAAGCAGTCTAAACATAATATTCTGTAATGCCTTGGAGCCCGCTGCCTGCCTAGTTTTCAGTAAGGGAGGCCTCTACAGCACTGAGCAGGATTGCTGAAGGCTGCCTTTCTGGCAAACAACTAGGCTTGCGCAACCATGCTTAGAGCACATCTCCTACTGAGAGCAGGGCAGGCAGTGGGCTCTGAGAAGTTAGTAGATTATTTATTTATTTATTTTAAACTGCATACAAGAAGATATGACTGGGGACCAGGCCTGCGCCATTAACCCTCAGGAATGCTAGATGCAAGTTGTAAGGGGAGGAGTACCATAGTATCACAGAAACAGGAGAGGCATTAAATTGTTTTATACTCACAATTACCACCACCACCTCGTAGAGATAACAGCTGTTTAATGATGCACTGAGTGCTCCCATCAAGTTGTTATCTCAATGGGAGGCAGACATAAAAAACAATAGAAACAAGCATTTACATACAAACATATGAAATTTGCCAGCAGATAAAGGCCTAGAGGTCTATCAAGTCTGCTCGAATATGCAGCTAGCACCCCTTATTCTGCAGCTGCCCCTCCCTTCCACCCTTCCCCTTCATTAACCCTCCCCCTTGTCCTGTCCCATCCTCGTTTGAAGCAGTCCACTGTTCTACTGCATACCACTTCAGCAGGTAACGCATTCCACCCAGCCACCACCCTCTCTGTAAAAAAGTGTCTCCTCATCTCCCTCCTGAACCTTCCTCACTCCAGTCTCATATCATGGCCCCTGGTGTCCCTCCCCTCCCTTACTTAGAACAGCCCCTCTGTACCTGTCTTGTTTATTCCTTTCACATATTTAAAGGTTTCAATCATGTCACCCCTGTCTCTCCTCTCCTCCAGTGAGTACATGTTCAACTCCTTCAACCTCCTCTCGTATGATAAGTCCCCCAGCCCCTTGATCATCTTTGTCGCTCCGCGCTGCACCCCCTCCAGTAACTTAATGTCCCTCTTCAGATACGGATGCCAGTACTGCACGCAGTACTCCAGGTGTGGTCTAACTAATGACCTATACAGTGGCAGAATCACCTCCTCCCACCTCGAGGATATACCCCTTGCAATACAACCCAGCATTTTGTTGGCCTTTGCAGCTGCCTTCCTACATTGTGCCGAGTTGTTCATTGACCCTGTAATGAGCACACCCAGATCCTTCTCCTCCTCTGTCTGGGCTAGCTGCACTCTAGCTGGTAACTCCTCCTTGGGTTCTTCATCCCAAAATGCATCACCTTGCACTTTTGGCATTAAAGCCCAGTTGCCAGGTGTCTGACCAGGTTTCAAACTTTGCCAGATCATCCTGCAACCCTGCCATCCCCTAGGTCATCCACCACCGCGCCTACCTTGGTATCATCAGCAAACAGACTGATCTGGCTCTTGATGTCCCATGATATGTCTGCAATGAATATCCCAAACAACACTGGTCCCAACACTGAGCCCTGTGGAACACCGCTCGTCACTGTCCTTGGGTGTGAGAGCTCCCCACCCACCACCACCCTCTGTTGCCTTCCCTGCAGCCAGTTTCCTACCCATCTCACCAGCTTTGCACCTGCCCCTGTGCCTACTAACTTCCTTCCCAGCCTTCCATGTGGCACTGAGTCGAATGCCTTACTGAAGTCCAGATACAGGACATCCACTGCATGGCCCCTGTCCAGTTGCCTAGTTACCCAGTCATAGAACTCCACCAGATTGGTTTGGCAGGATCTGCCACGTATGAAGCCATGCTGTCTGCTGTCCTGTAGTCCTTTGGCCTCTAGGAGGGCCACCAGCCTCTCCTTCAGGATAGTCTCCATTAGCTTACCCACGATGGATGTGAGGCTCACTGGTCTGTAGTTTCCCGGTTAATCCTTGGGGCCACTCTTGTGGAGGGGCACCACATGAGCCATCCTCCAGTCCTGAGGTACACACCCCGAATGTAGTGAGGCATTAAATAGGTCTGCCAAAGGTTCTGCAAGGACCTCTGCCACCTCCTTCAGTAACCTGGGGTGGATGCCATCTGGGCCTGGTGCCTTGTCCACCCTCAGTGCCTTCAAACCCTCTCGAACTCTGCTCTCCATGATTTCCCCATCTGTCACCACTTCCCACCCTGATTCTGCCTTTTCTCCCACCTTGGGTGTCACCCCCCTCTTCTCTTTAGTAAATTTGTCAATGTAACTGAACATGTATACTGTATGTGTGTAAATGCTTCTATTACTGTATCCTGTCTATTCCCCTTCCCCCAGGGCGCATCTGGAATCGAGTGGTAATCTGCTCAGTATGCCTTCCTGGTAAAACTCTTAAATAAATAAATAAGTGCCGAATGTTGATTGCGATGGTCCGTTGAACTCGCTCACTGCCCCTGTGTCACTCACTCCTTCTGTTTCTCCTGGTGCTGCAGGCTGCTGTTTTGTACTGGGCTCCTGCCTGTGTTGACACGTTTTTCTGCCCACAAAGAAATCTGCAGCTGTCCTGACAGAGCTCCGTTGAGCTCGCTCACTCACTTCCCCCTCTCACTCATTCGTTCTGTTTCTCCTGCCACTGCAGGCTGCCCTTTTGTACTGGGCTCCTGCATGCATTGCCTTTTGTACTGGGTTTCTGCCTGTGTTGGCGGCTTTTTCTGCCCACAAAGACATCTGCATCAGTCCCAACACAGCTCCATTGAGCTTGCTCACTCCCCCTCTCTCACTCGCTTGTTCTGTTTCTGCCGGCACTGCAGGCTGCTCTTTTGTACTGGGCTTCTGCCTGCGTTGGCACGTTTTGCTGCCCACAAAGAAATCTGCAGCTGTCCCGACAGAGCTCCATTGAGGTGGGTCACTCCCCCTCTCTCACTCACTCATTCTGTTTCTGCTGGCGCTGCAGGCTGCCCTTTTGTACTGGGCTCCTGCCTCTTTTGGCGGCTTTTTCTGCCCATAGAGAAATCTGCAGCAGTCTTGACACAGGTCTGTTGAGGTAGCTCACTCCCCCTCTCTCACTTGCTTGTTCCGTTTCTGCCGGCGCTGTAGGCTGCCCTTTTGTACTGGGCTTCTGCTTGCGTTGCCACCTTTTTCTGCCCACAAAGAAGTCCACAGCAGTCACGATAGACCTACGTTGAGCTAGCTCACTCTCCCTCTCTCACTCTCTCGTTGTGTTTCTCCCGGTGCTGCAGGCTGCCCTTTTGTACTGGGCTTCTGTCTGCGTTGGCACCTTTTTCTGTCCACAAAGAAATCAGCAGCTGTCCTGACAGAGCTCTGTTGAGGTCGCTCACTCCACCTGTCTCACTTGCTCATTCTGTTTCTCCTGGCGCTGCTGGCTGGCCTTTTGTACTGGGCTCCTGCCTGCGTTGCTGCCTTTTCCTGCCCACAAAGAAATCTGCAGCAGTAACAATAGACCTCCATTGAGCTCGCTCACTCCCCCTCTCTCACTCGCTCATTCTGTTTCTCCCAGCGCTGCAGACTGCCCTTTTGTACTGAGCTTCTGCCTGCATTGGCACCTTTTCCTGCTCACAAAGAAATCCACAGTTGTCTCAACAGAGTTCCGTTGAGGTCGCTCACTCCCCCTGTCTCACTTGCTCATTCTGTTTCTCCTGGCGCTTCAGGCTGCCCTTCTGTACTGGGCTTATGCCTCTGTTGGCATTTTTTCTGCCTACAAAGAAATCTGCAGCAGTCCCAACAGAGCTCTGTTGGCCTCACTCTCTCCCCTGTCTCACTCACTCGTTCCGTTTCTGCCAGCGCTGCAGGCTGCCCTTTGGTACTGGGCCCCTGCATGCATTGCTGCCTTTTTCTGCCCACAAAGAAATCTGCAGCAGTCCCAACAGAGCTCCATTGAGCTCACTTACTTCCCTCCCTCACTCGCTCATTCTGTGTCTCCCGCTGCTGCAGGCTGCCCTTTTGTACCAGGTTCCTGCCTGCATTGGTGGCTTTTTCTGCCCACAAAGACATCTGCAGCAGTCCTGACACAGCTCCGTTGAGCTCGCTCACTCCCCCTCTCTCACTCGCTCATTCTGTTTCTCCCGGCACTGCAGGCTGCCCTTTTGTACTGGGCTCCTGCCTGTATTGGCACCTTTTCCTGCCCACAAAGAAATCCGGAGCTGTCCCGACAGAGCTCCGTTGAGGTTGCTCACTTCCTCTGTCTCACTTGCTCATTCTGTTTGTCCTGGTGCTGTGGGCTGCCCTTTTGTACTGGGCTCCTGCCTCTGTCGGCATCTTTTTCTGCCCACAAAAAATTTGCAGCAGTCCCGACAAAGCTCCGTTGGCCTCACTCCCTCCCTCCTCCATCTCACTTGCTCGTTCCATTTCTGCCGGTGCTGCAGGCTGCCCTTCTGTACTGGGCTCCTACCTGCGTTGCCACCCTTTTCTGCCCACAACTAAATCCGCAGAAGCCATGATAGAGCTCCATTGAGCTCGCTCGCTCCCCCTCTCTCACTCACTCATTCTGTTTCTCCCACTGCAGCAGGCTGCCCTTTTGTATTCAGCCCCTTTTGCTGCCTTTTCCTGCCCACAAAGAAATCTGCAGCAGTCCCAACAGAGCTCCGTTGAGCTCACTCACTCCCCCTCCCTCACTCGCTCGTTCTTTATCTCCTGGCGCTGCAGGCTGCTCTTTTGTACTGGGCTCCTGCATGCGTTGTCGCCTCTTCCTGCCCACAAAGAAATCCACAGCAGTCCCGACAGTTGAGTTGAGCTCTGTCACTCCCTCCCCCAAGTCACTCGATCCTAATCTGTCCCAAACACTGATTTCTGACATCGACTGTGGTATTGTGCGTCGGAAGTGCGGAAACACATTTCGCCTAGTATGTGAAAAATGACAGCTGTACTGTTCATAAGGAGGTGTGAAGAAATGCCAGTGTTGAAAATCTGGCTTGAAAATATTGCTAATTTCCAAATTTACAAAGGTGCATGGAACCTACACAACACATGCTCGTAACACAGTCATTTTAGGGAGTTTCATCACAAAATTTTCAACATAGGCATTTTAGGACCTCTGCTCATGAACAGTGCCACTGTCATTTTCTTAATCTGTCCAGAACACTGATTTCCCACAGAGACCGCGCTATTCTGCGCCAGAAGTGTGAAAACACAGTTTGGCCAGGATGTGGAAATTGACAGCTGTACTGTTCCAAGAAGCGGTCTGAAAAATGCCAATGTTGAAAATCTGGCATGAAAATATTGCAGATTCATAAAAGTTAGAAGTGCATAGCAACTCATAGCATACGCTTATAAAACAGTTATTTTTGGGATTTTCCACAAATTTCAGTATAGTCTTTTTGAGAGCCCACCTCATAAACACTGGCACTGTCGTTTTGTTAATTGGTCCTGAAAGGAGATTCCGTGCAGTGACCGCGAAATCACCTTTCGGGGCCGAATAACGACATGACAGTGCAAGAATTCATGAGGAGGGATCCCAAAAACCCCATGTTGAAAATTTGGTGCCAAAATTCCTAAAAATGCCATGAGATGTGCATCAAAGTTGGAAAAAAAAAAACTATTTATTCCATTATACAGCTTACCGGCATTTCCTTAGTTCGTAGTCGGCTTTGAAGAGTGCAGATGTGTTCCTGGTCCACCGAAGATCGTCGCACTGGACTCAGGAGGTAAGTATGGGGTGAGGGAGGGAGGTGTGGGGAGGCAGGTGTGCAGTGGGTGGGTGCGGGTTGTGGGGGGCAGGAGACCTCCGAGGACCGTTTCCTTTTACAGGTTAAAAAATAAATAAATCGTGGGACCGTTTTTTATTTTACAGGGGCATATGGCATGCTGGGGTGGGCTCCCAGTGTGCCAAAGGAGACTTTCTTTTGGGGGGGAAGCTGTATTGGGATTGGGCACCCCGTCAGCAGACAACAAAAGCGGAAGGGGGTTACATAATGCAAACGTGGAGTGGACTCCCCCATCGGCAAGATAAATCTTGCGGCACTGAACTTGATGGGATTGGGGCCCCGTCAGCAAATAAACACAGTCGTGGAGTACATGCTGCCAAGGGGATTGGGCACCCCTCGGGAGTTAATATTGTTTGTGAACCCGGCAGCAAGCCGCCGCCATGTTCACAAACAATATCAGTTTTTCAAGATCCCGCCCTGCAATGATGGGTCACTCCCTCATTGCAGCGAATGGCTGACGCTGCAATGACGAGGCGGCCCCTGATTGCAATGGCTAACTTTTTACAAGTTGGTGGCACGCTGGCTGAACTACTGTCAGCAGTAGCATGCCACAGCATTGGGGGAAGTGGGCCAAGCCTTTACAGGCTGTGGGGGCATTGGCCACAACACTTCCACGCCTCCTCAACCTGCTTCTGGAGAAAGCTGCCTCAATATGTTTCTTGCGCATGCGCGCAATCAACATAAAAATGTCTGGAACTCCTTATGCATGTATACACACACACACACACCAACAAGAGCTTAACCTGCTTCAGTATGTTGGTTTGGATTTGTATCCCCCCCAAAAAAAAAAAAAAAAATAGGTATTTGTCTAGCCCTTCTTTTCTGGTCAACAAAAATTAAATAAATAGAGCCTTTAAACCTTGTTTAGGTTGAACTGAAGGCCAGGACCTCTGTTTGACAGCCTGCTGAAGCTCCTGATGAGTAAAGTCGGCTTAACTGCCAGTATGTGCTACTTCTTGAGTTAATTTTTAATAGTTCATTTTGTCTGGGTGGTGTGCAGGTTACCAAGTCAGAATAGGAGAAAGATTTGGGGGTGATCATCACAAGTGACCTGAAATGCTCTGTACAGTGCAGGAAGGCAGTAGTCAAAGCAAACAGAATGTTGGGCTGCATAGCCAGAGGAATAACTAGCAGGAATGTGGCGGTCATTCTGCCTCTGTACTGATCCATGGTGGGTCCACACTTGCAGTACAGTGCACAGTACTGGTACCCATGCCTAACAAAAAAACATCAGATCTTCTGGAAATAGTCTGCAGGAGAGCAACTAAATTGATCCATGGTCAGCAGGGTAGGACATAAGAAGACAGACTCAGAGATCTCAGGATGTAACCCCTGGAGGACAGGACGGAGAGGAGTAACCTGATGACTGAAACATTTAAATACCTCAGTGGCATAAACAAGGTGAACTCTGAAGGTCTCTTCAACCTTAGCAGTAATAAAACCACTAAAGGACACTGCCTAAAGCTGGTGGGAGGATGATTCAAAAGGGAAATGAGAAGGCATTTTTCACCAAGAGGGTGGTGGCTAAGTGGAATGAGTTGCCAAATAAGGTGTTATCCCTAAAGACAGAGGACAGTTTTAAGAGGGGTTGGGACAAAGTAAAGAGGAGGTTTGCAATTAAAGGTGGAAACATTGGGGGGGGACGTCTTTCAGGGAGGGGGAACTCCTGATGGGAATGGGGACATACCTCTCAGTTATCATCACTGAAAGATCCGTATTATGAGAAGACAAGATAGACCTTTTGGCCTTCTTATGTTGGCATTTTTCATGTGTTATTTTCTCATGAAAGTTTTTTAAGGTATCCTGTTACAATGACTTTTCCCCACATCACATCATATCCATTTCATAATTTCCAATCCATTTCATAGGTTGATGTGACCAGTTGAGTGTAATCTTCGAGTAGGGTAGTGCAAGTAACAGCCTTCTACTGTCATCTTCATTTTACCCTGTGCACCCCCACCCTCCAAATTTCTAGCTCTCCTCCCCTTTCCCCAAATTGCTCCCCCTTACTGGCCTCCCTTGATCTCTCACAGAATGTAAGGGACCCCAAATGCTCTCCATGGGTCCCTCTCCTACCCCCCAAAAGGCTTGTATCTCTCATCTACTCCCTTCCCCCACTATCCCTCCTATTTCCTTAGACTTGCAGTCCTCTTGCAGGGTTCTCAGCATCCTGAAGGGGCCACACTGCACCTAGGCATGTCTCCTCTACTTCCCTTCCCCCATTCTACCTTTTCTCCCTAGCCTTCACAGTCCCCTTGCAGGGTTCTCAGCACCCTGAAGGGGTCCTATTTGGCCTTGGCTTGTCTCCTGTCCTTTCCCTCCCCCATCTACCTTTATCCCTAGTCTTTGCAGTCCCCCTTGAAGGGTTCTCAGCATCCTGAGTGGGTCCTACTGCTCCTAGTCTTGTCTCCACACGTTCTCCTCCCCCATCTACCTTTCTTCCTGACCATCGCAGTCCCCTTGCAGGGTTCTCAGCATCCTGAATAGGTCCAACTGAGCCTTAGCATATCTTCCCTATTCTATTTAGCCACTATCTTGGCTTTCCATGACTACTAGCAGGGTCTAAAGCAACCTGATGGACTACTGATTAGGCCCCATCCCCTCCAAAGGTGCGAATTCTCTTCCCCTCAAAGGTTTAATTATCACTCCCTCCTCCCTCCCTCTCCTATCAATCTCTTAATCCCTATCTACTGACCTTCCCAAACCCCCTTGCAGGGCAACCTGCATCCTGAAGGGTCCTCTCTTGGGTTAGGTCCTATTCCCCCTCCTAGCATTTAAGTCACACCTCCTTCTTCTCTCTCCTCCCTCTTTAAATCCCTACAGCCTTATCCCCCTTTCTATCTAGCCCCATAGCCCCCTTGCAGGGTTCCCCACATCCTGAAGGGGTCTCTCTGGGACACCGCCTTATCCTTTCTCTCTCTCTCTCTGGTCTCCCCAGTTCCCTTGCAGGGTTCCTCACATCCTGAAGAGGTCTCCAGGGACACGACTCTGCCCTCTCCCCTGACCTAACCCCTCCCTGTCCTTTCCCCCGAGGCAGTATAGCATAGTGGTTTAAGGCTCTGAGCTGCAAACTTGAAGACCTGGGTTGGAAACCCACAACCCCCACTTACATACTGTGTGACCCTGAGCAAGTCACTTAACTTCCTTGTACTCCCAGGTCACACCTGAAAGCATGCTTCGGCTTAGTGTGCCTTTCCTGGTTAAACAATTTCCCCTGCCCCCTTTTTTTTCACGTAAGCACTTGTTTACTTATTATCCCATTACTTAATATGGTCCACTCATTCTACCTATTATGTGCAACACTGTTGTAACACTGTTTGTAACACCTGCCTTACAACTGTATGTTAATGTTAACCATGTAAATTGAATGTTTAATGTCTCATTCCTATTGTACCCCTTCCCTCCAGGTTGCTCCGGGAGATGAGCAACTTGTAGCTCAGTGTGCCTTCCTGGTGAAACATTTCAATAAATAAGTAACATTTATTATTGCCTGAATAACAGGAATAATGAGATATTAGTCAGGACTGAATAGGGGTATTTTTCTTTACTCATGATATTTTGACTTGTGAACTACAAACCATTAAAACATTTAAAAAAAACTTAAAAACTCTTCTACTGATGAAAGTATAATTAATAATTAACTGACAGTGAATTTTTTACTTGTTTATTTATATGATGATTTGTTTAAAATTGTATTTGCCCGAGAGGGCATAAGTAAGAAATAAGACACAACGGGATGAGCATTAGACAGTTCTTATCCACCTGGCCAACCCAGCCTTCCTTCACATGCCCATCCCCTGCTCACCCCCCTCAAAACATTCTTGTCACCCCCATCCAGCCAATAATAGGGAACTTCTTGCCCTCCTTAGGATAATCTCCTTGCTACTACTAATGTCAGGCAACATCCACCCCAACCCAGGCCCAGTAACACACAACCAGCTTCAGTCAACCCCAGGGCTATGCATAGCCTCAATGAATATTTGTAGTCTACCTAAAAAAAATGCACCCCTACAATACTGGCTAGCACAGCACCAACCTGACATCCTGACATTAACGGAAACCTGGCTTTCCAAAAAGACCTCTGACTCTTTCGTCTCTTTCCTTGGCTTCTCTCTCATCAGGGAAGATAGAAAGGGAAAATGAGGTGGTGGGTGTGCCTTTTATGTGCGCAACTTTCTGCTGTACCAAGCCCTACCTGTTCCTACTCTGGACCATGGGGCCCAAGCCCTCTCACTCAAACTTACCCCTGACCCCAACAGAGCCCCACTAATTATTACAGTTGCCTATATCCCTCCAAGAAACCAATCTGCTGCTACCCAGTCGCTCTCAGACTACTTCACTAGCCTTCCCCACAAGGTGGAACAGATACTAGTCGGGGACCTCAACATAAACTGGCTAGCTAGCTCAGCAGCCCATGTCAAGGACACCTTTGCAGCCCTCGACCTATCCCAACTAGTATCCCAACCAACTAGGACAAACCCCTCCAATGGAACTCACACCTTACTTGATATCCTGCTTACATACCGTCCACACCGAATTTCAGACTGAGTGACCACTCCCTGATCCTCTTCTTCTGGTCTTGTCAGTTACCTAAACCTCCTTCCAATGTCACCTCCTGTTGCTGTTTACAGCCTGGTGGTCTCACCAAGCTCAAACAGAACCTGTCAAACTGTGACTAGTACCCTATTACTCAGGCCTTGAACATAGACAATGCCCTAAACTATTTCACCTGCACCTTCAACAGAGACTGTGATGCCTATGCCCCATTCACCAAAATGACCACCAAGAAGCGTAATGCACCTTGGGTCACCCCTGCACTGCTGCAGCAGCTTAATCAAAGAGACAACCTCTAGCACTGAGCCACTGCCTCTGGCTCACAGGTGGACAGGCAGGCATACAACACCGCTCGCAACAAGTGCACCTGGGCAATATGCAAGGCCAAGGCAGAACACTACAGAACCACCCTGGCCACCTCCTGGAGGAGCACACAAACATTTTGGGACAACATTAAAGAACTTAATGGGAAATCCCGCACCCCTCCCCCATCCCAACTTAACATTAATAGCACCATCTCCACTGACCCCCTATGCATTGCTAATTGCCTCAATTCCACCTTTTCCAACCTTAGCACAGTCCTCCCAAGTAACTTCTTTGACCCCATACAGCCCATCCCAGTGTCTAATCTCCTATGCCCCACATTCTATCTGAGTTATCACCCCTCTGGAAGCTAAATCGTACCTGTCCAAAGCCCTCGGTGACTCCAATTACAATAAAGACTCCTTTGACATGCGAATCCTTCACCTGGCCCTAGACTCCGTCCTCTCCCCACTCACAGACCTTCTCAATCTCTCCTTGTGCCTGGGACAATTCCCAACTGCCTGGAAAACAGCAGTAATAACCCCAATCCTAAAAAGTGATGACTGCTCCTCCCCCAACAACTACTGGCCCATCTCCATTCTTCCCCCACTCTCTAAAGGCCTTAAAAAAATCCTATCAGACCATCTCTCTGAGTACCTCCTCACACACAACTTATTATACAGGGAACAACATGGCTTCAGAGCCAGTCACGGCACAATCACCGCCCTTACGGAATTTTCTAATTCTCTTCACTCTGCTGTAGATAAAGGACGCCTTGCCAGTGCCGTTTTCATTGATCTCTCTAAGGCCTTTGACACGGTCTCCCACCACCTTCTTTTGAACACACTTCAGCACATCGGGGTATCACAAGGTCCCTTCTTCTGGTTTTCCAGCTATCTCTCCTCTAGATCCCAGTGTGTGAAAATTAACAACACCCTCTCTTCCACCCTACCAGTGCTCTCTGGGGTCCCACAGGGCTCCATTCTGGGTCCTCTGCTCTTTAGCATTTATCTTAATGCCCTGCCCAGCTCCTGCTCTGGGAGTATACTCCTTTATGTGGACAATGCAGTGCTATTCGTCTCCCACGCTGACCCTTCTACACTCCAGTCCTCCCTCCAAGACTCCTTCACACAAGCTGAAAAATGGTTGCTGACCACAGACTAGTGGTCAACATCAAAAAAACTAAAGCCATGCTCTTCATTCACTGCCAAAACAGGGCTAAGGACTATCACCTGAAGATCCTCTCCAGTTCACTCATCCCTCTGGAACAGGTCCAAATCTACAAATACCTGGGCGTAACCTTTGACATCACCCTCTCGTTCCACGAGCACATCAGATCTCTCCTCTGCCACCAGTTCCTGAATCAGCCTTTTATACCAGCATAAGGACTGCCTAATGCCTGAAGCCCTCCATCTGGCAGTCACATCCTCAGTCCTGTCAGTTGTGGACTATGGGCTCACAATATATGCTGCCTCTAACCCCACTGCACTGAACAAAATCCAACTGGCAATAAATAAAGCATGTCGGCTCCTCACTAGTGCAGACAAGTGAATACATACCTGCACCTTCTACTCCCTCACCAATGTTCTCACACTAGAGGAAAGACTTCAATACCAGACATGTCTCCTTACCAAAAAAATCCACCTGGGTTTGACCCCCGCTGGGGTCACAACTTCACTTATCTCAGCCCCTCTCTCAGTGGCTACTCGCACTACCACCAAGAATGTCTGGAAGGTACCCAGGGTTAGGACCGCATTAGCTCAAAGATCCTTCCCCTTCAGAGCCCCCTCCTGGTACAGTGCCTGGCCCCCTGCTATCACCTCCATATCCAAATTAGGTCCCTTTAAGTCTGCTCTGATAACTCACATTTTGTCCTCTCGCAACTGCCAGTGTGCTCGCTAAATCTTGTCCAACACCCTGCTGTAGCACTCTGGTAGAACCATGCCTTCCACTGACAATGTCTCCACTGAGGCAGCACCCAATCTTCCTCCTCTGAAGCCTGCTGGTCCTATGTCTAACATATTAGCATCATAGCTTTTATTTGTGATAGGAATGTTTAGCAATGCTTTCCCGAGGCAGCACCCTGTTAGATAAATGTATCCATGCGTCTCAACCACCTTACTTAGCTACCACATGTATAGGACAAGTACTTCAACTGATCAACTGTTTACACACTTGTATGACACCTCCCTGTAATCAACTGTTGCTACTGTAATCCTGTTAGTATCTGTTGTTGTTATTGTTTCTTACTCTATATCTGATGCGGAGCTTTGGAAACGAGTCTATGACTCAAAGGGTTGTAATTCCTATATTCTTAAATTAAAAAAAAACAAAAAAAAAACTAATTCACAGCAAGGGGGCATAAGGAGGCTCGAGACCGCAGGCTGAGTGCATCCAGCCCCCTAGCCATGTGTTAGAACTGTCTAACACACACCGCAGAGTGGCTTTTTGTGCTTATAAAATGGGCCTTCGTATTTTAGATGCATGAAAAAATTAATATTGAAAGGTTAGAATAATAAAAAAGTAATTTCTTTTGTCTATATGTTACATAAAATAGTTCCACTGCCCACATCAGCTTGCTATGCATTTTTTTTACTTAAGTGTGTTGGCCTATTCTGGCCACTATACCTATCCTAGTACTCTAGCTGGTTGCCTTGGCTCCCCCCTCTGCCGCACCCCCACCCCCCACCGTACACACACAGAGTAAAGTATTATAAAGTTGGTAGATTGTGCTGGTGAGACTTTTTCAGGATGTTTTTAATTTTTTATTCAATGTATGGAGGACTAAGGGACAGAAAGCGTGCATGTACTGGTGTTGGGGGGCTCCATACTCAAGGGGGATCAGATGGGGTGGCAAGGGGGGAGAGGCACAGTCTGATATGGGTGGAGTCCATACCAGGATTAAAGGCAGACATGGCAGGACATGCAGTCCTAAGGTGTGTAAAGAGGGGTAGAAGGAAACCACACATTGTGGTACATGTGGGGACAAATGACCTAGTGGGGGAGACTGTGGAGGTAACAAGGGAGAGGACTGAGGAAGTGGGAAGGTTGTGTGAGGAGACTGGGGAGTCTGTGGCCTTCTCCGAAGTGCTCCCAGTACCCTGCGTAAGCACAGTGAGAAAGGAGAGGATTAGAGAGTTGAACACATGGTTGGTAGAATGGTGCCGAACTAAGGGGTATGGGGTTGTGGGCAGCTGGGGCAGTACCTGGGATAATAACAAACTGTTTGCAAGGGATAGGCTGCACCTGAGTGGGGAGGGGAAGAAGGTATTAAAGCAAAGAGTGGAGAGGTATATTGCAACAAGATTGGATTTAAACTAGATGGGGGTGTGGCAAGTGGACAGCAGGTAGGCAGGGATCCGATAAAATGGAGTCACAGCCTACCCCCCAGGCTAGCAAGGAAGAACTCGGGTGGCCAAAAAAGGAGGGAGTAGAAGGGAGGAGATGGAGGCTAGTGAAGGGAAGAGGGCATTATGGAGGGTGGTCTCACTGAATGCAAGAAGCCTAGGAAACAAATCCGCTGAGCTACAGGCACTCTTAGCACTGTGGAGGGTGGATATTGCAGCTGTCACAGAAATGTAGGCAACTGAGCACCAGGACTAGGATCTGGCAATCCCAGGATACAAATTATACAGGAAGGACCATAAGGGGGGGTGACAATCTATATGAGGGATGGGATCAAATGCACAAGGGATGAGGGAGAAGAAAGGAGAACAGAGGCAATCTGGCTGCAGCTCCTAGACTCAAGGGGTAGGAAACTGAGGTTTGGGGTGGTATACAGGCTGCCATCCCAGTCTGAGGAGCTGAACAGGGAGCTAGCGGGATAAATCAAAAAGGTATGTAGAAAAGGAAAGGTGGTCATCGTGGGGGATTTCAACGTGCCGGGGGTTGACTGGAGCATTCCGGTCACCTCCAGTGCTAGGGAACAAGTGCTCCTGGATGTGATCCAGGAGGGTCTCCTGACACAGTTGGTTACTGTACCCACCAGGCTAAAGAATACCTTAGATCTAGTATTGTTGAATGGGGAGGCAGTGAGGGAAATGAAGATAGAGGACCCACTGTCTGACAGCGATCATCAAACAGTGTGGTTTAAGATCACGATGTGTGGGGAACCAGAGAAATTGATTACCCGGGTGGTAAACTTCAGATGGGTGGACTTTGGGAGGATGCAGGAAGTACTGAAAGGGAAACTGGAGGGCATAAGGCATGAGATGGACGTAGAGCTGACTTAAAGAGGCAACAGAAGCCTGCACCAAGGCACAGAGTAGGAGAAGCAGAGCAAGAAAACCATGCTGGTTGAACAGCGAAGTTGTGGAGGTGCTGAGGGCAAAACGAGTGACTCACCGGAGATTTAGGAGGACAGGTTAGGAAGTGGACAGGGAGCAATATGCAAGATGGTCCAGGGAGGTTACCAGAAAAGTGAGAGAAGCCAAGGCCCAGAGGAGCTGTGATTAGCACAGGGAATTAATGGGGGGAGAAGGACTCTTCAGATACATCAGGAGAAAGAAAGTGCAAGAAGACAATAGTGAGGATAAAAAGGGGTGGGGAGTGGACAGAAAACGGGGAGGAGCAGGCAAAAGCACTGGATAAATACTTTTGCTCAGTGTTCACAGAAGAAAAGGGGGGACTGCTACCAGCATGGGCTGGCAGGGTGGGGACGGGAGGGGAGGAGAGAAGGCAACAGATGGAAGAATTGAGGCAAGTAGAGTCCTAGAGGGACTGAGGGCACTGAAGGTAGACAAGACACCAGGGCCGGATGGTATCCACTCTAGAGTGCTGAGGGAGATGGCAGAGGTGTTGGCGGAGCCACTGGCAGATCTGTACAGCACCTCCCTGGAGTCGGGATGTGTGCCACTGGACAGGAAGATAGCACATGTAGTGCCATTAGACAAGAGCAGGCCAAGGGATGAACTGGGTAATTATCGTCCAGTAAGTCTTACCTCCATAGTGTGCAAACTCATGGAAATGATACTAAAGGAAAGGCTGGTGTTGTACCTGGAGGACAACGGCCTCCAGGCTGTGAGGCAGCATGGGTTTGTTTTAGGGAAGTCTTTTCAAACCAACCTGATACAATATTATGACTGGGTGACAGGTGAACTGGATATGGGTCTTGCGGTGGATGTTCTTTACTTGGACTTCAGCAAGGTCTTTGATTCGGTGCCTCATGGGCAACTTGGGGAGAAGCTAACTGGTGTAGGAGCATGGGCAAAAATGATAAACTGGATTACAAGCTGGCTGAGTGGGAGGCTGCAACAGGTAGTAGTGAGAGGGGAGCTCTCAACTCCAAGGCCGGTGATGAGTGAGGTGCCACAGGGCTCTGTGTTGGGGCCAGTATTGTTTGGGCTCTTCATATCAGACATTGGACATGGGGTGGTGAGCAAGGTAAGTCTGTTTGCTGACGACATCAAAATTGGAGCAGTGGTGGATGGAGAGGAGGGATAGAAGTAGCTGCAGGGGGACCTAAGCAAGCTAGAGGAGTGGTCAGAGAGGTGGCAGCTGGGGTTCAATGCAAAGAAGTGTAAGGTTATGCACTTTGGCATGAAGAACCCAAGGAGAGAATATTGGCTGGGGGGGGAGTTAAGCTGGGGATCACAGAGGAGGAGGAGAAGGACCTGGGGGTAATGATAACGGGGACCATGAACAACACTGCCCAGTGCAGGAGAGCAGCTGCAAAAGCAAACAAAATGCTGGGGTGCATAGCGAGGGTTTTTTCATCCAGGTGAAGTGAGGTGATCTTGCCCCTCTATAGATCGCCGGTAAGGCCACACTTAGAGTACTGTGTACAATTTTGGAGGCCATACCTAAAGCGTGATATCAGGCTGCTGGAGGGGGTGCAGAGGAGGGCAACAAAGATGATATGTGTAATGGAGGGGGGAGAGACTATGACAGCAGGCTGGGAGACCTCAATATGTACACCCTGGAGGATAGAAGGGACAGAGGGGACATGATAGAGACATTCAAGTATCTGAGGGGAATCAATAAGGATGGGGCAGATGAGGTCTTTAAGTTAAGGAGGAGGAGGGTCACCAGGGGGCATGGGCTAAGAATCGAGGGGGGAAGATTTAAGAGGGAGATGAGGAGACACTATTTCACAGAGAGGGTGGTAGCAAAATGGACCACCCTACCAGAATGGGTGGTATTATGTAAATCTGTGAACAGCTTCAAAAGGGCATCGGACAGGGAACAGGGGTGTGTGAGTGAGGGTGGGGGTTGGCAGTGGGATGACAAAAGGGAGGGGGGTTGGGGCAGCTGCAAACTAGGGGTGTTGGCTGCACACTCGAGCAGGCTTAGATAGACCGGGTGGTCTGTTTCTGTTGGCATATTCGTATTTTCGTATGTTGTAGTGAGCTGCTGTAGTACCCTCCCTACCCCTGCATGCAAGAACGGGAAGAACAGGAGAGTGAGCTCCATCTGGATCTAGCCATCTCCTCTGAGGACATCTAATCAATAACTCCAGGGGTGGGGCGGATGCTGGACGTCATTGCACGTCCCCGCTCCCTGCCGACAGGCGGAAGTAAAAATGGGTGGGTCCTCCGTCTACATGAAGCCCTCCTCGGCTTCAATTACCCACCGTAGCTGGTTATCCAACAAGATACTGGTTCCACGGTGTTGGGAGTAGGGGAACTAGTGTTGAGGCCCTCCTCTGGGAGGCAAGCCGGGGTGACAGGGAGAGAGTACTGGCAGTTGACGGTGGTGGGAGTCCTGGGCCTGTGACCACGGCACAGCCTGATGGAGAGCCTGCTGGAAAAAGTACAATATATATATATAAACTGATACAAAAAGATAAAAGAAAAAAAATACAGCGAGTGATGGTTACTCCCCATAGAATGCTGGTCAACAAACTGGATAGCATGGGGGTAGGGGCCAAAATAACAAGATGGGTGGAGAACTGGTTGGCAGATAAGAGTCAGAGGGTGGTGGTGATTGGGGTGCACTCAGGGATCAGGCAGGAGAGGAGTGGAGTTCCCCAGGAATCAGTGCTGGGACCCTTCCTGTTCAATATCTATGTTCAGGACATCGCAGAAGGCCTGAAAGGGAGGGTGGCCCTCTTGGCAGATGACACAAATGTCTGTAATAGAGTTGACTCCTCTGGGGGGGTGGAGAACATGAGAAGGGACTTGAGAGTACTGGAGGAGTGGGCGGAGACCCGGCAGCTAAGATTCAACATCAGGAAGTGTGCTTTTATGTACCTGGGACACAGGAATCAGAGGGCCGAATACATGCTGGGAGGGGAGAAGGTCAGGGTGACAGAGGATGAGAGGGATCTGGGGGTAACAGTCTCCAGTAACTTCAAGGTAGGTAAACAATGCTCAAGGGCAGTGGGGAGGGTGTATGGGATGCTGGCAAGCATCGGCAGAGGGATCACCAGCTGGCGCAGGGAGGTCCTGGTGCCACTGTATCAAGCCCTGGTGAGGCCACACCTCGAGTACAGGGATCAGTTTTGGAGGCCCTGCCTGCACAAGGATATAGACTCAATCGAAAAGGTTTTAGGAAGGATGACCAAGATGGTACAGGGGATGAAGGGAAAACTGTATGAACAGAGATGCAGGGAGTTGGGGCTGTATATACTGAAGACCAGGAGGGAGAGGGGTGACATGATCAAGACCTTTAAATACATCAAAGGGATGACCAAGGGAGGCACAGGGAAGTTATTCCACAGGAGGGAAGGAAACATAACAAGGGGGCATGGACTGAGACTCTGGGGAAGGGGGCACTTTAGGGGCAATATGAGAGGTCAATTTTGCACAGAGAGGGTGGTGGAGAACTGGAATGGGCTTCCGGAGGAGGTGGTGAACTCAGAGACTGTAGAGGGATTCAGGATCGCTTGGAACAAAACCACGGGGCTAAGGGGGTGCCTTAAGTTGTGGTAGGTTGGGAAAGTGGGGTAAGGGGCAGACTAGATGGGCTGTGAGGTCCTTTTCTGCCATCACCTTCTATGATTCTATGATTCTACCAGACAAAGACACTAGTCTGTGGTAGGGAAAGTCCTGTATTCGTGGTTAGTGGTATAACAAAAATGGCAGCGATTTAAAAACAAGCATTTGTCAATGCCGAATGTTTGCTTGCTGGCATTGGCATTGGTAGTGTAGGAGTTAGAAAGCTGCATAATAGGAATGGCAGTGAAGTATTGAACTGAAGCCAACCCCACCACCACCCTGCAGAGACTGACAGGCATTGGGGTGTGCCTTTGGGTGGTCAGGCATAACGGCCACGCTATTTCACCACACTCTACCCTGCAGACACTGACAAGTGTCACGGTGTGCCTTGGGATCTTTGGCTCTTATGCTCACCCCATTCCATCAGGAAATATGGTGAGATGGGTCCTATATAGGAGAATGGGGTGAACTTTGGGGCCGAAGAGTCCAAGGCACACCTCAATGCCTCTCACTGGCTGCAGGGTGTGAAATGATATGAGCATTACAAGCGAGAATCCCAAGTCACACCCCTGATGCCTGTCAATCTCTATAGGGTAGAATGTTATGGGGGAATCACGTGATGAGCTTAACCGAGTGAGGCGCTCTCTGAACTGCTCCGAGGCCCGCAGCTAATTCCTTACGTTAATTCTCTTCTGGTCTATCTTGATTGGCGGTAAATCACCCTGCCTTTAAGTGTAAAGGATCAGTGGACCTGGTAGTGGACTAATTGTTGAATACAGAAGGGGGTTTACCAGTTTTACATTGCGGTAAGCAGCGGCCGTCTGTGAGTAAATCCAAGCCGCGGGCTCAAACTGAAATGGACACCGAGAGTGTCGAACCCCTGGCAGGGAGGTCCCCGGCTTCCAAAAGGCCTAAGCCCCAGTTCCCCAACCCCAGTGAGCAGGAGGAGGTAGCAGATGAGGAGGAAAAGCCTCAAACAAGTAATGGAGACTTACAGGAGATCAAGCAGATGCTTCAGGGGCTAGTGATGGATTTTGCAGCAGTCAAGCCAGCGCTGCAATCGCTAGCCCAGAGAATGGGAGACACGGAGATCAGGATTGCGTCTCAGGAGAGAAGAATCTCTGCATCAGAGTAGGAGCTGGTGTTGGTTAAGAGGCAGGTCAAAAAGCTGGAAGACCAGGAGTTGAGGAGTAGAAGCAATAATTTAATCTTAACAGGGCTGCCAGAGAGGGCAGAAGGATCAGACTGTGTGCTGTTTATCCAGGATATGCTGCTTAAGTTATTTGGTCCTTCACCATATGGAGAAGCGTATAACCTTGAGAGAGCTCATAGGGCTCTGAGGGAGGTACCACCACCTGGGGCAAGGCCCCGACTTATCATTATGCGTTTTCTTAATTACAAAGAAAAGGTATATGTGTTAGCAGCTGCAAGGCAAAAGAAATCCCTGCAGTGGAATGGTGCCACCTTGTGGATGTTTCAGGATCAAACACCCACAGTGAGAGGAAAACAGAAAGAATATGTGGGCATTAAAAAGAAGCTATATATGGCAGGAATCAAGTTTCGGCTTCAATATCCGGCGACATTGGTGGTTCGGCTTCAAGCGGGGAAGAAGCGATACCCCACGGCTAAGGAAGCACTGGAAGGGCTGCGAATAGAGCTGCCAGACTTATTTAGAGCACCGACTTGACCTGCTTCAGATTTCTGGAAGAAAACTGATTAACCTCTTGAGCTGGGACTGTGGACTGGCTATTTCTTTATTTTTTGTGTGAATGTGTTGGGATTGAAACTTCAATCAGATGGTGGGAGGAAGGGGTTGGGAAGTGGGATGAACCGAAATTTCAGCAATATTGTAGATTCCACTGGGTTTAACATGAGTCAGCCATGAGGGAGACTCTGAAATAGGTTGTTACGAGTTGGGGGAAGGATAGAAATTTAAAGGGAGCAGAAATGGGAGAGTGGGTGAACAAGGCTACGTAAGGAGGGATAGAGGGTATTTGGAAAAAGGATGGCATTTAATTTCGAGCTGCTAGGAGGGTCTACTAAAAGGAGTTCCCCAGTCATTGGTCTCCAGGTGCTTGCAGCACTAAGGATTATTTTTGCTTCCTAACACCCCGATAGTTTAGGGGAAGGACAAAGGAGGTACATCACGGTTGGGGTAAGATGAGGGCTAATGACCTCGATAGTATCTAACATGGTAATCTGACCTGCAGATGGAGTGAGGTCAGTAATCAGAAAGGGATTTAAGGTCAATGTGAAGGTAAAAAGTAATATTAGGTAAACTAGCAGATTGAATGGGGTGAAAGGGGCCCGAGGCCCGAACTAATGGGACAGAGAATGGGAGGGACATTAGTTTATAGTGGTAAAGGGGGGGGTCAGAGTGGGTTTATATTTGCTGCCCCCCTGTACTCTGAGTAAGAAAGAAAAGGATAAGGGTTTTTTTTTTGTTGCCTTTCTTTGACAGGGGGGAAAGTTCCATCCTGAGTGGATAATGGTTCTGGAGCTAGAGGTTGGATATCTGGTAGGGATAAGAACATGAGGGTTGTTGGGTATCTAGGGCTATGATGGAGAACTGGCTTCAAGATGGCTACAGCTAGATTCCAGAGAGCTTGAGGTCATAGAGGGACAGGGGAGTGGTTCAGGAAGGAGCTCATCGATGGTCCGAGGAATCATAGGCATACGATCCAGGGATCGGGGGAAGGGGATGGGGGAAGGGGGGTTCTGGAAAGAGAGAGAATCCACCTGGGCAGAGACAAAAATGGCAGGCTTAAGAAGGGTTTTGGAGTTTAGTAGTCCCAGTATGATTCTCAGACACAGGAATGGCGAGTATTAGATTAATTTCATGGAATGTTAAGGGGCTCAGGGGTAGTGTAAACTGCTGATTATTATGAGACACCTGGATCAGTTGGGGGCTCATATTGTCGCTTTACAGGAGACTCATTTACAGACCGAGGAACTGAACAGCCTCAAGTGATTATGGGTGGGTCAGGTTTATGGAACAGGTAAGGATAGGGCTTCAGGGGGCGTAGTAATCTTAGTCAGGAAGTCATGCTCGTATAGAGTGGAGCAGGTGATAACAAGAAGCGACGGTAGAGGGGTTTATATATCTGGTTTACTATATGGTAGGGCTACCTTAGTAGCCTCCATATATGGCCCGACGCCCCCCAACCCGGAATTCTTTGCCTTGATAGAGAGAGAGAGATGTAGTTGGTTTTTCGGGGCATGTGCTTATTATAGCAGGGGATTGGAATGTCTATGCGGATAATTGGGTGGACAGAATCCCACCAGTGAGAGGGCCATTAACAAAGGCCCAAATGGCCTTGAATAAAATGTTAGAAGCTATGGCTCTTGTGGACCTGATACGGACTCATGCGGTTGGGGGCAATAATATGACATTCTACTCGTCGGCACACAAAACTCAGTCTCGTATTGACTTCTTTTTAGTTGATAGGGAGGTATTGGCGGGCATCAAAGGGGTGGAGACGGAAGCCAAAATCTTTTCTGATCACTCCCCAATTAAGTTAACTTGGGAACTGAAGATCGGTGCATCTAGACCATTCCGATGGAGGTTAAGAGATTCGTTATTGGCAGACCCAGTAACTAAAGACGAACTTGAGGGAGCTTTGATACATATTATACAGCAACAATTGCCTATGTAACCCCCCTGCAAATGGGGGTTCCCAAAAGACTTCCAGGAGCTTGCTTGAATGCTCTAAGCCTGAATGGTGTTTGGCATTTAAACCATTTATCAGTGAGTGTTTTTAGAGCCTCTGGTACTGTCTCTTTAAGAGCTGTCTGCTTGCAGACATAATTAGTTTGTATGGGGGGACTGTGTGCTTCTCTGTTTGAGTACCACTCGAGCTGCTGCCAATTCACTCCATTTTTGCAGTCACTAGAGTGCAAAGGAACCTATCTGAAAGATGTAACTGTTTGCCAGAAATCATTTAGAGTAATAATGAAATTACAGTTTGTCTAACCTGCTTTCTTTGCAGTCAGAACTGTGTCTGCCTAGTTCCCATTCTGGTTTTGAACTGCTGAACTGGACCAATCAGTGTGGGGTAAGCTAGCTCTAAAATGGTGCCTTGGACGAATCAGAACTTGGACTCATAATCTGAGCCAGCCACAAGAGGATTGTATGGGCAGTGACTCTGGGAGATGTAGTTTAGACTTCGGCGCCTTTTTGGACCAACAAGGGCAGTCTATTGTGAGTGACAGCCAATCCAGCCAAGAACTGGGAGGAACTCAAAGGAAGTGCCCGGTTTTGTCTGCTGGAGTTCAGTTGAGCTCTGGCAGTGAAGAAGGAAGGAGCCCTGTGCTTTTTCAGTGTGCAGTTTTAGTCGGGAAACGTGTGTAAGGCCCAGAGTTCCGGTCTGCAGCTTATGTAACTGCTTGTTAGGACTGAACTGTCCTGTGAAGAGAATCAAAGGATATCTGAAGAGTAGAAACCAGGCTCACCCTGTAGAAGACTGGAGAAATTGTTGAATTGCACTCGGTCTGTCAGGAACTGAATCTGCTGTGTGTTCTCCCAGGTATTGTGCAGTAATTGCGATCGAGTAGAGAAGCAGCCTGCCTGGTATAGTACTTTCTGTTTTACCATATAAATGTGTGAGGAGGCTTGGTTAGCTCAAGTGAATCCTGCTGCCATTAAAGGACTTTTGCCTGTTGCAGTTTGCCATATAAATGTGTGAGGAGTCTCGTGAGCTCAAGAGTAGCCCTGCTGACATTGAAGGACCCTATCTTGTTTGGAGGTCGTGAGTACTAATTCAGGGTCGCTCCTGTTGAATTGCCACATTGAATCCAAATGGAAGCACTGTACTGCTGACTGTTTAAACTAATTTTTCTTTTCTCTGTGGGAAAGGCCCTCACCAGCTGCCACGGTTTGACCAGCCACTAGGGCTTGGGGTACCCAGGGACAGTAACTGGTAGGGATAGGCCTGTGCACAGAGCCATAGGTAGATGAGTAAAGTGATAAGCTAATTAACCTGATTTCCTGTCCTTGTTATATTCCCTAAATAAATCAGAGCTGCTTGTTTCAGCAAAGTTATACTGCCTGAGGTATTTGTCTATGTTAAAGTATTGTACTGTGATTGTTGCACTGTATCTTATTTTACAGGAGGTCCCAGTGCCTGAACCAGCCCTGGGGTAAGTGTATACTGTGAAGGTAATTCTGATATATTGTGTGGGCCACTAGTGGGAAGAAAGGGGGGTTGCAGTGTTCCAGAGGGCTGTGACCAAGTAAGTTTAACTATTGTAAACCCTGACCTCTGGGTGGAGGCACCCGCCATTGGATCCAGGCCCCTCAACCTGTTAGTGGCAAATCAGGCAGGGGTAGTAGCCCCTGGGATAGCGCCATCTAGGGGTTACACCTACACTATTAAACAGGAAGCTGGCATGGCCAACTTGTAAGGTTCTGTATGCAGGAATGGCTCGGGAGCTGGCAGCCCAGAGGAAGGCAAAAGAGGACTTTATACTAAGAGCTATAAGTTATCTGACTCCCATGGAGGGGTCCACAGAGGAAATAGATGGGGAGCTTAGAAGCTTAAGACGGGAGCTGGGGGATATTATTTATGGTAAGATAGATTTTTGGCTAGAGAAGATTAAAGCTAAATATTTATTGAAGGGAGATGTTCCGGGATGCCTTTTGGCGGCCAGAGTAAGGGAGTGGGAGGCGAGTAGGACGGTGACATCTATTCGGCATGAAGTGAAGGTTATAGCAGACTCTCAGGGGCTAGCAGACACGTTTGCATCTTACTTTAAAAATTTATATCAAATTGGGTATAGGGTGGGAGAGAAAGAAATTAGGCCTTTTTTGGAAGGAGTGCCTCTCCCGGTGTTAGATCCTGGGCAGGCCAGGGAATTAGCAGCGCCTATAAGTGTAGCAGAGATTACAGAGGTAACTAAGTCATTACCTTTGGGTAAGACACCAGGACCAGATGGCCTTACAGCGAAGTTTTATCAGACTCATGTACACACTATAATGCCCCTTCTCCAGGAGTTCTATAATAGTATAAGCAAGAAGGGGTGCCCCACTCCCCTCTTTACCAGGCTTATATTACCCTAATCCCGAAGCCGGGTAAACCTAGAGATGAATTAGGCAGCTACAGACCCATAGCATTAATGAATCAGGACGTTAAAATCCCTACAAAGATACTGGCTAAGAGAATTTGGCGGATAGCACCAGTTCTAATTAGTCAAGAACAGGTGGGATTCATGCCAGGAAGGGGAGCCCTTGATGCACTGAGGAAGCTCCATCATATTTTGAGTTATGCAGTGGACTCCCAATTACCCCTAGCGTTAATATCTTTAGACTCAGAGAAGGTGTTTGACAGGGTTTCGCATCCCTTTTTATTCGCCACAATGGAGAGGATGGGCTTTCCGGAAGGCCTTCTTAAAGGCATTAAAAATCTATATGCTGCCCCAACGGCTAGAGTTCTTTGTAATGGCTATATTTCCTGGGAGATTCAATTGAAAAATGGAACTTGACAAGGTTGTCCACTTTCCCCGATATTATTTAACATTTATTTGGAACCCTTGTTGAGGGCCATAAATATGGACAGACGGATAAAGGGGGTGGAGATAATGGGAAAAGAGCTAAAGCTCTCAGTCTTTGCAGATGACATATTGTTACATCTAAGGGATCCGGTGGAGGGGTTCGAGAAGACTAGAGAGCTAATTGATAGCTTCGCTAAAGTCTCTAACTATCAACTTAATTTGACTAAAACCCAGATCCTCCCCTTGATACCATATGTATATCAGGCAGATTTTGCCAAGATAAGAGTACAATGGGTGTCTGATAAACTTAAGTATCTGGGTATCTGGATTACAAAGAGTAATGATTTAGGAGCGGAAGTCAATATGGAGGGGACGCTGTCAGCTATTAAGGGGGATTTAATTAGGTGGAATAAGCTAGCCCTGAATTTTATGGCCCGGCTTAGGCTCATTAAAATGAATCTGCTACCGAGGCTATTATACCCAGTGGGCTGGATATTCAAAAGGGTTGCACCATGCGCAATAGGGTTGCGCCTGCGCAAGTCCAAAATTGTGCCATTCTGCCATATTCAGCAGGAGGCAGTTGCGCCCCCCAAGTCATGCTGAGCAACAGCGCAATGCTAATGAAGGCATGCTCAACTGGAGGGGGAGGAACCATGCATAAGCTGCACAGTCCGATATTCAGCCAGGCTGTGCAGAGTTGTGCAGGCGCAACCCCCAACCTGCGCCTGCACAACTTTGAGCAAAAAAAAAAAGGAGAAGTCGAGGGCCACCCACAGGTGAGCTGCCACATTGCAGGGTGCAACACAGCAGCTGCCACCTGTGGGTGGCCCTCCACTTCTTCCCTGTGCCCCCGCAGCCCAATCACGGGCATAATAGTAACCCCACCGACTGGCCGATTGTGCAGGCAAACCCGTAGTAATCCCTCCCGACTGGCCCCCGACCCCGTAGTAACTCTCGACTGGTCCAATTCGCGGCAAACTGTCAGTAATCCCTCCCCCAACTGGCCTGATCACGGGCAAACCCAGACATCCCCCTCCCCACTAGCCCAATCACGGGCAGAACAGAGTTCAACCCCCAAGAACAATATCCCTGGTGGTCCAGTGGACCGCTGGCCCGATGCTGGCATTAGAGTCCACCCCCAAGGTCCAAGTACCTGGTGATCTAGTGGCTCCCCACCCACCCAACCAACCATGGAGCCCACCACCCCACCCCCGTCAGCTGGCGGGATGACAGCACCCCACCCGCCTGCCGCCCACTGACTGACTGCTCGGTAGCGCTGCACCATTGGTTCAGAGCAAGAGCCACTGGCATCTGACTGCTCTAGGGTATGGCTGCATGCCCATTGGCTCTTGCTCTGAACTATCGGGCGCAGCCCAACCGAAAGCAGCCGCCGTCGGCGGGCGCGGCGCAGGCGGTGGGTGCTGCCGCCTGCCGGGAGGGAGCGGGGTGGGGGCCTGTGGGTGTGGGTGGGGCCACTAGATCACCAGGGTACTTGGACCTTGGGGGTGGACTCTAATGCCCACTTATCGGGCTTTATGTCCACTGGACCACCAGGGATATTGTTCTTGAGGGGGTGTTGAACTCTGTTCTTGCCCATGATTGGGCTAGTGGGTGATGGGGGATTATTATGGGTTTGCCTTCCATGATCGGCCAGTCGGGGAGGGGGGATTATTATGGTTTACGCCGCGATCGACCAGTCGGGGATTATTATGGGTTTGCCCACAATCGGGCCAGTGGGGGGAGGGGATTTACTGGCGTCCGCGACCGGGCTGCAGGGGGTGTCTGTCCCTGACGGTTGCTGCCTGGCAGGGTGCCAGGCACAAGTCGTCGGGGATCGGCGCACCTGCATGCTAATGGCATGCAAATTGGGCCATAAGTAGATGCAAATGGCCCCCCCGTGCCTTGCATGAATTATGGCCCCATTTGCATGTCACCTTTTGAATATCGGGAATTTGCACATGGCGCAATGGAACTTGCACCACCACATCTTGAATGCTCCACTCTGACCACTTGTGGTGGCGCAAGTTCCACTGCACCATGCACAGTGGCTGTGGCCGGGGGTGATATTCAAAGGAGTTGCTCAATAGCGCAACTCCGTTGAATATCACCCCGGCCACACCCCAGTGCAACTTATTTGAGCAGCTCAAGGGCAGGGACCCTGGTTTTCCATTTTTACCGGTAACACCGGTAACAATCACGGAATCCTGCTTGGTTTGCGGATTTTGAATTCTTGTACCGGTGCCTCACGGAAATTGCATGTCACTGCACAGAATCTCTAAGATTTCAGTATTTTTATTTTCTTTTCTTTGTCTCCTTCTTCAGCATCAGTCTCCACTTTTCAGGCTGAGTATTCCTTAGCTTCACCCCAGGTAATGCTCAGGAGCCCCTGTGATCCTGCCCCTATCCTGCCTGGGCTGTACCCCTGCCAGGTGGAAAGGGAGAGGAACCCAGGACCCTTCATACTCCTTAGTGTGTATCGGCAGCTCAGTGGGTACCTCATGGAGCCTGGTTATGAAGTCTGAGGCACCTGGGTCCCTTCTGCCAGTGGCCAATGTGGGGGGTGATCGTTCCTGGTTTTCTGGTCTCTGTCCCTGAGGGCACTGCCACTATTTATTTATTTATTTATTAACTTTTGGTAACCAGGTAAGTGCGTTAGGCAAACAATCCTGCCTATTTTCAAGCACGATCCGGGAGGGGAAAACTAGAGGAGATCCAAGGAGGGAGGGTACATGGAGACATGCCACTGCTCCACATCCTGGCTAGGGTCCTCCCCTCCTGATCATTCTGCAGCACCATTGTACCACCACCCATGGTAAAGCAGCAGGACCTGTAGCAGAACCTCCCTGGAGGAGGAGGAGGAGAGCAGTCCCCCAGGTGCTCGATCCTACTCCCATGGCCAAACCTTCAGCAACTCAAGTTCGCTTCTGACCCTGGGTTGCTGGCATTGCAAGTAATAGAGCTACTGCACTGCCAGCAGGCCGACCCAGATTTCAGCATCTTAAAATGAATGCTGCTGTGCTTTGCATTCTTTCTGCTTTGCTGCATATAGAGTCAGTAAGGAAATCACCCGCTCTGTTTTGTTGTAATCAGCCATTCAGTTTAACCACCATGCCTAGTGGTTAGAGTAATAAGCAGTAAATGAACTGGGTACATCCAGCAGACTTGGGTTTGATTCCCCAAACCTCCACTTGCATACTGTGTGACTCCAAGCAAGTCACTTAACCTCCCAGTACTTAGGTCACTCCTGAAACAGACAGTCCTGCCTAGTGGGCCTTACCTGCTTTCCAAAGAATATAAAAATAAAATACCAACATATGTTTACTACATTATAGGATAGTAGTCAGGTACCATGTAATTTACCTGAGTTTTACTTGGGCAGAAATGATTTTGTATAAGTAAAGATAAATGTTCAGATACATTTTATGTATTTTATAAACTTGTTTTTAGATTTTAGTCAGGTGTTGATTTTTAGGTGAAGACATTTTATTTCAAAGAAGCAAATTCAAGTATTTTTACCCCTGGCCATTCACTCCTTCAGGCCTGCAAGGCCCCCAACATCCCTGCTGAGTGCCAACCACCATCCACTGCCTCTTACTGCTGTGCTACCAGGTAACCCAAAGTAACCCTTCATTGAGGGGCCCCTACCCTGTGGAGGCTACCAGGGAGGAGAATTGCCCTAAAGAGCTTCCAGTGTATCCTGGACATGGCAGGGGTCAGAACGGACACATGTCTGGGGATTCTGGCTTATGGAGGGACCAACAGCTGTCCTTCGGTTGGTCAGCGGGTGTTTTCCCATTTTCTGGGAAGCGTGACAGGCCACACAATGTCAAGACACAAGCTGGTGTCCGTCACGCCCCTCCTGCAGTGAGGGCTGACATGTTGTCGTGCCTCTGGCCTCCACCACGGCCAGCAAATGCTGAGCCATGAACCCACCCTCCTCCCAGGAGAAGGTGAGTGGTTGTTGGGCACTCAAGCCTTCACCCACCAGCTGGCTCTCCAACACCCAAGTCTGCTTCCTAACCCTGGTCAGCAGTGTCACAGGCAGAAATCCAATTTAGGCAGGCAAATTATAGATAGGACAAAACAAAGGTAGTCCACCTTAATGGTGATGGTTCAGATTAATTCACATCCGAGTTCTAACAAGCAAGGCGACCAAGTCATTTGTGTAACTTGTGCATGTGGAGTGTGGGTGCTGAAGAAAGGGGATCATAGTGCTGTCACTACTGCCATCATCCCAGAGGGATGTGGACTGCATTGTTGCTACTGGCATCACACCAAAGGGGTGGGGACTGTAGTACTTTCGCCATCACCACTGGTGGATGGAGAATGTAGTACTGCTGCTGTCCCACCTGAAGAATGGGGGCCACAGTGCTGATACTGCCATCACACCAGAGGAATGGTGAATGTAGTACTGCTGCCATCACACCTACGGGATGGGGGCCACAGTGCTGCTGCTTCTGTCACACCTGAGGGAGGGAGGTTGTAGTGCTTTTGCTGCTGCCATCTCACCAGAGGGATAGGGGCCTGTAGTGCCGTTGGTGCTGCCATCATACCTGAGGGATGGGGCCGTAGTACTGCTTCATCACACCTTAGGGATGGGGGCTGTAGTGTTGCTGCTGTCATCACATCTTGTACCTAAAATAACTTTAAATTGGTACAAGGATGGAAGGATGTGTAATAGTGGAAATCAAAATTGCTAAAATGCATGTTAGCAGAGTTAAAAATTGTTAAATGAAGTACACAAAACCAAACACCGGTAAAAGCGGATTTTGGCTTAGCAGACACCGGTGACAGTACCAGTTTTTACAATGTGCAAAATGGAATATGCCTTTTCTCAATCCCGGTAAACCAGTGTCCCTGCTCAAGGGCTTGCGCCACAGAATGGTGCAGTTTGAATATCCAGCCCAGTGTATTTAGCTCCATATAGTATACCCAAAAAATGGTTTATAACAATCAAGAAAGTACTCTCATATTTCTTGTGGGATGGTAAACCACCTAGAAAAAGTACAATGATCTATGCCCCCCATTTAGGACGGCTTAAATTGCCAGATCTTTATTTGTATTATGTAGCAGGACAGCTGGGATGATGATCCGCTGGGGCTACAGTTTGAGGGAGAGGATTATATTCCGGAGTGGCTGTATTTAGAGTCTTATATAATGAGAGAAGCCGGGCTTTCCCCAGAAGCTCCTTTATATGCTAATATCGCTAAGTGCTTTAAGTTTGGAGTGGGAAGCCCAGTTACGAAGGGGGTAGAAGCCTGGTGGTCGTCTCTGACTCGGGCACAGAAAGAGGCTCAAATGAAAGATCAAGATCAGCCACTGGTGGGCAACCCTAATTTACTTATAGGCAATAAGGTACTTAAAGGGAGATGGGTCAGGTGGGCTTCGGGCTTGTACCTAAAGAATGTTATTCTAAGGTAATAGAGGGGCCCTCCCGGCGCAGTGTGACAGAATGCCCTTTTTTCAAAGATTGCAAATTACACAGATGTTGGAGGGGTTCTTAAAGAGGATGAGGGGTCTCTCGGATGACTCATTTAAATGGGACGAGCTGAGGGAGGTTGACCCGAAATCTAGACCTTTATCACAGATATATAGAGTTTTAGTAGAGGTTTTTGGTCCAGGCTCCCCCATATCGGTGTTGTATTGGGACGACAGGTTGGCCCCCCAAAATATTGATTGGGCCAGCGTGTGGAAAAATAGCAAATACATAACAATACCTAAATATAGAAGTCTGCATTTCTTTATTGCTTCTAATCTATATTTTACCCCTATGAAACTATTTGAAAGAGGCCTTAGACAGACAGACCTGTGTTTTAGGTGTGGTCAGGAGAAGGGGGATTTATTACATGTGTTATGGAATTGTAGCAAAATCTCACCCTTGTAGGGTGAAATTAAGAGGTGGATGGACCCAATGCTTGTTTACTCAGAATTCATTATACTGGAGATTTGTATCTTAGGGAATTTTTCACAAATAAGGGGCACTACATCAAAATATCATGTATCTCTAATTGCAGTCGTAGTCAAATCATTTGTGGTTTAGCATTGGAAGGACGATCGGCTCTAAGAGTACGAGCAATGGGTGGGAGATCTTGTTGGGGCCCTAAGCAGGGTCAAAAGGCATTTATACTCAGAGGGGAGGAAAGAACTATACACTGAAAGGTGGGCGTTTTTGGAGGCAATTTACTCCCAATAGAGGGACATTTGATTGACACAGGTCTGTCTGTAGGGCTGTGTTTAGCTGAAAACTTGAATCCAAATGACGTAAGGTATATGGTTAGGGAGATGTTAGGGATAGGTCGAGTTGACAAGCGGTCTAGTAAGGCTTGGGGACGTGCTTGAGTGTAAAAATTGAGGTCTGCCTTAATGCTGGGGGGTTGGGGATTCTCTCTCTTTCCAGGGGACACAGGGAGGTTTCACCCCCTATACAAGTTATAGCCTAGTTTGAACCTGGTCAGGAGAATACAGACCAAGCTGCATGGGATTTTAGTGGGAAGGAAATGGGGAAGGCAGGTGTGGTGAACAATATGTGGCCTAAATATGGGAATACTGTCAAGTTATGAGTGTGGCATGATTTGAGGGGGTGATGCCTTCCTTGTGTGTGTAAATACTTATAATGTACATAGTTTACACAATCAGTTTTTTGGATTGTGTATCCTGGGATGCCAGGGTTGTTTGTCTTGTTCGTATTTGAAATTGAAAACCAATAAAGTTGTGTTAAAAAAAAAAAAAATACAGGGTAGGATGTTATGGTAAGAAACCCTAATGCCTCAGGCATTGATTGGCATTTTCACTCCAAATTTTCAACATGGGTTTTTTGTGACCCCCCACACCTTATGAACAGTGACAATATCAGTTTGTTAGCCGAAAGCTGATTTCGCACAGCGACTACGCCATTTGGCACCACAGGTGGGAAAACACATTTTGAACAGGATGTGAAAAATGACAGCTGTACTGTTCATAGGGAGGTACAAAAAATGGCAATGTTGAAATTCTGCAGTGAAAATATTAAAAAAACTGGTGAAGTCACGAGCGTGTAAAGAAAATGCGCAACGCACACCCGTAATGCAATTAGTTTGGGGATTTTTTTACAGCAGATTGTCAACACAGGGATTTTGGAACCTCCGCTCATGAACAGTGTCACTGTGATTTTTTTAATCTGTCCCGAACAGTAGTTTCCTACAGCAACCATGTATTTCTGCGTTGGAAGTGTGAAAACACATTTCGGCCATGGTGTGAAAAATGACAGCTGTACTGTTCATAAGGAAGTGTGGAAAAATGCTAGTGGCGAAAATCTGGACTGAAAATATTAGAAATCCATGAAGTTACGAGGGTGTGTGGAAACTGCACAATGGTTGCTCGTAACACAGTCATGTTATGGACTTTTTTCACCAAGTTTTTATCATAGCCTTTTTAACACCTCTACTCATGAACAGTCACCGTGATTTTCTTAATCTGTCCTGAACATTGATTTTGCACACCAACTACACCATTGTGCGCTACATGGGCGGAAACATGTTTTGGGCAAAATGTGAAAAATGACAGCTGTACTGCTCATAAGGAGGTGTGGTAAAATGGCAATGTTGAAAATCTGGAGTGAAAATATTGAAAATTCGCTAACTTATGAGCGTGCGTGGGAACAGCGCAACGCATGCTTGTAAAGCAGTCATTTTTGGGAATTTTTTCACCAAATTTTTAACATAGCCATTTTGACACCTCTGCTTGTGAACAGTGTCACTGTGATTTTCTTAATCTGCCCAGAACATTGATTTCGCACACCGACCGCGCCATTGTGTGCTACATGCACATAAGCACATTTTGGGTGAGATATGAGAAATGACAGCTATACTGCTCATAAGGAGGTGTGGTAAAATGGCAGTGTTGAAAATATTGAGTGAACATATTGAAAATTCGTGAACTTACGAGAGTGGTAGGAACAGCGAAACGCATGCTCGTAAAACAGTCATTTTTGGGAATTTTTTCACCAAATTTTCAACACAGGGTTTTTGGGGGCCTGCCTCATGAACTGTGACACTCATTTTGTAAATCAGTCCTGAAAGGTGGTTCCGCGCAGTGACCGCAAAATCACCTTCCGGGGCTGATTAACGCCATGACAGTGACAGAATTCATGAGGCGGGGTCCCAAAAACCCCATGTTGAAAATTTGGTGAAACAATTCCCCAAAATGCCCGAGATATGCACTAAAGTTGAACAAACCATATTTATTACATTATACAGTTTACCAGCATTTCATCAGTTCACGGTCGGCTTTGAAGAGTGCAGACGTGTTCCCAGTCCACCGAAGATCGTCGCGCCGGACTCTGGAGGTAAGTATGGGGTGAGCTGGGGGTGTAGGGAGGTGGATGCACAGAGGGTGGTTGTGGGTGGGGGTAGTGGGGTCAGGACAGTCAGCGAGGGAAGGTTTTTTCTTTTTTTTTTTTTTTTTTTTTACTTAGATGATGCAGGACTTGTGCCATGCTGGGGTGGACTCCCAGCATGGCAAATGGAAGGTTGTTTGGGGGAGCATGGAGCCGACGGGGGATTGGGCACCCCCATTGGCCGTAAGAACTGTTGCCACGCTGGGGTGGGCTACCAGAGTCGCACCCAGTAGTCTCTTGTGGGGGGGGAATCAGTGGAGCCGATGGGGGACTGGGCACCCCCGTCGGCCTTACAGACTACTGCCACACTGGGGTGGGCTCCCAATGTGGTACCTGGAACTCTGTTGGGGAGCGCAGCACAGGCGATGAGGGATTGGGCACTCCACCGGCCATTCAGTGTGCGGGGGAGCGATGAGCATGCAATATATGTGTGCAGGTGGAGGACAAGATCAGCACGGATAATCTTATCACTGCTCACTGAAACGTAGCTCTCCCTTTCAACTGTATGGCACTGCATTTTCAACTGCTGTCATAGACAGCTGCAGCATTCATTGGCGAATGGTGGCTGCGCCTGAAAACACACTGACTGAATTGGAAGACGGGTGCCACACTTCTGAAAACTCAGATGATTGCACTATGTTTCTTGCACATGCATGCAAGCAAACATAATGAACATTCCATTTGGCTTCTTAATACATAATTGTTTATATGTGAGTGTGGTTACTTGAATTTGTTGCTAGCCACGTGTTAGACACTTCTAATGCACGACTACTAACCAATCAAAATATAGGATTTTCCCTACCCATTTTATAATAAGCTGCTAACAACATGTTTCCAGGTGTGTTCTTGGTGAATTAGCTGATCATGAGCACACAACCAAAATATCTGCATTAGCTGCGCATGCCTGGGTGAACATTCAAAAGGCAAAGAGTGAAACTATACGTATGTATGAGGCAAACAAAAAGTGGTGTGGAGTAAAATGACACCAGTACACAATAATGCTAGCAAAAAGTACTGTTTATTAGGAGCCAAAAAGTCAGAGCATGCAACGAAGCCCTAAAGCTTTGAATCACTCAGATTGCTTGTTGGGTGGGGGGGGGTTTGGTTCAAGTTGCTTATATGTTTATATAGAGTTACTGTTTCTTATATGTAATCAATAACCCATGACAGGGAATGGGGTTACTGGGGATTATCAACACACTGGATGTGTTGTGAGGTATGAGGCTGCAGGTCAAGTTCAAGTTTATTGCAGGAAAACTCCATTGAGCAAGCTCATTCACAAGGAGGTCCTGTGACATGTACACTTATAACGAACATACATAAATAAATAATTGATAGACAATAATATAACATGTATGCATGTGATCATATAATACAAGCAAGATACACTGTAACACAAGGTAGAGTGCCCACACACCACCTGGGGTGTTGATTAATCCCCTATAACCCCATACCTTGGAGTGGGTTATTGTGCTTATAACATGGGGTTACTACAGTGTTAGAAAAAGAAAGAAAATGCATATAAAATGATGAAAAAAATGAAGATTTTATTGAGTATCCTTCCCTCACAGAAAATAGTCCCACTGTTTCAATGCCTGTGATGAATACTGCAGAGGGTCTCTGTCTGCACAGATGACAGGGACACTCTTTGGAGAACAAAACAAGTCAAACTTATAGGCAGAAGATGATAAATTCCAGTGTGGAGTCCAGTACGCAAAACATAAGCTGCTCTGTGCAGTCCAGTTGTGTGACACACATATTATTCTTGTCTGTAGTCCAGTATGCAAAACATACCTCAGTGTCTGCAGTCCAACTGTGCAGATTACAGATCAGTTTATGCATGGTATGGTAAACTGAACTGACAGAGACAGACAGAAGAGTGCAGCAGCTGTGATTTACACACTGTTGGTGTATCTGTACTCTCCTGTCTCTTGCTCTCACTGTCTCTCCCTGCTGTGCCTCTCACTCTCTCCCCACAGCACATGGTGAAGCTACATACACCAAGAGGACCACGGTAAGCTGCTCTGTCTCTGTGTCCTGCACCATGCTGTTCCATCTGTACGTCTCTCTGTGCAGGGTGCAGGACCTCACAGATTTGGCCATCCATACTACATTTGCTACTTGTCCAATTCCTAGGAGCACACCAACTGCCACAGACAGCGACACTGAATTTCCCTGTGACAGTTCTGTGCTAGCTGGCATATATGTGAGCTGCCGTGGTGGTGGTGGTGTGGGGGGGGGCAGGAATGGAGGCCGGCTCCAGGGAGTTTACTCTCTCTCTCTGTCTTGTGTGTCTTACTGCCCAGGGAAAGTAAAATTCACCATTAAAACATCCATTTGCTGGTCTGTCTCCCCCCCGCTGTCACTGCCTACTGTCACTGCAACACAACATTGTGCAGCTGTGGGATGCCTGACAAGTGTGGGACAGTGAGGGGACATCATTGGGGGTGAGGGCTCACTCTATGTAGATCCACTGGCCACACATCCCATGAGAGATCTTGCCATGTGGACACCCGATGACTCTATCTCTGACTCTCACTTGGATAGGGAATTGAGCACAGGCTGTCAGCCAAACTGTTTACCCATGTATTTTAATGACTGCCTGTTGAAAATCATTTCCCCACACAAAGAGTGCAGGTCTGCCCAGGGATCTGTCTTTCCTGCCCCTTCACAACTAGGTGTGCGAATATCAGGAATTAAAAAATTACTTACCATAGTAATCTTGTTTCTTCTCAGTGATACTCAGGTATTCATAACTTTCTGCAGTGTCCCTTTAAGCCAGAACTGCTTGGAGAGTATAGAACACATGCAAATGATGGAACTCTTTGCACATTGCAACTATTCAAATGCTGCCTTGAACTAACTGTCTTAGTTTTAAACCCCCTCAGATTTCCTGGATGCCTGGAAAGGCAGGCTCCCAAGGACAATGAATACTGAATAACAATAAAAAATGATAATTAGGCCCATAATCCCACAAATAAACCCTCCAGCTGGGGGAGAAAATCAAAACAGGCACCGCAAAAAATGTCGGAATCCCCTGAAAGAAGGGTGAAAACAATATGAATCTTGTTTTAAAAAATGGTGCCAGAAAGTGGCATTTATATCTGAGGGCACAGTATTCGGGAGTGCAGAATCTATATGTTCTAGAAGAGGAGGCAGGGTGGGAAGTTATGAATACCTGAGTATCACTGGGAAGAAACAAAATTACTATGGTAAGTAATTTTTTCTTCTAACCCCAGTAATACTCAGGTATTCCTAACTTTCTGCAGACTACGAAGCAATAACTTTGGAGGTGGGCACAAACCTTATTTTGGAAACAGACTTTGCAGGACTGCTGTGTTGACTCTAGCATCACCTCTGGACTGAATATCCAGATTGTAGTGCTTTGTAAAGGTGTGTACTGTTTTCCAGGTAGCAGCTTTACAGATGTCCACTAGTGGGACATCCCTGGCAGCTACTAAAGTAGCAGCTGTTCCTCTTTTGGAATGGGCCCTCAATCCTGCTGGGGGTTCCCTTCCAGCCTCAGTGTAACAAAACTGGATACACTGAACTATCCATCAAGAAATGGACCTTTTCGATGCTGGGTTACCCTTTCCCACATCCCCATAGGTCAGGAACAGAGGAACAGCTGTGTCCTGTCCTGCCTATGGTCCTTAGTGGCTGTCATACAGTAGCTGAGAGCTCTCTCAACATCCAGACTGTGAAGTCTCCTTTCTCCAGAGGTAGAATGCTCAGTGAAAAAGACAGGTAGGGTAATGGTTTGGTGCAAGTGGAATTCAGAGACCACCTTAGACAGGAATTTCCTGTTTGTTCTCAAGACCACCTTATCCCTGTAGAATGAAATGTAGTCCTGTTCAATGCAGAGAGCCTAGAGCTCACTGATTCTTCTTGCAGAAGTCATTGCCACTAGGAAAACTGTTTTCCATGTGACATATTTCCTATTCAATGCAGAGAGCATGGAGTTCACTGATTCTTCTTACAGAAGTCATTGACACTAGGAAAACTGTTTTCCATGTGACATATTTCATATGAGCAGAAGACATGGGCTCAGAGGGAGATCCCATGAGCTTTGCTGTGCACACATTCAGGTCCCATGCTGGCACTAGTTCCCTATGAGGGGGGTGCAAATGGGCCATGCCCTTGAAGAACCTCCTAAAGATAGGATCTGAAGCCATTGACACATTCCTTCCAGCCGATATGTAAGCAGACACTGCAGCCAGGTGGACCTTGAGGGTACTGGACTGCAAACCCAATGAATGTAAAGAAGAGAGGAAATCAAGAACAGCTGGAGCCCCAGACTGTGTTGGTACCAGTTCTCTAGTTGAACACCAAATAGAAAACCGTTTCCATTTTGAAGCGTAGGTTTTCTTAGTGGAAGGCTTCCTGTAACCTCTTAGAATGTCTAAACACTTTCAGACAGATGCAAGCCTGCATATTCTAGCTCTTCAAGAGCCAAGCCTCGAGTTTGAGAGACCTGCGGTTCAGATGCAGGAGCCTCCCCCTGTTGGAGGTTAACAGATTGTGCCTCCGAGGAAGGTATATTGGCTCAGCTACAGACATGGAGAGTACCATGGCTGCCTTGGCCAGTCTGCTGCTGTTCTACAATATACCAAACATTGTATACCAATATACCAAATGTCTACTAGATTACAATTCTGTGTCTTTATACTACAATGTGTTATTTATTTTTTATGCCTCTTGAATTTCTTGTATTGCTTATATATTCGTTGTTGAGCACGTTGAACATTGTATACCAAACATCCTTTATACTACAATGTTAGGTCCTCATACTGCCATGTATGTATATTATTGTATTATGTTTCATGTATAATAGTTGCCTTTACTTGTATTTGCTTGTACATGCTCCTGTTACATGCCTCCAGGACATCCTTGTGAATGAGCTTGCTCAGCGGAGTTATTCCTGAAATGAACTTGAACTATAACTATCAAAATCATTGATGCTGACTGGGACCTGAGCTTCAGCAATACCCTGTACACAAAAGGGAAGGGAGGAAAAGCATAATACAGGTGCTTCGCTGACCAATACAGAGCTAGAACACCCAGGCGGAGTGTACCTCGATCTGGTGGTCTGCAACAGTATTGTGGCAAATGGTGGTTCTGGTGGGATGTGAACAAGTCTATCTCTGGGGTGCCCCACCTCCTGAAAATCACTTCCACCACTTGCCTGTTCAGGGTCCATCCGTGATGGGCCTGGTTAATTCAACTCAGGGCATCTGTGAGGGTGTTGTCCTTCCCTGGCAGATGGATTGCCTGTAGAGAAACTCCCAAGGAGTATGCCAGACTCCAAATTTTCGTGGCTTCTGTGCAGAAAGGATCCGACTTTGTACCTCCCTGATTTTTTATGTAGTACATTGTGGTGGTATTGTCTGTTCTGACCTGTATCACCTTTCCCTGTACTAGTGCTGTGAAGGCTTTTAGTGCCAGAAGCACTGCTCTGAGTTCCAGCAGGTTTATGTACTGGAGTGATTCTGCACTTGACCAAGTGCCCTGGGTTGTGTAGTCCCCCAAATGGGTGCCCCACCCCAGTAGAGATGCATCTGTTGCGAGAACACCTGATGGAGACTCTTGCTGAAAGGGAACCCCTTCCCTTGGATTGGATTCCTCTTTCCACCACTGAAGAGCCTGTAACATAGTTTTTGTTACTGGAATCAGCTTTGAGACAGGGTCTCTTCTTTGGCACCAGTGTGCCCTTAGGTGGAACTGGATGTCTCTCATTTGGAACCTAGGACTGTGCCTGTGGCAAGAGCTATGTGGCCCAGGAGCCGTAGGAACTGCCTTGCAGTTTTTGGCTTGTGCAGGCTTAATAAGTCTACAATCAGCTGGATACTTCTTACCCTGTCCAAAGGCAGGTGGACCCTGCCTTGCAGGGTGTTGATCTCTGCCCCTATGAACTGCACCACCTATGTAGGTAGAAGGACATATTTTTTGTGATTTATCAGGAACCCCAAGCACTCCAGAAGCCTCTGGGTGATCTGTAGATACCATGACACTTGCTATGGTGATTTTCCTACCACCAGCCAGTCATCCAGATATGGGAACACTGTGACACCTTGTCTTCGAAGGTGTGCCACAACCACTGCCAGGCACTTTGTGAACACCCTTGGAGCTGAAGTGAGGCCAAATGGCAGGGTTGAAAACTGGTAGTGACCTGATGGGAGTCTGAACCTGAGGTATTGTCTGTGAGTCTCCCTCATGGGGATGAGGAAATAAATATATTTTAGGTCCAATGATGCCAACCAGTCTCCTTTTTGGAGTGTTGGCAGAATCAATGCCAATGTTACCCTTTTGAACTTTGATTTTGTCAAATGCTTGTTTTGTACCCTGAGGTCTAAGATAGGCCGCCACTCCCCATTTTTCTTTGTGGTAAGCAAATACCTTGAGTAAAACACCTTTTCTTTTTGCTGGGTTGGGACAGGTTCCACTGCCCTTGACAGCAGCAGATTTTGAATCTCTGCCTCCAGCAGCTTCTTATCTGCGAGGGAGGATCATCTGAACACTGGTTCTGAGAAGAAGAAAGGATTTGAAACTCAGAGACAGTCCCTGTCTCACTACCCCCAGGACCCACTTGTCTGTGGTGATTTTTTGCCAAACCTGGAGGTAGTGAGCCAGCCTGCCTCTTACAGGTAGAAAGGAGGCGGCCTGTGAAAGCACGTCAGGGTGTTTGCTTAGCCTGGGGATGAGGCTGGATCTGAGATCCCCGCCTGGAGCCCCTTCTACTCCTACCTCTGAAGTACCCCTGCTGGGGATACTGTTGGTATTGGGGTGCAGCCATTTTCTGGAAAAAGGGCCTGCTGTGAAAGGACCTGCCCCTGCCTCTCCTTCCATAGGGCCTGGTGGATGGAGAGGCTTTCTCTTTAGCTGAGTTACTTTTAAAGGTGGCTTTATACTCATCCCACCTTCTTCATATAAGCCACTGTTGTCTCTCCAAAAAGGGAATTACCCTCCAGAGGGAAATCCAAGGCCTTTGTTAGAGTGTCCTGGGTAAGATTTGTGGCTCTTAGCCAGGTGAACCTCCTTTGGGTAACAGTACTAGCCATCCACCTGGCTGCTGTATCATTAGTATCAGCAGCCATTTGAAAATGATACTTGGCAGCCTCTAAGCCAAACCTAGCAGTTTCTCTGAGGTCATCCGACAAGGGTGATGAGGCCTTATCTGACATAGCCAGTACAGATTGCCACAATGACTTCTGATACTGGGCCACATAGGCTTGAAAATTAACCTGCCTGATGGTCAAGGAAGCTGACAAATACCCCTTCTTGGCCATACTGTCGATTTTTCTGGACTCCTTTTCTGGTGAGTGAGAAGCCAGTGGCACCTTAGCCTTGTCACAGGCTGCTGCCTGCACCACCCCTAGTGGTCAAGATGGGAAAACTAAAACTCTGCACCCTCCCTGTCCAATTGGTATTTCTTGTCAAGCCTCTTATCAAGAGTGGGGACAGAGTTAGGGGGTTGTAAAATCTTCAAAGCATCCTTTTTGAAGAATTTATTCACTAGTAAGAGGATTTTTTTGTGGGGGTTAACCATCATCTTGAAGTATTCCACCTCCTCCTCATCTTCAATTTCCTCACATGTGGTGATGTCCAGGGTATCAGCCATTCTTCTAACAAATGTAAAGTGTGAGGAATAATTCTCAGTGGTTCTAGGAGAAGAACCAAAATCCTGTTCGGGGGAAACCTCAGGTTCAGTGGGTCCCCCCAATCCCCACCATCCTCCTCTTCAACAAATGAGGCTTTGCTTGAACTGCCAGCCTGTCCAGCTGGGGCTTGTGCAGGAGGCTGCTAGCCAGTGGGGAAAAGGCCTTGCAAGGCTTGCACCACTTTAAAAGCCTGTGCTATTACTTGAGGAGAAGGAAGAGCCAGAGCACCCACAGAAGTGCTGACTGTGCTTCTTTGCCTCAGCAAACACTTCCCCACAATCAGTACAATTTTTAAAACCAGGTTCACCAGTTTTCTTTTTAGATTTTTCAGACATTTTATTGGGAACCAATAAAAAATGTAAACCACTAAATAATTGAAAAGTTTTATCTAATATTTAGCAGTTGTGAGCGGTTCGGAACCGACAAGGAACCGATAGCAACCAGGACTGAAGAAAAAAGTGAACTAAGGTTATTGGTTCAGTAACCGATTAAAATGGTTACAAAAATAAGATTTAAAATAAAATTAAACTAAACTAACTTCTTTTTTAGTCAGAAACCCCGAAAAGAACTAAAATAACGGTTCTTCATCGGTTATACTGAACAGGGAGGAACCGATAAAAATACCCAAATTAACAGTAAAACTAGGGTTTAACTAAAAAATACAATAAGTAAAAGGCAGCAAATGAAAGAAAAAAGATACTTATATGTATTTTTAAGTTTAAATGTGATTGCCAGAGTGTGCCTGTATAGCCTCTGTGTACTGTTTCTTTAAGAGCTGCCTGGATTGCAGTCATAAATAATCTGAGAGGGAGCTCTGTTGAAAGATGTAACTATTTGCTGAAAATCATTTAGCGTGCTAATGATAATGTAGTTTGTCTAACCTGTCTTCTTTGCAGCAAGGACTGTTTTGTTTATTTCCACTATCTTGGTCCTGGACTGCGAATTGGACCAATCAGTTCTGGTGGGACCTAAAATGGAGCTGGACTACAGGAGCTGACTGGAGTCAAAATCTGTAGGAATTGTAATTTTGGGCTTTTGGCGCCTTTTTGCACCTGAAGGGGGAGCCTTTGTTGTGACTGACAGACAGATCAGCCAACCAAACCTTTTGGATTTTGGGGAATTTCCCAGGCTGCTGCAGCTAGTTTCAGTTTTGAGCTGAGAAGTGAAGAAGTAACAGCTCAAGTGATTTTGAGCAGCATTTCTGTGTAGTTTTGCATGGGAGAACTGTTAAAGGGCTAAGTTTTGGCCTGCCTGTCTGCCTGCTGTCCCTGAGAGGGAAAAAATTGAATTATTTTGGACTAAATCCGAGTTTGGCAGAACAAAGTAAGCCACTGATTTTTTCCCAGGCTCCTACCTGAAGAAGACCGAAGATTTTGCTGAATGCGATCAGCCTGTCAGGATTTCCAACTGCTTTTGAACCCCGGCTTGTGCAGAGACTTTACGATTGTGACCGGAGAGAGATTTGTCTGGTACAGTAGAATTTCCTTACATGTAAATGTGCTGTGCACTGAAACTGGGTCGTGATTTGGTTCCCCACTGTGTGAACTGTGTTCTGCTTGCTGGTACTGTAGAATCCTTTACATATGTAACCCCCCTGTAAATGGGGGTTCCTAAACGCTTCCCCGGAGCTCGTTGAATGCTCCATGCCTGGTTGGTGTTCGGCGTTTAAGCCACTTTACTTGGGTAGCCTGTGAGTGCCTGTGTGGCCTCCACGTACTGTCCCTTTAAGGGCTGCCTGTTTTGCAGTCGTAATTAATCAAAAGGGGGGGGTCTGTGCATTTTCATGCCCAAGTCCTGGCCGAGCTGCTGGATATTCACTCTGTTGCTGCCATCGCTACTTGTGCAGAGGGAGCCCTGCTGAAAGATTTACTTGTTTGCTGGATACTGTTTAAAGTAATAATGATAATGTGGTTGTTGTAACCTGCCTTATTTGCAGCAAAGGACTGTTCTGTTGGGTTCCACCATTTTGGTTCTGAACTGCCGAATTGGGCCAATCAGTATGTTGGGACTCCTTTGAGCCAGCTGACCAATGGGAGGGCTGCTTGCCCTTTGAGAAAGGCATTATGGGCTATGGTGCTTTTTCACAGCAGTGAGAACAGGAGAACATGACTGGCATGTGCAGCCAGCCTATGGAATCGGGAGGCGCCCGAACTGTAAGGTGTGCCCCATGCTGATAGGGGCAGATTCGTGGTGGTTGAGAAAGAGAGAGGAGCTTTAGGCTTCTGCGCTGTGTGAGTGTTCGCTCGGGAAGCACGGGAAGGCCTGAGGCGGCCGTTTTTCCTGTTTGAGTTGGCGGACAAAAAATCTGCCTGTGTGCGGTCAGAGGAGGCTGGTGCCAGCCCAGCTACCTACCAGGCTCAACCTGAAAGGGCTGGAGAAAATTGCTGAATCGCGCTCAGTCCACCCGTGAGGTTGGAGTTGCTGTTTATTGCCCAAGTCTGCTGCAAGTGTGTGTGGGGTCTAGAAGCAGCTGCCTGGTATGGTACCTCTCTGCTAATTGCCATATAAATGTATGAGGAGGCTGGTGAACTTCAGGCTCAGCCCTGCTGGTGGTGACCCAATCGGCATCTGCTGGAGCCGTGAGTACTAAATCAGGGTAGCTCCCTGCCAAGTTGCAGACAGTGGTCTTAAGTGGTTTGTCACACTGCTAACTGCCCTAGTGGAACGTTCTTCTTATCTTTACTCTCTCAGGATTGACAGGCTATCTGTGTCAGGGCCCCAACCAGCTGCCACGTTGGACTAGCCATTAGGGCTTGGGTACCCAGGGACAGTGACTATTAGGTTTCGGCCTGTGCACAGTGCCTTAGGTAGATAATTATAGAGTAAGCCAATTGCCTTGATTCCCCTGCCCTTGTTATTGGCCCCTTGTAATAAATCAGATTGATGTGTTGCAACTACCTCCTGTTTAGTCTGTGCATCTCTGGTGAACTACTGCATAGTAATTGTGACATAACTATACCTTACTTTACAAGGGGTCCCCGGAGCGCGCTGAGAGATACCCTCTGGGGGGGTAAGTGCATGTGGGAGAAGTATTGTTGGAATCCTGTGTGAGCCACTAGTGGGTCAAAAGGGGGGTTGCAGTAACCCAGAGGGCTCTGACTGAGCAAAACTCACTCATCTTAACCCCGACCTCTGGGTGGAGGCACCTGTCAATGGATCTGGGCCCCTCACCCTGTCTTCGTGGAGGCAGGCAGGGGTAGTAGCCCTAAGGGTAGCGCCCCTTGGGGGTTACAAATTAGAGGCACCGCTGGGATTAGTGTCCCCCTAGTGGCCAAGTGGGGAAGAACATAAGAAATGGAAAAAGTGGAAGGGGATATGTTGGGAAAAATTAAGCTGGGACCTATTACAGGGTTTTAAATAATTGATTAGCAGTTTTTTTCTTGAGACTATACTAACTGTACAGAAATTATTTATATAGATTTTCTAGAAGTGCTGTGTTTGCTAAGCACAGTGAGGCAAGAGCTATGCATTTTCACAAAGATTTAGCACTTTTATGAGCAAAACGCTAATCAATTTTTAGAGTTAAATAAATCCCTGTATTAAGACCATGGTACACAGACTGATGGGGTGGGGTGAAGCCGAAGAGCTAGAAAACTGTGTTACTGTTAGATGTGTCTTTGGAGACCCCAACTGCTGACATCATTTCTGCAGCAGAGCGAGTAAAATGTTTGGGCAAAGTGGAGGTCAAAGGGCGTATGGCTGATTTGCTTGACCAGACATTGCAGGTGTTACTTCTATGCAGTGTGGCCATCGACCCTGAGAAGGTACCTCCTGTGATTTATCCAGCGGGTGCTTCACAGGGATGGAGATTAATTCATATTCGAAGTGGGTCAGTCACTCTTGGGGGGTCTCCTCAAATGAGCAGTTTTAAAGACAAACTGCTTAAACTGCTGGCCATGGAGGGGAGAACTACCCAGGAGCTGCTACAAGCCTTAGATTTATCCAGTGATGCTACCCCTCAAGGTTCCCCTGGTACCTCCCCTTGCCCGCCCAAGAGTTCTGTGCTGGCTTCCCTGCCTCTGATGGTCCCACCCATACAGCTCGATTCTTACCGTAAGTTAAAACTTTTCTCTGGTACAGTGCCAGTGCCTCCAGGGGAGGATGACCTGGAGGCTTGGATGGACTATGCCACCCCTTTAGTCCAGGAATGGCAATGCTCTGAGGGGAAGAAAAGGAAGAGGCTGATGGAGAGCTTACGGGGTCCTGCTTTAGAAGCCATTAGGTTCTTCCGGGCCACCAGTCCGGAGGCCACCGCTGCAGAGTATCTCTCTGCTTTAGAAGGGTTTTTTGGGAGTACAGAGACTGGTGAAGACTTATTATGGAAATTCAGGTCTGCTAAGCAGTGGAGAAATGAGAAACGGTCCGCTTTTGTTACTAGAGTGGAGCGGGCCTTACAGAAGGCCTATAGAAAAGGGGGAATCACTGTCGCAGTCCTGAATCAGGTCCGGCTAGAACATGTTTTAAAATCTGCCAGATTTTCTAGTGTAATACTGCTGAAACTTAAGTTACTTGATCGGCGGGCCACCCCGCCTGAATATTGTCAATTAATGAGGGAGATTAGGGAGGTGGAGACTGATGAAGAGGGGTGGGAGCCTTGTGTCGGGGCGGTAAACCCTAGTGGGACCCCTGAGCCCAACACCCCCGAGGAGACCGGCCTGTCCGGAGGGGTTGAGGGATCCCCAGATTTTCCAGGTACTGTGGGAATGCGAGTTATTTCCTCCGATCCCCACGTAGAGAGTGAGTTGAGGGCTGAGGTCAGGAATTTACGGGAACTGGTGAGGGACTTGAAGCAATCTACTATGTACCCTGTCAGGTTCCGGGGCCCATGAGTCATTCAGAAACCCGAACCCCGGCCAAAGAGAGCCCTCTCACCCCTCTCAGAGCCCCCCACAGATAAGGTGCCCACCGCCAAATAGTGAACCCCAGGACCCCAAGTTCTGTTACCACTGCGGGGAAGATGGGCATTTCCAACCCAAGTGCCAGCGGCTGCAGAATTTAAGGAAAGTCAACAACAGACTGATCGCCCGACATCGCCAGGCTCAGTCTCAGGCTCCCAGGAAAAGTTTTGTGACTCAGGCCCATGCCCAGCTGACTGTCAATGTTGTGGCCCCGGACTGGTCTGATGTGGTCGAGCCTTCAATGGAGACCCTGGTGCGGGTAAATAAAATTCCCACCTGAGCTGTATTAGACATTGGCTCTCAGGTAACCATCATGTTTTAGGACTAGTACCAGGCACACTTACCTGAGGTGCCCCTGCAACCGTTGAATGGTCTACATGTGTGGAGATTGAGCGACAAGGCCTATCCGTATTTGGGGTACATCCGAGTCTGGTTATCTTTCTCTGCAACTGTGGCTGGAATGGATGAGCAGGTGGAAACCTTAGTTTTAGTTTGCCCACCCACTGGACTGTATGATGGGGTGCCTTTGTTGATTGGGACAAATGCGCATATTTTCGGACGATTGGCCCAATTGTGTTCAGAAAAACAAGCGTTCCAGACTGGGCGAGCTTTAAGCATACCTGCTGTGATTCAAAAGGAAAGTGCCACTCAGAAGAAGGTTAGTCCGGAGGAACCTGAAGGCCCGGTGGGTGTGGTGTGGAAAAAGGATCCAGCCCCGGTGATACTCGCCCCGAATGCCCAATGTGTCCTGCATGGAGAAGTACGACTAAAAACCGATGTTATGAATAAGTTGTTGATGTTGGATGCACCTGCGGAGGGAAGATTACCTGAGGGACTGTTGGTCAGACCCAGCATCTTTCCGGCTAGAGCTCATGCTTATGTTAAGAGGGTGATGGTTCAAGTACATAATGTGTCCAACAGAGAGATTCAAATAAAAAGAGGGTGCACCTTGGCAAGCGTACATTGTGCCGACACTGCAGTACTACCAAACAGCAAGGGTTCCAGGACAGATGATAGAGTTACTCCTGATTTGTTTGACTTCGGTGACTCCCAGCTGCCAGCTGGATGGAAACAAAGGGTCAGCGAGGAAAGAGTGGGATGTGGGATGTGTACAGGGGGCTGAGCATCACATTCGGCTGCATGACAAAAGGCCTTTCTGAGAGAGATCCCGGCGCCTGTCCCCTGCTGATATAGATGATGTGAGGCGGCACCTGCAAGAGATGTTGGCTGATGGTGTAATACAAGAGTCCAGGAGCCCCTATGCCTCCCCCATAGTAGTAGTAGTAAGGAAAAAGAATGGGGCAGTTCGGATGTGTGTAGACTATCGCACTTTGAGTAGGCGGACCATTCCGGATCAGTATACCATGCCACGCATACAGGATGCATTGGATTGTTTAAATGGTAGTAAGTGGTTCTCTGTGTTGGATCTTCGAAGTGGATACTACCAGATCCCGATGGCCCCAGACAACCGGGACAAGACTGCATTCATTTGCCCCCTAGGCTTCTATGAGTTTGTTCGGATGCCTCAAGGGATTTCGGGTGCCCCAGCCACTTTTCAGCGCCTGATGGAACGGGCTGTGGGGGACATGAATCTACTTGAGTGTCTGGTCTATTTAGATGATGTCATAATGTTTGGCTGATCGTTGGAAGAACATGAGCAACGATTATTGAAGGTCTTGGATCGGTTGGAGGATTTCGGCCTCAAGCTGTCTATCGACAAGTGCCAATTCTTCCAGACTTCTGTGAAATACGTGGGCCACATAGTGTCCACTGAGGGCATAGAGACTGACCCTAGCAAAGTGGAGGCATTGACCACTTGGCCTCAGCCCAGGAATTTGAAGGAGCTGCAACGATTCCTGGGGTTTTGTGGATGTTATAGGCGGTTTGTTAAGGACTATTCTCGAGTGATTCGCCCCCTCCTCAACCTCACTCAGGGGTATCCGCCTACACACAAAAAGTATCAGAAGGTTGTGCGCTCTGAGACAGAAAAGAAGTATTTCCAGCTGAGTGATGTGTTTGGGGATCGTTGGACTGCTGAGTGTGAGGAAGTCTTCGATGACATTATATATCAACTTACCCATGCCCCAGTGTTGGCCTATGCTGACCTGGCCAAGCCATACACTCTTCATACTGATGCCAGTCTACAAGGATTGGGGGCTGTGTTATATCAGGAGCACTTGAATGGTAGCATTTGCCAGCAGAAGTCTGACTCCTTCAGAAAAAAATTATCCAGTGCACAAACTAGAGTTCCTGGCTCTGAAATGGGCCATTGTTGATCAGTTTCATGACTATTTGTATGGTGCCAAGATATTGGTAAAGACTGATAACAATTCTCTGACTTATGTACAAACCTCTGCCAAGTTGGATGCCACTGGCCATCGGTGGCTCTCTGCTTTGGCCACCTACGACTATGCTGTTGAGTACAGGGCGGGCCTAAACCACATAGATACAGATGCTCTCTCTCGGAGGCCTATGCCACAAACTGATTGGGTCAGGTTGTCAGCGCCTGACATAAGAGCCCTCTGCCAGAAATTTGATAAAGAGGAACAGGTGTCTCCTGACGCGGTGGACTGTATGGTGGATTGTTTGTGGCCATCCGAAAACTGCATACCTGCCACCTACTGTCATTTCTCTGCATTACACACTAGCTCACTGCCCCAATTTAACAATGATAGTCTCCAACAGGCTCAATCCTGTGATCTTATGATAAAAAACGGCTGTGGAGGCTTTGCAGGCCGGGAGGGATGTGTCCAAGTTACGTTCCCCTGATCTGAGAACTGCCCTGTTGTATAAAGAAGGGCCCAAATTGAAGCTGATTAACCAACTACTATACAGAGAGACTGTGAATAAGGAGGGCCAGGTAGACAAACAACAGCTGGTGCTGCCCTCAGCTTTTAGAGAACTGGTCTTAGGGTCCTTGCATAATCAAATGGGGCATCTCGGCATAGACCGAACACTTGATCTAGTACGGGCCCGATTTTACTGGCCCGAAAATGAGTACGGATGTAGAGCAATATGTCAAGACCTGTAGCCGCTGTTTGCAAAGGAAAGCTCTACCCCAGAGAGCTGCTCCCATGGTCAACATTACCACTAGTTCCCCTATGGAACTGGTCTGTATTGATTTCTTGAGTCTAGAACCCGATCTGAAAAGTGTCAGTAACATATTGGTGGTCACTGATCATTTTACCCGGTATGCACAGGCTTTCCCTACTAAGGATCAGAAAGCAACCACAGTGGCTAAGATACTTGTTGAAAACTTTTTCGTCCACTATGGGGCCCCTCAGCGGATCCATTCTGACCAGGGAAGGGACTTTGAGAGCCGCTTGATTAAAGAGATGCTGTCGTTGTGGGGGGTGCGAAAGTCAAGAACCACCCCTACCATCCTCAGGGAGATCCTCAGCCTGAAAGGTTTAACCGTACATTGCTTGACATGTTGGGCACATTGCAACCAAAAAGACAAACCGAGATGGAGCCAGCAGATTAGCACCTAATTCACGCTTATAATTGTACAAAAAGTGACGCCACAGGATTTTCCCCGTACAGACTGATGTTCGGGAGAGAGGCTAGACTGCCAGTGGATGTGTGTTTTGGGGTTTCCCCTGATGGGGTGCAAGCAGAGAACCATCTACAGTATGTACAGAAATTAAAGGCTCAATTGAACCATGCCTACCAACTGGCCCAGACCATGGCTGCTAAACGAAACCTGGCCAACAAGGAAAGGTACAATAAGAAAGTGAAAACAATGGAGCTAAAAGAAGGGGATAGAGTGTTACTGAGGAATCTGGGACTGCATGGGAAACATAAAATTGCTGACAGATGGCATCACCTCCCCCACATTGTTGTGGGAAAATTGACAGACTTGCCTGTATATAAAGTGCGGCCTGAAAACAATTCCAAAGATGTGAGAACTATACACAGAAATCATCTGCTGCCAATCGGGCAAATCCTGATTGAAGCTGAATCTCCAAATGTCTCCCCCTCCAGGCCTATGACTAGATCTGCTACCAGGAAAAGCACCAACCCCGGTGATTCTTCAACAGGCCAACCAAGAGGGCCTCGCTCAACGTCTGCGGAAGGAAATGATCAACCCTTGGTGCCAGAAGACGACGAAGATGATATTGAATACTATCCCTCTTATGAACTGAATCAGTTATTTCGGGGCAATCCCCTTGTTAACTCTGGAGATGAGGTTGGGCCTTCTGGACTGCCTGAGCCCCCAGCTTTGTCTCCGGAACCCCTGTTTCCAGAGCTTAAATTGGGTAGCAGCAACACCCAGGGGGTGGGATCCTTGAGCATGGCTGAACTGTCTGGCCTGGCTGAATTATCTGACTTTTCAGAAGAAGAGAGTGAGATGGGGGAACAAACAAGTGATGTGCCAGAACCGGAAGAATATTTTGAATGCCCTGATGGTTCCTCACCTGTACCTAGACAGCCCGCAGCTGAGCCCAGTGGAGTGGGTCCTGGGGTAGAGGGTCAGGCCACCAATAATACTATGAGCACTGGGCGTTGTTCCCCTGTGAAGGTTCCCGTCCCTAAGGTCAGTGGGGTTGAGTTGGAATCAGGGCCTGTTTCAGGGTTCCCCGAGACACCTAGACGCTCCAGCCGAGAAGTACGGCCTGTAAAAAAGTTGAGTTATGAGTCTCTGGGTCAGCCAGTGGACCTGCCCTTAAATGTGGTCCACAAAGGGGTGTATGTGTCCCCAAGCTCCTTGCCTAAGTTGGCTTTGGGGGATAACTCTAGTTTGTTGGTATTACCCTTTGGGTGTGGTGCCCCTACTTTAGGTGACCCGCCAGTAACTGAAGTGGAGGGGTTCCCCCAGATCCAGGGCCATGAGCAGGAAATATTGACCTGATTGGGAAAAAGAGGAACAAAGGGTTATGTGTGTACAACATTGTATAGCCCGTAGCACACTGTGGATATTCATGTATGTAAAGCAAAGTGTGATGTAGTGTCAATTAGGCTGTGTGCCTTCAAGTAAATTAAGGGTAATTACTTGGCGTGGACGTCAAGTTTTTCCAGGCCAGGGAGGTGTAACCCCCTTGTAAATGGGGGTTCCTAAACACTTCCCCGGAGCTCGTTGAATGCTCCATGCCTGGTTGGTGTTCGTCGTTTAAGCCACTTTACTTGGGTAGCCTGTGAGTGCCTGTGTGGCCTCCATGAACTGTCCCTTTAAGGGCTGCCTGTTTTGCAGTCGTAATTAATCAAAAGGGGGGGTCTGTGCATTTTCATGCCCAAGTCCTGGCCGAGCTGCTGGATATTCGCTCCGTTGCTGCCATCGCTACTTGTGCAGAGGGAGCCCTGCTGAAAGATTTACTTGTTTGCTGGATATTGTTTAAAGTAATAATGATAATGTGGTTGTTGTATGCCTTATTTGCAGCAAAGGACTGTTCTGTTGGGTTCTACCATTTTGGTCCCGAACTGCCGAATTGGGCCAATCAGTATGTTGGGACTCCTATGAGCCAGCTGACCAATAGGAGGACTGCTTGCCCTTTGAGATAGGTATTGTGGGCTATGGCGCTTTTTCACACCAGTGAGAACAGGAGAACATGACTGGCATGTGCAGCCAGCCTATGGAATTGGGAGGCGCCCGAACTGTAAGGTGTGCCCCATGCTGCTAGGGGCAGATTTGTGGTGGTTGAGAAAGAGAGAGGAGCTCTAGGCTTCTGCGCTGTGTGAGCGTTTGCACGGGAAGCGCGTGAAGTCCTGAGGCGGCCGTTTTTCCTGTTTGAGTTGGCGGACAAATATCCGCCTGCGTGCGGTCAGAGGAGGCTGGTGCCAGCCCAGCTACCTACCAGGCTCAACCTGAAAGGACTGGAGAAAATTGTTGAATCGCGCTCAGTCCACCCGTGAGGTTGGAGTTGCTGTTTATTGCCCAAGTCTGCTGCAAGTGTGTGTGGGGTCTAGAAGCAGCTGCCTGGTATGGTACCCCTCTGCTAATTGCCATACAAATGTGTGAGGAGGCTGGTGAACTTCAGGCTCAGCCCTGCTGGTGGTGACCCAATCAGTATCTGCTGGAGCCGTGAGTACTAAATCAGGGTAGCTCCCTGCCAAGTTGCAGACAGTGGTCTTAAGTGGTTTGTCACACTGCTAACTGCCCTAGTGGAACGCTCTTTATCTTCTACTCTCTCAGATTGACAGGTTATCTGTGTCAGGGCTCCAACCAGCTGCCACGTTGGACTAGCCATTAGGCTTGGGTACCCAGGGACAGTGACTATTAGGTTTCGCCTGTGCACAGTGCCTTAGGTAGATAATTACAGAGTAAGCCAATCTGCCTTGATTCCCCTGCCCTTGTTAGTTGGCCCCCTTGTAATAAATCAGATTGATGTGTTGCAACTACATCCTGTTTAGTCTGTGCATCTCTGGTGAACTCACTGCATAGTAATTGTGACATAACTGTACCTTACATTTACAGGGGCCCCTAGAGCGACTGAGAGACACTTCTCCGGGGAGGCATGTGGAGAAGTATTGCTGGAATCCTGTGTGAGCCACTAGTGGTCGAAAGGGGGGTTGCAGTAACCCAGAGGGCTGTGACCGAGAAGAACTCACTCGTCTTAACCCCGACCTCTGGGTGGAGGCACCCGTCAATGGATCTGGACCCCTCACCCTGTCTTCGTGGAGGCAGGCAGGGGTAGTAGCCCTAGGGGTAGCATCCTCTGGGGGTTACACATATAAATGGGATGTGTATTGAAAGTGAGTTGTGATTTGGTTCCGCACCGTGTGAACTGTGTTCTGCTTGCTGGAAGCTTTATCCAGCCTAATCCGACTGAATCCGTGTTCATCTCCATTCGGCCTGGGCCATGCCATGCTGACCCTGCCAGACTTCCCCACTGCACAGAGAAAGCCACCGACGAGAGACCTGCCTGGGGATGAGCCCCCCTTCTCCATGCTTGAACAAGAACGATGCCTCGGCAAATCGTGTGGGCCCTGCTTCTCCTGGCACTCCAGATTAACCACCTGCTGTCTCGATTTTTGTCCAGCCTGAATCCAGTCTTGGGTATCGTGAGTAATGATCAAGGTAGCTCCCTGAAACAACAGCCTAATCTAAAAGTTTGTCTTCTGATTGTCTTGTTGTTTTCCTTTCACGAATTTAGCCCCTGGCTCCGGATTACAAATAGTGTGTGTTGTGCATGTTGTTTTCTTCCATCACAGGGCCCCAACCAGCTGCAACATTCCTGGCTAACCCACCATTCTCCATCTGGGTACCCAGAGTGTGTGACTGTTTATGGACCCTGAAGTGCATGCATAACTGTTTGATTGACAGAGCCTTTAAGCAAATTAACCTGATTATGCCCTTCCCTTGTTCAAGCCCTTTAAATAAATAAGATCGAACTCTTTTTTGCATTTACCCTGACTGTGGTTCCAGTTTGTGCAAGAGTACTGTACTGCTGTTATTGGCTGTGTATAACCTTGTTTTACAGGGGGTCCCCAGGGCTGGGCCAGAGGAAAGCCCTGGCGGTAAGTGCAAACAGTGTGAGTACTTGTGTGGTGTATCAGGGGTATTATGAAAGTGATTATTGTGTATTGTTCTGGCCACTAGTAAGGAAAGAGGGGGGTTACAGTGTCCCAGAGGGCTATGCCCAGGTTAGCTTGACCACTACCAGCCCTGACCTCCCGGTGGAGGCACCCATTTCGGAACTCAAGCCCTTTAACCTGCTACTAGCCAAGCAGACAGGGGTAGTAGCCCTTGGGATAGTGCCACCTAGAGGTTACATTCATGTCACAGGTAGAAGTTGAGGAGAGGAACTCCAAGCGACTAGACTTGACAGGAGGAGAGTGAAATCTGAGCGGGTTTAGAACTAAGGCAGTTAGTTCAAGGCAACATTTGAATAGTTGTCACGTGCAAAGAGTTCTATCATTTGCATGTGTTCGATCCTCTCCTGGCAGTACTGGCTTAAAGGGACACTGCAGAAAGTTATGAATACCTGAGTATTACTGGGGTTAGAATAATCAACAGTCACCTTATGCTGATGTACCAATCAGGTGAGTGTATTTCAGTACCCCATGTTCTAAAAGTTAATAAGGTCTCTGAAGGGAAGCCAAGCATGTTGTTTGATGACCCCAAAGCAAAGCTGAGTGGTTCTGTCTGCCCAAACTGCACAAGAGGAGGCCCATAAATTGGGTATGGAAAATTCTGTAACCTGATTGGTTGTTACCTTTGCATGAGATCTGTGTAAAGCACAGGTAAGAAATGTACTCCAAACCAGGACACATAGCAAAAGAAATCCTTGCGCCACATAGAATCTTGTCATTTAAAACAGTAGCCATTTTTTCCCCACTGCCAAGAAACACTACATGACTCACAATCACAGTAATGGACCATCCCACTACTGAAACTCTACAGCTTACTTCAAAACACATTACGGTAGAAGTCAGGCATAGTCCATCGAGTTGCTGATTCATTTCGGTCATGGCAATTACGGCGCCGCAACAAGGGTGACAATGAAAGGGGCCATCTTGATTTTAGATCGCCCCTCACTCATGTCGCTCTTTGCGCCCACACAGTTTCTACCCCCTAAGGGGCATGCCCGCCCTGGAGGAGGTTATATGTAGTCTGTGGGGGTGTGGGGGGCAAAGCCCAGAAAAAATGATCATTTCCTAGGAGGGTGCTTTGGCGCTGTAACTCCTGGGAGACAAAATGCCTGTCACTGTAATGCCAAGTGGCAATTTGCCTGCGCCGTAATCAGCATCATCCAAATGTATTGCACTGTGGCATGGGTGAAATTAAGTCAGGTAATCTTCTATGTAAAATGTTTTACATCTAAAACAAAACACAAAACTTCTCACATCGTACTTCTACAGAACCTCTCCTTAGCCAATCAGTCTGTCACACTGTGTCACTCACTGCTGACTGTTTTTGTTTCCTTGTACATGAGCAAGAAACATCTTGCGGTACAAGGACATTTCAGAGGTGTGTCAGGGATGAGTCCAATGCAGAGCAATCTACAGTGGGTTCATTCCTGACAGACCAATGAGCATGTAACCAGACTGTGATACTAGTCAGAGTTTCACGTCTGGAAGCCATTCTCTAGTTGAAAGAAGTAAAGTGCTCCAATAAGAGCGCTTCATTTCTTTCATTTGCATAGTGCTGTCAATTAAGCCCTCCCACTCCCTCTCACTGCGTGCTGTCCACCCCACACCCTCTGTTCCCCCACTGAGCCGGCATGTCTGCTTCTGCTTATATGCTCGCTAACAAAATCATGTCATGATCGCTTAATATAGGATTTCTCCACCAGCAGTCTTACAAAAAATCAGTGCTGTGTAGCCAAAGTTAGAGTGACCTAAGTTACAGTAAACTGACTGGGGCTTCACGAGAGAAAGTACAGTTACGTAAGAACTTACCGTAACAGTAGATCTTTGAGAGAGGCTCTTGCAGTAGGTAATTACATATAGGACTGATGCCAGCAGGCGGCAGGACCCCATGGAAAAAATTTCTAGCTAGCAGTCCCGACGGGACCGCCCCCACGCCAGGTGACCGCATCAGGAGACGCTGTATAAAGGGGTGGTCCCGACACCCGCCTTTCCAGTTCTTTCCCACCACAGGCCAAAAGAGGCTGGATGAGAGAGGAGCGATATTTCCTTCAATGGAAAAGGAGCTGAAAAGCCTAGGGGATGGAAGGCGGAGAATTATCTACTGCAAGAGCCTCTCTTGAAGATCTACTGTTATGGTAAGTTCTTACGTAACTGTACTATCTTACTTCGAGAGGGCTCTTGCAGTAGGTAATTACATATAGGACTGAATCCCAAGCAGTCTGGAACAAAGAGAGGCACCGGGATGAGGAAAACTACTCCAAAAGGTGGTTCTGGTTGTGCAAGTCTCAAGATAGGAGGCCTTGCAAAACAGCCAGCCCGAAGCCTGATCTACGGCGAGAGGCAACATCCAAACTGTAATGTTTCATAAAGGTATGGACGGAAGTCCAGGTTGCGGCAGCGCAGATGTCTGCCACAGACACATTCTTGAATAAGCTGAGAGGCAGCTACTCCTCTTATGGAGTGGTTTCTGACTTGACCCGGAGGGTCTTATTGTATTTATTATAAAAGAAAGTGATGCAATGAGCCAACCACTTAGACAGGCATTGCTTGAAACAGCATTGCCTTCCTTTTGTGAGCAAAAGAGACGAACAACTGATCAGTCTTTCTGAGATCTTTCGTCCTGTTGGTGTAGTATCTCAGAATCCGGTGAACATCCATAGTATGGAGTAAATACTCCCCTTGATTAGAGTACTGTGTAAAAAAGGCAGGTAACTCTATGGACTTATTTAAGGTAGACTCTGCTACTACTTTAGGTAGAAACTTAGGATTTGTGCAAAGAGCAACTCATTCCTTGTGAAAAATCAAGTAGGGGATTTTACACATCAGAGCCTGGAGCTCGGAGATTCTTCGAGCCAAAGTAATGGCCACCAAGAAGAGCGGCCTTCCATTTAAAGGAACTTCAAATCTGCAGAAGCTGCAGGTTCGGGAGGAAGAGTAAGTTTCTCTAGAACAAAGTTCAAGTCCTAAGGGGAGCAGGAGTATGGATGGGGGCCTCAGATGGAGGACCCTCTGAGAAAGGTCTTGGAGACCTGCAGTTGAGCAAAGCCTTGTCTGCATAAAGGAACATAATAGGCTGAAATGGCCGCCATGTGTACCTTCAGAGAGGAATGGCTGAGACCCAGGTCAAACAGATGACGTTGATACTCCAGCAGAAGCCCCGCTGAACAGGAGAAAGTTTCCACGTTCTTGGAAGCGGCCCAAATAGTGAATCTTTTCCACTTCATGACATAAGTGGATCTGGTGGAGGGTTTTCTGGCCTCCACTAAAATCTCTGCCACTTTGGGAGACACTCCAAAACGGGATTGGGCTAGGTCTGCAGGAGCCATGCATGCAGTTGAAGGGATTTGAGGCCTGGATGGACCAGGGTCCCCTGATCCTGGGTCAACAAACCTCGAGATAGAGGAAGAGGAGGATCCTCTGAATATTGTTGTAGAAGACAGAACCAGATTTGCCTGGGCCAGAAAGGAGTGATCAGAATCATTCTCACTCTTTCTGAAGCTAGTTTCTGCAAGACTCTTGGGATAAGTGAAATTGGGGGGAAAGGCATAGATGAATCTGTCCTTCCAGTCTAGAGACAGAGCGTCACTCCAAAAAATGCCTCGCTCTGGAACGAGCGAGCAGAAGATGGGAAGTTTTACTTTTAGGGGGGATGCAAACAGGTAGACCTGTGGTGTTTCCCAAAGTTGGAAGATATTGTCTAGGACCCCTTGGTCCAGTTCCCACTCATGAGTCAGAGCGGAAGAGTGACTTAGCTTGTCTGCCAGGGTGTTGTCGACTCCCGGGAACGTGAATCACCGTGAGGTGAAGGTCATGTTGTGTTGCCCAATCCCAAACCCTCATTGCCTCCCTACATAGAGGGTAGGACCAAGTCCCTCCCTGCTTTTTGATATACCACACCACACACATATTGTCCGTCTGAACAGCTAGGTGGCCGGGAAGGATGTATTGATGAAGGGCTTGGAGAACATACAACACTGCCTGAAACTCGAGCACATTGATGTGGACAGCTTATTCTAGCTTGGACCAGGAGCTCTGGATCCGATGAGGGCCTAGATGGGTTCCCCAACCTTTGCCTGAGGCGTCTGTGGTTAGAGTCTGGGGGGGATGAAAGAAAGAAACTCCCCGAAACAGGTTCTCTTGAGCCATCCACCATTGCAAGTCTCACATGATCGGCGAGGAGATCAGAACTGAGTGATCTAGGTCGTCCACTAGCTGATCCCACTGAGAGCGTAGAATCCACTGAGAAATCCTCATGTGGAGTCGAGCGCGAGGTACCGTCGGAATAGCAGCCCCCATGAGCCCGAGAAGGTGAAGGACCGACTTCGCAGGGACCATCCTGCGGTCGGACAACAGACTTATCTGGGTCTGAAGGGTGACCGCCCTGTCCGGAGGTAGGAAGGCCTTGCCCATGGTCATATCGAGGAGCACTCCAATAAACTGTAGCCTCTGGCATGGGTCAAGATGAGACTTAGCATGGTTGATGGTAATACCCAGGCAGGCAAAAACCTGCTGGGTAAGGGAGAGGAAATGCAGGAGTTCCTCCCTGGATGAGGCCGCCAGGAGCCAGTTGTCCAGGTACGGGAAAACCTGCACTCCCTTGGTAAGCAGGTGGGCCGCCACCACTGCCAGGCATTTGGTAAATACCCGGGGGGTCGAGGATAGACCAAACGGGAGTGCCTTGAACTGGTAGTGGTCCCCCTGGAACGCAAAACGATGGTATTTGCGATGAAATGGACGAATGGAAATGTGCAGATAAGCATCCTGCATATCCAGAGCACAAAGCCATTGACCCAGCTGGGGGAGGGGCAGAAGGCTCTGCAAAGAGAGTATCCTGAACCTTTTGTACTCTACGCAAAGATTCAGGGAATTGAGATCCAAAATTGGTCTGAGATCTCCTGTCTTCTTTGGGACCAGGAAGAAATGGGAATAGTAACCCGTCCCTTGCAGATGAAGGGGGACAGGCTTTATCGCTTGCTTCAGCAGAAGAGCCGAGATTTCCTCCTGGACCAAGAGAAGATGTTCACACGAATAAGATGATTTCAAAGGGGGGGTGGCGGGGTGGTTTCTGAAGAAACTCTATGGAGTGTCCTTCTGCTATGAGCTGGAGCACCCAAGAATCTGTGGTTATCCTCTCCCATCCCGGAAGGTGGAGGGAAAACCTCCCTCCTACTGGTTCCTCCGGGGAGTCCAGAGGCAGTGGGAGAGGGAAGGAGTCAGGTGGTGTGGGGCAGCGCCGCAGCTGCAGCACTTGCTGCTTTTTTGGGTGGGGAGGCTTGTCAGCTGTGGGGGCCCGCATTTTGTGGCCTGCCTTCCTGGGGTTTCGCGCCACAATCTGTTCATAAAGGGATGGCGCATGTTGATGGGGACGGTACACGGAATCAACTGACTTCAGAGCCATCCCTTTCTCTTGCAAATCGGTGATGATGTCCTTGACATCACCCCCGAAAAGCACCAACCCCCGTAAGGGTGCTTCCTGGATAGCTGATTGCACCTCTGGGACCAAACCTGACACACAGAGCCAAGCATGATGCTGTAGGCCTACAGCAAAAGCTGAGCTCTGCCCAGTAGTGTCCACTACATCGTATGCCGCACGTAGCATGTGTTGACTGGCCGAACGAGCAGAGTGGACGAGATCAGCCAAATCCTGCTCGACTTGGGAGTCAGGCAAGGAGTCCAGTTTGGCTTCCACCTGAGTAAGGATGGCCTTCTGGTAGTCCCCCATGTGGCCGACATAGTTCAGGGCCCTGATTCCCAGTGTGGAGGAAGCATAGATCTTTCTCCCATACTGGTCCAGAAGGCGAGATTCCTTATCAGGAGGAGACGAGCTAAGATGTTTAGGGTTCGCCGACCGGCCATGAGCAGCACTAATCACGACCGAGTGGGCACAAGGGTGAGAATCCAGGAAATCAACACCTTCTGGAGCCTGATATAGCCAGTTCGACTTCCTAGGAAGTGGGGCTAAGGCCGACGGCTGTTTCCATATTGTGGTAACAAGGTCGGCGTGAGGCTCTATCCAGGGTGGCACCAAGGTAGGAGCTGTCACGGGCAGATACAGATGTTCAGCGAGTTTCAGATGCTCAGGATCTGGTTCCAGGGAGTGCCACTGATGAACCTCCTGGATTTTCCTAAGTAACTCTGTAAAAGAAGGATCCTCCGGAGGAGACTTCGGAGGAGTCCTTGGCCTGGTCTTCGACAGAAAGTGAGGCTCGTCGACTCTCTCGGAGCAGCCGTCGGAAGAGTCCGAGGAGTCCGAGAGTAAAGAGGAGGATGAAGAAGAGAAAGACTCCCTTTCCCAACCCGGGGGAGGAACGGACCCCTTGGGAAGTCCCGGGGGAAGCATGTTCTGCCCTTCTCTGGATCCAGATGGAAGAACCCTGGAGTCCGGAAATGGTGAGGGAGTGTGTCGCCTCGGGCGTACGGGAACCTGGGATGGCACCATCACCGGAAGGCAGCTCTCGACCTCTTTGGTGAGCTGAGCCTTGGCTTCAGCCCACCAGGAAGCCAGAATCTTCTGCAGGTCCACCGGCAGCCACGAGGGCGGTGGAGGAGGAGGAGGTGGGGGATAAGAATATGGATTATAACCGTATGGAGCGTATCCAAAACCTGGCTGTAGGTAGCCTGGCATTGGGTATTGTGGCAATGAGTACTGCGACATTGGGAAGCCCAGCATCGGGTACTGTGGTGCCAGATACTGCGGTCCCAGGTACACCGGCGTCAAATAGGACAGAGGATACCCAGGAGCCGGGGGGGCTGCTGAAGCAGGCAGCCCGACTGGAGGCCTCACGGCCGGGTCCATAGTGGAGAGCCCAGAGGGAGGAGGGCTCGATGGGAGCAGAATATCTCCCGGAGTCGGTAAGGCCAACAACAGGGCTGACGGTGGAGGCCCTGGCGCCGGAGGTACCAACGTCGGAGGGGCCGGCGTCGGAGCCGGCATCCGGAAGCCGACGAAGGTCCAGCCCAGGTGGAGGAAGGACTGATGGAGGTAAAGATCCCCAGCCTCACCTGGGACAGAGGGGAAAAGTCTCTGGGTTGGGCTGGAGACTTGTTCTCAGATGGCAGCGAAGGCTGCGGGAACCGGTACGATGGACGTGGGGGTCCATCGCCGTTGCTTTGCCGGGCCGGATGTCTGACGAAGCTGACATGAGGCTTGGTGGCGAGCTCTCGGTGGGTGCTGGAGGAGCCAATGTCCAACTTACAAGAGCCATCACCGGAGGCAGGCAGAGCAGCGTGATCGGCCTGGTCCGGAGGAGAGGAGGCCACGCATCCTCTGAGGTGGCCGTCGGGAAGCGATCCCCCTGAGGGGATGTTACCTTCATACCAGCGACTTCCGATGGAGACATGGTGGAGGAGCCCTTGTCCCGGTGCCTCTCCTTCTCCTTCTTCTTCCAATGGCCTTTGGGGGAAGTGGATGGCTGCCTCAGTTTTTTGAGCTCCTTCTCCATAGAACTAATTTTCTTCTTTAGAATATGGGCTTCCAGGGATTGCTGCTGCCTTTTCTTGGTAGCCGCGTTGAAACTAAGGCAGTGCTGCACTTCTTGACCGGGTGATCGGGCCTAAGAACAGGCACAGGAGTGGCCGCCCTTGTGTGGTAGTTGGTCTTCACATGAATCGCACTTATTCTTGTGCTCGTAGGGTGCAGGGGACGACATACACTGGTGCTAGTACTGACGTTAGTCGAAAAAATAAAGATTTTTCAGTAAAAAAACGATGAAGGTAGAGCTGACGAAGCACGAACTTTTCCGCGAGGTGCTTCATGAGCTAATGGCTGGAAAGAACTGGAAGGCGGGCATCCGGGACCGCTCTTTATACCGACATCTCCTGACGCCGGTCACCTGATGTTGGGGCAGTCCCTCGCCAGGGACTTCTAGCTATAAATTTTTCTATGGGGTCCCGCCGCCTGCCGGCGTCAGTCCTATATGTAATTACCTACTGCAAGAGCCCTCTCAAAGTAAGATCTCTTGTTATGTCACTAAGAATCTACTAAAATCTGTGCTCATGTATGTTTCAATCTACAGAGGCACGTCCATGAGAGTTTACTGTAGATACAACTTTCTCAGTTCAAAGCACTTCAGCATGAGCGGGCATACTAAGCTGTCAAAAAGAAAGGACTGTTGATTTTAATGAGTGAAGCCGTCTTTCTTTTACATGGTTGGGCAGTGTGGGTAAAGCGACAGATGCTATTTCCCAAAATGAAAAAAAAAAAGGAAACTTTACCGTGATGTAATAGGTGCTTACAGTACTTACTCCACCTCAGCCCAAAGCACTCCAGCATGAGTGGGAAGACCACCTGTTTAAAAGCTAACTGATCGCACTGAGCAATGCCATGTTTCTGTTTGTGAGCAGTTTGGCTGGTGTTTTTACCCCCACATTAAACTGGTGCCTCTTGCCATCTATATGCCAAGTGATGGCATGGCTGTACCATACTTTACGCATTACTGATTGTGTTTTTTTTAATTTAGCAAAAAATGTGTTCAGTGGTGTAACCATGTATACTTATTGTACACCAGTTAATTGTGGCCGAAGTGTCTGAAATTTGTTCTGCGGAGTGATTCACGGAGTAACGCGGAATCCCCGAAGCGCTCTGCAATGTGAAGCAGAGTACTTTGTGTTATAACGAGGAATAAAAAGTCAGTTGAAACCAATGGCTTTGCGTTATTCCACCTTCCCCAAACCACTTCTCCACCAATTTTAAGGCGAAGTCCATTGAAATCAATGTGCTTTGCATCACTTCACCTTGTTATTGAGCTCCAAGGCAAATTTGCAGTGCTTCATGGGATTGCAGGTCACATGGGCTCTAGATTGTTCTGCACAGCCTTAGTTCTGTGTAGTGGAAGATGGAGACAGTTTCCTCTCAGAGCTCTGTGATTCAAATCCTCTGAAAGCTGTTAAAAAAGTGTTTTTGAGCCATTTTTTTTGCTCAAAAGTTAGTGCATCGATTGAAGGAAATCCTCCTGTGCTAACATCATAGAGTGTTTATTGTTTGTGTGTGGATTTTGAATGTTAATTTAGAACAGTCAGTCTGTGTACTGTGATTGTGAAGTGTGCTTTGGGGGAGGGGCATATCTGGGGTGTAGGTAGATCAACTGGGAGAAAAAGGCAGTCTTTCTGTTTTGGTTCTATTTTTCTTGTATAACTGTGTTAATGTACACACAGTAATATTTTAAGTAATTTTTGACATTTTGTTGTTGACTGTAGTGGTGCAGCAGTGTATAATTTCAGTTTGTTTAAAACATTTTGTTATATTGCTAAAGGTTTTCCATTTGCTACGCAATACTTGCAGTGTGTGTGTGTGAGTGTGTGTGCGATGTGTACCATTAAATCAGACAACTTTTATTGTGCCAGAGTAGCTGCAGCTGTGTGAACCTGCTATCCACCGCACCTGCATGAATTTTTTATACTGCTTTGTGCTATCTTTACTGGTAGTGGACTGTTACTGCCATGCACTACCCTTCCCCCCAACCGGCAAAAGGTATTCTTTTCCAGATTTGGATTTGTGACTTGTGAGCACTGGTTAGGTGGTGTTGTGCCTTTGCGTCTGACTCTGCATCTCTCGAGTGCGCAGCGCAGTCCTAATCTGTCTACGCATTTGCAGTACACCATTAATTCTGGGAGACTTTGCATTTCTTGTTACGCTCTCATTTCACTTCGCCAGCACTGGGAAATTTTCTGGACACAAGACAGTAGCATTTTGGAGATGCAAATTAATTCTGGTGATTGTGTGTGACCACTGCGCGCATGACTGAGCGTGCCATTAATTCCGAGAGACTTTGCATTTCTTGTTACGCTCTCATTTCACTTCGTCAGCACTGGGGAATTTTCTGGACACAAGAAAGTGGCATTTTGGGGACATTTTGGGATGCAGATTAAGTCTGGTGACTGTGTATGACCACAGTGCACATGACTGAGTGCGCCATTAATTCTGGGAGACTTTGTATTTTTTGTTGTGCTCTCATTTCACTTTGTCAGCACTGGGAAGTTTTCTGGACACAAGAAAGTGACATTTTGGGGATGCACATTAATTCTGGTAACTGTGTGTGTGGTGGGGCACTGGGGTTATTATTAGTAAAGTTAAGCATTTGCCTTACTTCACGTTACAGCAGGATGATAAACACAAAGTAATAATTACAAGGTGAAGTGAGCCGTTCCCATTGGCCACTCCGTGCAGCAGCAGTTGTGGTAGGAGCTATTGAACAATTTTTGTCCACTTGTTTGCTGGCTCTGCCAACCACTTGATGCAGTTTTACTTTTTCTCGTTGCTCACAGTCATGGGTACAGCCCAGATCAATGAAGTCGCCATCGCCAGTCTGACTGACTCTGCTCATCAGGCAAGAGAGATGATTATGCGTAAGAGCCAGCAAATGCATCAACTAACCTGGATTCATGAAGGAAAGCTCCCCCAGCACCCGCCCCCAATTTTGTGTCACCCAGTTACTGTTCCTCTGCTCCATCTTGCGCTGCATGCTGCCCAAGCCACAGTCCACACAGGAGAAGAACCAGGCCAGCAGAGAAAGTCGGAGGCCCTGGCAGGTGGGCCCAGTCAAGGACAAGGAGTCGGGAGAGAGTGGAGTGGACTGGAGTAACTCTAGGCGAGTTGTTGATCCAGTAGCAGGTCAGGTCGTGGTCACCCAGTTGGTAGTACAGCCCCCCTTCCCAAGTCCCCCACCTGCAGCCAGTGCTCTGTTCTTATTGCTTCCACTGCCAGGCCAGCCCAGTAAGACTGAGCACAGCACAGATTGAAGAAGAATCAACAGCGGAGCAACCCACCAGCAGTGCCAGTTAGTTTAGGTAAGTGAGAAGGAGGTCACAAATTTACTGTGTCTCAAGAGCCATTGTGCCAAGGCCACTACTAGGCCACCATCACCCACCCCACCTACTGGCCCAGCAGCCAGCCTCTCTCAATCTTGACTCTCTGTTGGTGATCCAAGCAATGATCGAGGTATTCTCTGCTGGCCCTAATCCCCAACTCCCTCTGCCTAAGTCTGCTCGTATTTATCTGAGCCGAGCCATTTTGCACATTGGACCTTAAATCTGTTTTTTAAGAATAAGATATAAGGGGGATAATAACTGTTATTTGAAGACCCTAAGATCTAATGTGTAAAAAAAAAAAAATAAAAAAATAATAAAATTAAATGTTCAATCCTTCCTGATTATTGCAAATGGTCTGGAACTTCTAATTTGTATTAATGCATTTTATCCACGACGAGTGACTCCAACATTTATTTTTACAGCCATTCATCTTGGTATACTTAATATTCAGTCCAGGAGCCTCTTTGTCTAACTTTTGCATCCATTGGGCCAAATGTCACAGACTCACCCCATCCTCAGGAATCATGCATAGTATTAAAATGAGGGTTATCAGCACTCCATAACCAAATAAATGAACTGATGCAAGGAGGTACGGAAAATAAAGAATTTATTACAGAAGCACAATCAGCTTGCCCAGTGCTTCAGCCCAAATCCAGGGTCTTCAAGGCTGCTTTTGCAATAAATGATTTTCCTTACCTCCTTGCATCAGTTCATATATTTGGATGTGGAGTACTGATAACCCTCATTCTTTTGCTTCATGGAACTTGCCTTCCTGTTTTTGAGCACCCCAGAACTAGCCAGTGTCACACCTGCTTAATTTTTCTATTAACCATGCATAGTGTTGCAGGCAGTACTGTGACTCAGACCACTAGAATGCATGGACGATGGACTCAAGTCCAGTATATGAACCCAGATCAGATCAGTCTCATGTTAGTGTGACACACTAACTTTGGACCTTTAGATAGCCATTATAATACCTTTTTACAAACATTTTATGCTTGCCATGCTGCACAGTGTGTTTTTCCTGTATCCACAATCTGTTGATTGTACTTCTGGGGGCAGTGGAGCTGCAAATGCAAACAGAAGGGGGAAAGTTTGTGTGGCGCAACACTGCACAGAGCAGGACAGTTCTGTAGTGAATCTTAATTGAGAACTACTTGTATAGATTCTTCTAGAGTGCTCTATTGGAAATAAGCTGATTATTGGTACAAACACAGTGCCCAGTGTGAAAGAACTGAATAAATGTCACACGGTATTTTCAAGTTGGTTTTACTATAGTGCTTCGACAGCGCTCACACCGACATCCCCTACAGCGATGGACACAATGCTGAGTGTCAGTACTGTACTGTCGGGGATGTCAGTACATTTTCATCGGGGGACTGTGACCCCCCCACCTCCCATCTCTAAATATCTAACTCCGGGTCAGAGTTGGACCGGGGGGAGGGCACAACACCGGGAAAAACACTGCCGGTGTCTTCCTCACACCAGCACAGTGACTCGCTGCAGACAGGCGAATTCTGTTGCTTTGCTGGTGTTCGCTGTGTGCTTGTCGACCTTGCATTGGCACACCATTCAGATTTTTTAAAAACTGAGATTTCAAATTGTTTCCATGCTAAACCGGCAAAACACTAGATTGCAATGCAAGTGCTAAGTGGTTTGGAAATCCTGTCTGACAAGAGTCTGGCAAATCCCCACGCTACTGTTCCATGGAAGCAAAACGTGTTAGCTATCAGCTCCATCTGGATTTTTCAACAGGGATTTTATTTCCACTGCAGGATCCCTGTACGAATCAGTGTGAAATTTTCAAAGCCATCCTGTTTGGTGACTAACAACTTGCAATTTGGAATACAGTGCACAACTGTTAAGTGCAAAAGGAAAAAATTATATTTCACATTTTACTGGGATGGCTGTCGGCAGCATGGACAGGAGCAGCAGGAATTATTCGATTTCACTATTTTTAAATTGTTTTAAAATGATTTTGAAATTTTTTTTTGTGGTAATTTAAGTTAAGGGTTGAGGCAGGGCTTCAGTATAGTTCAGGGTCACTAGCGAGTGAGTTTGAAGCAGGAGGAAGTTTAGTTGTTTTAAGTTTTACTGTCTGAATATACAGTGCCAAGTGTGTCTGTTTGTATATGAAAAGTGTTGCTTTTGGATTAGCCACAGTACAAATCCAGAGTCCAGATATAAATTAACATACCAGCACATGTATGTGATGAAAGCTCAAGTGGCATTTGGGATGTAAATCTGGATGTAGAAACAATCAGCATCTGCATTTAAAAGTTTTGTAAATTCTGCCTCAAATATCCATGCACCGTCTGTGATTAAAATAGTGCTGAATCTATTGTGCAGTAAATATACAAGGACATAGATAATAATGAAAATCCAGTGGTAAACGTAATTTAAAAAAGTTAGCGTAGAGAAAAAATAAAGGCATTAGTAGTATTACCACAGAGTATGGCTTGCATCAGCAGATGGAGAGTGATGGTGATCTGAGGTTGCGTTGCTGTGAAGAAGTGAGATAGCTGCTGCTGTTACATAACCGATGGTTCTTTTTATGTTGGCACACTTGCACAGCCAACATCTTGCGGCAGCGGGGCTTTGGAGGCGCGGTCGCTGTTGGGCGAATGCAGGGCATGCATCAGTAGGTGCGTCCCTCATTCCCCAATCAGCCTGCATGCCAGAGCCACACCATACATACTAATGTGGCTTGTCATACGCAGTGGACCCTTCCTACCTGCTCACCACATTAGTATGCATGGCGGGCGGCCGCGGCACTGCCGACTTCAGGGGTGCCCAATCCCCCTGCCAGCTTACTCTGGTTTTTCCAAATCCTTTATTGTATCTGCATTGACGGTAAAACGGTTTCTGTCTTTTCAACACAGGTCTATTGTGATCCTTGCTGGCTTCTTTAACGATGAATGTATATATATATATATATATATATATCAGTCAATCGCTAGGTATGGGAAAGTGAATTATTATTAGTATGATCCTTGGGGCTTGCCTGTCCTGTTACATGATTCGACCCCTTGGCACACCACAGATCCCTCTGAAAACAGTTATAGCCAATTGTCTATTCTCTGCTGCCTTTCTGGACACATCGGCATTTGCTTTAAGGTGACTGTAATTTGAAACGGAGCTTTGAAGAAACGTGATATTCCTCTGCACAGAGCTCTTGTTTCGGTCCTCTTCACACTCTCCTGCCATTCCTTTCATTCTCAAAGTGCTTCAGGAATATTGATAGACGCTAAGAAAAGCTGTCCAGCAGCCTCGATTGTTTGCTGGAGGAGGGCTCAGGGCTGGTGAGGTACTGTATGATTTGCTGATCGGGACCTTGTTTCTTGTCAGTTCAGTAGTTCCATGCCCGCTACCGGGGGTCTGGTCTCTGCTCCCAGCCCAGCCCCTCCGATGGTGTGGCTTCAGGGGGATCGAATGTGCTTTGCAGGTTGATTAAAGCCGGCATCCCCTCAGTCTGAAGGCAGGGCACAGGGAAGGAAGGATCGAAGGGGCCTGGACTGACTGAGCACAGACTAACAGACCCTGCTCTCCACTGATGGCTGTGTAACACTATCACTAATTTGGAATTGTAGAAGGGACTCACGGAATCGGTATAAATTGAAGCCACCCCGTTTGATTCACAGTTGTGGGGAACCAATCACAGAGATGCAACGGTGGTCCACAAGGTGGAAAACAGAAAGGTGGCTCCTGGACTCCACTTCCACAACCACAGCCATCCTCATCACGTTAACATTCATTCTTCAGGCTGGCAGTGTCCGAGGAGGTAAGAGCCCACATTTCTGTCATTTTGTTTTCAGAACTGGGAGATAAATACCTGCTCCCGGTGAATTGGGGAAACTTGCAGTCTGGTGCTGTTTGCACCACAGGTCACCACCACTTTAAACTGCTAATAATATGCTCACAGCTATGAGACCCTTTAAGAGGACCATTATCGCAGTTCAAACTAAATGCAGCCAAGTTCTACTAAAGTTGGTGTTGGAATCCACCAGAGAATGGCACTGATGCCAGATACTGCAGTACAGCATATACTGCTTTGATAGCCTTGCTTTCATGTAAACTAGAGTAGCAAGGTTAATATGTGAGAAAAAAAAATCACCAGATACAATACATATTCATATACCAAGCTTTTAGGCTTCCATCCAATTGTTTTACTTTATTTTTTGTAACAAAACCTTTTCTTTCTTATAATAATAGAGGTTACTCAAAGTTTTGGAGGCCTGATCTAGACGATAGTCACGTTACTTGGGGAATGACTGAGACGTCCATTTCAGATTAGCATTATGAGGCTGAGGGACAGAATCAAACTGCACATTTAACTATTTAACTTTTGCCGGTGTTCAGCAGTCCTCACATAATTTGACAGACATCCTGTAGGTTAGTCTGCTGCCGAGCAGGGTGCAGAAGATGAGTGAGCTGGTGCACAACGTGAAATAGGGTTACCAGATGTCCTCTTTTACGAGGACGTCTTCTTTTCCAGCTGCCATATATTCTTCATGTACCTTCTCTATTCTGTTGTATTATTATTATCGTTATATTTTGTTTACTCTCTCCTATTCAGTACCTCCTTATAAAAAGGAATAGGGTCCTTACCTACATGTAGCTGCTATTATTCACAGCTTGTGTCTGCTTAGTTAAATTTGAATAGTTTACGGAAATCTTTAAATTCTTAGGCTTACAAATTTGGCATGGCACATCACACACATATCTACCTATCTATCTGTCTGTGTTTAGGTAGATAAACTCAGATAGATTCATCCCATAAATAAGAACAGGTCCATGTACGTACTGTATACCTGCATAGATCATGTACATGCTCAGTGCATATACAGCCAATGCAGTTTACACACACACACATTTTCATTTGTCTCAGTTGCGTTTAGTTTCACTGTGAATTATATAAACTTTTGTGCCATTTGCCTGCACTCAAAACAAGTGTTCACTTCCTAAATGAAGAGTCAGTAGTCTTACACTGTCTATTATTAAGGGCTTCAAAGTGAAAATACTACTCATTGGGGGCCTTGTTGTTAGTATGCTGTCTGACCCATACAGGCAACAGTAAAATAATACCATTTGGTTGGTAAACATTGCAGTAAAAAAGCTTAAAGTCAGTTTACTGTGTCAGTTAATGAAATATATGCACATAGTGCTGCCTGGAACAGATGTAACATTTTTGCTTTTGATTATAATAATCACAACATACCCATTCTATTTGTTAAATTATCAATTTATTAGAAAGATCACTTAAACATTCATAGTAACAACTTGGGCCACACCAAATGAGCACATCTTCAACATGCACATCATATTTCTTTATGGTACATTATTTGTGTTGTTATAACCTACTTTGGTATAAATTAATTGTTATGTGATGGCAAAGTAAACATGTAGGTGCAGTCTTTTAACATGGTGAGTCTGGAAGGCATAGAAGCATAATGTAGGTCTAGGCCCCTTAGGTTCCCTGAAGTGCCGGTGAGACTTGGGGTGGGGAGAGTAGCTGAAGTTAGTACCACAAACACTGAAATAGTGCAGCATTAAATCATTGAATTTTAAACCATAATTCCACGTTGCCAATAGTTGTTGCTGTTTATGATGGGAATGTGACAGTTTTCATCTAAACTGGTGATTTCTTAATATAACTTTTATTTATGCAATCACAGGAGAAAAATTGACTCACACCAATCAGAATGTCATGTCACAGAGACATTGTTTTAAGTTTTTTTGTTTTGTTTTGGTTAGAAACCACATTTGATCTGATAGAATGTGGAAGTCTCACATAAATGTAGCAAGTATAGGCTAATTAAAAATTAGTTTGCTTCACGTAAACTATTCCCAACAATGTTAACATCTATTACACCGGACGGAGGGACCTGTGTGGCCTGAAAGCTTTTGTATGGTAATATCTATGTGCACTTTCTTTGTTGTTTCAATAAATTATATCACAATATTCTAAAAATCCAACAATGTTATGTACTCTGCTGGTTATCCCTATCTACAGCATATCACCCACCTGTAGTTGACTGTGCCAGTAGCTATCTCTGATCAGCCTTGCCTTCTGTATTGCATATAGTATGTCTTACATTTTATCTTGTCTTTGAAGATAATTTGTATATTGCATCTGACAATTACGCAGATTTTTTTTGTCAGGAAAAGGTCACAGTTAGCATGGCTCTGTTACTTTGCAAAACGTGATCAATATGTGGCATCAGGCTTGTCCTGGCGTGGATTATTACTAAGTGTCTTGAAGTTCAGCAAAGAGAAAAAAGACTTGTGCCACCTAAGCCTGTTAAAACTAAATGAGCACTGTTCCAGTATTCCACTTTATGAAACCTCACAGAGACTTATAGAAGTCCTAGAAAAGGGATATTAGTGTTAGCTGGAGGTGATTTGAGTCCCCGGGTTCAGCAGGTGAAAATGTATTTTCTTTCTTCCACAGACTTTGTGAGCTTGCAGGGAAAACTCAGCAAAAGCAGATTAGTGCTTTTTTTTATATATAAACTGCAATTTCATTGGTATGTCACAGAGTGTGATATTGACTTTTGCCTCTGAGAGAAGTGTGACAAAGAAGTATGACTGACATGCAGTTCCTCTACCTTCCTCTTGCTTTTTTTTTACGTTGGCATGCTTGCGCAACCAACATCTTGCGGCAGTGGGGATTTGGAGACGCTGTCGCTGTTGGGCGAATGCAGGGCACGCATCAGTCGGTGCGTCCCTCATTCCCCAATCAACCTGCATGCCGGCGCCACACAATGCATACTAATGAGGCGAGCACATCTAAGGAAAGGTCCACTGCAATCCAAGCAAAACTTGAGATACGCAGCGGGCCCTTCCTACGTGCTCGCCACATTAGTATGCATGGTGGGTGTCTGCCCAACTGCTGACTTCAGGGGTGCCCAATCCCCCTGCTGGCTTACTCTGGCCGCAAAGATGCCGGGAAGGGGTGCCCAATCCCTCTTGACTCTTGCCTCCCACCCCGCTTTCCTTGTATGCTGACGGGGATGCCCAATCCCTGTCGGCATAAATTAACCCCCCCTTTAGTTGTGTGCCGACGAGGGTGTCCAGTCCCCTGTCGGCCGTAGCAACTCCCCCAAACAGTTAGGTGGCATGCTGGGAGCCCACCCCAGTGTGCCGAGTACCCCTGAAAAAAAAAAATGTCCCGCTATGTTCGTTTTTTTTTCACCTGTAACATAAAAACGGTTCCTCGTATATTCCTACCCACCACCCATACCCACCCTCTGCGAACCCTGCCTTCCCACACACCCCCTCACCCCATACTTACCTCTGGAGCTCGGCATGATGATCTTCGGTGGACTGGGAACATGTCTGCTTTCTTCAAAGCCGACGTGAACTGAGGAAATGCTGGTAAGCTGTATAATGGAATGAATAGGGTTTTTTTCAACTTTGCTGCATATCTCAGGCATTTTTTGGAATTTTTTTCACCAAATTTTCAACATGGGTTTTTTGGGACCCCTCCTCATGAATTCTGTTATAGTTATGACGTTAATCGGTCCCGAAAGGTGATTTCGCAGTCACTGTGCTGAATCACCTTTCGGGACCGATTAATGCAAGAACAGTGGCAGTGTTCATGAGGTGGACTGCCCAAAAGCCTATGTTGCAAATTTGGTGGAAAAAAAAAAAATGGTTGTTTTACATAAGCTGCCAGTAGTTGCTACACACGTCAGAATCTCACAAATTCACAATATTTTCATGCCAGATTTTCAACATTGTCATTTTTTTACATCTCCTTGTGAACAGTACAGCTGTCATTTTTCATATCCTGGCCAAAATGTGTTTCCGCACTTCCGGCACACAATACCATGGTCGCTGTGGGAAATCAGTGTTCAGGGCAGATTATAAAAATGGCAGTTACAGTGTTCATGAGCAGAGGTCCTACAATGCCAATGCTGACAATTTGGTGACAATACTCCATAACATCACTGTGTTATGAGTGTGCATTACGCAGTTTGCAAGCACGCCCTTAAGTTCCGAATTTATATTTTCACTCCAGATTTTCAACATTGCCATTGTTCTGCACCTCCTTATGAACAGTACAGCTGTCATTTTTCACATCCTGACCAAAATGTGTTTTCGCAGTTCTGGTGCAGAATAGCACGGTCGCTGTGGAACGTCCATGTTCGAGACACATTATGGAAATGACAGTGACACTGTTCATAAGCAGAGGTCCTAAAATGCCTATGTTGAACATTTGGGGTCGACAGTCCATACAATTAGAGTTTTACGAGCGTACATTGCACTGTTTGCATGCACGCTTGTGACTTCGTGCATTTCTTATATTTTCACTCCACATGTTCAAAATTGGCATTTTTTCACACCTCCTTATGAACAGTACAGCTGCCATTTTACATATCCTGCCTGAAATGTGTTTTCACACATCCAGCGCAGAATCGCATGGTCGCTGTGCGAAATCAGATTTCAGGGCAGTTTGAGAAAATGATGATGACAATGTTCATGAGCAGAGGTCCTAAAATGCCTATATTGAAAATTTGGTGCCAAAAGTCCAGAAAGTGACTTTGCTGCAAGCGTACATTGCGCACTTGCCATGCAGCCTTGTAACTTCGTACATTTGCAATATTTTCATGCCACATTTTCACCACTGGCATTTCTGCACACCTCCTTATCAACAGTATAGCTGCCATTTTTCACAGCCTGCCTAAAACACGTTTCCGCAACTGTGGTGCACAATGGCATGCTCGCTGTGGGAAATCACCTTTTGGGACACATTAACAAAATCACAGCGCCCCTGTTCATGAGGGGAGGCCCCAAAATACCTATGTTGAAATGTGCCTAAAACACTCCCACAAATAATTGGGTTGCGGACGTCTGCTGCGCAGTTTGTATGCATGTTTATTGCTTCACCAATATTTCATGTTGCCATTTTTTACACCTCCTTATGAACAATGCAGTTCTCATTCTCCACATCTTGGCCAAAACTCTGTTTTCATTCTCTCTGTCACCAAATGCCACAACTGCTGTGCAAAACCACCTTTCAGCTAACAAAGTGATTGTGCCGCTTTTCATGAGGTGGCCTGACAAGCAGCCCATGTTGAACATGTAGAGTGAAACTATCACTACATGCCTACAGTGTTAGGGTTTCCAGCTGCAGCACCCCACCCGGTACGGACTGAGAGGCGTCAGAGCTGTGACTTGGGATCATTGGATGTAATGCTCACGCCATTCCACCCCCCACACCCGCCCTGCAGCCACTGACAGGCATCGGGTGTGTCTTGCACTGTTCGGCCACAAACTTCACCCCACGCCCTATACTGCACCCACGTCAGCATATTTCCTTATGGAATGGGGTAAGTATGATGTCCAAAGACCCCAAAGCACACCATGACACTTGCCAGTTTCTACAGGGTAGGGTGACATACAATGGCATGAGCATTGTACCTGATGACCCAAAGGCACACCCTACTGCCTGTCGCTCTCTACAGGGTGGGGGTGGGGTTGTCGCCACTTCAATACTTCACTGCCACTCCTATTATGCGCCTCTAGTTCCGCCAGTGCCAATGTCAGTGCGACAACATTCGCCATTGACAAATGCTTGTTTAATAAGGTATGCCATTGTTGTCCCTGTGGCTAGCAAAGTGGAACTGGTATGAAAGGCTGTGGTAGCAGGGTACTGTAAACTCCCACAAATGGCCCAAAAATGCACCAGAATGCATCAAAAATGCAAACATTTTCTGGGGGCCTAGGCAGCCCCACAGACCCCAACTTATACAAATATTTATTATACATTACATTATACATTATAATTCTTAAACAATTTTTTAAACGGCTTTCAGTACTTACTTACGAACATACGAAATTTGCCAGCAGATAAAGGCCTAGAGGTCTATCAAGTCTGCTTGAATGTGTAGCTAGCACCCTTAATTCTGCAGCTGCCCCTCCGTTCCACCCTTCCCCTCCATTGACTCCCCCCATGTACTGTCCCATCCCCTTTTGAAGCAGTCTACTGTTCTACTGGATACCACTTCTGCAGGTAATGCATTCCACCCAGCCACCACCCTCTCTGTAAAAAAGTGTCTCCTCACCTTCCTCCCGAACCTTCCTCCTTCCAGTCTCATATCATGACCCCTGGTGTCCCTCCCCTCCTTTTCTTTGAACAGCCCCTCTGTACCTGTCTTGTTTATTCCTTTCATGTACTTAAAGGTTTCAGTCATGTCCCCCCTTCCCTCCTCTCCTCCAGCGAGTACATGTTCAACTCCCTCAGCCTCCTCTCGTATGATAAGTCCCCCAGCCTCTTGATCATCTTTGTCACCCTGCGCTGCACCCCATCCAGTAACTTAATGTCCTTCCTCAGATACGGGCGCCAGTACTGCATGCACTACTCCAGGTGTGGTCTAACTAATGACCTATACAGGCAGAATCACCTCCTCCTCCTCGAGGATATACCCTTGCAAGCAACCCAGCATTTTGGTGGCCTTGCAGCTGCCTTCCTACATTGTGCCGAGTTGTTCGCTGGACCCTGTAATGAGTACCCCCAGATCCTCTCTCCTTTGTCTGAGCTAGCTGCACCCCCAGCTGGTAACCCTCCTTGGGTTCTTCACCCCAAAATGCAGCACCTTGCACTTTTTGACATTAAACTCCAGTTGCCAGGTGTCTGACCAGATTTCAAGCTTTGCCAGATCATCCTGCAACCCCTGCCATCCACCTAGGTCATCCACCACTGCTCCCATCTTCGTATCATCAGCAAACAGACTGATCTTGCTCTTGATGTCCAATGATATGTCTGCAATGAATATTCCAAACAACACTGGTCCCAACACCGAGCCCTGTGGAACACCGCTTGGCACTATTCTTGGGTGTGAGAGTTCTCCACCCACCACCACCCTCTGTTGCCTTCCCTGAAGCCAGTTCCCTACCCATCTTACCAGCTTTGCATCCGCCCCTGTGCCTTCTAACTTACTTCCCAGTCTCCCATGTGGCACCAAGTCGAATGCCTTACTGAAGTCCAGATACAGGACATCCACTGCATGGCCCTTGTCCAGTTGCCTAGTTACCCAATCATAGAACTCCACCAGGTTGGTTTGGCAGGATCTGCCACGTATGAAGCCATGCTGTCTGCTGTCCTGTAGTCCTTTGGCCTCTAGAAGGGTCACCAGCCTCTCCTTCAGGATAGTCTCCATCAGCGTACCCACAATGGACGTGAGGCTCACTGGTCTGTAGTTCCCTGGTTCATCCTTGGGGCCACTCTTGTAGAGAGGCACCACATGAGCCATCCTCCAATCCTGAGGTACACACCCTTAGTGTAGTGAGGCATTAAATAGGTCTGTAAAGGTCCCGCAAGGACCTCTGCCAACTCCTTCAGTACCCTGGGGTGGATGCCATCTTGGCCTGGCGCCTTGTCCACCCTCAGTGCCTTCAAACCCTCCTGAACTCTGCCCTCCATGATTTCCCCATCTGTCACCCCCTCCACCCATTTCTGCTGTTCCTCCCTCCTTGGGAATCACCCCCCCTTCTCCTTAGTAAATACCAAGCAGAAGTACTAATTTAGCACTTCTGTCTTATCGCACCCTGCTCCCACCCAACCTCCCTCCTTCCTAATCCTTACTATGTGGTCTTTACAGCTCCTTTTTTCCCTTATGTACCTAAAGAAGTCCTTCTCCTCCCCCCTCTTAATGCCTTGTGCCAGCCTGAGCTCCATAGATGCCTTGGCTCCCCTTACTGCCCGTGTCACCTCCTTCGATTCTGTCAGGTACTCCTCCCTGTCCTCCTCCCTCCCTGTTTTCTTGTACCTCCTAAAGACAGCTCTTTTCCTGCTTACCTTTTCCATGACCTCCTTGCTCAACCAGCTCGGTTTCTTAGCCCTAGCCTTCTTGCTCTGGGCCTTGCAGCAGGTTTTGGCTGCCTCCACTATCCCCAGCTTTATGAGGTCCCACCTCTGGTTAGTGCCCATACTAGGTTGAATTCTGGCCAGGTACCCTTTTATCACTTCCCCCATCCTCCCAAAGTTGACCCTCCTGAAGTCCAGCACTCTTGTGCCAGATTCCACTCCTTCCTTGCCCATATCCAATGTGAGCCATACTGAGTGGTGGTCACTCCCTGACAGTGGTTCTTCCACTGTAAGTTCTCTCACAAACTCCCCATTTGCCAGTGTAACCTCCCCCCACCAGCCCCCCTTTGCTCCTCTCACATCTAGGTGCCACCGAGAGGGGTGGGGATAGTTACTGCAATTTGTCTTGTAAAACTCTGTGACAGGCAAACCAAGTGTGGCAACTACCTGGCTTACACCTGGGGGGGATCATTTAACATGGCCATCAACCTGGGTCCCTGGGAGAAAACGTTTGCTCAGCATTATGCTAGGTTTGTACTTCTGGTCAGTGGCACCCAAGTAAATCCAGACACTGGAAGCAATAACTGAAATGTCCAAACCAGGACTGGGATTCTAGAGTGTGGCTTTTATTCACAAAACACAGAGAATAACAAAGCAAAGATGGACCCCCACAGGGCTACACTCACTGGTAATGCAGATTACTGAGGTACAGAGCACACTTCTTCACCACGAACCCCCAGGTTCTGAATGGATCTGGGCACTCTCGGCCCGAACTGGTACACTTCTCTTCTATTCCTTGACATGGCATCCCGGTCAGTACTAGGACACTTTTTCATATGGCATGGAGGTTGATGATGGCTCCCTAAACCACCCACGAGCACTTTCCAGCTCTCAGGGAAAATCCAAAATCCCACATCGGGGTGCTTTTTTCAGACACTGGCCAAGTGCCTGAGAGAAAACCATAGGTGCCGAAACTGAACCCAGAGAGGTAAACCTGGCTACTCTAAATGGGGGGTCTGCCATCTCTTGCTCCCAAATCTATACTCGGCCATTCATTTGGTTACAACACCTTTCTTTGAAACTCTGTTTGTAGATGCTCTCTAGAAATGTTTAGCACATTTAACATTCTACACATCACTCTGGAGGTGTCCTGACTTTAAAAGTTCTGTAAGTAGCTATGTCTTTACCGTAGACCCCCACTGTTACAGATGCTTCTAAGTCATACACAAACTAAAAGTTCTGTACTTGGCAAGTCTTTCTTTGACCCCACAGTAGGCAGACACTTTTATTCTAAACTCTGTCTTGGTGAACATAGTCTCTTTATCAGAGTAGAACTCACCACGGTATGCAAGTGCCCCAGGGCTTCTTTCCCATAACTCAAACTCTGGTACTCACAGAACAAACTCGACACACAGACAGCTTCTCCCTCTCCAGGCTGGACCTGGGGATTTCCCCTAAATTCCTGGAATTCCTCCCCATCCCTCTGGGGATGGGGCACGGGAACAACTCTAGGAACGGTCTCTACCACTTCCTTCTGGTCTCTTCTGTGTGTCTCTATAGGGTGAGAACACATAACCCCTTTTTTCTAAGGCAGCTGTATATCAGAGCTAGGCTCTGAGGAGCTGCACACTGCAACACTCCTCACTCTCCTGAGTCTCCACACAGACTGCTCCCTGAAGACTGAACTGAATCTCCCAATGTTCTACTGCTAACCCCCTGCAACTAGCATTCCATTGTGGCTTATGCTGATGCTGCGAGAATTCTATGGTGACATCATCACTCCAGCTCAGTTGAAACTGAGAACAGAGTGAGACAGTGTGAAACCCATTTAACTGGTATCTCACAAGCTGCCTTTCCCTGCCTGCCACTGGTTCTAAGTGGGATTCTAGTAACCCCTGGGAACAAGGGGGTTACACCAGCACAAGGTCAAGGGTATTCTCTAACCTGGTTGGTTCACTGACCATTTGCTGCAGGAAGCTGTCCTGGAAGGCATCCAGCAGTACCTGCTCCCTTCTGTTCCTGGTTGTTGGGGTACTCCAGTCCATTCCTGGCATGTTGAAGTCCCCCACAATCACCACACTACCCTTCTCGCAAGTCTCCTGATCTGTCCCGCTAGTTCCCTGTCTAACTCCTCTGTCTGAGAGGGCGGCCTTTACACCAGTACCATTCTGAGAATCCTATTCTTGGAATCCTGGATTTGCATCCAAAGTGACTCCATACTACCCTCCTCCCCTTCCTCCCTTACACCCTTCAGTCCTTCCTTCACATATAGTGCCACCCCCCCCTTTCCCAATCACCCTGTCCCTAAGAAATAACCTGTACCCTGGTACAGACAGGTCCCAGTAATTGTATTGGGTGGCCCATGTTTCTGTGATGGCTGCAATGTCCACCTCTTTCTCTGCCATGAACACCTGTAACTCTGCAGTTTTCCTCTCAAGGCTCCTAGCATTAAAGGTAACCACCTTCCACCCTTTCCTCCCCATCCCATCCTGTCCCTCCTTTACTAGCATCACCAATGGTACTTGCCATTTGTCCTTTGTCACTGTTATGAGGGTAAGCTCATATGGTTTCCCAGCCTGTGGTCTCTACATGTCTCTTGCCCACTTGCCACCCCCTCACTCCTAGTTTAAATTCCCAACTTCCTCTATGTACTCCTCCATCCTCTGTTTCAAAACGTTCTTTCCCTCCTCACTCAAGTGTAGTCTGTCCTTGGCATAGAGACTACTGTCCTTCCAGGTCCCTCCCCACCTCCCAACAGCCCATACCCTTTAGCATGACACCAGGTTCTTGCCATCCATTAAATTCTCTATTCTCAGCTTTCTTGTTGTGCTTGTCTTGGGCACTGGAAGTATCTCTGAAAAAGTTACTGATCTTCCTGCCACCTCACATAATTGTCCTAGTTCCTCAAACCTCCTCTGGACTATATCTACTATCTTGTCAGCCAGGTCATTCGTCCCAAGATGTATAATTAAATGAGGCTTGTCCCTAACCCTTCTAGCATATTTCAGAACAGACTGTCCCACCCTTTCCGCTGTCATTCCTGGCATGGCCTCCACCCAAATCCGACTATGCCTCTCCCCCTTGCTACCCCACCTGACTCCTCTTAGTATTGAATACCCCAGCACTAAGATTCCACCCCTTTTACTCCCTGCTTGCTTCCATTCATCTTCATCTCTCATTCCTGGCTCCTCTTCTTCCTCCTACACATTATTTTCCCCTTTTGCCCCTGTTGCAATTCTCCCATCAGAACTTCCCCCCGCTCCGGTTTGGTCCAGGCATCTATCAATTACTCCTCCAATTGCATCACCTCTCTCTCCTCCTCCTTCCCCCTAGCAGTGCAAAACTATTTTCTTAAGACCCTTCACAAATGCCCGCTTCCCCTCTCTTCTTAGTAACCTGTTCCCTCCTTTCCACCCATGACTGTTGCCACTTCTTCTCCCCTCACAAGTCCCGTCTCTCTTTCATTTGTCTTTGTCCTGACCTGGTTTCCTCGGCAATCGTTCTTCCTGGCCTGGGCCCCTTTGTCTCCACTTCCCTTCTTCTGACCCTCTCCTCACCACTGCTAGCTCAAATTGCCCTCACTCATCTCCCATTCTGCCTCCCTCCAGTACTGGGCTAAACCCGCCTCCAGTCTGCCTTGCCTGTCTTGGTTCCTCCTGCAGACCCCCAATTTCCTTTCTAAGTTTCTCTGTGTGGTTGCACACTAAACAACCCCCACCCTCCAGGCAATTTTTAGAAAGATTGATGCACCATAGTTGTTACAGCCTACCACCCTACCCATTGCTCTCGTTGCCCAGCAGCGACCACCACCCTTCCAGATGAAGGATACCAAACACTCCCCCAAGTCTCCCCTCTTCCCCATCAGTGCAAAACATTCTTCTCCTTTTCTTAATTTCCCTTACCCCATGTCGTACACATCTAGATAGATTGAGCAACTGCTTTTTATATTCCTATCCTTCCTGTCCACACCCAAAAAGGGACTTTAAGTAACTATTGCACAACCTGCTTCAAACTCCAACTCCTCCTTTCCATAATGCAAATATCAATGTAAAGAAGTAATAATGAAAGCTCTTTGTTTTGCAGTTACTTCCCTTCCACTGAGAAAGCAGTCACCTCTTCACTTGCTGCTGTTCCTTTCCTGGATGTCTGCTTCTGCTATGACAGGTGCATGTCCTTTACCCTTTTGGGGAAGTGATGTCAGAACGCCTGGTATAAAGGAAATCATGGACCTGGGGAGAGTGGGACCAGCCTGTACCTTCCAGAAACAATCAGGTAGCTGAGGCCCCTGGTCAGACCATTAGCACCCTTTCCCCACTATGCACTAAACTTTGTAGTTAGTGAAGTCAGCAAAAAGCAATCACAATTCCACTCAAAGCACAAAAAATAGGTTTGCTACCAAAAGAAACAGGTCTCCAGTGCAAACAGCCTCACCAACAACACATGAAAATAGGCTTGAAATTAGAAGATATAGGTCTCCAATTCAAAGAAACAGCCCCAATAAAATCACACCAAATAGGTTTTAAATCAGAAGAAATAGGCCTCCCCAAACACAGCCTGCTACACAGTGAAACATCAAACAAATGAGCCCACTTATGGCCACCAAAATAGGTTTCAAAATTCCAGCAGCCCCAAAACAATACCCTGTTAGCTCCTTAGAATTAGTAAGAAAGAAAAGAAATAACCTTCTACCAAATAAAATCCACAAGAAACAATGTAAAATCAGCAAGAAGCAGCTGCTGTACTGGAACTGATCTGATCCCTTCCCCTACTTACTGGAGCACTCATTATTTTGATAAGTGCATCGTACCTAAGTATATGCCTGCACTGCAAGGATGGCTTCAGCTTCACCAGTAGGTGCCAAAATCAAAATATGCAGCCACCAGCAGCCAAAATAGTGGGACTGGTATGTAAAAAGGCTGTGGTAGAAGGGTACAGTAAACTCACACAATTGGCCCAAAAATGCACCAGAATGCATCAAAAATGCAAATATTTTCTGGTGGCCTAGGCAGCCCCCAGATGATTAGGTAGAGTCATTGACTTGTGCGTACACTTTTTAAAAGGCTGGTTACTCCCCTGAATGTTTTAAATTCATCCTGAGGTTATGTCTGCAGCCTCAGCCAACTATGCTGTGACATGTCAACAATTCGAAATGGTGCCGAACTTGCACCCCAAAACTCACGCATGAGTGACTTGTGATATTTTACACCTTATAAGTTTAAAGGGCAATATGAAAATACCTGGTGACTCTTTTCAAAAACGAGTATTGTAGCCTTAAAAATGACTGTCTATAAAGTTAGGACCATTACTCCAGGCATGTTTATTAGTGTCGATGCTGATGCACATGCCTAAACTTGCAACTTTATTTTTCAAACAGCCATTTCTAAGGATATAATGCTCGTTCTTGAAAATTATATACATTATGAAGCTCAGTGGAAAGGTTATTATTTAAAAGTTTGCATAAACCTTATAAGGCATTAAAAATGATAGCCTGCTAATGCATAAGCATATAGGCATACTAGTGCAATTTCCAGTTGTGGACACACTACAGCAGCTGGCAACAGGCATAAGCTTGAGATGAATCTAAACATTTCTTTCTTAAAACAAAGCACTATCAATACAGAAACAGAAATGCGGTATTGCTCAGTGCTATCAGTTACCCTTTAAACAGGTGGTCTTCCTGCTCATGCTGGAGTGCTTTGGACTGAGATGGACTAACTACTGTAAGCACCTATTACATCATGGTAAAATTTCCTTTTTTCTCTTTTCATTATGGGAAATAGCAACTCTTGCTTTATTCCCACTGCCCGACCATGTAACAGAAAGATGGCTTCACTCATTAAAATCAACAGTCTTTCCTTTTCAACAGCTTAGTATGCCCACTCACGCTGCAGTGCTTTGGACTGAGAAAGTTGGATCTATAGTAAACTCTCATGGACGTGCCTCTGCAGATTGAAATATACATGAAAACAGATTTTAGTAGATTCTTAGTGACGTAACAAAGAGTTCTCTGGCGAACCCCAGTCAGTTTACTGTAACTGACATCACTCTTGACTTTGGCTTCACAGCGCTGATTTTTTTGTAAGCCTGCTGACGGAGAAATCCTAGGGCGGTTGGATTTGTGTAGATGATTGTTATAGGGAGTTACAAAGATGACAAATGACACCACACAACATCAAGAGACAGATAAATGTTTAATAAAGCACAAGGTAATTGATGCTACAAATTACCCACAAACAAGGGAATACCTGCTCCTGCGTCTGCAGCATTGTTTCTGTGCTTGAGTAATAGTGAAGTTAAATGGGAGTTTGTAAAACATTTAACAGAGGTGGAGAACTCATTGTGTTTACAGTTATGTGTTTGAAAGATTTGTTTTCAAAAAGCATAGCATTTTACATTGCATAGAAAATGGAGCAAACTTAACAAGCATCAAAACTAACAGTAAGACTACATGTTAGCTATGCTGACAAGCGGCTGCCAGATGGACATTTCCCTTTAAGCCCTACCGCTCTCTCCCACTGCATGTTGTCCTCCCACACCCTACATTCCCCCACTGAGCCAGCATTCAGTTAAGCCCCTCGCTGTCTCCCACTGCATGCTGTCTTCCCCACACCCTCCGTTCCCTGTTCCAGTATCCAGTTAAACCTTCCCACTCCTTCCCTCTGCATGCTGTCTGCCGTGCACCCTCCATTCCCTGCCCCAGCACCATGCATCCAATCTGCAATTACCAATTACATCTGCAGCGAATCCCCTGGTTCGGTAATGCCCCCCGTTCCTTCCCCTCCCATATAGCAGGATCAGTCCAGTCCTTCAGATGGCAGCTTCTCTCTGGTGCAGTGGTTGGCTGCTGGCATCTTCTCCAGTTCGGCCGGAGCGTGAGCAAAAGTGAGACACCCACATGTCTGTCAGTGACTGACAGAAGACAGAGAGAGAGAGAAAGAGCGAGAAGGCCACAGGAAGAGAGAGAGTGGTCTTACTTGCCCTCCTTACCCCTGACTCACACCATGCAAGAAAACATTCAGCATCTTTATTTTAGTATGCTTTTCCTCCGTGTCACCCAAATAGCCCATCATCAGACCTTTCCAGCTCACCCAGCCCCATCATTTGCCTTCCCCGGGACTTGCCTCTTTCCACCTTCCACCCAGACTTGCCCTCCAGGGCGGAGCACCAGCGGTGGACCCCGGTCCTTGACAGTGACTCGGTCAGTGGTGCTTGGAGAGAGCACCATGATTCACAATGTGGGGCCAGTGGAGAGAGGTGAATGTCCATACTTCCTTCCACAGTCAGGGTATATTTCCACTTGGTTTTTGCAGCCTCAGCCCCTAGGATGCAGAGAGGAGCTTTATGATGTGCTTGCACACAGTCATGTGCATTGTGCACTGGAGCACGTCAGCATCTTTCTACTCTGATCCTTGGCTCCTACTGAACTGTCATCTGTGGTCACCAGGGTGGCAGTATTGCAGCAGAGACCGAACTCCCTCCTCAAGGTGGAAAGTGTCCTCAGAGACATTCATCACATCTCCCTGTCTGATGACTCAGCTTGTTCCAGAACCTTGGTCACCAGTGTCGTGAGCAGTTGTGTTATCACTGCATCAGCAGGCTGGTTTTCATGGCTCACTTTCAATTTTCCTTAAAAAAAAATATTTCCTTAGAATTCATCTGCCCACCCTTATTCTCATTTCATCTGCCTCCTCTGTACTCACCACCACACTGGCTTGCTCCTTCATGGTGCAGCTCTTTCAGCTGCTTGACACAGAGCAGAATGGGCATATGGAGGCTGATAACATGGAGGGAGACTGCAGAATCAGGAGGCAGCAATCCATGACCTCGCAACAAATTTCTGCTTTAAATCATGCTTGCTTTCGCCAGCCTCCTTACTCACCACTTGTGCACTGTCACTCTCTCCAACACTTTTTTTGAGTCTCCATTCTCTCCTGACACAAACATCTTACTCTTCACTATCCTGATCTCCATTTTAGCTATCTGCAAAATAATGAAATTCAGAGAAGATAAACAAGTATATCTAAGCACCATGTTAAAGGACATGAACTGAGGACATGACAATGCTTTACAGTGTGTGTGTGTGTGTGTGTGTGTGTGTGTGTGTGTGGGGGGTAGATCAGAACAGTTGTAACGAGAAAATGTACAAAACCCTGGCAGCACCCCCGGTTGTGCTAATTGATGGAGGGACTATTTTAATATTTTTAAAGCATTTTAAGCATTTTGTTTCTTTTTAGACTTTTTTTTCTTTTTAAAACCTACATAGGAACCCATTTCATAAGCACAATAAGACACTTGGGAATTGCATTGTGCAGATCGAACCACACTTCCAAGGCTGAAGGTACTCAGTCTTAGGCCTTGTACTGTACTACGTTCCTGGGAGTGATCTAATCTGCACAATGCACACCCTGTTGTGTCTTATTTCTTACTTATATCATAGTATATATCCCTCCAAGATTCTGTTAAGTTATTGTAATATATGGACCGTCTTATTAATACTATCAGAAATTATACTAAGAATTTCCCATAATACCATTGTTGGAATCCACTGATAGTATTACAAGATCTCGTAGTACTATCAGTGGAGCTCCCACGATAGTATTACGGGAAAGAACACTCAGCTCATACTGGCAAATGAAAGTAAAATACTATCCTGCCTACAGTAAGCAGTCAGCTGCCAAAAAGATGCTCTCTCCTCACCTCTCCAAACCATAACTAACAATCATTTGTCAATGCCAAACTGATGCACTCGAAGTCCACCCCGGCACTGTATGTATGAACTTGAGGTACTTGAATGTATGTATCATGTTCTCCTGCTCCCTCCTGTCCTGCAATGAGTACATATTGAGGTCCCTTAATCTGTCCTGATATGTTCTGTTTTGCAAGCCATATACCAACCTGGTTGCCCTTCTGTGGATCAGTTCCACCCTGTCAATGTCCGTGCACAGTTGTGGCCTCCAGAACTGCACACAGTACTGTAGGATAGGGCTCACTAGTGCATTATGCAATGGCATCACCACCTCATATCTTTTGCTGGTGATACCTTTGCCTATGCATCCAAGCATGCCACTGGGCCTCCTTGCAACATCTGTGCTCTGTTTTGACACCTTAGGGTCATCAGAACTGATAACTCCTATCTCCATTTCTTCCTTGGTGATGGTCAGTACCTCACCCCCATCCAGTAACTTTCCCCAGGTTTCCCTCTTCCCAGGTGCATTATTTTTGCTTCTTTGCATTGACCCTCAGTCGGCACTCCTCAGACCATTTTTTAAGTCTCTCCATGTGTCTGCTCATTTTCTCCACCCCTTCTGTAGTATTCGCCCTGTTACAACTATTGGTGTCATCTACATACAGACCTTTCCTTGTAGCCCTCCTGCAATGTCTGTAATGAAGACATTTAATAGAACTGATCCCAGGACTGATCCCTGAGGTACCCTGCTGGTCATCACCCTCTCCCCGGATTGGATCCCATTGCCACCACCTTTTGCCTCCTGTCCGTCAGCCAGTTTCTAACCCAATGTGTCAGCTTGTGCCCTGTGGCCAGACTACCCATCTTGTTGTATCAGCCTTCTATGCTGGCTGGTGTTGAAGGCTTTCCTGAAATCAAGGTAGGTGACATCCACTGCCACTCCCTGATTTACTTCCTTACTGAGGCATTAGTGTTTCCAATCCTAATGCCAACCCCCACCCTGCAGAGACTGTCAATCAATCAATCAAAATCTTTATTTATCCAGGCGAACATCATTGAGCAGAGCTCTTTTACAAGATGGTCCTGGTTAGAACAGGGTCGGGTAACATCCATCATAAAAACATATAAATACATGTAAATAAGTATATAAACACAAACACAATGGTGCAGTAATAGGGAATTCAAATGATAAAAGGAAGACAAGGCAAGCCGTAACAGAGGAGGATTCAAATACAAGGGAGCAGGTCCACCATTGAACCATGCAACTGTATATAAACCATGTTCTCTGTATAGAAGTACTAGTTAGTTCATTTACCAGGGGCAGTCACTAGTACTAGCCATGAAAATGGCTTGTAGAACCACCAACTAATGGCAGATGGGGTACCAGGAGGGGTATGTAACATGTAAGTGAAGGATAAACATTGTGAGAAGTGAAGTCCCAAGGATAGGTCGGTAGAACTGCTGTAGCAGTGGGACTGACAGGTGTTGGGGGTGTGCCTTTGGGTCATCGGCTGTAATGCTTATGCCATTCCAGCTCACTGCACCCTGCAGACACCGACAGGCATCACAGTGTGCCTTGGGATCTTCGGCCCTTACACTCACTCCATTCCATAAGGAAATAGGTGGAGATGGGTGCACTATAGGAGAATGGGGTGAATGTTAGGGCCAAAGACCCAAAGACATACCTCAATGCCTGTCACTGGCTGCAGGGCGGGGTTGGGGGTGGAATGGCATGAGAATTATGGCCAACAACTCTAAGTCACACCCCTGACACCTGTCAGTCTCTACAGGGTGGGGGGTGGGGCATTACAGTTGGAAACCCTAATGCCCTGGAGTTTGTTGGTATTTTCACTCCAAATTTTCAACATGGGCTTTTTTGGATCCCATCTCATGAACAGTGACGCTATAATTTTGTTACTCAATCCCGAAAGGTGATTTCATGCTAGGACTGTGCCATTTGACGCCACAGGTGTGAAAACACATTTTGGGCAGGATGTGAAAAATGACAGCTGTATTGTTCTTGAGGAGGCGGGAAAAAATGGCAATGTTGAAAATCTTATTTATTTTTATTTATTTTTTGTTGACCGGGTAAGTGCACTAGACAAATCCTGCCTATTGTCAGGCACGACCCGGGGGGAGGGGGATACAGAAGAATGCCAACTGACCTTGAACCAGATGAAACTGTTGGTGGTATTTTTCGTGAATGGAGGAAATTTTGTCACTGCACCAGGGAAATTCCCCTGCTCTTTTTCGAGAAGTGCCATGGGATCTTTAACATCCACCTGAACTACTACCAGAACAGGCAGATGGGACCTCGGTTTAACGCCTCATCCGAAAGACGGATCTGGAGTGAAAATATGAAAAATTGGCGAAGTCACGAGTGTGCGTAGAAACTACGTAACGCATGGCCGTAACACAATCATTTTTTTGAATTTTTTCACCAGATTTTCAACATGGGCTTTTTGGGACCCCAACTTATAAACAGTGGCACTATCATTTCAGTACTCTATCCTGAAAGTTGATTTCACACAGTGACAACGCCATTCTGCGCCACAGGTGTGAAAACATGTTTTGGGCAGGATGTGAAAAATGACAGTTATACTGTTCATAAGGAAGTTTGAAAAAATGGCATTGTTAAAAATTTGGATTGAAAATATTAAAAACTGGTGAAGTTATGAGCGTTCGATGAAACTGCACAATGCATGCTCGTAACACAGTCATTTTTGGAATTTTTTTCACCAAATTTGCAACATGGGCTTTTTGGGACCCCCCTCATGAACAGGGGCTCTGTCATTTCATTAATCAGTCCCAAAAGATGATTCAGTGCAGCAACTTCGAAATCACCTTTCGGGACTGAGAAACAAAATGACAGTGCCAGTTTATTTATTTAGGAAATCAGAATTACAACACTTTGAGTCATAGACTTGTTTCCAAAGGCTCCACATCAGAATAAAACATAGACATTCATATAGTACATACATAGAATAAATGTGGGTGAGCAATCATACAGAGTATAAATACAATGAGCACGGGTTAATGCCTATACATTTGGTAGCTAAAACAGGGCAGAGCTATTGACATATTTACCTAATGAGCAGTTAAGACCTATACAATTGGTAGCTAAAGCAATGCATGATATGAGTTGGTAGTAAGCCGCCTCAGGGAGGCCTTTTCTTATACATAATATAATGCATTCATAGTCCAGTGCAACTATATGGTAACCGAGGGAGGTGAGGAGCCTGTAGGCTAGAAATAGTAAGGGCTCTCCACTGCCAGGCCAAGGGCGGGTGCGTGGCCTAGCGGCGTGGTGCAAGATTCACAGGTTACTGGTTACACTGGCATTGACATGAGTGTTCATGAGGTGGGGTCCCAAGAACCCCATGTTGAAAATTTTGGGCCCAAATTCCTAAAATTGGCTGAGATATCAACCTTTGTTGAACCCCCCCCAAATGAGTCCCATTATAAGGCTAACCATGATTTCTCAGTTTATCGATTGCCTTTGAAGAGTGGAGATGTGTTCTCGGTCCAGAGAAGATGACAGCACCGAACCTCTGGAGGTAAGCATGGGGTGAGAGGGGTACGTGAAGGTGGGGTATGCAGAGGGTGAGTGGGGATGAGGGAGGGGGGCCTGGGGAGACGATGACTGACAGTTTTCTTTTAGGGAAAAAAAAAACTAAAAAGACATTAGGGGACAGTATTCTTTATTTTACAGGGCATAAAAAAATAATATAGGCATAGTGGGGTGGGCTCCCAGTGTGCCATAATAGTGGGGGTGGGGTGGCATGCCCAAATAGGGAATGGGTACCCCGATGTCTGCACTGAACGGGTTTATGGGGTTAGGGGGCACATCCGACACCGGGAGTGGGCATCCCAGTGTCAGAAACACATTTCAATATTTTGGCATACTGTGGGCTCCTCAGTATGCCACATTAGTTGGGGTGGAAACATGCCAACAGGGGGATTGGGCATGATGTTGGCAAAATATCTATTCGGGCTTGGGGACATCTGACACTCGGAGGGCATCCCAGTGTCAGAAACATAAAAATATATATATTTTGGCACACTGGGGTGGGCTCCCACTCCCAGTGTACCACATTAATATGGGGGGGTGGGATACATGCCGATATGGGTATTGGACACCCCGATGTTGGCTATAAGAAAAAGCTGCATGGCAGCTAACGTAAGGGGGGGAGAGGCTAGCACTGGGAGAGGTAGCACTGCAGCCACAATTGAAGCTTGGGGGGGTTCAGAGGAGCAGGGATGGAGACAGAGAATACAGTAGCAACTGCTGCCATGTGCATTAGTGTGCACTCTAATGCACATGGCAGGGGTTCGGGCTACAAATGAAGCACTCCCATTGGAGCAGTTCATTTGTTTCAAGTCTGTAGCATGGCATGTCAGCAGAGTTGAACTGCCGTCATGACAAGAGTGCCTGCTGATTGGTGTACACTGCCACACATCTTGTAGATGCAGCTGTAATTGGCGTGGCAGTGACACACCTCTCATTTCCTGTTACTGTCCCAAAGCGTTTGGTGTCCATGCGCATCAAACGCAAAAATGTAAAACTCACATCCATTTATTACAAAAAATAACAAAAAGGGGACTGTGATTTTTAGCTGCTATACCATTTCAAGGTTCTGGGGACATGTTGAAACCTCTCCAGCTTCCCTCTTGAGATTCATATGTCTCCAGAACATCTTAATGTTATTATAGCCTTGTAATACACAGTCTACTATTATTCTGTTTGTATATCACTTCGGTTGGCTAGAGTGATTTATAATAAGTTTTAAGTCAAACATTTGTCAGTTAAGGAGTTAAAGGATGGGGAGGGAGGATGGGAGAGTTTGTTCCAGAGAGAGAAAAACCTATAGCAGAATGCAGATTGTCCAGCAGAAAAGCATGGTTGAGGAATGGCAAAAGTGCAATGATCCCTAGAGTAGAGGGAGCTGAAGGCAGGAGGATTTGGGATAGAAGTGGGGAGAGGTAGAAGTGAAGGGTGTTGAACCTATATTTGGAGGTGAATGTAGGGCAATGGGCCTGTCTGCAAGATGGCAGATGGACGATGGAAAGGAAGGAGTAAAGTAAACAATGATGTGTGCATGGAGGAGAGTTGGATGCAAAGCTACAGTAAAATGTGAGGAGGGTATCCAGTCTGGTGAAGGAAGTGGAGGGGGCAGAGCCATAGACTACATCTTCATAGCTGAAGACAGGGAGCACCATTTTAGTAATCAGCTCCCTGAAGATATGAGGAGATAAGCAGTCTTTGTAACAATAAAGGGCACCAAGCCTGGGATGGAGCTTGGTATGGATGGCATCAATGTGCACTGAGAATTCAAGCTTATTGTTTAGCCACACACCTAGGTACTTACAGGACAGAATCACATCAAGTGGGGTGCCATCCACAGTGGTGAAGACAGGGGGGACAGTGAGTCTGGCTCATTTCTGATTGATACCAAAAGTCATGGAGCTGTCTTTTTAGTGATAACTCTTAAGTTGGTTAGAATGGAACCAGTGGAGGACATTATTGAAGTCCAGCTGAAGCAGATTTTCTACAGCCATAGAGGAAGGACCAGAGATGAAGATGACCATGTCATCTGCATACACATGTACTTGTGAGTTGACACAGGTGGAGGGGAGGTCATTGAGGAAGACTGGAAAAAGAAGGGGTCCAAGGATGGAGCCCTGTGGAACCCAAGATTGGATAGGAAGGGGAGGTGACAGGGAACCACCAACCTGTACCAATTGTAGATGGCTGATTAGGTAAGAGTTGAACCAATGAACAGCAGAGCAGAGAGGTCAGCATTTCTCAGCTTGTCCAAGAGAAGGGGTGGGGTACAGAGTCAGAGGCCTTGGCCAGATTGACAAAATTGCTGTAGTAATGAGCCCCTGGTCCATCCCGGAGAAGATGGCATCAGTGACATGCAGCAGGGAGGAGATTGTGGAATGGTGCTTCCAGAAGCCAGACTGGAAAGCTGATAGGAAGTTAGGAGATGAGAAGAAACTGAGGATCTGGCATGAACCAGTTTTTCTTGCAGTTTGGAGAGGGGGTGGGAAGAGGGAGATGGGATGATAATTACCAGGAGAAGATGGATCATCCCCTTTGAGAAGAGGAATAACTTTGGCCATCTTCCAAGACTGGAGAACAGTACAGAGAGTACAGAAAAGGTTAAGCAGGTGAGTAAGGGGAGCTGCAACAGCAAGAGCTTAGAGGTGTAGTAATTTGAGATGAAGACCATCAGGACTGGAATTTTATGGGTTGAGGGAGGATAGGGAAAATAGGGTTTCCTGGATGGTGACGGGGGGGAGGTTGGTAGCCTGAAGGGGTATGGGGAAGGGGATAAGTGGGGGGGGTGAATTAGTAGTCGAGAAGGACAGAAGGGCACAGGTTGTAAAGAACTTGTTACAGAGAGCCACACCAGAGGTATAGTCAGACACAGGTGAACCATTTTCCTTGAGAATGGGGGTGGGGTTGTGACTGGGCAGATTGGATCAAAAAGGGAGTGTATAACTGTTCCAGGGAGATCCTACCACTCTTGAGGACTGACCTTTTCTTAAATCTGAATAACTATTAATGGGGTCAGCACAAAAAACTTTTGATTTTAGGTCACACAAAACCTTTTATTATATAGAAAAGCATCACCTATAAAAAAGCATCACATATAAATTAAATATGATACGATCTCACCAAAAGATTGCACACATCTCATTGTGAATGCTCTTCAGAGCTTGAACTGCTGCAAAAAAGTAGACCGACATAAAATAACAATGTGGGCAACTTGGCAAAACTACCAGCAGCACATGTCGAAAGGTACTATTCGACTGAAACCAAAAGCGGATAGGCGTATAACAAATGCACAGCTAACAAAAGGCAGCATGGAAAAACTGAGATTAGAACCATACCAAATGCCGCATACAAACGCCAGGGCACACAACGCCAAATGCATTCGCCATTAACGCCGCAAAATGCAAGCCGCTGGTTTCACATGGAAGAGACAACGAACGTCGAACTATGACGCGCTTACATATCGACCAATAGAGTCTTCATCAGAGCATGATGTGTAGATGCATCTGTAGATATTTGAAAGATCTTTTCAGTACAACAAATCCACAACCTGTAGTTAGTGACAGTACCAGAGAAAAGACTCCTTTCAAGAAATCCTCCGCTTACAATCCCCCACATTCCAATCATACTATTAACACCTTTTGTAACTTGGTAACAGAAGATGTGCATAAATTAATTAAAAATAACAATAATAAATATTATGCACAAAATTTCACCACTACAGAAAGGAAAGCTATACAAGAGCTTAAGAATTTAGATTCTGTGGTGATAAAACAAGCAGACAAGGAGGTGCAGTTGTAATATGGGGTGTGGATGATTATAATAGAGAAGTTGAGCGACAATTAAGCAATCAAGATTTCTATCAAAGGATTAATAAAGATCCTGTGGAATTGATTAAGACCAAGGCAGACACATTAATTGATCGTGGTCTAGCTATGGGAGAGATTACTAAGAAAGAAGCTGATTTCTTTAGAATATCCACCCCAAAAAGACCGGTTCTGTACCTCTTACCAAAAGTACACAAAAATAAGTTCCCTGTGGTGGGTAGACCGATTGTCTCTGCAAATGAATTTGTTACTGAAAATATGTCCAAATATGTAGATTTTTTTGTACAGAAATTTGTTCCAGATTTACAATTGTATGTGAAAGATACAAAAGATGCTTTAAAAGTGCTGCGAGATGTTGCAGTATCTGAAATGGATATACTGGTCACAATAGATGTGGAAAGTCTATATTCCAACATCCCTCATGAGGGTGGTTTGAAGGCATTGCAAAAGAATTTAAGCCTGAGGAATAAGACAAAGCCAAGTACTGAATTTATATTAGAGCTGGCAAGATTTGTATTAGAACAGAACTATTTCTGCTACGACGGCTCTTTTTGTATTCAGATAAAAGGTACTGCAATGGGACCCACCTTTGCACCCAGTTTAGCAAACCTACATATGGGAGAATGGGAAGAGACCAATATCTAAGATATATCAAACAACATATTTTTGAAGCACATAAAGCTATGGAAACATTAAATAGATGATTGTTTGATGGTCTGGACTGGAACAGAAACCGAGTTGAAACAGTTTATGGAATACATAAATCATACAAGTTCCCATTTAAAATTCACATATGAGAAAAGTTTGGACAGTATTCCATTTTTAGACATTTTGATAGAGAAGAAAAATCATGGCCTTTCAACTAAGTTGTACAGAAAACCTTTGTCTAGAAATACTTTATTGAAATTTGATAGTTGCCATCTTCGATCTGTGATTTCCAATATTCCAAAAGGACAATATATCAGAGCAAAGCGTATTTGCTCTGAGGAGACATCCTATGATGAAGCAAAAATGGAAATTACTGACAGGTTTATTGTGAGAGGCTATGAACCAGAGATTTTATTAAAAAGCATACGTTTGGTTTAAAATATCGATAGGGAATCATTATTAGACTCCAACCACAAGAAAAAAGAAGATGAAGTGAAATTCATTTTTATCACTGAATTTAATCCTTTGGCCCCCAAAATTGGTAAAATTATTCATAAATATTGGAATGTCATCAATTCAGATCTCAGACTAAAGGAAATAGGATGAAATCGACCAATGATCTCAAACACTAAGGGACAGAATTTGAAGGACATGTTAGTCAAATCGTATATCCTACATAAACTGTAAATGTATAGCAAGATTGGTTGCCTTCATTCCCTAAAAGAAACTTTCAATGTGGAAGATGTGTCCACTGTTCAAATACGTCTGATGTTAAATGTTTTCACCATCCAAGATCCGGGAAAAGTTATGAGATAAAATCCTTTATTAACTGTAATACTCAAGGAGTGATATACATGTTAATTTGCCCTTGCAGTATGTCATACGTTGGCCAGACAAAGAGAAATTTGAAATTAAGAATAGGGGAGCACAAAGGAGCCATTAGAAACAAAAATATGGATTATGCAATGGCATGACATTATCAAGAATTACAACATGGGTCCCTCGCTACTCTCAGATTTGTTGGCCTTGAAAAAGTAAATGTGGGTTTCCGAGGTGGAGACCTGAATGTGAAACTTCTGCAAAGAGAAGCCTTTTGGATCTTTGAACTCAATACTATGGGTTCCATTTGGTCTGAATGATGACATCCCTATATATAGTTATTTGTAATTGATTTTGCATGTAAAGTTTAGAATTTGTGGATATGACTTGTCGTGCTCTGTCCACAATAAGGAAACAAGACTTTCCGGCTCTGTTTCCTTTTGGTGTTTTTTGTTACTATATTATGTTTTCATTGTGTTTTAAAAAAAAGTTCTACTTTTTTATTGTTGTCTATACACAATATTCAGTTTTGGGTTTAGTGGTGGCACCTTTATAGTATTCGTGGCCATGACTTTTCGTGCTCTGGCAACGAGATTTGAGAACATGACTTGTCCGGCTCTGTTCTCATTAATAATGTTGGATGAGTGATTGGAGTACTATTTTTTGATATTTCCTTTTTTTCGTTAATTCTAGATATTAACAATGTAATGTTGGTAGAATATTATATGTATATTGTATCTTCCTGTCCCTTTAAGTGCTGGACCGCATTTAAGAGGAGGAGATGCATCTACACGTCATGCTTTGATGAAGACTCTATTGGTCGATACGTAAGCGCGTCATAGTTCATTGTCTCTTCCGTGTGAAACCAGCGGCTTGCATTTTGCGGCATTTATGGTGAATGCATTTGGCGTTGTGTGCCCTGGCGTTTGTATGCGGCATTTGGTATGGTTCTAATCTCAGTTTTTCCACGCTGCCTTTTGTTAGCTGTGCATTTATTATACACCTATCCGCTTTTGGTTTCAGTCGAATAGTACCTTTTGACATGTGCTGCTGGTAGTTTTGCCAAGTTGCCCACATTGTTATTTTATGTCGGTCTGCTTTTTTGCAGCAGTTCAAGCTCTGAAGAGCATTCACAATGAGATGTGTGCAATCTTTTGGTGAGATCGTATCATATTTAATTTATATGTGATGCTTTTTATAGGTGATGCTTTTCTATATAATAAAAGGTTTCATGTGACCTAAAACCAAAAGTTTTTTGTGCTGACCCCATTAATAGTTATTCATGTTTGCATTTTTTCAGCTCCTGGGGTATTATGTGCACTTCTCTGTTTTGAGACCCATTATGTCCATGTTGTTCTATGGACATTTTTTTGTATAACTTTTCTTAAATCTGTTGCAACAGTTCTTCCATTTCTTAGCCTAATCTATCCTTTACAATTTCTGGTCCATAAGGTTGGCCACCTATGGGCACCCCTCTTCCCTTTCTTGACTATGCTATGGTGTCCTCTTTGGTTTTCCTTTTCTCTCTCGGGTCCTCATACAGTGAAGTTATTGTGGTGACCTCTGAGCTGATGTAAAACAACAGGCTGTGTTCCTCGTTGTTGGATTTAGTATGCAATAACACTGTCATAAAATACCTTGATGAATATACCTTGTGTATGAAACCTGTAAATCTTGAAAATACCATGGCACTAGGTGTTTTTGATAAAGGTAAAAAGTACTAGGTGACTGTATTATAGAAATTAAGTTACCAGGGTAGAGATATCAGAACCTCCTCCTGTTGTGTTGTTAAATGCATATAAATTGCTACCATGTAATCCTGCTGTTTAAACTGAGCCATTCTGAAATTTCACAGTGATTTGTATATACAGCCCATGATGCTTTACATTTTGGAAGTATGTGTGATGTGTTTTTTTGAAATTTGGCATAACGCCAATGCCCTTTTGGGTAACCCTTGTTTCAGTGCCTCTGCACTGAGTTTCTTTGTGTTTAGCTTGTTGTTTTTTTTTTTTTAATTGAGCCCCCACCACACAAGCAAACAAGACAAACATAGGGGAAACTGAATTTCAACTGAAAAGTTAGATCAGTGGGTTAGTAGGTGCTGACCAAGTGCAGAGGAAAGACTTGCATAGTCTGTTGCTGCAAACTGATAAATTGAAGAAGGGATATGCCATTGCTGAGCATTATCACCTGTATTTTGAACAAACATCACACCAAGATTGTGTGTTGAACCTGATGTTCAGTGTCGGGTCCATCTGTTATCCCACAACCCCTCCACAGACTTGGTGTTAGAAGTGGGATAACTTGCTGGAAATGTCTGGACTGGCCGAAGAGGGATGTTTATCCGGTAGATATCTCCCAGATATCACAGTTGGACCGATGCACCAGGAGTTGCCAGAGGAGAACCCCAAGAAGAAAGTCCGTGGAGTTCTGACCAGAACCATGGCTAACAGATCGAGAGAAGCTGCTGCCTGGACTGGACCTGGGAGCTTGAATAAAGGTCAAGCCTGAAGATGACAAAGAGATACAAAGGGATGAGTGGACAATGGCTGGTGGCAGACCAACTATGCAGAGAGGTGGAACACCAGTGCCAGGTGCTCGTGAGGTCCCTACCAGAGAGTTTGGATAAAGAATCGGTGGAGGATTTTTCATGGGCTCAACTGGAGGAGGACCCTCTGACTGAGCAGGATATTCCATTGTTGCCTGTGTTCCCAGGATGTTACCTGCTGGAGGTTGGAGATGCAAGTATGGAACCTGAATGTGAGACCCCAGGCAAGACTGTGCCTAGTGATATTGTGCTGGGGTTGAACACTCCAGGAAAGCAAGAAGAAGCCTATGAGGCTGAAGGGACTTGTTCTTGCACTGATATAGCTAACTCTATTAACAGTATTGACTGGTGTATACTGCAGGCTAAAAATGCTAATGTTACCTAGCTGTACCATTAGTCTCTGTTGAGAAATGTGTTAATGCCTCAGAGTATTATGATATCCACTATGTTTGTGATGGAATGTTTATCATTAATAGGGACCCTGAGACAGAGCTTCTGAAGATGGATGGGTGGAAGCTCCATCCCTTCCTGGGACAGGAAGGTGGTAAGCAGTCTGAAATAACCTCTAGCACAAACGCACTACGCAGGTCAGGCCCTCTGCTCCCACAGTGCCAAACCCTGAAGTGCAATATGTGAACAGAAGACAAACAGGGTAACCCTCCTGTCTGTTTTGCATCTGAATCACCTACTAGCCTTGAGTCCTGAGGTAAAATATCAACCCTTTTTTCACTACCATGACCAGTTAACAGGATCAGATATCTCTCCCTCTTTGGGGAAATGCAGTGCAATACTTCACCCAGTGGGCATCCAGCCTGGTTCACAGTTCTACCCTGTTGACTCAATTTAAGACCTAGGTACAGTGGTGATCGTAGAAAAGTTTCAGTACTGAGGTATACCTCGGTGCTACTGAGGCAGGATCACATTATAGTCAATGCAAATTGAACTTGTGCCTCGTGGGACCTCGAGGTATACCTCAGTACTAATAAACTTTCGTATGATCACCACTGTAGTTTCTTAACTTAGCAAGACAGTAACACACTTAAGCCCTTAATAGTTGTTAGAATTATCCAATTCTGTTTCAGCATTCACATGCAAAAGAAAAGACTCAAGCAGGATTAAGAAAACCAAACTGTTTACTAGAATTAAAAAAATAGTAAATGCATACAAAACATAGAACATATAGCATAAATACTTACAGTCAAAAGAAATTGGAAATTACAAAAACCAAAAAAATTCCTGGTACTTGACTTTCCAAGTCTAACTCAGTTTCAGTTTCATGTTACCTATTTTGCCAAAAGTACCACTTTGTCCAGAACACACTGTGTGTGTATGATCCCTTAGAAGTCAAGAGATAGATATGTTTTTCACTCCTTTCAGCCAGAGTGATAATAAGGCAAAATGCCCTTCCCATCCCGTGAGGTCATAGTTCATGAGGTCACTGTTAGTCCTCTAATTGATTTGTAACCTGACCAAGTATATCCAAAAGGGTGCCATTTTACTGCTGACTGGAAATCTGCAAAGTTAGCAATATCAAAACATGACAGGCCAGCCCGGTGGTGCTGAGGGTTGAGGCGCTGGTCGCCACACCTCGCGCCATGCCGGCGACCCGTGTTCGGGAACGGGCATGGGTTGCTGGTCGTGGGGAGGAGATGGATTGAGCGCCCAAGGGACTGCCTTCATCTCCGGGAGGGGGATTTGGGTGGCTGGGCTTGCCTGACTACGGAGGCTGGGGGTCGACTAAACGTAGCTGCAAGCTTGGAGGCGGGTCGTGGCAGACGCTGATTGGGGCATGCACGGGAGCGCATGCGGCACCAGTCACTGGGCGGCCATTGCACGCCATGACCCGCTGGGAGGAAAACAGTGAAAAGTGAGCCCGGCAGCACAAAGTTAGTTCCTCTGCCGCCATTCCTGGAAGGGCGCCTCCCTGGCATGGATCCATTGGGTTGGGTTGAGTCGCTCCCCACCACCCTGCCGTGAAGGGTAAGTCGCGGGGTGCACAAGGGAGGGGGTCTGATGTCCGGGGATGGCGCTGGGGGGAACAACGGAGTGCGGGGGTCGTAGCCAGAGCTCTGGAGGAGAGAAAATAATACCCCCAAAAAAAAACATGACAGTGTCTTTGATAAGATCATTCACCTCTGATCCTTAGAAAACACATCCTGACAAACAGTTCTCCTCTAGTGGTGAGAGATGTAACAGGCAGCTATTAGACTTTGCCGTTTCCCTGGATGTCATAAAAGATGCAGTTTTCTATGGCTTTCCTGGACTTCAAAGCAATTTAAGTTTTAGGAAGGATAGAAAGGAGGGCAGAGGGGGTGGAGTGGCTATGTTCATTAGAGACGACATAGAAATTGCTAGGGTAGAAGAGGCAGAGGGAAACGTGGAGGCCTTATGGGTCACCTTACGATCCCCAGCAGGAGATACGGTCAAGCTGGGTGTAGTATATAGGCCCCCCCGGGATGAGTGATGTTCTAGAGGATGGTTTGCTGGACAACATCATTGCCCAGTGTGGACCAAAAGGGGAAGGAGTGGTGTTGATGGGGGACCTTAATATGCCAGGTACAAACTGAGGAACCATGTCCTCTAAGGTGGCCAAGGAGCAGAGGCTGCTGGACGGCTTCCAGGATGTGTTCTTAACACAGAATGTGATGGAGCCCACAAGGGAGGGGCATGTCCTGGACATGGTTCTGGCAGATGGGGATCTGGTAAGGGACATGGTTGTACAGGACCCCCTGACTGGGAGTGACCACAATACTGTCTGGTTTCAAATAAGCATGGGGGGGTGAGATCTAGGACACTGGCAGTGGACTTAAGGGGGGCAAACTTTGTGGACATGGGAAATATTCTCAAGGATCACTTGAAGGGGATTACATCAATGACAAGTGTGGAAAGGAGATGGGAGGTCATAAAATGGGGACTTCATGAGGCAGTCAGGATCTGCGCTAAGTTGAAACGTAAGGGGGCAAGGTCACATAAACCATGCTGGTGGTCCAGTGAGGTACAGGTAGCAGTCAGAGAAAAGAAGGAGGCCTACAAAAAATATAAAGCAACAAGAGGGGATAGGGATAAGGAAATGTACCATCTTGCATCTAGAAAAGTCACCCATATGGTGAGGGGAGCAAAATCCAGTAAAGAGCAGCGGCTGGCACAGGGGATACATGGAGGGAAAAGGGTTCTTCTGGTACATTGGGGAGCGGAGAAAAACTAAGGGCCATCTCAGCAGATTGAGATCAGAAGGAGGGTGGGTGGAAGAGGCGAGGGACCAGGCAGAGGTATTTAACGAGTACTTTGCCTCTGTGTTCACTAGGAAGGGGGATGGGATATCTACAAAGCAAGGCACGAAGGGGATAGAAGTGGCAGTAAGTAGGATCAGGGGAGCAACAGAAATGGAGCAAGAGGGAGGGAGAGGTACCCAAGGGGTGTCACATCTGGATAAGGATAAAAAGGCCAGTAAGGTGGAGGGGGCGGATGATGCTATCTCTGCCAAAAGGGTGTGGTTAGCCCTCAAGGCCCTAAAGAAAGGCAAATCTCCTGGGCCGGATGGCATTCATCCGAGAGTACTATGGGAATTGGCGGACATACTGGCTGCACCCCTGGTGGAGCTTTTCAGCAGGTCACTTGAGACAGGGAGGGTACCTAGGGATTGGCGAGAGGCACATGTGGTGCCAATCCATAAAGGGGGGTTGAGGGAAGTACCAGGTAACTATAGACCCATCAGTTTGACCTCAGTGGTGGGAAAATTAATGGAGAGTATACTAAAGGAATGATTGGGGGTGTGGGAGGTCTGGATAGTCGACAACATGGGTTTGTGCCAGGTAGATCATGTCAAACCAACCTTGTGGAGTTCTACGAATGGGTAACATCAGAACTGGACAGGGGAAAGCCTGTGGATGTATTATTCTTGGACTTCAGCAAGGCGTTTGACTCTGTCCCCCACAATGGTCTGGTGGAGAAACTGATGGGGTTAGGAGTAGGCCCTTTGATGGTCAGATGGATTGAAAACTGGCTAGCTGGACGCACTCAGAGAGTAGTGGTCTGTGGGGAGCTCTCGAACCCCAGAGAGGTTGGTAGTAAATCGCAGGGTTTCGTCCTGGGTCCGATTCTGTTTAATGCATACATATCGGACATCAGGGAGGGTATAGGTGTGAAATGAGTCTTTTGTGGATGACTCCAAGATGGGAGCAGTAGTTGAGGAGAAGAGGGAGGCTGGCCTGCAAGGGACCTGGACACCCTGGAAAGCTGGCTCACACATGGAAATTAAATTTCAATATCACCAAGTGCAAGGTGTTGCATCTTGGTCGGGGAACCCTAAACACAGGCACACCCTGGGAGGAGGCGCTGGAGGGCCTCATTAGGGAAAAAGACCTAGGGGTCATGGTGGTTGTGCTGTATGAATAACTCTGAGCAGTGCAGGAGAGCGATAGCAGGCAAACAGGATGTTGGGATGCATCGTAAGGGGGATCACCTCTAGGAGCAAGGAAGTGATTCTGCCGCTGTACAATGGACTGGTTAGACCACACCTTGAGTACTGTGTACAGTACTGGAGACCACACTTGAAGAGGGACATACAGCTCCTGGAGAGGGTACAGAGGAGGGCAACTAAGATGATACGAGGGCTATGGAACTTGACTTATGAGGACAGACTTGAGGAGCTCTGCCTGTTTTCATTGGAGGAGAGGAGAGACGGGGGGGGACATGATTGAGGTCTTCAAGTACCTCAAGGGAATAAATAGGGTAAACGTGGAGGGGATCTTTAGACTAAAGCAGGGAGGTATCACCAGAGGGCATGGTTTAAAGTTGGAAGGTGGAAGGGTGAGGGGGGAAAAGAGGAGGAGGTTTTTCACTGAGAGGGTGGTGGACCCTTGGAATGCACTGCCTGATGAGCTGGTTCAGAGATCCACAGTGGAGGGCTTCAAGAGAGAGTGGGACAGACACAGAAAGTGGATGTATCAGATGATGGCCTGTCCCAGGGGGGTGGGGATGGATAATAGGGGTTTCTGGAGCACAAGGGATGGGAGGGCCTCGGCACCCAACTAAGGATCTAAGGTTCGAGCAGACTCGATAGACCGTAAGGCCTAATCTGCTGGCAAATAGTATGTTAGTATGTAATGTGTTATATAACAGCTAACACAGGCATGCCAGAAGATATCAAAAGGAAACCTCTTAATTAATTCATTCACTGGGTCAGTATTACATAGCCAATTATTTTCAGTAAGCCAGGGACTTTGGGGTCAAAAGGTCAGGCCCCTTTAAAAGCTGCTGGCTGCCCATTTCCCTAAGCAGACATTCAAATAAACATATATTTATATCACAAATATGATACAATATAATGACAAGTAGGTAGGCAGAGTTTCACAGCCCTCCCTCCTAGACTGAATTTGGAGAAATCCATTCCTAGGCATGGGATGAGTTCCCCAAAGTCAGTTCATTGCTCAAACTGATTGATAACCCATCTGTGTTTTCGTTTGCTGCCCCTGTCCTGTGTGAGACAGTCATGTCGTAACCTTGCAAGGCAAGGCTCCACCTTAACAGCCTACAATTTGTTTTTCCCATTTGTTGCAGCCAAACCAGGGGGTTGTGATCTACTTGTACTTCGATGTGCTGCCTGTTTAGGTATGGCTCTAACTTCTTTAGTGGCCACACCATGGCAAGGCATTCTTTTTCCACTGTAGAATAAGCCTGCTCCCTGGGAAGTAACTTCTTACTGCGATACACTACTGAGTGATCTTTCCCTTGGTTAGACATTTGACTAAGCACTGCCCCAATACCCACATCTGAGGCATCAGTCTGGACTACAAAGGGTTTACTATAGTCTGTGCTGGCTAATACAGGAGCACTGTACAGTGTCTCCTTTAGCGATATAAAGGCTTGTTCACAGGCTGGTTCCCAATTAATCCTTTTTGGCACCCTTTTCTTGAACAGGCCAGACAGGGGAGCTGCTAGGGCACTGTAGTTTGGTACAAATTTCCTATAGTACCCTACGGTTCCTAGAAAACTCTGAACCTGTTTCTGTGTTTCAGGTCTGGGCCATGCCTTAATTCACTCAATTTTTGCTTGGTTAGGACGGAACTGTCCCCGGCCTATTACATGCCCGAGGTATGCCACCTGACACTTTTCAGCTTTTACAGTGAGCCCCGCCCTCTGTATCCTGCCCAGCACTTCCCTAAGGTGGGACAGGTGTTCCTCCCAGCTGGTACTGAAGATGGCAATGTCATCCAGGTACGCCACAGTGTACTCCTCAGCACCATTTAACACCTGGTTCACCAACCTCTGGAAGATGGCTGGGGCGTTCTTCATTCCAAAAGGCATTACCTTAAACTCAAATAACCCTATCGGAGTGATGAAAGCAGACCCCTCGCTAGCTCTGGCAGTTAACTCTACCTGTCAATACCCTTTTGTCAGGTCAATAGTGGTAAGGTATGTCACCCCTCCCAACTTGTCCAGTAGTTCTTCCGTCCATGGCATTGGGTGCGCGTCTGACTCTGTGACTGCACTGAGTCCACGATAGTCCACACAAAAATGAGTAGAGCCATCTTGCTTGAGAACAAGGACTACGGGTGAGGCCCAGGGGCTGTGGGATTTCTAGATTACCCCTAAATCCAGTATTTCCTCCACTCCCCTCCTAATGTCCTTTTGGACGGCTTCGGGCACTCGATATGCTGTTCGCCATATGGGCGCTTGCATCCCCATCTCCACATCATGTGTCACTGAGGCGGTTAGTTCAGTCTTGGTGCTAAACAATGGGGCAAAGTCTGCTAAAACCTCCCTTACTTTCTGGATCTTGTCTGTGGTCAACTGGGATGACATTTTAATTTCCTCCACATAGGACTCCTGCTTGCTTTCTTCCAGCAAGTCCAGAAGGGGGTCTCCTTCGTCCTTCCCCTCACCAGGACTACACACGGCAAAGACCATGTCAGCCCTGTTTGCATATGGCTTCAACATGTTGACATGGTACATTCTTTGGATGTGTCTCCTGTCAGGTAGTTCTATAATGTAGTTTACGTCATTCACCTGTCTGACTACCTTGTATGGTTCTGCCCACTCAGCCTACAGCTTATCTTTCTGGACTGGGATTAGGACCATGACCTCCTGACCTACAATGTACGACAGAGCTCTTGCTCTGTGGTCGTACCATACCTTTTGTTTTTGTTGGGCAGCTGCCATGTTGCCCTGGGCTGTTTCCATAAGCTCCTTCAGTGTTTCCCTAAACCCAAGGACATAATCTATTATGGAAGTTCCCTGGGTGGTGTACTTGCCTTCCCAGTCCTCCCAGATCAAGTCTAGTGTCCCACGTACCCTGTGTCCATATTAGAGCTCGAAGGAGAAAAAACCTTGTTGACTCTTGGGGCACCTCCCTGTATGTGAACAACAGGAGTGGGGAAGGTATTTCTCCCAGTCCCTTCCATGCTGTTCAGCAAACGCTTGGAGCATCAATTTAAGGGTACCATTGAATCTTTCCACAAGCCCATTGGCTTGCAGGTCATAAGGTGTTGTGCATCTCTGCACCACCCCACATTTCTCCTACAAACATTTCATCAGGTCTGACATGAAGGAACCCCCTCGATCGGTGATAACCTCCTGCGGAAACACAACATGGGAGAAAATCCCTACCAAGGCATCTGCCACTTTGTCTGTCCTCAGCGAGGATAGGGTGACTGCCTTTGGGTACTGGGTAGTATAATCCACCACAGTTAGGATAAACCTCTTCCCGGAGGAGCTGGGAGTATTCAAATGCCCCACAATATCCATTCCTACTCTCTGGAATGGCTCCTCCACTATGGGCAAGTGAATTAAGGTGGCTTCAGTGTTCCTACCCGCCTTCCCTATTTCTTGGCACTGGTGACAAGACCTGCAATGCTCCTTCACCTGCTGGGTGAAGTTGGGCCAAGAGAAATTCTGGGCCAATTGCTGCGTAGGGGGTGATTTCCAGATGACCAGACATGGAAGTATCGTGAGCAATCTTGAGCAACTGCTCACGGCAACCCTGGGGAACGACAAGCTGCCTGCCTATCACCCCTCCCTCTGTCCTTACGTCCTGCGTATACAGCAGTCCATTGTCCAAACAAAGTCTGTGTTTCCCATCACCTCCCAGTGCTCCGTCAGAGTCTGCACAAGCCCTCAGCTTCTCTAAACTAGGGTCACTTCTCTGAGCAGCTGCAAAATCCTTGCACATTCCTAAGGCAGGGGACAGGTCCCCTCCAGTTTCTAAACTAGGGTCCCTAGCTCTAGCATCAGGGCATTCAGGGTCACTGCCATCCCTAACCTTCTGACTACTGGTTACACCTTCTTCCAAAAGGTAACCTTCTGTAGCAGTTCTGTTAACTGCTACCTGGGGAATTTCTACCCCCCTTTCATTAATCTCCTTTTCAGAAGACACAGGCTGGGGAACCAGCTTCCCAGTGTTTTCCACAGGGGCTTCTATGTCATCCAGGGAACTACAATTTACCTCTGCTGCTTGACTGCGGGTAACTGCACACACCATCCCAATTGGAGATTGTTCCTGATAATTACATCTAAATCAAGATTCTCTGCTACTGCAACTTTTTTGCACAGTCTCTCCAGTCTCACCCCAGTCCAGGAGAACACTAGCAAGTGGCAGCATTTTCTCCTCCCCAGTGAATCCCCATAGTCACAAATTGATTGGGTAAAAGCTGTTCAGGATCCACCAAATCCCCTTTTACCAAAGTCAGGGACGCCCTGTGTCCCTTAATCCATGGGTCTGTACCCCACTCACTGTAACTGGGTGTATTTGTTCCCTCATGTTTACTGGCATGCTTTCAGGGACACACAAACAACCCACTTCTTTTCTAGTACCACTTTGTCCACTGTCTGCCTGTTTTGGACACTGCCTGGCAAGGTGCCCAGGTTGTCTGCAAACCCAACATTCATTTCTTTTATCAGGTGAATCTTTTCTTTGTAAGCTGGGGCTGCCTGGTTTTGGTGGAGGCAGGGAGGGTTTTAGCTGCCCTGAAGGCACGCTTTTCCCTTTCTGCTTTGCCACACCTGTCCCATTCCCTCTCAGAGCAGGTCTGCTCCTGGCATAGCGGTCTGAGAGTTTGACAGCCTTCTGCACTGTTTTTGGATCTCGGTCCTCTAGTCAGTTTTCAGCTCTGCTGGGCACACCAAAAAAACTGCTCTAACAGTACAACATTTTCTATTTTCTCTACAGAGTCTGCTTCAATCCCTTCCCACCGTTTTAAAAACCGACGTTGTTTAGTGGCTAGCTCCTCGTAGCTCGTGTCAGGGCTTCTCCTGAGCTTACGGAATTTAACTCTGTATGCCTCTGCTGTTAAATCATATTTCTTTAACGAAGCAGCTTTTAGTTTGCCATAATCATTCCTGTCCTGATTGTCCATTTGACCCAATGCATCACAAGCTTTCCCAGTAAGCAGCGGGGATAGCTGGAAGCTCCAGGACTCTCTGGGAATTTTTGCCTGAATACATACTTTTTCAAATGAATTTAAAAATGGATCCATATCTTTCCCCTCTTTAAATTCAGCTATCAATTTAGAATTTAATTTGTAACCCAGTCCTGGAGTCCCAGGTGTATCCATGCCACTTACCTGCTCTGGCACTGGTCTTGGGAGTTGTAGCTTCTCCAGTTCAAATTTCCTCTGGCACTCTCTCACCTCTTGCTTGGCCTCTCACTGCTCTCGCTCAGCCTGTCACTGCTCTCGCTTCTCTTCTCCCTCTCTCTATCTCCATCTTTCTCTGTTCAAGCTCCCTTCACTGCTGGGCTTCCAACCTTTTCTGTTCAAACTCCAGCTCCATTCTCCGCAACGCCATCTGTAGTTTGATCCCTTCTGGCTCCAGAATGTTGGTGACCTTCCCCTGCTGCTGTGGCTCTTGGCTTGCACTGGTCTTGCTGTCCTTTCCAGTCACTGACTGTGACTCGAGGTCTTGGGCATCAGCTGCCACAAGAGCCTCCATGAGGTTCTGCTTTTTGGCTCGCTCCTCGTGCTGGACACCTCTCTTTTGGCACAACTGCCTCAGGTAGTCTGCAGTGTACTCTCTGTAGTTGGAAGCTACCTTCTTCCCTAAGCTATGGCTAGCTTACACCCGAAAAAAAAAATAAAACAGGTAGGGAATTTAGGCTGTAGGCATGTTCAGTACTATGCACAATGATATAGTTCTTTACGTTTTAAAATCACTGCCTTAATTTGCGTGTGAGCTGTTACAGTTATCAGTCTGATACACTGGACTGTTAATGCTCATGTTACCAAATACTTTTAAATCTCACTGCTGCCAACCAGATCTGTCACAAACGCACTCCACAGGTCAGGCCCTCTGCTCTCGCAGTGCCAAACCTCGAAGTGCAATATGTGAACAGGAGACAAACAGGGTAGCCCTCCAGTCTGTTTTGGGTCCGAATCACCTACTAGCCTTGACTCCTGAGGTAAAATATGAACTCTTTTTTGCTAGCACACCCAGTTAACAGGATCATATATCGCACCCTCTTCAGGGAAATGCAGTGCAATACTTCACCCAGTGGACACCCAGCCTGGTTCACAGTTCTACCCTGTGAGTCAGTTTGAGACCTAGGTAGTTTCTTAACTTAGCAAGACAGTAACACACTTAAGCCCTTAACAGTTGTCAGAATTATTCAATACTGTCTTAGCATTCAGATGCAAAAGAAAAGACCCAAGCAGGATTAAGGAAACCAAACTGTTTACAAGAATTAAAAAAAACAGTAAATACATACAAAACATAGAACATATAACATAAATATTTACAGTCAAAAGAAATTGGAAATTACAGAAACCAAAAAAAAAAATGCTTGGTACCTGAATTTCTAAGTCTAACTCAGTTTCAGTTTGATGTTACTTATTTTGCCAGAAGTGCCTTTTTGTCCAGAACACACTGTGTGTGTGTGTTCTCTTAGAAGTCCAGAGATAGATGTGTTTTTCACTCCTTTCAGCCAGAGAGATTATAAGCCAAAATGCCCTTCCCATCCTGTGAGGTCACAGTTCATGAGGTCACTGTTAGTGCTGTAATTGATTTGTAACCTGTCAAAGTATATCCAAAAGGGTGTCATTTTACTGCTGGCTGGAAATCTGATAAGTTAACAATATCAAAATATGACAGTCTCTTTGATCAGAGATTTCACCTTTGATCCTTAGAAAACACATCCTGACAAACAGTTCTGTTCTAGTGGTGAGAGATGTAACAAATAGCTGTTAGAATTTGTCGCTTCCTAGGATGTCGTAAAAGATGCAGTTTTCTATGGCTTTCCTGGACTTCAAAGTAATTGAAGTTTTACAATGTGTTATATAACATCAAAAAAAAAACAGGCATGACAGAAGATGTCAAAAGGAAGCCTCTTAATCAATTCATTCACTGGGTCAGTGTTACATAGCCAATTGTTTTCAGCAAGCCAGGGCCTTTGGGGTCAGAAGGTCAGGCCCCTTTAAAAGCTGCTGGCTGCCATTTCCCTAAGCAGACAAATAAACATATATTTATATCACAAATATGATACAATATATTGACAAGTAGGTAGGCAGAGCATAACAACCTCTTCCCTCTTAAGGTGGTGGAAATGTGACAGGGAGATCCTGCCACTATTGAGGACAGACCCTTTCTTAAATCTGTTACAGCAGTTCTTCTATTTCTTTGCCTACTCTGTCCTTTACAATTTCTAGTCCATAAGGTTGGCCACCTATGGGCACCCCTCTCCCCTTTCTTAACGATGCTAGGGTGTCCTCTTTGGTTTTCCTTTTCCCTCTTGGGTCCTCGTACAGGGAGGTTATTGTGATCACCTCCAAGCTGATGTAAAACAATAGGCTGTGTTCCTCTTTGTTGGATTTAGTATGCAATAACACTATGTCATAAAATACCTTGATGAATATACCTTATATGTATGAAACCTGTAAATGTTGAAAATACCATGTCACTAGGTGTTTTTGATAAAGCTAAAAAGTACTAGGTGACTGTATTATAGAAATTAAGTTACCGGGGTAGAGATACCAGAAAACCGCCCTGTTGTGTTGTTAAATGCATGTACATTTCTGCCACGCATTCCTGCTGTAAACTGAGCCAGTCTGAAATTTCATGGTGATTTGCATATACATCACATGATGCTTTGCATTTTGGGAGTATGTGTGATATTGTGTTTCTTTGAAACTTGGCATATTGCCAGTGCCCTTTGGGGTAACCCTTGTCTCAGTGCTTCTGCACTGAGGTTCTTGGTCTTTAGCATTTTTTTTTTAATTTGAGCCTCCACCACCCAAGCAAACAAGATAAACATAGGGGAAGCTGATGCTCAACTGAAAAGTAAGATCAGTGGGGTAGTAGGTGTTGATCAAGTGCAGAGGAAAGACATGCATAGTCTGTTGCTGCAAACTGATATATTGAAAAAAGGGACATGCCATTGCTGAAGGTAATCATATGTATTTTGAATAAACATCACACAGAGATTGTGTGTTGAACCTGAAGTTTGGTGTCTGTGCCATCTGTCATCCCACAACCCCTCCACAATAACCTTCCAAAATTTAAACTGGGAATTTAGATTTGACCGAAGGTTGACTTTGAAATACTGTGATTTAGCTGACCGGACTGCCTTAGTGCAATTGCTCCTCAGAACTCTGTAGAATATGTGGTTATAGGAGGAGCAGGATAATTTGTAACAGGCCTAGGCATGGTCCTGGGACTTACAGAAGTCTATGATATCAGAGGTAATCCAGAGAAGGTGGGATGTTTTTACTGAATTTCCTGAGGGGGGGGTGTGCCTGTCCCCCAAAAATTAAAAATTTGGAATGAAAAAGAGCAAAGGCAACACTGCTGTCTGAGGCAGTAAGGATGTCAGACCAGTCGATAGCAGTAAGGTTGCTCAGTAGAATGTTGATATTTAGATATTTCTATATATTTTTAGATATTTAGATATTTATTCTTTTTCCTAAGCCTGCCCCCTTCCCCAGGCCATGAAGAGTAATTTATCACAATTAGGCTTCTTTCTTACCCTTTTATCTATGAGTTTGGGTGGGGGGTCAATAGTTATCATGATTGAAGGCTACCTAATCAACTCCTACCTAACACACAGTACATTGTCTCAAGGTGTCAGACTGTCAGCTGACAGGTGAAGCATGTCTGGGAGATGGGTATGGATGGAGCTGTCCCATGTTATTGATGCTGGATGATGGACCACTATCTCCCCCACTTCGCATCAAATGACAGTATTATTTAGCTAGGAACAGCATGCCGCAGATTAGGAAGGGGGGGGACCAGCTCAGTTTACTTGGAATGTTGTCTACTATTGACCACCCAGAATCATGGACAGCAGATAAGCAGCAGGGCCCAGTTGATATAAATGGCCCTTCCTTTGGTGCCAGTGGGGGTTGGAAGGGAAGAATAAAGTAAATGATTGTGCTGGGTCCTGTTTTTTTCATGATGACTGTATGGAAAGATGGGGGGATGGAGTAGACAGTGAAGGAGGACTGGAGGTGGGGAATGGGGTGGCCAAAAGACCAGTACTAGTAACTTATGGAGGGCTGGGGGGGGGTCCTTGTTTTTTTTAGCCAAATAGAGGAGAATTGAGCCACAGAGTATTTGACAGATAGTGCTTGCCCACCTCTTGTCCAGAGTGAGATGTTAACTGCAGGCATCCATTCAACTGAAAGCACTTTGTTCTTTAACCGAAATGTGATTAAACAAATAACTAAAAGACAGAAAAACCAAAAGAACATTGTATAAACAAGGAACCTAAAAGAATGAAAAAAAAACGAAACAGAATTACTTAAGAATGAACTGAAGAAACAGTACAGGATAACATTCAGTACTATGCCCTCTTTAAAAGTTGCAAAGTTGGGTTCTGTCCTCTTTATTATCTACATCGGAGATATTGCAGATGGTGTAAGAGGGAAGGTGTGCCTATTTGCAGATGACACAAAGATCTGCAAAAGGATAGACATGCCACGGTGGGGGGATAGATACAATGATAGAGGACCTGGGGAAGTTGGAGGAATGGTCAGAAACTTGGTAATTGAAATTAAACACAAAGAAGTGCAGAATCATGCACTTTGGATGTAAAAACCCAAGGGTCACATATGACCTGGGAAGGGAAGCAGTCACAGTAACAATGCAGGTCAGTGACCTGGAGATCATCATATTGGATGACCTAAAGGTGTCAAAACAATGTGATAAGGCAGTAAGAAGGGCAAATTACATGTTGGGCTGCAGAGGAAGGGGTATAACCACCAGACGGAGAGAGGTGATAATGCCCCTATATAAATCATTAATGAGACCCCACCTTGATTACCATGTGCAGTTCTGGAGGCCTCATCTCTGAAAGGATATTGACAGGATAGAGAGGGTGCAGAGGAGGGCAACCAAAATGGTGCAGGGCCTGCAGCAGAAGCCCTACAAGGAAAGGCTAAGGAAAGGCTTTGTTCCTGCCTCTCAGGTAATGCTTCTTTTATCTTAAACCTGCTGTTTTATGATATTTGTTTCTTTGAACATATTCATGTATTGTTTGTATTTGTACTATTCTTTTAGCTTTTTAACTGTACGGCACCCAGAGCCTCCGGGATTGGGCGCCTAGCAAATAACATTTGCCTTGCCTAGGGGATTATGATCTTTACTCCCTGGAGATCAGGAGGGAGAGGGGGACATGATTGAGACATTTAAGTATCAAAAGGGGATAAACAGGGTGCAGGAAGGCAGCATATTTCAAATCTAGAGAAGTCCAAAGACCAGAGGGCACAATATGAAATTAGTGGGGGGTATGTTCAGAGGGAACAAGAGAAAGTACTTCTTCACAGAAAGGGTGGTGGACCCCTAGAACAGTCCCACAGAGAAGGAGGTGAGAGTTAAAACAGCATAGGATAGACACATGGGCATCACCAAAACTGGTAGGGAAGAAAACCTGGAGCCTGAACAGGGACTAGTGACACCACTGGTAAGCGTAAGCGGAGGGAGGGCAGAGGCTGTGACCATTTGTGCGGGATTATATTAGGTAAGGAAAAAGGGGCAGACTGGATGAGCCAGACAGTCCTTTTCTGCCGTCAACATCTATGTTTGTATGTTAATATGCTAATGTCCTGAATATTTGGTCTTTAGTCAATTACCCAGATTGGCCACTAGGTGACTCTCTTACACCACATAATGGACAGATGACAAGCAGATGGCTGGAAGCAGGAAATTCAGACAAACTATTCAGAATGTTTATAGAGTTACTGCGGCTCTAATTTGAAATCGAAACACTACAATAACTTTTGAGACTATAGGATAGCCATTTCATTACAATTTGCCATATAAGAAACAGAAAATGACAATCTTCCAGAACACTCAAAACCTTTTTTGGATTTTACAATTTATTTGCCCAAGATAGCCCAGCTGAGCAGCAATATTTTATTTGCAGTGGGGTCCTTTGCCACAGCTTGGTGGGCATGAGAACTTAAGTAGTTGCCCATGATCACATGTGAACTATTTGACTCTAGCGGGGTTAGAACCTGCAATCTCTTGGTTCCCAAGGCAGTACTCTAACCACTAGTCCACAGTGGCACTTGACCCTTCAAAAATGAATATATCTTTCACATTTTATTCAATATACCACATACTAAAGATATGCATAAAATGAAATTAATTAGTTCATATTTAGATACGGTAAGTCCATGGCCAACAGGTCACTTGTATATGTTCATATAGACAGTTGCTGTGTCTCTTATGGTTATAAGAGCGCATTCTTCTCAAGTTCTTTGGGTGAGAGAATTGCAAAGCTGAGCAGTTTTGGCATCCAAAGGGGGATGACTCAACCTCCTCTCGCAACTAACATCCTATCTCCCTCCTCCCCACCTGGCTAAACTCCAGGAACACCTTGGTTGTTCTCAACTCTCTCCATTCCTTGATTCTTCCTCCTTTTTCAGTCTGATTTTAGGAGGTCCCACTCTACCTCCACTTCCCTCTAGTGGATCACTGACTCCATCCTATCTGGCATGGATCAGGGCCTGGTCACCTCTGCTATCTTTGTTGACTTGGCTAAAGCCTTTGACACTGTTGTCCCCATTCTCTTGGACAAGTTTAAGGCAGCAGGGCTCTCTGTCTCCTCATTTAAGTGGTTACATTCATACTTTGCAGGCCGGTATCAAGCTGCCTGATTGGAGATTCCTTATCCCCCACTCCATGCCTGCTGTCACCTGCCCAAGGCTGCATCTTTGGCCCTATTCTCCATCTTTCCGAATGATCTTCCTGCTGCCTGTTCCTTTACTTCCATTCATATGTATGCAGAGGCTGTTCTGCTCCGGTCTCACAACCTGGCTCCAAATGGACTTCAAGAACATCCAACACTTGTTCCAGGCCAATTAGCTGTCCCTCAGTGCCAAGACAAGAAAATGATCTCTATGACTTTTGGCACAAAACAGAGACTTGCTAGGCTCACCCCTCCCTTCCATACAATTGATGGTGTAGCAATTGAAAATATCTCCTCCTTTGAAAACCTTGGGATCTGGTTGGACCGACACCTCGATTTCTCAGTACATGTGGATGCCATCCACCAGAACCTCCACCCAAAACTTCGTGCACATTACAGGAATAAAGGGAATGTCTCACTTCCTGCCCAAAGAGAGCTTATCTTGAAGATGATTCTCCACATCTTTTCTACAATAACATTGTTCACAGTACTGCGCCCAAGTTCACCTTAGCCACACTGGATCCCCTTGTTCACTCCTTCTGCCACTTTGCCCCAGCCTGCCCTCCTTGGACCCACCACTGCTCACTGTATTCCTCTTTTTCCCTTCCTTCCTTTGATGCCAGGCATCTTGCACATTATGCTTTTGTCATCTCAGAATCCTGGCTTTGCTCCCTTCTGTCTTACCTCGCCTCCCTCCTCACTTCCAGCCCTCACTACCTCCTACTCCCTTCGCAGCTCTGGCCCTCACTGTCTCACTCGCCCAACAATAAAATTCTCTGCTGGTCAAGCTGCTTTCTTCTTTAGTTTCTAAACTTTGCCCCCCAACATCCATGCTGCTCCTTCCTCCCACTCACTCAAATCTCTCTTCCAGGATTTCACTACTAACTCTGGAATTACCCACGATCTTGTGCCTTGGGCTGTAGTCTGTCGCTCTTCAACACCCACTTGCCATTTGGCCTGCAGGTACCCTCATGCATCTCCGGTTTTTGCCCCCTCCCAGATTTCAGCCATTCTCCCCAGCCTGATCTAAGTATTTCATTGCTCACCCCTACTAATTGTCACCTCCTGCACTTTATTGAATTGTTTACTCCTTGCACAATTTATTCATTTTTTTGCTGGTTGTTTGCATACCTTTGTATTTTGTAACTTATTTGTTGCACTCTCCCCCTCCCCCATCCCCTCCTCCAGGGCGTAGAACAAGCTGTTATCAGTTCACCGTGTCTTCATGGTAAAACTTCTGAAATAAAAAATAAACAAAGGACTTGAGAATGCATTCATAATAACCATAAGAGACACAGTAAGCGCACATAAACGTGTTATAAATCATGTTAAAGACGTTTCTTTTTTAAAATGGAGTTTACATTTATAATCAAACTTTATAATGTTCAGAATATTGGAGAATCCCCTCTGTGGAAAGTGACTAAGCCACAGCTTCTAAATTTTTTTAACTGTTTGCATGAGATGCCCTCTTATGTGTGTAAATAGCTCCCCTAGAGCCACTTATTGCAGTATAAGATTGATTTCACTCAATTTCTCTTGTGTGAGAACAGTGATGTAATCAACACAAGTGAAACCACTTTTATCTTGCAACGAGTGGCTCCAGGATATACTGTATAGCTATATAATATAGATTGGGAACAGTTTTTATTTTAAAAAGGTACCTTTTACAAAAATGGACCCACTTTTGGGTCGGCCCACTGGCTGTAGAGCACTACTGTTGCTATCAATGAACCGAGTAAGGAAGCAAGCTTTTTCCAATTGTTTAACCAGGAGAGACACACTAAGCTGAAAGCTTGTTTACAGGTGCGACATGGGAGCACAGGGAAGTTAAGTGACTTGCTCAGGGTCACACAGTATGCAAGTGGGGGCTGTGGGATTCAAACCCTGGTCTCCAGATTTGCAGCTCAGAGCCTTAAACCACAGTGCTATACTGCCTCCCCAACTTGGGACATCAGGGCCAGCCAGGGGGAGGAGGAATGACAATCCGTAGGACTGCTCTTCTCCTCTGGGTGGGTGGGTAGAGCCCACTGCTTGTTTGGCCCCTAGTGAAACATGGGGAAAAGGCAACCCAGGCCAACACACAAGTGGGGAGCATGGCAGGCATCGACACATGTCATGCAGGAGTACGTGGTGTACATTATGACACCACTGCATGCCACACCTCAGAGCAGCATCGTCAGCATCCAAAACAACATTCCTGCTCATCTCATCAAGACTGTTGGAAGATGAACGTCTTCATGCCTACATACATCTCTGATCTGGAAGAAGAAATCAGATAGGCATTTAGGATAATTTCCTCCTAGTATGCCCAGAGGATGGGCAGTTCAGTAGCCATGGGTCATCAGAGATTTACTTCACTGGGTTTTTCCCTTACCTGCGTGCTACTGTTCACACTCTCCATGAGGTGGAGGAAGTAGTGTCTTTTTGGGCCTTCTATTTCCCTAACACTGCTCCGCTCCTCTGCTGAGGGTGAGAATAGAGAAAGGCCAAAGTTAAATACACACAAGCACTATACGTTATTCACCAAACACTGAATGGGAGGGCTTTGCCTGAGATTCAGTGTGGGGGAATAAACTCCTCCCACAATCCAAATAAAAGCCAGCCTTTCCCAGCAACCCATGCTCAGAGTGTTCAAGCACCCACCATCATCTCTGCTTCCTACTCCTCCTTCGGCACTCTACTCACTCTTAGTGCTGGACCTTCTATTTCCCTAACACTGCCAGGCTCCTCTACTGAGGGTGGGAATAGAGAAAGACCAACGTTAATGTATGCACAAGCACTATAGATTATTCACCAAACACTGAATTGTTTTATCGCTTGATCATGGTTAATACAAGTATATTGTGAATTAGCGTCTGTTGTTAACCAAATGTAACAAACTCCTGCTTTCTGCATCATCAGTGATGCCAACTGGTCTACCCCTTGCCTCCCTCCTGGGTGTGCACACAGCGTTTATAAACACTAATAGAAGAATACACTGAATGGCATGACTGGACAGGGGGAAGGAGGGAGGAGAAAACTGACTGAGCTAGCCAGGATTTTAATAATTGTCCCCTAAAGTCATTGATTGGGTTATGAGGAGAACCACCTTTAAAGCAAAGGTATTGAGGGATCTGGGGGCATCAGGTAGGGAGAGGAAATTCTATCTGAACATGGTGTCATTTCTTAGCGTAGTGCCTGTAGCCCACATTTAATGTGTATGTGGAGGATGGGGTGGGGGACAAATGCCTGGTTCATTAACAGACTGCTCCTGCCCCCAAATAGAACAAAAGTCTGTAAGGGGGGGGTAGTATTTAACAATGGTATCTTGGAGGATAGGGTGGACTAGGGAGGGGGTTGATTTTGAAGGACAGTGCCAGAAGCTAATATTTTGTGTGGATGGGGGTGGGGGTGGAGGGAGGGTAATCAACGGGTTGGGGAGGGGCAGCCATGTACTTGTGCTTGCCACCTGGGAGGGATGGGAGGTTTGTACTTTTCTGTCCTATTCGAACAGTGGTAAGTTTGCCTGGTTCAAAGTTCAAAGTTTGTGTGGTTGAACTTTGGGAGGTTCTCAGCTCTTTTTCTATTGTAATTAAAGTCTTTATTGGTATTTAACATTTTTACAACAAGGATCAACAATAAAGGTTATAACAAAACATCAGATGAACATACAAACAGTGAGCACACAGTTACTATAGTCCTAAAAACAAGACACATTCATGCTCTATACATTGGTTGGGACATGGTGGAGGAATACTGCATGGAAGTACACACTAATAGCTTGTCATGGATAAGCTGCAATCTATAGAACATCTGATTTTAGGCAAAGATATGGGTCTGTATTCGTGAATGTATCTGTATCGGACCTTTACCCCGGTGCATCAGAGATCCTTAAGAATCTGGCAGTTGTTGTCCTTGAGGTGGTGGATGAATTGCCTGGTATGCATGCATAAAATGGCCTTCAGGTATTTTACAGAATGGTGAGTTCAGGTAACTACCCCATGCTTGTGTATACTGGTCTGTGATCCCTTTGGAGACTGTCTGAACTCTTTCAAAGCTGGCTGTTTTCTATAATTCTAAAAGCCATTCTGGGACATCGGGGTCCCTGTTCCCTCCAATGTCGAATGCTAGGGGATTCCATTAGTTTCCTGTGAGTCAGTGCCTACTCCCTGCTCCTCTAACCATATAGTGGTGAAGCCTTTGCTCAAGAATCCATCATTAGATCCAGATGAATCTGTAAAATATGAATCAATCTCCAACCTGCACATCAGTGACTGACAAAGCTCTCTACTTACCTCCTCAGCTGGCTGCCATCTGACAGTCACAGAGCATGATTACAAGTAAATACAGTACTCATGACTGCATTCTCTGACTTTGATACGGCAGCCATCTGAGGAGGTGAGCAGAGGGCTTTGCCGGCTGCCAGTCTATGACATTATTACTGGTGTGTGTGGTGACAGAGGTGGAGAGATGCAGGGAAGAGGTCCTCAGTAAATGGCACACACATGGTGGGCTTTGGCACTTGGTGTTGGGGGGTGCTAGCCCACCAAGGATTTTAACTATACAGGAGAACCGGGGCAATCAGTTGGAGGGGGATCCACTAGACTAGCAGGGAGCTTACAACATGTAAAATATGGGACGATTGAGCGGAGGAGGTCCACTAGACACAGAGACAGGCAGCTGCAGTACAGCCACCCTACCTTTGGGGGTGGTGGAGGCATGACCTTAGCACTGCAATAACATAGAAACATATACTTTGATGGCAGATAAGGACCGCTTGGCACACCTAGTCTGTCCATTTCCCTACCTATTGGATAAGCTGCAGATCCTAGTTAACCAACAGTCTACTTCCTCCTACCCCCCTCTAGAATTGCCAATAAGATGGATTTTTCAGCGGCAGTAAATAGCACCTCTCTGGAGTCTATTTAACACCACTAAAACCATTTTAATATACCACTTCACCCTTATGCATAACAGACTACCTCATTTGTATAGATGCAGCAGTATGGTTATCACGATCATGCTGCCAAATTTGGGCAGCGCTCCAGGGGCCTCTGAAAATGGTCCCACCCAGAGCGCCAGTGCAAACCCAGATTAGCATGGGCACTAACTCATTAGCAGCTACACTAACTTTTTGCATACGAGGCCTATGGTCTTTCAGCAAACAGAAGAATATGGGATATTCTCTAGCAAAAAACATGTCTTCAGAAAAGGTAGATTCTGACACACCAGTTTGACTGCATTCTTCAAGGAGGGAACCAGGGAAGTGGATGGATAGGGGCCTGGTAGTGAATGTAGTATATCTGAAGTTCTGCAAGGCTTTTGCCACTGCACCATATGGAAAACTCATGGGGACAGTACTGATAATGTAAACAGAGTCCACAAAGTATACACAAGGTGGATATCAAACTGGCTGAGAGCCAGTGCTGGGTTCAATGCCCTTTTACGTTTCTATTAATGCCAAGGAAATGTGTGTCTGTAGTACGCTGCTCAAGTTAGCCAATGTCACTAAACTGGCAAGAAGAGTGGACACAGCAGGGGGATGCATTGTGGGGGGACCTCCACAAAGGGCTTGTGAGTCAAATAATTGGGTCTTAGATGTAATTTTGGGAAGTGCAAGGAATCTGGGTCACATACACACATCCTGTGTGGCGTAATAGTGGATAGCACAACTGAGGAAAGGAAGTACTGGTAATGGTGAGCAGTAAACTTAAGGCCTGCAAGGAATGTGCTGTGGCAGTCAGTAGTGCAAATGCAATGCTGGAATGTAATAGAAGGGTAAAGAGCAGGTCTAGGGAATTGATTCTCCCCCTGTACAAGGCTTTGGTTAGACAACACATGGATTACTGTGTCCAGTTCCTGCCACCACAGTACTAAAAAGACATTGGACAGATTCAGAGAGTCCAAAACAAGGTCCCCAGACAGATTAGTAGCATATGGGGCAAGGGCTATTAGAACAGACTGGATATGCTCAAATTATTCAGCACAGAGAAGAAATGACATGATCATGGTGTTCTGACTAGAGTTGTTGCAAAGTTTTAATTCACTGGCGAAGTTCTGATGAAGTCACCCATTTCACCTCTGTGGAGCAATCTGCAAATTTTTGTTATTAGACTGAAAATTTCTGTATGTGACTTTGCTGGGTATTTCGCTCGCGAATGGCGGAATTTTGCCTGTGAATGGTGGAATTTCATCCATGGATGGCAGAATTTAGCCCACGAACCATAAAATTCTGCCCTTTGCAGGCAAAATTCCATACTTCATGGGTTGAAATTTGCACTTTGTGGATCGATCTGTGTTCTGCGAATTGCACTAAATTTGTGGATTAATTCGCGGAGTGAATTTTGTTGACTTTGCCCATCTCTAGTTCTGACTATAGAAGGGAATACATGGGGGGGAGTATCCACAGATGATTGAGATGGTGAATGCAAGCAAAATTAGGGGATGTGCACCGAAACTGGAGTGGGGGGGGGAGATAAAAGGAATCAGACACAGACTACCTGGTGAGGCTGTAGAGGATAGCACCAGTCAGGCTTTCATAGCTGAAATAGACAGACTCCAGAGGGAGAATGGTATGGGAGTTACACAGCATAAAGAGGGGTAGCATTCTGACTGAAAAGCTTGGATGCATGGCTATACTCAAATCAGGTATACCCACTGCCATGTGACTGGAGGGGCAGACAAGAGAAACCCTGCCATCTTCAAAACAGTAAAAAGTTTATAAGTAACCAGCCTCTCTCATTTGCTGCATCGAGGCAAGTTACCAGAGAGCATTTGAAGGGTTAAACCAAACCCTGAGAGCTGCTCACTGGGGGAATTGCCTGGAAACAGGGGGCTGGAGTTTTAGACAGCCGGGGTGGGATATTCAGACTGCGCCAGGCTGTGGTGCAAGCCTGGGTGCAGCGCAACTGGGATGTGCCAGGGCGCTGACAGGGTGATATTCAATGGTGCTGTGCCATGGCTCAGCACCGTTGAATGTTGTTCTGTGGCCACCCGCATTGTGTACGGAGCAGTGGCACTGCACCAGCGCAAGTGGCCAGAGAAGGGCAGGGGAATGCGCATCTACTACGATACTCAAAGGTGCACATGAAAATGGGGCCATAATGCATGCAAGGCACAAATGGGGCTACTTGCATGTCATTATGGCCCCATTTTCATGCAGGTGCACCCATCTCCGGTGACTTGTGCCTGGCACCCTGCCAGGCTGCAGCCATCGGGGACCGACGCCCCCTGCACAAGCGGCAAAGTGCCCCACTGCCCGATCGCGGGCAAAAGTATAAAACCAATACACTCCAATATCCCTGGTGGTCCAGTGGACTGCTCGCAGCCCGATCGCGGGCATATGTATAAAATTAAAATATCTTATATCCCTAGTAGTTAGGTGGACCGCTCACAGCCCGATCGTGGGCAGATGTATAAAAATTTAAATGTCCTACATCCCTGGTGGTCCAGTGGACTGCTCGCAGCCCGATCATGGGCATATGTATAAAACTTAAAACATCCTATATCCCTGGTGGTCCAGTGGACCGCTCGCAGCCCGATTGCGGGCAGAAGTCTAAATAAAGATTAAATCCATCCCTGGTGGTCTAGCGGTACCCCTCCCACCCTCCCACTGAGCTCCACCACCCTGCTCCCCGGTCAGCAGCGGGCGGCAGCTCCCACCCGTAAGCCACCTGCCGACTGACTGCGTACAGTACAGTTGTACGCCCATTGGTCCACAGCGTGGGCCAATGGGCCTGCAGACCATACTGTACTGCACAGTCCAGATATTTAAAATCAGGTGCAATCGCAGCAATCAGGAATGCTGTAGCTGCGGCAATGCCAGGGTTTGATGCAGGGCTTGAAGCAAGTCCTGTGCCATCTTTTTAAAATCTATCCCAGGATGTCTTGATGACTATGACTTAGCTAAGAGCAGGAAACTGGACCATGAATATGCATTGTTCCTCCCTTCTGCTGAAAACCTATTAAAAGAGGGAGGCATCAGGGCAGACTGGGCCTGGAGTGGGGAGAAAGAGTGAAGCAGTCCAATATCCCTGGCTGCAACTAGGCTGAGGGGGCCTGTGGTCCCAGAGATGGTGGCAAGATTCCTGGAATCAGGTGGTACTAGTAGGGGACCAGTACCTTGTCTCCAGGAAAGGATATCATCAGGAGCATCAAGAGGGTTGGAGACCCCAGGAACTCACCTCATGAGAAGGGAAGACCATCAGCATCTGACAAGTACACTGTGAGAGTGGTGAGGCACCCCTCAAGGGAGGTTGCTGGAACCCTTTCAGGTTTCACTTCAAGCAGTAAAAAGAAAATGAAAGAAGTCAGCCTGTGTTCAGAGCAAACTGCAGGTATAGCTTGTTAAATGAAATGCTCTTTTGTGTGTCAAAAAATCCTAGGCAGTCTGAGCAGAAATCTCTGGCAAATAGCCGAATGAATGGGTGTCAGGCAGGAAGGGGCCTAGAAAGAGTTGGGGTTGTTAAGTCCCAGAGAATGGGACCAGACATGTGAGTCTAGGCCACTGTGGCTGTTAGTGTGGTGTCAAAAGGAGGCACACACAGCTGGACCAATCAAGCTTAAATGCACTTAGTAGAGACATCATATGCTGATACACTTTAATATTTATTATCCTTCTGGACATACTGAGACATATGCCGGTGCAGCTTGCCTCCCAGGGGTAGTGCTTGCTTGGCCTGGGGGAGTGCCCCTACACAACTGGTCTTGGGAGCACCACGGGGAGGCTAGGGATCTGTAGGGTTGAAAGAGACCTAGTATTTCAGTAGAATGTCCCTTAAGTTCAGGGGTGGACCTGGAAAATGTTATGGTCTTGGGTTGGGCAATAGGGCCCAAAAGTACACTGGATACCTTTAGACCTGTGATAGGAGAGAGCAGCCAGGAAGTATGTCACACTAGAGGTGGGTGGTTAGGTAACAGCCCCAGGAGTACTGGAAAGAACCATTGTGTAGGGCATGGCCCATGAAGTAAGGGATTGTAGAGTGAGCAGCTACCATTGTGAAGATATATGTCCAGGGAATGCCCAAAGTGCTGTGTACCACCTAGGCATCTAGTAATAAAACCACCATGCTTGATCCCAGTTCCTGTATGGACATTATAGTTTGTGCATGGTCTCATGTTACTGGTGGCGTAGAACATTTTTTCAGGTGCCCCTGGTCCCCATCGCCCCTGACACGGGATGTGAAGACAGTTGTTTGTACTGCAGGACTGGTGTTCATGACATAAGGGTGCAGGCACTCTTTTGGATGAGATGCTATCATATACCCCTAGAGGAGGAGGAGGGTGATCCCTTCCCCCTTTCATATTACTGAACCCTATGGAATGCCTACTCCTACAGGGAGCACCCTTACTTTTACGAAACACCGTTATTTTTTCTGTTAGGTCGTAATTGCAGAGTTATATCAGAGAGACATTTAGGTTTTGAAATGGGTTAATTGGCACTGTAATTAACTGTTGCAAAAGCCTTCTCATGGTACAGAAAAATTGCTTCATATATTTTTTGGTTCTCAGATGCGGTGAAGATTTTATCTGTGATGCCTGACTGCTGAGGATTAAGTTATTTATTCTACAATAACTAGCCACAGACTACACTGCTTACTGCATATGTTGCAAGTTTAGATGCCATAGATGCAGGGGTGTAGTGCAGTGGGGTCATATGGGGGTGCCGACCCTTATATTTTTATGAGCAGGAGTGCTGCGTCCACACTTTTTAAAAAATGCATTTTTTTTCAGGTTTTTAATGTATTTCTTGGAGTCGACGCAAGTGCGTTAACGCTGATTCCGAGTCCTCCAGGATATACAACCTGGGCTTCCTTGTTTTGACTTGATGTCTTGTGTTGTATGCATGCATGGAGGCATCTCACATGCAGCATGCATGCTTTACATTCATCACGTGGCACGAGTATGGCTGCTGGTGTTGCGCATTTATTTAAAACAAATGTGTCTCAGGCTTTAGTTTCCTGGGCCTTGGTGGCCCTTATCTTTATTTTAGTTGGCACGAGACTGAGAAAGGTTCAAGGGGAGGAGGCGGATTGTGGATGTGACTTTTTAAGGGGGCCTATTGCAGGTGCAACTCTAGAGAGAATGCAGTGGTGATGGGCGACTCGACTCCTTCTGATGTTTGTTGGTTCTTCTGTGGCCCAGACAGTTTTCTTTCCAGCGCGCGGTGTGACTGAAAAACAGTGCAGCCTGTGTTTGCTTGGTTGTCTGAGTGAGCAGAGTCACTCAGTTAGCTCAGTTCATCCACCACAGCCACAGAACGCCACTTGAAAACCAGGTAAAAAAGCAGCTGCCTGCTGTGAAGGAGGACTGCAGTTTGCGATGGTCGGTAAGGTGAATGTGTGTTGATTGGCTTCCTTGTACTGGCTGGTTCTGGGTGAGGTGGGGAAGAGAAGAGAAGAGATATATAAATCAAATGTTTTCTCTTTACGTATAAAACTTTCAGACTTGCAGTGTTCCCCTCCCCCACAAATAATAAGCAAAGGTTTCACACAGGACACAAGCATGCATACTGTGCACCAAGTTGATGTATAGTAGTAGGCTAATCGGCTTGTGTCCTGTGTGAAGCCTTTATTATGTGACTTGGTGTACTGTACAGTAGGCTAAGGCTTGTGTCCTTCTGTATGACTGTGAATGAAGCCTTTATTTTGGGGGGGGGTGGGCTTTGGCAATTGAACAGTTGCCCCTGTCTTTTAGGCATTACCAGGAATATTTTTTCTTTCCTATCCCAATAAAAATTGTAACAGACTTACAACTGGCTTTTACTGTGTGTGAAGTCTTTTTTTGGGGGGGAGAGGGAGTGCTGTGGCAGTTCAGTAGCCCTTGTGTTGTAGTCTCACTAGCCAGTCACCTATCTTCCAGTAGGACTATTTTATTTTCTTGTATATCTGAATAAGAAACCATTGTATTGACTTTGGGTAAGCTTGCATTATGTGTGTGAAGTGCCTGGGGAGGGGAAAGCACTCTAGTAGTTGAGTAACCCCTGTATTATTGTCTCACTAGTCATTCACCTCTGTGTCACCAAGAATATTTTATTTTCTATCTAAAAAAATGTACCTGATTTGGCCTAGACTTGCATTGTGTGTAAAGCCTTCTTGGGGGCAGGTGCATTCCTCTGTCAGTTAAGTATCCCCTAGCTTGTAGTCTTAGTAGCTAGCTAGCGATTTACCTGTGTGCAAGCAGGACTAGTTTTATCCCCTTCTTGGCTTCTCTCCTCTTCTTTCCTCCCTCGACCTGCTCCGGCACTGCACTGGCTTTGCTGGTGCCCTGCCCTCCATCCTTCTTAGTTGCGGAAGCCATCTGCAATACTGATTGCCTGGACAGTTCGTTTGGCTATTCACTTATTTCTATCGACTCCTGCTCTCGCCCCTGCTTTCTTGCTAGTACATTGTAATGTTGTGTGTCTCCTTGTTTCCCTTGTGTCTCAACATTAATGCACTCTGCTTGACCCGACACATGTTCATTTAACCTGTACCACATATTATCTCTGTTTATCTCTTCACGGTTTAGGATATTGTATTGTAATTATTGTGTATGATACTTTATTCTGTATTTGTTACATCCAGGTCCACCTCAAGAATGAGCCTTGCTCAACAGTGACCACCTGGTTAAATAAAGATTTTGATTGACTGATTGATTTATGTTTGCTTGAACTTGCTTAAGAAACATTTATGCCACTGCCGAGCCCATTGCAGCTCAATCTGTAATGGGCTTGGCAGTGGAGACCAATGACCAGGCACTCTGTTCATAACACTACTATACAGGGGATGCATGTGTCAGTGAGGAGCTTCAGCACTGACTGCTTCTAACATGGTGTGAGATCATCAGACACCACACACACACTAATTAACTTGGTGTGTGGACTGTTGGTCTCATACACCATGTTAGAAGCAGACTTGCTCCTGGTTCTAGTGTAACCCCTAGGTGGCGCTATCCCAAGGGCTACTATCCCTGCCTGCTTGGCTAGTAGCAGGTTAAGGGGCCTGGGTAATGAAACAGGTGCTTCCTCCCGGAGGTCAGGGTTGTTAGTGGTCAAGCTAACCTGGGCACAGCACTCTGGGACACTGTAATCCCCCCTCTTTCCCTTCTAGTGGACTGAACAATATACAATATTTACTTTCACAATGATCCTTATTCACCAGGCAATTACCCACACTGTTTGCACTTACCACCAGGGCTGGTTCCTCTAACTTGATCCTGGGGACCCCCTGTAAAACAAGGTTAAGCACAGCAAATAGCAGCAGTACAATAACTTTTGGCATAAACTGGAACCACAGTCAGGTTAAATACAAAGTTACATCTGATTTATTCAGTGGACTTGAACAAGGAAGGGGTGTAATCAGGTTGATTTGCTTATAAGCTATTTTAATTAGACAGTTATGCATGCAGTTCAGAGTCCCTACACAGTCACACACTCTGGGTACCCAGGTAGGAAAATGGTGGGCTAGCCAGGAACGTTGCAGCTGGTTGGGGCCCTGTGATGGAAGAAAGCAACTTGCACAACCCACACTATTTGTAATCCAGAGCTAGAGGGCTCAGTTCGTGAAAGAAAAGGCAACAAGACAAGACAATCGGATGACAACACTTTTAGATTTAGCTGTTGCAGGGAGCTACCCTGATGTTTACTCACGATACCTAATACTGGACACAGGCAGGAGGAAATCGAGACTGCAGGCTATTGAGCTGGAGTGCCTGGAGAAGCAAGGCCCACAGGAATCACCGAGGCATTGTTCCTGTTCAAGGCATTGAGCAGGGGGCTGATCCTCAGGCCTGTTTCTCGTCGATAACTTTCTCTGTGTAGCAGGGCCCAGGCAAATGGAAATGGATTCAGATTCAGTCCTTGGAGCTGGATACAGCCTCCAGAAAGTAAAACACAGTTCAGACACACAGTGGGGAACCAAATCACGACCCACTATAAGCACACTGCACATACACATGTAAGGAAATTCCATTATACCAGGCAAATGGCTCTCCAGTCACAATTACAGAGTCTCTGCACAATCCGGGAGTTCAGAGGTAGCTGGAAGTCCTGACAGGCCGATCGCATTCAGCAAATCTTCAGTCTTCTTCAGGTTAAAGCCTGGTCACAATTCAGTGGCTTAATTCACTCTACAAATTTGGCTTTAGTCCAAAAAAAAACACAAGTTCCCTCTCAGGAACAGCAGACAGGCATGCAGGCCAAACTCAGGCCTTTCCACAGTTTTCTTGCGTGAATCTACTATGAATTGCTGCTCGAACTATCTCGAGCTGTTACTTCTTCACTTCCCAACTCAGATCTAACTAAAACTGCAAGCAGTGTGAGACTTTCCCCAAGATCCAAAAGGTTCGGTTGGCTGATATGTCAGTCACAACAAGGGCTCCCCCTCTAGGTTATTTTAGGCACCAAAAGCCCAAAACTACAATTCCTACAGGTTTTGGCCCCACCAAGGCCCTGTAGGCAGGCTCCATTTTAGAGTCCCAAATGTACTGATTGGCACGTTCTGGCGGTCCTGGGCCAAGATGGTGGAGAAGACAGAAGAGTCCTTGCTGCAAAAAAAAAATGGGTTAGAACAAACTGCAATATTATTATCACTCTATGTACTTGTTGATCATTATTTATAATTACTGCTATCTTTTAATGTTATGTTGTTTGTTGTACTGTATTTGTATGAGTTTTTTAATTTGTTGTGTCAATGTGTTTTGTATTATTGTAACTTGTCATCTGTGAAAACGGGCAGTTTGCTCATCAGATTTACAAGTATAACAAGATTTGTCAATGCCGAATGTTGCTTGCTTGTATGTGCTGTGTAGGTATTTGGAAGTCAGTGGAGTGCAAATATTGAAAATTTGCAAACTTATGAGCGTGCGTAGGAACTACTCAACGCACGCTCGTAAAACAGTAACTTTTAGGAAGTTTGTCACCAAATTTTCAACATAACCGTTTTAAGACCTCTGCTCATGAACAGTGTCACTGTGATTTTCTTAATGTGTCCCATACAGTGACTTCATACACCGACTACGCCATTGTGTGCTACCTGGTCGAAAACACATTTTGGGCAAGATGTGAAAAGTGACAGCTGTACTGCTCATAAGGAGGTGTAGTAAAATGACAATGTTGAAAATCTGGAGTGAAAATATTGAAAATTTGCAAACTTACGAGCGTGTGTAGGAACTGCGCAATGCAGGCTCGTAAAACAGTCATTTTTAGGATTTTTTTCACCAGAATTTCAACATAGCCATTTTAAGACCTCTGCTCATGAACAGTGTCACTGTGATTTTCTTAATGCGTCCCATACAGTGATTTCTACACTGACTGCCATTGTGCGCTACATGGGCGGAAGCACATTTTGGGTGAGATGTGAAAAATGACAGCTGTACTACTCATAAGGAGGTGTGGTAAAATGACAATGTTGAAAATCTGGAGTGAAAATATTGAAAATTCGTGAACTTACAAGCGTGCGTAGGAACTGCGCAACGCACGCTCGTAAAACAGTCATTTTTAGGAATTTTTCCACCAAATTTTCAGCATAGGCTTTTTGAGAGCCCACCTTATGAACACTGGCAGTGTCATTTCATTAATCAGTGCCAAAAGGTGATTTCACGCATTGACTGCAAAATCACCCTTCAGGCCCGATTAACGCCATGACAATGAGAGCATTCATGAGAAGGGGTACCAAAAAGCCCATGTTGAAAATTTGGTGCAAAAATTCCAAAAAATGCCTGAGATATGCAGCAAAGTTGAAAAAACCCTATTTATTACATTATACAGCTTACGGCATTTCCTCAGTTTGCGGTCGGCTTTGAAAGTACAGGCGTGTTCCCAGTCCACCAAAGATACGTCGCACCAGAGTCTGGAGGTAAGTATGGGGTGAGGGGGGTGTGGGGAAGCAGGGTGCGCAGTGGGAGGGCGCAGGTGGGGGCAGAGACAGCAAGGGACAGTTTTTGTGTTTCATTTTATTTATTTATTTTTTTTTAAAAGGATGATGACACGGGACATTTGCCACGTTGGGGTGGGCTCCCAGAATGGCACAAGGATGGCTATTTGGGGGGGCGTGGAGCTGATAGGGGATTAGGCACCCCCGTCAGCAACAGCATCTGTTGCCACACTGGGGTGGGCTCCCAGCGTGGCACCCTGTACTCTGGGGGGGCAGTGGAGCCGGCGGGGGATTGGGCACGCCCGTCGGCTGCATAATGTGTAGCCATGTTGGGGTGGGCACCCAGCGTGGCATGTGGAACTCTGTTTGGGGGGGAGCGCAGCACAGCTGACGGGGGATTGGGCACCCCCATTGGCTATACAGTGTGTTCGGGTGGGGGGCAAGCACGCAGTATGTGTGCGCGTGTGTGTAGGGGGAGCGCGCATGAGCAGGCGATATATTATTGCTGCTCACTGAAGCATAGCTCTCTCTTTCAACTGTACTCCACTGCATTTTCGACTGCTGTCATAGACAGCTCCAGCAGCCATTGGAGAACTGTGGCCACGCCTGCAAACACAGTGACTGAATTGGAAGAGGGCTGCCACACCTCCAAAAACTCGGATGATGGCACTATGTTTCTTGCACATGCGTGCAAGCAACATAAAAAATAGCAGGACAAGATGACACAGTATGAAATTAGAGGGAGGCTGATTAAGGGGTAATGTGAGGAAGTTCTTTTTCACAGAAAGGGTGGTGGATGCATGGAATAGCCTACCTCAGGAAGTGGTGGATATGAATACAGTGCAGGCTTTCAAACAGGCATGGGGTAGGCATATGGGAGCAATACAGATAAGTATGAATGGATAGGCCATTGACAGAGTATAGACACCAATAGCACATTCATAAGGTAGGAAAAATGGGCACACTGGATGGGCCTTGCAGTCCTTATCTGCCATCAATTTCTATGTTTCTATGACAGCGCAATATTACGTTGGATTTTGTAGAGAGACCCCAGAGTGAACTTTTATCAATTTCAGTCTGAATAATCAGCCCCTCATAGTGAAAGTATTCCTCATCTTAATCAATGGGAAACGGGGTCCAAATGTCTTGAGATTATTCGAAGCACTGTAAGGATGCTAATTTTTAATATTACAAGTTATAAAGGTGCCTAATTATATTGCTGTAAATGGCCATGATCAGTGTATATTAAGTGTTTAACATTATTCACCTGCTCTTTAAAGCAACATTATCCTGACCCCCTTGGACGTGGTGTTGATATAGTGCAAGTGAACAGTCAGATTGAAGGCTTGGATTTAAATGTTTCTGCAAATAATTTCATAATTTTTGCATGTATTTTGCAAAATATATCCATAGAACTACAAACTACAAACAGAAAGACAGAGGCCCTCACCCATCTCATCTGCACATTTATCAGTGATACATTTGGCAAACTATATTTTACCAGGTGTGTTAATGATGAAGCTATAGTGTGCAGGCAATTGTTGTATCCATAGCATGCCTGTTAACTTCATTTATTTCCAATAGCTCCTCTCGTTGGGAAATGTTATACCAATTGGATAGAGCTTGCCTAGCGATTAATAGATTCTGCTGTATTCATAACTAAGCATTTGGACTTAAAATTACTGTGTAAAGGTCTATTTAAAAATACCATTTCAAATAATGTGGTATAAATGAAATACAGTAGGCAACAATGGTGTCAATATTTAATACAGCACATCAGTGTTCAGCTCAACCAGGTTTTTACTCACCTATGAGGCCAAAAAAATGGAAGGTTGTAGATTTTAATCCACGCCCAGAACCTGGGCTAAAATCTCAGTACTAACACTGTAGTGCAGCATGAGGGGTGCTGCATTCCAGAAAGTCGTGTTTCAGATGAGAGGTTAAATAGAGGTCCCACCTACCTGTTCTTGTGATTGTTCATTCAAGGGGACACAATTTGAAGACAGAGGGGGGACGGCTCAGGGACAATGTGAGGAAGTATTTCTTCACAGAGAGGGTGGTGGATGCATGGAACAGCCTTCCTGAGGAGGTTGTGGGGTCTAAAACTGTGGGAGAATTCAAGAATGACATAAGGCAATTTTTGTGGGGGGTAGGAAGAAATAGGCTGTTGGTTAAATAAGATCTGCAACTTATCCTCTAGGTAGGGAAATGGGCAGACTAGATGGGCCAAGTGGTCCTTATCTGCCGTCAAAGTCTGTGTTTCTATGTAAGTGGACGTTAAAGATCCCATGACACTTTTCAAAAACAGTTGCGGAATTTCTTCGGTGTCCTAAATACCACCAACAAATCAACCTGATTCAATATGTAAGTTTGCAACTGTATGGAGGGGGGCAACCCCACGCTAGAATTAGACAAAATTGCCCAGCCCTCCTTTCATGCTCAACAAAAAATTAAATAAAAATAAAACACTCATGCATTTCTGCTAATAAGGGACGTCGCAGTTGCTGACTCACCTATTTGCTCAGGCAGGTTATTGAGGCTAGACATTTAGGCCCTGTCCAGACTAGCAATGAGCTATAAAACCGTTTTTTTAAAACGTTACTGTTCAACCCGTTTCTGTGCGTCCACATTGAACAGCTGAATCGGTTTTTAAACCATTACTCTGCATCCACATCGGTGTTCTTTCTCCATTTTCTGGTAACGTTTTGAAAAGAGTTACAGTCCGCTGGAGGACACATTTTACAGAAAACACCTAGTTCACCCGTCCGCACTACTCCTCCAAATAAAGAAAAAACAGGTAACGTTTCAGCAACCGTACTAAAGACCTGCTCTTTGGTGGTTTTAAAAACGGTTCACAGAACGCTTTTTAAAACGTTACAGGTCTGGACGCAACCGTTTTTAGAGCAAGCGGTAACGTTACAGGACACCAATAACGTTACCAAAGCTCTAGTCTGGACAGGGCCTTAGCCTTTTATCATTGATCAGTCACTGTGAGGAAAGGGGTTGCAGACTGAGTTTCGGTGGAGATTTTATGTTTCATCCAGTTGACAGCTACAGTGTACTGGATGTATGTTTAGCCTTGAATGAAATTTTAGAAGTATTAAATGATCAATGAATCCTTGCAAAACCAATACATAAATGTGCTGATTCAGAAGGATGAACCCAAAAGCAGAGAAGACTGGGTAAAACATATCGAGTACATTTGCGTCCCCGGCCACCCCCACCCCCATATACACACAACCACCACCACCACCACCATTTCTTATGTTATGGTTAGAAGGCCACATGTATCACTTGTTTGAGAAACAACATTACAATCTTGTTTAACAAAACTACACTTTCTTGTTGGCAGTACTGCATTAAAGAACATAAATGTAGTCAGACTGGGATTTACTATCCCTCTGCCTCATTGGTTCTAAAGTGTTTCAGAACTTTTGTTTTATGAAACACATTATGTACCTATCCAAAATGCAGACCGGTGTAACTTAAAGATTAATGAACATGTAAGATGTAGGTTATACGATTGCCACTGCTGAGATGCATATGTAACAAAATACTTTTTTATTTAGGAAAACAATTTTTATGTATAACATTATACTGCATTTTTGGCACGATTGCCTCTGCCCTGTGAACTCAGAGCCACATGGATTCATGAGAACCAGTGTGATGTATGTTGGTCTCAGCACAGTTTATTCCTACTATAAGCAGGCATATTGAACCCCATGCTATAAATAGACACAGTTTAAATATATACGCTTGTTTTGTGTGCTGTTGTATTGTGTTTTGTTAATACGGTACTGTATATGTTTTTGTATCTAATTGTCTAAATGAGTATTTTTTTCTTGTCGGTAGAGGACTACCGTTGAATATAAGGGCTTGCTCTTAACAATATGACTCTGTATAAAAATAAAATGTTATCAAATCAAAATGTTATATAAAATTAATTCAGTAAGCATAAATTTGTCACAGTACTTATGTTTTTTTTAAGCCTTTGCCTTAAGGGCAGGGTAGAAATCATTACAGTCTGAGGATGAAAATGACATCACCAGAATATTGTGGACCTGAGAGATCAGTAAAGGAGCAGCAGGGAAACATATGAGCAGGATCCCTATGCTAAATGTGAGATATATATATAGATATAGATATAGATATAGATATAGATATAGATATAGATATAGATATAGATATAGATATATATGTATATAGATATATTAAAAAAGTATTATTGCTAGCACATGCTACTAGCAAAAATTAAACAGCATACATTTGACATTTCCAATTATCTTTATATTTCACCTCACCTTCCCTAAGAGATGTTTCTTTTCATTCTATATTCTCTACAGAAACTCAACAAAACAAAAAGGATAATAGTGCTAACAACCAGAATTATTCATAAATAGATGTTTTAGACGGTATATCAATTAGAAGACTGTGATCCCCACTACTTGGATTGGTCTCTCTTTGTTGCAGACAATGACAATTACCACACAATAATGTTAATTACAGTAATCAGAATAAAAATGGAGGTTCTAGAAACGCTCAGAGTCTCAGGCATTAGTTATGGATAATAATAATATTAATTTTATTATATGGAAGTGCTGCTCTAGGACAGCTCTGGGCAGTAGCTTCTTAGTTAAGGAGTAGCCTGCAGGCAAACTGAGCTCAGAGGGGCTTCGAGCCCAGCAGCCAAAGGAAAAACAAACAAGCAGACAAACAAACAAACAAACCAGACAAGAAAAGCAACCCAGATAGGGTGTCAGTCAACCCCACCGCACACTGGAAGAGCACCTCAGATAACACTGAGTGTGACAGGCCTTTAGAGTGTGCAGCTTTTGTATCCCACTGTGGCATGTGACTTTAGCGACCGGAAGATAATGGCAGTCACTACCGGCTTAGAGTGGAAAGTTCAGTCCTGTCTGCTCGCTGAGCTACAGGGCAAAACGAGTTTGGTAAGGCCTTGCTTGAAATACAGGGAGTGACCCACTTGCAAAGAATACTGCTGAGGCACTCCTGTTTGCACATAAACCTGTTTGTTGTAGTACAGTATCTAGCTACTCAGCAGGGACTACCCCAGTTTTGTTTAGTTTTCTGTCGACAATCAAGCTCATAAACTAAATAAGTTCTCTGAAAACTTAAACTGAAGTTTTCCAAATAGAATGTGCTAGGATAAAGAAATGCAGTCATATCTCAACTGCTATTTATTTTTTGTATAGCGCTATCTTAGGTAGTTTGCAGTACATCCACATTTGCCCTTGCCTCACAAAGAGTTACCAATGTTTTTCATAATGTTAGAGCTATGCCTGGATATACAAACTCTTAAAAAAGCAAATTAACTTGATAGAAACATTTTTTAACACTAAACATAGGGGGCCCGCTATTCTTAAACTTAATATTGTATAAAACTTGAAAGTGCTACATATTCTGGCCATTTTCTCTAAATTTTTGAAAGGCAGCCTTGTGAATTTTAATGCAGCGAGCCTAAGAGAAATGGATACATGTGGTATTTCAACCGGACTGACCTCAGTTTGCATCCTTATAGTCAAGAAACATTAACCTGAATTCAGATGTGGTCTGCTAGAAAGTAGTTTTCAGACAACCTGTGTAGAATTACAAATATATCCAAGTCTAGCCTCTTTTTATGTTTGCTTGCACGCATGTGCAAGAAACATAGTGCCATCATACGAGTTTTCCAGAGGTGTGTCAGCCTCTTCCAATTCAGTCAGTGTGTTTGCAGGCGCAGTCGTAGAGTGCCAATCACTGCTCCAGCTGTCTATGACAGATGAAAATGCAGTGGCATACAGTTGAAAGGGAGAGCTACGCTTGAGTGAGCAGAGCTCTCCCCCCCCAAACACACGCGCATGCGCGCTGCGCTGCGTGCTCATGCACCTCCCCTCCCCACACTGTACAGCCGACGGGATGCCCAATCCCGTCAGCTCCTCGCCCAAAGCATCCAGGTGCTACGCTGGGGCCCACCCCAGTGTGGCAAAATGTTTTTATGGCCGATAGGGGTGCCTAATCCCCGTCCGGCTGCACACCCCAAAGCATCCAGGTGCCACGCAGGGAGCCCACCCCAGCATGGCAAAATGATGTTATGGCCGACAGGGTGCCCAATCCCCCGTTGGCTCCACTGTCTCTCTCCCCATGCTGTCACTGATGGGGTGCCCAATCCCCATCGGCTCCACGGTCTCCCCAGTACAGGGTGCCATGCTGAGGCCACCCCAGTGTGGCAACAGATGCCATGGCCGGCAGGTACCCAATCCCGTTGGCTCCACGCCTCCCCAGCCATCCTTCTGCCATGCTGGGAGTCCACCCCAGCATGCAAGCGTCCCGTGCGTCTTTTTCCAAAAAAAAAACCTGTAAAAAAAAGCGGTCCTCGCGTCCCTGCCCCCACAACCTGCACCCACCCACTGCGCACCCTGCCTCCCCACACCCCGCCCCATACTTACCTCCAGAGTCCAGCGCCACGATCTTCGGTGGACCGGGAACACGTCTGCACTCTTCAAAGCGGACTGCGAACTGAGGAAATGCCGGTAAGCTATATAATGGGATAGATAGGGTTTTTTCAACTTTGTTGCATATCTCAGGCATTTTTTGGAATTTTTGCACCAAATTTTCAACATGGGGTTTTTGGGACCCCTCCTCATGAATTCTTGCATTGTCATGGCGTTACTTGGGCCCGAAGGGTGATTACGCAGCCAGTCGCTGAAATCACCTTTCGGAATGATTAATGAAATGACACTGCCAGTGTTCATAAGGTGGCTCTCAAAAGCTTATTTTGAAAATTTGGTGGAAAAATTCCCAAAAATGACTGTTTTATGAGAGCTGCATTGCACAAACTCCTATGCACTGTAGTTCAAGGAATTTCAATATTTTCACCCAGATTTTCAACATTGCCATTTTACCACACCTCCTTATGAGCAGTACAGCTGTAATTTTTCACATCTCACCCAAAACGTGTTTCCGCCCATGTAGTGCACAATGGTGCAGTTGGTGTGCGAAATCAATGTATGGAACACATTAAGAAAATCACAGTGACACTGTTCATGAGCAGAGGTCTTAAAATGGCTATTTTGAAAATTTGGTGAAAAAATTCCTAAAAATGACTGTTTTACGAGCCTGCATTGCAGAGTTCCTATGCAAGCTCGTAAGTTCGCAAATTTTCAATATTTTCACTCCAGATTTTCAACATTGCCATTTTACCACCCTTCCTTATGAGCAGTGCAGCTACCATTTTTCACATCTCGCCCAAAATGTGTATCCGCACATGTAGCGCACGATGGTACAGTCGGTGTACGAAAACAATGTTTGGGACAGATTAAAAAAATCACAGTGACACTGGTCATGAGCAGAGGTCTTAAAATGGCTATGTTGAAAATTTGGTGACAAAACTCCATAAAATGACTGTGTTATGAGTGAGCATTGCGAAGTTTCCACGCACCCTCGTAGGTTCATGAATTTGTAATATTTTCAGTCCAGATTTTCACCAGTGGCATTTTTCCACACCTCCTTATGAACAGTACAGCTGTCATTTTCCACAACATGGCCGAAATGTGTTTTCACACTTTAAGTGCAGAGATGCGTGGTCACTGTGGGAAATCATTGTTTGGGACAGATAAAGAAAATCACACTGACACTGTTCATGATCGGAGGTCCCAAAATGCCTGTGTTAACAATCTGCTGTAAAAAATATCCCCAAACTAGTTACATTACGGGTGTGCATTGCACAGTTTCTACACACGCTCGTGACTTCACCAGTTTTTTTAAGATTTTCACAGCAGATTTTCAACATTGCCATTTTTTACACCTCCCCATGAACAGTACCGCTGTCATTTTTCACATCCTGTTCGGAATGTGTTTTTGCACCTGTGGTGCCAAATGCCATAGTCGCTGTGCAAAAGCAGTTTTCGGCTAACAAACTGATATTGCCACTGTTCATGAGGTGGGGGTCACAAAAAAACCATGTTGAAAATTTGGAGTGAAAATACCAATGAATGCTTGAGGCGTTATGGTTTCCAACCATAACGCCCAACCCTGTAGAGTAGGACAGGCATCAGGGGTGTGACTTGGGATTCTTGCCTGTCATGCTCATACCATTCCACCCCCACCCACACCCTGCAGCCAGTGAGAGGCATCAAGGTGTGCCTCGGACTCTTCGAGCCCAAACTTCACCCCATTCTTCTATACCGCACCCATCTCATTGTATTTCCTGATGGAATGGGGTGTGCATAAGGGCCAAAGACCCCAAGGCACACCGTGACACTTGTCAGTGTCTGCAGGGTAGGGTGTGGTGAAATGGCGTGGTCGTTATGCCTGATGACCCAAAGGTACACCCCAATGCCTGCCACTCTCTGCAGGGTGATGGTGGGGTTGGCTTCAGTTCAATACTTCGCTGCCATTCCTATTATGCAGTCTGTAACTTCTACACTACCAATGCCAGTGCCAGCAAGCAAACATTCGGCATTGACAAATGCTTGTTTCTCTGTGTTACCATATTAGTGGAGTCATTTACAGTAAAATAAGGCACCACACGAGCCAACTGACAATATTATCATTTGTCAGGTCCTAAATCATTTACCGAACATGACTATTAATACTAGGATCTGTCATTTTTGGTTTCAGTCTGACATCAAACAGTGTACAGTATGAAGCTGCACCAAGACCCTGAGAACACAATAGGAAAACAGATGTCAGTCTCCTTACAAACAGTACAGACAATTTTATTTACGATATTTTCAGTGCAAAATTCGGTGTTTTAATATTATAGGAAGCAATAGATTTGTACTCAGCAAAGAAAAAAAAAATTACAAATAGCTTCACATTCTATGAAATATCCATGTTTCGGAGGAGCAGGAAAGAGTTCAGGAATATGAAGTTTCGTCCTCTTCTCCTGGAGCACTCAGACTAAACAAACAATTGCATATGATGGGAACACGTCAATTCGCTCCCTCAAATTCATCCCACGACTTTCTGCTCCCGACAATTAGCTCCCGGTCATACTTGCTCCTTCCTAATTCATCCCCAGACAGTTTTGTTCCTGCACAAAAATTCACTCGCTTTGCAGAAAATTTAAATTAATTATGCACTTGCTGTTTTGTGCAACATTCACTCACGCTGCAGAGAATTTTAATTAATTCTGCTCTTTCTCTTCTGTGCAAAATTCACTCGCTTGCTTCTGATAAAAATCAGTTGTTGTTCTAAGACGAATTGCTGAAGAATTTTTATTAATTGTGCACTTGCTGTTTTGTGCAACATTCACTCGCTCTGCAGTGAATTTAAATTATTTCTGCTCATGCTGTTTTGTACAACATTCACTCGCTCTGCAGAAAATTTAAATTAATTCTGCTCTTGCTCGTTTGTGCAAAATTCATTTGCTCTTCAGAGAATTTTAATTAAGTGTGCACTTGTAAAAATTAACTCGCTCTTCAGTCATGTTTAATTAGTTCTGAACTTGCAAATACAAGTTGCTTGCTTCTGATAAAAATCACTTGTTGTTCTGAGACAAATTGCTAGTCAATTGCAATTCTATCGCCATTAATTGTTCCATATTATTTATAAGTAAGTACTCCTCCACACTCCTGGCTTACCTTGTTATCCGAAATGGCCCACTTCATTTTGTCAGAGAGACAGAGAAAGAAGCTTGTCAACGCTGATAACTTTATATGCACACACCACAAGTGGGGCTTAAATGGTAAGGCAATCTGGCAGTGCCAATCTGCATTGAAAAAGATAAAAACTTGTAATGCAAAGGTGCAGAATTATTTCAACATATCTGCAGAGCCAGTGCATTTTTACAAGTGCAAGTGCATAATTAATTTAGCCTATATGCAGAGCGACTGAATGTTTAACAGAATAAGTGCAGAATTATTTCAACATATCTGCAGAGTGAGTGCATTTTTGCAAGTGCAGGTGCATAATTAATTTAAACGAAATGCAGAGCGAGTGAATGTTTATCAGAATAAGTGCAGATTTATTTCAACATATCTGCAGATCAAGTGTATTTTTGCAAGTGCAAGTTCAGAATTAATTTAGCACACTTTCAATGACCAGGGAGTGAATATGTAAGGAGAGAATTGCTAGGGACTGTATATGTAAAGATATGAATTGTCGGGAGCGAATTGTCGCGGGACGAATTAGCGAGAATGAATTGTCATGTACCCGCATATGATGAATTCAGAAGTAAGCTCCAATGTAATATATACAAAAATATTGCAGCATTACAAAAGTATGCACCATCATTGAGTCTTATAATTTAAAAAATTCTCCTCTCAGCATATTCATATATAGTGCTTTTAATAATAATAACACTGCAGGCTTAATACTGCCTGGGTCCATCAGGGTGGGTTCTTTTCTGTGGAGTTGCTGTGTGTGTGTGTGTGTGTGTGTGTGTGTGTGTGTGTGTGTGTGTGTGTAAAAGTCTGTTTTATTGTTTTAAACTGATTATTTCCCAGCACTATAAGGTCATTTGTGCACTAGGTGACGGGGCTGACGTTTCTGAACTGGACAAACTGTTTGGTACTGCTAGTGGCCCTTCAGCGCTGCCGCATGGGATTGTCCCGGACTTGATGACACTAGTCTTATGAATATGTTCTGTCACATCCAAGTCACTTTTGTCCTGCAAGTCCAGAGATTTGATGTCACTGCAGACAGAGATCAAGCCCCCATCAGAGTGCGGGTTCCGGGGGTCGGCTCCGTTTCCACAGTGGCTGACGTGGGAGAAGTCTCCTGCTGCTGTAGTTCTTTCTTCTTCTATGCTTGGGCTTCCTTTGAGTGCCTCCACTCTGTTCACCGATTTTGAAACCAGACCTTAACTTGCAGAGGGAAAGCAGTATACCTGCGTGTGTGTGTGTGTGTGTGTGTGTGTGTAGGGGGAGCACGCATGAGCAGGCGATATCTTATCGTTGCTCACTGAAGCGTAGCTCCCCCTTTCAACTGTACTCCACTGCATTTTGGAGCTGTCATAGACAGCTCGAGCATGCATTGGAGAACTGCGGCAGCGCCTGCAAACACACTGCCTGAATTGGAAGAGGGCTGCCACACCTCCGAAAACTCGGATGATGGCACTATGTTTCTTGCACATGCATGCAAGCAACATAAAAATGAAATGAAATAAAACTCTAATAGATTATCAGCAAATAAGCACATCTTATAACACAGCTCCCTCTGCGCAAATAGCGATGTCAGAACAGAGCAATTATCTGGCAGCCTGGGCGGGACTCGAGCATAGAAACACCCAGCCCCCTTCCAAATTAATTATAACTGCAATCCAGGCATCTCTTAAAGACACAGTATACAGAGGCTATACAGGCACTCTCTGGCAATACATTTAAACTGCTAAAACACAGGACAATATTATTACTTCCTGTACATTAAATAATGTAGGAGGGGACCCTTCCCTATCAGCTGACTTTGGGCTGGATGGAGCAGGGGCACCATGGTAAGAGGGAAAAACAAATAACCTGGAATTGGCCATCAAGCTCAATTTGGGCAGTGAGCTTGGCAAGAGGTAAACCCCTTTGTGAACCACACTGAGAGGCAAATCCACTGGCCTCCCAGGGGAATCATAACTAAAGCGTAGTACAGGCTTGACAGCTCGGCCAGTCTTTCTGGGGGGAGCAGCCACAGTCTCTGTACTTTCAGCACTAACTTTGGAGATTTTGTCATTTGTGAGGGGTACCTCTGCATGGATGGGAATGTCCAAACTGGGAGCACTGTCAGCTTCTTGCTCTGTAAGCTGTTTCTACAACACTTTGCTCATGATTATCCTCTGACAAAGGCCTAGGTTGCTCATTTTTAGGAGGCTCTAGCACAATTAGGCTTTGTGGCATTGAATGGGGGCTGTCAACACTCTCACACTGTTCTTCAGGTTCCGGTGTGTCAGCAGGGGGACTCAGACCATCAGCCCCTTCTTCAGGCAATTCACACAGTTCCACAAAACACAGAGAGTCTGCAACCTCAGATGTGATGCTTTGCACCTCACTTTCAGAGAGCATTGGCTCCAAGGACGTAGCTGGGGGGTTAGGCAGTCCAGAAGGCCCAGCTTCATCCTCACAATTAGTCATAGGGTTACCTCGAAAAAGCTGACTCAATTCATAGGAGGGGTAATAGACATTGTCACACTCACTATCATCAGAGGTGGACTGATATTCACTATCATTCTGGGCCTGCTGCGGGGGAAACCTTAACTCTGTAACTACTGGGGTAGATTGACTCTGTCGCTTTTCTGCAGCAGCATGAGACACCGGCCCAGAGGAGGCAATGTCTACTGGCTCAGCTTCAATAATAACTTGGCCGATAGGCAGCAAGTGGTTACGGCGCATGGTCTTGACAGCTTTGGAGTTATTCCTTGGGCGTACCTTGTATACTGGTAGATCATCCAACTTTCAAACTACTACATAAGGAAGATGGTGCCACCTATCAGCAATTTTGTGCTTGCCATGTAGTCCCAAATTGTGTAACAATACACGGTCTCCGGGTGGTAGCTCTTGAGCCTTTACTTTCTTGTTGTGCCTCTCTTTGTTGGCAAGATTTCTTTTAGCGGCCATTGTCTGGGCCAGTTGATATGCATGGTTCAATTGAGCTTTCGGTTTCTGTACATACTGCAGGTAGTTTTCAGCTTGGACCCCATCTGCAGAGACCCCAAAACAGACATCAACTGGCAGGCAGGCCTCCTTCCCCAAACATGCAGCAGTAGGGGGAGAACCCAGAAGCGTCACTTTTGGTGCAATTGTATGCTTGTACCAAGGTGCTAATCTGCTGGCTCCACTTATGCTTGTCTTTTGGGTGGAGAGTGCCCAGCATGTCTAGAAGGGTGTGGTTAAAATGTTCTGGTTGAGGGTCCCCCTACGGGGGATAGGGGGTGGTTCTTGACTTCCACACCCCCAGAGAGAGAGCATTTCTTTGATTAGCCAACTCTCAAAGTCTCTGCCTTGGTCAGAGTGGATCTGCTGGGTGCACCATAGTGGACAAAGAAATTTTCCATTAGCACCTTGGCCACAGTAGAGGCCTTTTGATCTCTAGTTGGAAAAGCTTGTGCATACCATGTGAAATGATCTGTAACCACTAACACATTGCCAATATTCCGCTGATCAGGTTCTAAACACAAAAAGTCTGTGCAGACCAGTTCGATGGGGGTGCTGGTAGTAATATTGACAAGGGGGGGCAGCCCTCTGATGCAGGGCTTTCCTTTGCAGGCAATGACTGCAGGTCTTTACATGGTGCTCAACATTGGCCCCCATCTTGGGTCAGTAGAAATGAGATCATATCAGGTCGAGAGTTCTGTCAATACCAAGGTGCCACATGTGATTGTAGAGGGACCTCAGTACCAAATCTTTAAAGGCCATGGGCAGGACCAACTGCTGCTTGTCTACTTGACCACTGCAATCCACTGTCTCTCTGTATAACAACTGATTGTGTAACTTCAACCTGGGGCCTTCTGTAAACAATAGGGCAGTTCGGAAGTCAGGGGAATGCAACTGGGACACATCTTTCCCCGCACAGAGGGCATCAAGTGCTGGCTAAATCATAGGATCTTGAGATTGAGCCCACTGGATGCTGTCATTGTCAAATTGAGGTAGTGCACTAATATCTAGAGCAGAGAAATGGCAATAGGCAGCTGGTATGCAGGTATCAAGAGGGCCTAAGCAATCTACTAAACAGTCCACTGTGTCCATAGACATCTGTTCATCTCTATCAAACGTTTGGCACAATGCTTGGATATCAGATTCAGACAATCTGACCCAATCACTCTTGGAGACTGGCCTTCGTGACAGGTCGTCAGCATCAATATGGTTCAGTCCTGGCCTGTATTCGACAGCATAATCATAGCTTGATAAAGCAGAGAGCCACCGGTGCCCAGTGGCGTCCGATTTGGCTGAAGTCTGTACATAGGTTAACGGGTTGTTTTCGGTCTTAACCAATATCTTTGCCCCATAGAGGTACTCATGAAACTGGTCAACAATGGGCGATTTTAGGGCAAGGAACTCCAGCTTGTGCACAGTATAGTTTTGTTCTGACAGGGTCAAGCTCCTGCTGGCAAAAGCCACTGGTCTCAAACCATCCTCATGGTTTTGATACAGCACAGCTCCTAGACCCTGCAGACTAGCATCTGTATGCAGCACATAGGGCTTGGTAGTGACAACATAGGCGAGGATGGGGGAGTGGGTGAGCTGGTATATGACTCTGTGGAAGGCTGCTACACATTCAGGTATCCAGCAGGGCCCAAAAGGTTCACCTGTTTGGAAGTATACTTTCTTGGGTTCTTTGACAGCCCCTTTCTTGAATTTACGGTTGGTAGGGGGTAACCCTGGGTGAGATTAAGGAGTGTCCGAATCACCTTGAAATAGTCTTTTTTGAACCTGCAGTAGTAGCCACAGAACCCCCTGAAATGTTGTAATTCTTTCAAGTAATGGGGCTGTGGCCAAGTAGTCAGTGACTCGACCTTACTGGGATCGGTCTCTAGCCCTTCTGCAGATACTAAGTGCCCCATATGCTTCACGGAAGTTTGAAAAACTGGCACTTGTCAAAGGAGAGCTTGAGGCTGAAGTCTTCCAGTCAGTCTAGGACTTTAAACAGTCGGGTCTCGTGCTCCTCTAATGTGCATCCGAACACAATGACATCATCTAGGTACATTAGGCATCCCAGCAAGTTCACATCTCCTGCCACACGTTCCATCAGTTGCTGAAAGGTGGCCGGGGGCACCCGAAATCCCCGGTGGCATTCTCAGAAATTCGTAGAACCCCAAAATACAGACGAATGGGTTTTTCTCATGGTCCTCCGTGGCCATCGGAATCTGGTAATATCCACTAATAGGATCCAATACTGAGAACCATTTGCTCCCATTCAAGCAATCCAGGGCATCTTGTATACGAGGCATGGTGTATTCATCTGGGACAGTCTGCTGGTTCAGGGTTCGATAATCAACACACATCCTTACCGACCCATTCTTCTTAGGCACAATCACAAAGGGAGAGGCACATGGGCTCCTTGATTCCTATATCACGCCAGCAGCAAGCATTTCCTGCAGGTGTCTCCTCACATCATCTATGTCCACTGGGGTGAGGTGTTGGGATCTCTCTCGAAATGGCTGGTCATCATGCAGGCATATATGATGCTCTGCACCCTGGACACAACCCACGTTCCATTCTTTTAACAAAAACACTTGGTCTCTCTGGGCGAGTTTCTTGCTTATCCTAGCCTTCCATTCAGCTGGCAGCGGTGAATCACCAAAGTCAAATAAGCCTGGGGTCACTCTCTCCTTTTGGCCGGAGTACTTGTTATTGGGTAATACTGCAGTGTCTGCACAGTGTACTGTAGCTAGAGTGCACCCTCTGTTCACCTGGACCTCCTGACCTGACACATTTCGAATCTGGACCATCACTCGTCATGCATATGCATGGGCACGGGCAGGCAAGATGCTGGGTTTAACCAATAATCCTTCTGGCAACTTTCCATCACCTGGTGCATCCAACATTAATATTTTGTTCTTTACGTTTCTCTTTAGGGGGTCTTCTCCATGGATTGTGCACTGGGCGTTGGGGGCCAATACCAAGGAGTCAGGTTCCTTTTTCCACACTGTCCCCACTGGCTCATCTGGGTCCCCTTTATTGGGTTTCTGTTGTAAGTCATATGCCCTTTTTACTATGGCTGGAATTCTTAGGGCCCGTCCAGTCAGTTGCCCTTGTTTCTCATGGCAGAGTTGTACTAGTCTCCCATACATGTGGGCGTTTGTTCCAATTAACAGGGGAACCCCATCATACAGTCCGGTGGGGGGACACACTAGGGCCAGCATCTCTACTTGCTCCTCTACACCAGTTACAGTTGCAGGAAAAGACAACCAGAGGTGGACATATCTTAGGCAGGGATAAGACTTATTGCTCAGCCCCCACACATGTAGGCCTTCCAGGGATTGTAATGGCACATCAGATAAGTGTTTGTCGTACCAGTTCTGAAATACAATGGTCACTTGCGACTCACTGTCAAGCACAGCCTGAGTAGGAATACCATTCACAGCCACAGTAGTCTTCATTGAAGGGCCCACTATTTTGGTCCAGTCTGGAAGGACAACAGCAGGGGCCTGGACAGACTATTTAGCCACAGAGGGGTTTGAGTTAGGATGGCCGAAGCCTTCACTGCGGTCATTTCGTGCACCCCTTGACCACTGACTCATTTCCCGAAGCTCTCCTTGAAGCTGGTTCACCACTTTCTCTAAGTCCTTCTGAGATCGGCATTCCCTCTTCATATGGCCATCCTTGCCACAGTTGTGACAAATGACAGGCTCTCAGGGCATCCTTGGGAAAAACACAGCAGGGGATGCTGGAGCATCGATGGGAGATTGTGATCTAATTTCTGCTGGTAGTGTACCATGTCTCAAAAGTTCCTTTAGGGTGGCAGTCAATTCCTTGAGCTCAGCTGAGAAGCCATCCTCAGCAGAGGATGCCTGAGGGTGCACCCCCACCTCCATAACAGTCACGTCCTGACGTCCTGACAGGGGCCAGGGTCTCTGTCAGCAGGGGTTACCTCAGCGAACGCACTCGATTGTACTTTTCTGACTTCCTTCAGCAACTCCTGCCCCCACCGTTTAGCCCATGGCAGGACACTCGAAGTGGCCTCCATTTCGGAAGGGCCTTCCGGTGCCATGATCACTTGGGCTGCACTCACCCCATAATTACAATCTCCCTCTTTACCCTCTACCTCCCAGAGTTCTTTTATGAAGTCACAGTAGTCAGGTGGGTTACCTCTCCTATCCTGGAGCCTTAACTGGATGATCTGCAGTTTAGAATGCTTGGCATGTTGCAGTATGTGCCCCAGTCTCACACAGTTCAAATCACTGGTGGCTACCCCACCTTTCCGGTAAGCTTTCTGCAGAGCTCTTTCTAGGAAAGTAACATACACAGACAAACTTTCCCCTTCCATTGTTTGGTACCTTGGAATTTCCACATCAGTCTCCCCTGACTCAATGCTCCAAAAATTGCCTTCAAGTACAGATAGGTACTTCTGAGCAGATGCATCAGGGTTCGTGGACCTCAAAAATTTAATGGCTTCAAGGGCGGGGCCCATCAAATTTTCTATGATTCTTTTCCGCTTCTCAGCCTCCGCACACTGCCACTTGGGTACCAAGGGGGCAACATAGTCGATCCAGGTCTCCCAGTCATCTTCCCCCCTGGGGGGGTGGGGAGGGTACCCGAGAAGATTCTCAGCCTTTGGTAGAAGTCATGACTAATGGCGGGTACAGATATAGGGGCCAGCATTGGCATGGGCACAGAAGGTGGTGCAGTAACAGGTGCTGGAGTGGGAGGGGGTGTTGGGGAAGGAACACCCCCAGGTGGCAGGAATAGTTTCTTAAAGTTCTCTACGGTTCTCCCTTCCTCCAGCAACAACTTAGCAAATTTCTCCTCAAAAGTCTCAGATAATGGTGGGAGCTCATCCTCCCCAGGGTCTTTACTGTCTTTTGTTATCACTCTCCAGGTGGCTAGGACCCCTTCTGAGGCAATAGTCTGTGGCACTTTAGAGCTGTCCACGAGGTCACTACACTCTACCAAGGCTATGAAAGTTTGGGCAATCAAATCAGCCTGTCGACCCACCACCACAGGGTTTTTTAAACATTCAGTTTTGGAGAGTGCTCCCTCTACTGTGTCCTTACTGGTACCCAGGGGAATATCCAGTGTAAGCAGAGCATTTTGGGGGTCGATCTCCAGCCCAGCACACCACCCCACCAACTGGTGTACAGCCATTTCTACTGGGGTAGTCATTAATCTTTAACAATAATTTGTAATTTTTGGCCACTGGAAGGCACAAAGTCCCAGTGGTAAGCCTCCAAGATGTAACCCCTAGGTGGCACTATCCCAAAAGCTACTACCCCTGTCTGCTTGGATAGTAGCAGGTTAAGGGGCCTGGATAATGAAACAGGTGCCTCCACCCTGAGGTCAGGATTGTTAGTGGTCAAGCTAACCTGGGCACAGCACTCTGGGACACTGTAACCCTCCCTCTTTCCCTTCCAGTGGCCTTACAAATATACAATAATTACTTTCACAATGACCCTTATTCACCAGGCAATTACCCACACTGTTTGCATTTACCACTAGGGCTGGTTCCTCTAGCTTGACCCTGGGGACCCCCTATAAAACAAGGTTAAGCACAACAAATAGAAACAGTACAATACTTTTGGCACAAATTGGAACCACAGTCAGGTTAAATGCAAACAAAGTTAAATCTGATTTATTCAGGGGACTTGAACAAGGAAGGGGAGTAATCAGGTTGATTTGCTTAAAAGCTATATTACTCAGACAGTTATGCATGCAGTTCAGAGTCCCTACATAATCACACACTCTGGGTACCCAGGTGGGCTAGCCAGAAACGTTGCAGCTGGTTGGGGCCCTGTGATGGAAGAAAGCAACATGCACAACCCACACAATTTGTAATCCGGAGCTGGAGGACTCAGTTTGTGAAAGAAAAGGCAACAAGACAATCAAATGACAACACTTTTAGATTTAGCTGTTGTTGCAGGGAGCTACCCTGATATTTACTCATGATACCAAATGCTGGACACAGGCAGGAAAAAATCGAGACTGCAGGCTGTTGAGCTGGAGTGCCTGGAGAAGCAGGGCCCACATGAATCACCAAGGTGTCATTCCTGTTCAAGGCGTTGAGCAGGGGACTGATTCCCAGGCCAGTCTCTCGTTGATGACTTTCTCTGCGTAGCAGGTATTCTGTCTGGGCCAGTGTAGCAGGGCCCAGGCACACATAAATGGATACAGATTCAGTCTGTGGAGCTGGATACAGCCTCCAGCAAGCAAAACACAGTTCAGACACACAGTGGGGAACCAAATCACAACCCACTATAAGCACACAGCACATTCACATGTAAGAAAATTCCACTGTACCAGGAAAATGACTCTGTGGTCACAATTACAGTGTCTCTGCACAATCCAGGAGTTCAGAGGTATCTGGAAGTCCTGACAGGCCGATCGCATTCAGCAAATCTTCGGTCTTCTTCAGGTTAAAGCCTGGTCACAATTCAGTGGCTTAATTCACTCTCCAAATTTGGATTCTGTCCAAAAAAAAAAGCACAAGTTCCCTCTCAGGGACAGCAGGCAGGCAGGCATGCAGGCCAAACTCAGGCCTTTCCACAGTTCTCCCGCACAAATCCACTATGGATTGCTGCTTGAACTATCTTGAGCTATTACTTCATTTCCCAACTCAGATCTAACTAAAACTGCAAGCAGTGTGGGATTTTCACCAAGATCCAAAAGGTTCAGTTGGCTGATCTGTCTGTCAGTCACAACAAGGGCTCCCCATCCTGGTTATTTTTGGCACCAAAAGCCCAAAACTACAATTCCTATAAGTTTTAGCCCCACCAAGCCCCTGTAGGCAGGCTCCATTTTAGAGTCCCAAATGTACTGATTGGCCCATTCTGACAGTTCTGGGCCAAGATGGTGGAGGAGATAGAACAGTCCTTGCTGCAAAGAAAACAGGTTAGAACAAACTGTAATATTATCACTCTAATAGATAATCAGCAAATAAGCACCTTATAACACAGCTCCTTCTGCGCAAATAGCGATGGCAGAATGGAGCAATTATCTGCCTGAGCGGACTCAAGCATAGAATCACTCAGCCCCCTCCCAGATTAATTATAACTGCAATCCAGGCAGCTCTTAAAGAAAGAGTGCACAGAGGTTATACAGGCACTCTCTGGCAATACATTTAAACTGCTAAAACACAGGACACCAGCCTGGCAGTGAGTATTTAGGCAAGCTCAAGGAAGACTTTTCAGGAACCCCCATTTGTTGGGGGGGTTACACCAGTATTACAGTGTGTGTATGGTTAGGTATGGTATGGATAAAAGTAAACAGTGGTGGTCAGGAGCGACAGACATAGAAGAAATTAAGAAAGCAGGAAAGTTGTGCCATCATGGAGAGGAGAAGTGTTAGAAAGAAAACACAACATGCATTCCCTTGTCTGATATTTGATTTTCTCTCAGTGTTACACCTCTATGAAATAGGTGGATGTAAGTGTAACACTAAGAGAACAAAAGAGTACTGGGAGGGATCGAATATCAGACTAGGGAATGCATGTTGTGTTTTTAGGGAGACACAAATAATACCTCAAGATAAGTAATGCTTGTCTTAAATGATAATTAAACATGGCATCCATTTCAGTCAGGCTAAAGATTAACTAATTTGTACTGGGTTGGGGGATGGGGATGGGGGGATGGGGGGGGCTGAATCTTCTGTACAACTGCCAAAATAGCAAGTGTAATGCCCATTGCAGTGACAGTGACTGAATTTGAGAAGTAGTGTACAGTTGGGTGCTTGAAAGGTGACCACCGTCAGTAATGGGATCTGCTGCTTCAGTTTTGACAATTTTTTTTAAAGAAAATAAAAAGCCAATTATTTTGATACTGATATTGGCTGTTTGTAACAAGTCAGAGAAAGCTTTAAAAGCAGCCAAATAGTGTCAAAATAACCCTCAAGGTGTACGAGAATGCATCTAAAACCTCATAGCTTCTGGGGGCCTAAGCGGCCCACAGAACCCCAGCCTATGGGGGTTTTGGGGTGAACATGGTTTGTAGAGACCCCACACTTCTTAATTTCGCACTACTCCACTGCATAAATGGATATTGGCCTATAAACATTAGGCTTATCAGAATTAACAGATTATTAATGGCAATGACTTTGCGCTACTGTATTATTCAATATTTGGGAAGAAATAGAAATTTGCGAGGAAAGATTGAAGATATGAATTGACTCTATATGTTCCGCTCAAAGTATTTTTTATTTTTACATTTTCTTCCTTGCCTCTGGTACCCCTCATTTTGTTTCTAGATCTGTATTCACTTATGCCTGTCTCTGTATGGTTATGACTCAAGGAACTATGGCATCCCCAAGTTAGAATATTGCTCAAGTGGGGGCATCTTCCCACTGTGGCATGTGGCTTCTGTCTGGCATTTGGACTTTGGAGGGAGGGGTCATATTCCATTTCCCCCAGCCCCCCACCCATCTTTTATGGTACTGACTGTCAGTTTCCTTTCTGCCCCTCAAACGTGGGTTTCATTGGCACAGGACTGTACATCATGGTGCTTTACATCAGCACAAACACGGCAGTAAAACTCATCCGATTACAAGCCAACTTTAGATGGTTTTGCCTGTGCTACCATATTATGCTTTTTCATGTCTTATATTGACTTTTGACCTGGTAAACCATGCTCTTCTGATCATGAAACTAAAGAACCTAGGACTTGATTTGCCACCCACTACTTGGATGGAAAGCTACCTTACAGTTCCCAGACTGTGAAATGGGGTGGCAACTTCTCATCCCTAAAGAACAGTTCATGATGGAGTTCCCCAAGGCTCCATATTGGGGCCACTGCTTTTCTCCCTTTTCACAAATGATTTGTCATCAAACTGCGGACAGGCCCAAGCATTATTATATGCAGACGATGCTGTCCTCTACAGATCTCACACAAACGTAAAATCAATTGAAGATGGTCTGAACCTAGACTTTGCCATTCTGGAAAATTGGCTACTGGACAACCAACTTGTCCTAAATACTAAGAAAATGAAAGCTGTGATCCTTGGGTCCCGGAATCTTGGCATTGATGGATCCAGTCTTGTCTGTATCATCCCCTCAGGGGGAGTTAACTTTGAGGTTGTGAACAACTTCAAATATCTGGGCATTCAAATTGATCAGGAACTGTCTTTGAGACCACACATGGAACACACAACTTGGCTGCCATCTGCAAAGCTTGGTCTACTCCACGAGCTTAGGTCCTACCTCACAAATGATGTCTGTCACTCTATAGCCAGAAGCCTTCTCCTCTTGCTGTTATATGGAGCACCTGTTCTAGCCTTATTAAAGGAAACTGAGCTAAACATGGCAAGACAAATGCACCATAAAATAGGCAGGTTTGCAGCTGGAGTACATAGCATGGAGCACCACTGTACTGTGTTCTTATCTCTGAAGCAGCCTTCACTGGATGATAGACCAAACTACTTCTATCCTAGGCCTTACTTTCAAAATCCTTATGGGATCTCTACCTAACCTTTCTGGCCTGGTGAAAATAAGAATGCCCACCAGAAATCTCCACTCTTCTGAGCAACGCCTTCTGGAGGTTCCCAAAACTAGGTCCCTGTCCGGCCAACAATCTTTCTCAGACAAGATCTCTTGGCTATGGAATGGCCTCCTGGTCCCCCTGCAAAAATGTACCTTTCTAGGGTCATTTAAAAGTCTCTTTAGAACCAACCTTCCCCCTGTAACATATTGCACTTGTACTTAATGTTCTATACCCACTTCCTTGTCTATTAACTTGTGAAATTTCGTACTATAGCTATGTCTAGTTAATATATTGTCCTGTAAAATTTCCTCTTTGTAATTAACAAATCGGTATTTGTTCTATGTAAGAATGATGTATGTCTGTACTATTGTATACATTGTAATTCAATGTTGACTGCTATTTAACTAATCCCAGGTCGCCCCTGAAAAAGGGACGTTTGTCTCAGTGGGCCTACTTGGTAAACAAAATTCAAATATATAAAATACCCTGCTACAATATATAATGACACTGGGGTCACTACAGAGTAACATATCTCTGCTCATACAATTCCTTTCGCCTGCGTCTCTAGAGGGGGGTGGCCATGTGCCAGTAAGGACCACCTGCCCTCTGAGGCCAAGTGTATTTAAATGTGATGTAGTGCTGCCTAAGACTGGGCTTGGGATTCATACCCTAGTATCCTGCAAGGTGAGCAGGTGTGTTTATTATTAGCCCATCAGACAGCACAGACCCAACTTTTAGAAGTTTTGCATCCAGGTTATTCAGACTGAAACTCATTCAGTTTCCATAGAATACTCATCTCTGATATTTCCATAAATCTGTTAAATATATATGAAGAAGCTGGTTGTTGTTTTGAAGGTGTATTGTCTGAGTTGTTAACGAATGTTTTGGACTGCTTAAATCCAGCTGATGCTGACAGTCTGCTGAAACACATGATGAATCTGATACACTTCAGATTATGCTGTTGCCATACATAATTTACCAATCATGTTGTCCACAAATCTGGAACGAGGCTGAAGGAACTAGGGACAAATGATCAAAATCAGGGACATTATGTCCCAGAAAGGTCTATTAACTCTGAACTATTAACATGACAGCTAAAGGGGAGGTTCTGATAATGGGAGACTTCAACATGCCAGATACAGATTGGTCAATACCAGCAGGAACATCAGCCAGAACTAGGCACATGGTGGATTCCCTGCAGGAGGATGGCCTCAAACAACTGGTACAACAACCCACAAAAGACAGGGCTATCCTAGATCTAGTACTGCCTAACAGGGAAAGGATCACAGATCTCCAGGTAGAATGTCACCTGGGGGCCAGTGACCATCACATGGTATGGTTCAATTTGGCCAGTAGAACTAAATCATCCTATTCCAAGGCAAAAATATGGGACTTCAGAGGAGTTGACTTTGATAAGATGGACAACAGAGTTAAGCTAGCCCTGGCAAAAAGAAATACAGGTGAGGGGGTACAGGCAAAGTGGGTAAACATTAAAAATGCAATACTTGAAGCAACATCTCATTGTGTTAGAGAGAAAAGGAAGTGCAAAAGAAGAAGGACGCCACTTTGGTTCTCAAAAACAGTAGCAGAAAAGGTCAGAGTCAAAAGGCTGGCCTTCAGGAAATATAAGGGAACGCAGCAGGATGAAGATAAGGAGTCATACCAAACTTCCCTAAGGGAAGCAGGGAAGGCAGTAAGGTAGGCAAAGGCCCAAACCGAGGAAACACTAGCAGACACAATAAAAGAAGGTGACAAGACTTTCTATAGATACATTAGTGAAAGGAGAAAGTCCAGATGGATATTGCTAAGATAAAAGGGGATAAGGGGGCATATGAGGAAGAGGACCATGTATAAGCATCTATCCTAAATAGATACTGAGCAGAAGTATTTACTGAAGAAAAGGTAGGGCAGGGCCCATAGCTCAGCACCATGGACATGGGGGGGGGAGGTATGCACTAGTCCCTTCACAAAAGAAAGGGTCCTACAAGAGCTCGAAAAGCTCAGGGTGGACAAGGCAATGGGACCTGATGGCATACATCCCAGGGTACTAAAGCAGCTAAGGGTGGAACTAGCAGAGCTATTATCAGAACTGTTAGTGAGTCTCTGAGCACAGTAGAGGTCCCAGAAGACTGGAGAAGGGCTCATGAGATCCCGCTCCACAAGAGTGGTAGCAGGGAGGAGGCAGGGAACTACAGACCAGTCATTCTTAGCTCAGTAGTTGGCAAGATTATGGAGGTACTCCCTAAGGAAAGGATAGTGCAACACGTGGAATCCATAGGAGCACAGGCTTCAAGACAGCATGGGTTTACAAAAGGTAGGTCCTGTCAAACTAATCTCATAGATGTCTTTGATTGGGTAGCCAGAGTGGTGGACCAAAGGGGAGCAGTTGATGTCTTGACTTCAGCAAAGCTTTCGATACTGTTCCACATAGAAAATTGATTAATAAACCGGGTAGGTTCAGGGTGGGTCAGAAGTTGGTCAACTGGGTGGCAAACTGGTTGGCGAGCAGAAAACATAGAGTGGTGGTAAATGGTATACAGTCAGAAGAGATGCAAGTCACAAGTGGGGTACCTCAGGGATCACTCCTGGGACCAGTCCTCTTCAGTATCTTCATCAGTGACATTGCAGATGTACTGGAGGGCAAGGTTTGTCTGTTTGCAGATGACACCAAGATCTGCAACAGAGTAGATGATCCAGATGGGGTGGGCAGAATGAGAAGAGATCTGGATAAACTAGCAAAATGGTCAGAAGAGTGGCAACTGGAGTTTAACATAAAGAAGTGCAAGATCATGCACATAGGGAAGAAACATAGAATCATAGACTTTGATGGCAGATAAGAAAAAATTACTCACCTTAGTAATGTTGTTTCTTCTATTGGAGTCTTGCTATATTATGACATATGCAGTGAGTCCCAACCTTCGAACTGCTCTGGAGGTGAAAGAGTTAACTTTCCATGCCAGGCATGGAACGCTGAGCTCGAGCTCGGTTGAAAACTCTGTCTGTTGTTCTTCAAACTCAAACCGTCAGATCTTTACGAGCTAAACTCACCGAGGTCCTTTGTGGAAGCTGTAAACCTACACTAGCCAACTGGCTACTAAACATAATAACACATTTTTTGGTCCCAAAACAAAGACTCAATTCAGGAGACCCAAAAAATGAAAAACACAACACCAAGCCACCCCAAAAAAGGGGTGAAAACAACAAGGTGGGCACCTACTAAGTGCCAACACTGCACTGCCCACCCACATCCCAAAAACAGAGGTTCTGAGAGGGCAAGGGGGAGGTCATAATATAGCAAGACTCAATAGAAGAAACAACATTACTAAGGTGAGTAATTTTTTCTTCAAACAACATGAAGTCTTGCTATATTATGACATATGCAGACTACAAAGCAGTATCTCCATGGAGGAGGGACAGAACCTACTTGGGAAATAGGCTCTGAAGCACAGCTGCGTTAAACCGGCATCACTCCTAGCCTGGATATCCAGGGAGTAATGATTGGTAAAGTATGAACTGTTTTCCAGGTAGCTGCTTGACATATCTCAGAATAGGGATGTCCCTGGCAGCAGGCAGGAAGCAGCTGTACCTCTGGTAGAGTGAGCCCTTAGGCCTGAGGGAGGAACCTTACCCAGTTTTTCATAACAAAATTGATACAAGAGACAATCCACCTGGCAATGGATCTCTAGTGGCAGGTTTCCTTACCAACCTCGCCATAAGTGAGGAATAGTTGGAGGGAGTCAAACCTGTGACCTTTGGTACGCCTATGTAGTAGCTAAGGGCTCTTTGGACATCTAACCTGTGCAGCCTCCTCTCGCCAGAGGAGGAATGGTCAGTGAAGTACACAAGAAGAGACATAGATTGATTAAGGTGGAAATCTGAAACCACCTTAGGCAAGAACTTGCTGTTAGTCCTGAGGACCACCTTATCTCTATGAAAGGAGATAAAATCAGGCTCCACTGACAAAGCTTATAATTCACTTATACATCTGGCAGAAGTGATGGCTACCAGAAACACAGTTTTACAAGTCAAGTACTTAAGCTCTGCTGAAGACAAAGGCACAAAAGGGGGTTGCATAAGCTGAGCAATGCAAACATTAAGGTCCCAAGCAGGGGCAGGGTCCCTCAATGGAGGGTTGGTGTGAAGCAATCCCTTGAAAAACTTGGAGAATACAGGATGAGCTGAAAGAGAAGAGGGCTTACCTGCTGAAATAAAGGCAGACACAGCTGCCAGATGCACTTTTAGGGTAGCTGGTCTCAGCCCCAAGGTATTTAGATGGACCATGTAATCCAGGACTGTGGGTAAATCAGCAGATTCTTGGGAAATATGCTTTCCAGAGCACCATATGGAAAATCTCTTCCATTTGGAATTATAAGTCGCCCTGGTAGAAGGTTTTCTAGAAGCCTTCAGGATATCCATTACACCTTGGGAGAGGTGTAAATCAGCAAACTCTAACTCTTCAAGAGCCAGGCCTTGAGATTGAGAGATTTGAGGTTCGGGTACCAAACCCTCCCCTGAGCACAGGTTAACAGGTTGTGATTCCTGGGAAGACAGAGGGGAAGATGAACTGCTAAGGACAGCAGGAGTGGATACCAGGGTTGTCTGGGCCAGTCTGGAGCAATCAGGATCATCTTGCAGGGTTGAGATCTGATTTTGACTAGCACTTTGAACAGCAGAGGGAAGGGGGGAAAAGCATAGAGAAACTTCCCTTCCCAATTGAGGACTAAGGCATCCAGAGGGACTGAGCCCAATACTGGGGCCTGCAGCAAAAAAGGGAAGTTGGTGATTGTCTGGGGCTGCAAAAGATCTATCTGTGGGTGCCTCATCTGGCAATACCACCTCCAGGACCAGGGGGTCCAGTGACCATTCGTGATGGCCCTAGGAAATCCTGGGTTGAGAGCATCTGCCAGGACATTGTCCTTGCCTGGGAGGTGAACTGCCGTAGGGGAGGTGTTCAGGGAGTAAGCCAAGACCACAACTTATTGCTCGTGTGCACAAGGTCGTAGACCGAGTGCCCCTTTTTGTTGATGTACCACATTGTGGTGGTGTTGTCTGTTCAACTCTGTACAACTTTGTTCTGAACAGGTTTGGAAAAAGCTTGAAGTGCTAGAAAAACTGCTCTGAGTTCCAACAGATTGATGTGGAGCGAGATTCCTGAGGGGACCACAACCCTGGGTAGTGAGGTCGCCCATGTGAGCTCCCCATCCCAAGAGGGATGCACCTGTAGTAAGGATTAAGGAGTGAGACTGAGTGACAAAAGGAACCCCTTGTCTGAGATTGCTCTTGATCCTGCCACCATTGTAGGGCCTGGGATCAGGTTCAGTCATCTGGGATCAATTTGGTTAGAGGGTCTTTCCTTGAGACCAAAAGGCTCTCAAATGGAACTGAATGTCCTCATCTGAAATCTTGCTCCCTGCACCACTGCTGTAGAAGCAGTCATGTGCCCCACGAGCTGTAGAAAATGCCTTGCTGGTCGAGACACCTGCAGGGTGAATGAGGAGGCCAGAGAGACCAGGGTCCTTGCCCTGTCCAAAGGGAGGAAGGCTCTGGCTTTCTCTGTGTTCAATTCTGTGTCTATGAAGGTGAGGAGCTGAACAAGCTCTAGAACTGACTTTGAAAGATTCAGAAGGAAACCTAGAGAGGTGAGCAGTTGCTGAGTTATCTGTAGGTGTAATTGACTTGGTCTGGGGACTGCCTACTATGAGCCAGTCGTCCAGATAAGGAAGATGGCAATTTTTGCCTTCTTAGGGAAGCAACTGCCATTGCCAGGCATTTGTGAATACCTTGAGCAGAGGTGAGGCCAAGGGCATTGCTCTGAACTGGTAATGGCCTGAGGGCAGCTTGAACCTGAGGTACTTTCGATGGGAGCTTCTGATGAGAATATGGAAGTAGGCGTCCTTGAGTTCCAGGGACGCTAGCCATTCCTCTGGCCTTAAAGAGGGTAGAAAAATTCCCAGAGTCACCATTTTGAATTTTGGTTTTAAAAGGTGCTTGTTTAAGTATCTGAGATCCAGGATGGGCCGCCATTCTCCTGTCTTTTTTGGGGTAAGGAAGGACCTGGAGTACAACCCTTTGCCCTGGCGTAGGGGTGGAACCCTTTCCACAGCTCTGAGAGCCAGGAGGGAAGAGATCTCTACCTCTAGGGCAAGTGCCTCTGGAGGATTTGTAGGTGGAAAGGATCTGGTTCTCATCTTTGGAAACTTTTTGAAGCTGAGAACCAGTCCCTGGCTTACTACTTCCAGGACCCACTTGTCTGATGTCAGAGACTCCCAGTCCTGGACAAAATAAGCCAGCCTGCCCCCTACAGGTAGTTGAGAATCGGCCCTGGCAACCCCATCAGGGTGCCTGCTTGGCAGGGGTTTTGGGCTGAGGGGTGGAAGCAGGCCTGTTTGCACCCCATCTGCCTCTCCCTCTAAAGAACCCCCTCTGGGCAAAAGCAGAAGAGGAGGCCTGGGCTTGGTAAAAAGGTCTATGAAAAGGCCTGCCCCTGCCCCTGGGAAGCTGCCTTTGAAGAGTGGCCTGCCTTTCCTTGGCCTGTGCACTCCTATAGGTGGTCCTATACTCATCCATTTTCTTCATGTAATTCTCTGTCTGCTCCCCAAACAGAGAATTACCCACAACAGAAAATCCATGGCCTTAGTCTGGGTATCCTGTGACAGGCTATTGCGTCAGCTCAGCCATCCTGTGAAGAGCCACAGATGTAGCCATGACTCTTGATGACACATCATTTGAGTCCACTGCAGCATGGAATTGCACCTTGATGCCTCAATACCATCAGCAGCCACCTGCTCCAGCTCCTTGGCAAGCTGGCCAGGGACCTGTTTTGCAAGAGCCATAACAGTATCCCATCTGGATTTCTGATATCTAGCAACATAAGCCATATAATTTGCCTGTCTGAGTCCCAAGGATGCTGCCATGTACTGTTTCTTTGCTATGGCATCAATCTTCCTGGAGTTCTTATCCGGGGGTGTGAGGCCAAGAGGATATTTGCCTTGTCACAGGCTGCAGCCTGCACTACCCCAACATGGCTGCATTGTTGTGTAAGGAACTCCGTATCAGAGCCTGACAATGTGTACCTCTTGTCCATTCTCTTATCCACAGGAGGTATAGTGTGAGGAGTTTTTAGAATTTTAAAAGTCTGTTTCCCAAAAGATTTATGCAAGGGAATAGACAGTCTCCTATACTCTGGGATATCCATCATTTCCACATAGTCAGGCTCCTCTTGATCATCCACAGCTTCCTCCATAGGGAGCTGGAGGGTTTCAGCTACTTTTTTATAGAAAATAAAATGAAAAGGGGACTCAGAAAGCCTAAGAGGGGACACTCCTGAAGGTCTGTCTGGGGAGATGTCCGGGTCGATGGGCACATCCAGACTTTCAAATCCACATTCACTCTCCTCATACTCCTCTTCCCTCCTCCAGTTCATAATATCCTCTAAATCATAGTCTTGATCCGTGGAACGCGTCAACCAGGCGCTTACCTGATGGCACTGGTCGTCGAACCGAGAAAGCAACTGACAATTTGAATCTTTGATATCTTTTTCAGCGGTTGGAGGAAAGTTTTGGCTCCACACCAGCTGATTTTCTAGTCCTTTTTGCTGGAACCGACCCCTCAGAGTCGGCTCTCCTTTTGCCCAAGGAAGTCTCGCCCTGGTCAGAGGGCACTCCCTCTGGTTCGGTTGGAACCGAACCAGGCTGGCCATCCGGGTCAGCGGACTTCTTGGCCTTCCTTTCCCTCAGCCTACCAACCTTCTTTTCCAGGGTAGCTGCAGGAAAATTTTTACAAATCTGGCAGTCTGCATTGAGGTGGTCAAACCCCAGACAATAAACACAGGTGGTGTGGGGGTCAGCCTTGGCAAAGGCTTCCCCACACACACTGCAGTGTTGAAACCCAGTGGGCCCGGTTTTTCTTTTGGGTTTCTCAGACATAAAGCCAGTCCTAACCAAACTTGCCCGTTTATGGCAATCCACCAAGCAAGACCCTCTTATCGGTTCCCAACCGTGTCACGGGTCGTGGAAAAAATCGTAAGAAATTCCGTTTTTTTTAGAACCGATAAGAACCGGTAACCACACTCTAAATGATAGAATAAAATATTTCAACAACCTGATCGGTTCAAAGGCGAACCGATAAACAGTTTACAAGTTCCACACTGAAGAGAAATAATGTAAACCTATCTAGTACTCACAAATACCACAGATACCACAGACAGAGCTTGAACCGACCGGTTTATGGTTTAAATTCGGTCAAAAACCGAGAAAATAATACTTTAACCGACAAATGAACCGAGCAGAAGGAGAAATCTCCGGAGCGACTGTTCAGTGAGACGGAGTAAAGAATCTGATGGTTTGAGTTTGAAGAACAACAGACGGCGTTTTCAACCGAGCTCGAGCTCAGCGTTCCATGCCTGTGCATGGAAAGTTAACTCTTTCACCTCCGGAGCAGTTCGAAGGTTGGGACTCACTGCATATGTCATAATATAGCAATACTTCATGTTGTTTGAAGGACCACTTGGCCCACCCAGTCTGCCCATTTCCCTACCTACTGGATAAGCTGCAGATTCTAGTTAACCAGCAGCCTACTTCCTGCAACCCCCCACTATAATTGCCTTATGTCTGTCCCATGCATGTTTGAATTCCCACTGTTTTAGACCCAATGACCTCCTCAGGAAGGCAGTTCCATGTATCCACCACTCTCTCCGTGAAAAAAATTCTCACATTACCCCAGAGCCATCCCTCTATCTTTAAATTGTGCCCCTTGTTCTTACACATCTCTTTTCTGAAAGATGCTACCCCTGGACTTTGTTGATTCCTTGAGGTACTTGAAAGTTTCTATCATGTCTCCCCATCCCTCCTTTCATCAAGAGTATACATATTAAGCTCTCTCAGTCTCTCTTCATATGGTTTCTGATGCAGACCCTGCACCATTTTAGTTGCCCTCCTCTGAACTGCTTCCATCCTGTCTATGTCCTTGCATAGATGAGGTCTCCAAAACTGCACACAGTACTCCAGATGGGGTCTCACCAACTGTCTGTATAGAGGGATAACCACTTCCCTTTTCCTACTTGTGATGCCCTTTCTATGCATCCCAGTATCCCCCTGGCTCTCCTTACCGACTTTTCACATTGCTTACCCACATTTAGGTAATCTGATATGACTACCCTCAGGTCCCTTTCCATTTTTGTTGTTGTTAGTACCGCCCCTGCTATTGTGTACTCTTCTCCTGGGTTTTTGTTTCCCAGGTGCATTACTTTGCACTTCTTTGCATTGAATCTAAGTTGCCATATTTCTGACCATTCCTCCAACATTGCCAAGTCCCTTCTCATCTTTTCTACGCCCTCTTGTGTATCAACTCTGTTACAGATCTTTGTGTCATCTGCAAAGAGGCATACCTTTCCTCCAGACCCTCTGCAATGTCACGTATAAAGATGTTAAAGAAGACTGGACCCAGTACTGAGCTCTGAGGTACTCCACTAGTAACCCCCCTTTCTTCGGAATGTGTTCCATTCACTATTACCTTCTGTGTCCTGTTGTGTAGCTAGTTTGCTGCCCAGGCTACCATCCTGGGACCCACTCCCAGGCTGGCTAACTTGATTACTAATCTTTTGTGTGGGATCGTGTCAAATGCCTTGCTAAAGTCTAGGTAGGCCATATCCACAGCCCCGCCCTGGTCTATTAATTTGGTCACCCAGTCAAAGAAATCAATTAGATTTGTCTGACATGACCTTCCTGCTGTAAATCCATGCTGCTTTGGGTCCTGTGCCCCGCTGGCCTCTAGGTACTCAACAATTCTTTCTTTCAGAAATGATTCCATCATTTTCCCTACCACTGAGGTCAAACTTACAGGTCTGTAGTTTCCTGCTTCTGCCTTGCTCCCACTTTTGTGAAGGGGAATCACATCTGTCCTTCTCCAGTCATCAGGTACCACCCCATCCTGCAATGATTTGTTAAAAAGCGTGGTCAGTGGTGTCACTAGGTCCTCCCGTAGTTCTTTTAGGATTCTGGGGTGAATCCCATCAGGCCCCTTTACTTTGTTCACCTTGAGTTTTAGGAGTTCTTTCAGGACTCTTTCTTCTGTGAATGGACTGGTGTCAACCCCTCAACCGAGTGCTTCTTTGTCTGGTTTAGGTAATCCTCCTCATCTTCTTTGTGAATACTGAACAAAGTATTCATTCAGTATCTCTGCCTTTTCACTGTCTCCTCTGCCCACCTCCCTCTCCTTTATTAATCTTCACTATCCTCCCTTAACCTTTCTATGCTCCTAATGTACATATAAAGGTTTTATCCCCTTCTTGACGCGGTTGGCTATTTTTTCCACGGTTTGGGCCTTTGCTATTCTGACTGCCTTCCCACTTCTTTCTGCTTTAATTGATACAGTTCCCTGTCGTGCTCTTCTGTGATTCCTTATACTTTTGAATGCAGCCTTTTTCTCCTTAACCTTCCTACCACCTCTTTTGAGAAACCCTGAAGCCTCCTATAGGCTGGGAGGGGAGTTGCTGGCAGTCGAAAGGGAAGAAAGAGATTTGGGCGTCATCACCGATGACCTGAAATAATCCAAGCAGACCACTAAATCAGTAGGTAAGGCTAGAGGAATGTTGGGGTGTATTAGCAGGGATATCACAAGTCAGAAGAGGGGAGGTAATAATCCCTTTTTACAAGACACTGGTTAGGCCCCAGTTGGAGTACTGCATGCAGTACTGGAGGCCACACCTTCACAAGGACATTAACCAAACTGAGGCAGTCCAGAGAAGGGCAACCAAAATGAAGCAGGGACTGCATCAGAAAACATATGAGGACAGATTAACGGTGCTCAATATGTGTACCCTACAGCAAAGGAGGGGAGAGAGGTGTTATGATCGAAACATTGAAACACCTTAAAGGCATTAACAAGGTGAAAGAGTTTAACATGTTTCAATATAACAAAAATAGCAGGACAAGAGGACACAGCATGAGATTAGAGGGAGGCCAGTTAAGGGGTAATGTGAGGAAGTTCTTTTTCACAGAAAGGGTGGTGGATGCATGGAACGGCCTACCTCAGGAAGTGGTGGCTATGAATACAGTGCAGGGCTTCAAACAGGCATGGGATAGGCATAAGGGAGCAATACAGATGAGTATGAATAGATAGGCCATTGACAGAGCAAAGACTGATGGCACATTTATGAGGTAGAAAAAGAAATGGACAGACTGGATGGGCCTTGTGGTCCTTATCTGCCATCAACTTCTATGTTTCTATAGTGCAAAAACTTTTCCGAAGGAGAACTAGACTATAATTTTAATGTATGATGTTTTTCTGTTTTTAATTCCTACTCTTCAGTGCCAGAAACAACTTTGGGAGGGACAGGGGTCATTTTACAGGTTAAACTCAAGACTATTTGAGAGTAAAGCTTGTTGAATGTTGACTGCAAACTGCAGCTCACTCTACTGTTGTGTGAAATTGTTTTCATTTTGCTTGTGTGCTTTCTGTTTGTTCACAGATTTAGAAGAGGACGTCCTTTCAGGTGACCTATTTCATGAGGTATGTTTGTACAATTTGATAGCGGTGTCTGAATGCCATAAGCACTGGGCTTATGGCCGAAATGGGCTTTGTGCTAGCTTTGCTGATGAGCTAGAAACATAGAACATGATGGCAGAAGGAGACCGTTTGGTCTATCTAGTCTGCCCTGGCTAACCTACCCCCCCAACTGCCCTTACATGTGAGGGCGCCCTTGTGTCTATCCCATGCTGTCTTGAAGTACCCAACCATCTTTGCCCCCGCCACCCCCAGGGACCGGCTATTCCATGTGTCCACTACCCTCTCCGTGAAGAAGAACTTCCTCACATTGGTCCTGAACCTCCCTCCTTTTAGCCTCACATTATGCCCCCTTGTTCTGCTGTCCTCTTTGAAGTGGAAGAGATCCTGTGCTTGTACTCTGTTTATACCATTAATATATTTGATGATTTCTATCATGTCCCCCCTCTCTGCTTCTGCTCTAGGGAGTACATGTTAAGTTCTTGTAATCTCTCTTCATATGACATTTACTGCAACCCCAGAACCATTTTTGTTGCTTTTCTCTGTACTGTTATCTAACCAGTCTATGTCCTTTTTGAGGTATGGTTTCCAAAACTGGACGCAGTACTCCAGGTGAGGCCTGACTAGTACTCTATACAGTGGCATAATTACCTCTCTCTTTCTACTCGTGATTCCCTTCCCTATACATCCCAGCATTCTGCTGGCTTTGAGTGACGACTTTTCGCATTGTTTCCCTACCTTCAAGTCATCTGAAATCATGATTCCCAGATCACACTCCTGGTTAGAGGCAGCTAATCGTAACCCTCCCAAAAAATACTTTGTCTTTGGGTTTCCTCTGCCTGTGTGCATGACTTTGCACTTTTTGGCGTTAAATCTTAGCTGCCATGCTCCTGACCACTCTTAAAGTTTCAATAGGTCTGATTTCATCTTGTCCACTCTGTCATCGAGGCACAGGTCAGTAAGCATAGCAAGATCAGGAGCAGTTTCAAAATTTGCCAATATCGTTTTATTTTTCTCAATAACAACAAATTAAAAAATGTAAATTTGTTCAGTATAACAATTTACAAAGGCAATACAGAGAAAACAGTCCTCCTTCTGAATGTTTCTTCTCAGTTTCAAATCTCAGTCTCTCTCGCAAAATATTGCTGCTCTTTTTATAACAAGCCTTTGCAGGGAGCTCATTAAAGAGAGTGTTTTTTTCACAGAATGTTCTTGTCAGTTTCCAATGTTCTTGCAGGTGCAGCAAAAAGAACATAATGACCCAGAACTGACCTCTTGTTGATAGCTCTGTAAAGTCTGCACACCAGCATCTCAGTTTAACCACTCGAGTTTCAAATAGTTTTTTTGCAATCAATTTAACAGTATAACTATATACAGTTTTAAACAAAGGGATCCCAGTATCAGTTTCATTTCCACATAAGGATTCACATATATTTTTATAACTGCAGTTATGCAAGGGTGCCTCATTCAACCCTGTCACACACTCCATCTATGGTGTCTAACCTGCTACATACCTTGGTGTCATCAGTGAATAACGCACCTTCCCCTCCAGCCTGTTCATGATGTCAGCTATGAATATATTGAAGAGTAATGGCCCCAGCACCAAGCCCTGGGGCACACCACTGGTTGCCCTACCCTCCAACGATACAATGTAATTTACCTGGACTCTTTGTCTTCTGCCTTGGAGCCAATTTGTTACCCAATTTACCACTTCCTTTCTGACCCCCTGTGTAGTCTAACTTCTTTACCAGCCTTCTACTGGGAACTGAGTCAAAGGCCTTGCTACAGTTCAGGTAGACCACATCAGCTGCCACTCCGTTGTTCACAGCCTTGGTGGCCTAGTCAAAAAATTCTACCAGATTTGTTTGGCATGACTTTCCTGACATGAATCCATGCTGTTTTGGGTCCAGCTGCCCACTGGCTTTGAGGAATGCTATTATTCTCTGTTTGAGCAGTGACTCCATCAATCTTTCTACTATAGCTGTGAGACTTACTGGCCAGTCGTTTCCTGACTCTTCCTTGCTGCCCAATTTATGGTGTGGGACTAACGTTGCCTTTTTTCAGTTCCTGGGTACCACCCTGCTCTCCAGGGATCTGGTGAATACTTTTGCCAGTAGAGCTACTAGTTCATTCTTCAGTTCATTTAGGATTCTGGGATGTATCTCATCCAGTCCCTTGGCTCTGTCCACCTTCAGTTTATTTAACTCTTAAAATACTTAGGTCTCTGTGAATGGGCTAATGTCGACTCCTGGTCTGGTTCTGCTGTTTTTTGTGAGTGCTGGGCCATTTCCTGTGTCTTCCTCTGTAAATGCTGATCAGAGGTACCTAGTTAGGATTTCTGCTTTTTCATTGTCTTCTTCTGCTGATTTCCCATCTCCTGATGCTATTCTTATTATACCCCCCTTTGCTTTCCTTCATTCCCTGATGTACCTTCTCAGTCCCTTCAGCTATCCTTTCCTCCATCTATGCTTTGGCATTTCTTATCCTTTTGCTTGCTTCTTTCATTTTTATGTTTGCTTGTGCGCATGTGCAAAAAACATGTGGCAGTTTAGGAGAGAAGCGGGTTGTGGAGGCCCGGCAGTGTGGCAGCCAATGGAGGCATTGCATTTGGGGGCTTGGCACTGGTGGACCAATGGAAGCCCAATGTGCTGATGATACTGACTTCCAAAACTGCTACCAACTTGTAACATTTTCACTGTAGCAATTGGGGGTCGCCTCATCATTGCAGCGTCAGCCGTTCCGCTGCAATGAGGGAGCGACCCGTCATTGCAGGGTGGAACGTTGCATACTGTAATATTGTTTGTGAATGTGGCAGCAAGCCACCGCCATGTTCACAAACAATATTAGATAGCCTCCAGTGCCGAGGGGTGCCCAGTCCTCCTCGACATCGTGCCACCCTTAAAACAGTTTTTGTCTGCCAACGGGGGGCACAATCCCTGTCAGCTTCATTCCCCCTCCTTCCCAGTGTGGTTTGCTGACAGGGGAGCCCACTCCCCATTGGCATAATGTCCCCCTCAAAAAAAATTTTGGTTTTGTGCCGAGGGGGAGCCCAACACCCTCGGATCTTGCCCCACCCGTATGTGCTGACGGGGGTGCCCAATCATCCATTGGCTACAGCCCCCCCAAAAAAACACTAGGGTGGCATGCTGGGAGCCTACCCCAGCATGTCAAATGTCCCTGGTTAAAAAAAAAAAAAAAACTGTCCCGTGATGTTTTTTTCTTTTTTCTTTCAGGACCGATTAATGAAATGACATTGCCAGTGTTCATGAGGTGGCCTCTCAAAAGTCTATATTGCTAATTTGGTGGAAAAATCCAAGAAATTACTGTTTCTGACGTGCTTGCGCGGTTCTTTCGCACGCTCAATAACTTCTAATTTGTAATATTTTCACTCCAGATTTTCAACATTGCCATTTTCTGCACTTCCTTATGAATAGTACAACTGTAATTTTTCACATCCTGGCCGAAATGTGTTTTCACACTTCCGGCTCAGAATAACACGGTCGCTGTGGGAAATCAGAGTTTGGGACACATTAAGAAAATCACAGTGACACTGTTCATTAGCAGAGGTCCTAAAATGCTTATGTTGAAAATTTGGTGACAAAAGTCCATAAAATGACTGGGTTACGAGCATGCGTTACGCAGTTTCCACACACGCTCGTAACTTTGCACATTTGTAATATTTTCACTCCAGATTTTCAACATTGCCATTTTTCTGCACCTCCTTATGAACAATATAGCTGTCATTTTTTACAACCTGGCTGAAATGTGTTTTTCACTTCCGGCGCAGAATAGCATGGTCACTGTGGGAAATCAGTGTTCGGGACATATTATGAAAATCACAGTAACACTGTTCATGAGCAGAGGTCCTAAAATGCCTATGCTGAAAATTTGGTGACAAAAGTCCATAAAATGACTGTTATGCACATGCATTGCACAGTTTCCATGTATGCTCGGAAGTGTGAGCATTTTTAATATTCCCACTACAGATGTTCAACATTGCCAACTCTTCACACCTCCCTATCGATGGTACAGCTGTCATTCTTCACATCCTGCCCGATCTGTGTTTTCATACATGTGGTGCAGAATGGCACTGTCACTGTTGGAACTCAACGTTCGGGACACATTGACAAAATCACACTGCCACTCTTCATGAGAAGAGGTCCCAAATGCTTACATGAGGTGGGGTCACAAAAAGGCGGATGTTGAAAATTTGTAGTGCAAATACCAACAAATGTCCGAGGTGTTAGGGTTTCTAACAATAACATCCTACCCTGTTCAGACTGACAGGCATTGGGGTGTGCCTTTGGATTGCTGACTGTACTGCTCATGCCATCCCACCCCCAGCCACTGACAGGCATCGAGGTGTACCTTGGACTCTTCGGCCCCAGACTTCACCCCATTCTCCTATGCTGCACCCATTTCAGCATCTAGAAACATAGAAACATAGAATTTCACAGCAGATAAGGATCACTTGGCCCACCTAGTCTGCCCATTTCCCTCCCTAGAGGATAAGCTGCAGATCCTATTTAACCAACAGCCTATTTCTTCCTATCCCCCACAAAAATTGCCTTATGTCTGTCCCATGCATTCTTGAACTCTCCCACAGTTTTAGACCCCACAACCTCCTCAGGAAGGCTGTTCCATGCCTCCACCACCCTCTCTGTGAAAAAATACTTCCTCACATTGCCCCTGAGCCGTCCCCCCCCTCTATCTTCAAATTGTGTCCCCTTGTTCTTGCACATCTCTTTTTCTGAAAGATGCTACCCTCTTGGACTTTGTTGATTCCACTGAAGTACTTAAACGTTTCTATCATGTCCCCCCTCTCCCTCCTTTCCTCAAGGGTATACATATTAAGCTCCTTTAGTCTCTCCTCATGGCTTCTCTTGCAGACCCTGCACCATTTTAGTTGCCCTCCTCTGAACTGCCTCCATCCTGTCTATGTCCTTGCGGAGATGGGGTCTCCAAAAGTGGACGCAGTACTCCAGATGGGGTCTCACTAACTGTCTGTACAGAGGGATAACAACTTCCTGTTTTCTGCTGGTGATGCCCCTCCCTATACATCCCAGTATCCCCCCAGCCCTCCCTACCACCTTCTCACATTGCTTGCCAACCTTAAGATCATCTGATATGATTACCCCAGGTCCCTTTCCATTTTTGTTGTTGTTACTACTCCCCCTCCCCTCCATTGTATATTCTTCCCCTGGGTTTTTGTTTCCCAGGTGCATTACTTTGCACTTCATTGCATTGAATCTAAGCTGCCATAAATCTGACCATTCCTCCAACCTTGCCAAGTCCCTTCTCATCCTTTCCACGCCTCCTTGTGTATCAACCCTGTTGCAGATCTTTGTGTCATCTGCAAAGAGGCATACTTTTCCTTCCAGTCCCTCTGCAATGTCACTTATAAAGACATTAAAAAGGACTGGACCCAGTACTGAACTCTGCGGTACCCCACTTGTAACCCCTCTTTCTTCAAAGTGGACTGCATTTACAATTACCTTCTGTGTCCTGTTGTTCAGCCAATGTTTTACCCAGGCTACCACCCTGGGACCCACTCCCAGGCTGGTTAATTTGACTACTAATCTTTTGTGTGGGACTGTGTCAAATGCCTTGCTAAAGTCTAGGTAGACCATGTCCACAGCCCCTCCCTGGTCTACTACTTTGGTCACCCAGTTAAAGAAATCAATTAGATTCATCTGACATGACCTTCCCGCCGTGACCCCATGCTGCCTTGGGTCCTGTGCCCCACTGGTCTCTAGGTACTCAATTCTTTCCTTCAGAAGTGATTCCATCACTTTCCCTACCACAGAGGTCAAACTGACAGGTCTGTAATTTCCTGCCTCTGTCTTGGTCCCACTTTTGTGAAGGGGAATCACATCAGCCTTCTTCCAGTCCTCAGGTACCACACCATCCTCCCATGATTTGTTAAAAAGGGTAGTCAGTGGTGTCACTAGTTCTCTTCTTCATTCTTTTAGAATTCTGGGGTGAATTCCATCTGGCCCCATTGCTTTGTCCACCTTCAGTTTTAGGAGTTCTTTCAGAACCCTTTCTTCTGTGAAAGGACTGGGATCGACCCCCCCTCTCCAGAGTGCTTCTGTTAATTGGATTAGGCACCTCCCCCACGTCCTCGTTTGTGAATACTGAACAGAAGTATTCATTCAGTATCCCTGCTTTTTCACTGTCACTCTCTGCCAACCCACCATCCATTCTATTTAGCCTCACTATCCCTCCCTTTGTCTTTCTACACTCCCTGATATACCTATAAAAGGTTTTATCCCCCTTCTTAACTGAGTTGGCTATCTTTTCCTCAGTTTGTGCCTTTGCTATTCTGACTACCCTCCCTGCTTCCTTCTGCCTTAACTGGTACAGTTCTCTGTCCTGCTCCTTCTGTGTTTCCTTATACTTCCTAAATGCTATCTTTTTCTCCCTAACCTTCACCTACCTCTTTTGAGAACCATAGTGGCTTTTTCTTTCATTTTGATTTGTTTATTTGCTTCACACAAAGGCTTGTTGCCTCTGTGATGGCAGTTTTGATATTCCCTATTGTTGCTCCACCCCTCCTTCTAGCCTGTTTGCTAGTGCTTTTCTAAGGCACTCTCCCATCTTGCCAAAGTCAGCCCTCCTGAAGTCCAGAACCCTCACTTTTGTATGGCTTGACTCTGTAGCTGAGTTTATTGTGAATCACACTGTTTTGTGGTCATTTGTTCCCAAATGGCTACTCACTTCTAGATCTGAGATCCTCTCACTGTCCCCATTTGAGAGTATGAGGTCTAAGATTGCTCCCTTACGAGTAGGTTCCAAAACTAGCTGTCTGAGGCATGCCACCTGAAGGGCATCAAGAATGGCCCTGCTTTTGGATGTGGCTGCAGCAAAGGTGCTCCAGTTAACATCTGGCATATTAAGGTCCCCCATCAACAGTATCTCCCCTTTCTCTGCCATCCTAAGTATGCCTTCTATCATATCCTTGTCCATTCCCTCCCCCTGACATGGGGGTCTGTATACAATGCCTGTGTGGATTGTGGTGCCATTTTCAGTCTCTAAGGTGACCACAGTGCCTCCTCTCCTCCCTGTTTACTCTTTTGTTCAGTTGCTTTTATCCCTTCCCTTACATAGACAGCTACTCCTCCCCTCTTCTGCCCTCCCTGTCTCTCCTGTAGGTTGTGTACCCTGGTATGTTAACATCCCAGTCATGGTTCTCTGTGTACCATGTTTCTGTGACTGCTACGATATCCAGGCATCCTTCTTCCATCAAGGCCACCAGTTCAGGAAGTTTGTTGCCCAGACTATGGGCATTGGTACTCATTACCCTCCATTTCTTGATGGCCTTACCCCTTTTGGCCCCGTCCCTGTCCTTATTGCATTTGTCACTTTCTCCATTTACCCCAGCGCTTCCCCCTATAGACATCTCTATGTTGGTGTCTACCTCACTTAGTACCCTGATATTTTGGGAGGGGGCTAGGATTTCCCTGCTCCTTTCCAGTGCCTTCCCCATTGGCTAGTTTAAATGCTTGTCAATGAAGAATTTAAACCTATCACCTAGGATCCTGGTTCTCCTCCTTGACAGATGCAGACCATCATGCCAGTACAGGCCTGCATCCCTCCAGGTGGACCCCCAGTCCCCAATGAAGCCAGATCCCTGAGCTCTGCACCAGTTTTTCAACCACTGATTGAATCCCATGGTGTGGAGCACCCTAGCCTCACCCGTGCCATAAACAGGCAGCACCTCCAAGAAGGTTACCGTGTGTGCTATTTGTCTAAGGCTCCTCCCCATCTCCACAAATGCTTCTTGCACTGCTCTGATCCCTTTCTTAGCCAGGTCATTTGTCCCTAGGTGGACAATGACATCCAACTCCCTCCTCTGTGCAGCTGCTCCTGCAATCCTGAGGATTCGCTCCCTGTCCCTCCAAGCCATGGCGCCAGGCAGGCACCTTACCTCCCTCTCCCCTTCCTCCCCCAGTTCTACCTTCCTAACAATGGAGTTCCTCACCAGTAGTTGTTTCCTTCCACTGTGGGGTCCCATGCCACCCTCCTGTGGGTCTCTTTTGTGGAGGTTCCCAGCATCCTCCTTGGTCTCCACTGTGGGTGCCTCCATAGAGGAACCACACTTTTCCAGAATGGCATAGAAATTGTGGAGAGGTACAACTGGAAGGATGCGCCTCTATTCCACCACCCTCACCCTCCCTGAGCCCACTGTGGTCCAACCGCTCCTCTTTCTTGGCAACCTCTGAGGCAACGGCAGTCACCCTGGTGGTCGCTGGGAGAGGAGGTCCCACAAATCCTGGTCAACTCAGCCTGGAGATGAGCAACCTCCTCCCTCAGCCCACAGAGGTGCCTGCAGATGGGACAACACTGCATCTTCCAGAACGTCTCCCCGAAGACTGCTTCTCCACAGCCACTGCACTGCACCACTCCCATCATGTCTTTTTTCTGGCCCCCTAACTGTTGTTTGGAGTACTTACTCTTTCCTCTGTTTGTTTATTTATTTTTTCTCTCCCTACTGACTTACTGCCTCTGTGCCCTTTTAGCTCCTGATCTTCCTGTTCTGAGACAAGACGTTCCTGTATTTCTCAGTAGTCTCCTTACTTGCTCAGAGTCAGACCTCCAGCAGCTGGGGGGGACGGAGAGCTACTCTTGCCCTACTAGGATGGTGAGTCTTGGTGGCTCTGGATCACTCACTTCCTGCTCCCAAACAGGAAGTTCATGTTGTCAGTTAAATCCTGTGGCTATAAAAGTAGAACTGGTTTAGGGTGGGGAGGGAAGGAGGGCAATATAGTCCCAGAAGAGAAGTTTTAGTTATACCAGTAGCTCCTTCCTCCTGGTGTTCTGTCAGTTCTCTGCATGTCCTTATAGAATGGGGTAACTGTAAAGCCAAACACCCTAAGGCACACCTCAACACGTGTCAGTGTCTGCAGAATAGGGTGAGGTGACATGGCATGACCGTCATGGGCAATGACCCAAACACTTACCCCAATGCCTGTCCGTCTCTACAGGATGGAGGTGGGGTTGGCGTGAAGTTCAATACTTCACCGCCATTCCTACTCTGCATCTGTCTAACTCCTGCATTTCCAATGCTTATACCAGCAAGCAAACATTCGGCATTGACAAATGCTTGTTTCTTTGTATGCATCTCAGTCTTTTTCATTCTTAGTTTCCTAGTATGTGATGTATGCCTTCTTTTTTTCTTTTGCTATGGTTGCCACATCTTTGGAGAACCATAGAGGATTGATTTAACTTTTCGCCTTACTGACCCTCCTGGAGCATTGGTCTGTGGCTATCCTGATTGATAGTTAAAGTAGCAGTGCAACAAAATTGGACAAGAAATTTGACCCTATCTTTTTCATAAGAATAATTTCCAGACACCTTCAAGTTTTGTTTGGTGATAACATTTGCTAGTTTCACCAGAATCAGAGTATTTTATGTAAACCCACATCCCCACGTCAAGGGGTATGCCAGGTGGTAAAACGGGGAAGGGAGCCACAGCAGCAGAATAACACATACCAGGCCATTTGAAAACAGTTCTTACGAGGATCTGGCTTTGCTAGAAGAGGTCCTTCAGCGCTAGTGGGGTGCCATCTCAGGTGCTGGGCTGCAAGAAACGCCAAAGTTAAACAGCAAAAACATTTAAATAATGGAAAGTCCACACAGGAGTAATGCTGGAACAGGGGATCCCAATTTTGATTGATAGACTGGGCCAGTCACAACTTATTTACAGAATTATTCCTCTGGACCCATGAGCCCACTATGGAGCCAAATGCAGTGATGGATTTTCATGGCCAAGCTAACCCTCTACTGACATTGTTTCCCTGGGCCAGGTGGCCACAACTGGGCTTTTGGGCAGCAGCACTAAAATCAGAGGGGCTGGGTGACCCCTAAATACTAGGCAGCAGCATCTTTCACTTTACTGTCCCAAACCCTCTATCACTACATTTTGAATGCAGGCTCCCTTTCTTGCATGAATGTGTGAGGGGGGCAGGCCAGAGAAACCCTCACACATCGGGGCTCCATCTCTTGCTCTTCCTCCTCCTCAGTTCTCTCTTCTCTCCAGAGGGTGGTTGATTCATCCACTGACACCTTGGACAGACATTCCCAAAAATGGACCCATCTCTGCTGGCCATGTTACTGGTACTGCCAGCTCCTCCCTTGCCTGCCTCCAACCAACCTTCTCAAACATTGCGGGCTGTACAGTCCAGATCGGGGGTTGTGATCCACAGCAAGCAACCCCTATGGCAGACATGAAAGTAGACGGAGCAGCTCACTCTCATGATGTGCAGTGCCCAAATAATAATACAAGTAATGATACAAGTACACCTATTGTAATGATATTTAAACCACAGGCTCACAATGAATTAGCCTCCCTAAGAAAGTGCGCATGCGTGAAACTGGTCAGGGCCATTGAGAGTGCCTTATCCACATCCTACTGGGCTGCATGGCTATAATGCGATTCTTGCATTAAAAATAACTTTTTGAAGGATTAGTTTGTTGGTGCTGCCTTTTTACCTTTTCTGGCAGACATGACTATTTCCACTCTCTCTTCACTCCACCTCTGACTTCATGGGCTGCAGGTTCGAGTCCCCCCAACCCACAGAGCCAACACCCTTATCTACAGCAACCAGCATAACAAAACTGCCACTGCCCTTTATCACACCACCCAACTAACTGCAAAAACTTGACACTGGAGCAGGCCATTGCCCCTGCTCCCGCAATCCAGTCACCGCACACTTCCACAGTACAGGAACCAACTGACCTCAAACAATGCTAAAACTGCCTATTTATGGCTGTGCCACCAGGAGCGGCCTCTGACCTGTGGAGACCCCCCCCCCCCCAGTGGACGAACTCCATAAATATATATTAATTATTTAGGCCAAAACCTGATGGGGGGGAAAATGAGTATACCCAACCCGCAGAGGTAGGTTACATTTTCCATTGCCTCAAATGCTCACGGTCCCAGTGAGCACCCCTACCCAGCCGCCAAAGCAACTGCACTTCAGTGAGGTATGTGCACTTCCCCACAGAACACAGCTACACATGGCAGACTGGCACACCACCAAAACAGTGGGTTCCAAACTTATCACACTTCATGGGACCTAAAACTGGGCCTCCCAACCCCACACACTAAATCTCTTAGGTACCTAAAAATGGGGCATCCCTAACCCAACTACACTGGACCTATTATGAGCAACCCTACCCCATTTACTGGCAACCAGTCAACCATAATGTACAGGGCATCTTTCACTACAGAGGCAGCATCCCAGACCTCTACAATAATGTATTATTCAAAATAAAATCAGATGCTGCCTAAGCTGCCTGAACACTGCAGTGCCCAATAAACAAATTACTCGCTTTAATACACACCTACACATTTCCCTTCAAGTAACTGTTCAAAAAACATTTCAAACAGCATGCAGTATAAAACATTCAAAACATTCCAAACATTAGTTGCAAATTTCAAAACAATACAGGATAATAGTCTTCACATTTCCCCCAACTTTAGCAGCACTATGGTACAGAGTCCCAGTGTATTACTTGTACCAAATGTAGTACTTCAAAATTAGTCTAAATGTTCAGCAGTTCCATCACATGCTAACTGTTCACCATAGCAGAGTCTCTGCAACCACTTTTAAATAACAAGCATTTGTCAATGCCGAATGTTTGCTTGCTGGCATTGGCATTGGTAGTGTAGGAGTTACAGAGCTGCATAATAGGAATGGCAGTGAAGTATTGAACTGAAGCCAACCCCACCAGCACCCTGCAGAGACTGACAGGCATTGGGGTGTGCCTTTGGGTCATCAGGCATAATGGCCACGCCATTTCACCACACCCTACCCTGCAGACACCGACAAGTGTCACGGTGTGCCTTGGGGTCTTTGGCCCTTATGCGCACCGCATTCCACCAGGAAATATTGTGAGATGGGTGCGGTATAGGAGAATGGGGTGAACTTTGGGGCCGAAGAGTCCAAAGCACACCTCGATGCTTCTCAGTGGCTGCAGGGTGTGGGTGGTGGTGGAATGGTATGAGCACTGCAGGTGATAATCCCAAGTCACAGCCCTGATGCCTGTCATTCTCTACAGGGTGGGGTGTTATGGTCGGAAACACTAACGCCTCAGGCATTCGTTGGTATTTTCACTCCAAATTTTCAACATGGGTTTTTTGTGACCCCCCCACCTTATGAACAGGGGTAATATCAGTTTGTTAGCTGAAAGCTGCTTTTGCACAGCGACTACGGCATTTGACACCACAGGTGCAAAAACACATTCTGAACAGGATGTGAAAAATGACAGCTGTACTGTTCATGGGGAGGTGTAAAAAATGGCACTGTTGAAAATCTGCAGTGAAAATATTAAAAAAACTGGTGAAGTCATGAGCGTGCATAGAAACTGTGCAACGTGCACCCGTAATGTAATTAGTTTGGGAAGCAGATTGTCAACACAGGCATTTTGGGACCTCCGGTCATGAACAGTGTCACTGTGATTTTCTTTATCTGTACCGAACAATGATTTCCCACAGCGACCACGCATTTCTGTGCTGAAAGGTGAAAACACATTTCGGCCATGTTGTGAAAAATGACAGCTGTACTGTTCATAAGGAAGTGTGGAAAAATGCCACTGATGAAAATCTGGACTGAAAATATTACAAATTCATGAACTTACGAGGGTGCGTGGAAACTGCTTAGGAATTTTTTCACCAAATTTTCAAAATTGCCATTTTAAGACCTCTGCTCATGAACAGTGTCACTGTGATTTTCTTAATGTGTCCCATACATTGATTTCTCACACCGACTGTGCCATTGTGCGCTACATGGGCGGAAACATGTTTTGGGCAAAATGTGAACAATGACAGCTGTACTGCTCATAAGGAGGTGTGGTAAAATGGCAATGTTGAAAATCTGGAGTGAAAATATTGAAAATTTGCGAACTTATGAGCTCAGTGGATTAAGCAGCAACAAGCGCTCAGAAACAGTCATTTTGGGGAATTTTTTCACCAAATTTTTAACATAGCCATTTTAACACTTCTGCTCATGAACAGTGTGACTGTGATTTTCTTAATGTGTCCCATACATTGAGTTTGCACACCGACTGCGCCATTCTACGCTGCATGCACGGAAACACATTTTGGGTGAGAAGTGAGAAATGACAGCTGTACTGCTCATAAGGAGGTGTGGTAAAATGGCAATGTTGAAAATCTGAAGTGAAAATATTGAAAATTTGCAAACTTACGAGCGTGCGTAGGAACAGCGCAACGCATGCTTGTAAAATAGTCATTTTGGGGAATTTTTTCACCAAATTTTTAACATAGCTATTTTAACACCTCTGCTAATGAACAATGTCTCTGTGATTTTCTTAATGTGTCCCATACATTGATTTCACACACCAACTGCGCCATTGTGCGCTACATAGCCAGAAACACATTTTGGGTGAGATGTGAAAAATTACAGCTGTACTACTCATAAGGAGGTGTGGTCAGATGGAAATGTTGAAAATCTGGAGTGAAAATATTGAAAATTCGCGGACCTATGAGCGTGCGTAGGAACAGCGCAATGCACGCTCATAAAACAGTCATTTTAAGGAATTTTTTCACCAAATTTTCAACATAGGCTTTTTGAGAGCCCACCTTATGATCACTGGCACTGTCATTTTGTTAATCAGTCCTGAAAGATGATTTCGTGCAGTAACCGCGAAATCACCCTTCGGGCCCCGTTAACGCCATGACAGTGACAGAATTCATGAGGAGGGGTCCCAAAAACCCCATGTTGAAAATTTGGTGCCAAAATTCCAAAAAATGCCTGAGATATGCAACAAAGTTGAAAAAAACCTATTCATTACATTATACAGCTTACTGGCATTTCCTCAGTTTGCGGTCGGCTTTGAAGAGTGCAGGCGTGTTCCCGTCCACTAAGATGGATTCGCTTGAGCTCCGGAGGTAAGTATGAGGTGAGGTGGGGTTGTGGGGAGAAGGTGCACAGAGGGTGAGCGCGGTGGGGAGGGCAGGGAGATCATGGCGGATCGTTTTTTGTGTTTTCAGGTTTGTTTGTTTTTGATTACGACGCGGGACGTTTGCTATGTTGGAAAGGGCCTCAGCATGGCAATTACACTATGCAGGATGTTTGCCACACTGGGGTGGGCTCCCAGCGTGGTAGCTGGAAAACTTTGGGGGGCAGTGGAGCCCGGCCCGAGTTGGGCACCCCGTCCAGCCATTCCGACTTTTGCCCGCGCTGGGGTGGGCTCCCAGCGTGGCTCTCGATATTTGAACAGGGGGACTGTGGAGCCGACTGCGGTTAGGCACCCCAGTCAGCCAAGCCACATTGTTGCCACGCTGGGGTGGGCTCCCAGCGTGGCACCTGGAAGACTGTTTGGGGGGGGGGGCACTTCAGTGAGCACTTCCCTTATCTGATCGTGCTCACTGACGCGGCTCTCTCCCTTTCAACTGTAAGCCACTGCATTCCGAGTGCTGTCATAGACAACTGCAGCATGCATTGGGCAACTGTGGCCGCGCCTGCAAACACAGGGAGGGAATTGGAAGAGGGGGTGAAAAACCTCCAGAAACTCCGATGATGGCACTATGTTTCTTGCACATGCATGCAAGCAAACATAAAAATGAGGTAGCTAGAAAAAGGGTTAACCTCACCCATTTAGTGCAGTTACAGTTTCATTTCAGAGTCCGTGTTAAGTACATGTTGTGGGGGAAAGACGAGAATACATGCAGGCCAAAAGAAACCCTCACAATTGGGAGAAATAATAACCAGGCAGAAGTTTAGAAATATAGAAACATAGACTATGATGGTAGATAAGGACCGCTTGGCCCACCTAGTCTGCCCTAGTTTGGTGGTAGCCCGGCCGAAAGAGTCCACTCTGTCCATAAAGACCTTTATCCTCTTGCCAGCAGATACTGTACCAGGGTGTATGTCTTGAATAAAGTGAGGCCTTCCCTGGTGTAGTTGGCACACTTAGATTTGGCATTTTGGATCCTCTGGAGGGCATAATTGGTATTGTCAGAGCCTAGACGGTGTTTCTTACATAACTTGTCCAGGGCACCCCAATATAACCAGTCCTGCATGTTTTCTTCTATAATGTCCCAGAGTCTTTCAGGGAGGCAGGGGTAAACAAATTGCGAATAGTCTTGGTGAATCTTCTTGCTGATAATGTGTTCTGCTTGGCTCCATTCTGGCAGTTGTCTCATGCTGGAACAAGGGGCCTGCCCATCCAGCAGCCACACTCCATTGCTATACCTCCTCACATTTGGTTCTCCATTTGTTATGCCCTCATACAGTTCTCACCGACAACAGCACTTATCTGCTAGTCTGGGCTGATCTTTCTATGGGGTGAGATATAATGATGCATAATGAGTCAGAATGTCCCTGTCCAAGTCTCCATTGCTGATGTGACTGGCTCCTTCCAGCAACAGTAATCCAGTTGAGGCTTCAGCGGGCTTCTCCATTGTGGATAGGGGAGTAACAGGTTCTTTGGGCTGTTCAGCTGACTTCTCCGTGGCTGCAGCAGCAGCACCCTAGGGTTCTGGGGGGCATAGTGGGCAAACGCGGGGCTGGTTCTGGAAAGTCCTTTGGGGCCAACAATTTCATTTGGGCACTGCATCCACGACCATATCCATGGGCGGAGGGTGGCAGAGGCAACACAGATGTTTCTGCCTTTAGAGGTGCCATCCCACCAGGCCTCTTAGCATCATGCTTCACCTTTGTTTCAGGATGGGCTTCAGAGCTGGAAATAGAAGCAGTTACAGTCTCTAACTCATCCCAGCTGTCTAATGTTGACTCTGTAGGTGTCACTGATCCCCCAGCGCACTCAGCCAAGGGTAATACTTATGGTCAGCAGCAGCACCAGGGGTCCTCCTTTGGCAGGCAGTGCAGATCAGTAGAAGGGTCACCCCTGGTGAACTGGCAAATTACATACTTGGAGCCTGTTGATCTCTTCACGATGCTCCAAAGCCATTTTAGTACTACCGATGGCACAGTCACAAAAGGGATATCAGGAGCAGTTGCCATTGCCTTCTATCTGCTGATAAAGTGGGAAAATCTTGGGTTCAGATGAAAGTAGACTGCTCAGCACAAACAGCTCCAAATGGTATCTAGCTCCAAAATCGGCTCACACACCAACTTAACCAGACCCCAGTGTGACAGTCAGCCAGCCCACTGACCAATTAGCTCGAATCCCCAGGGCAATTAGCATATTTCTCATATGTTCTGCCCTGCAGCCAGCTCAACTCCACAGACTCCTTGATGCCACAGTGCCCCAAAAAGCGGAATGTTTTTTCATACTGCTCCATTTTGTCTTGTGTAGAGCACAAACAGAATGAACCTTTCAAAATACAAATCCTCATGCCCAACACCCACGGCGGGCAATTTCAGTCTATTGGACCCTAACAAATGGACCTCAGACGAGCCCCCACATCTGTAAACCCCCATTCCCATGTCTAGGGGTATGCCAGGTGGTAAAAAGGGGAGGTGGCCACAGCAGCAGAATAACACATACCAAGCCATTTGAAAACAGTTCTAACCAGGATCTCGCTTTGTTGGAATGAGTCCTTCAGTGCCAGTGGGGTGCCATCGCAGGTGCTGGACTACCAGAAATGCCAAAGTTAAACAGCAACAACATTTAAGTAATGGGAAGTCCACACAGGAGTAATGCTGGAACAGGGGATCCCAATTTTGATTGATAGACTGTGCCAGTCACAGCTTGTTTACAGAATTATTCCTCTGGACCCATGAACCCACTATGGTGTTAAATGCAGTGGTGGATATTCATGGCCGAGCTGATGCTCCACCAAATACAGGTGGCCACAACTGGGTTTTTGGGCAGCAGCACTAAAATTGGGAGGGCTGGGTGACCCCTAAATACTAGGCAACAGCATCTCTCACGTTAGTGTCCCAAATTGCCTGTCTCATTACATTTTGAAGGTAGGCTTCCATTTCTTCGTGAATGTGTGAGGAGGTAGGTGGAGAAACCCTCACACATTGGGGCTCTGTCCCTCACTCTCCCTCCTCCTTGATTCTCTTCTTCTTTCCAGTGGGTGGCCAACTCTTCCCCTGACACCATGAAAAATGGACACATTTCTGCTGGCTATCTTCCCAGTACTGCCAGCGCCTCCCTTGCCTGCATCCAACCAGCCTCCTTGAATACTGCAGGCTGTACAGTCTGGATCGGGGGGTCACAATCCACAGCAAGCAACCACTATAGCTCTCTGGCAGACATGACTTCCTCCACTATCTCTCCACTCCACTTCTGACTTCAGGGGCTGCATGTTCAAGTCCACCCAACCCATGGAGCCAATATCCTTATCTACGGCTGCCGCCATGTCAAAACCACTGCTGCCCTTTACTGCAGTACCCAACTAACCACAAAAACTTGATGCAGGAGCAGGCCATTGCCCAGGCTCCCACAACTCCACCACTGTACACTTTCATGGCATGGGAACCGACCAATCTCAAACCATACCAAAACTCCTTGTTTATGGCCACATCACCATGGGTGGCCTCCAACCTGTGGAGACTCCACCAATGGGCAGACTCCATAAATATTAATAATTATTTAGACCAAAACCTGACCAGTGGGTTACATCTATAAATGCTTTAATGTTGGTCTTTTTTCTCAAGATAAAATGATGGATGCACAATTGGCATAGAAATATAATTGTAGACCTGGCAGGAGATAGGACTGTGAAAAATAACGATCTGGTAGGTATGCTAATGTTTTTATTAATCGTAGCTGAAACTAGATTTTTGGAGAAACTTTATTCATTGCACTGCTGCTTTAAAGGGCCAACTACTGAAATGCTGGCCCATTGCATATGCATTCAAGCTGCTTCCACAAATCAGGTCCGCACCATATGCAAGATTACTTGTGCAAGGGATAAAAGAAAAGTCCTCAACATCCATGTACCTATCAAGCTGTACCCGACAAAATCCCTGCTTTCGCTGGAGCACAGGGTCATCATTTGAAAATAATTGTGTTTTTTGAAGGTAAATATTACAAGGCATTTTTATTTATATGGTTACACTTTAAGTAACACTTTACACTGTAGTTATAGTGTAACTGCATTGCAATTGCAACGTAGTTGCATGCAACAAACATGTAAATACAGTGTTATTACCCTATTGCATGTAACATTTATATACGGCTGATTGACTCAGATTTTTCTAATCTGTTGTGAAATTGCTGATATTATGCTGTAATGCTTCACAGGCCACCTTTGGAATGAGATTTGCCCTCCAGTAGTCTTTTTTGGTGAAATGATTTTCATAACTAAATAAATAACTAAAACAGTATGGTGGACCTACTCATTGATTTAAATGGGACACATGTTTGAGTTCAAGTTTGGAGGTAAAGGGGCTCAAAATTTGTGTTACTAGCCCAGATCTACCAAGAGACATAATAATTGCACAAATGCAGGGATTGGACACTTGAATTTGAAATGGGTCCCTAGCCGATCAAGGACATTGCCTGGCACATACCATCCACTCTGGGGAGTGTACTTTTGGCACATGCCTTTATAGAGGCTTTTGACTTACACCACACTTAATGGTTGGCAATGATGGACTGAAAGGTCTACACCTCTCTCTTGTCCCCATCCACGATAAAGAGCAGCTGTGCCAACACAGAACTTTTACCGCTGGGAATAAAAGGACAAGACTTATTTACAGAAGTCACACCTACCATCTTGTGCCAGAAATAAAGACATCTACTCTTCATGGGGTTGTAGGTCATTATGATTTACTAGCCCAGTCCAGCTAACAGGACTGGACTTGAGGTCAGGACCTGATCAAACTTGAACCGTGAAAAGCTAACACCATAGCTAAACCTGTTTGCGGGTTTTGAGCAGTGTTTCTTTACTCCTGAAGACTTAGTTCAGCAATGTGACTGTGGAGAGAACTATAGTATTCTTGTATTATCCTCTATAACTGGGCATAGTCCACTGGTGGGGAGGCGGGAGGAATCCTCCTCTGCTTAAATGCTTTTTGCAATGAGATGAATTGACACTATTATAAATGGTTACACAGATACTGGAGTCAGTGTGGAGTGGTAACTGAGGCAGTCTTTAAATTTAAACTAGAGGCCAAATATCCTAAGCAAACAGGAATACAACAGTCTCTTGCCTACAGCGTGTGCTCCACAGTTGGAGCAGTAGCATCACAAAGGAAAGAACACGTTAACAGAACCACTTTGTTATCTAGGGCCATTACAGCTTGCACTGTACTGTGCACAGCCATGCAGAGGCAATTCTTGTTCACATGGTTTGTTGGTTACTTTTTATCTCTCAGGTTCCTGTTTATGTTCCAGGTACAGCATGCACAGCTTGGCACAATCATTCCTTACACACCAAACCAGATGGTTGGCTGCAGAGAGACCTTGCATACAACCCAGTAGGAAGGACCCGCTGCAGGATTGGTAGAGGTGCTCTAGGGCTACAGTGTGAACAGCACATAAAGTTGGTGTTAAACTCGAAATTGAATTGGGGATTGGGAAGTAATCATTTGTGTTCTTGAGGCACAATGGTTCCTTAAATATAATATTGTATAATGTAAAAGGTGTTAATACTGTGGTAAAAAGGGCAAAAATACAGAGGGAGCTGTGGAAATTGTAGTGCAATGTAGATTTACTCCGTCTGAGTTTTAGATGTTCCTTTTGTGAGAGGTAAGTTTCTTGAAGTTGGGGTGGCACAGATATAGCTGCTTCCAAGCAAACAGCCAGGAAAGCAGGTATCACAATACTTATTAACAAGGGCTTACTATTCATGGTGGGAGATTATTTTGTTGATGGAGATGGGTGATTGGCAATAGCCTAAGGGAAACTGAAAGATACTATATTAGATTTTGTTAATGTATATTGAAGGGGTGAGTCACCCCTGCAATCCTGGATTTCATCCACTTAGTTTTGGCAAAATTTCTGAATTGCCCACAGGCCAGATTATTATAGGGGAAGCTGGAATTGTGCAGAAACTCCAGAACAACAGAAATCCCCAGGGGCTCCAAGAGCTGACATGAGATGGGCATGGAAAGGTTTGAGAGAAGAGGTGAGTACAGTGGACGTTTGGTGCCTTCTTAACCCCTGTGGCAGGAATTTCATCTCTCACCCAAACAATAGTTACAATAGATCGAACCATTTCTAAGCATAAAACCAAGGGACTTGCATTAGCAATAGAGGTATTTTTCTGAGCTCCTCTCGGGTCACACACAAATTAGCTTAACTGGGGATCTAGGTCTGGTGAAAAGAAAAACACTCTGGAGACTTAATAGAGGGCTTTTGAAGAATGAATTCTTCATTTGCACAACACAAAAACCAATTAGAAAGTTTCTGGAAACTATCACAGAGCACATTTAAAATGAATATATATATCCGGAATGGCCTGAAAGCAGTTCTTGCTGGATACCTGATTTCATATGCCACCTACAAGAAAAAGCAGGCCTGGAGCATCCAACAGAATCTTGTGAAGATGTTGAAGGACCTACGGAGGGATTACAAATAAAGCAGAGATAAAACAATACTTTAGCAAATTAAGGAGGCCAGACAGGAACTGCAAGAACTAACTACTAAAATGGCTGAAGATCAATTAAGGTTCCTCAACCAAATTATTACCAATTTGTGAACAAAGACAGCAGGTTGTTGGCATTTCAGCTGTGCAAACAGGCTACAGATACATTTTTAAAATTAAAAAATTCCTCCACATGACAGACGTGGCCGCCAAACCTCAAGAGACTGCTGAGGCTTTTCAACCTGCCTATGCTAAATTATATCAAGAAATGGAGGGCACTGGGGAGGATGGCAAGATCAGTGAGTTCCTAGGGGGCACTGCAACTTCTGCAACTTTTATAAAACCAGCAAGAGATGCTGGAAGGCCAGTTTAAAGGGACACTGTCAACCTCTTTTGCATCATATTATTTCTAGTTTAAACCCCACAATTTATAATTGATTATCTTCTCTAAAATTTATTGATGTTTCTGGTGGTTTTATCAGCCTCCTTGCTTAGTAGAACTGAAATACATGCTAATGTATAGTTATAACCAGCCTTGTTTTGTTTCAAATTCTGGATCTATTTTTATTGCATACTTCCTGAACATTAGAAGCACCCCCCAACCAGAGCAGTCATTCATGATGCAATAGTCTGCTCCATGTCTACTGCATCATGAGTGGCTAGACTGTGTTGGGAGGTGTCCCAAAGTCCACGAAATATGCAGTGGAAGTTGATCAAGGAATGTAAACAAACAAGTTGTGTGTGGTATCACCAATATGGTGGGTAATCTGTTTTTCACTTTTTAAAAGAAAAACATTATAAGAATAAAAAAGCCAACTACTTCAACAGTCTCTACAGAATGCAAACAACCATAATGTGTTTTTAAACTAGGGGTAATTTTGAGGCCAGAAGGAATTGAGTGTCCCTTTAATGTGGTAGAAACAGAGGCAGTGATAAGGAACATGAATAATAAAACTCCTGGACCCAGTGGGCTTATTGCTGAATTTTTAAAAATGATTTAAAGATGACCTGATACGGCTCCATTCCAAATAATTTAACTCTTGCAATGAAGTAGGTCAGACGCCAGATAGCTGACATGAAGCCGTGCTTAATCTTGTCAAATCCTGGCAACTGCTGCCTTGTTTTTTTCCTTTTAAACCAGGATATGAACATTTCACTAAGATACAAGGCAATATGCTGCAAACTGCCTTAACTCGTATTATTCATCCAGACCAAAGCACTCCAATCAGCAGTCTCCCTAGATTAAGAGATTTTATGGGCAACGGGGTTTAAGGTCGACACAGAGAAATCTGAAATGATGCTTCTTAGTGGTCAGGTGTCATAGTAAATGAAGGAAGTGGGTCCTCTGGTTTGGGCACCAAGAGGCTTTAAGTACTTAGGGTGCATATATTCCTGGATATAAGTAAACTATATCCACTTAATTATAATAATATAGTTTCAGAGTTGCAGAATAATTTTAAAAGCTGTTTTTACTTTCAGCACCGCCTGTACCAATCCTGACAACCCCTAGAAATTAACTCATACCATGATATCAAAGTTTATTTGGGGGGAGCAAAAGACTTCAGTTTAAATGATATATTCTCTTTTTTAAGTTAGGATGAAAGAGGCCTGGGCATTCCAGACTTGAAGGCATATTAGCAAGCATGACAACTACATAACCTGGTCACCCACACAACAGGGGAGATAGAACCCATTTTGGGCAAAACTCACAGTACAAGTGTGGTTCAACCTGGTCAAAAACCTGAATTTGAATAGTAGTATTTGATCCCTTACACCAATCAGGGCATGCAGAACATTCTTACTGGGTTGCTTGGACCCTACTTTCAGTAAATGGGTGGGAGGTGGGACTCTATAGACTAGGACAATTAAGTGAGAATGGAATAAATAAGCCTATCAGTCACTCACAAAATAAATACTACCTCCTGACACGTGACTTTTATTATTTACAGGATAGAAACTATATTCCCAACTAGCCACACCACTAGGTGGTCTTCACATTTTTTTTAAAGTTACTGTATTCTGTCAAGCCCAATTCCGGGGAGAATAGTCTCTGGCCAATATACAGTAGTTGGCTTAGGAGTTACAGCGAAGATCCCTGTATCTGTACTAAGGCCAAATGGGAGAAGGAAGCTCACTGTGCTATAACAGATCAGGAGTGGGTCTCCATTTGGGTACAAGTTACTAAAACCATGGCTTACTACACGTGGAAGGAACATGGGTGATGGGTCATCACCTGCTTCTTCTGCACGGCAGTAATAACCAAACACTTTGGTAATCATCACTGAGATAAATGCTGGAGGATGTGCGGTGTGGCAGCATATCATGAACACATTTTCTGGAGCTGCCAAGGGAAAGGCCTTTTGGGCAGAAGCATCTACGAGTAGTTTATATCCTGGATAGCACATCGCACTTTACATTTGGCCAGCTAGCATTAGGGAAACTCCCAGTGGGGGTAACAGACAATTGTAGCAAATTCTCATTTAATATATTTGTAGCTGCTGTACAAATATTGGCCTGTGAGAAGTTGCCAATGTTCCTATGAAGAAGCATGAATGATACATGCAAATCACCATAAAGATATTCAGGATGGCATAGCTTTTCACAGGACCGTTAAGAGCTAAAATGTTCTGCAAACAGTCTGCAAAGGGTGTTAAGGGCACAACTCAGATGTGTTTTACCATGTTCAGGACTCTAGCCATTGTTTCACAGCCCAGGACAGAAGGTTAGCCACACAAGATCTGACAGTTTTATTTGGTTATGGTGAAACCAAAGCAGTTCAACAATCCAAACAAAAGGAACCTCACTGATCTGTAAACATTTATGGGTCATAGTCGTGGTGAGCAAATTGACTCTGAACCCTGTGCCATGGATGCCTTCTTTTCAGAAGTACCACAACAGTATGAGATTAAGCTCTGAGATATGCCCATGAAGTTTGTGTGTGTGTGTGAGAGGGTTTATAGTCAACCAAGGCACCCATATTCAGAAGGTTAGCATGGTGCTTACAGGCATAGTGCAGCACTAACTGGACTTAGTAAGTCCAAATGAAGTGGAGGCCATATCAATAGCACCATAGTGCAGCACATGGTGCATAGTGCAATTGTGCTAAACACACCATGTGTCTATGCAAATCAGAGAGCTCCCTTGCATGCAGAATGCAAGGTGCAGTGGTATATGTAGATGTATTTGGAAGCTCTAAATGGCTGCTAAGGCAATGCTGTTTAACACTTCCAAAGCCCAGCTTTTATCAACACATACAATGGTGCTTGGCCCCTCCTTCCCTCCGCAGTGATACTCGTGCAAATGGCACCAATCTCTGCCTTACTGATCCATGGTAAACCTAAGTTAAATGCCCTGGTAGCCAGTGGTACTAACATACTAAAATGCCAGCAGAATAGGCCTAACGGTCTTTCGTGTCTGCTCGTTTGGTCAGTCCCCAGCCTGGGTGCTGACCTTGCTGTCCCTCTCACCTTCTCTGGCTTCTCCCTTCCCAGTTCCGGATATTCTTGCTGCATTGGATTTTGCTTCCAGAACCCTTCCCTTGTACCTGTCCCACCCCCTCTTGAACCCCTTCACTGTCTCTGCCTCCACTAGCCCCCTAGGCAGTGCATTCCATGGCTCCACCACCCTCTCAGTGAAGTAGCACCTCCTCCTTTCTCCCCTGAATCTTCCCCCCTCCAGCTTCCACCCATGCCCTCCAGTGGCCCCTTCCTCCTTCCTTCGAAGCAACCCGACTGTTCCTCCCCTATTTATCCTCTTCATGTACCTAAAGACCTCTATCATGTCCCCCCCGGTCCCTTCTCTCTTCCAATGTGTACATATTTAGCTCTTCGAGCCTCTCCTCATAGGTCCTGTCCCCAATCCCCAAATCATTTGGTTGCTCCTCTGGACCCTCTCCAGGGGTTAATGTCCCACTTTAAGTGTGGCCTCCAAAACTGCACGCAGTACTCAAGGTGCAGCCTCACCAAGCAGTTATACAGAGGGAGTATCACTTCCTCCTTCTGGAGGTGATCCTAGCGATGCATCCCAGCATCCTGTTGGCCTTGGCTGCTGCCCTCCTACAAGTCTCAGAGTTGTTCATCTTGACATCCACCACCACCCCCAGGTCCCTCTCAGCCATCGAGACTTGTAGCATTCCCCCAGGGTGTACACTTGGCCTGGGTTTCTGGCCCCCAGGTGGAGTACCTTGCATTTCCCTGCATTGAACCTCAGCTTCCACTTTCTAGACCATCTTTCCAGAGCCTCCAGGTCCCCCTGTAGGACCACCCTCCCCTCCTCCCCATCCACCACCGCCCCCAGTTTCGAGTCATCTGCAAAGAGACTCATCTCACTCCTGATTCCTGTCCTTATGTCAGATACATAGGCGTTGAACAGAAGGGGCCCAAGGACTGATCCCTGTGGGACCCCACTAATGACCCTCCTTGGGGATGAGACTATCCCACCAACTACGACCCTCTGGGTCCGGTCCTGGAGCCAGTTGCCTATCCATCTGATCATCTGGTTCCCCACCCCCATTTCTTCCAGCTTATCCAACAGACCCATGTGAGGAACAGAGTCAAATGCCTTGCTGAAGTCTAGAAAGAGGACATCCACTGGTCTACCCAGGTCCAAGGCACTTGTCACCCAGTCATAGAACTCCACCAGGTTTGTCTGACACGATTTCCCCGGGATGAATCCATGCTGTCTATTGTCCAGGCACCCTGACTTATCCAGGTCCCCCAGCCTCTCCTTGACAATGCCCTCCATCACCTTGCCCACCACCGATGTCAGGCTGACAGGCCTGTAGTTCCCTGCCACCTCCCTTGATCCCCCCTTGTGGATAGGCACTATATGCGCCACCTTCCAGTCTTGGGGCACCCACCCTGTCCTCAGAGAGATGGTGAAAAGCTCTGCCAGGGGTTTTGCCAGGACATCTGCAAGTTCCTTCAGCACTCTGGGATGTAATTTATCCGGCCCCGGTGCTTTCTCCGTCTTAAGGGAGCTGAGGGCTTCCCTCACTCTCTCTGCTGTGATTTCCACTTCCGGTACCCCTTCTCCCTGCTTAGCCCTCCCCCCACCTGCCAGTGATGCCTCCCCCTCTCCCGAGACCTGCCGATCGGTAAGGGTCCCCCCCTCCTCAGTATCTCTGTCTCCTCCCATGTATGATGCAGCACCTCATTTTCCCTGGGAAAACTGAGGATGCACTCATTTAGTACCTCAGCCTGCTCCCCGGGTCTTGTGCCCATCTCCCCTGATTTAATCCTGCTAATCTACCCTTCACCCTTCGTTTTTCCCCAATGTATCTAAAGAACCCTTGTTCCTCTCCTCCTACCTCCTGGCCAGGTTCTGCTCCTTCCTTGCCTTAGCCAGCCTCACCACTTAGTGGTCCTTCTAGCCATCAGCTCGTACTCCCTCGATCCCTTTCACTCCTTGAGCACTTGAATTGCTTATAGGCTGCTTTTCCCACACCACCTCCTGGACCTCCCTGGTCCACCAACAGGGCTTTTGGGCCCTACCACATTTTCGTCTTACTTTGCACAGGTGCTGGTAGCATCCTGCACCCCTCTCCTGATGATTTCCCACCTACTATCAGCGTCCATGTCTGACCCAATCCCATCCAAATGCTCCTTAAGGATCCTTCCATTTCCTTAAATCCGCCCCCTGAAGTCGGTTTACTTCCATCTTTGTGCAGCCTTCTACCCCTCCTAGGTCCAGGCAGAACCAGACCGTGGCATGGTCACTCCCGCCAATGAGTCCCTTACCTCCAGGCCCCAATCTGGTCACTGTCTGCCAGGACCACATCTAGTCTCCCGTGCCTCCTGGTCGGTTCCTCACCTGCTGAGTTAGGAACACGTCTTGAAAGACATCCAACAACCTCTGTTCCCTGGTCACAGAGGATGTCATAGTCTCCAGTCTGTTCCTGGCATGTTTAAGTCCCCAACACCACCACCATTCCTCTGCCCAGTCTGCAGTGTCTCCCAACATCTGCCACCAGACTGTCCTCCAGCTCCTCCGCCAGGCAGGGGGTCTATACACCACCCTATTTTTACTCTTCTTGCCCCTTGTTATCAAGGTGACCCAAATTGCCTCCACGGTTCCTCTCCGCCTCCTCTACTCCCCCATACCAATGCAGTTTTGACTATCATTGCTACCCTCCCTCCCTTCCCTCCCCCTGTCCTTCCTGAACATAAGTGTATCCCTCCAGGTTCAGGTCCCAGTCATGTCTTGCAGTGGCCCAAGTCTCAGTGACTGCTGCCACATCCACTGCCCTCAGTTAGCATCGCCTGGAGCTCAGGCATTTTATTGCCCAAGCTCCTGGCATTTAGCAGGACTACCTTCCACCCTTTCCCTATAGTTCCATTTCACCTGCGGATTCTGTTTTCCCCTGGTCTGCACTTTGCCAGTTGGCCTTTTCCTGCAATCCTCCTGGTCCCCAGGGGGGTGGAGACAGAGTCCCTCCTTTATTGGCACCCTCTTGACAGCCTTTTCTCCCATCCCACCCCCTTCACAAGTTTAAACCCCACTTTTCACCAATGAACCTCTATTTCAACTTAAGGATTCCCCTCCCCTCCAAATTGAGATGTAGTTATCTCTAGCATACAGCTCCTTATCCTCCCAGGTCTCCCCCCAATCCCCCATCAACCCATACCCTCTGGCCTCACACCACTCCCTGAGCCACTGGTTTATCTCCCTAATTTTCCTTTTGTGGTCCCCACTAGCCCTTGGCACTGGCAGGATTTCTGAGAAGGAAACTGTGCATCCTATGTCATGACAGACCCTGGCGAGCTCCCTGAATCTTGCCTGTATCTCTAGCTCGCTATTTCCCTCAATGTCATTTGTACCCAGGTGGACCAGTATGTCTGGGGAACCCCCACAATCCTTTGCCAGCTGATATACCTCGTGCTTAGCCCTGTGCACCGTTAGTCCAGGGAAGCATCTTGTTCTAACTGGCCAGGCTTCTCCTTCCCTATCCCATTTGATACCCCTGATCATAGAATCCCCCAGCAGGAGCACTCTGACCACTCCTTTTCCTCCATTCCCTCCCCTTCCATGTCCCTCATCCTTTCTACAGGCCCCTCCACCCAGCTGGCTCCGTGTTCCTCCCCCTTTCTGGGTGCCACATGCCACCCCCTCCTTATTTACCATGGCCACCCCTTCCCCTCCAATCCTATGCCTCTCCTCCTCCTGAGTATCCTTCTGTTCCTTGCTAATCCCCCTCACTGCTGCATAGCTGGTCCTTCTCCCCATCTGCTAAACTAGCCTGGCTCATCCTCCCTTCCTTCCTGTCTCCATTTAGTTCCTCCTTGCTAGTCGTGCTCCCCTGGCCTAAACCCTCAGCTCCCTTTACTGAATCCTCCTTGTACTTCTGGTCCTTCTCCTTTACCTTTCCTCCCAACTGGTCCTTCTCCTTGCGCTTTCCTCCCTCTTCCCCCTGCCCCTCCTGCTCTGATTCACTGCTCCCCCATTCTCCTGCATTCCAGGTCCCCCCCTGTTCTTCCTGCTATCTGGCCCCTGCCTTCTGCCTCCCACTCCCACTCCCTTTCCACCTCTAACTACCCCTGTCGTGGCTACATCATCCCCCTCATCCTTGAGCAGAAGAAGAGAATTGAAGCGGTTACTGAGTGTAAGGTCTGATCCACCTCCCCGCCTTGCTTCCTTCTGTCCAGCCCTGGCCATCTGCCTACTTCCCTGAGAATGTTGTCCCTCCGTCACCCCTTTATGAGGGCCCCCAGTTACCTGCCTGCTTCCTTGGTAGTGTCCTTTTGTACCCCCTCTGCCAGGTTCCCTTTGTGACCCCTGAGTATTCTCCTGCACTGTACTCCCCCCAAAGCTTTGATATAAGTAAGTTAAACAACCTCGTGGTCCAGTGGTACCCACCTTTCTTCCCGATCCTCAATATAAGTGTTCTATCATGCAGTCTTCTTCAACTAATGGAATTAATAGCCCCAGCTTTGCCCCAGGTGACAGCTTCCCCCAACTACTAGCAGTATCTCTAATAACACTATATATTCTCACTAGGCTGCCCACTTATTGAATTGTATGTGCATGTTTGTAAACACCTACGAATGTGCTAATCACAGCACCTGATTGCACTGTCTAACTGCTTAACATGAGCTGTTTTGCACTGGATTTCACCTCTGCAACTGCATAGTACTGCACTGTATGCTTAACAAGCATTCTATTGCACTGTATTTTACCTCTGTCTGACCACTTAACATGCATTCTATTGCACTGTATTTTACCTCTGTCTGACCACTTAACATGCATTGTATTGCAGTGTATTTGATCTCTGTAACTGCATTGTATTGCACTGTACTTGAACTCTGTAACTGCTATCTTGTAACCAGAACTTAACACAAACGTGTCCCTTGTAAATGATCGCTGGCTCAACAGGATTGTTACCTCTTCATGTTTTCATGGTGTGCTGAATCTATCGGGTATTCCAAATGAATGCTTGGATCCAGGGAATCTAGTACTTGCCTATAATAAGGCATGGATAGAGGCCCTGGATTCCATAGCTCCTTTTTGTGTTCACTCACTCACTCTTTGCCAGGGTCCCTGTGGTTTGATGGGACCTTGAAGGAGTTGAGAAGGGTGGGGGCGAAGACTAGAGAGGGGCTGGCGGAAATCGGGCCTAGAGTGTGACAGACTTAGGTTGAAGGACCATTATATGGTCTAGCAATCAGCAATCACCTGTAACATAGAAACATAGAAACATAGAATTTGACGGCAGATGAGGACCGCTTGGCCCACCCAGTCTGCCCATTTCCCTACCTACTGGATAAGCTGCAGATCCTAGTTAACCAGCAGCCTACTTCTTCTTACCCCCACCCCCCAAAATTGCCTTATGACTGTCCCATGCATGCTTGAATTCCACCACTAATTTTGACTCCACAACCTCCTCCGGAAGGCTGTTCCATGCATCCACAACCCTCTCTGTGAAAAAATACTTCCTTAAATTACCTCTGAGCCGCCCTCTATCTTCAAATTGTGCCCTCTTGTTCTTGCACACCTCTTTTTTTTAAAGATGCTACCCTCTTGGACTTTGTTGATTCCCTTGAGGTACTTGAAAGTTTCTATCATGTCCCCCCTCTCCCTCCTTTCCTCGAGGCTATACATATTAAGCTCCTTAAGTCTCTCTTCATATGTCTTCTGGTGCAGACCCTGCACCATTTTAGTTGCCCTCCTCTGGGCAACTTCCATCCTGTCTATGTCTTTGCGGAGATTGGGTCTCCAGAACTGCACACAGTACTCCATATGGGGTCTCACCAGCTGTCTGTACAGAGGGATAATAACTTCCTGTTTTCTACTGGTGATGCCTCTCCCTATGCCCTGTAAGAAGGCAAAATTCCTGTCCAGGGAGATTGCTGCTGTGCAGAACTGACCTGCTCAGCTCTTCCAGACCGTGGACAGACTATGAAATCCAGTCTGTCTCCAGCCTGGTAGAGCCTTTTCACAGGAGAAGTGTGATGAGTTTACTCGGTTCTTCACAGATAAGGTTGCCACCATCAGGTCAGGGATCTGTCCATCCCCCTCTAGTGGGTATTGCAGAGCTTTGCAGGAGGAGGCGGGTACCCAGTTTACTTGGTCTGAATTCAGCCGGACGGAAATCGTAGACATTGTGAGGGTCATCCAGACTTTGCGGCCAACCAGCTGTAGTTTGGACCTGGGCCCTATGCCCCTTCTTGTAGGGTGCATAGATAAAATCGGCCTGGTCCCAGCTGAGATAGTCTAGAAGTTTCTGGAGAAGGGGTCTTTCCAGATCCCCTCAAGAAGGCGATTATTCAACCCCTCCTTAAAAATCCCTCCCTTGGCCCGGACTGTCTGACCAACTACAGACCTGTCTTAAACCTTCCCTTTGTGGGAAAGGTTATTGAGAAGGTGGTTGCATTGCAGCTGGATGACCATTTGTCCAGCCAGGATGTCTATGATTCTCTCCAGTCAGGATTTAGGGAGAGGCATACTACCAAGACGGCCCTTGTCCAGGTGCTAAATGACCTCCTAATAGTGAGAGATCGTAGGACTCATTCCATCTTGGTCCTACTCAATCTCTCTGCAGCATTTGACACTGTGGACCATGGTGTGCTGTTGGAGTGCCTGCAGTTCATCTGTGGACTATCTGGGGGGGGGCACAGATGGTATCGATCTTCCCTTGAGGGTAGGACTCAGAGAGTGCTGTCTGTGATTTATTCCTCAGCCCCTCTCTCCCTATCCTGCAGGGTACCGCAGGGTTCCATTTTGGTGCCCATGTTGTTTGCATTATACATTCTGCCATTGGGAGAGATCATTAGGTGGTACGGTTTGAGTTTTCACTGCTATGTAGATAATACTCAGCTGTACATGTCCTTTGTGCCTGGACAGGATGTGATCCTCTCAGTATTTAATAACTGTCTGTCCGAAATCCAGGGCTGGATGAGTGCCAGCTGGCTGCGGTTGAAACCAGATAAAACTGAGGTGCTGGTTGTGGACCCAGACTGGTGGGAGATGGGTTTGTTTGCTTGAAAACCATTGGGGCTTTGGCTTGGGGGTGCTCAGCTGACTACCTCAGATCAGGTACGGAACCTGGGCATTATTTTTGATGATGGCCTGACCCTCAAATCACAGGTGTTGGCCGTTGTTAAATCCTCTTTTTACCATCTGAGGAATATCGCCTAGGTGAAGCACCTGATTCCTCCTGACGATCTTTCAGCTTTGGTCCATGCTTTCGTGACCTCCCACCTTGCCTACTGTAATGCCCTTTACCTAGGGCTACTGGGGGTTGATATCCACCACTCACAGCTAGTGAAGAACACGGCAGCCAGGTCATTGACTGGTATCTCTAGGGCCAGTCATATAACGTCTGTGCTCCACAGACTGCACTGGCTGCCAGTACAGTGGTGGATCACGTTCAAGGTTGGGTTACTGACCTATAAGGCCCTACATGATCAGGGACCCTGTTACCTGCAAGATCTCCTTTGTCTCTACCACCCTCTCTGCCCTCTCCGGTCCACTGATGAGGGATTGCTAGAGATTCCCAGGGTCCATTTGAAAACATCTGGGGCCTGATTCTTTGCTTTTGTAGCCCCGACCCTGTGGAATTCTCTAACTCATCGTATATGAGAGTGCCTGACCATCCACAGTTAAATCAGCGTTAAAAATGCATTTATATAATTTAGCTTATCCTGATCTGGGCTGAACTGATGGCTAACGCAGTATATTTAAAATTACTTAAGCTGTATTTGATCTGATTAATTTTTATTTTGTTGGAGTTTTTATTTAAATACTGGTGTTATGATGGTTTTAACTATGATGTTTGGTTTATTTTAATGTACAAGCTCCTTGGTTTTGGAAAGGCACTTTTTATAAATAAAGAAATCAATCAAAAATAGTACTACAACAACATGAATAAGTTTTACTGGGCAATTGGTCATCTGTATATATGTTGCTTGCTGTAATGTACTGTGGCCAATGGTGTCGGAGGATATCCATTCTTTAGAGGTGCCATGGACATTTGGACCCATAACCAAAGAAACTACTGCCTGGAATCCCCAAGGAGGATAAACAGGGAAGCATGATGGATAAGGAGGTAGGGTGGGAGGCAGAGAACAGTCAGCTAGGTGGAGGGTTCCAGTCAGCTGATCAGTTCAGTAGGGGGATCCAGTCAGCTGACCACCTAACCCTCACAGCTAAGAATTCACTGGACAGCTGATCAACTGTATGTATGTTGAGTTTGTTGTTACATACCATGGCTGATGCTCTTGTAGTATTTCCACCCTCTAGAAGTGTCATGGGCATGTGGACCAGTAGTCGAAGGAAGTATTGCCTGGAATCCTCAAAATGTCAAGATGAATTCTGTCATGCAGCCTTCTTCAACTAATGGAATTAATAGCCCCTTAGCACTGTGGAGAGGAAAATCCCCTAGTGGGGAAATATCTAGGGGTCCAAAGCCACAGGATCCCTCCAGGCAAGACAGTTAGAAGACTAGCATGTTTTGGGCTAGGCAGATTTCATGCATTGGACCCTGGATGTAGGATTCAAAGCAGGAGGAGGTCCAATGGCCCCTGGTTTTAATTATGTGTGTTGGTACCTTTCTTCTAGATGCTGTAGTAGCAAATCCTATCTGTAATGAATGACTTGAAAAAATAAGAAGGGTTTAGGTTAAATCTTGATAGTAGACTCCGCAGGTGACAGGTAAACCAGGAAGAAGTCATGATGGTACCTTTGTCTACGAGGAAGAGGGTCTGCCATGGATAGACTGAAGATAATGATGAAAAAGTTCAGAAGAAATGGTAAATCCTCACAGACGTAGGAAACTGTAAAAGGCGAGGCTCACTGCAACTTGGAGCATGGTGCTGATTGTGAGTCTAGTATCTGATAACTGTGTTCCGTCATTATCTTTAGTCTATCCATGGCAGACTGCCTCATCAGCCCCTCTTCCTCTTGGACAAAGGAACCATCATGACTTTAACCAGGCAAGAGAGCTGGTCTGAAACAAATTGACCGGGGGAACAGCATTGGAAGTGTAGAGGAAGGATGGGGGACAGTCAAGATGCCAATTCTTTAGGCAACAAAGTCATGCATGAGAATTGATACAAAATGAAACAGGTACAAAAAGCCAATATGGTTCTTGAAAGGGTCAGAGAAGCAGAGCGGGCCAAGAAAGAGGCTTTCACCGGATACAAGGAAAAGCAGAGGGAAGAGGAGGAATGGGGAGACTACCAAATGAAAACTAGGGAAGCTAAGAGGACCGTCAGTGAGGCAAAGGCAGGCATGGAGCTGCATATTTTGGAGGCGGACTTGGATGGAGAAAACAATTCTTCAGAAATGGTAAAAAAAAAAAAAGGAAGCGGGGGGTATTGTTAAGCTACAAGAGGGTGGGAGGATACTAGAGGAAGATGAACAAAAAGCAGCCATTATTAATGATTACTTCTGCTCTGTCCACACAAGGGAAGACAGTGGGCCCTGCCTGAAAGTGGCGTCTGGGTGACTGTCAGGAGCATTCCTGAAATAAGGCAGCCAGAATTTACCAGACAAAAAGGTTCAGAAGGGGCTTGAAGCTCTAAAGCTAGTAAAAGCCCTAGGTCCGGATAGGATGCACCAACTGGTGCTTAGGGAATTGGCTGTGGAACTGGCTGAACCCTTAGTAGTGCTATTCATTAGCTCAATTCAGATGGGGTATTTCCAAAAGACTGGAGGGTAGTGTATATAGCCCAGCTACAGAAGGGACGGGACAATGAGCAACCTGGGAATTACAAACCTGTCAGCCTTACCTGGCGTGGGTAAACTGCTGGAGTAACTGATCAAAGAGGAACTTGGAAACTATCTAGAGTGCAATGGTCTACAGGTAGGGTTGCCAACACTGGATTTCAAAAATAAGGGACAGACCCCCACCCAATGCCCCCCTCGGCCAGGCGGCCACATGCGAGGCTGACATTGCATGGAAAGGTATTATTTTGGGGTATGGCAACCTGAATAATTTACTGTTCTAGTAAATTTTACAACATATGCAATTTGAGGTCCCAGAAAGTACACCTGCCCTAAATCCTAAACCTAAACAGTGTGGTACACAGTCTACAGGAGGTGGTATGATAACTGATGAAGCAGGGTTCTCAATAAATAAATGGGCAGCCAGCATGGCCAGATTTGGACCAGCCCTGGCTGGATGTCATGTTAGCGAATCCAATTAGGGAATGGGAGGGATGGAATTGGATCATGCTAGCTGCAGTCTTTGACCTGGCCCTGTCAAGCACAAAGACATTTGGCCTTTGCCCTGTCTGTACCCAGGCCACAGCTGAGCAGCTCTCACACCTTGTTTTTTTATTTTGTATTTTATTTCCAGCCTGCGCAGTACCTACTGACATTTTTATTTTCTTTACAGGCAGGATTCCAGGAAGCGGAACTCAGGGGCACACAGATTCTTTTCTTTAAGCAACACTGCCCTGTCTGTGCCCTGTGCTTACTGCAGGGATTTTATTTGCATTAACTGTACAACAAGACAGTCAGAGAGCTGTCAAACTGTGTGACTGTGCATGTGCACTTACTTAGTAGCCGCCCTACAGTCCACCCATCTGCTCCTCCAGCTCCACCAGTCCATACTCCACACACCTCACCCAATTCTCGGGTCAGTCCACCACCGTCACCAGCAGCAGGCAGCAGCTGAGCCAGTGGCCCAGCGTGACTCTGTGAGCAAGAGCCCGACTTGACGACCCAGAGGAGGAGGACTCTCACCATCCGATCTGGCCAGCCGCCACTAATGTACCCCGCCATGGGCCGCCTACCTTCCCTGCTGCAGCAGCCACCTGGCCTGGACCACTTGCTCCAGTAGTCCTGACCACTTTAAGCCCTAGCTCTCCAGTCCACACAGGGCAGCAGGCACTGGCACTGGCATGTCTCATGCCTGAAGTTCATGGCCGACGACAGGAATAATCCATTATTTTCTCTCTCTGACAGACAGACTTCTAGTCTTCTGGGTGGCGGTGGTTTGACAGGCAGCCATGGCTTCTCTCTCGCTCTTGACTCAGCTCTCTGCCTCTCCTGGCTGAGCTGGCTCCTCGTTCCTCCCTGATGTCTCTGTCAGGTCATGACTTCCCAAGGTGCCGTCTCCATGGGCAACGGCCACAATGACAATGCTGTACCAAGGAAAATATAGCCAACTCAGTTAAGAAGGGGATAAAACCTTTATAGGTACATCAGGGGAGCCAAGGGAAGACCAAGGGAGGGATAGTGAGGCTTAATAAAGGGAGGGAGGGTGGGCAGAGGGTGACTGTGAAAGGCAGAGATACTAAACAAATATTTTTGCTCAGTATTTACAAAGGAAGAGGGAGGTACCTAAAACAAACAGTAGAAACACTCTGGATACAGAAGTTGATACCAGCCCATTTACAGATGAAAGGGTTCTGAAAGAACTCTTAAAACTGAAGGTGGACAAAGCAATGGGGCCTGATGGGATTCATCCCAGAATTCTAAAAAGAACTAAGGCTAGAACTAGTGACATCACTGACTACCCTCTTTAACAAATCTTGGGAGGATGGGGTGGTACCCGAGGACTGGAGGAGGGCAGATGTGATTCCCCTTCACAAAAGTGGGAGCACGGCAGAAGCAGGAAACTACAGACCTGTTAGTTTAACCTCAGTGGTAGGGAAAATGATGGAATCACTTCTGAAGGAAAGAATTGTCGAGTATCTAGAGGCCAGAGGGACACGGGACCCAAGGCAGCATGGATTCACAGCGGGAAGGTCATGCCAGACAAATCTGACAGATTTCTTTGACTGGGTTACCAAAAGTAGTAGATCAGGGAGGGGCTGTGGACATGGCCTACCTAGACTTTAGCAAGGCATTTGACACAGTCCCACACAAAAGATTAATATACAAGTTAGCCAGCCTGGGAGTGGGTCCCAAGATGACAGCTTGGGTAAAGAATTGGCTGGAGAATAGGACACAGAGAGTAATAGTAAATGGAGTCCACTCTGAAGAAAGGGGGGTTACTAGTGGGGTACCGCAGGGTTCAGATTTAGGACCAGTCCTCTTCAATGTCTTTATGTTTACATTGCAGAGGGACTGGAAGAAAAGTATGTCTCTTTGCAGATGACACAAAGATCTGCAACAGAGTTGATGCACAAGGTGGGGTGGAAAGGATGAGAAGGGACTTGGCAGGTTAGAGAATGGTCAAATGTATGGCAGCTTAGATTCAATGCTAAGAAGTGCAAGGTAATGCACCTGGGAAACAAAAACCCAGGGGAAGAGTACACAATGGGGGGTGAGATACTAACAACAACAAAAATGGAAAGGGATCTGGGGGTAGTCATATCAGATGACCTAAAGGTGGGCAAGCAATGTGAGAGGGCAGCAAGGAGGGTTGGGGGGATACTGGGATGCATAGGGAGAGGCATCACCAGTAGAAAACAGGAAGTTATTATCCCTCTGTACAGACAGCTGGTGAGACCCCATCTGGAGTACTACGTGCAGTTCTGGAGACCCAATCTCCACAAAGACATAGACAGAATGGAAGCTGTCCAGAGGAGGGCAACTAAAATGGTGCAGGGTCTGCACCGGAAGACATATGAAGAGAGACTTAAGGAGCTTAATATGTATAGCCTCGAGGAAAGGAGGGGGACATGATAGAAACTTTCAAGTACCTCAAGGAATCAACAAAGTCCAAGAGGGTAGCATCTTTCAAAAAGAAGAGTGCAAGAACAAGGGGCACAATTTGAAGATGGGGGAGGCCTCAGAGGTAATTTAAGGAAGTATTTTTCCACAGAGAGGGTTGTGGATGCATGGAACGGCCTTCCGGAGGAGGTTGTGGAGTCAAAAACAGTGGTGGAATTCAAGCATGCATGGGATAGTCATAAGGCAATTGTAGGGGTTGGGGGTAGAAAGAAGTAGGCTGCTGGTTAACTAGGATCTGTAGTTTATCCATTAGGTAGGAAAATGGGCAGACTGGGTGGGCCAAGCGGTCCTTATCTGCCATCAAATTCGATGTTTCTATGTACATGCACAGTTGCTTGCAAACTCCACCTCCAGCCTTCCAGTGGCCACACTTGACAGCCCGGTGCTGCAGCAGAGCTGATCATCAGGGAAGAACAACATAGTGAGTTTTTTACAGGACTGGAGCCACCATGAAATACGGAACAATAGGCATCCCCTATCAAGTTAAAATGGGACAGGGGAAAATCATTTAAAAAAAGGGACATCCTGTAAAATATGGGACTGTTGGCAACCCTATCTACAGGATAGTAAACACCATGGGTTTATGGTGGGGAGTTCTTGTCAGACCAATCTGATAGTTTACTTTGACTAGGTAACAAAGGTAGTAGATAAGGGCCATTCTGTGAATTTGCTTCGATTTCAGCAAGGTTTTTGACTCAGTGCCACACAGGAGATTGCTGAAGAAGCTGGAGGACCTAGAACCAAAACCAAACCAAACTTTATTTATGAAACGCTATTCCAAAATAGATCATAGTGTTTTACATAATATAATAAAACAATTTAAAACAGAACCACATTTCTGAAAATCATTAAAGCAGGAGTTTAAATATCAGTATAAGCCAGTTCAAATAAATACGTTTTTAAGGCAGATTTGAAGGCCTCAATGGATGGGCATTCCCTTACCCAGTGAGGTAGATAATTCCAAAGAGTCAGAGCAGCAAAAGCAAATGATCTAGCTCCTGAAGTTGTCAGACAGACCCTGTGAATCTTCGGCAATCTCTCAATGGCAGCATGGAGAGGTGGCGAAGGGGTGGTAGGGAAGGAGGAGCTCTTGCAGGTACCACAGTCCCTGTCCATGTAGGGCCTTATAGGTCAGTAATCTGACCTTGAAAGTGTTCCTTCACTGAACCGGCAGCCAGTGCAGGGCGTGGAGCACAGGTGTGACATGGTCAGATCTACGTAAACCTGTCAACAATCTGGCAGCCACATTCTGTACCAATTGCAGGCGGTGGAGGTCCACCACCGATAGCCCTAGGTATGGGGCATTGCAGTAATCAAGGTGCAAGGTCACCAAGGTGTGGACCAATGTCGGAAGGTCATCAGGTGGTACCAGGTGCTTTATCCGGGTGACACTCCTCAGATATTAAAATGAGGTCTTGACAATGGCTGACACCTGAGTCTTAAGAGTCAGCCCGCTATCAAGCATGATGCCCAGATTTCGCACCCAGTCAGAGGTCATCAGCTGGTTGCCCCCCAGCCAAAGCTTGGATGGCTGCCCAGCTGATAATCCCTCCACCTGGTGATCTGGGTCCACAACCAACATCTTGATCTTATCTGGATTCAGCCTAAGCCAGCTGGCACTCATCCAATCCTGGATCTCAGAGAGACAGTAGTTAAATACTATAACAGCATCACTTTGCCCGAGCACAAAGGACAAGTATAGTTGAGTATCATCTGTGTAACAGTGAAAACTCAACTGGTACCACCTAATAATGTCTCCCAACATCAGCATATGCACTGCGAACAACTTGGGGGAACATACAGAGCCTAGCGGCACCCCACATGGCAGGGGAAGAGGGGCTGAGGAAAACACCCCAGACTCCACTCTCTGTGTCCTGCCAGTGAGGAATGAATAGAACAACCTGAGGATTGTACCAGTCAGCCCACAGCTCTAGCAACATCCCATGGTCCACTGTGTCAAATGCTAAAGACAGCTCAAGGAGGACCAAGATGGAATGACTCGTCCAATTCCTCACTATCAGGAGATCATTAAGTACCTGGACTAGTGCAGTCTCAGTACTATGTCTCTTCCTGAAACCAGACTGGAGAGGATTGTAGATGTTGTGGGTGGTCAGATGCCCTTGAGCTGCAACATGACTGCCTTCACAATAACCTTTCCTATGAAAGGCAGGTTAGAGACAGGCCTGTAGTTTGAGAGTCAATCAGGGTCCAGAGAAGGTTTTTTCAGGAGGGGGTGGACCACCGCTTCCTTCAGGGTGTCCAGTCTAATGAACACCTAACTGTCTCAGCAAGGATTGGTCCTGTTATCTCCACACACCCCACTAGGAGGCATGTCAGACCTGGATCCAAACTACAGTAAGTCGGTCACAAGCCCTGGACCATCTTCACAACATCAATGATCGCCAACTGGGCAAAGTCCAACTAGACTTATGATAAAAGTAGCTAGGGACATAGATAGATGGATAGGAAACTGGTTGAAGGAGAGACACCAGAGGGTGGTAGTAAATGGGATCAAATTGTAACAGAGGGAGGTCACAAGTGGGGTGCTACTGTGGTCTGTCCTTGGTCTCGTCCTCTTCAATATGTTCATCAGCAACATTGGAGAGGGCATCCGGGGTACGTTGTGTCACTTCTCAGATGACACAAGCTCTTCAGAAGGCAGAAGGGTAGATAGTGATGTAGGGATCAAGGAGATGCAGAGGGATCTACAAAAGCTAGAGAGGTGGTGTAAGGTTTGGTAGCTGAAATGCAATGCCAAAAAATGCAAGGTTATGCAGTGGGGAAAAAAAAACAGGAGAGAGTACTAGATGGGAGAGGTTAAAATGAGCACTATGGTAAAGGAAAAGGACATGGTCATCATTAGTGACTCCCTCAAACAATCAAGCCAGTGTAACAAGGCCTGTAGTAAGGCTAATAGGGTGCTGGGGTATATCAGAAAGGGTACTGACAGCATGAAAAAGAGGTACAGCTACCTCTGTATAGGTCAATGTGAGATCACAGATGGAATACTGTGCTTAGTTCTGGAGTCCTCACCTAGGGAAGGACAGGGATAGGCTGGAAAAAGTGCAATGCATGGCAACCAAGATGATTCAGGGCCAACAGGGCAAATCTTATGAAGATCACCTCAAGGCACTGAACATATACTTGCTGAAAAACAGGTGGTGGGGGGGGGAGATATGATAGAGACCTTCAAGTTCCTGAAATGAATAAACAAGGTGAACTGTGGGGAACTATTTAGCGGGAGTACAGAGCCATGAACCTGAGTTCACAAGTGGATGTGAGGAAGTTCTATTTTACAGAAAGGACGGTGGAGCCATGGAACAGTCTGCCAGTGGAGGTGGTGGGTGCCAAGACTGTAAATGGTTTCAAGCATGGCTGAGATGGAGTGAAGGGCTTGGTGGTTGCTCTGGTCAGTAGCAGTAAGGACAGAAGCTGGGGGTTGAACCGGAAGGGATAAAATCCTATATGGAGACTAGGTCCTGGGGCAGATAGGGAACTTCCCACCTGGTGCAGATAGGGAACTTCCCGGCAGACTAGATGGACCCTTGGTCTTTTTCTGCCAACATTGCCTGTGTTTATATGTTTCTATTTCATGACCCTAGTTTAAAGAACGTGAATAACACTTTGGAAGAGGCATGTATCTATGAGTTTGCACACTCAAGAAAAGGTCAGAAGGGCTTTAAAGTCCTAACAGAAAGGCCTTAATTGGTACTCCTGCTAGTAGGGAAGGACAGTCAGGCATGCTTTCCATCAGGAGGAACTGAATACCTGCCACATATTGTTTAATGGTAGTATGGGACAGTCATTTTGCTTTGGAACAAATGGCCATGAAAGCCAGCATTTGGGAGAAATTGTTGAATGGATCCAGAGCATACTGTGCACACAAGTGTTTGCACAAGTTCCAAACCATAGTGTAAGAGAATTTGGTCCTGGCTGCCAAGGATATCCAGATGGTGTTCACAAAAACTGAGTAGAGGTCTAGTTCAGGATTAGGTCAAGGAATGGCAGGACTTGTGACAGGGACATAGTCACTGGGAAGCCAAGTGTCTGAATGGCTGTAAGTTTAATGGGAAAGAAAGTCAGCAATGGTATTTGACGAACCCACAATCTGCATGCAATGACCTTTAAAATGCCAATGCAAAGATACCCCAGGGAATTTTCTAAGGAACTGCATTATAGAAGGGGATGATGATTGACCTATATTGATGATATATATGGTTGTCACATTGTCATAGTAGAAGGCTATGGATTGTTTGTACCACTAGTGCCCTCACAGATTGGCTGCTGATATGATGGGATAAATTTCAAAGAGAGGAGACTTGGAAGCAAAGTCTGAAATGGCTGAAAGCTCTGTTGCCTAGGGTTCAGAAAACCATGTTTTATTTTCGAAAGCTGCAGATCCAAAGGCTGGTGAAGAATCAGTAAAGGTTTCCTGAGATTTGGATGGTAAATCAGAGTAGAAAAAGGAAATGTCATTCCAGTACATGAGGAAGCAGGTCCACATGTGGAGATCAGCCCTAGTGGAGGAGATGAGAATGATGTGGTGGTTCAAAGCGGTGACAGAAGGGGATAATTCTAGCAGATATGAAATAAAGGAGTGCCCCTGTGGAATGATTCTCATGGCAAAGTTGATGTAGATGGCAAAGTTGAGGAAGCCTAGGAGAGACAACAGTTCCCATATCATACAAGAGATCTGAGTAGTATAGAGTTCATATAACTTATCCAATGTTAAATTTCAGCCAATCAGCATGCACCATGTCATTTGACATGTGGACATGGCCTAAAATGGAGCAATCAGAATCGCCCCCCGTGTTGCACCAGAAATCCCACCTTAAATGCAGGAAGTCCCACCTTAAATGCAGAAAGTCCATGGAACTCAGGCTGGCACAAGGCATTAAGAAGGGGGAGAAGGACTTCTTTAGGTACATCAGGGAGAAAATAAGCTGTAAGGACCACATAGTAAGGATTAGAAAGGAGGGGGGCATCGGGTGGAAGCAGGATGCGATAAGACAGAAGCACTAAATGAGTACTTCAGCTCAGTATTTACTAAAGAGAGGGGTGACACCAAGGGAGAAATGGCAGAAACAGGGGGAAGGGTAACAGATGGGAAATCATGGAGGCAGAGTTGGGAGGGTTTGAAGGCACTGAGGGTGGACAAGGTGCCAGGCCCAGATGGCATCCACCCCAGGGTACTGAAGGAGCTGGCACAGGTCCTTGCAGGACCTTTGGCAGACCTATTTAATGCCTCATGACATTTGGGGTGTGTACCTCAGGACTGGAGGATGGCTCATGTGGTGCCCCTCCACAAGAGTGGCCCCAAGGATGAACCGGGAAACTACAGACCAGTGAGCCTCACATCCATCGTGGGTAAGCTAATGGAGACTAACCCTGAAAGAGAGGCTGGTGGCCATCTTAGAGGCCAAAGGGCTACAGGACAGCAGACAGCATGGCTTCATACGGGGCAGATCCTGCCAAACCAACCTGGTGAGTTCTATGACTGGGTAACTAGGCAACTGGACAGGGGCCATGCAGTGGATGTCCTGTATCTGGACTTCAGTAAGGCATTGACTCAGTGCGCATGGAAGGCTGGGAAGTAAGTTAGTAGGCACATGGGCGTGCAAAGTTGGTGAGATTGGTAGGAAATGGCTTCAGCGAGAAGGCAACAGAGGTGGTGGTGGGTGGGGAGCTCTCACACCAAGGTAGTAGCGGTGTTCCACAGAGCTTGGTGTTGGGACCAGTGTTGTTTGGGATATTCATTGCAGACATATCATGGGACATCAAGAGTAAGATCAGTCTGTTTGCTGATGATACCAAGGTAGGAACGGTGGTGGATGACCTAGGGGGATGGCAGGGGTTGCAGGATGATCTGGCAAAGCTTGAAACCTGGTCAGATGCCTGGCAACTGGGATTTAATGCCAAAAGTGCAAGTGCTGCATTTTGGGATGAAGAACCCAATGAGGGTTACCAGCTGGGGAGTGCAGCTAGCCCAGACAGAGGAGGAGAAGGATCTGGGGTGCTCATTACAGGGTCAATGAACAACTCAGCACAATGTACTGAAGGCAGCTGCAAAGGCCAACAAAATGCTGGGTTGTATTGCAAGGGGTATATCCTCGAGGAGGGAGGAGATGATTCTGCCACTGTATAGGTCATTAGTTAGACCACAGCTGGAGTACTGCGTGCAGTACTGGTGCCTGTATCTGAAGATGGACATTAAGTTACTGGAGGGGGTGCACCACAGGGCGACAAAAATGATCAAGGGGCTGGGGGGCTTATCATACCAGAGGAGGTTGAGGGAGTTGAACATATACTCACTGGAGGACAGGCGGGACAGGGGGACATGATTGAAACCTTTAAATACATGAAAGGAATAAACAAGACAGGTACAGAGGGGCTGTGCAAAGTAAGGGAGGGGAAGGACACAAGGGGCCATGATATGAGACAGGAGGGAGATGAGAAGACACTTTTTTACAGAGAGGGTGGTGGCTGGGGGGAATGCATTACCTGCAGAAGTGGTATCCAGTAGAACAGTGGACTGCTTCAAAAGGGGATGGGACAGGACAAGGGGGAGGGTTAATGAATGGGAAGGGTGGAAGGAAGGGGCAGCTGCAGAATAAGGGGTGCTAGCTAACATTCAAGCAGACTTGATAGACCTCTAGGCCTTTATCTGCTGGCAAATTTCATATGTTCGTAAGTCCTGCTTCAAACACAGGAAGTGACGTATCAAACAGAGGAAGTGATATATTCTCAAACCCGAAAATGATGCCTCATCCCCTTTCTACACCCATATGTCCTTACTCCTCCATCTCCAGTCCCCTTGAACCTCTGCAACACCATCCTGGCTCAAACCTAAGTCCCTCCTCCTCATCCGTCCCATCGAACCTCTGCGACACCATCCTAGCTTGGACCCAAGTCCTTCCTCCTCCTCCGTCCACTCGAACCCATGTGACACGGTCCTGGTTTGAACCCTTCTCCTCATCCATCCCCTCAAACCTCTGCAAAACCATCCTAGCTTGAACATGAGTCCCTCCTCTGTCCCCTTGAGCCCATGCAACACCGTCCTGGCTTGAACCCGAGTCCCTCCTCCCCATCCATCCCCTCGAGCCCCTGTCACCCCTCCCTGGCTCAAACCTGAATCCCTCCTTCATCCCCTTGAACCCCTGTCACACCGTCCTAGCTTGACCTGAGTCTCTCCCCTCTTCCCACCTTGTCCCACTACCTACCTTGCATACATCACCTACCTTGCACTCCCTCAACCTCCCTCCTGTTGGTCTGTGGGATAACTGCAGGGTGCCTTTTTGCTCAGGAGATTTTTTTGTGAAATGTGCTTTGAAGCTCTGAGGACTGTAATAACATTTATCTCTATTGTGTAAGAAAGTTCTTTTAAAACAATTAATTTTAAGTATTTACAAAAAAACTGATTTCTTTTTTAATGAGAAAAAGAAAATGAGTTCTAACTTTAAAAGCAAAGACAGAAGAAAAAAACAATGCGTGTGTGTCTATATCATTCATAATGAAGGACACTGGCAATCATATCTAAAATTCAGATTAAAAACAGACATACAGTACTCTATACTTACCTTTTTTCTTTCAAGCTTAAAATGACTACAACAGAATTCTGGCATGATGATGTCAGAAATGAAATATATTTTTCTATTTCCTTTGAAAAATATAATTTACAAGATGATAGGTTACCAAAAATACATATTTCTATCAAATATATTCTATTGGTATTGGTGAAAAGTATGTTAAGCAAGAGGATGCTAACCTTCATATAAAAAACACATGTGATCCATTCTGTTTATCAGAAGACATGACATATGTTATTGAGTGAAAGGGGAGAGCCTGTCACATAGAGTGCTCATCGCATGACTTTGGGTTTATTTATAAATGTATGGTGTGAGGTGTTGCCTTCTGTGTGTTGTTAACCATAAGACATGCTAGCAATTATTTCATTAATAGGACCCCTTCTTTTACAAAGCATGGGCTCATCATGACTTTGGGTTTATTTATAAATGTATGGTGTGGTGTGTTGCCTTCTGAATGTTGTTTACCTTAAGACATGATAGCTGTAATTTCATCAATAGGACCCCTTCTTTTACATAGCATGAGCTCATCCCATATGATAGTCACATAGCGTGAGTTCATCTGGCAAGGTCTTGTATAGTTAGCCAAAAGACCAGAGATTCACAGACGTTTTGAGATCTTTATCATTATTCAGTGGCCTATGCAGCCAGTATGGTGTTATGCTTGTGCAACTGTGTTACTTGGTTTTGGCCATTTGCATTCCCTCTAGGGGTACCAAAGGCAAGGAGCCCCGCGAAGAGGGTTCCACCCCTAGAAGTGCCACGGGAGGATTCCCTTGACTAAAGGTACCTTAGGAAGGATCCCAAGAAGAGAGGCTATGCCGCTGGAGGAGGAGGGGATGATGGTGGGGCAAAGAAAAAGTACTTGAGAGACAGGCTCAGAGGAACTGCTTATATAGCATAGGAAGGGAGAGTGGCTGGTTTCTTGTCTGCTGAACTACAGGCATAGTCTTCCAATTCAGTGGCCTATGCAGCCAGTATGGTGTTATGCTTGTGCAACTGTGTTACACACTCTCTATTCAAGAGGAATCATTACCCTGTAGGGGTACCAAAGGCAAGGAACCCTCGAAGAGGGTTCCACCCCTAGAGGTGCCATGGGACAATTCCCTTGGCTAAACGTACCTTAGGAAGGATCCCCAAAAAAGAAATGTAGTAGTATGAAGCATGTTAGCAATCAGTAGCTGTGAGGCATGCTAGTAGAAGGCATCAGGCAGCTTGATAACATAATGAGATACACAGGTTAGCAATAGCATGAGTACAGTGGTTGCACTGGAGACTGAGGGGCCTCCTAAGGAGAGAGGGAATGTCAAGTAGGGACACCATCCACCTCCATCCAACAGCGGAACCTACCTAAAGGAACTAGGGAACACTAACTATGGCTAACTAATAGTTATGACCTGAGGCATGAAGGCGAGAAAACCCCCCTTGACAAGGAAATCTCTGGGGATCCAAGGCCTAGGTCACCTTCTCTCCAGGCTTGGGATGTTTATTTAGTGACGGCTCTGCTGTTACAATTTAGAAACCCAATAAAAAGGGGGGTGGAAAATATTCCAATTTAGAGGAAAGTTCTCTTGCTTGATCCCTCTAACGGGAACGCCGTGGAAGGTTGTGAGAGTGCTCTGCAACATCAGGAGCAACCAAGGTGTGAGGAGGAGAGCAACGACTGCTGAGGCACTCACCTGACCTACTCGCTCTAAAAACAAACCAGGTGAACCAGAGGCAGGCATAGGGAGAATGTGGTGAAGATGCCTTGCTAATAGAATACTAGAGCCAAAGGAGATTGCTATAACCACCCTTCATGGCTAGTCTTAAATTCTACACCAGGAGCTGCCATCAAGTCTCAAATGGCTAAAGTCAGACCCAGAGTGAGGACATTCCCAGCTATGGGCCAGGTGAAAAGGACCCCGCCACAAGTCAGGCACACTCAATATGCGGACTTAGAAATGCAGAGCGATACCGTCAGCTGCAGGGAGACCCTGTGCCAGAATGGTACTGATTGATGAAAATGTTATTTTTATACAGGTAATTTTGTTGGGGGAAAACCCCATTTACAACAAATTCCTGTGTTTTTTATTTAAAGGTTGCATGTTATTTAACAACAAAACAATACAAGAAATCATAATATATTTCACAAAACTACATAATGCATACATCAAACATACAAACAAAATCTGATACACCATACAAAATTATCTAAAACAACGACATTGAACCTTCAAAAAGTTATGCAACTTGGATTTAAACTTGTGCAAATCAGCAATTTCAGTTAATTCAAGCGGTAATTCCAGTTTTTAACCAGACCATTCTGGAGTGTCATATCCCCCATCCTATTCAAAATTCTATTCATGGGTACCTTGGTATGGTATGCCCCAGAAAACTGAAGAGGAGCTGAATGAGCGCTGAGTGCTGGGACTTCATGTAAGTCAGATGGTAGTAGCGAGCATTGAGCAGTGATTGCGTAAGCAATGAGTGGACCTGCACGTAGGTCAGTAAGGCAGCTTAGCAATGGTCGAACCTGCAGGTAGGTCTGTAAAGCACAGTAGCAATTGTTGGACCTGCACGTAGGTCGGAGAAGCAGCCAATATGAATAGTCGGGCAAGCCAGCCAGGCATTCAATGAAGCCAAAGAAAGGTAACAAATGCTCTGAGGATTTTTGGTGGTGGAGGCAGGATTAGAACATAAAGTAAGTATGCCACATGGGGCCATGACTATCCCAACACCTCCAAGTCCCCGCCGTAGGAAAAACAAGAAAGTGATGGAAGGCGCCAAGACCCACATGCAGATATTGAAACTAGTTTACAGCATCAGCAGTAGCTTAGTTGACCTCCAGAGTATATTAGCAATGTACAAACATAAAGAGCAGCATCTGTATTGAGTAACTATGAGTTGTAGGATTCGATGAACATAGATTGGAAGGAGGAAATGCTCTGAAGCAGCTATTGCCAGGCAGTGCAGTGAAACAACAGCAATGGGGTATGTGGTATGAGTTGAAGTAGGATTGAGCTGCATAGGCTAGGGTTGAGAGTGAGCCTGAACCAGGTGAAGACAATTAAGGTGCATAGCATGGAGAGCAGCAGCTATGTGGTATGAGCTGAAACACAGATAATGATTGCAATTGCATCATGAGTAAATGGGAGCAAGTAGCATGAGCTCTGCATTAGCAATATACAAGGGACCCAATATTCAGAACTGTGCCTGGCGATGGCACATGTGGTGGCCCACCGCAACTGGGTTGCGCTGGTGCAACTCAGGGATATATTCAAAAGAGATGAGCCATGGCACATCTCCTTTGAATATATCAGGTAATGCACACTGCACAAATACAATGCACTGGCACCCCCCCACCACCACCACCACCAGACAGGGCTGAATACCAGGAATGGGAACTGTGCTACTGCAACAGAGTTACGCTGTATGTAGATTCCTGATTTTCAGCCAGCAGTATGCAAATGGGGCATTTATACATGCAAGGTGAAAATGGGGCCATTTGAATGTCATTACAGCCCCATTTGCATGGGTTGTGCAGGGCTGGCCAGTGAAATGTGCATGGCGCCCTACACAGCATGTGGTGCTGCCAGAGGGAGTCTAGTGGTTCCCCTCTCCTTCCCCATAGCCCAATCATGGTAAATTCCTGCATCAAAATACCCTGGTGGTCCAGTGGGACCCCTATCCCTCTCCGTAGCCCGGATTGCGGTAAAATCCATCTTCCACATTTCCTGGTAGTCTAGTGGTACTCCCCTCCCTGCCTGTAACCCGATCACAGTATAAACCCATTTCAAACATACCTGGTGGTCTAGTGGTGCCCCCCCCTCCCTGTCCGTACCAGATTGCACTATAAACCCAGTTCGAACATTCCTGGTGGTTCCTTCCACCTCACCCATATCCCGATTGCCAGTAAAATTGCTGTACAAATTTCCCTGGTGGTCCAGTGGCACCTCCCCATGCACACAGAACCCCCTACCCACCCAGCTACCCCCCATCATCAGTGAGCAGCAGCACACCCACTCGCATACCACTGTGGCTGCCTTTCAAATGACAGCTTACAGTACCAGCTGTAAGCCCATTGATCAACACCATGGAACAATGGGCTTGCAGTGCATACTGTAATAGTAATTTACAAATATGTGAATGAATGACTTCACATATTTGTGAATTACTATTACAGTATGCACTGTAAGCCCATTGGTCCACAGTGTGGACCAATGGGCTTACAGCTACTACTGTAAGCTTTATTCAGCGGCAGCCACGGTGGTATGTGGGTGGGTGCTGTTGCTGCCAGTGATGGGGGAGCTGGGTGGGCAGGGGGTCCTGTGGGTGGGTGGTGGGGTGCCACTGGACCACCAGGGAAATTTGTACAGCAATTTTACTGGCAATCAGGATATATGGGGACCACTAGACCACCAGGAATGTTTTAACTTGGTTTATAGTATGAGCGGGTTATGGGTAGGAAGGGGGGTACCACTAGACTACCAGGAATGTTCAAACTGGGTTTATAGTGCGATCGGGTTATGGACAGGGAGGGGGTACCATTAGACCACCAGGGAATGTGGAAGACAGATTTTACCACAATCGGGACTATGGGGAGGAAGGGAGAGAGGGAGGGAGGACCACTGGACCACCAGGGACACTATGGGTGCTTTTGCACAGTGTACTGGGGGGGGCAGGTGGCCACCCACAGCTGGTGGCTACTGTGTTGCCCCTTGCAGTACAGCAGCTTACCTGTGGGTGGCCACCATTTGAGACTTTTTTTCAGGTTCAACTTTGCACATTGGCATGCAGCACATCTCAGGGTTGTGCCAGCATGTGCGCCACACATCCCGGTCTGAATATCGGGATGTGCCACATATGCATGGGCACACCCCTTGGAGATGCGCGGCATACATTATCATTGTGCCCCAGAACATTGGGAATTGCACTGCACTATTCCCTCTTTTGAATATTGCCCCAGGGTGCATTTCTGGGGTTGCGCTGGTGCAACTCAGTTGCGCCAGGCGCAACCCCTTTGAATATCTAGGCCAAGGAGTTTAGAAACAGAAGCTCCCCAAAAGAAAGCAAAACAAAAGACACACCAACATAGAGGAACAGGGAAGAAACAACACAAAGAAGCACACAGCTGGAGGCAAAATACAAACCAAATGCGGGAGATCAGACAACAGAAGTCCAGCAGAGACAAGCAGAAGCCAAAATAGCAAGGTGGGGGGGAGGTAGCCCCAGACAGAAGCAAAGGACAGACCAACAGAGCCTCCGGCTGCGAAGAAAAAGTGCATAAGAGAGAGACTCAGAGAAACTGCTTCTATAGCACAGGAAGGGGGAGTGGCTGGCTGCTTGACCACTGAACTACAGCCATAGCCTTCCAATTATGACCAGCTGAAGTGATTCTGAAGATTTGGTGAGTCATCTATCTAACAGTGACATGATGGAAGTTCTTGTAACAATACCACAATATATTTATTCTAACTGGAAATGTTTAAAATGTACTGATTGGGTTGCTTTTCAGTTTAAGTAAAAGGCAGCCAGCTTTTGTTTGATTAGTAGTGTGTTTGTTAGATGAAATACAATGTTATGAATCTATTAGTGTCATTGGGCTTACTGCATATTGTTGACTGAAATGTTGTGGGGCATCTTTCTTTGTGGAGGGTGCAAGTACATCTTTTTAGCTTGTGGTGTGTGTGTGTGTGTGTGTGTGTGTGTGTGTTTGTGAGGATGCAGTTTCCACCTCAATTACAGGGCTCAATTCTTACTGCAGTTCTGCTCTTGAGTAAATAAAATGAGAGAGCCTGTTTAATATCAGTGTTCAAGGCTAATCTTTGGCTACAGGTCACCCTTTCAAACCTATTTGCTTTAAAAAAAAAAAAAAAAATGTTGGGGAATGTACAGTACATGTTGCCCTACCTAGGTTTGTATCCCAGCCTGTAGTAAGCTTATTAGTAACCGTTTCATTATTAATTATTTAAAAAGATTTCCAAATGGCATTCCTAGATGCCAGGCTGCAGTGTGCAGTTTGTGTATATACTGAGTGTGTGTGCATACATGTATGTGTGTGCCCTTACACACACACATCTGCATTTTTGTGAGGGCATCTCCGGTGAGCAACTGGCTATGATTATGTGTTTTATGATTGGCTTAGCACCCCCAAGAATGATAATCTGTTAGTGGAAGTTAAAAAGTTACAAACAATAAAGTGAAATAGAAAAGAAAAGTTATATGATTAGTCTACAGGCACCAAGAATTTTTCCCATTTTATTTTATTCTGGAGTTGCTTGTTCATAATATTCCTAGGCGAGTATGTGGGGAAAGACTGGTGGTTCATTGATGCCTTGTTATTTCTTATGCTTCGCAGGAGACAAGTTTTGTAACATAGTACTACCATCTTATGGTTACGTTCCCCCCCTTCCTCACACACACACACACACACACACACACATCTGATTGTATCAAGTATGGGGATCTTAGGAGAGATCACTCAATTCATGGAAGGCACTGATCTGAGGTAATATAGTGACATAGTAGCACAGTATTTGATGGCAGATAAGGACTGCTAGGCCCACCCAGTCTGCCCATATTTCCTACCTGCATCAGTGGTCACTCACCCTACTTGGTCATTGGCTTTAGTACTTCTTACCCATCTCTATGGTTCCCTTGTGCCAATCCCATGCATGTTTGAATCCCCCCACAGTGCTAACTCCTATTACTTCCTGGGTGTAGATTTTTATCTTGCCAGAGTTCCAGAGGACCATTACAAAATTAACGTTTCTTTACATCTCTCCTATCTCTATTTTTATGCTTATGTTTTTTCACTGTTGCAGGGATTGAAGTTGGCAACAGTTGTCCATTGGCCAATCACTGTCCAAGATTGTATTGGGCCAGTAAAATGTTCTTTTAACTAGCCCTGTGGCCTAGTGCTGGAGGAGGAAACATTTCAGTAAGTACAGAAGTTGGGTCATTGGATTTTCTCCATTGGTAGCCCTGCTAGGCAGTTGCTGCAAAACTTAATTTTAACTCCCTGCTGTTGGGAAATCTAAGCTTTTTCAGTGATATCCCCAGAACACTATTTTATAGCAAAGAAGCAACTAACCAAAAAACCTTTTTGTTCCTGTAGCAGGGAAAAGGTTAACAATTCTAAGAATTTTAAAGCTCATAAAAGATAAAAGCTATTTGTAAGTAGAGTGTCTACAAAGTAGCCAAAAGAACAGAAAAAAATCAATGCAAACTTTCCAACCATCCCCATTGCCACAGTTTTTGATTAAAATCAGGAGACAAAGCAGTTGTGTAATTAGGGGGCAGCGTTTTGATTTTGGAAACTCAGGTTTGAATCCCACACCTGCCGCGTTGCTCTGTAGAACCCAGAGCAAGTCACACAACCTCCCTGTGCTTAAGCTCTCTGTAAACTCACTCTGTATCTGAACCATTAGTTCTCAGACTTTGTCACAGTCAACCTCCTCCAAGCCATAGAAACTATTTTCAGCCTACACCAAATATTGAAATTATCTTAGGCTTCCCTGTACAAAAATGGCATACTTTGCACAGTACACCAGGAATAAAGAGAAACTCCTTTTGAATAGCTGACTCTCATTTTATTAGACTTATTTTAACACTCCCCCCCCCCCCATTTGTACCTCCCCCAGGCCAACCTAGTAGCTCCACTATTTTGACTCTCAAACTATTGTTACCCCTTGCTGCAATACCTTCTTGGATCGGACTGCTTTTTCTATCCATTCCCACTATCTGAAATAACCTTACTACCTAAATCTGCCTCTGCCTCTCCCTCTCTTGCTGTGGTCTTAAACAACTTAAACAAGAGTTTGCATTTAGTAAAGCTATATCTTTGCACATGTTGCCCACAGAACAACCTTTTGGGAGGGTGGCATGAATAATTAATAAAGTGGTCACATGCGTGTGGTCTGAAAGTTTTCACCAGAGTTAAATGAGAAAAGATTTTATTTTGGTTGACAGAGATGTCAAAGTAAAAATGTGAGGAAAATAAATTGTTTGCATGCATGCATGCATGGTAACACTTTGGCTGACTCAGTTTAGTTTCAGACTGCGCCCCCACATGCCATATGACAAGCAACTGAGCTGACCATTTGCTTTGTAATATCAATATCAGACTCACATGGCCATTAGTAAATGGACTAGTTGTTATGTATTGTTGAACTTTGTATTATATTGCTCATTCCCACAGCCACAAGCCCAAATGGTAATTAATTAAAATAGTTTTTAATGTAAAATAAAAATGTCTGTCATTCAATTTAACCAGAGCAGTTAGATGTAGTAATGCCTCAGACACAAAGCTCTCCTGAATATGCTAGGGACTGGCTGCACTTTTCTTACATGCAGACTCCACTCAGTAATGGTTTACTCCACACACGACAAAATCAGTCTGGAAAATGCAGTTCTTTTCTAATACCCCATTCTGAGATGCAACAGATTTCCTTTCCATGTAATGGTTTAGAAGGATCTAATGAATACTTTCTCAAAGTAAGATATCTAGAGTGACAGCCATGATATGATCAGATATTTCCAGATATTTCAGTGATATATCTAAGGAGATTCTCTCTTGTGGTCCAAACTGTTAAAGTGAGTAGCTGCCATTGGGAATTAATTTATGTTTTCTTTTATTGTTTGTAACTTTCCAACTCTCACTAAAAGACTGTCAGTCTTGGGGGTGCAGAGCAAATTGTAAAATACATTATCACAATAAGCTGCTGCTACACACACACACACACACACACACACACACACACACACACACTCACACACACTCACCATCAGATTCTTTTCTTCATCAACAAAAATATACATTTTCCCTAACTGTCTGCATGCACAAGAAGATTACACAACTTGCTCAGGGTCACACAGTAAGAAATGGCAGGTGTGGGATTCAAACCTATGTCTCCAGGTTCTGAACACTGTATCCTAACTACATGGCTGCAATTCCTCCTGATCGTAATTAGTAACTGTGGTAATGGTGATGGTTTGGAAGCATGGACTGATTTTTTCCATTCTATTGGTTACTTTGTAGACTACTATGTGTATAAACAGCTGTTATCTTTTATGAGCCCTGAAATTTCTTTTCAATTTACTATACTTTATTAAGAGCCCTGAAACTCTTTGAATGGTTAACTTTTTTCCTTGCTACATGAACCCAAAGGTTTTTTTAGTTAGTTGTTTTGTGCAGCAGCAGTAGTAGAACTGCAGTGAGAGGAGAGGTGGAAACTGCATTCTCCACTCCATGACTCAACAACCCCTTCCCTCTACACACAAATCAACATTTAACATCCCACTACTCACATCCCTATGCCGCAGGACAGAAACTCTTTGGGAAGGGTACAGGGTTGTCCTTATCCAAACATGTTACATGTTTTCACTTTATTTGGTGCACATTTACCCATTTGGGGATGAGGTGCATTTTAGCACTTCATCATCCTTGTGCATTTCTCCCCCACATCACAACTGGAGCAGTGTTACATTCTAAATTACACTTCTGGAATAAAACACACACACACACACGTATGAAAACATCTGGAAACCTGGCAAGGCAAGCCTCTCTGTCCACTGCTCATCAGGTTTGCACTATAAAACCTGTTTTTTTTAACTTATTTTACCAGGAGAGACACACTAAGCTGAAAGGTTGTTTACAGGTGTGACCTGGGAGCACAAGGAAGTTAAGTGACTTGCTCAGGGTCACACAGTATGCAAATGGGGGATGTGGGATTCAAACCCAGGTCTCGTGGTTTGCAGCTCAGAGCCTTAAACCACTACGCTATACTGCCTCCATTGCACTGGTAAACCTTGCACCGGTATTGGAGGGAGAGAAAGTTGATTCTGTTTTAATGCATCATGCTTATTATGAAATTCTGTTAGGGAAGGAAGATTATTTATTTATTTGAAAAATTTCACCAGGAAAGGCACACTGTGCTGCAATAGCTCATTTCCAGATGTGTCCTGGGGGAAAGGGGAAAAGGAGATACAATATAGAATACAGAGGCAAAATAAAAATATACAAAAGACTAAGTCTGAACATAAAACATAATACATTGAAGTTATACCAAACGTTTTGCGTAATAGGCAGGCAGAACTTGCCATCAGATATAGTCCTATACATATATCCATTTTACATATATGTATATGCTTGTGTGTTTGTGTGTGTGTGTGTGTGTGTATTTATTCATATAAACATGAATTTACTTTAATACTCATATCCATAAACATATACATACACACAAAACATTTCAACACAGATACCTTTTGCTTTTATTATACTTGGAGGTTAAAGGTGAGAACTTTGTAGGGAAAGGGAGAGGTGGAACTGGAGCTGGGTTGAGAATCGGAATGAGCCTTCACCCCTCTGGGATGCACGCTGCACATAGGGATTGGCAGGCTAAAACAAAGGGGGGGATAGTTTGGGGGACAGACGTACAGGTACGTGAAAGGTGGAAATACTAAGTTGAGGAAAGGGTGAGGGGAGTTTGGGACGAGAGAGGTAAGTGAGCAGGTGGTATGAAATTGTGAAAGAAAAAGAACTGAAGAAGACAGAGAAGGTAGTGGTGGGGGGGCAAGCCTTACCCACAGGAGCAGAACCTCAAGGGTATGAACACTACTCAATGAACCCAGCTAGTGCTATAGGCATGCCTAGGGAGGGTTAGAAGGGGATAAATCAGTGGAAAATAGAACAGAAGAAAGGGCAGAGGGGAATAATGAAGGAGAGTTAGGTAGATTATAGGAAAGCAATGACATTTAAAATAGTGTATTTCATACACACAATATTCCAAAGTGATTTACAATGAGAGACACAGAAGAGAAGAAAAAATTACTCACCTTAGTAATTCTGTTTCTTCTAATGGAGTCTTGCTGTATTCCGACATATGCAGTTAGCCCCAGCACTTGAACTGCCCCGGAGAGGAAAGAGTTAACTCTGTGCAGGAGCATAGAACGTTGGGCTCGAGCTCGGTTTCAAACCTCTGTCTGTAGTGCTTCAGAGTGTAACCGTCATATTCTTACGAGCTACTACTAACTATACTCCTATAGTGGAAATTGCAAAGGAACATATAGCCAACAGGCAACAGACTGGGTCCCCCAAAGACTCAAGTTGAGAACCCAAGACAAAAAAACAGGTAGTGAACCAATACATAACTATAAGTAAAAGCATAACAGTAACCAACCCCCCCCTTCAAGAAAGGAAGGGTTCCAAGTACATCCCTGAGGTGCAACACTCTACCTGCCAGCCCACTTCCCAAAAAACAGGTTCTGAGAGGGGAGGCAGGGAGAGAGGTCAGAATACAGCAAGACTCCATTAGAAAAAACACAGTTACTAAGGTGAGTAATTTTTTCTTCAAACAACATGAATTCTTGCTGTATTCTGACATATTCAGACTACCAAACAGTACCGCCATGGAGGGGGGTACCGAACCTATTTTGGGAATAGGCTGTGCAGTACTGCTGTTCCAACCCGAGCATCACTCATTTTTTTTTTTTAGTCTTTTTTAGTCTTTTTAGTCTCCTAGCCTAGATATCCAGAGAGTAATGCTTGGTGAAAGTATGGACAGTTTTCCAGGTGGCTGCTTTGCATATCTCTAGTAAAGTTATATCCCTGGCAGCAGCCAGGGAAGCAGCTGTACCCCTAGTCGAGTGAGTCCTCAGGCCTTAGTGAGGTGTTTTACCTTTCTTAGTATAGCAGAACTGTATACAGGAGACAATCCACCTGGCAATAGTTCTCTTAGTGGAAGGTCTACCCTTCCCCACTTCACCGTAAGTGAGGAACAACTGAAGACATTCCTTCCTGTGTGCATTAGTGTGCTAAATGTAATAGCTAATTGCCCTCTTAACATCTAAACTGTGTATTCTTCTTGCCCCTGAGGAAGAGTGATCAGTGAAGAACACAGGAAGAGACATGGACGGGTTCAGATGAAAATCTGACACCACCTTGGAAAGCAACCTCCTATTGGTTCTGAGGACCACCTTATCTCTATGGAATGAGATAAAATCTGGCTCCACAGACAGGGCCTGAAATTCACCAATATGCCTGGCAGAAGTGATAGCTATCAGGAACAGTTTTCCAAGTCAAATACTTGAATTCGACAGAAGCCAGGGGCTTGAAAGGAGGTTGCATGAGCTGAACAATGCAAATATTGAGATCCCAAGCAGGAGTGGGGTCCCTAATGGGAGGGTTGATATGAACCAGACCTTTAAAGAGCTTACAGAAGACAGGGTGAGATGCCAGGGAAGACTTGTTCCCTACTGACAGAAATGCAGATACAGCTGCTAAATGAACTTTTAAAGTGGCTGACCTGAGGCCTAGGCCATTAAGATGAACTATGTAATCCAGAACTGTAGCAAGATCAGCAGTATCCTGTAAAATATCCTTATGGGAACACCAAATGCAGAATCTCTTCCATTTGGAATTATAAGTTTTTCTGGTGGCAGGTTTTCGAGAGGTCTTAAGAATATCCAACACCCGCTGAGACAGGTGCAGGCCTGCATACTCTAACTCTTCAAGAACCAGGCCTTGAGGTTGCGAGACTGGATATTGGGGTACCAGATTCTACCCTGAGAGGAGGTTAGCAGATTGTGCTTCTTGGGAAGAGACAGGAGAAGATGGACTGCTAGGGACAACAGAGGACACCAAGGCTGTCTGGCCCAGTCTAGAACAATCAGAATAACCCTGCACAGTTGCGACCTGCTCTTGACCAGGACCTTGAATAACAGGGAAAAGGGAGGAAAGGCATAAAGAAATTTGCCCTCCCAATCCAGAACCAGAGAATCCAGGGGGACTGTACCCAGGACTGGAGGCCTGCAATAGAAAAGAGGAAGTTGGTGATTGTCTGGGGCTGTAAAGAGATCTATCTCTGGAGTGCCCCACATGGAGAAGATTACTTTTAGTATGAAGGGATCTAGGGTCCATTCATGGTGGCCCTGAGATAGTCTGCTCAGGGCATCTGCTAGCACATTGTCCTTCCCTGGTAGATGGACTGCTACTAGGGATGCTTGCAGGGCTTAAGCCAGAGACCATAGCTTCATGGCTTCCATACACCAGGCCATAGACTGAGTGCCTCCGTGCTTGTTGATGTACCACATGGTGGTGGTGTTGTCTGTCCTGACCTGTACCACTTTGTTCCTCAATGAGTCTGAGAAAGCTTGAAGGGCCAGGAATACTGCCCTGAGTTCCAGGAGATTGATATGAAGTAGAGACTCCTGAGGAGCCCAGACACCTTGTGCTGTGAGGGCTCTCAGATGGGCTCCCCAACTCAGGAGGGAGGCATCTGTGGTTAGTACCACTGAATGAGTCTGGCTGATGAATGGGACACCTTGCCTGGGATTGTCCTGATCCAACCACCATTGGAAAGCTTGGACCAAAGTCTGAGTCACTGGAATCAGTTTGGTTAGAGGATATTTTTTCTGGGACCAAAAGGACCTCAGGGGGAACTGAATGTCCCACATTTGGAATCTGGCTCCCTGTACCACTGCAGTGGAAGCTGCCATGTGGCCCAGGAGCTGAAGAAAATGTCTTGCTGGTCGAGACACTGGAAGGCAGAAAGAGGAAGCAAGATCTGTAAGGGCCCTCACCCTTGCCAAAGGGAGAAAGACCTTTGCCTGCACAGTATCCAACTCTACCCCTATAAAGGTGAGGAATTGCACTGGTTCGAGAACTGACTTTGGTAGACTGAGAAGAAAACCTTGAGAAATGAACAGCTGTTGAGTAAGCTGTAGAGCCGATTTGACCTGGTCTGGAGACTGCCCTACAATGAGCCAGTCATCCAGGTATGGGAATATGGAGATCCCTTGCCTCCTGAGGACGGCCACTACTACTGCTAGGCACTTTGTGAACACTCTTGGAGCTGATGTTAGGCCGAAGGGCATTGCTCTGAACTGATAATGGTCTGAAGGCAACTTAAACCTGAGGTACTTTCTGTGGGAGCACCTGATTGGGATGTGAAAGTAGGCATCCTTGAGGTCCAGGGAAGCTAGCCAATCCCCTGGCCTTAGAGAGGGAAGAATTACTCCCAGAATCACCATTTTGAACTTTGGTTTTAAGATGTGCGTGTTTAGATACCTTAGGTCTAGGATGGGTGGCCACTCCCCTGTCTTTTTTTGGGTAAGGAATATCTGGAATATAGACTTTTGCCTCTGTGCTGAGTAGGAACTCTCTGTACAGCCCTGAGGGCTAGCAGAGAGGAAACCTATGCTTCTAGAGCAGTGGTCTCGGAAAGGTTTGCAGGTGGAAGGATTTGGCCCTCAATTTTGGGAATCTTAGGAAACTGAGGGCCAGTCCCTGGCTTACTACCTCCAGGACCGACTTGTCTGAGGTAACAGACTTCCAGGGCTGGAAGTAGTAAGCCAGCCTGCCTTTTACTGGGATTGGGGAGGCGACCCAGGCTGACACATCAGGGTGTCTGCTTGGCAGGAGTCTTGGACTGGGAGGAGAATGCAGCCCTGCTCATTCCCCTCCTACCTCGCCCTCTGAAGAACCTCCCTCTGTGGAAAGGAAGAAGAGGCCTGAGCTTGGTAGAAAGGCCTGTGACAAGGACTGCCCCTGCCCCTAGACTGCTGCTTCTGAGGAGTTGCCTGCCTTTTCTTGGCCTGTGCACTCCTGTAGGTGGTCCGATATTCATCAATTTTTTTTTAATGTAATTCTCTGTCTGCTCCCCAAACAGAGAATTACCCACCACAGTGAAATCCATGGCCTTAGCCTGAGTGTCCTGTGAGAGGCTAGTAAAGAGACACAGATGTAGCCATGACTCATGGTGCCACATCATTTGAGTCCACAGCAGCATGGAATTGCATTTTGGATGCCTCAATCCCATCAGCAGCCACCTCCTCCAGCTCCTTGGCTAGCTGGGGGGGAGGCCTGTTTAGCCAGCTCCAGAATAGTATTCCATCTAGACTTCTGGTATCTGGCTGCATAGGCCATATAATTAGCCTGCCTGAGTCCCAAGGAGGAAGCCAAGTACTGTTTTTTGGCCATAGCATTAACCTTCCTAGAATCTTTATCTGGGGTGTGTGAAGCCAAGGGTATGTTAGCCTTGTCACAGGCTGCAGCCTGCACTACCCCAACATGGCTGCATTGGTGGAACAAGAACTCTGTACCTGAGCCTGAAAGCATATACCTCTTGTCCATTCTTTCATCTACAGGAGGTAAAGAATTTGGAGTTTGAAGAATTTTCTGTGTCTGTTTCCCCAAGGATTTATGGAGGGGAATAGACAACCTCTTGGACTCTGGGATGTTCATCATCTCCGCAAAATCAGGCTCCTCTTGTTTCTCAACAGCTTCTACCAAGGGAAGCTGGTGGCTATCAGCCACTTTTTTGTAGAATGAATAGTGGGATGGGGACTCAGAAAGCCTTGGAGGGGAAACATTGGAAGGCCTGTCTGGGGAGATGTCCGGTTCAGTGGGCTCATCCAGACCTTCATCACCATTATCATCATCATCATCATCATCATCATCATCATCATCATCATCATCTTGTTCTTCCTCTCCCTCCCACTCTGGTTCATAATATTAATCCAGAATGCATTCCGGAACCGGGGGAACCGACCGGACTGAGTGGCTACCGAGCGGCACTTGATCGGGCAGAACCGAACGGAGCGATTCCACTATGCTTATCACTCTGGCTATTTCTTCGGCAGTTGGAGTATGCAGTTCTGGATCTGAACTGGCTGATTTCCTTTGCATTTCAATGGAACCAACCCCTCTGGGTCAGATCTCCTCTTGCCCAAGGACGTATCACCCAGGTCAGTGAGCACCCCCTCAGGTTCGGTAGGAACCGAACCGGGCTGGCCATCTGGACTAGCAGACTTCTCTGCCTCCTTTTCCTTGAGCCTACCCAACCTTTTTTCCAGGGTGGCCTTTGGGAAATTCTTACAAATTTGGCAGTCTGAATCGAGGTAGTCAAACCCCAGACAATAAACACAAGTGGTGTGAGGGTCTGCCTTAGCACAGGTTCCCCACACTCACTACAGTGTCGAAACCCAGTGAGCTCAGTTTTTTTCTTGGGTTTCTCAGACATGGCCAGGCTGCAAAAAATACCCCTTACAGCTTATTTGCCAGGCAAGACACTCCTAACAATTACCAACCATGTTACGAGTCATGGAAAAAAACATGTGAAATCATGTTTTTTTGAAACCGATAGGAACTGGCACCTCACACTAAAACCCAGAAAGGAGTAAAACCTCACAAGCGGTCAGTTCTGAACTGGACAGACTGAAAGCTTTACAATTGCCACACAGAAAATTAATCAAATACAGTTCCCTACCTTACTAAACACTTACTGCACCATAAACAGAGCTGAAGCCGAAAAAACAACAAATCGGTTGAATTAACCGACAAATTCTGAACTGTACCGAACCATAGCGAAGGAGACTCTCCGGAGCGACTAAACAGTTAGGCAGAGTAAAGAATCTGATGGTTACACTCTGAAGCACTACAGACAGAGATTTGAAACCAAGCTCGAGCCCAACATTCTATGCTCCTGCATAGAGTTAACTCTTTCCTCTCTGGGGCAGTTCAAGTGTTGAGGCTAACTGCATATGTCAGAATACAGAAAGATTTCATGTTGTTTGAATGTTGCTGCCATTTCTCATTCACAGGGAGATTAAAACAGTTTAGATCTGGGTTTCTCAAAGGTGAGGCCCCAACCTGTTCCAGGGGAGGCTCAAGCAAGTCTGAAAAAGTAGTATATTTAACTTTTGAGTTTTACATTTTTTGTGTGAAGGAATTAGGCAAACTAAAACAGGATAATAGTAGGTGAATATATGTATTTACTTACAAATCAGTGACCAGGATAGGTACACTGAACCAAGGCTAATTTCAGGAGTTCCCAGGGAAGGGTAGGGAGTGAATACAATTTAAAAGGTAACTGCAAAACAGTCACGCAATACAAAATGAACAAAAGTGCAAAGAAATAGGAACAATGAACAAATAATGAGGTACAACTGACCAATTAGACTTGTGGCAGAACCGTTCAAATACACGGTTAAGCAGAGAGGTACAGACCTAGGAGCAATAGCAGGATGGAGCAAAAGGATACCTTAGAAGTTGCTTAAGACCAGAGTAAGAGAGGGAGAGGCAGATCTAGGTAGTAAGGTTGTTTCAGAAAGTGGGAACAGACAGAGAAAGCAGTCCAATCCAAGAAGGTATTGCAGCAAAGGGTAACAACAGTTTGAGAGTCAAATAGTAGAGCAACTAGGTTGGCCGGGGGATAAGTTGAATAAAATGAGAGTGAACTACTGAAAAGGAGTTTCTCTTTATTCCTGGTGAACTGTGAAAAATATGCAATTTTTTTACAGGTAAGCCCAAGATAATTTCAATATTTGGTGTAGACTCAAGATAGTCTCCATGGCTTGGAGGAGGTTGACTGTGACAAAGTCTGAGAACTAATAGTTTAGATACAGAGTGAGTTTACAGGGAGCTTAAGCACAGGGAGGTTGCATGACTTACTCAGGGTTCTGCAGAGCAAAGTGGCAGGTGTGGAATTCAAACCCAGGTTTCCAGATCAAAAATGCTGCCCCCTAATTACATGACTGCCTCGTCTTCTGATTTTAATCAAAACTGTGGTAATGGGGATGGTTGGAAACCTTGCATTGATTTTTTTCTGTTCTTTTGGCTACTTTATAGACACTCTGCTTACAAATAGCTTTTATCTTTTATGAGCCCTGAAATTCTTTGAAATGTTAACCTTTTCCCTGCTACAGGAACAAAAAAGTTTTTATGTGTGCTTGCATGCCTGTGCAAGAAACATAGTGCCACCATACAAGAATTTGTAGGTGTGCCTCTCCCACTTCCAATGCCCTGCTGCCTTTTGCAGGTGCAGCCGCACCACGCCAATGAATGTAGGAGCTGTCTATGACAGCCGTTCGGATGCAGTGGCGTACAGTTGAAAGCAAAAAATTGCTGCAATCAGTGGCAGTAACATGTAGGCACTTTGCATACTGCCATCGGCACTGCACTGAAACAGTTGTCATAGACTGCTCCATCCCCCAACAAGTAGTATATTGAGCCCACCCCAGTGTGCTCATGCTCCCCCCACACACACACACTGCATGGCTGACGGGGTGCCCAATCCGCCAGTTCCGCTTGCACTCCAACCCCAACAGAGTTCCAAGTGCCACGCTGGGAGCCCACCCCAGCATGGCAACAGTCCGTAAGGTTGACGGGGGTGCCCAGTTCCCATTGGCTCCACTGTATCCCCCCAATAGACTTCCAGGTGCTATGCTGGGAGTCCACCCCAGCGTGGCAACAGTCCATATGGCCGATGGGGGTGCCCAATCCCCGTTGGCTCCACTGCCCCCCCAAACAGCCTTCCAGCTGCCATGCTGGGAGCCCACTCTAGCATGACAAAAGTCCCGCATTGTCTTTAAAAAAAAAAAAGCCCTGTAAGAAAAAACAGTCCCTCGCTGTCTGTCTTGACTCCCCTGCCCCCACCCTCGCCCACCATCTGCACACCCTGCCTCCCCAGACCCCCATCTCACCCCATACTTACCTCCGGAGTCTGGCGCGATGATCTTCGGTGGGCCGGGAACACGGCTGCACTCTTCAAGGCCGACCACGAACTGAGGAAATGCCGGTAAGCTGTATAATGGAATAAATAGTTTTTTTTCAACGTTGATACATATCTCAGGCATTTCTGGGAATTTTTTCACCAAATTTTCAACATGGGGTTCTTGGGACCCCGCCTCATGAATTCTGGCACCGTCATTTTGTTATTCGGTCCTGAAAGGTGATTTTGCAGTCACTGTGTGGAACCACCTTTCAGGACCGATTTACAAAATGACAGTGTCATAGTTCATGGTGAGCTAAAACCCTATGTTTGGTAAATTCCAAAAATGACTATTTGACGTCGTGCGTTCTGCATGTTCTATGCACGCTCTTAAGTTTGCGAATTTTTAATATTTTCACTCCAGATTTTCAACATTGCCATTTTACCACACCTCCTTATGAACAGTACAGCTGTCATTTTTCACATCTCACCCAATATGTTTTTCCATGCAGGTAGCACACAATGGCGCAGTCAGTGTGAGAAATCAATGTTCGGGACAGATTAAGAAAATCACAGTGACACTGTTCATGAGCAGAGGTCTTAAAATGGCTATGTTAAAAATCTGGTGACAAAAGTCCTTAACATGACTATGTTACGAGCGAGTATTGTGCAGTTTCCACGCACCCTCGTAAGTTCATGAATTTGTAATATTTTCAGTCCAGATTTTCACCACTGGCATTTTTCCACAGTTCCTTGTGAACAGTACAGCTGTCATTTTTCACACCATGGCCGAAATGTGTTTTCGCACTTCCAGCGCAGAAATGTGTGGTCGCTGTGGGAAATCACTGTTCGAGACAGATTAAGAAAATCACAGTGACACTGTTCATGAGTGGAGGTCCCAAATTGCTTGTGTTGGCAATCTGCTGTAAAAAAATCCCCAAACTAACTATATTACAGGTGTGCATTCCAGAGCTTCTATGCACGCTCGTGACTTCACCAGTTTTTTTTTTATATTTTCACTGCAGATTTTCAACATTGCCATTTTTTACACCTCCCCATGAACAGTACAGCTGTCATTTTTCACATCATGTTTGAAATGTGTTTTCGCACCTGTGGTGTCAAATGGCATAATCGCTGTGCAAAATCAGCTTTCGGCTAACAAGCTGATATTGCCACTGTTCATAAGGTGGGGGTCACAAAAAACCCATGTTGAAAATTTGGAGTGAAAATACACGCCTGAAAATGAATGCCTGAGGCGTTAGGGTTTCCGACCATAATGCCCCACCCTGTAGAGATTGATAGGCATCAGGTGTGTGACTTGGGATTGTCACCTGTAATGCTCATACCATTCCAGCCCCACCCACACCCTGCAGCCAGTGAGAGGCATCAAGGTGTGCCTTGAATGCTTCTGCCCCAAAGTTCACTCTATTCTCCTATACTGCACCCATCTCACTGTATTTCCTGATGGAATGAGGTGAGCATAAGGGTCAAAGACACCAAGGCACACCGTGACACTTGTCAGTGTCTGCAGGGTAGGGTGTGGTGAAATGGCATGGCCGTTATGCCTGACAACCCAAAGGCACACCCCAATGCCTGTCAGTCTCTGCATGGTGGTGATGGGATTGGCTTCAGTTCAATACTTCACTGCCATTCCTATTATGCAGCTCTCTAACTCCTACACTACCAATGCCAATGCCAGCAAGCAAACATTCGGCATTGACAAATGCTTGTTTTGGTTAGTTGTTTCTTTGATGTCAAATGGTGTTCTGGTGCTATCACCGAAAAAACTTAGATTTGCTAACAGCAGGGGGTCAAAATTAAGTTTTGCAGCAACTGCCTAGCAGGGCTACCAATGGAGAAAATCCAATGACCCAACTTCTGTACTTACTGAAATGTTTCCTCCTCCAACACTAGGCCACAGGGCTAGTTAAAAGAACATTTTACTGGCATAATACAATCTTGAACAGCAATTGGCCGATGGACTACTGTTGCCAACTTCTATCCCTGCAACAGTGACAAACATTAGCATAAAAATAGAGATATGAGAGGCGTAAAGAAAAGCTAAATTTGTAATGGTCTTCTGGAACTCTGGCAAGATAAAAATCTACACCAGGAAGTAGTGGGAGCTAGCACAGTGGTGGTCTAGGCCACATGGCTAGTTAAAGGAACATTTTACAGGCCCAAAACAATCTTGGACAGCAATTGGCCAATGGACCACTGTTGCCAACTTCTATCCCTGCAACTGTGACAAACAGAAGCATAAAAACAGAGATAGGAGAGACATAGAGAAATGCTAATTTTGTAATGGCCCTTTGGAACTCTGGCAAGATAAAAATCTACACCAGGAAGTAGTGAGAGCTAACATAGTGTGGGGGATTCAAACATGCATGGGATAGGTGCAAGGGAACCCTAGAGATTGGTAGGAAGGCTAAAGCCAATGACCAAGTAGGGTGAGTGGCCACTGATGCAGGCAGGGAACATGGACAGACTGGGTGGGCCTAGCGGTCCTTATCTGCCATCAAAACTTGCCTTCTGCAAAGCATAAGAATATAATAAGGCATCAGTGAACTAACAGCCTTTCTCACCTACAGTTATCCCACAGACTGACAGGGGGGAGGTTGAGGGAGTGCAAGGTAGCTGACGAGTGCAAGGTGGATGGTGGGACAAGGTGGGAGTAGGGGAGAGACTTGGGTTTGAGCTAGGATGGTGTGGCAGGGGTTCAAGGAGATGGAGGAGGGACTCAGGTTTGAACCAGGACAAGGTGGTAGGGGTTTGAGGGGACAGATGATGATGAGGAACTCGGGTTTGAGACAGGACAGTGTCACATGGGTTCAACGGGACAGAGGAGGAGGGACTCAGGTTTGAGCTAGAATGATATCGCAGAGGTTTGAGGGGGTGGATGAGGAGGAGGGACTTGGGTTTGAGCCAGGATGGTATCACACAGGTTTGAGGGGACAGAGGAGGAGGAGGGACACGGGTTTGAGCTAGGATGGTATCGCAGAGGTTCAAGGGGACTGGGGATGGAGGAGGATAGACGTAGGTACATAGAAAGAGGATGATGCATCTATGTCAGGTTCGAGAAAACGTCACTTCCTGTGTTTGAGTCAGGACTTCCTGCATTTAAAGTGGAACTTCCTGCATTTAAGGTGGGACTTCTGGTGCAACATGGGGACGATTTCTGATTGGTTTATTTTAGGCCATACCCACCTGTCAAATAATCTTCCAAAGGAATAGAGTTAATGCTGGGAATTGTGGAAGAGTAGGACTCTGAGAGTTCCACTATGATACTTTTCTTTCCTGAGAACTTTCTTGTGGCAATTCTGATCGGATTTATCTGATAAGTTGAAATTGGAGGATGAGAAAATGAGCCTAGTAGGAAAAACTTCTGTGTTTTTTTTCTGAATGAGATCGGAGATGACATGAGGTTCAGCCGAGACAGTTAAGAGATTGTTGCAAGTATGTGGGCCCAAAGAGACAGCCTGAAGAAACATAGACTTTGATGGCAGATAAGGACTGCTTGGTCCACCTAGTCTGCCCATTTCCCTACCTATTGGATAAGCTGCAGATCCTAGTTAACCAACAGCCTGCTTCCTCCTACCCCCACTAGAATTGCCTCATGTCTGTCCCATGCATGCTTAAATTCCCCCCACTGTACAGTACTTGCATGGTGCCTAGGAGCAGGATCCATCTGTGTGTGCATTATGTTCCAGAAGAGGGGAACTGAGGAGCTTGCAGCGAGTTACAGAATGAAGTTCCTGGATGCAAGAAGTGCCTGCAAGGAAGAGACCCAGCAGGAGCAGGCTAGGATGGCTCACAGAGCAGGGTGCTGGGAGCAAGGTCCTAGCAGGATGCTGGTAAATGAAGCAAGGATTCGGTGGTGACACAGTCGGAAAGAGAACTGGAGAGCAAGATCTCCAGTTATGAAGTTCCAATGGTGGAGTGGCTGATGGGTAGCTATGGTAGCAGGCAGCAACACCAGAAATGAGGGAGGAAGCAGAAAGGAAGAGCTGAAACTGAAGCAGGTAAGGCACAAAATGAAAACACAAAATGAGTGCAGGACGGCTGGCAGCATGTCAAAAACCAGAGCAGTTGGAAAGGAGTTGGGTTCTATTCAGCTGACAAATTAAGAGGGGGGCTCTGATAAGCTGACTACTGAACCATTGCCAGGTGAGAGAAAAAGCCCTGGTAGTCCAGTGGTATCCCCTTCTGTACAATCCCTGATATAAGTAAGCTACACATCCTGGTACTCCAGTGGTACCCTCTTCCCTTCCCAATTACTGATGGAGCTAAGTTAAACATCCTGAAAGTCCAGTGGTACCCCTCTCCCTCACTCATCCTTGTTATATCAGTTAGTCAGAACCCACTTACCCCATCCCTTGTCTGCCACTGACTCACCAAACAATAGCCCAACCAGGTCTGCATGGCTGCTGACAGCAACAGGTACAGACCTTCCTCTCACCTCTTTAGCTGGCTACCATCTCAATGATGGATTTAGAGTGCTTAAAATTTGTTTTTGATCTGTTTGCAGTCCCACATAAGAAGCCTTTTAAGGTGAAATGCCAGGGTTGTCAAGTACAATGAAGAATATTACATAAGAACATTTTGTGTAGTGGCCTCTGGCACAGAGCCACCTAACCAAATTACTGTTTAGAACCTGCCCAGGGGCAGCTTCACTAAACAGCTGAGAAGAACTTGGTGATTACCCTACTGAAACATAGCAATGAAGTTAATGGAGTGTTAGTGTATAAAATGGGATAAAAGGTACTGATGGTCACTGAGCAGGAAGGGGACCTTAGGTTAATAATGTCTGATGACCTCAAGGTGGTGAGGAAGTGCAATAAGGCAGAAAGCAGGGCCAGCGGGATGTGAGGGTGCATAGGGAGAAGTATCACCAGCAGAAGCAGAGAGGTGGTGTTACCACTGTATTAATTGTTGTTGAGATCTCACCTGGAGTACTGTGTCCAGTTCTGGAGACCTCATCTCAGGAAGGACATAGACAGGATAGATGCTATACAGAACAGGGAAACTAAACTGTTGAGGGGGCTGCCTCATGAGCCCCATGAGGAGAGACTGAGGGATCTCAAAATGTACATCCTGGAGGAGAGGAGGGAGGGTGGGACATGATAGAGATCTATAAATACCTCACGGGCATGAATAAGGTAGTAGCTGGAGATCAGACAGAGTCTGCAATGACAGCATAGGTGAGGAAAAATGGGCAGACTAGGTGGGCCAAGCGGACCTTATCAGCTGACAAATTCTATTTTTCTAAGTTTCTATGAATAGTCCTAATAAAAGTGTGGCTTCAGTTTACAGCCAATGTATTCTTTTAATAGGATTTCATTATTATTTAATTTATTCAGCTAACAGGTCTAGTCTTTTAACAGTTATCTTAAGCAATATACAGTAACCTGCAATTCCATGAATACTGTTACCTTTTTAGTCACTTAAAAGAGAATTGCACTGAATTTCTAGGTCATTTATCCTCAGTAGAAGCAACATTTTAAATACTGGTTCCAATTCTGTTATTATTCCATCTATAGAATCTTTTCAGTTTCAGTCTGTGCACTGGTAGTACGTACTATTACATAACTGCATAATGTTGTTTATATCCTTGCAAAACTCATTTTTACATTTGCTTGCATGCATGTGCAAGAAAGATAGTGCCATCATCGGAGTTTTCGGAGGTGTGTCAGCCCTCTTCCAATTCAGTCAGTGTGTTTGCAGGTGCGGCCGCAGTTCTCCAATGCCTGCTGGAGCTGTCTATGACAGCTCCAAAATGCAGTGGCATACAGTTGAAAGGGGGAGCTACGCTTCAGTGAGCAGCGATCAGATATCGCCTGCTCATGCACGCTCCCCCACACACACACACACACACACACACATATGCTGCTGCTGCTGCCCCCCAACGCACGCACTGTATAGCCGATGGGGGTGCCCAATCCCGTCGGCTGTGCTCGCCTAAACACAGTTTCATATGCCACGCTGGGTGCCCACCCCAGCGTGGCTCATATATAGCCAACAGGGTGCCCAATCCCTGTCGGCTCCACTATCTCCCAGTGCAGGGTGGCATGCTGAGGCCCACCCCAGCGTGGCAACAGATACCCGCGGCGGCGGGGTGCCCAATCCCCGATCGGCTGTATAAGCCCCAAACACAGTTCTCATATGCCATGCTGGGTACCCACCCCAGCGTGGCTAGGCGTCGTGAGTAGCCGACGGGGTGCCTAATCCCCATCGGCTCCACTCTGTCTCCCCCAGTACAGGGTGGCACGCTGGGAGCCCACCCCAGCATGGCAACAGATGCCATGGCTGATGGGGTGCCCAATCCCCCGTCGGCTCCACGCCCCCAGCCATCCTTCTGCCATGCTGGGGCCCACCCCAACATGGCAAGCGTCCAGCGTCGTCTTTTGAAACAAATAAAACCTGTAAAGAAAAAAAAGCGGTCCCTGCAGTCTCCCTGCCCCCCAAAACCGCACCCACCACTGCACACCCTGCCTCACCACACCTCACCCCATGCCTCCGGTCGAGGCGCTCACGATCTTAGGTGTACTGGGAACTCGTCTGCACTCTTCAAAGCCGACCCCTTGAACTGAGGAACTGCCAGTAAGCTGTATAATGGGATAGATAGGGTTTTTCAACTTTGTTGCATATCTCAGGCATTTTGGGAATTTTGGCACCAAATTTTCAACATGGGGTTTTTGGGACCCCTCCTCATGAATTCTTGCACTGTCATGGCATTACTCGGGTCTGAAGGGTGATTTCACAGCCACTGCATGAAATCACCTTTCCGGAATGATTAATGAAATGACACTGCCAGTGTTCATAAGGTGGGCTCTCAAAAAGCCTATTTTGAAAATTTGGTGGAAAAATTCCCAAAAATGACTGTTTTACGAGCATGCGTTGCACAGTTCCTACGCACGCTCGTAAGTTCACGAATTTTCAATATTTTCACTCCAGATTTTCAACATTGCCATTTTACCACACCTTCTTATGAGCAGTACAGCTGTCATTTTCACATCTCACCCAAATGTGTTTCCGCCCATGCCAGCACACAATGGCGCGGTCGATTATCTTGAGTCAATGTGCGGGACACATTAAGAAAATCACAGCAATACAGTTCATGAGCAGAGGTCTTAAAATGGCTATGTTGAAAATTTGGTGAAATTCCTAAAATGACTGTTTATGAGCGTAAGCTACAAGCAGTTCCTACGCACTGTGAAGTTCACTTAATTTTCAATATTTTCACTCCAGATTTTCAACATTGCCATTTTACCACACCTCCTTATGAGCAGTATAGCTGTCATTTTACGCATCTCACCCAAAACGTGTTTCCGCCCAAGTCGATCAATCAATCAATAAATCAATCAAATCTTTATTTATCCAGGCGATCACCGTTGAGCAAGCTCATTTACAAGGTGGACCTGCAGTTTGTCAAGGATAGATATACATACATAGAATACACACAAAATGTAGAAGTAAGAATACAGATTTACATTTGAACGGTACAGTATATACATTCCATTGCACTTGTGGGGAACAGGTAAACAACAACACAAGACATTAATTGTGGTATGTACATTCTTTCTTATACATGTATGAAGGTGACACTTTATACTGGACTCAGCCGAAGGAATGCAGATCATAACCATTTCACCCCTCAGTAACTAATTCTAGCTTAGGCGGTGGTCACTGGCTTGGAAAGTGGCCATGGCTTAGAAAGGGCCTAAAAATTCCAAAATTCCAACAGAACAGCTATTAAAGTGGCATGTAGGATTAGGTAAAGGAATGGCGCAGTTGGTGTGCGAAATCAATGTATGGGACACATTAAGAAAATCACAGTGACACTGTTCATGAGCAGAGGTCTTAAAATGGCTATGTTGAAAATTTGGTGAAAAAATTCCTAAAAATGACTGTTTTTCGAGCGTGCGTTGCAGAGTTCCGACGCACGCTCGTAAGTTCGCAAATTTTCAATATTTTCACTCTAGATTTTCAACATTGCCATTTTACCACACCTTCTTATGAGCAGTACAGTTGTCATTTTTCACATCTCACCCACAACGTGTTTCTGCCCATGTAGTGCACAATGGCGCAGTCGGTGTGTGAAATCAATGTATGGGACACATTAAGAAAGTCACAGTGACACTGGTCATGAGCAGAGGTGTTAAAATGGCAATGTTAAAATTTCATGAAAAAATTCCAAAAATGACTGTTTTAGGGCGCACATTGCTGCAGTTCCTCATGCAGCTGGCAAGTTTGTGAATTTGTAATATTTGTATACTAAATTTTCAACAGTGCCATTTTACCGCACTTTCCTTATGAGCAGTACAGCTACCATTTTTCATATCTCGCCTAAATGTGTTTCCGCGACATGTAGTGCACAATGGTACAGTCGGTGTGCAAAAACAATGTTTGGGACAGATTAAGAAAATCACACTGACACTGGTCATGAGCAGAGGTCTTAAAATGGCTATGTTGAAAATTTGGTGACAAAACTCCATAAAATGACTGTGTAACGAGTGAGCATTGCACAGTTTCCACGCACCCTCGCAAGTTCATGAATTTGTAATATTTTCAGTCCAGATTTTCACCAATGGCATTTTTCCACACCTCCTTATGAACAGTACAGCTGTCATTTTCCACAACATGGCCGAAATGTGTGTTCACACTTTCAGCACAGAAATGCGTGGTTGCTGTGGGAAATCATTGTTCGGGACAGATAAAGAAAATCACACTGACACTGTTCATGATCGGAGGTCCCAAAATGCCTGTGCTAACAATCTGCTGTAAAAAAAATCCCCAAACTAGTTACATTACAGGTGTGCATTGCACAGTTTCTACGCACGCTCGTGACTTCACCAGTTTTTTTAAGATTTTCACAGCAGATTTTCAACATTGCCATTTTACACCTCCATGAACAGTACCGCTGTCATTTTCACATCCTGTTCAGAATGTGTTTTGCACCTGAAGTGCCAAATGCCATAGTCGCTGTGCAAAAGCAGTTTTAAACAAACAGATATTGCCACTGTTCATGAGGTGGGGTCACAAAAAAAAAACATGTTGAAAATTTGGAGTGAAAATACTAGCGAATGCCTGAGGCGTTAGGGTTTCCGACCATAACGCCTCCACCCTGTAGAGAATGACAGGCATCAGGGCTGTGACTTGGGATTCTTGCCTGTCATGCTCATACCATTCCACCCCACCCACACCCTGCAGCCAGTGAGAGGCATCAAGGTGTGCCTCGGACTCTTCGGCCCAAACTTCACCCCATTCTCCTATACCACACCCATCTCACCGTGATTTCCTGATGGAAGTGTGCGATAATGGCCAAGACTCCATACACACCAGACACTTGTCAGTGTCTGCAGGGTAGGGTGTGGTGAAATGGCATGGTCGTTATGCCTGATGACCCAAAGGCACACTCCAATGCCTGTCACTCTCTGCAGGGTGGTGGTGGGGTTGGCTTCAGTTCAATACTTTGCTGCCATTCCTATTATGCAGCTCTGTAACTTCTACACTACCAATGCCAATGCCAGCAAGCAAACATTCGGCATTGACAAATGCTTGTTTTTGTAATGCACTAGTGCTGCACTATAGAACTCTATAGTTCAGAGGGACTTAAATGAGAACTTCGCTGAATCTAGAAGTCATTTTTCCCAGTGTAGAAGCTGTTTTTTAAATACTGGTTCAAATTGTTATTGCTGTAGCTATCCAGGCGTTTTACTAATCCTAAACTAGCATGCGCTAACCTTTGCATTGCTCAAAAATTGTAATTCACATTTTTACAAAGGGGGTACTACTGGTTTGTGGCACGTAACAGACAGACACACAGGATCTAGTGCCCCCCCTCCTCCCCCAAACATGACACATCTTAGAAATTAAACATTTTAACTGCCTGAATTGGATTTTCTTACTTGAAATTCCATCCAGGATCCAGTGTACAACCACCCCCCCCCCCAAAAAAAACATGGCACATCTTAGAAATTAAACATTTTGTGAGCAATGCAAAGGTTAGAGCATGCTAGTTTTTGATGTGTTTAGAGTTTTGTGAGTTGTGGTTCTCCTTTTGGCATGCACCCTTTGATCACCTGTGAAATTTCCTGGGTGGAAGTACTTTATTAAAAGAAGCCAATTAGGCAATGCACTTTCTATTTAAGAGTAGCCACTGCAGGTATTTCAGAGCTAGGAAACTAGGGATAGGGACCAAACCGTGGGTCCCATCTTGATGATTTGGTGGTTTGGGTTGCTCACATTGGAATTCCAATCTGATAACTAAGACAACCCTTTTTTCATGGAGTTTAAAGTAAGAAAAGCCAATTCAGGCAGTTAAAATGTTTAATTTCTAAGATGTGCCATGTTTGGGGGTGCACTGGATCCTGTTTGCTTTTAGTAATCCTAGTGGGTGTTTTTGATTTACATGCTGCTGGTAAGAACCATTTTAGAACTATATGATGTAGTTTATGTCCCTGTTCTGCTCTTCTGTCGTTGGCACAATGCATCCATGTTCTATGTTCTACTATGGAACTCTGTGGCAAGAGGAACGTAAACTACATCACAGTAGTTCTAAAATGGTACTTACCATCAGTCAGTAAAGCAGAAACAGACAATGAGGTTAACAGAGACCAATATAGATATAACAATAACAGAACTGTAACCAGGACTTAAAAATCAGCTTCTATTGGGAAAAATTACTTAGTGGTTCAGCACTTATCATACAGGTCTAAAAGTGTACTTAATAGTAGTGTGTACATAAGAAACACCCACTTACCATTGGTTACTAAAAGGCCCATATGCAGTAGGGGGGACAAGAACAGAACCAGAACTAGTATTTAAAAAACTGCTTCTACTGGGAAAAAATGGCTAATAAGTTCAGCCCAGCTCTACTTTAACAAGCCTGTTTTTTTAAATGGTGTTTGTTTAAGGAGCTGTCTCTATAGCTACAAGATACATGACCTTATACATTATTAAACTAGTATTTATTCAAGAGGTCTATTCTGCTTTTTAAAACTAGTTTTTCTACACTAGCCATGACATCACACTCAACCACCGCCATATCTTCTATGGTCTATTCACTGCTATAGCCCTCCATGCCTGAACTCCCCTATATTTCTGAGGAAGCCTCAATCTAGTTACAGGGGCAGGATCAGGTAATGGATGCTTGCTGTCAACATCCTCTGATTTTCCCTGTTCAAAGCCTGGCTAGGATCTGACAGCACCGTGCAGTCACTCACAGTGCTGAATGCTGATTTGCAGTATTGAAAATGGACAAAAATTCACTGGGGGAACCCATTGCCTTTGATGTAGGATCACAAAATACCCGACAATGGTCTGGGGACTTGCTTCCTTATCATATGTTACATTTACACATTATTTAGTCAATTGTAGACCTCTTGTGGTCACACTTTGCACAACAGCAGTCTTTTACCATTTTGCTCCTGAAACTGAGTTGGACTTTTAATTTTACTCCTGTAGCTAAGTTCCCCCAGGTTCCCGCTCATTCCACCACTGCTGATTTGGTGCACCTTTCTTTTCTGTCCCAGCAGTGCATCAGCCTGTCCGTGGTTCTATGGCACCCCTAAAGAGGAAGCGTCAACACATGCCTTTATACAAAAGTAGGAACAAAGAGGAAGCGGGGAACTACAGATCAGTCAGCCTCACCTCAGTAGTGGGGAAGATCATGGAAGCACTACTGAAGGAGAGATTGGTGCAACATCTGGTTGTCAATGGACTGCAGGACCCAAGGCAGCATGGTTTCACCAGAGGGAGGTCATGTCAGACCAACCTCATTGAATTTTTTGACTGGGTGACCAGGGAGGTGGATCAAGGGAGGGCAGTGGACATGGTGTATCTGGACTTCAGCAAGGCCTTTGACACTGTGCCACATAGAACACTATTGCACAAACTAGGGAATATGGGTGTGGGCAGGACAGTAGTGTGTTGGGTAGGTAACTGGCTGGGCGGCAGGACACAGAGGGTGGTGGTAAATGGCTGTCACTCTACAGAGGGAAGAGTGACTACTGGGGTACCACAGGGATCAGTGCTGGGACCGGTCCTATTCAACATCTTCATTAGTGACATTGCGCAGGACCTAGAAGGCAGAATTTCACTGTTCGCTGATGACACAAAACTCTGTAACAGAGTAGACACACCAGAGGGTGTAGACAGAATGAGCAGGGACCTGCAGAAACTTGAAGAATGGTCAGGGGTTTGGCAGTTGAAATTCAATGCAAAGAAGTGCAAGATAATGCATATGGGGCACAAAGCCCTGGCACAATATATCAGTTGGGGGGGTGAGGATATAGCATGCACCAAGCAGGAAAGGGATCTTGGGGGTTATCATCTCTGATGACCTCAAGGTAGGGAAACATTGTGACAAGGCAGCAGGTAAAGCAGATAGGATGCTGGGATGCATAGGCAGGGGCATCACCAGCAGGAAAAGGGAGGTTATAATTCCACTATGCTAGACATTAGTGAGGCCCCACCTGGAGTACAGTGTACAGTTCTGGAGACCTTACCTACGTGAGGACATAGGCTGGGTAGAGAAGGTTCAGAGGAGGGCAACAAAGATAGTACATGGATTGCATCACAAGTTCTATGAGGACAGGTTGAAGGAATTGAATATGTACTCCCTGGAAGAGAGGAGGGAGAGAGGGGACATGATAGAGACATACAAGTATCTTACAGGGAGGAACATGGTGCAAGAATACACTATTTTTAAGCGAAAAAGATGTTCCAGGACTAGAGGGCATGGGATGAAGTTGGAGGGAGGACGATTCAGAGGAAATGTGAGGAAGAATTTCTTCACAGAATGAGTAGTGGACAAGTGGAACACCCTGCCAGAGGAAGTGGTGGGGGCTGAAACAATCATGGGATTTAAGAATGCATGGGATAGACACACAGGAATTCTGGAAGTCAGGGGTAAGGGGCAACAGAGTTCTAGGAAAACATAAACTGAAGTTACAAACTCATATGGGCAGACTAGGTGGGCCATAGGCCCTTATCTGCTGACACTGTCTGTGTATCTATGCCCTGAAGCCTTCCCTGGCTTGCCACATTGATCACTGTAAAAGGGGAATACTAGTACCACCCTACCAAAGATAGTGCAAGACTCTTAGCTATTCTGCTATTTGTGGTCTGCCTCATACTTGTGATCTGTGACCCCTGTGACATCACTTGTGGCTTCACCACTCTTAAAGTGATGGTGTCACAGGCCACTCATTAATTAACAGGCATATTTTTATTAGGCCCATGCCAAATCCCTTATTCATTATAAAATGCAATTAACTTCAGTAGAATTTCACAGTGATGTATTCTTTCTTCTCTGGCTACCACTGTACAAATAGCGCATGGTTAGTTTACGGACGTGGGTGACCAACAGTTGCACAGAACGTCATTAAACGGTCCAATCTTTATTTAGTTGTTAGTTTATAGGGGCTTCACTATATGATACTATCTGTAGATAAGAGTTTTACTAATAAATAATTATTTGTTTTTTCATTAAAAGGATGAAGAAGGAGGACATGGTCTTGTTTACGCTGCTATCGAATTTGAAGAAGATATGACATATCGCCCACCACGAAGACCAAAGGACTATGTAGTATATTCAGATTTGTAGCATCATCACTTTTCAAGAAACAATTTTAAGAGAAGCATAGATTTTATTATCTGTCAACTGAACTAAAGAGTTTCTAGAAATTCTTAGTGTGCTTCTTTATTTATGATGTATAAGTCAGTGTTTAAATATTTTAACTTTTTGGAAAAAGAATATTTTAGACTTCGATGATTCAGGGTATTATAACATAAAGAAACTGGTTTTGACCAGTATGTGCTCCCAGAGTGAAGATGTATTTGGAAACCAAAGGAATTGTCAAGTCTTTTACCATATTCTCTAAATTTACATCAGATCTCCAGAAACCAAATATGTCTTGGCCCAAGGGGAGGGTAAGATTAAATTGCTTCAGATATGGTGATAGGTTTGGACTATCTGCTCCATGTTGGATGACAGTAGAGGTCATTTGTTTTGTTTTGTTTTGTGTTTTTACCCAGAGTGAGTAGACTGGAGGACTGAGGAGTCAGATGCTGGCAGCTTCTCCACTATTCATTAAATATTTGGATCAGTACAGTACAACACAATGCAGTGAGCCAGCCCCGTGGTGAAGAGGGCTAAGGTGCAAGGGCACCTTACCTTTTCCTACATCAGCAACCTGGCTTTGGGAATGAGCTCGGGTCACCAGGGGGTCAGCTGAGGGGGAGAGGTTTGAGCATCTGGAGGACAGCTCTCCTCTCTTGGCAATGTGTGCTTTGCCATTTCAGCCCTTGATTGCCTCCAGGTGGAGGCCTGGGGGTAGTGCCGGCAGCTTTTAGTGACACAAAAGGAGGGGCTGCAGTTCCATAGGTGTGTGCACCTCCAAGTACATGCCTATGTGCTGTAGTAGCAGGGGACTTAAGAAGAAAAATGGAAACTTGTTGGCGCAGGCTGTATGGAGTCCTGCCTGCCTACCTCCACCCTATGCAGCAGACAAGACACTGGCCCTGGGGGAGGATGGGCCTCCCCTTCCCAGCCCCACCACAGTGGGGAATCTGTGGGAGATTTCAGGCATGGCAGTCCAGTGTGGCAGTGCCGGACAAGAGGAAGCGGGAATGGAGCTGAAAGCCTACCTGCACCAGCCAGCAGGAGAAAAAGCTCCATGGAAAAGAAAAGACAATGCAAATAATTTTATATATCATGTTTTAGAAACATAGAAACATAGAATTTGACAGCAGATAAGGACCGCTTGGCCCACCCAGTCTGCCCATTTCCCTACCTACTGGATAAGCTGCAGATCCTAGTTAACCAGCAGCCTACTTCTTTCAACCCCCACCCCCCAGAATTGCCTTATGACTATCCCATGCATGCTTGAATTCCACCACTGATTTTGACTCCACAACCTCCTCCGGAAGGCCATTCCATGAATCCACAACCCTCTCTGTGAAAAAATACTTCCTTAAATTACCTCTGAGCCGCCCCTCTATCTTCAAATTGTGCCTCTTGTTCTTGCACACCTCTTTTTTTGAAAGATGCTACCCTCTTGGACTTTGTTGATTCCCTTGAGGTACTTGAAAGTTTCTATCATGTCCCCCCTCTCCTTCCTTTCCTCGAGGCTATACATATTAAGCTCCTTGAGTCTCTCTTCATATGTCCTCTGGTGCAGACCCTGCACCATTTTAGTTGCCCTCCTCTGGACAGCTTCCATCCTGTCTATGTCTTTGCGGAGATTGGGTCTCCAGAACTGCACACAGTACTCCAGATGGGGTCTCACCAGCTGTCTGTACAGAGGGATAATAACTTCTGTTTTCTACTGGTGATGCCTCTCCCTATGCATCCCAGTATCCCCCCAGCCCTCCTTGCTGCCCTCTCACATTGCTTGCCCACCTTTAGGTCATCTGATATGACTACCCCCAGGTCCCTTTCCATTTTTGTTGTTGTTAGTATCTCACACCCCATTGTGTACTCTTCCCCTGGGTTTTTGTTTCCCAGGTGCATTACCTTGCACTTCTTAGCATTGAATCTAAGCTGCCATACATTTGACCATTCCTCTAACCTTGCCAAGTCCTTCTCATCCTTTCCACCCCACCCTGTGCATCAACTCTGTTGCAGATCTTAGTGTCATCTGCAAAGAGACATACTTTTCCTTCCAGTCCTTCTGCAATGTTGCTTATAAAGACATTGAAGAGGACTGGTCCTAATATGAACCCATGTGTACCGCTAGTAACCCTCCTTTCTTCTGAGTGGACTCCATTTACTATTACCTCTGTGTCCTATTCTCCAGCCAATTCTTTACCCAGGCTGTCATCTTGGGACCCACTCCCAGGCTGGCTAACTTATATATTAATCTTTTGTGTGGGACTGTGTCAAATGCCTTGCTAAAGTCTAGGTAGGCCATGTCCACAGCCCCTCCCTGATCTACTACTTTGGTCACCCAGTCAAAGAAATCTATCAGATTCGTCTGGCATGACCTTCCTGCTGTGAATCCATGCTGCCTAGGTCTTGTGCCCTCTGGCCTCTAGATACTCGACAATTCTTTCCTTTATAAGTGATTCCATCATTTTCCCTATCACTGAGGTTAAACTAACAGGTCTATAGTTTCCTGCTTCTGCCTTGCTCCCACTTTTGTGAAGGGGAATCACATCTGCCCTCCTCCAGTCCTCGGGTACCACCCCATCCTCCCATGATTTGTTAAAGAGGGTAGTCAGTGGTGTCACTAGTTCTACCCTTAGTTCTTTTAGAATTCTGGGATGAATCCCATCAGGCCCCATTGCTTTGTCCACCTTCAGTTTTAAGAGTTCTTTCAGAACCCTTTCTTCTGTAAATGGGCTGGTATCAACTTCTGTATCCAGAGTGTTACTACTGTTTGTTTTATGTACCTCCCCCTCTTCCTTTGTAAATACTGAGCAAAAATATTTGTTTAGTATCTCTGCCTTTTCACATTCTCCCTCTGCCCACCCTCCTCCCCTTTATTAAGCCTCACTATCCCTCCCTTGGTCTTCCTTTGCTCCCTGATGTACCTATAAAAGGTTTTATTCCCCCTTCTTAACTGAGTTGGCTATCTTTTCCTCAGTTTGGGCCTTTGCTGTTCTGACTGCCTTCCCAGCCTCCTTTTGCTTTAACTGATACAGTTCTCTGTCCTGCTCCTGCTGCGATTCCTTGTACTTCCTGAATGCTTTCTTTTTCTCTTGAACCTTCACTGCCACTTCCTTTGAGAACCATAGTGGTTTCTTACATCGTCTTGTTTTGTTTATTTGCTTCACACAAAGGCTCGTTACCTCTGTGATGGCAGTTTTTATTATTCCCCATTGTTCTTCCACCCCTCCTTCCCACCCATTTGCTAGTGCATTCCTTAGGCACTCACCCATTTTGGCAAAGTCAGCCCTCCTAAAGTCCAGTACTTTTGTCTTTGTATGGCTTGACTCTATTGCTGTGTTTATTGTGAACCATACTGTTCGATGGTCGCTAGTTCCCAGATGGCTACCCACTTCTACATCTGTGATCCTCTCTCCATCTCCATTTGAGAGTATCAAGTCTAATATTGCTCCCTCTCGAGTGGGCTCCAGTACTAGTTGTCTAAGGCATGCCCCCTGTAGGGCATCTAGAATAACTGCACTCTTCGAAGTGGCAGCTGCAACTGCGCTCCAGTTAACATCTGGCATATTCAGATCACCCATCAGCAATATCTCCCCTTTTTCTGCCATTCTAAGTATACTTTCTATCATTTCCTTGTCCATTTCTTCCCCCTGAGAAGGGGGTCTGTATACAACCCCTGTGCGGATTGTGGTGCCATTGCCTGTCTCCAAATTTACCCACAGTGCTTCTTCTCCTCCCTGTTTACCCTTTTGTTCTGTTGCTTTTATTCCTTCCCTTATGTAAAGAACTACTCCTCCCCCTCTTTTACCCTCCCTGTCCCTCCTGTAGATAGTGTATCCTGGTATGTTTACGTCCCAGTCATGGTTTTGTGTGTACCATGTTTCTGTGACTGTTTTGATATGTATATTGTCTTTCAAATCTCTTCAGCACCCGAATACAGTATATACAAGCAAAAATATAATAAGTAGATATTTTGAGAGGATTTCAACGAAAGACTGTGCTTGCATCCCTGACTTCAGCAGCACACTCTCCTACCTGTCCCCCCTATAGAAATAAGTCTAAAAAGGAGCCCCAATAAATCCCCAGGCATCAAGGCTGCACAGAAAACAAATGGTGTGCTGAGTACTTGATGTTGTTCCCATTTCCTTAGCATAAGCCTTTACTTGATTGAAATACCTCAGTAACCAAGGGTCCAGCATGATCAGACAACCTGCAGCAGCATTTGGACAGTTTAAGCTGTGAACCATGGTGTGTAAACCCTGGAAACCAGCTTGTGGTAAAAGACGCTACATCAGAACACTTTTTAAGTATTCATATATGAGCAGTAGGATGTTGACTTCTTCACATTATACTTCAAGTGACTGGCCCTCTGTTCATGCAGTAGATATTGACGGGGGGGAGGGTCAGTATTAGCTGACTCCAGCTGCAAAAATGGTAGATGATACCTTCCAGCCTGACTTGGAATGGAATGGAAGGGGTGGTCTTTTAAATGTTGTCTTTATTGTTATAGAGGGATGTCTGGATGGGGATTGTTGGGAGGGGATAACTATTTATTTCAACAAGGGTTCAGCTGAGTTGGGGTTGTTAAGTTGATCAGAAGTTTCTACAAGGGATGGTAGGAGGAGGGGAAGGGGCAGAGGGATAAATAGTTACTATTTTTTCTTTTACTTAGTTTGATGTTTATTGTCCAAATGGGAAAAAAATGCAACTTAAATTCTGAACATGTACATCATATATGAGTATAGTGGGATATCAGAGGAGAGACATCAAATGAATTAACAGATCATTTTTGGCTTAATTGGAAACCATAGGGGGAAGGTTAGTACTAACATATGGAATGTGAATGGCCTAAAATCAGTAATCACGCATAAAAAGGTATGGACACAAACTAAGAAAAAAACATACCGATGTGTTGCTTTTACAGGAAACACACAGGGACCAGGGGGAGTCAGCATAATTAGAAAAGAGTTGGGGGGGGGGGGAGGCATGTCCTGCACCGCATTCCCTTCTAAAGTGAGAGGGGTGGCAGTTTGGTTCTGCCCAGGTTTCACAGTTCAGATTTTAAAAGTAGACTAGGACCCATAAGAGCGATATGTGGAGCAGGTGGAGTTAGGACAGGATGAGTATACCTTTGTGTTGATCTATGGACCAAATTATGAATGTCCAGAATTTTTCCATAAACTCTCAATGACTCTGGTGAGTTATACCACTTGTCTTATAGTAGGGGGTGATTTTAACACTCCTTGGGACCCAATGCTGGACTCCCCCACCAAAAGCTCAAAGGCCCTGAGAACCCTGGCTACTGATAGGATGCTCACTGACATTTGGAAGCACCTCCACCCTGTGGAGAGTGAATATTCCTTTGACTCCCATGTTCACAAGGTATATACCCAGATTGATCTGCTCCTCATTTCCACAAGTGTAGTCCACAGAGTGGCAGACACAGAGTATGCCCTATGATATTCACAGATCATACTGGTGCTAATGCTAGAACAGGGACATACATGTCCCAAACCAAAAATGTGGATGCTTAATCCAAGATTACTCATAGACTCACACTATAAAAAATGTATATCCCAGCTGGCCCGGTGGTGCTGAGGGTTGAGGCGTTGAATGCCACACCTCGCGCCACGCCGGCGACCCATGTTCGGGAATGAGCACAGGTTGCCATGGGTCGACTGGAAGGAGATGGATTGAGCGTCCACTGGACTGATCTCCATCTCCGGGAAGGGGGGATTACAGTGGCCGGTGCTCGCCTGACCCCTAGCGGAGGCTGGGGATCGACAGCATGGAGCTGCATCACAGGGGGCAGGGGTGCAGCAGATCCTTGACTGGGGCATGCACGGGAGCATGTGTGAACCCAGTCACTGGCATCATTGCACGCCGCGCTCCCACAAAAAAGGGAAAAAAAAGGAAAATGGCTTCCAGAGGATGATGAGGGGGAGCTCGCAGGCCCCACACCTGGCTAGCCTCACTGCACAATATGGTCTCGGTGGGGTAAGGGCCCCCTCTACCGACCCCACCGGAAGGGTTATCCCTGGGGTACTCGCGCCAGGTAGTGCATGCCAGGGTGATGGGGCTGGGGCTCCCCCCAGATTGTGAGGGCCGAGGAACAAGAGGAGAATAAAATAAAAATTAAAAAAAAATGTCTGTCCCAAATTTTAATGTTTGATAAGAAGGGAGACACCTCAGACAGAGAAAGATGGGCCACCCTAAAGGCTTAGGTCAAATGGAGAAATATATCTTATGCCTCAGGGAAAATAAGGCAGGAGGCACAAACAGAGAAAGAGTTAACAGAAGCAGTGGCCAGTCTCAAGAAACAACATATGTCCCCTCACGGCCCACAGGGTTAAGGGACCTAATTAAGAAGAAAGGAGAGCTAAACCAAATAATTTCTGGGAAACCAGAGAGGACCCCCTTTTAACATACACCAGAGCATACTCTGAAGGCAATAGAGGGGACAGGTGATAGCAGCTATGAAATAAAGAGGGTGAGAGGGCGATTGGCTGTATTCTGCAACCGGATGGCTCAGTGTATGCAGACCTGTAGCAAATTGGTGAAGCAGTTCATGCTTTTTACAGCCAACTTGACACCACCAAGATAACACAAGACTGCCCACTCCCTGAATCATTTCTAGATTCGCTGCTCCCACCACAGGTAGATCTAGAGGACCGGGGCTGTCTAGATGAAGATTTTAGGGTAGAGGAAATCAGAAATTTTGTTTTCTTCCTGGCCCAGGGGAAGGCTCCACACCCTGATGGCATCCAGGGGGAATTTTATAGATGTTTTGGGGGGCAGTTAGGAGAAAAAGTACAGGGTGCATGATCAGTGAATCCTTAGACACTGGCCTTTTGCCTGATCCACAATATATGGCCACCATCACTGCCCTGCCCAAACCAGGGGTGTGACCCACCCTTTACAGCTCCAATAGGCCAGTTTTGCTGCTAAACACAAATAGGCAAGATCTTAACTACCAGGGTGGAGGGAGTTTTGCCTAAAATTGTTCACAGCAATCAGGCTGAATTTGTGAAGGGCAAACAGGTCAGATGTAACATTTGGAGGACTTTGAATGTCATGCGGCATTGAGCCGGGGGAGTGCCACCTGACTAGGTCTCCGGGCCTTAGATGCCGAGAAAGCATTTGACTAGGTTAAGTGGCCCTTCATGTTTGCAACACTATCCCCCTTTGGTTTTGGCCTTAGGATTAGGGCATGGATAGCTGCCCTTTATAAAATAAAAATAAAAAAACCACACAGGCTTAAGTACCAACAAATGGCTCCCTGTGGTGATTATTTATTTATTTAAAAGAGTTTTACCAGGAAAGACATACTGAGCCGGAAGGCTTATTTCCAGTAGCGTCCTGGGGTAAGGGGGTAAGGGAGTAAGGGAGGTACAACAAGTACAAAAAGAACCACAAAAGCAATTTACATAATGTGTACAATAATAGAGATGGCTTGGCAAAAATAGAAATAAACCATAGTTAAAACAACAGACTGAGAGAAATTACCAGTCATTGGAACAAATAATGTCATGAAATAGGGCAGGGTAGTAGAGCAAACACACAGAAAGAGGGGGAAATAAGTAGGCAGGAGATATGGGAGAGAAAGTAAGGAAGGGGGGGAGAAATAGAGAGACAAGGGAGAAAGAATAGTGAAGAAAAGTGTAATGGAGTAGGGGTCAGCAAGGGTGGAGAAAAATGTAGGATAGAGAGGAATGGCGTGAGAAGGGAAAAAGAAGGGGTGGGAATAAGTGTGACAGAGGAGGATGGAGGGCAGAGAGGAAGGAAGGAGGGCTGGGGAGGGGCAGATTAAGAGTTCAGAGGAAGAAATACGGGGGATATAGGGTATCAGAAATCATAAAAATATAGTGGGACTGAGAGAAGGGGGTGCTGATCATGTCATATCCCTCTCTGCTGATGACATCCTTTTGTTTCTTTCTCTGACACTGAAGAGGCATTGTGAGGTCTGACACAGATCTTCCAAAAATATGGCCCAATACCTGGCCATAAGATAAACTGGGTGAAATGTGAGTGGGTACCAATGCTGATGGGGAAGGGGGGATGCCCCTCCATGTAGCAGGCCCACAACAGAGATTAAATACTTGGGGGTCCTACTGCCAAAAAAAGCCATCCTCAAGATGGTCTATAAACCAGTATAGCCTAGAGGTTAGAGTAACGAGCTGTTAATGAGCTTGGTACATCCAGCAGACCTGGGTTTGATTCCCACAACCTCCACTTAGTATACTGTGTGACTCTGAGCAAGTAACTTAACCACCCCAGTGCTCCCGGGTTGCTCCTGAAAACAGGCACTTGTGCTTAGTTGGCCATACCTTGTTACCAAAGAATAAAATTAATCAAATAAGCCCGTCGTCTCCTCTTTTAAAACTGACAGGTGGAAGTCCTTATCTTTGACCTTGATGAGCACAGTTAACTCTGTTACAATGTGTCTCCTCCTCCTCAGATGTCTATACAGTATATGTTTCAGGTCCTGCCAGTTCAGGTGCCCATGAAAATGTTCCATATTATTCAGAGTCACTTAAATACTTTCCTCTGACAGGGTAAACGAGCCAGGATGAAACAGGATATCCTACTGCAGCCCTGGGGAAAAGGTAGTTTAGATCTCCCCAACTTCAAATTCTATTACATTGCCTGGCTTTCCTGAAGGATGTGACTGGCGATGAGGGAGGACCATCCAGCATGGGTGAAGTTAGAAGAACAATCCACACGGGTCTTCTTAATAGTATATTGGTGCCTGCCCTGAGGACAGAGATAGTTAAAACTATGGCAAATCCCTTCACTGTATCTATGGTGAGGGCTTGGCTAGCTGCACACAAAACCATCCAAGATGAACAAGGGAATTTGCCTGAAACTAATGTACAAAAAGGTCTGTGGAGATATTTTACATTGTCTGAATCAATAGCCCAAGTGTTAAGGAGATGGTATACTGTATGCAGGGACTAGATTGTTAAACTGTTCAAAACCTTAAAGAGCTACTGCATGGCCTAAAACTAATATTAATTTTTAAAAGCAGTTAACTGTTAACTTTTATACATGTGGTACTTTTTGTGTCCCTTTTGGTAAATTAGCAGGTTTCTTTACCTGATGTTAGTTGGTGTGATGTTTGGAACAGCACTCTGCCTGACAGCTGACATGTCTAGCTGTATTGCTCCCATTGTACCATAAGCATTTTGAACTTGCTGACTGTGACATCACAGCTGCTCAGGAAGAGCAACTCAGCAGCTACCAGGTCAGCCACCTGTGATGTCACTCACAAAGCAGTCGAGGAGGCTAGTGGGGTGTGAGGATGCATAGGAAGGGGTATCACCAGCAGAAAGAGGGAGGTTCTGTTGCCCCTGTATAGATCACTGGTAAGATCCCACCTTGAGTACTGTGTCCATTTCTGGAGACCACATCTCAGGAAAGATACAGACAGAGTGGAGGTGGTCCAGAAGAGGGCTACCAAAGAGGTGCAGGGTCTACATCAAAAGATCCACAAGGAGAGGCTAAAGGAGCTCAATATGTTTACCCTGGAGGTGAGGAGGGAGAGGGAGGATATGATAGAGACCTTTAAATGCCTTACAGGGGTTAATAAGGTACATGAGGGAAGTATGTTTGAGGAAAAAAGGTGCTCTAGAACAAGGTGACATGCTATGAAGCTGGAAGGAGGGGGTAGATTCAAGAGAGATGTGAGAAAGTACTTCTTCACAGAGAGAGAGTCATAGATTCCTGGAACAGCCTTCCAGCAGAGGTAGTGAGGGAGAAAACAGCAGTGAGGTTTAAAAATGCCTGGGATAGGCACACGAGTATCATAGGGGTAAAGGGGGGATAGCAATGTAGATCAAGTAGGGTCTGCAGCAAAAATAATGGTAGAAAAAAAATGGACAGGCTGGGTGGGCCAAGTGGTCCTTATCTGCCATCAGATTCTATGTTTCGGCAAATTACTATCACATGGAAAACTTTCTAATCAGTGACAGGAAAAACAAAATTACTTCAGAAATAGAAAGTTATAACCGATTCATTCTTAAAATGTGTAACATTTACCTGTCTGCTATTTTTGGTTCTACTAGCTCTTTAAAGCAAAATTTCAACTACAAGTTTTGACTTCTTTATATTTCTCCACGTAAGACGCAGAATGAGGCATTAATCCACCTCTCATGTCCAGGTCCCTCATGGAAGATAGAGTGGCATCCTGCCACAAGGCAGACAGACATTTAAAGAAACAATACAAAGCCTTAACATCAACCTTACCAAAACCTGATTAGAGGGTAAAGGGTAAATGGGCAGACGACCTGGGGCTGGATGCACTTTTAGACCAAATTTGGAAAGGGACAGTGTATTTGGTGCATTTTTGTTCAAAAAACAACAGGCTGTGACAGGTACAGCTTAATTTGCTCAGAGTACTTATTCTTTGTGCACTGGCACATAGATATGATCATTCTAACCTGGACACGTACCCAAGTGTAAAATAGGAAAGGTAACATTTCAGCATCTGGGTTGGGAGTGTCCAGAAATGGAGTGCATTTGGTATGCAGTGACTCAAACCCTGCCTAGCTGTTCAAACTTTAATTATAAGACCTCAGTAAAGAAGATCATCCTGGGTGGTCACTTTTTGGGCACCAAACATCCTGAATATAGCCACCCATTGTGTCAGATGGGCCTTGCAGTCAGGCAATTGGTGGTGACTCGACACTGGCTCTCTGATCAGTACCCAACAGTAGCACAGTGAGGAACATCATGATGGAGTGTCTCAAGACAGAGAAGACACAATATATATAGTTTTGAATAACTCCAACATTTATCAGTCTATATGGGGTCCTCTAGAGCAAGCTCTGGAGGCAGGCAAATTTCCTGGTAATTTGCAACATACGAACAATGGATCTGAGTGGAGAATCTCATGTCAGGCCAGAGACTGCCTGCTGGATGAGACTCAGAGGAGAGCAATATATTAAATAAATAAAACACATAGTCAGTATATCTTCCAATTTTATTGCACTGTTAAAGTACAGTTGCTGCAGATTAGTTTGTACCTACAGCAACACATTTTATTGGATGTCTACTTCTAGCAAGTCTCTTACTTGTATTGTATGCTGTAACAAACAATTAAGTGATTGTATAATAGTTGTTTTAATAAAAAGAGTTTGCAAAAAATCTAGTAATAAGATGGAGCAAGTTTTGGCTGTCAAACCATAGCCAGAGAGTTAGATTCAATGGTTACCTCTCTGAAGAAGGAAACTGTGATAAGTGGAGTCCCACAGGGTTCTATCTTGGGGCCAATTTTATTCGGTATTTGTATTGCTGACCTAGGTGAAAATATTTATAATTGGTGCCATACGTTTATGAGTGACACCTAGTTAGGGTGAAGGTAGATACAGAGGAAGACCATAGTTTCTTACACCACAATCATGACAACTTTGCAAATTGGACTAAGAGATGGGGAATGTCATTTCATAAAGGCAAATGCACTGTTATGCATTCGGATAAAAATAACAAGCACTGCAGTTACTACTTAAATGGCTTTATTCTGTCTGTAACTAATGCTGAGAAGGATCTAGCAGTAATTAAAACATCAGACTTCAAATATAAGCAATATACTGATGGATTTTTAAGGAGAGCGAATTTCCTCTTCAATACTGGTAGACACCATTTCTCACGTAAATGCAAGGAAGTTATTTTACTGCTCTTTAAGCCTTACATTAGGCAGCTCACAGATTATTGTTACTAGTTTTGCAGTGGACTGAGTATTAAGGAGAAATCTAAAATCAAGAGAATCCAAAGAAAAACAATGAAAATGCTGAGGGGACTTGAAGGTGTAACTTTTGATGGTAGACTAAATACTTTGGGATTGTATGGTCTGCAGAGAAGGAGCATTAGGGGTGAATTGTTCTGCAATTTACATAAAGATAATATTCTAAACAGTTTAGAACACATTTTTACAATACAGGAAATTATAATAAACAAGTAAGGGCTAAAAACTTCAGAACAGAGACCAGGAAGGTATGCTATATGCAGCACATTGTTAGTTTTGGGAATACAAATGCATCATCATCTAACCTGGTGCAAAGCAGTAACATAGAGATTTTCTAAAATATAATCAACATATTGATGGAGGGGGGGGATGCCCTAAAGTATTACTATTAATAAACTGTGAAACAGCTGCAAATTGACATTTACATCTTCTGCTGTCTCACTAACTCCGGGTATAAGTCAATAGCAAAAGATTTCAAAACATATTCTTTGCTTTCATTGTATTATAATAGCAATAATATTCTCTAAATTGGTCATCATAGTGGATTATGGACTGGTATGTATAATATATTCTTAGCTTTGTGTTAAGATCATTACTTTCCAGACTGGTCCATAGTTCATCAACGCCCTATGCATAAGGCTTTATTGATTAAGTACTTTATTGTGCCCCTCCCAGATTGTTTTTCCTCTCATCATAGGTGGGGTAAATCTACTTCCTGTCCTCTGTCAATTGTCTTGAAGATCCAATCAAAAAACAATATCAGGTTGGTTTGACATGACCTCCCTGACACAGACCCATGCTGCTAGTTGTCTTATAGTCCACTGTCCTCTAAGTAGGCCACCAAGCTTTCCTTGACTATTGTCACCATCAGCTTACTTACAGTGGAGGTAAGGCTGACAACCAGGAACAAAGGTATCACCTACTGTACACTCTCAAACTCCAAGAACAGTCTGTTCACTCTGCTTAAATAAGTTACTATTTTTATTTAAAGTGCAGACAAAATGCGTATAATTCAGGCAGTGCAAAATGAGCTACTGGCCACTCATCCTGGGGTGGGTGACATCTTTTGTTTCTGGATGTATCTCCAGAGTAGGTTTGGCAAGCCCACACCACCGGCACCAGCCCAGCACCACTAGAATCACAGTTCCTTAGTCATTTTGGATCTACTGAGGTAAGACTGACAAGCATGAAGTTGCCTGTATTCTCCCTGTCCCCCCTCTTGTGGAGTGGTGCAATGTTGGGGGACCTCCAGTTGGCTGACACCACTGCAAAATTCAGTGTCATTAAATAGATGGATTAAGGATACTGCCAATGCTGCTGCCAGTTGCCTAGGTGCAGGCCATCCCAGTCTTTCACCTTGTCTAGTGTCTACCTTGAGAGGTTCTAGACCCTTTTTTACCCTGTCAACTAAAAGCTGTATTCCATCCATTTCTGGAACTTCCCAAGTGGCAGTCTTGATAAAACTCTGGCAGACAACCATTGTCTTCTACTGTGAATACTGAGCAGAAGTAATAGTTTAGTACATTTGCCTTCAGCTCATCGTCTCCCACTCCCCCCACCCAGCTAGCCTAACTATCCCTCCCTTGTTTTCCATTTTTCCCCTTAGTTACCTAAAAAATTCATGTTCCCCACATTTTACTCCTTCATCAATCTGCAGCTCCATGTCTGTCTTTGCCCTCCTGACCTCCACCCCGATTCTCTGAGTTTAGCCTGATAATCCTGCCAGGCTTCCTCCTCCTTGGTCCTCTTGTACTCTGTGCAGGCCCTTCTTTTTGCTCTTACAGCCTTCATCACCCCCGTCAAGAACCAGATAATTTGTTTGTGCCTGTTTCTTTTGATGACTTTCTTCACACAAGATTCAGTCGTCTCCAGGAGTGTCCCCTTAATCCTACTCCCATGTTCTTTCAACCACTCAATCTGGTCTACACCTGCGAATCTTTCCCTAACTAGTACCCACATCTTCCCCAAATCCACACATTTGAGGTCCAGAATCATTGTCTTTGAGGAGGGTCCCTTGTTCTTTCCTGACAGTTCAAACCACACAGTATTTTGGTCATAGGACCCCATCAGTTCACTAACAGTAACCCATCCCCACTCCCACATTTCCAGATTGGTGAGTAGCAAGTCAAGTATGGCATCCAGGCTAGCCTCTGGGACACCCCTTCTCCCCATTTATAGATTTTCAGTGTCTCCCATCCACTTTCCCTTATCCTGTGTCCCAAAAGTACAAAAATCAACAGTAGAAAACAGGAAGTTGTTATCGCTCTGTACAGACAGTTAGTGAGACCCCATCTGGAGTACTGTATGCCACTCTGGAGACCCCATCTCCACAAAGACATAGACAGAGTGGAGGTTGTTCAGAAGAGGGCAACCAAAATGGTGCAGGGTCTGCACTAGAAGACATACGAGGAGAGACTAAAGCAACTTAACATGTATAGCCTTGAGGAAAGGAGGGAGAGGGGGGACATGATATAAACCTTCAAGTATCTCAAGGGAATTAACAAAGTACAAGAGGGTAGCATCTTTCAGAAAAAGAGATGTGCAAAAACAAGGGGGCACAATTTGAAGATGGGGGGATGGCTCAGAAGTAATGTTAGAAAGTATTTTTTCACAATGAGGTTTGTGGATGCATGGAACAGCCTTCTTGAGGAGGTTGTGGAGTCAGGAACAGTGGGAGAATTCAAGAATGCATGGGACAGCCACAAGGCAATTCTAGTGGGGGGTAAGAGGAAGTAAGCTGTTGATTAACTAGAATCTGCAGCTTATCCATCAGGTAGGGAAATGGGCAGACTAGGTGGGCTAAGCAGTCCTTATCTGCCATCAAATTCTATGTTTCTAAATGGCTTATTAATACAATGCCACCAGCTCCTTGAATGCTGGCAGGAGTCAACGCTATCACTGCATAGCAAGCAAAGCTTCATGCACATAAGCCTGACATGTCAGTTCTCTCCCCACATATACCCAAACGCCATCCATATTCTGCAACCCCCACTACCCCCCAATCCTTGATTTGTAGGGGTTAACAAAACTAAAGCCAGCTAGCAAGTCGGATCCCCCCCTCCCACTGCAGTGCACACCCTTCCCTAACCCCAACCCTAACCCTACGTAATAAGTAAATAGCCCAGTCTATTATGACAGTCTCTAAACTAAGTTTTGGCTGTGAGCAGCATGACAGAAAATCAAGACATCACAAATTCACCACAGTATCAGCAGCTCCTGTCCAGAGTCCTGAGTGGCGGATCACTCCTCACACCTCTGACGTACCTATAAATGAGTTGTCATAGCTAAGTGTGCCTTTTCTGGTCACAAATAACAGCTCACTGGTGAGGCCACATCTAGAGCATGGAGTTCAATACTGGTGCCCACACCTCAAAAAGGACATTAATCTGCTGGGGAAAGTCCAGAGGAGGACTACAAAGATGATAGTGGATCAGCAGGGTAAGACATGAGGAGAGGTTGAAGGCACTGAACATGTACTCCTTGGAGGAAAAGAGAGAAAGAGGGGGCATGATTGGGACCTTCAAATACTTTTAAGCAATAAATAAGGTGGATAAGGAGGGTTTCTTTAAGCTGAGTGGCAACCATAACATGAGGGGGCACAGTCTTATGCTGGAGGGGGGTTTAGGAGGGAGTTCATGAAGCACTTCTTCACAGAGAGGGTGGTGGGAACTTGGAATGCACTGCAAGAAGGGGTGGTCTCATTGAAGACAGGAGGCAGCTTCAAGACAGGCTGGGATAGGCATAGGGGTAAGGTAAGGATCATGGGTAGGGAAGATGGGAGGAGCGGGGAGGGGAGGCAGGGACAGTTGCTCAAGCTGTGGACCCTGCAATATGAGCAGACTAGATAGACCAAATGGCCTTCTTCTGCTGGCTTCTTCGTATGTTCGTATGTGCAAACTGAAAATCAGTCCATCAATCAGTAAATATCTTGACACCTGGTTTGCCAATTCCAATCAAACTTGGTATACACATTGCAATAAGATGTCATACAGATGTGGAGCCCTTATTGGCTAAATCAGTATTATGCAGCTGGGGGCGGGTCAGGTGAGATCTGCCACCAACCTATCACTTGCACTGTCTCAGAGGGTTGTACCACTGTGCTGTCATTTATTCTGGGGTGCATGGTGTGGGGGGTCAGACTAGGATGAGATCGGCTTTCTACCTGCACTGTTTCAGGGTCATTCTGCTGGAGCCTGCCTGAGTGTGGGTGGGTCAGTGACATAGATAATGACACCTCCAACTGCAGAAAATGGGACCAATCATGGACCTCATTAGGGTTGTTCTGCCCTTCAGGGAATTGATGCAAAACTATTACTTGATTAGCTTGACTAGTGTCACAGGAAAACTGCTTGAAAGTGTAATAAAGGATAGAATATTACTGTCTATTAATAAAATTGATTATAACCAGCATGGATTCATCAAGGGAAGGAGCTGTACTACAAATCTGCTGGCCTTCTATGAAAAGATTAGTCAACACCTGGATAATGACATCCCTTGTGACATAATTTATTTAGATTTGCTAAAACCTTCTGCCTTACTCCACATTGGGCTATTATTGAAAAGCTGTGTTTTCATAGAATTGATAGAATTATAATTAACTGGGTTGCAGAGTGGCTGACTGGCAGAAGACAGAGTCACGTGGTAAATGGTCATGTTTCAGTGGTAGAAAGTATTTCAAGTGGTGTCCCGCAGGGGTCAATGTTAGGCTTGGTCCTCTTTCACATTTCTACGGCTGCAGTGGGCAAAGCCTACAGACATTTTGCATGTACAAAAGGGATGATGTCATGTTTTCTGTCCGTGGAACAGGCTGAAGGTGTAAATAGTCTCCTTCACCTTACCCTCCTTCAAGAAATGCTTTCCGCCTTCAAATAAATATGCTTTCATGTTAGTCAATGGTTGCAGGGCACTATTTTCTTTCTTAAATGGGAGGTACAAAAACTGGAACCTGAGTAGTGGGAGGCAGCATTAGTTTTTTTTGGAGGGGGTAAGATCCACCCCTACCTCTACCTGAGAAGCTCCTAAAGATCCACCCCCACCTTTTTATGGTTCATGTGGGAGGGGCATGAGGTGGATCTATCATGTTGGAACAACTGACTATCAGAGCTGCCTAGGGCATCAGAGCTTAATGTTCAGAAGGAAAGAAAAAGTAATTAAGGAGTGCCTGAAACTGCATCCTTATACAGCACTTGTGAAACTGCATCCTGAAATTATAGCACTTGAGCAAAAGAAAGCACTTGCAACCCAATAATGACAATTAAGGTATAAACCCACAAAGGAGTAAAATATGTCACCCAAAGAAGACTATCCCATATTGGATACTAGAGTGTCTGTTTCTTAAAAGCTTTTTATAACCCCCCAAATACACACAGCTGAAACACCCACCCAAATAGCTAGGGGAAGCTCTACATTTTTAACTCTCTGGGACCTAAAGTTTAGCAGTACTGTGTGAAGAGAATAAAGTCTTGTGTTTTGTGCATTTGAATAGGTTTAGTGCTTTGAAGTTAAAATATATAAATATATATACATAGTGTCATGGGTACCTGAAAAGGAAAGAGATGCTACTGAAATAAATGTTATTCTGATTATTTATTTATTTATGTGTAAGATTTTAAGTGTAGTTCTGCCTAGGTCACAGACACATAAGCTATAAAAAGTACATTTAAGGATGGATGTATTAGTCAAAGCTTGTAGTAGCAAAATAAAGCAAGAAAAATAATATATTATGTTTTTTTTCCTTTCAGTTGTTTAACCATGAGTGGCACACTAAGCTGAAAGCTTGTTTACAGGGGCAACTTGGGAACACATGGAAGTTAAGTGACTTGCTCAGGGTCACCCAGTATGCAAGTGGGGGCTGTGGGAATCAAACACAGACCTCCAGATTTGCAGCTCAGAGCCTTAAATCACTGTGCTATACTGCCTTCCTAGCTATGGCAGTCATCTGTTTTATGGTTCATGTTGTTGGTGTAGTAAGCAGCAGTGCATTGCATAGCAGGTGTAAAATGTCAATAAATAGGTCATGCAATAGATTGCTGAGCGGTAACTGAAGCAAGAAAAGTATTTAGGATAGTCAGGGCCAGATTAAGAGGGGCGCAAATGCCCCAGGCCCCCCCACCATGAGGGGGTACCCCGGTCCCCGGAAAAACACCGCAAGTTTCATTCAAAGTGGCTGCCGGTGCTTTAAATCCCTTGCTGCCGGCGGCCCCTGCTGTTCCTGTTTTTGCCAGCGAGTGTCGCCGCTGGCCGCTGCCTGAAAGACTTGATCACTGCAATGGAACGGCTGGGGGTATCACATGATATGCAGGCACTACTGGAGAGAAGTCATGTGTGGTCACGTGCTTACTCAACCCTCGCTCAATCCGGCTCGTCTCGTCTGACCCGTCGTCTGACTGACTGCGTCTGCGCATCATGTAAGTAAAACTCCTTGTCCGTCGTCGCCTGCGCAGATGTAGGAGAGATTAGAGCTGAGCAGGCGTGTGTTGGGACTGGGTATTGCTGGAGTCGACTCGTTCATGATCGCCTTCCGCCCCGGGCTAATCTGTTGCTACAGGCCTGCCACGGTGTGTATAGTGCCAACAGTAAACTCAGTTACTTAGTAGTGCGGTACAGTACTTACAAGTACAACTCTAGTGAGTGAGAGGAGGAGACTAGAGAGAGGTGAACAGGACTGAAGAAAAAAAAAATATAGCGATCAGTCATCATCAGTGACGAGGAGGTGGTGGTGGGACTCGGAGGTACTTAATGACTTTGGCAGACTGGCAGTATACCTTTGCTGTGGAGGAGCTGGGCAGACAGCACCATGCCCCTCAGGAATTCTTCCCTGCCATTTCAGGCAGCTGGCAGCAGCAGGAGTGCCAACAGATATGGGACCCTGGGGGGCAAGAACAAGCAAAGAGTTAAAAGGGGCACACAGAAAGCATCGGAAGGAGGCTGGCTTCCTAAAACTAAAGACTAGGGTATGAGCTAATGCGGGAAGGGGGAGAGCAGGGAGTAGAGAGTAACCAGCAGGTAGGCTTGGGTTGGTACCAGGGCTAAATTCTTACAGATGGTGAAATTAAATGTTAAATAAAGGGGTTGGGGGAGAGCGAGACTGTGAGAGAGAGGAACAGGCAAGGAGGTTTCAGAGGAGCTACTGAGAGAAAGTGATCAGAGGCCACCTACGGAACTTGAAGGAGAGATTCTGGGAGCAGCTAAGAATGAAAGGGAGTTAGTGGGGTGGGCCATAAAACTAGATAGAAAATACTTTAAATAACCTTCACAAGTGAACAAAAAAGGTGGGAAAGAGGTATAGGGGAAGAAATCCTGAATCTAATTGGCAAATATTATTAGAGTCACATATATGTTAGTTTGTAATAAATATAAGGAAGCACAGTATAAATTCATACACCGACTACACTACCCCCAATATGGTACACAGATTTTCTCCTGAAGTGTCCCCATTGTGCAATAAGTGTAAAATAGTGCGAGGGACATATATGCACTACTACTGGGGGTGTCTGATTATTGTGAAGCACTGGAAAGGGATAGCGCATGAAATATCAGCAATTAAAGGACAACCTATTGAATTCTCTCAAAAATCATTGCTCTTAGGGATAGAAAGAATAGACAGTGGTGAATGGGTATTATACCCTAGATGGATAAGAGTGCTCCTGGTGGTTGCAAGGCAGGGGATACAAAATGTACAGACTACAAGCTTGGATTCTACACTAGAACAATGGAAAGGACTTACTATGATGGTACTAACAGTAGACAAGCTAACATATAGCCTGAAGGGAAAGGACATCCTGTCTATGTCTTTGCGGTGACTGGGTCTCCAGAACTGCACGCAGTACTCCAGATGAGGTCTGACCATCTGTCTGTACAGAGGGATAATAAGTTGTCTAAAGACTCTCTCGAATGATTTTATTTTATTTTTATTGAATCGCACTGCGGTCTCAACCTCCTCCTCCTCCTGCCTCATAAATCAGGGACAAAAAAAGAAGGCTTAAAAAATCAGGGACAAAGACAAAAGGCCCAAAATCAGGGACACACTTAAAAGTTTTAAAATTGGTGCTATCCAGTAACCAGTAATCCAGTATCCACTCAGATTAATGCTGGCAGAATAAAGGGACTAGTGTATATATACATTTTCTGAAGAATATAAGAAGTCTGCAGCTTTATTGTTTTTGACATCATTTTATTCTTACAATCATCACTGTTTAGTCAGGGAAACACAGATTTTAGGAGGGACAGTCTGTCCCGGACAGAGTAAAATTTTGAGGTGAAATCAGGGACATCCCTGAAAATCAGGGACACTTGAAAGGCATGGACCACCATCCTGAATGAATTCTTACTCTGGGGGGTGGGGGCCGGGGAGGGGGGTAGCCAGCCAGGCCCGGGTAGGTACCATAGAAAGAAGTTAGATGAACTGGTCTGGTCTGGCATACCTCTCAAGTGTCCCTGATTTTCAGGGACGTCCCTGATTTTGCCTCAAAATTTTACTTTGTCCCTCCTAAAATTTGTGTTTTTGTGGCTAAACAGTGGGGAAAGTAAGCACAAAACAATGTCAAGCATTAAAGTTACAGACTTTTTCTTCTTTAGAAAATGCATTTTGCACTAAGCACCATATTCTACCAGCTTTCTGGGTGGATATCTCTAATTTTGAAGATGTGTCCCTGATTTTGGTCCTTTGTCCCTGATTTTTTTAAGCCTTGTCCCTGATTTATGAGGCAAGTGGTTGAGAGGTATGTGGTCTGCTACAGCCTGCATGTGATGTTCTTTCTTTTCATGTTAAATTATTTGGAAGTTCAAGTTGTGAATTAATTTCCTGACCTGCTAGTATGTCCTCCGAATACTTCCACACTCCGTCTCCGACCTCCAGTTCCTTCGGCCGCCACCTCTCCCTCTCTCGATTATTTCTCTGAGATGACGTCAAGTCGAGTGGACACTAGTACTCTCTCTTGTCTGAGTGCCCTCCCACCTCCAGAGTCCCTAGTACTAACTCCCCTTGTTGTTGCTCTTGATCCGACTCCGCTGCCCGAGGATCTGACGGCAGTTGGAACCAAAAATATGGTCGTGTTCGAATCGGCACCAGATGCAATGTCGGTAGGCAGGCAGCCAGATCCCGCGCCCCAATCCCTCTCCTGCACAATCCTCCTTGCTCCTGGACAGACTTGTACTACTATTGAAAAGCCACTGTTGTCTCTGAGTCTGAGCATATCCTCATGTTTGAATGTGTGCTCTAGGGAGGAACTCAGGGACGGGGGTCATTCTCAGAGCCTGAGCGGATGAGCTGAGGATGGGGAGAATTACTGGAACTCTGGGGTGGCTGCAACTCTGAGGATGAGGTGGGGTGAAACTGTGGTCATGAAAAAATAGAAGTCATCAGGCTTGAACGTTGAACCTAGGTCTGCAGGAGGGGAGCGGCGGGAGCCCATGCTGCCCATGAACAGCTCTTGCCTCTTCTACCTCTGACAGCATGGCCAAGCACCTCACACTCACATTCTTAAACAAGATGCCATCAGTGAAAAGAGCTACCTGGCTACATGTACAGTGCTCTAACATACCCACACTGTCATGCATAGTTAGCTGTTATCTCACCGAGCTATTATTATGACACCCTGTTAATGGTATGCCATCATGTTATATACAAATTAAAAGCCTTTTAAATGCTTAAGAACTACTTACCTCGTAGTAACCTTAGGTACTCACTCACTGGCATCTAAAATAGTGCTCAGATTTGCTACTATACCACACAAAAGACTGAACACATTTCTAAGTGTAACACACAAAAAGTAGAGCACACACCAGTCTAAATATAAGTTAAACTTATTACCACATGCCAAAAAACCTGACGCGTTTCTGATGACCTTTGAGAAAGGATGTAATTTTCATCTGAAACGCGTCAGGTTTTTTGGCATGTGTATGTGTTAATAAAAGTTGAACTTATATTTAGACTGGTGCCCTTGCTATTACAGGTGTGTGTGCTCTACTTTTTGGGTATTGTAGCACCACGTCCTCGTGCTTACTCCAAGTTTGTTTTTGGACATTTCTAAGTCTCCTATGTACCTATAGTTCTACTAGATGGGGTCTCACCAACTGTCTGTACAGGGGGATAACAACTTCCTGTTTTCTGCTGGTGTTGCCTCAAATCCCAGTATCCCCCAAGCCCTCCCTACCACCTTTCTCACATTGCTTGCGCCATCCTTTAGATCATCTGATATGATTACCCCCAGGTCCCTTTCCATTTTGTTGTTGTTCGACCTCCCCTCCACTGTGTAATCTTCCTGGGTTTTGTTTCCCTAGTGCATTATTTTGCACTTCTTTGCATTGAATCTAAGCTGCCTTACTTCTGACCATTCCTCCAACCTTGCCAAGCCCCATCTCATCCTTTCTACGCCTTTCTGCATCAACCCTGTTGCAGATCTTTGTGTCATCTGCAAAGAGGCATACTTTTCTTCCAGTCCCTCTGCAATGTCACTTATAAAGACATTAAAAGGACTGGACCCAGTACTGAACCCTGCGGTACCCCACTAGTAACCCCTCTTTCTTCCGAGTGGACTCCATTTGCAATTACCTTCTGTGGTCTTGTTGTCCAGCCAATGTTTTACCCAGGCTACCACCCTGGGGCCCACTCCCAGGCTAGTTAATTTGACTATTATTATTTTATATTATTTTTTATTATTATATTTATATTATTTAGCTATTGTCCAACAGCTCCAGGCACTGGCAGGCAGGCAGGCATCCAGGCTTGCATCCCACCTCCCACTACTTCTCCCAGAGTCCCCTCCCCTGCACAACCCAGCAGCCCCTGCTGCCCCACACACCTGACTGTGAGCCTATCTCTCGCTCTTGTTGGAACATGTGAGAGCGGGGCCAGCCCAGGCCACATCTGGTTGAGTGAGTCTGTTGTTGTGATGATCATGAATGCCAGTGCCCTGCCGCCCTGTACCCACATTAAATTTGTATTCCTTTGACTGCTGTGCTGATAACCTCCAGTCTCATAACTCATAGGGCAGCTGAGCAAGGCATAGAGGATGGATGAGCAGTGACATCCCCTATTTTGGGGGGGGAAGCTATTAAGTAGCAAGGCAAGGCTTAATAAAGTTATATTACTTACATAGCAATTGGCAATGGCATGCAAGGCATTAGTGCAGGGCAGTAATGGCATAGAGCAATAAATAAATGAGCAAATAAAAATAAACAGCACAAGTACAGAAGCATGTAAGCACAAGCAGAAAACGGACACACACACACTAACCACTGCACACTGTAATTTCTTGTTGTTGTTGTAATAGAAATGCCCTTCCTTCCTTTTGAGAGTGAATTCACATGATTTCAAATTCAACTACTTGAGTTTAAGTTGTTTAAATGTATTAAATGGAAATTGTACTTTTATTACCTCAACAACAAATTACAGACAGTATTCAACTTGAGGCTATGTAATCTGAATACTTCTTTCCTTATGACAGGACTAGAAGGCTAAGTTGAACTTACTAGTCCTGTCATAAGGAAGGAAGAAGTTATTCACAGTTTACATATCCCCCCATACCAAGATACCATATGTGGCTGATCATGGTACCCCTTACACTTACCAGGGCAGGGAGGAGGAAGTACTGCAATTAGGCATTTCTTTGTGATGGAGAACGTTGAGTTAAAGGGTTAGTGACCTACCTGCTTAACTTGACAACTGGTGTTACTGTCTCCCAAAGCAAACATGTTCCTTGCCATAATAATGCTGCTTCCCTGTCTAACTACAATGCAGTTACTCATACCATTGGAGCCCTCTGTGGTGAGGGAAGCTCTCTCCATAGAAACATAGAAACGTAGAAGTTGACTGCAGATAAGGACCGCAAGGCCCATGCAGTCTGCCCATTTCTTTTTCTATCTTATAAATGTGCCATTGTCCTTTGCTCTGTCAGTGGCCTATCTATTCATACTCATTTGTATTGCTCCCTTATGCCTATCCCATGCCTGTTTGAAGCCCTGCACTGTATTCACAGCCACCACTTCCTGAGGTAGGCCATTCCAAGCATCCACCACCCTTTCTGTGAAAAAGAATTTCCTCACATTACCCCTTAATTGGCCCCCTCTAATCTCATGCTGTGTCCTCTTGTCCTGCTATTTTTCTTTATTTAAACATGTTAGACTCTTTCACCTTGTTAATGCCCTTAAGGTGTCCCTCCTTTGCTCAAGGGTATACATATTGAGCTCTGTTAATCTGTCCTCATATGTCTTCTGATGCAGTCCCTGCACCATTTTGGACTTTTGTTGCTGCTCTCTGGACTGCCTCAATTTGGTTAATGTCCTTGTGAAGGTGTGGCTCCAATACTGCACGCAGTACTCCAGATGGGCCTAACCAGTGTCTTGTAAAGAGGGATTATTACCTCCTTTACAACTTGTGATACCCCTACTAATACACCTTAACCCCACCCCAGCCTTACCTACTGCTTTAGAGGTCTGCTTGGATGATTTCAGGTCATCAGTGATGGCATTTACAGTTCAGAGGGCTTTATTTGGCTTCAAGATACAGTATTTATTTTTCTGTTTTCTATTTTCAGAGCATTTGCTATCGAGTCTGACTAGTAAAAATAGAAGACCGCGCCTGGCCGACTTTAGTAGTTCATTCATTTTCAGGCAGAGAGGAGACTAGGAGAGTTTATCAGAGGTAAGTAAGACTGCATTTTAGTTTTCATCATCATTTTGTACTAAAATTTATGGGAATAGTGTACAGTACATATCTGTATGACAGCTACATCATGGCTTGTAATTTCAAATAAAAGCATGCTTGATACATGCTGTGTGCAACCAATAATACCAACAGGGTGGGCGGTATATTGCACCGCCACCAAGGGGCGAATGATGCTTGATGCCACAGGCGGAGGGTCTTATAGCCCTGGGAGGGTGGATATAGCTCATACCGCCCACCCTGGAGGGTGTTATTGTGCTTAGAAAATTAGGTTATATGGATTGAAAAATAGGTTGCTTGTCTTTGGGTTAAGAGACAGGTGAGCATCGGATGTGAGTGGTGGTGAGCAGGCGGCATGGTAGCGGTCATAGTCTGAAAATGAAACTGCTGTTGTTGTTTTTGGAGATCTTTATTTAGATTGTCATTTTGGTGGTGTCTGCGTATGTGTGCATGAGGGTTGGAGCTTGCCAGCTCAGTGGCTGTCTTGGTGACTCATAAGAAAAATGGTGGTTTTCAGTTTTGATTTTAAAAGTGTGACCAGGATTTCTGTGGATAATGGGGCAAAAATGCCACGTTGTCCATTGTACTGTCAAATCGTGACAGCTCAGGTGTGGACGGGGAGATAAGAAAGAAAATGTAACTTTGTGAAAACAGGCTCATTTATTTCTTTTCTACTGGCTGTGCTCTGCTTATTTCAGCAGGGATACGCATTAGGTTCATAATTTTATTGGGAGAACATGTTGTGGACTGGTGTGTGGTCTCAGCTCATTAGACAAATACAATGCATGGAGATTTGAAAATGAAATGAGGGTGTTTTAGCCAATGAGAGACCAGGTTGGGCCGCAGGACTGGGGTGATGGTCATGGGGTTGGCTGGGCTGATACTTTTAATAGACGGGCAGTTGTTGTCTGATAGATGCCCAGCTAGAGAAGTCCCTCAGCCAATCAGAAGCCTGGAATACTTTTAACCATTTTCTAAGTGGCAGCTTGAGAGGATGAATAATGGTGCTCCACATGTTTCTGATAATTTTGGCTAAAGCAGCTGTGCATGAATCTGGTGAAAATGTTGACCTATACACTTTTTTATGCTATTTTAGATTGCCACTTACCTTCTGACTTTGTATGGTACCCATTTTCCACATTTGGTTCAGGAATGAAAGAAAAAAAATGTGCGTCTTAAAATTTTGGATAGAGACTAACAGTATTGTGGCTTCCAACTATGTTGACAGTTAACTGTGTGATTACTAACAATTACTACTGTATGCAGTTCTTTTCCAATCCCTCATTTTGTTTCCCAGGTCTGACTGGGCCGTGCGGAGACGCAAAGTGAGCAAGGTTAAAGAAAATGCCACGAAGGGTTTTACAATCAGGTGTTTGAAACGTCGCGATTGCGTAAAGAGAAGCAAGATAAGCTGAATTCGTGTTGGCAAAGACACCGACTCAGTCAATTTTTCACGATTAATGCTTCTGTGTCAGCTGATGTCCTTGTCACCCCAACTAGTTATCCCTCAGCAAGTGTGAATGCTACTGTCAACTCTGAAGTTTCACAGGCACATCCTAATGCGGAATCTGATTTAGAACATTTTGAAGACAATACTGTGGTTGTCCACCAGTGTCCTTTGACTGCCACTTCCACAAATGAAAATGATGACATGTTTTTGGGACAGAAGGAGTTTATCAGCGATTCATCACACTCAGTACATGATGAATATGAATGTCGATCAACTGATCCTGCGGGAGTGGTTCCCCATACGCTCCGCCACAGTGGACTTCTGGATTGAGAAAGGACCAGACAGTTGCCAGAATAAGACTGACTCTGACAGTTACATGAAGTCAAAGCGTATTACAACCCAACACAGAGACAGCCAAAGGGGCATTTCGCTTCATGAAAAATCACATGTTCTACACCAGGCGGACTTTAATGGTGAGATGCATCTGAGGAAATGGATGCTATATAGTCCTTCAAAAGGATCTGTATACTGTTTCTTCTGCACGCTGATGACAAGTCAGAAGGATCAGTTTTCACAAGTTGACGGTTTTAATGACTGGAAAAGCGGACGAGAGAATCCGCACACATGAAGAAAGTGACGCGGCACAGAGATTGCATTCTCAGCATTTGCAACCGCTGCAAAGAATATTGCCATGTTGACCGTAGTTTGGAGAAGCAGTGTCAGGAGAGAAAGCAGTATTGGCGTGATGTATTATGTCGGGTAGTGGCTGTTGTTACTCATCTGGCTGAGAGAGGCCTGCCCTTCCGAGGAGATGATGAAATAATTGGATCAAAACATAATGGCAACTTCCTTGGTTGCATAGAATTGATAGCGTAAGTTTGATCCCTTTCTGGCCACACATATAGAAAACTTTGTAATGCTGGTCGAGGAAAGCCTGCTTACCTGTCCTCAACTATATTTGAAGAATTATTCAAATCATGGCGAACCATGTTCGAGGGCACTATTGTTAGAGAAATCATAATGGCCAAGTATTTCTCAGTATCTGTTGATTCAACGCCTGATTTAACTCACGTTGATCAGCTAACTGTGATTGCTCGATATGTTTTAAATGGTGTTCCAGTTGAGCTTTCTTGACTTTCCTGCAAATCAGCAGTCATATGGCTGAAGACCAGCAAATACCTGCTAGACTACCTGAAGACTGAAGCCATTGACTTCATGGATTGCCGTGGCCAGTCTTACGACAATGCAAATAACATGGCTGGACGATACTCTGGCATGCAAGCACGACTCAGACAAGTGAACCCTCTAGCAATATTTGTACCTTGTGCTGCCCATTCTCTGAACCTAGTTGGTTCTAATTCTGTTGATTGCTGTGTCGAGGCAGTCAGCTTCTTTGGCTTTCTGCAGAAAGTATACACTTTCTTCTCGGCCTACACACCGTTGGTCAGTGTTGATGAAACACTTAAAGAGAAAGGTGGTGGATTGACACTGAAGTCACTGTCTGACACACGGTGGTCTGCAGGTGTTGATGCAACCAAGGCACTCTTGACAGCTATGCCGACATCAAAGCTGCTCTAGAGGAAATGGCTGATGATGAACATCAGAATGGCACCTCAAGACATGAGGCAGACTCGTTGTCCCAAACAATGGAGTTAGTCGAAACAGCATTTCTTTGTGATCTGTGGAATACCATTCTTGTCAGATTTAATGCGATGAGCAAATCTTTGCAACATAGCAAAATTGATCTTAAATCAGCTGTTGAATTACTGACATCTCTCAAAACCTTTGTCAACACATTACGTGATAGTTTCGATACATTTGAAATGCGAGCACAAGAATTATCTGGCCTCTACTTACAGAACTGATCAGTCAAGGAAAAGGAAAAGAAACATGCAGTATGACGATGTGCAATCTGAAGGAGTTGTTCTAACTGGCAGAGAGAAATTCGACTGAGACCTACTTGGTTATAATAGATTGCCTCATTATGGCTTTGAATTACAGGATTTCGCTACCAAAGTGTCTATGATCGCTTCAAAGTTATAGTGGAGTCTGACGCCTTAACTGATGAGGCAATACATCTTGAGGCTCAGAAATTAGCTCAAGAATACCCATCAGACTTGTCTGTTGAGGTCTTCCCGGTGAAATGTCTCAGTTCATCAGCTTTGCAAAGGCAAGAGGTTGTGATTCACCACTATCTCGAGCATCACTACTTCATACTGAAGAACTGCAAGAGACCTTTCCGAATGTTTCTGTCGCTTTCAGCATGTACCTGTCACTGATGGTGACTAACTGCTCAGGTGAACGCTCATTCAGCAAATGGCCCTCATTAAAAACAAACTCAGTATCTACAATGCGAGATGACCGCCTCAGTGCACTCACTCTTCTAAGTATTGAAAGTGATATACCGGACAAATCAGCTTTGATGACATTATTGATACATTTGCAACTGCTAAGTCATGCAAATGCCATGTTCTAGTAGCATAAATTGATTTTGTTTTGGGGAAATTATGATGAATAGAGAATGGGGTGACAAACGCATCAGTGTCAGGGTAAGGATCCCATGGACCTTCCACCAACCAAAACAAGGGATTTTCTGGAACGCAACTTATTTCTACCTTTTTCTTTCTTGTCCTCCTCCTCCCCTGCCTGGGGTATATTCCTGATAGTTACTAAATGCAGCACATGCCCTGTGCACTATTCAGTGTAACTGTGTTGGAAGTTGTTCTGCCTATGGGACATCCTATGCACCTTTTTGGATTGACTACACTACCTCTTACACAGGGTACATCCCTATGGTTGATAGAGAAGCTGGCCCATTTTCTTGATGAAATTGTTTTTATTGACTATGTCAGACTGTCTTGATTGGTATGCCCTTTATTCTTGTGTAACTGGGCTGTTTGCACACTACCTGTAAGGATGCTGGGGTAGATGAACACATCTCTACTACCTTTGACTGTGTAGTCCAGTCCTGCAAATCCATATTCATCTAGGTTCCCTTTCTTCTAAGTTCTCCTGATGTACACACTGAGTCTTGTCTTCTTCTGGGGCCTCACCACTTTTACAGAGGTTGTCCACATTCAGGCCTGGATGAGCCACTATAATATAGGAGAAATACAGAGATTTTTTTTGTTGCCCTAGATATCTTCCATAGGGACTCCGACGTGGCCAAGTTCTGGCCCTTTTCTTGGCACCAGCAGAAGTGATGTGAGGCTTTGACACCAACAGACCCCGGAGTCAGTGCCTTATCCCTATCGCCATCCACCTCAGTGGCCAGTGAATCATCTTTACACTTGTCTTTGGCTGCTGAGTACTCTCTGTACTAGCAATTCTTTAGGCACTCCAAGATGTCACTCAAAAAAAACAAAAGGAAAAAAAAATGGGACCTCTCCTGTGCTCAGAGACTCAATAAACTGTTCTGATAATGGCTATCCTAGCTCCAACCTTAGCTCCTTTAGTACCCTGGGATGTATGCCATCAGGTCCCACTGCCTTGCCCACCCTGAACTTAGCGAGCTCTTGTAGCACCCTTTCTTTTGCGAATGGAGTAGTAAACACCTTCCAGACTCAAGCCCCCGCCCCCACCAGACCTCCCCAAAGTTTGAACACTGCCCTTATCCTACGCTGTCTCACTTTGCAAATATTATATATATTGTAGTAATATCCACCGTATGTTTATATATTCATATTCTGAAAGCACATACAAATTTGTACTATCCATATATGTGAATATGAAACATACAATATATGATTTGAGGCAGTGGCATGTACAGTATTTTTCCAGCATAAAGTGTCACTTTTACAGTAGGAAAAAAAATCAGAAAACGATAAGGAAACCCCCTAAAGTGCACCATTTTCAACCATTTTTTCCAAAATTTTCTGGGGGGGCATGCCCCCAGACCCCCCTAGATGGGTTGGGGATTTTCACATGTCATAAACACTGCACACTCATGGGCCCCCCAGAGGTCCAAGTGCCCCAGGCCCCCCAGGAGCTTGATCTGGCCCTGAGGATAGTAAAATATTCCTGTCAGAAAACTGATAAATGTGTGACATTTGCATCTCAATTTCAAGGAGGTCCTTATGGGGTGTCAATGTACAATATAAAGTAGTTATAGTTTTCAAGTTGTCTGGGTAATTGCTTTGTACTACCACTGTTACTAAATTTAAATTATTTTATGAAGAAAATTAAGTTTATGTAACTGTCTGTAAATGTATTAAAAACATTTACTTGTCCTTATAATGTAATGCATTAAATGTTGTTGCTAGGTTAAGAAGTCACATGACAACACCCAGGGCATTAGGGTTTCTGACCATAACAACCTGCCCTGTAGGGACTGACAGGTATCAGGGGTGTGACTTGGGATTGTCAACAGTAATGCTCATGTCATTCCACCCCCCCGCAGCCAGTGACAGGTATCGAGGTGTGCCTTTGACTCTTCAGCCCCAAAGTTCACTCCATTTTCTTATGCAGTACTATACCCATTTCAGCATATTTCCTTATGGAATGGGGTGAGTGTAAAACTTGAACACCCCTAGGCACACCTCAACACTTGTCTGTGTCTGCAGGGTGGGGTGAGGTGAAATGGCGTGAGCATTATGGGCAATGACCCAAAGGCACACCCCAATGCCTGTCCATCTTTGAATGGTGGGGGTGGGGTTGGCATCACTTCAGTAGTTCACTGCCATTTCTATTCTGCCTGTCTGTCTCTCTCTCCCTCTCTAGCTATATGTCTATCTAATTATCTATCTTTCTATCAATTGCAGTATCGCTATTTTAATCTGTTTCTAAAACAAACCAGCATATCACATTTGCCTGAACTCTGAGCACATACTTATGAAACTGTGCATATTTGTACTCCACTTCTGCATAGACCTCATACTTTCCTAATACTCCTGTTATCACATGCATAACCACCTTACCCTTATCAAAAGCGCCCCCCTCTGAAAGTTCCTATCTCATTTTCTCTGCTAACAGTCCATCATTACACCTAACTTCCAGACATCAACACATTGTTTAAATATAACTTTCATCACCTCATGGACAAAAACCATGTTTCTCTAAAAAAAAATAAAAAACTGTGTAAATAATCCCAAGGCGAACATATGCTGGCCATTACTTTTTCATGTACTGCCACCTTCTGTACCAATATGGGGATTTGCATGTGTTTCCCATGATGCTTTGCATTATTGGGGTATTTTTTTTTTATTTATTTGTTCTAGGATTACAAATACCTTTATTGGGGTATGTGCAATTGTGTTTTCTTTAAAACTTGGTTGTCTGGCCAATACAATCCAGGATAACTCATACCTCAGTAGCATTTGCTCTGGGGTTCTTTTGTAAACCTGTATTACTTCCTATTCCTTCCATTAAAATGTACACCTCCATATATTTTTCTAATAATGTGTATGCCTTCCTTAGAACAGAAACTAAAACAAATCTTACTACTTTCAAATCATTGTGTTGTTTCTCCATACCTCCTTAACAATTCCACACAACTTCACTAACTTCATTATGCAGCTGTGGTGAATCTGACCAGATTTTGTTATTTCAGATATAACCTCACAGCATAACTGTTGGTCTATCAAGTATGCAGATGACACAGATGACACACCATGACTGAGTCATTAACATTGCAGGAAGATCTAAATAAAGTTGTACAATGGAGTAAAAAATGGGATACGGCATTAAACCTAGATAAGTTCAAGGTAATGCATTTGAGCAGTACTAATAAAAGGTTTAAACTACAATATTTATGGTCACCAGCTTGAGAAAACAGAATGTGAAAGGAACTTGGGAGTCATCATTATGAACAACCTGGGCTCCTCACAACAAATAACTGAGGCCACAAATAAGGCCAATAAAATAGTCTGGTCGATCAAGAAAAATATTGTATCAATAACTACCTTAGTGAGGTTCTGATGCCATTATATAGATCGTATGTACAGCCGCGTTTGGAATACTCATCACAAATATAGAATCCGTATAAGGTAGGGGAAAGAAATAGATTGGAAAGGTGCAACGTAGGTATACTAAGATTGTAATAGGTCAACAGGAAAATCTTATGAAGACAGGCTGAAATCATTAAACCTCATGTCTCTTGAAACTCGTTGTGTTTTTGGAGACTTACTTTTTATGTACAATGTTATACAGGACCCAGAATTAATGTGTGAACTAGAAATAGATTTCAAGGATGTCAATATGGAAACAAGGGGTCACCCTTTATAGATGAAGGGAACAAGATGTAGAACTAATGCTAGAAAACATTTTTTTTACAACTAGAGTTGTAAATTGATGGAACATGCTTCCATATGATTTCATATTATTTATTAATTATTTATTTGAAATTTGGTAACCGGGTAAACCCACTGAGACAATGCAGTCCCTTTTTCAGGGGCAACCCGGGTTAAGGATGCAACACTTGAACACATTAGATAATATAAATACAGCATACATCAACGATAAAAAAAAATGAAACAGCTTATTTAAATTGGCATACAGCAGAGAATAGGTTCGACATATATAATATATATATACACATGTACTGGGTCCAGAGTGGGAAAAGGGAGTGACTTCCAAAGGGTGGGAGCAGAGTAAGCAAATGAACACCTGCCAATTGCTAGGCAAGGAGAGGGGGTGAACAGAAGTGGGGAAAGTGAGTAACGGAGTAACTGAGGTGAAGGCTTACATATCAATAGGTCACTTAGATGGGGGGGAGAATAGGAAGGTAAGTTTGTAGGTGAAGCAGAGAGAGAAAAACTGTAACCTATTGTCATAGTTAGGTCAGCCTATAGCAGTTAACACTTTGCAGTGGTGACTCTGAGAGTTGGTTCCAAGGGCAAATTGACCCACCCTGTGGTAAAGAACTCTAAGTTGGGTGAGAACAGAGGTTTTGGCTGAGAGGAGGAGAAAAGTATGGGGAGGAGGTGGCAATCTTATGGCAGGAGTCATGCAAGAGGAGGGGGCAAATGCAATAAAGCAACCCAAGCTTCTGGTTAAGTTTCTTTGTGATCACTGTTACATGCTTTCCAAAGGAGAGACAAGGATCCAGCAGAATACCAAGGTATTTGAATGATTTAATGGATTCGAGGGAGTCACCTGATATGGACTGTATAGGGAGTATATGATTGGAAGCAACAGTCATAGTGCGGTTGTGAAATAACATCACTTTGGTTTTCCTGGTGTTGAGAACTAGATGACTATATCGCTTACATTTGTATCCTGCCTTCTCCTGCTTTATAATTCTCCTGGGTCGTGCCTGAAAATAGACAGTCTCTGTCTAGTGGACCTACCTGGTAAACAAAAACTAAATAAATAAATCAAGGAACCAGTTCTCAAGTATGTGAAAGTCAGCTGCTAGGTTCAGATTAAGCCATTGAATATCTGTATGGGACCGTTATAAAATGGCGTCATCGGCATAGAGTTGTACTGAGGACCCACCGCAGTGCAAGGAAAGGTTATTTATAAATAGCAAGAACAAAAGGGGCCCCAGGATGGAACCCTGTGGAACGCCGTGTGTTATAGTTCTGAGAGAAGAGAGGGCCCCAGACAATTTTACCATTTGGGAGCAGCTCGATAGGTAGTTTTGGACCCAGGATACAGAATGAGGGTCCATGCCCAGCAGGTGTAGTTTACACAGAAGAAGGGTATGATTAACCAAGTCAAAGGCCTTGGTTAAGTCTACAAATATGGCTCCAATAAATAGACCACTATCAAGAGTTTAAAATATCAGAGGTCACCTTGGTAAGGGCCATTAGGGTGCTGTAATTCTTTCTAAAACCATGCTGACAATCGTCCAAGAGAAGTAAGATTCCAGGTAGGATTGAAGCTGGTTGAAGATGAGACATTCTTGGATCTTAGCAAGTGGGCAGAGGATCAAAATAGGTCTAAAGTTTTCTACTACATGAGTCCCACCCTTATGTAATGGTACAACAATTGCTACTTTCCATTTATCAGTCACACACCCACTGATAAGGGACTTATTTATCAGATCATGAACGGGTGTTGCAAGGGCTTGGGCACCCAGCTTTAGAAATCATGATTCTATGGGGTCAAAGCCAGGAGAACCATATTCCTTTAGCTTTAAAAGCAGATGAAGAACTTCCTTGCAAGTAACCTTAAGGTGAAACTCAGGAAAAGAAAGAGGTTGCATATGAGGGAGAGAGGAGGGATCAAAGTCGGGGGGGGGGTGAAGTGGGAGGTGTAACTAGAGAGGTCAATGAAAAAGTGGTTTATACCATCTGAAATGGACAGTGGATCGGAGAGAGTAGTATTGCCAGCTTGTAAGGTGCTAGGGAATGTGGGGGAGTGGCTTTTAATGAGTGTATTGATTTGCTTCCAGAATACTTTTGGGTTGCTGAGACTTTCAGTTTGCAATGTGCAGCAGTATGCACGCTTGGTGCTCCGGAGTTTGTTCTTACATGTGTTTCGGAGTTGTCTGAAGGTTTGCCAATCAGAGGGGCTACCGCTCTTCTTGAAATTTTTCCAGGAAGAATCACGCTGCATCATATGCATATTGGCAAACAGTAAGAGTGAATTCAAGGCAAAGTTGAATAAATATATACTACCAGGAGGGGTCCTGAGGTATTTTGCATAAGAATGGAGCATTCATGGGCTAATAGCCTTTCTATTCCCCTTTTCCACCCTAGTATGAACCAGACCAGTTCCTCTTGTGATCAAAGTAAGAAAGTGCAGTACAGTAGTTGGTGACCTGTGGCACTGAAAAATTGCTCCTTTTGTATTGTAACTAAAACAGAAGCATCTATAATATAGGACTTTCTTCCTAAAGATGTTTTATTCCAGCTTGTCCTGCGTAAAAATAAAGATTTTTACTACTACTGCTAACTACTGGAGGCGGCGGGACATGTTTGCCAAAATGAATGAGTGGTGGACCTCTATGTTTCTGATTACTGCTTGCAATAATAGTTTGTGAACTGCAAGGCGGGAACTTCACGAGAGGTGCATAGGTGAGTGACAAACCTTTTGGGAGTGCAGCAGCACAAAACTGAGGGTAAAGGTTGAACCTGTGTGCCCAGTGCTTGGGTGGGGGGGGGGGGGACTATAAGTGGATTTGGTGCTTGGGGGGATTGAAATGTTCTTGTGTTAGGGGAGTTGAACCACTGTGTATGGTGTAGGGAACATTATTAAAACTCAGTTCCGCTGTGTCAAAACCCTCCCTACCCTGTGGGCACTGTATAAAAAAACAGCAACAGTGAGGATGGATGTAGTCCTGAAATGAAATGCAATGCAATGCAACCAAAGTGTGGAGTAATGCTTGTGCAGCATTGTTGATATCCAGGGGGCTAATTGTGTTGAGTTGTTTAACTGTTATACGGGGAAGCTTTGGCCATTCGCACTTTCTATCACCTGTGAGACTACCACTGTGTTAGGGTACCATGAAGGAAAATTAACCGTCTTAAGGAGGGTTCCACCCCTAGCGGTGCTGGGGGAACATAATTCCTTTAGACCAAAAGTACCTTAGGAAGGAGCTGAAGGAAAGAAGTGAGTCACTGGAGGCAGAGGGGAGGATGACATGAGCAAAGAAACAGAACTTCCAAATGAGGCTATAGGAAGCTAGTTTAAATAGCCCAGAAAGGGGAAAGGGGTTGGATGCCCCTGCCTATTGAACCACAGGCATAGCCTTTTAATTCAATGGGTATATGCAGCCATAGTGTGTATTAATTTGTGTACAACGTTGTTGATAATCAGGTGCCTAGTTGCATGACTGAGTTGTTTGACCATATGTGGCCATTCACAGTTTCTGTGCCCTCTGGGACTACCACTCTGTCAGGTACTGAGAAGGCAAAGGCAAAGAAACTCTCTTGAGGAGGGTTCCACCCTAGAGGTGCCATGGGAACACAATTCCTTTAGGCTAATGGTGCCTTAGGAGGGAGCCTAAAAAATTGCAAGGCAGGAGCTGCAAACAGACTAATTTAGTAATGACATAAAAAATTGATAGCTTCTGAGGACTGATAGCAGACAGAGACATGACTTCCTGAAGAAGAAAGGGAATGGCAGGATTGTAGAATGAAAAAGTAAGCCACCATCCAAGCACAACACAATGTGGAAATCCATTAAGGTAAATTCCTTAATTAAAATATTAACAACCAGTACCAGCTCATCTTTGGCACTCAGAGAAAAAAAAAACGTAGAGGAAATCTCTGGGAATTTATAATTTCAGCTGCTGCTCATCTTGGCAAGGGTAATTATTATGACAGCTTAGCTTGCTAATTAGGAATTCAGTTCAGGGGAAGGTTTCAGAGGGCAACTCTTGCTCTGTCCCTATAATGGGATAATGCTGTGCTTCTTCTGTGAGTTGATCTCTGCAACTAAAAGAAGTTCTCCCATGAAGGATGCCCACCCCAGAAAGTATGGAATGATGAGAAAAGTAGCCACTAAAAATGCCATCTTTCAGTCTAAAGACCATGAGGTGACCTAACCTTGAATGGAAACTAAAGGAAGGGGATACAGAATTGAATTAGGTGGTCCTTAGGCAGGCACAGGGAGAATAGCTTTCAGAGATGCTGCCAACTTGGTTTGCACAATTAAAGGAGCCCATGTGGGCTTAAGGCTCCACAATCACAGCTGAAGTCTTAAATACTACTCTGTGAAGTGCCGCCAAATGTAGGTCTGCATGGCTAAAGCTTCCCTTGAAGCAGTGGACCTTACAAACCAGTAGGATTGCCGAGAGGTATCATAGAGACAAGCGGCCTACAGAGAAGGGGCCCCTGCCCAAGATGAGGGACTTGCCCTCAAGATGCAAACTTCAAAGGGAGCAAATGAGCATGTCTACCTACAGGGCAAGCCCTGTGGGCAAGATTTTGACAATATGATGATGGTCCATATGAATGCATTCCTACAGCTTGATGGCATTTAGGCAGAAATGGACTAAATGAAGGAATGATACAACTGAGATTGACTGAATGATAACTTTTGAAAGGAACAACCGAAACTGATGGAGACTAAAATGAATTACAAGGTTCTGGAAATATGAATGTATATCAAAGGCCAAAATCATAGGTAAAACTCAGCCACAAGCAAAAACCAGAAGCTGTAGCACACTACGACTGAAGTGAAAATGCTGAGGCTGACTGACTGATAAACCAACTGAAATGACTGTCTAGCCACCCCCTTCCCAAACGTCTAGGGGATGACTGAAATCATTGATGAACTGGGGAAGGGGGCCTACAGCATAGAAGCCCTTCCGAAACTGCACAGCAAGAAAGGCAAGAAAAATAGCTTATCTTACCTCTCAATGGCTTCTTAACTTCTGAAACCCCAGGTCTCCACTCCAAATATTGCAGGAAGCCCCTTCTTTGGAATCAGGCACTCCACGATGAACTGCAGCCACGGCTCTCCTCAGCCCCGAACCCCCAGCAGGTGCACGTTTCTTGAACAGGCGGCCTCTAGGAAATGCAAACTCATGGACTGATTCAAAACTGAGGATTTATATTTCATTTACTCCTATTGTTCCACGTAAAAGTACCACTCCCTATTTCTTCCCCAAATAAGCACTTTATTTACACCTGTGCCCAAATGATCGCAGGGCCACAGGGGGCACCTCCTCAAGCATAGCAGCTGCATGGGGCTAGAACCTTTCACATATGCTACAACTGCTGGCAACTCCAAAGAAGGAGAAAGATCTTATAGACAGTTACTGCAAGGCAATACAGTTTTTTCCCTTGGAACACAGGTGTTTTACCCGAACTAGAACTACTTCTCTTCAAAGAAGCACAGGCCCCACATCTCTCTGGTGCTGGTAAGACACCCTAACCTTTGTTCATACTTTTCCTTTTCCCTGGTCAGGCCATGCCTTCAATCGATGTGGAGAAGTGAGCAGCTTCTCCCACCTGGTCCCTGGACCCAAACACCGAATCCTTCAGGGATTCCAAGAATTTTCTCCCTCTGACCAGTCCCTGATTGACCCTGGGAGCCTTGATTCACCTGTAAATACTTCCCTTTGTGCAGCCCTCCATACCCCTTTCCTACCATGGAGCTGCAGCCAATATGGGCCTAAATGCCTGATCATCAATGGAGGCCCCGGGACCTGCCCAAGACACAGGCATGGCAGACCCACAGTGTACCCAGGCTGCAGCCCACGGCCCACTGTCACACCCTGAGCTGCCCTGCTACACAAAGGGTCCAGGGCCTTGCCACAAACCAGGCCCTCCGAGCATCTCAAGTTCTTCGCTGGTACTCTTGGCATCCTATTACCGAAATTCCCCTCTAAGATGGCAAACTAAATGGTCCCCGAGCCTTAACTGCGTTCCACTGTCAAACTCCTGAGCTTGCTATATGCATCTGGCCAGGAGCAATCCTTCAAGGCCTGTCTGAAGGCCTGCGGCCCGCCCGACCCTTGATTGATCAGCGCCCCAGGACCTGCCCCTCAAAGCTGGCCCCTTACCAGGTGAAAGCTCTCCTGTGCCCCCTAAACCACCTGGGCCACCCTGCCACACCGGGTGTGGAAGGGGACCACTGCCATTGGCCCCTCCCATGTGGGAACTCTGCCACAACTCCTGCAGCCCTGGCATCCCAGGCCAACACCTGCATGGGATCACTGGGGTTTACTTTCTCCTTAAGGCCCTACCCTCTCCCTCTCACCAGGCCTCACTTCAAACTTGCCCCGGAAAACCCCAACTCCCAAACGATGCTGACCTGTTATGTGGCCATCCTCCCTCGGAGCACCCATTTCCTTTCCTATGCCATATTGCTGCACCCACTTACTCTGACTACTCACTGGGGGGGGGCCCCCCCTTAATAGACCCAAACCCAGACTGCCGAGCTTCTGACTTGTCTGCCTCTCCTTCCACTATCTCAGCCAGCCCCTCTCAACTTCCGGATCCTCCCTTTTTTATGTCCCTGAAAAAACCCTGCTCTCTGCTGCCACCTCATGGCAACCAGCAGAAATTACCCCCCCCCCCCCGAGTACCAATAAATCCCTAAACTCTGGGGGGAATAAGTGGGAGAGGGTCCATAAAGGGAGCATAAGCCTCTCTTAAAGAGGCGAGGCTTATACTCTCCCCCACCCAGGAAATATTTCCTCTGGGGAATAATGGCAGAGGGCCCAAAATGACCTCACCCCAACAAACTGGGTATGCGCATCTCCCCAGCCTGCTAGAAAGAGAACCACCTCAATACTTTTGCCCAAAGGGGGTACCCTCCCCAAGCTACCCTCTCTAACCTATTTAAAACCCACTAAGTAAAGCTTACCTGTGCCAGGAGACCCAACACATTTTAAGATTCAAAAACTATTACTACGGATTACTAACAAGAAAACAATTATTTGTTGCTTATCTAATATTAATAATCATCAAACAGTTAAACAGCATTGAGGTAGATTTTGAAATACCAAAACCCTTGTCCCTGATTGTGCCGCCCCCTATTAGAACAAGTTGCTTTATGTACAATAAGAACATTTGAACATTCACACACCAGGCTCTCAACCATGCAATCTCACAGTCACACCCACCACAACAGTTTAAATGCAATTTAAGCTATTATTCATCTATAATGAAACTCTAAGGTAACAGTTAACAATGATCAGTCTTTTCATTTTTCATTTTAATAATTATACAATCACCGTAACCAGCTCTGATGAGCAACTTTCCTGGTACAGTCCAAGATTTCTTTATGGGGGCTTAAGTAGCTGGACCCCTACCAGGCGGGAAATAGAAATCCAGGTCCGGCTTGGTGGTTAGATCCCCAAATGAGTCTTGGTCGATGACGTAGTACTTGGTGCATGTCTCTGTCGAATCCTGGACCAAGGCAAAGTTCTTAAACAGGGTAAGTCTGGACCATGGCGCAATTTGACACATTATGCGTGCCTTCTGGAAGAGCTGCTGAGAAGGGGCACCTCCTCCTCTAGGTCGACACTTCAGTCTTTCAGGTTGTTCCTTGTAAATCCATTCCTCTCTCATTTCTTCTATGATGTCCCAATCCCTCTCTGACATGTATGGATACTCCAGAAATGGGTATTCAATTCGCAATCTTCTCCTGACCCACCTCTCAGCCTGACTCCACTCCGGAAGGTCCTGGACACTAGTCCTCCAAGCTTGTCCTGATGGCAACCATACTCCCCCTCCATACTTGATGTTTAGTGGATCACTTCTGTTCAACCCATCCATCTGGGTCCGGAGGGTCCTGGCACGAACTGGCAAATGTGGGGTATGGACTTCCATGGTGATCACCAGGCAGTGGAAAGATCGGGGGACTGCATGGTATACTTGGTAGTTCGAGAATTGGAATTTATTGCCTATAAACTTCTCCTCATCCACTTCTTCCAAGTCCTCTAGAGCCTCGGCATTCTTCTTAGTTCCTCCAGGTGCCATAGGTTGCACAGTGCCAAGCCCACTAGGGTGCAGAATTTTTGACTTGGCTCCAGCCAAGGGCTTCCATCTAACTGGCAGGGCCAGGGGGCTACCATCATACAGGGATTGGGGTGGGGACCCCCTGGGCCCTAGGGAGTCTCCTACTGGTTTTCATAGACCCCTGCCCCTCCCTCTGCCATGGGGATAGTCAGTAGCCAGCGGTGGGGAGCAGGGCAGATGTCTGCACTCCCCATCACCTATTGACTTTTCTTCCTTTACAGCACCCTCCTCTTCTTCTGCCTCAATGACCAAGTTTGGAGAAACACTCCTGGCTTTAGTTGTTTCTTCCAGGGCGCTCTCCCCCAGGAAAAGTTTTCCATTGGCTCCAGAATCCCCACTGCCCAGTGACTACAAGGAAAGGGAACCCTCTGAGACACTTGAAGGAGGTCCCCAGAGGAAAACTGGTGGGGCATGGTCAAAGATTCCTCCTGGAGCTGAACTGGAACAAATACCACACACTGGCAGTTGCACAATTCCTTCCTCCTAATATCCACACCTTACACACTGTTCATTTGCTTGTCCATTCTCTTTTACTTGCCAAAGCCAGGTCAGCAAAGAGGCAGAAACCATCATCAATGGCTCCTCTATGGGTGAAATTTCTTCCTCTGATTTAAAACAGTGGCCTGCCATTTTTCGTTGCCAGTCCATAAATTCACCCCACAATCTCCTCCATTCTGCAATTCTCTCCACAGCGCTCAGGCAATAAAAGGAATGCTCCTACTGTTTTTTTCTTTTCTCCTGGCTGCTGTTTCACAATTGTATGGCTTGCTCTCCACACCTTCTCATCCTTCTCTATGTGGCTGGAAAAACGGCATCGGCTCATAGGCTGTTTTCTTCTCCTTGCAGCCATCCACCAATCAGAGGCGTCAAAGGCACCATGTGACCAGCCAGTCATGTGCACACACCACACCAGGAGAGCAGAGGCCTACCTTTACTGCAGGCCTAGCTCCCACACCACTATGAAGATTTTAAAGTGCTCCACACAGCCTATGCGAGGTGGGAGGCCTGCCAGCAACTCGGATCTGGGGAACTCGTGGTTCAGTGGGGTTTTGGGGCACAGAGAACATCCTGGGCAAGCCCCCATGTGTAGCAACCCCCTCCCTGAATGTCTAAAGGATGACTGAAATTGCTGATGAACCGGGGGAGGTGGCCCACAGCATAGACACACTTCTGAAACTGCACAGCATGAAAGGCAAGAAAAATAGCTTATCTTACCTCTCGATGGCTTCTTAACTTCTGAAACCCCAGGTTTCCACTCCAAATATTGCAGGAAACACCCCAGGAACCACACTTCTTTGGAACCAGGCACTCCACGATCAACTACAGCCACAGCTCCCCTCTGTGCCAAACCCCCAGCAGGTGCAAGCTTCTGGAACAGGTGGCCTCCAGGAAATGCAAACTCATGGATTGATTAAAAACTGAGGATTTATATTTAATTTACCCCTATTCTATTGTTCCACACAAAGATACCACTCACTGTTTCTTCCCCAAATAAGCACTTTATTTAGTCTGTGCCCAAATGAACACAGGGCCATAGGGGGAACCTCCTTAAGCATATCAGCTGCATGGGGCTAGAACATTTTACGTATGCTACAATTGCTGTCAACTCCAAAGAAGAAAGATCTTATAGACAGTTACTGCAAGGCTATATGTTTTTTTCCGCTTGGAACTCAGGTGTTTTACCCGAACTGGAACTTCTTCTCTTCACAGAAGCACAGGCCCCACATCTCTCTGGTGCTAGTAAGCCACCCTAAAATTTGCTCATACGTTTTCTTTTCCATGGTCGGGCCACACCTTCAATCCATGTGGAGAAGCAAGCAGCTTCTCCCATCTAGTCCCTGGACCCAAACACCAAATCCTTCAGGGATTCTAGGAATTTTCTCCCTTTGACCAGTCCTGATTGACCCTGGGAGCCTTGATTCACCTGTAAACACTTCCCTTTGTGTAGCCCTCCATAACCCTTTCCTTCCATGGAGCTGCAGCCAATATGGGCCTAAAGGCCTACTCATAAATGGAGGCCCCAGGGCCTGCCCAAGACACGGGCATGACAGACCCTCAGTATACCCAGGCTGCAGCCCACTGCCACACCTTGACCTGCCCTGCCACATGAAGGATCCAGGGCCCTGCCACAACCCAGGCCCTCCAAGCAGCTCAAGTCCTCCCTGTTCCCAAAGTTCCCTCTCTAAGATGGCAAGCTGGATGTTCCCCGAGCTTTAACTGCATCCCACCATCCAACTCTTGAGCTTGCTATAAGCATCCAGCCAAGAGCAACCTTCCAAGGCTTGCCCGAAGACTTGCGGCCCACCCGATACTTGATTGATCTGCACCCCAGGACCTGTCCCTCAAAGCTGGCCCCTTTCCAGGTGGAAGCTCTCCTGTGCCCCCTAAAGCACCTGGGCCACCCTGCCACATCGGGTACAGAAGGGGACCACTGCCACTGGCCCTCTCCTGTGGAAGCCCAACCACGACTCATGCAGCCCTGGCAGCCCAGGCCGACACCTGCACGGGATCACTGGGGTTCCTCTTTAAGGCCCTACTTTCTCCCTCCTACCAGGCCTCACTTCAAACTCACCCTGGGAAACCCCAACTCCCAAACGACGCTGACTGGCTATCTGGCCATCCTCCCTCGAAGCACCCATTTTCTTTCCGACACCACATCACTGCACCCACCGACTCTGACTACTCACTTGGGGGGTCCCCCCTTAACAGGCCCAAACCCAAACCACCGAGCTCCTGACTTGCCTGCCTCTCCTTCCACTATCACAACCAGCCCCCCTCAACTTCCTGTTCTTCCCTTTTTATATGCCTGAAACCCTGATATCTGCTGCCATCTCATGGCAACCACCAGGAATTATGCCCCCAGAGCACCAATAAATCCCTAAACTCTGGGGTAATAAGTGGGAGGGGTCCCTAAAGGGAGCATAAGCCTATCTCAAAGATAGGAGGCTTACAATGGAATGAATATGAATAAGATCAGTTATTGCGCTAGAGTCAGGTGAAATTAATGAGAAATGCAGTGGAACCAAGGAGAAAAGCTTGCAAGTGGCTTGATGTAGACAGCAAGTAGAACAGACTGTGAATACAGTCTAAATACAGCAGAATAATATTGATAGGGCACAGAAATCAGAAAGCTCAATGATAACCACATTAAATAAGTAAATAGGATTGCCTATTCCACTTCCCTTGCCAGATTGGACACCATCTGCAGCTCATGCCATTTTTCAACAACCCTCTCCCCTACCCACACACTATTGTTCACTGTACTCATCCCTGTCCATCCCCTCCTTGCCCTCTCATTGCCAGGCTCACTGCATCGCCTTCATTTCCAAATATTGGTTTGGTTCCCTTCCCTCATACCTCTTCTTTCTCCTATCACAGCTCCTCTCTGCTTCCTGCTCCCTCTGTTCCAGGGACCACTCCTCACCTCCCGCTCCTCTACTGAGCAATCTGCCTTTTCCTGTTGACTTCCATCACTCTGAAACAAACTCCCCTTCTCCATCCATTACTCCCCATCTCCTGGCTCTGTCAGGTGGCAGTTGAAACTTCAACCCCTCCTCACCTGTTCTTGTTACCTTTCCTTCTGATACCTCCATGGCTATACCTCAATCCATCTAGGTTATTGTTTTTAAGACAAAAAATTAAGATGCACGAGTGGTGTTGGCCATAGCAAGGGCACAGCACCAGTGACAGGGGGCCTTCTGTTTCTTTTTCTTATTTAAAGCAAAATTGAAGCAAAGCTAGTTCCGTATAAGTTATAGTGCCCTGGTCAGGATGCTAGACTCTGCCAGCTATTGACAGGAGCCTTACTCTGTTGGAAACCAAAATTCCTTTTTGCTATTTGAGCCAAAGAAAGTAAGAAAAACAATTGAGAGTGCTCCCTGCCATTGGCTTTGTGCCAGTGACAGGACAAGGAGGCTGTTATTATATTTTAAATGTAATTAAAGCCAGCTAATTAATCACAAGTGAGAAGGCCTGAGTCTTGGTCATTGGCTGTGTGCCAGTAGGAAGATTTCATTTTTATGTCAAATTTAAACAAACAAAAGTAAACAAGACCTGCCTTGGATGAGAGTATGGGGAAAACAAATGCCAGGGAGGTAAGGAGAAGAACCCTAGAATAAAAATGTCACTGCATAATCTACAACTAGTAGCTGCTCTGCTGTGCTGGAAATTTTGTCTATAAGTTTATAGGGGCGCTAGGAGGGTCTCTTATGGATATAAGAGTGTCACGTCACACGTTCTTAGGGAAGAGAACTGCCAACTGAAGGTGAGTAGTTCTGGTACCCTAAGGATGCAAGAGCCAAGACTGTTATATCCATAAGAGACCCTCCTAGTGTCCCTATAAATTTATAATAGATTGTGACGTGATTAAAAAAAATAGCATTTTTGCGGTCCCTTTCTGTGGCCCGAGTGGTGGTCATCAAGAAGCTCATTACAGTGCTCAGTGCATGCGGTACTCTTATGGCAATAAGAATATCTCACATGCTACTGAAGGAAGTGCTGTGATTGGTAGGGGGCACTCCTGTGATCTATATTGTGAACAAAATGTTCCACCAAGCACGAAATGCACCATCTCAGTCTCCATCTCCACAGCAGAACTCCTTACAGTTACAAGCAGCACTGGTACTTCCCAAAATGAGGGAATAAAAACATTTACCAACACAAAGCGCACAGTTAAAGGAGCCTGTGAAAGCCAGGAGGAATCTGTGACAGCTGCCCTCAGAAAAGTATAGGTACTGGTAGAGTAGGTAGTCACTGTGTTGAAACAAACTAAAGAAGTTGCAGGTCCCACTTGCAGTGGGCTTCGAACAAAGGCCACTCATGTTAAAAAATGTTCATAATGATTCCACAAGCAATAGCAGTGATACGGATAATAATTATAACCATGAGAATTATAAAAAGTATGCACTGTAGGGCAGGAGGCTGAGAACATTATTTATTTTACTTATTAATACTAAAAATGAAAATGCAGTTAGTGATAGTGAACCAGATACTGCAGTCTGAATCATTTCAAATCCCAGTTTGAGACGGATCCAGTTTCGGAGGAAACCACGCAGGAACAAAATGTTCATATGCCTGGCACAAGCTACATCCAAAGTGTAAAATTATTTTCGTCTTGACCAAAATAATGTGTCATGCTATATGCGCACTGCATAAAAAGGTCATTAACAGAGCTGGAAAGTGAGTAACCTCAGCACATAAAATATGATATAGCACTTACTCCAACCACAACCAAACCTGAGAACAAAGTTAAAGGCAATGGAGAAAGGGGATGGCGGTTGGCAGAGGGACACACTACCAGTATGAGTGATTCAGTCTGAGACCCAACATCTCACAGAATTTTCTTATACAGATATTTTGCAGATTCTCAGAACTAACCACAAGGTGGCGCATCGCTCTCCAGCTCTTGGAGTAGTACAGTACCTTCTCTTTCTCTGGTCTAGAGCATCTCCACGCTTACAGGGTCAGGATCGATCAGCCAAAGGACAGATTTTACCTACTTCAGCTTCAAGTACCCCAGCAGGCCTAAAACAGTTAAGCATGAGAGAATCATTTGAAATGTCTTTCAAATATGAATAAAGTCATCCAGGGGCACAAAAGCTAATCAAGGCAATCGCAACAATGACAGTGGATTTGTGTCTCTTCTTATTTGTAGAAGCTGTTGGTTTTTAGAATCTAATGCACACTGCAGTGCTTTGCTAACCAGATGCCATCTTAATACTTTTTTATTTCCAGAAAAGCCATAACAACTACTGCATGTGCCGTAAATTGCATAAATAGGTTAATCATTCTTTAATGCAGGCTTTTATCCTCCAAATATGTACACACAATGTATTCCACGTATCTACTTCCTTGTCTCTGATCTGTATTTTGTACTGTATGTATGTCTTACCGTGCCATCTTTATGGCCCAGGTCGTGCCTGAAAACGGTCCCTGGGATCAGCACACTTACCCAGTAAACAAAATATTACCAACTGATATGCGGACAACTAACCAGGCTGTTGACTACGTGACAGTGACTACCCACTGGGCTTCCTTTACACACTCATCTTCCTCAGTATCCAGCCACAACACTAGCAGCAACATGTTGCAGCCTTTCAAATTATAGCCTGCTCTGTGAATACTGTAATTGCATTTGAGAAAGATCACTCAGGCTCAAACTTATTTAATGAACTAATCAGACAGTGTCAGGAATGGGTGCCACCTGTTGGCCTGTTGGCTGGCTTTGTAGCTTCTGATGATAGGCAGCTTAGTACATTCACACATACTGCAACCCATGTTTTGCTCATACCCTGAACTTGGTGGTGAATGATTTTCTTAAAGAGCTAGTGTACTGTCTAACACTAATACTGGTATGAGTTTTCGAAAGCAGTCTACTATTAACTTCTATAACTGAGGTACTTTTTCTTTTCCCTTTGGTTAATTACAAGATTTTTTTGCCTGATATTAGTTGATGTGATGTGTGGAACAGTATTCTGCCTGGAAGCGGACATATCTAGGTCTGTTCCTACCACTGCATCATCAGCATTGTGACCTAACTGTCTGTGACATCACAGCTGCTCAAGAAGAGCCACTTGGTAGCTGCCAGGTCAGTCACCTGTGATGTCACTGTCAGTGAGGTCACAGTGCTAATGATGTGGTGGGAGAAACAGAACTAGATATGTCAGCTAAAGGTACCTGGCAGAATGCTATTCCACACATGTAGGATAACACTATGGCATAGAAAACTTTCCAATGAGCAAAATGGAAAAAGAAAGATACTTTAAAAATAAAAAGTTACAGCTGACTATGTCTTCAAATTTGTAACATTTTTCTTGCATGATATGTTTAGTTCTACTAGCTCTTTAAAGAAGACTGAGGTATGCAGAATAAGCTTGCTGTTGCCAGCTAAATGTGTGATCGTTTTAGCTGCTCAGCAAAAGCTTCATCATCATCAAATCTGTATTTATTCAGGCGAACATCATTGAGCAAGGCTCATTTACAAGATGGACCTGATAAGGTCAAGGTTCAACAGTTGATACACAACAGATACATCATACACTTATATAAGACAGTTATACATACAGGGGAAAATAACGTTTATAATCACAGTGATGTACAGTAAATTCACATAATAAAAAACGGTTACAGGAAAGTTAAGCTAATATTTACAGTGTGTACAGTATATACATATCCCAGTGGGGGGCATGGCAGACACTCAAGACTGTACAGTGCTGTTTAAAGGATGCAAATGGAATGATATTGGACAGTTTTACGGATTTTTGTAAGGTGTTCCATGCTATAGCTAGAGAATAGCTGATTGCTGCCCTCCCTAGCCTGGTGTTGAATTTGGGCAATTTGAGCAGGATGATGTTGTTGCTTCTTAGGGCATAGGAGCTAGGAGAGGTCTGGGTGAAGCAGTCCAGGATATAGTTTGGAAGTTTTTTTGACAACGCTCTGTAAATCCATAGTGCTGCATTTCTGTTCCTTCTAAGGTGAAGGTAAACCCACCCAACTGCAACATAAAGAGAGCAATGATGAGTATTAGATGGCAGATCTGTAATGAACCTTATTGCTCTATGATATAAGGTATCCAGATTTTCTCCAAGTATAGTGCATAGCTGGGGGAGAATGATTGGAGAGGATGTGCTGGTGGAGCTTTGATTTGTGAACATCATTGCTTTAGTTTTCTTTGCATTTAACAGAAGCTTTTTCTCGAGTAGCTGATATTGTAGCAAGGAGAATTCTGTTTGTAGGATTTCACGAGCAGCTGCAGGCGAAGGGTTGCTGACATACAGAACAGTGTCATCAGCAAAGAGGTGTACAGAGGAATTGGTAAGGGTTGAATCAATGTTATTTATATAAATGGCAAAAAGGATAGGACCCAGAATAGAACCTTGGGGGACTCCTCTTGACAGTGGTTTTAATGGGGATAGGTCACCTTCAGCTTTTACCTGCTGTGACCTACCAGTGAGATAGCATCTGAACCACTTAAGGGAGGATGGATCTAGGCCAATGGAGTCCTGCAGAAGAGGCTCAGTCTTCCATACCATCAGTTCATTCACGAAGCAATTACTTGTTGGAACTCAACCCTACACAATAGTTTCTTTACACTGTGTAAAGCAGTATATCAGTACACAACGGAACATGAGACAGGGCAGGAAGATGTGATACTATGTCCTACATAGTGGTCACTCATGACAGTCCATTTCCAGATACTGAAGCCAATCGAGGAATCCACATAGGTTCACAGGAGAATTACGAGATTGAGGGTCTAGCCCATTGTGATCTCGCCACCTACCTTAGGTGGTAATCTTATTTTGATTCATCCATATATGAGTCTAATTTTTGTTTAAATTGGTATAAATTTTCACTTTGCATAACCTCATGTGGAAGGGAGTTCCAAACAGAAATTATCCTCTGAGTGAAAAAATTATTTCTCTTTGAGGTCTTATAGTGTCAGTGGCTCAGTAGGTAGCACACACTCCTCTGAGGCTGGGAAATCAGAGGGCTGTGGGTTCAGTTACCACATCTGGCACTTGGGTTAATATCCCAGTACTGACACTTTAGTGCAGCATGAGAGGGGTGCTGCACTTCTGAGGTGCCGTTTCGCATGAGACGTTAAACCGAGGTCCCATCTGCCTGGATTGGTGGCAGTTCAGGTGGATGTTAAAGATCCCATGGCACTTATCAAAGAGTAGGGGAATTTCCCCGGTGTCCTGGCCAAATTTCCCTTATTCACTAAAAATACCACCAACAGCTTAATCTGATTCAAGGTCAGTTGGCATTCATCTGTATCCCCCTCCCCCGGGTCGTGCCTGAAAATAGGCAGGATTTGTCTAGTGCACTTACCCGGTCAACAAAAACTAAATAAACAAAAAAATAAATATTTATATTAGCCCTTAATTTCTTATTATGAGATCTCATTGTACACACTTAAGGATGCCAATCCAAATATATGGATTCGAATAGAACTTTGTCTTTCGTAACCCTATAGATTAAACATAGGTCTACTCTCAGAGAGCAATATTCTAGTGAGTAGAGATTTAATTTTTTTAGTCTGTCTTTATAAGAGAGACAACTCAAGTTCACAATGTGTTTAGTGAATCTCCTTTGTACTTTTTCTCTAGATCGTTTGTCTTGTGCTAATGTTGGAGCACAAAATGAGGAAAAATAATCACAATTAGATCTCACTATGCTACTGTACAAGGGAATTAATACCTCTGTCTCCCTGCTTTTTATATTTTTCAGAATACAATTAATTAAGCGATTACATTTTTTGACTGTATTGTTTAAATGTTTGGAGAATTTCTAATTGTTTATGATAAATACTCCTAGATCTTTTTCAGAACTTACTTTGCTTAATAAATTGTCATTTATAACATAATTAAAGCAATTATTTTTTACAAAATGCATCACTTTGCATTTTGCATAGTTGAAATTTAATTTAAACATATTAGCCCAGTCAGAAATAAAATACAAGTTTGCCTGTAATTTTTGAGCACATACCATGTCATTGACAAATCCTCCCAACTTAGCATCGTCAGTGTATTTATTTAGCCATATTCCATCTGTAGTGTTCATACTAGCTATTAGAATATTAAATAGAATAGAGCCCAGGACACATCCCTGGGGCACTCCACTAGTAATCTTAGTCCAGGGAGACTTATACCCTCTGAGAGTAAACTGCTGTCTTCTATCAGTTAACCACAATGAAATCCAGACAATTACATGCTTATTTAATTCAATTTTAGTTAAACAGTCAATTAAGATTTTATGTGACACAGAGTAAAAGGCTTTTTCAAAATCGAGGAAAATGATATCCACAGGGAAATCTTGATCCAGTGCTTCACTAATAGGTTCAAAGAAATTAATTAAATTTGAACGGCAAGATCTTCCTGGTTGAAAACCATACTGAGAAATATCTGACTGCCCTTGGTTCAATATATGGGTGCTAATTTTTTGGGAGGTAAGCTTTTCCATTATTTTATCTATACAGGATGTTAGACTTATAGGTCTGTAATGTTTCATTTCCTGCTTTGATCCACCCTTATGAATAGGGATCACTAGGGTTTCTTTCCATTCTTTGAGGACCACCCCTTTTGCAATGGATTCATTAAAAAGTAACGTCAGTGCTCCAGCTAGTTCATATGATACTTTTTTTAGAACAAAAAACATGAGAAGTCACCTTTTACAGTGGCACATGGCCAAACTCTACCCCTGATATGTGTGCTGAGGAAGAAATGAGAAATACAGAAGCTATGATTTCAACAGGAACTTGAAGAGGGAGAAGTTCATCATCAGCTGCTGTTGCTGCATCAGCAGGTGACCTTGTAGACCACATATCTCTAACAATGGTAATGGATCCTAGAATTAGGAGATGCAAAATTCAAAACATTATATCTTAGTCACAGTGCTGGACCCTCAATTTAAACACAACCTAACATCTTTCCTTTCACATCATACAGGCTCTAACAAACAGGGAAACCTTCTTATTATGAAAGTTGTAGCTGAAATGAGAAGTAAGACAGATGGGAAATAGAAATACAGAACTCTGATGGTAGAAAAAGGTGTTATGGTCTATCGAGTTTGACCTGGTTGTGGTGTGTGCCCTTTAGGATTCATTCCTGTCCATTCCGCATCTCCACCCTCCCCTGCTTTCTTCACTGGACCCTTGTCTCTGTCCCACCATTTCTTGAAGCCCTCCACTGTTTTTGTACTATCTAGCACAGATAGATTGTTTCACCACTACACCACTTTTTCCATAAAATAGTACTTTTCAGCCTCCCTCGCTTGAACTTACCCCCCACTAGTTTACAGCTGTTCCTCCTAGTAATCTTGTTGCTACTGACCTTGAATAGCTTGCATAACATAGAATCATAAACAATGCTGGCAGAAAAAGACTGATGTCTCATCTAGTCTGCACAAACAGGTATCCTTACCTCGCCCCTTGTATTGTGACTTGTCCTGGTTGGGGTTCCACCCCCACATCCCCCATCGAAACTTTCACCATACTAGTTCCACTGGGTGTAACTATCGGACTGCTTACTCTATCCCAGCAGTGCTTGAACCCATTTATAACTTTTGTCCCTACCACCCCTGCCAGCAGACCATTGCACAGCCTACCACCCTCTCTGTGAAGTAAAACTTCCTCACATCCTTCCCCAATTTCCCTCCTGCCAACTTCCATTCATATATTCTCATTACTGACTCCCTGTTCCTCTTGAATAGGTCCTTGCAGTTCACTTTGTTTCTTCCTCCTGGGAAGCTGTAAGTTTCAGTCATGTTTCCCCTCCAGAACAGGGCACAATACTCCAGATGTGGGTTAAGTTGGGCACTACTACCAAAGAAATGGATGTGGCAGTCATTATAAGTGTCTCCCTGAAACAAACTAGTCATGTAATTAGGCCTACAGTAAGGCAACCAGAATGTTGGGGTGAATTGGGTAGGGTTTCGATAGTAGGAGAAAGGAAATGTTATTGCCCCAGTATAGATCACTGGTGAAGCCCAATCTGGAGTACTGTGCCCTGTTCTGGAGTCCACACCTGAGGAAGGACATGGATAGACTGGAGTCAATGCAGCAAAGGGTCACCAAAATGATTTGGAGCCAGTAGGGCAGATGCTATGAGGAGCGACTAGAGGCCCTGAATATGTAATTGCTGGAGGCCAGAAGGGAGGGGAGGAAACATGACTGAAACCAACAAGTTCCCAAGAGGAACAAACAGAGTGAACTGCAAGGGTGTATTCAATTGGAACAGGGAGTCAGTAATGAGGAAGGCATGAATGGAAGCTGACAGAAGGAAGGTTGGGGAAGGATGTGAGGAAATGGTGCCTTAAATGTATTATTGTTTGTTACTCCATTGTACCCTTCCCCCCAGGTTGCACCGGAAGACGAGCAACTTGTTGTTCAGCGTGCTTTTCTGGTGAAACATTTCAATAAATAATAAAAATAAATAAGTTTTACGTCACTGAGAGGGTGGTAGAGTTGTGCAACGGTCTGCTGGCAGGGGTGGCAGGGACAAAAGTTATAAATGGGTTCAAGCACAACTGGGATAGAGTAAGCAGTCAGTTATACCCAGGGGAATTAGTATGGTGAAAGTTTCAGGGGGGGATGTGGGGGTGGAACCCCCACCAGGACAATACAAGGGGTGAGGTAGGGATACCTGTTTGAGCAGACTGGAATGATCAATGGTCTTTTTCTGCCAGCATTGTTTATGTTTCTATATGATATTTCATTCTAAGGTTCTTTTTCCCTTTGCACATCACCTTGCACTTCTTGGTACTGACTCTCAACCACCTTATCTGTGATCATCTTGTAGACTTTGCTGGTCTTTCTGCAACTCCTACACTCCCTCTTTGCTGTTTAACCTGTTGTTGAACTTTGTGTTGCCTGCAAAGAGACACATCTTGTCCTGTATACCTTCCACTATGTCACTAATAAACATGTTGAAAAGGACAGGCCCCAGGACTGACTGCTGTAACACCCTGCTCTGCTGCCCTCCAATCCCTTGGAACCACCCCAGGGCTGTAGCAAGCTATTGAATAGCCAAGGTTTCGGCTTGTTACAATGTCAGTTCCCTGAGCATTCTCAGGTGTAACCCATGTGGTCCTGTTGCTTTATTTTGAGGACTGTGAGGCCTTTTCTTCCCTTATCTACCATCATTTCTAACTACCTTATTCTCCCTCCCCCGCTGCTGCTGCTGCCTTAATTCCACTTTTTGGCAGAAGCCTGTTGTCCTCGACTGTGACTACTGAGTAGAAGTAGTTGTTTAAAATGATTACCTTTAATCTGTTGACCTATACTGCCCTCCCTCCCTTCCTCCCTCTGTTAAACTAATAATCCCCCCTCATCTTCTTTTTTTCCCTGATGTACCATTAGAACTCTTTCTCTCCTCCCTTGACTACTTCAGTAATTCGCATCTCTAAGTATGCTTTAGCACCCCTGACTGCCTTCATTGTCTCCTTCAGTTTGCTTTAGTACTGTCCCCACTCGTTTTTACTTGGCACTGGTTCTACTTGGTGAAGGCTCTTTTCTTCCCCTCACCATTTCCCTTAACATCCTCTGAGAACCAGGTTGGTCTCTGGTATTTCCTCCTCTGGTGCTTATTTACCACTGAGGCTTTTTAACTAAAAAAATACTCTCCATTGTAATCTTGTTTCTTCAGAGGGATCACTCATTATGATTAAACTGAGGCAGTCAGCCTCCTGTGTTGGGCTGCCCGGAGAGATGGAATTATATGCAAATGATGGAACTCTCAATTGGCTAATGCCAATTTCAAACTGCTGCACTCTGAGTGCTTCAAATTCTTACGTAACCTAAACTGGGTATAAGACCCACTATCTAGAATAATATTTCTATAAAATAATTGTTTGCCCTCCCAGGTCAAAAAAATATCCCAAGAGGTAAACCTAAAAAACCTGAGACCACAAGGGAACCAACTGGTTAACAAAAGGTGAGTATCTAACCTGACCTATATGGAAAAATATCCTAAAATAGGGATGCAGAACAACTTCCATAGGTTTTAGTAGAGGAGGCAGGTTGGGTGCTTTAATCATAATGAGTGATCCCTTTGAAGAAACAAGATTACTATGATGAGTAATTTTTTCTTCTAACCCCAGGAATCACTCATTATAACTAAACTGATGCAGACTACCAAGGAGTACCTTTGGAGGTTGGGCAGAAAACCTATTTAGGAAACAGGTTCTGCTTCTGCAGCATTGCTGTACCAAACTTGGCATCACTTCGGGATTGTAGATCCAGGCTGTAATGCTTTGTGAAGGTGCATACTGTTTTCCATGTAGCTGCTTTGCAGATTTCCAATAGTGGAGTTTCCCTTGAAGCTGCCACTGAAGCAGCTGTGCCCCAGTGGAATGTGCTCTCAGGCCCAGGGGAGCCTGTTTGCCCACTTTACTATAACAAAACTGTATACATGCCACTATACAGCGAGCAATTGTACATTTTGTGGCAGGTCTGCCCTTACCTACCTCTCCATAGGTAAGAAACAGCTGTGTCTGACCTGGTCTGTAAGATTTAGTTCTGTCAATATAGTGGCTAAGTGCCCTTTTGACATCAAGGGAGTGAAGCCTCCTTTCTGTAGAACTGCAGTTATCTGTAAAAAAAGACAGGTAAAGTGATGGACTGATTTAAATGGAAATCAGACACCACTTTGGGAAGGAATTTTCTATTGGTCCTGAGGACCACTTTATCCTTGTGGAATGAGATGCAGTCTACATCCGTGCACAGGGCCTGTAACTCATTGATTCTTCTGGCTGAAGTAATAGCAACCAGAAACACAGTTTTCCAAGTGATATACTTCAAATCTGCTGTTGCCATCACTTCAAATGGGGCATTCATGAGCTTGGTAATGCAGACATTCAGATTCCAGACTGAAACTGGTTCCCTCAAAGGAGGGTACAAGAGGTTAAAGCCTTTAAAATGTTTCTTGAAGACTGGATGAGAGGCCATGGATCTCTCTTTACCAGCTGACAAATAAGCTGAAACTGAAGCCTAATGAACCTTGAGTATCGAAGGCTTCAGACCTAAAGAATGCAAATGTGTCAGGTAATCCAGGAGAATGGCTAGGTCAGCCCTGGATGGGTCAACACCCTTACCTGTACACCATATGGAAAACCTCTTCCACTTAGCAGAGTATGTATTTTTAGTGGAACGTTTCCTGGAACCCCTAAGTACTGTCAGCACCTGTTCTGACAGTTTAAGATTAGCATACTCTAAGTCCTCAAGAGCCAGACCTCGAGCCTTAGTGATTTGAGGTTTGGGTACAGTATCCTGCCCTGAGAGGATGACAGTAGGTTGGGCCTCCTGGGCAGATGAATTGTAGGTACCACTGATAGAGCCAACATGAGTGAATACCAGTGTTGCCTCGCCCAATCTAGTGCCACCAGTATCATTGTCAGCAGGGTCCTGAATATCAGTGGAAAAGGAGGGAAGGCACACAGAAACTTCCCCATCCAATTCAGTGCTAATGCATCCAGGGGTAATGTGCCCCTGAGAGGAGGCCTGCAACAGTATACTGGTAACTGGTGATTTTCTACAGAGGCAAAGAGATATATCTCTGGAGTGCCCCATCATCTTCATCTGAAACTCGAACTGAGTATTTGAGGATTCAGACACCACTCATGGTGGTCCTGACTTATCCTGCTGAGTGTATCTGCCAGCACATTGTCCTTTCCTGGAAGATGCGTGGCTGATAGGGATACCTTCATGGAGTAAGCCAGGGACCACAGCCTCATTGCTTTGTGCACAGTGGGGCTGACCTGGTTCCTCCCTGTTTGTTGATGTAATACATAGTAGTGGTCTTGTCTGTTCTGACCTGCACCACTTTGTTTTTAAGATGTGGAGCAAATGCCTGCAGGGCTAGGTACACTGCTCTGAGCTCCAGCAGATTTATGTGCAACAGGGATTCTTGAGGAGACCATGTGGCACTTTCTGTATACTCCAACATGTGTGCTCCCCAACCCAGAAGGGATGCATCTGTTGTAAGAACTAAGGAAGGTTGTTCCTTTGTGAAAGGCACACCTACCCGAATGTTGTGCACGTCCAGCCACCACTGCAGTGCCTGTAGCAGACTGTGGGTGACTGGGACCAGTTTGGACAGAGGATCTGTCCTCTGCGACTAATATTGTCTCAGGTGGAACTGGATGTCTCTCATTTGGAATCTGGAACCTAGTACCACAGGGGTGGAAGCTGCCATGTAGCCCAAGAGCCTGAGGAGTTCTCTGGCTGGTTTGGATTTTCCTGGCACAAATGAGCTTGCAATCTGCAGAAACATAGAAACATAGATTCTGACGGCAGATAAGGACCGCTTGGCCCACCCAGTCTGCCCATTTCCCTACCTAATGGATAAGCTGCAGATCCTAGTTAACCAGCAGCCTACTTCTTCCTACCCCGGCCCCCTAGAATTGCCTTATGACTGTCCCATGCATGCTTGAATTCCACCACTGTTTTTGACTCCACAACCTCCTCCGGAAGGCCGTTCCATGCACCCACAACCCTCTTTGTGAAAAAATATTTCCTTAAATTACCTCTGAGCTGCCCCCCATCTTCAAATTGTGCCCCCTTGTTCTTGCACACCTCTTTTTTTGAAAGATGCTACCCTCTTGGACTTTGTTGATTCCCTTGAGATACTTGAAAGTTTCTATCATGTCCCCCCTCTCCCTCCTTTCCTCGAGGCTATACATATTAAGCTCCTTAAGTCTCTCTTCATATGTCTTCCGGTGCAGACCCTGCACCATTTTAGTTGCCCTCCTCTGGACAGCTTTCATCCTGTCTATGTCTTTGCGGAGATTTTGTTTATCCTGTCCTGTGGCAGGAAAGCTCTGCCCATGCTGGTGTTTAGTTCTGTACCAATGAACTCGAGTACCTGAACTGGTGTTTGCTGAGACTTCTGTTCATTCATGAGGAAACCCATGGATTCCAGAGTAGACTTTGTTGGTGCTAAGGCCTGCTCTACAAGTTTTAGAGTTGGACCAACTACTAATCAGTCATCAAGGTAGGGAAAGGCTGACACCCCTTGTTTTCTCAGAAACGCCACTACCACGGTCAAACACTGTCATGGCCCTTGGGGCAGAAGTAAGACCAAAAGGAAGGGCCGCAAACTGATAATGTCCTGAGGCCAATCTGAATCTCAGGAACCTTCTGTGAGAAGGTCTGATGGGGATGTGAAAATAAGCGTCCTTTAAATCTAGGGAAGGTAGCCAGTCTCCCTTTTGTAAACTGGGAATGATTAGTGCAAGAGTGACCATTTTGAATTTTGGTTTCAGAATGTGTCTGTTTAGAAGTCTTAAATCCAAGATAGGTCGTCAATCCCCATTTTTCTTTCTTGTAAGGAAGTATCTGGAGTAGAAGCCTTTGCCCCGCTGGTTTAGGGGCACTGGCTCCACTGCCCTTGATTGCTAGCAGATGTTTTACTTCTGTATCCAGCAAAATTCTGTCTGCAGATGTAACTGGTGCAAATGTCATTGCTCTCAGCTTGGGGAGAGATTTGAAGCTGAGTACCAGACCCTGGCTTACCACCTTCAGGACCCATTTGTCTGTGGTGATGGAATACCAATCCTAGAGGTAATGAGCCAGTCTGCCACCCACAGGTGGATTTATGACAGGGGATGTGACCTGTACTAGCCTGTCAGGGGTTCTGAGTGGGCTGTGCTTGAATCAGAGGGGAAGGAGAAGCTCTTCTCACGGCTCTCCTGCCCCTTCCTTGAAAATATCCTCTAGGCTGTTGCTGCAGCTGAGAGGCCTGAGCTTGGAAAAATGGTCTGGGATAGGATCCCCTACCCCCGCCTCTCCTAGTTTGGGCCCTATAGGATGTGGAAGGCCTATCCTTAGAATTACTTCTATAGGTGGCCTTATATTCTTCTACCTTCTTCATATAGGCCTCTGTTTTGTCACCAAATAGAGAATTTTTCTCAAATGGAAAGTCCATCGCCTTGGCCTGGGTGTCCAAGGTCAGGTTTGTGACCCTGAGACAGGCAAATCTCCTAAGGGAGACAGATAGTGCCATCAACCTGGCTGCAGAATCGTTAGTATCCCCAGCTATGCGGAACTGGTATTTTGTGGCATCTAGAGCAGCTCTTGCTGTATCCTGTAGGTCCACTGCCACCTCACCTGGCACTCTGTCAGCCAGGGCTAACACTGCATTCCAGAGTGCCTTCTGGTATTGCACTGCATAAGCCATATAGCTGGCCTGTCTAAGTATGAGAGAAGCAGCCATACACTCTTTTTTCCCCATTGCATCCATCTTCTGAGAATCCTTATCTGGAGGATGGGTAGCCAAGGGAATTCCGACTTTGTCGCAGGCAGCAGCCTGCACAACTCCTTCAGGGTCAGGGTGGCTGAATAGAAAATCAGTTGTTGTCCTATCAAGCTGATATTTCTTATTAGCTTTTTTGTCAACCCCTGGAACAGAATTAGGAGTCTGGAATATTTGTAATGCTGCCTTTTTCAAGGACTTATGCATAGGCAGTAATAAACGTTTTGTGGAGGCTACCCCATTATGTCCAAGAATTCTGCTTCCTCCACATCCTCCTCTGTCTCCTGCAGAGGGAGGTTGAGTGTTTCCACCATGCTTTTAACAAAAGTATAATGTGAGGCATAATCCTCTGGACCCCTGGGGGGGACTGAACTCCTGTTCTGGAGCAACCTCTGGATCTGTCAGTTCTTCCTCAAAATCATCATCATCCTCAGGAAAGGAGGCCTGCAGTTCCTGAGAAGGTGGAACCTGCACAGGAACTGGGGCAGTTGGTATTGGAACCGAGACTGCAGCTTGTAGTGCTTGCAAGACCTGTAATGCCTTGGCAATGTCTTCAGCCGAGGGCATACCAGTTTTGTCAGCTGGGAGCTCCTTAGCCTTCTCAGCCAGAGGTGCAGTGACATGTTTTTCCTTACATTTTTTCTTAAGTGGAACAGGTTCAGTCCCTAAGTCCACTGACCTTTTTGACTTACCCTGCTCAACTTTATCTGATCCTTTATTAGGATCCTTGGCTTTACCTCCATCCTTTCTTGTGCCAGAGGTGGAGGAACCACTTTCACCAGTATTAGTAGAAGCAGAGGCCATCTCTTCCAAATGTTTGGACCTTTTCTTGAGAGTTTTAGGACAAAATGTTTTACAAATATCACAGTTTGCAAAAATATGGCTAGTGCCCAGACAAAAAACACACAACGAATGTCTGTCCGCTTTAGCTATGATCTGACCACAAGACTCACGCAATTTGAAACCAGTGGGTCCTGTGCATTTCTTAGGCTTAACAACAGGAGCAACTCAGTATAAGCCAGCACTACCCACCACTGAAAAAGGCAAAAGACAAATTGTAAATGTCCAAACAAAATGCAGTTTAATGATACAGCTTCAAACACAAAAGGTATGAAATCCACAGACCTTAAACATGCTGATTGTACAGGCTGGAAGAACAAGGGCAGGGCCCAAGTGACTTCTACCGGTTTTGCAGTAGCCTCTTCAGGAAGTGTCTCAAGATGCTTCAACATGGGCAATTTAAAGTACTCTCTCAAAGGAGACCACATTCAATTTTTAAATATGTATATTAATAAATGAAAAAAACTCAAAAAATACTACCAATGTGTTTTACACAGTACAAATCAGGTAAAAAGAGGGCCACCCTTCAGATTAACAAAACAAAATAATACATATAAATGCACAAATATATAAACTAAAAATGTGCATAATTATTTTATATCAAATCTAAATCACCCCAGCACCATACTTTTTGTACATATGTATACATGTCTCAAACATATATAACATGAAACTAAAAGGGACTTACAGCCCTCATCTAACCCTCAGACAGACATAAGTGAAATACACCACAATGGGTACATATATAATACTCTGTTATAATATATTGTATATTATAGCCCCATCAGGATAGCAATGGTGCCCCGTCTGTAGCAATCATGTGAAAGGGCAACAAACTGATTAATTCATTCAACTGTACATATCTACTGATTACTAATATCATTCTATATCTATGTAAAGTAAATCTCCCTCATACACAGAATAGCTATCATATTAAACTGTTCCCAAACCTCATGAGTTTAGTAGATAAAGTTAAACATTTTTAGTTATGAAGATACACTGTTAAATCAATATCTTCATTTAGACCAGGTAATTCAAGTGTACCCAATGTAAAAATCCAAAATGGCTCTTTCTTGGTTAGAATCCTTTTAACATTGCCACCTCGTGGTCCCACAAATGCATGGTCAATACCGACAAAAAAAAAAATCATGACCACCCTGATGCTGAACTTCCTGTAATTGCGAACTTAAGGTGCACTTGCAATCTTTTAACCTAATGGAGCTTAAATGTTCCCCTGTCCTAGTCTTGAAAGGGTGAGTAGTCATACCTACATAAAAAGACCCACAACAGTAGGTAGCTAGGTAGATAACATTAGTAGTACTACAATTAATGAAGTGACGAATTTCATATATCTTGGAATTATTTTTAGAGGAAAGAATCTTAGTTTTGGTAACAACCTTACATTGTATACATCTGCCACATCTGAAACACCCCTTAGGTGTTGAAGGTATCCATCCCATGGAGGATGGTTTATTGTATGGTAAAAAACGATGTGCTAATGTTTCCTTCAAGTTTTTACCTTTCTTATAAACTATTTGAAACTGCTGCTCCACCACTTATTTCATGGTGGGTTCTGTGGCTAGAATGTGCCAATATTTTAACAAAGTATTTCTAACATCCCCACTATTAGCCCCATATTTAGTAATAAATAAAACTTTGTCCTGAGTGACATCTTTCTTTTCCCTATATTGTAACAATTTCAATCTTGGTATCTGTTCTGTCTGCTGTCTAACTCTATTTAGATGTTCCATATTATAGCCTCTGTTCACAAATCTGTGGCATAATTCCTTACACCTTTTTTCACTAATCTTGGCATCAGAGCAATTACATTTGACCCTGTAAAGTCGTGACTTGGGGATGTTGTTGATGGTGTGGCGGGGATGACAGCTGCTTGATAATAAAAGATTATTACAATCCGTCTCCTTCCGGTAAAGATCTGCAATGATCCCCCCATTTGGGTCCTTAGCGATATCTAGGAACAAAAAATGTATCCTAGCCACCAAATGATTCACTGTAAACTTTAAATTTGGATTTGACTGTTCCAAATACTGAAAAAAATCTCGCAGCTGTACAACGTCTCCCTGCAACACCATAAACACATCATCAAAAGAGTGACGCCAAAGATCTATATGATCATAAAATGGATTTTTTGTTCTATCATAAATAGTCTGTTGTTTCCATATGCCTTAATATAAATTGGCATATGTGGGGGCAAAAGTAGCCCCATTGCAGTTCCCTTAATTTGCATATAATTCCATCTCTCCGGGCAGTCCAACACAGGAGACTGACTTCCTCAGTTTAATCATAACGAGTGATTCCTAGAAAAACATAGTTCTTAATGGATAAATTATTTATATTTACTGGTTAGCTACAATAAACTACCACTGGTAGACCCTTGGAAACTCTATAATTCACACTTGCGAATTACGGAGTTCCGTAAACCACACTCACCACAAATTGGCATGAGTCTCCCACATCCATGCCCAGAAAAGGTGTCCTCATGATGGCGGTCCGTTGGAGCTCCTCACAGGAACCGCCAACATACACGCTTCTTGGCAACACATGCTTCTCAGGGATCTCACAGGAAAACCGGGTACACTGAAAAATAAAGTCCCTCTAAAGAAATACGAAAGATAATGGCAAACACATCGCATTTTGAGCCTCCAAATGAACTGGAAAGGCTGAAGTTCACAGAAGACCAAGAAAAAAAAAAACACCTTGAAGAAAACACAAAAGCGATGTAGCACTGCTCACAAAATATGTCGAGGAAACAGGTAGACAATAGATTTTATCACTCTCCCTATGGAACAGCTGGACAAATTACTAGACAATTTTATTTTAAAAATTAAAAAGTCAGATGGCTCTAACTACTTGCCTTGTACAATAAGAAGTATTTGTGCAAGCATTGATAGATACCTGTCAAAATGCAGGTACCCAACTTAACCAGTAGTAACCAGCAAATATAAAAAATAAAACAGGGGAAGTGGTAATTACGTGTTTTTATGCACACCCTCGTGTGTGATGCCCAAGATAAACCCCGAGGTGTCTATAGTACATCACACATACCGAGAGTGCGCACCTGATTGTTCAAACCAACTCAAGTTCCATAACCTAGTTTAAATAATTACCATTCCTACCAGGCATAACTCGCGTGCCCAAAACCATGCACTTCTTGACTAGGTGATCACCAATAGAGAGGAAAAGATGCTCCTATTGGGGATGCTATCGGATGCCATTAGAAATCACTCCCCCACTTACATGGTCTGGGCTATGAAGACCAAGCGCCTCCCCCCAAACTGCTCTCTTTCTGTAACTTCAACCACCCAGGTATTCCCTCCTTCCCTCCTTGAGGATGTTCAGGCAAAAAACTGGTCAACCTTATATACCCTCTCCAATGTGTCTGAAGTCGAGAGATTCTTCACCGCTGCACTCGTCTATCTCCAGGAGGCTGATAAACAAACTGGATAGGCTGCTCATGGGGGACAGGGTGGTAAACTGGGTTAGATACTGGCTAACAGAAAGGAGGCAGAGAGTGGTGGCAACTGGGGTGTAGTCCGGGGAGAGGGGGTGACCAGTGGGGTGCCTCAGGGATCAGTCCTGGGGCCAATCCTGTTCAATGGGAGGGTTTGTGCCTCAGGGATCAGTCCTGGGGCCAATCCTGTTCAATGGGAGGGTTTGCCCGAGGTTCAATGTGGGGAATAGTTCATCCCACAACCTCCATTTAAGCCCTCCTCTAATGCACCTCCATTGCTTAGGGAGTGTTTTTTGTGTGTGTGCTCCTGTCTCTGGTGTCGTTTCCTTCCTTGCCCTCCACAGCCACTCCAGCCACCTCTTTGCTCCATTCCCTATCCTTCCTTCCAGTGACCTGGGGTTTGTGTTTCTGCTGTTCTCCTTTTGGGTTTTTCAAGTTGCCACATATGACACTTACAGCACACATTGCACTAGAGCAAGCACCTGGTACACTGCTAACACAGGCAGTAATTGCTGACATCGATGTGTAAGTAGGTATGAGCAGTTCTGGCCAGGACAGCAAATATCGGATTCGGTACATGATTACTTGTTGCTACAACAGTCTTTGGGGGAGAAACGGAGATACTTCCTTCAACTAATTCAAGCAGAGGAGGAGAAATATGACTTTGCAGCTGCAAAGCTTCAATAAGCTGTTCTGATGCCAGTTCTTGCTGCGCCATTACAAACCCAACCCATTTCAATCGTACAGGACACTGTGCTGCATACTCTGCCTCCCGTACCTGTTTCAGAGAACCCAACCGCTGTAGCACGGACAAATAAACAAAGAAAATCCCTAGGAGTAAGGTGTTTGGGAGGGCGACAGTAAAAAACTGCAACTTCTGTAAATAAGTCCTTTTAAACTGCAACTATGCAGGAAAAACTTAAATGGCCAGCCATGGTCCGTGTCCACTACTTTGTTGAATGCTGAGTGGGTTCAGACTCGTGAACAGGGACTGGATTCCATACCCAAACAATCCTGCAGTGCAGGCTTATAGCACTCAGTCTATTACCACGGAGTATGCTGAAACTGTAAAAGGGGTCACATAAAGCAATTAATACTGAAATGAATTTATACAGAACTGTAATGCCAGAGGGCAGTGCAAGTAAACTGGTTCCTAATGCTTCTGACAAAATGGGGGCCCCTGACCATCGGAAGAGGAGCCTGGACCTTCTAATTTGAATACAAGCATTACCAATTGCATGCTGGAACACAAACAGGAACATAATAGATTTTTCATATCACAGTTGCTTAGACTGTCAGACCTCTTTCAGACTAACAGTGAACCAGCTCCTTGGAAGAATGCTTTTAGATTACTAAACAAAGGAGGCTTGGAGACACCCCCAAATCAAGTATACATCACCAGAACAGTATTAAATGACTATTTAAAAATCTATGCATTGGAAATTTTTGCCCTCATACATACGGATGAATACCTCCTACTGGCTCTACCCTGCCAGTTCAATATTCTTTATGTCACCTGGCATCTCGCCAACAGGAATCATGTCGACAGCAAGTTGTGGTCTACATGATTTCTGTGTGTCTCACGGTCCTGTTTTATCAGGGGCCTTTGCCCCTTGAACCCCCTGATGTGGGGGGCTCTGCACCATGCCCCCCCATCTTTAGGATTTTAAACTCCACTCGGAGTTGATTCGGGGTGGGGATGCAGGACCGGGAGACAACATGCCCCTGTCTTGGGCACACCAACATAGTGACCTGTCGGCAAAGTGTCGATTTTGCCAACAGGTGTGTATTTCACTGTGCAGGTGTCACCGTAAGGGTGGCATACCCCTCCAGCTTACTAGCTTGACATCCTTTGTCCCGAACTCCACTCGGCAGCATCAAGTGCAGGTTAGCTCACCCCAACTACCAGGGATGGGAGCCTCGTTTACATTCTACCGAGTCTAACCATACCTTCTCTACCTCCTACCAGTTGCTGCTTCCCATCGGGAACGGAACTACTTCTTACTTACCAACCTGACATCATCAAGTGCAGGTTAGTGTGCCCTGACTACCAGGGATGAGAGCCATGTTTGCAATCTACTGAGTCATACCATACCTTCTCTTCCTCATGCCAGTTACCAATTCCCTTCGGGAATGGAACTATCTCCTACTTACCGACTCGACATCCTCTGTTCCTAACTCTGCTTGGCAGCATCAAGTGCAGGTTAGCTTGCCCAGACTACCAGGGATGGGAGCTGTGTCTACAATCTATAGACTATTACTATACCTTATCTTCCTCATACTAGCTGCTGCTTCTCTTCGGGAATGGAACAACCTCCTACTTATCACTCTGGCATCCTCTGTCCCTAGCTCTGCTTAGCGGCATCGAGTGCAAGTTAGCTTGCCCCCACTACCAGGGATGGGAGTCATGTCTACAATCTACAGACTGTTACCATACCTTCTCTAACTCATACCAGTTGCCACTTCCCTTTGGGAACGGAACTCCGACTCCCCTTGTACCCTCAACATTCTGACTAGGCCTGGCTGCCCCAAGTTGCTGTCATTCCCCTCTGCCATCCTTGATGGTTGCCTGAGTCTACTGTCCACTGCTTCTTCTCATATGTTCTCAGCCTGTTACCAGCTGCCGCTTCCCTTCTAGTGCAGGACTTTTCCAGACCTGCTTCTCTATTTTTACCTTGCCTGCTGCCTAAACTCATCATCCTCTCTACTGCCTTCCCTGGCCGGGAGCCTAACTCTGGCTTGGACTGTCTCCACTGTTTGCTGCTATGCCGCTGTGCTTGCCCATTCTATTCAGGACTGGGACTTCCTCCACCAATTTATCTCTTCATCCTACACTCCCTAGCCACACCCAGTCTGGATCATCTTGCTCTGCCTGCTGTTTCCCCGCAGAACCAGGACCTCCTTGGTTTGTTTGCGTCCATCCTGCCAGTTTGCCACATCCCTTCAATATGGATCCTGTTGGCTCATTCAGTACCTCTCTCGTTAGAGGTCAACTGCCCCATGGAATTCTTTGCTGCAGGTCACCTTTGACAGTGGCACATGGCTAAATTTTGACTCTGATATGTGTGCTGAGGAAGAAATGAGAAATGCAGAAGCTATGATTTCAACAGGAACTTGAAGAGGAAGAGGTTCATTATCAGCTGCTGTAGCTGCATCAGCAGGTGACCTTGTAGACCACATATCTCTAACAATGATAATGGATCCTAGAATTGGGAAGATGCAAAATTCAAAAGATTATATCTTTAGCGACAGTGGTGGACCCTTGATTTAAACACAATCTAACATCTTTCGTTCTACATGGTAACAGCTCTAACAAACATGGAAACATTCTAACTATGAAAGTTGCGGCTGAAATGAAATGTCAGACAGATGGGAAATGGAAATCTGATGGTAGAAAAAGGTGTTAGTCTACCAAGCCTGACCTGGTAGTGGGGTGTGCCCTTTAGGATTTATTCCTGTCCATGCACATTCCCCATCCCCATCCCCATCCCCACCCTCCCTGCTTACTTCACTGGTCCCTTGTCTCTGTCCCACCATCTCTTAAAGCCCTCCACTGTTTTTGTACTATCCAGCACAGGTAGCTTGTTTCACCACTACACTGCATTTTCTGTAAAATAGTACTTTCTAGCCTCCTTCTCTTGAACTTACCCCCCACTAGTTTACAGCTGTTCCTCCTAGTAGTCTCGTTACTACTGACCTTGAACAGCTTGCATAACACAGAAACATAGACAATGCTGGCAGAAAAAGACTGAAGGCCCATCCAGTCTGCCCAAACAGGTATCCCTACCTCACCCCTTGTATTGTGACTTGCCCTGGTGGGGGTTCCACCCCCACCCCCGAATTCACCGTACTAGTTCCCCTGGGTGTAACTACCTGACCATTTACTCTAAGATGAATAAACAGAGTGAACTGCAAGGGCCTATTCAATAGGAACAGGGAGTCAGTAATGAGAAGGCATGAATGGGAGTTGACAAGGGGAGGCTGGGGAAGGATGTGAGGAAGTTTTACTTCACAGAGAGTGTGGTAGGGCTGTGCAATGGTCTGCTGGCAGGGGTGGTAGGGACAAAAGTTATACATGGGTTCAAGCACTGCTGGGATAGAGTAAACAGTCAGATAGTTTCACCCAGGGGAACAATTATGGTGAAAGTTTCAGGGGGGATATGAGGGTCAAATCCCCACCAGGACAATACAAGGGGTGAGGTAGGGATACCTGTTTGGAACAGACTGGATGGACCAATTGTCTTTTTCTGCCAGCATTTTTTATGCTTCTGTGTTTCTATATGATCTCAGGGTTCTTTTTCCCTATGCACATCATCTTGCACTTCTTGACATTGACTATCAACTATCATTTTTGTGATCATCTCGCTAGACTTTTCCTGTCTTTCTGCTATTCCTGCACTCCCCCTTTGCTGTTTAAAATGTTGTAGAGCTTTGAGTTGTCTGCAAACAAACACATCTTGTCCTGTATACCTTCCACTGTGTCACTAATAAACAGACTGAAATGGATAGGTCCCAGGATTGACTGCCCAGACACCCTACTCTGCTGCCCCCCAATCCCTTGGAACTACCCCAGGGCTGTAGCAAGCTATTGAATAGCCAAGGTTCCAGCTTGTTACAATGTCAGTTCCCTGAGCACTCTCAGGTGTAACCCATGTGGTCCTGGTGCTTTATTTTGAGGGCTATGAGGCATTTTCTTACCTTATCCACCATAATTCCTAACTACCCCATTCCCCCCGCCCTCGCTGCAGCTGCTGCATTAATTCCACTTTTTGGCAGAAGCCCGTTGTTCTTGACTGTGACTACTGAGTAGAAGTAGTTGTTTAGAATGGTTACCTTTAATTTGTCAACCTCTACTGCCCTCCCTCCCTCTGTTAAACTCTCAATCCCCCCCCATTTTCTTTTTTCCCTGATGTACCATTAGAACTCTTTCTCCTCTCCATTACTCCTACAGTAACTCACATTTTTGAGTATGCCTTAGCACCCCTGACTGCCTTCTTTGTCTCCTTCAGTTTGCTTTAGTACTCTCCCCACTCCTTTCCTTGGTATTGGTTGTAGTTGGTGACGGCCCTTTTTTCCCTCACCATTTCCTTTAATATCTTCAGAGAACCAGGTTGGTTTCTAGTATTTGCTCCTCTGGTGCTTATTTACCACTGAGGCTTTTTTTTAAAAAAAACATAGTGCTTAATGGATAATTTATTTACATTTACTCCTGGTGGTGGCCACTCTCTGAAAAAAGTCATACCCATTTTAGAAATTACCCCTATCCTTTTTTTTTCTGAAAAAAAAAAAATGGACCCCTTTAATACAGAAACATGGAGTCAGTTACAGCCTCCAACCCCTCTTTTAGCTTTAAGTGAGGAACCAACGTGATTATGGGTTTGCATCAAATGTACACATAATGTTGTTAAGCAGTAATCAACTGTGTGTAAAAGCTTGCTTACATGTTTTGAATGTATGCTTTCTTAAAGATGTTTACAGTGCTTTCAAGTAATTTAAACAAGCCTGGTTATCAGTCCTGTAGCAGAAAATATACCCAGGTTTATACTTTCCATTATGAGGCCTTTGCCAGGCTTATACAAGCTTCATGTAGACCTCATAACAAAGTTGATACCCCCCTACCTTGACAGCATGATACAATTTCACCCCAAACTGTACTGTAGTAAATACACTAAGTTAATGTATTATACAGTAGTGGAACAGCCTGTAGTAAAATGCTCTGGTGAAAGTATCTCATAAGTAATGAATAAAAATCCAGAGACCAAATATGTTACTGAGTGTTTTTATTGTAAACATATTTATTTATTGAATTTATTGTTGGTCATCACTGGACTAGAAGTTCCCTTTTTCAGAAGGCAGAGGGAGAAGTGGATGATAAAGCAACTGAAATTGAACCAGCTTAAGCTGTTGATGGTATTTTTAGTGAATGATAGAAATTTGGCCAGGACACTGGGGAAATTATCCTACTCTTCCTGCAGGGGGCGCTGGAGTGCTGCAGGAGGAACAGAGACTCTCAGAATTTATCTGACCATGGAAGGGGAAGGTGCTGTTCGTGGAGTTCTGGAGAAGGAGCAGAATCTTGTTGAAGTTCAGGGTATGGATTCAGGACACCCTGTATTAAGCACTGTTTCTGATGACTTTAGAAACCAACCCCTTATGTCCGTGGATACAGAGGATTTACAAGAAGAGTTGTGTTTAAAGCAGGATTTGGAGGATAAAAAAAAAACAATAAGTGGATATGCTGACAGAAGCAGAAAGAAACTTTCAGGTAAAAACTTATAAACTAGATGAAGAGAAGAAACAAAAATGTTCTTTGGCCAACCCATTATTAGATTCTAGAAAAAGATAAGTGGTACAGCTCAGTCCAGAGTCTTTGTCTGGAGTAGCAGAAATTGCCTCACAGAGTAATTCTGGTACCCAACTCTCAGAGCCCAGCTTTCCCTTTTCAGTCTCACCACCAGGTTGGATACCTGGTGCTGCTTTACAGCAAGCAGGGTGGTTATTTGCGGACAATTGATGGATTCCTGATCCCTCCATTCCCTTGCCAGCTTCACCACTGCCAGATTCTGGTCCGTTGCTTGATCCTTCTACGAGTGATGACCGAATTGTGCAGCAGTCTCCTTCGGTGGAGGTTAAGTCCCCTGTTGGGTGCGCTGCAGCTGTGCGAGTTGGGACAGAGGATTTGGACAAGGTAGCTACGCCAGACGCTCCTATGGGAGCAATGTTTCAAACAGGTATTCCACCGATAGTATGTATTACAGAGCATCCAAGAAATTATACTTTGGGTGATGAGCCTTCTACAGGTAACTTACCAGTGCACATAGTACCTGATGGTATAAATATTGAGGGGAGGGTCAGTTTGGAAGGACCAGCACAGCAGCCTCCCAGATCTTATGCTGGGTTGTTTCACAAGCTGCCTGAGGCTGCTAAGAGGCACTTTGTGGTTCGCCTCAGGTACAAGGGGCAGGCTATAATTTTATCAGACAGACTTTGGGTGAGTAAACACCTGATCAAAGACTCCCTGGGGTTCACAGCAGCAGAGGTCTATGCCTTTATACACACACAAGGGGATCACAGTTATGATATGAGTTTTTGTACTATGTCTATTTTGGATAAATTTTGGAACCTTTATTATGAAGTTAAAGATTCTGGAGATTGGAAAGAATTTATTACCATCCCCATTACTAAGCCAACTATCAAAACTGTTACTGTGTTATTTAAGAATGCGGGAGTAGACATCAATGATATTACTTTTTGGATGAGAAGAGATGTACATTGTTTGGGCACCCCAAACCTATCACGGATGACAATGGCTTCTGGAATGGGACTGGACTTTCCGAATACAGTTAACACAAACTGATCAAGGGATACGACATCTTCCCAGTTCCCTTTTTCTGGGCAGGGACAGGGGTATTCTCTTTTATGCAGGGCAACCGAAGAGTTGCTATCGGTGTGGTTCTCTGGCACATTTAAACACTGATTATGACCAGGTCAGGTGTTTTCATTGTGGAGGTATAGACCATACTGCAGCCCATTGTTCAGCTCCCAAGCTCTGCAACTTATGCGGAGATGATGAACATGACTTTTCTGCCTGTCCTTGGGCCTCCCACAACTCAGAGGATGCCTCTGACCATGACTTTTTGTTATCACAGGCCAGAAGACCCTTTCAACAGTCCTCAGAACCAAATGCTTACACTGACCCCATGTCTTCACAGCAGGGAAGAGGCAGAGGTAGAGGTCAGGGTGTGAGAGACAGAGGAGTTTCTTCCAAACCTGACCCCAGAGCCCCTCTTGGAAGGTTACCTTTAGAAATGGCAGTTTCATCCCCACCTATTGTCTTATCAGGCCGAGAGAGAGAGATCCAGGGGCTGGCAGCCTTGCAGAGCTCTAAGATTGATTCCCTTGTTTCTCAACCTGATTGCCAACAGCACACTACTGTTGTGATTCAGGATGTTTCTGGTGGTTCTGCCTCACTTTGAGAAGTACCTGTCTTGAATGGCATGGATGAGGAATCTATGGATAATGGTGTCCTAGATTCAGGGGATATGGATATGGTTACTTTTCCAGTGGAAACTAGCATAGTGGGCCCACCCCTTTCCCCATTGCCCCTTTTGAACTGCTTTTCTGTTTTTTCATCGTGGGGGATAGAGTGAATTTGGACCAACCCATGCAACCTGAGGATACCTCCATTGGCAGGATGGAGTCAGAGGAATTGGTTGTACAGTCCCCTATTGCTCTTTCGAGAAGGAGGACACGATCAAGTACTAGGTTCTTAAAACATCCTCCCTGAGCCTACACATGTGAGGTTGGCATGCCTCAATGTTAACAGTATCAAGTCTAACTTTAAATGCACTGCCACTTTTTCTGTTTTGCAACAGTGGGGTTTTGATGTCATTTTTTTTTTTTACAGGACACTAGATTGCATTCTGTTTGTGAGATTCAACAGGCCACTAAGGAATGGGGATGGGGGACTTATTGGTCCATTGGGCTTGACCTCTGTAGTGGAGTGGGAATTTGTTTTTCGTCCCCTTCTCTTTCTGTTCTCCGTATGGTGGACATTGAGCCAGGGAGGGCTTTGTTGTTAGATGTTGTGGTAAATGCTACTCCTTGTCATTTGCTTAACATTTATGGTCCACAGTCAAAAGCTCTTCAGATAGAATTATTATCTAGACTACAACCTTACCTCCATACAAGTAGGCAGATTTTTTTTTGGGGGGTGACTTTAATATTCATTTTCAGACTCTCAGTACAGCTGGTGAACAGTATTGTGACAAGGCCTTCCTTAAGAAAGCTATGTCACAGGCGGGGTTAAAAGATGCCCACATTTTGGGGCCCACCCAGCCTAAACCCGCATTTTATAAAGGGAAATTGTCTTCTTGTATTGATTTTATTTTGTTAAAGGAAATGTTGCCTGTTCATGAAGCATTTAATCTTCCCATATAAACTTCAGACCATACTTTGGTGGGGGTGCACATTTTGTGGTCACCACCTCGAGAGGTAGGTCCAGGTTTCTGGTATTTTAATGCTAGTTTATTGAACAAACCAAATATTATGCAGGAAGTAGGTGTCATTGTAAGAGATAAGTGTACCATGATTATTTTATATGATGAGGACTTGGGACAGTGGTGGGAAGATTTGAAAGACTGTTTGATTGCTTTTTTTCAGCTGAGGGCAAAGGTCAGAGATTCATCCTCCTAGTCTAGATATCTGGTACTAAGAGATAAGCTTCAGAGTCTTCTTTCTCAACAGGTTTCACATGGCATGGATTATAGCACAGACATTAAATTGGTGAAGGCAGAAATGGCTTCTTTTCAATATGATAGACTTTGCTCTTTGCAGAGGGAACAGTCTTTTGGAACACAGGGGAAAGTGGAGTGCACTAATCCTTTTCTGGATAGTCATGGCTGTAGGAAAAAGAAATAACTGGCTGATCTGGTCTCCCCTCAAGGAGAGGTGATGAAAGATAATGTGGGGATTATGACACTGTTGGAAAATTATGTGCAAAATACTTTTGGTCATCCGGTCCCTTATCCTGAACTTACATACCAATTATTACAGGCTGCTCATCTCCCAACAATTAGTGCGGCCCAGGAGGCTGTTATGGTAGCCCCATTTACACATTTAGAACTACAGACTGTAGTTAGGAGCCTCTGTAATGATGTTTCTCCTGGGTCTGATGGTTTGCCTGGGGAGTTATATAAAGCTCTTTGGGAACTTATGCCATTAGAAATAGTGGCCGTAATTAATTATTTTCTGTCAGAATATTTCTTTCCTATACAGATGTACGATGGACTGCTAACATAGAAACATAGACTTTGACGGCAGATAAGGACCGCTAGGCCCATCTAGTCTGCCCATTTCCCTACCTACAGGATAGGCCGCAGATCCTAGTTAACCAACAGCCTATATCTTCCTGCCCCCCACAAGAATTGCTTTATGTCTGTCCCATGCATTCTTGAATTCTCCCACAGTTTTAGACCCCACAACTTCCTCAGGAAGGCTGTTCCATGCATCCACTACCCTCTCTGTGAAATAATACTTCCTCACATTGCCCCTGAACCGCCCTCTTTCTATCTTTAAATTGTGTCCCCTTGTTCTTGCAAGTCTCTTTTTCTGAAAGATGCTACCCTCTTGGACTTTGTTAGCTAATTTTTTTATATAAATCAGGGTGTCGTTCAGACTTTCAAAATTGACGTCCCATTACATTATTGAATATGGATTTCAAAATTTTGGCTAAATTATTGTGAAACAGACTTGCGGTAGTAATGGGCAATATTATAAGCCCAACTCAATTTTGTTCTATTCTGTTTATGCCATTATGCAGCTTACCAGCTGAATTCATGATGAGGGGTCCCAATAACCTAAGTTGGCAAGTTGGTGCCAAAATTCCCCAAAATGCCTGAGCTATGCACCAAAGTTGAAAAAACCTATTTATGCCATTATACAGCTTACCGGCATTTCTTCAGTTCATGGTCAGCTTTGAAGAGTTCAGACATGTTCCCAGGCCACTGAAGATCATCGCGTCAGGCTCCAGTGGTAAGTATGGGGTGAGGGTGTGTGTGGGGAGGTAGGGTGTGCAGTGGGTGAGTGCAGGTTGAGGAAGGGGATCGTAACTGGCGTGGGATGGTTTCCTTTGTTTCAGGGGAAAAAAAAAAGAAAAAGATGGCGCAGGAAGTTTTTTTCCCCTGGGCTTGCTTTCAGTACACTGGGGTGGGCTCCCAGTGTGCCACCTGCCTTTTTTGGTGTGGAGGTACTTAAGCCGATGGGGATTGGGCCCCCCGTCAGCAAAGAATGACTGTTGAGGGCATGATGCCAAGGGGGATTGGGCACCCCCTCGGCACACAACAAATGGGGGAGGAAGTTACATCATGCTGACGGGAGTGAGCTCCTCAGTCGGCAAATGAACTGGGTCAGGGGCTGCCAATAGGGGGACTGGCCACCCCCTATTGGCTTTCATGGGGCTGAGAGGTGAATGTTTACATAAATTGTTACACTGGGGAAGGTACCGCCCTGGAATGACGGGTCACTCCCGCGTTGCAGCGGAATGGCTGATGCTGCAATGACAAGGCAGACCCTTGTTACAGCGATGAAAACATTTCAACTTGGTGACACTTTTGGAAACCAGTGTCATCAGCACTCTGTGCCTCCATTGGTCCACCAGTGCCAAGCCCCCAAATGCAGTGCCTCCGTTGGCTGCCACAGTGCCGCACCTCCACAACCCGCTTCTCTCCTAAGCTGCTGCATAATGTTTCTTGCACATGAGCGCAAGCAAACATTAAAAGTCAAATCCAGACTTCTTTTGTAGTTTTAACGTTCAAATACCTTTTTATTGCTAAGGAAGCTTGAAAGACCGAAGCGTAGGAGTTATTCATAGTTGTCACTGTGTTTAGTGGACTGAAGCATTAAAAAGGTACTTGAACATTAAAACTACAAAGGAAGTCTGGATTTGTCTTTTTTCCTGAGGGATTGCTTCGGAAAATTGTTTCTGAGTGGAGTGCAAGGCCTTCCTGTGTTCTATTTAGTATAAATTCTGAGGTGGCTACCTTTGCTTTGCACCCTTCACATAAACCATTGAAGCGCACCACCTTTTTTACAAAAGTTTGCTACTTATTTTTGTTCTTTACAAAACTAAAAGTAAATACAACCCTCTGTACAAAGTGTTATGTTAACTTTAGCCTTGAAAAATAACAGTAGTTCAGCAGGTACTTTTATAAACCTGACAAGCCTAATTGTGGACCACTAAATGGGGCATCATACTTACTGACCAATAAAACTGTCATAAAGAAAACATTACGGTGATGGAGCAGTCATGCCTCTGGTACACTCTCCTCACTGGGGAACCCACTTTGGGCAATTCCTCCCAAGACATGAGAAACTTGAAACTCTGTTGGAAAGATAATGGAGATCTGCTGAAGTCAGTAAAACCCTAGGCTGTTCTATTAGTGTTTCCATTCTTGGCCAAGGAACTGGGTTTTTGGGGATATGGGGTACATGCTAAAGCAATCCACCAGCTTAACAGAAGGCAAGGAACCCAATAAAGTTGAATGGACCTTGACTTGTTTGCCTGGATATTTGCCTCCATAGGTTTTGAGGCAAGTCTGAATTGTACCAGTGATCTGACCTGGACCTACCCCCCTTTTATTTTTTGTTAAGTCCAGGTACATTTCATCTCATTTTGTTTTGGACTAATGAAAAATACACAATTTGTCTCAGTTTGGCAAAAATTCCTATCAACATCATTTTAACAAGAACCATGGCTATGACAGAAAAGTAGGCAAGGATATCTGGCTCCCGTGGATAGCCCAGCAATCGATCAAATGTCTCCTAACCCCTTTTTAGAAAAGTTAATGGTACTGAGTTCTAGAGGTTCCACAGGAACATAATACTGAGTTAAATACAGGACTAGCCAATGCTTATAGCTTATTTTACCACAGTCTGCCTAATTTATGAGAAACAAAGGGCACTTACCTAAAGGGCAATACAACTTTCACCCAAACAGAAATTTTTATAAGTCATTACTGTTAGCAGCGGCAATTCAAAGAGAAATTAAAGAAATGGATACTTTTGGATCAGAGAAATGGTACTGAAAGGGAACAGACATTGTAGAAATAATGTTTTACAGACAGGAGCACTATTTTTGACAGCATGAAAAGACCCCACTATTGCAGAGTGTTATTTTTAAATATCAGCATGAAAAGACTCCATCACTGCAGAGTGTGTAAATGTTGGTATCGTTGGCAACACAATGCATTCCTGCTAGTAATGTGAGAATGTAAATATGATTACTATCTGCATGATCGCCATCCTGGGAGCCACCCAGCAGTTCTGACGGCAAGACTCCAGCTTTTACTCTTGAATCCAACCCATACACAAAAAAAACAAACAAAAAAAACCTTTGGGGAAAAGAAACACATTTATGGATACAAATTTAATATGCTGGGCTGTACTATGATGCTGAATCTTGCTCGACCATGCGGCAGTATCTAATGCGTAGTACAGCCATGGAGCCTCTTTATTCATTTCAGGCATTCTCTTCAGCCAGTTTCATTCATAAATTATTACACTGTGCTTGTACATCTGACCGAGTGGTCAGCTCCTCATATTCCAGAACAGCTATCTCCTTAAAGAACAGGGCACACCATCCCAGGAGAAAACAACAAAATAAAAACAATCAGAAAAACTTTTTTTTAATTCAAATGGCTTGCATGCCGTTCAGCCAAACACTGCTCCAGGAGCTCAGCAGTCCCAGTCAGCAGTGCACCCGGATCGCCATACAGCTCAGTTTAAAAACAGCTTATCACAGATTGAGGAGCAAGAGATGTAATGTATTATAAGAAAGAATTTGTTACTTAATATGTGACATGTAAAGTATATACTGGTAATTGGGATGCATATATTAGAATGAACTTTTTAAATCAGGCATTGTCACTTGAAGTGCATCAGAATATTGATACTGGCAAAAGTTAATTTACTAGGTGCTGAATTTATATGTGGTACTGTCAAAACTGATTAATCTGCAAAACTGAAAAATTGGTTTTAAATAGATAAGGAGAGTTTTGGTTCTCCAAGTTGAATTCTGAGTGAAGCTGAATTGGGAGCTGAATCAACCAGTGTGAACTAAGTGATTTATGAATATTTATAAAACGTATTTTGGGGATAACGCAGCAATATACATGTCTGAACCCCGGTCTGAGATTGCCAAATGGCTCCTAATATGAGGATTGGTCCTGAATGTTCCAATTCAGAATTTTTGACCATCACTGGAAATAATGGAGTTCTAGCTGAGGTCTGGGCAGGTGTGAAGGAAGCCACAGGATGGTCACGATGGAAGATGATTAGGAATATCTGTCACGCAAAGGAGGAATGCCCAGGAGGAATGTCTTATCTATTGGAGTGATTTTGGTGCTGCTACAACCTGTATGAAAAAATTACTCACCTTAGTAATTGTGTTTCTTCTATTGGAGTCTTGCTGTATTCTGACATTATGCAGTTAGCCCCGGCACTTGAACTGCTCCAGAAAGGAAAGAGTTAACTCTATGCCAAAGCATAGAACGTTGAGCTCGAGCTCGGTTCAAACCTCTGTCTGCTGCACTTTGAAGTGTAACCGTCAGATTCTTATGAGCTAACATTAACTAACTACCCCCACAATACAGAAATTGTAAATACACTAGCCAAAAGGCAGCCAAATGTTTTGGATCCCCAAAAGACTCAGGTTGAGAAATCCAAAACAAAAAACTAGGTAGTGAACAATATATAATTATCAAAACATAAAATTAAATAACCCACTCCCCTTGTTTTACAAGGGGAGAGTGCCAAGTACACCCCTGAGGTGCAACACTGCGCCTGCCAGCCCACTTCCCAAAAACCAGGTTCTGAGAGGGAAGACATGGAGTCAGGTCAGAATACAGCAAGACTCCATTAGAAGAAACACAATTACTAAGGTGAGTAATTTTTTTCTTCAAACAACATGAAGTCTTGCTGTATTCTGACATTATGCAGACTACCAAGCAGTACCTCCCTGGAGTAGAGTACCGAACCTATTTTGGGAATAGGCTGTGCAGTACTGCTGTGCCAAACCTAGCATCACTCCTAGTCTGGATATCCAGAGAGTAATGCTTGGTGAATATATGGGCTGTTTTCCAGGTGGCTGCTTTGCATATCTCAAATAAGGGTATATCTCTGGCAGCAGCCAGAGAAGCAGCTGTACCTCTAGTTGAAAGAGCCCTCAGGCCTGAGGGGGGTACTTTGCCTAGCTTTTCATAGCAGAATTGTGTACAAGAGACAATCCACCTGGCAATAGTTCTCTTAGTAGAAGATTTACCCTTCCCCACTTCACCATAAGTGAGGAACAACTGGAGGGAGTCAAACCTAAGTGCCTTAGTACACTCAATGTAATAGCTAACAGCCCTTTTAACATCCAAACTGTGTAATCTTCTTTCTCCTGAAGAAGAATGATCAGTGAAGAACACAGAAAGAGACATGGATTGGTTCAGATGAAAATCTGAAACCACTTTAAGTAAGAACCTCCTGTTGGTTCTAAGGACCACCTTATCTCTATGGAATGAGATAAAAATCAGGCTCCACTAACAGAGCTTGCAATTCACTGATATGCCTGGCAGAGGTAACAGCTACCAGGAACACAGTTTTCCAAGTCAAGTACTTAAGTTCTGCTGTGGCCAAAGGCTCAAAAGGGGGTTGCATAAGCTGAGCAATGCAAACATTAAGATCCCAAGCTGGAGTAGGATCCCTAAGGGGGTGAGGTTGATATGAAATAATCCTTTGAAGAAGTTACAGAAAACAGGGTGAGATGCCAGTGAGGAGGACTTTCCCACTGGCAGAAAAGCAGAAACAGCTGACAAGTGTACCTTGAGGGTAGCTGGTCTGAGGCCTAAGCCATTAAGATGAACCATGTAATCCAGAACTTTTGACAAGTCAGCAGTATCTGGGGATATGTGCTTATTGGAACACCAAATGCTGATTTTTTTCCATTTGGAATTATAAGTTTTTCTGGTAGCACGTTTTCAAGAGGCTTTGAGAATGTCCAGAACCCCTTGAGTCAGATGCAAATTTGCATGTTCTACCGTAGCTCTTCTAGAGTCATGCCTTGAGATTGAGAGACCAAAGATTGGGGTACCAGATCCTCCCCTGAGAGGAGGTTAACAGATTGTGATTCCTGGTGAGAGATAGGGGAAGATGGACTGCTAGGGACAGCAAGAGAGGATACCAAGGCTGTCTGGCCCAGTCTGGAGCAATCAAGATCACTTTGCAAGATCGTGACCTTATCTTGACCAGAACATTGAAAAGTATAGGAAAAGGAGGAAAGGCATACATAAATTTCCTCTCCCAGTGCAGAATTACAGCATCCAGGAGGACTGAACTCAAGACTGGGGATCTGCAACAAAAGAGAGGAAGTTGGTGATTGTCTGTGGCTGCAAAGAGATATACCTCTGGAGTACCCCACCTTGAAAATATCACTTTCAACACTAGGGGATCCAGGGACCATTCGTGATGGCCCTGGGAAGTCCTGTTCAATGCATCTGCTAGCACATTGTCCTTCCGTGGAAGGTGGACTGCTACCAGAGAGGTCTGTAGAGAATAAGCCAGGGACCATAATTTCATGGCTTCCATGCACAAGGCCATAGACCAAGTCCCTCCCTGCTTGTTGATGTACCACATGGTGGTAGTGTTGTCTGTCCTGACCTGAACCATCTTGTTCTGTACGGAGTCTGAGAAGGCTTGAAGAACCAGGTACACTGCCTTGAGCTCCAGAAGACTGATGTGGAGAAGAGACTCCTGAGGGGACCACACTCCCTGAGCTGTGAGGGCTCCTAGGTGAGTTCCCAACCCCAGGAGAGAAGCATCCATGTTTAGAACCGCAGAATGAGACTGAGTGATGAATGGGACCCCTTGTCTGAGGTTATCCTGATCCAACCACCTTTGGAGAGCCTGGATTGGAGTCTGAGTCACTGGAATTAGTTTGGTTAGAGAACCTTTTTTCTGAGACCAAAAAGCCCTCAAATGGAACTGGATGTCCCTCATCTGAAATCTGGCCCCTTGGACCACTGCAGTGGAAGCTGCCATGTGGCCCAGGAGCTGAAGGAAATGTCTTGCTGGTCGAGAAACCAGAAGGTGAAAAGAAGAAGCCAGCTCTACAAGGGCCTTTACCCAGTTTTAGAAAAGTTAATGGCACTGAGAAAGGATCTTGCTTTGACAGTATCCAACTCTACGCCTATGAAGGTCAAGAGTTGCACTGGTTCGAGAACTGATTTTGGAAGATTGAGAAGAAATCCTAGAGAAGTGAGCACTTGCTGGGTCACTTGCAGGTTTGACTTGACTTGGTCTGGAGACTGACCCACAATGAGCCAGTCGTCCAGATATGGGAATATGGAAAAGTTTTGTCTCCTTAGAAAGGCCACTACTAATGCTAGGCATTTTGTGAACACCCTTGGAGCTGATTTAAGGCCAAAGGGCATTGCTCTGAACTGATAATGGCCTGAGGGCAGTTCGAACCTGAGGTGCTTTCTGTGGGAGCACCTGATGGGAATGTGAAAATAGGCATCCTTTAGGTCGAGGGAGACTAGCCAGTCCCCTGGCCTTAGAGAGGGAATAATTATTCCCAGAGTCACCATTTTGAATTTTGGCTTTACTAGGTGCTTGTTTAAGTATCTTAAATCTAGGATGGGCCGCCACTCCCCTGTATCTTTCGGGGTAAGGAAGTATCTGGAGTACAGACCTTTGCCCCTGTGAGGTGTACGAACTTTCTGTATGGCTCTGAGAGCCAGCAGAGATGAAACCTTTGCCGCTAGGGCAATGGTTTCGGAGATGTTTGCAAGTGGAAAAGATGTGACCCTCAGCTTTGGAAACTTTTTTGAAGCTGAAGGCCAGTCCATGGCTTACTACCTCCAGGACCCACTTGTCTGAGGTAACAGGCTTCCAGTCCTGGAAGTAGTAAGACAGCCTGCCTCCTACAGGAATTGGGGAGTCGACCTGGGCTGACACATCAGGGTGTCTGCTTGGCAGGAGCCTTAGACTGAGAGGAGGATGCAGCTGTGCTCATCCCCCTTCTGCCTCTCCCTCTGAAGAACCCCCTCTGAGGAAAAGGAAAGGAGAGGAGGCCTATACCTGGTAGAAAGGCCTGTAAAAGGGTCTGCCCCTTCCCCTAGATTGCTGCTTCTGAGGAGTTGCCTGCCTTTCCTTGGCCTGTGCGGTCCTGTAGGTGGTCCTGCATTCATCCATTTTCTTCATATAATTTTCAGTCTGCTCCCCAAACAGAGAATTCTCGATGACAGGGAAATCCATGGCCTTAGCCAAGGTGTCCTGTGATAGGCTAGTACATCTGAGCCAAGCCAGTCTCCGAAGAGCCATAGATGTAGCCATGACTCTTGATGACATATCATTAGAGTCCACAGCAGCATGAAACTGGATCTTAGATGACTCAGTCCCATCAGCAGCCACATCCTCCAGCTGCTTGGCCAGCTGGGGGGAGGTCTGTTTAGCCAGTTTCAGAACAGTATCACATCTGGACTTCTGGTAACTGGCTGTATAGGCCATGTAGTTAGCCTGCCTGAGTCCCAAGGAGGATGCCATGTACTGTATTTTAGCCATGGCATCCAGCTTCCTGAAGTCTTTATCTGGGGGGTGTGACACCAATGGTATGTTAGCCTTATCACAGGCTGCAGCCTGCTCAACCCCAGCATGGCTGCATTGCTGGTACAAGTACTCCGTACCTGGGCCTGACAACATATACCTCTTGTCCATTCGCCTGTTCACAGGAGGTAAAGAATTTGGAGTTTTAAGTAACTTCTGTGTCTGTTTCCCAAAAGATTTGTGAAGGGGAATAGACAGACTCTTGGACTCTGGGATGTTCATCATCTCCACATAGTCAGGCTCCTATTGTTCCTCAACAGCTTCATCTAATGGGAGCTGGAGAGTTTCTGCCACTTTTTTGTAGAACATAAAGTGGGAAGGGGACTCAGAAAGCCTAGGAGGGGGAAACACCAGAAGGTCTGTCTGGGGAGATGTCTGGTTCTATGGGCTCATCCAGACCTTCAACACCACCATCATCATCATCATCATCATCATCTTCATCCCTTCAAATCCGGTTCATAATAGTCTTCTGGGGAATAATCCAGAACTGGGGGAACCGACCGAATGCCTACTGGGAGGGTCAGATCAGCCGAAACCGAACAGAGCGATTGCCAAGCGGTTGGACGATGCGGTTCTGGATCCGAGCTGGCTGATTTCTCTTTTTTCTTTCTTTTTGCCAGAACAGACCCCTCAGGATCGGCTCTCCTGTTGCCTGAGGGAGTCTCGCCCAGGTCAGTGGGCACCCCTTCACGTTAGGTCGGAACCGAACTGGGCTGGCCATCCGGCTCAGCGGACTTCTCGGCCTCCTTTTCCTTAAGTCTACCCAATCTTTTATCCAGGATGCCCTTAGGAAATGTTTTACATATCTGGCAGTCTGAATCAAGATGGTCAAAACCCAGACAGTAAACACAGGTGGTGTGGGGATCAGCCTTAGCAAAGGCCTCCCCACACTCACAGCAGTGTTGAAACCCAGTGGACTCATTTTTTCTTTTGGGTTTCTCAGACAAAGCCAACCTACAAACTTACCCTTTTTTCGGCAAAAGCCAGGCAAGACCCCCTTATCAGTTCCTAAGTGTGCCACGGATGTTTGACAAACCCATTAAAATATATGTTTTTTTTAGAACAGATCAGGGCTGGTACCTCACACTAAATTCAGAAACCAAAGTAAACCACTAAAAAATAACAGACAATCGGTTCAGCTGAACCGATTGAAAATATTACTTTGCAGTTTCCACAGAAATAGCACTAGTCCACTACCTAAGTACTTACTGTACCGCAGACAGGGATCTGAACTGAAATAAATGAGAAAATAGTGGTGTAAAACCAACGTTTTTACTAGACCGAACCAATAGCGAAGGAGAGATCTCCAGAGCGACTGTTCAGTTAGGCGGAGTAAAGAATCTGACGGTTACACTTCAAAGTGCAGCAGACAGAGGTTTGAACTGAGCTCGAGCTCAATGCTCTATGCTTTGGCATAGAGTTAACTCTTTCATCTCCGGAGCAGGTCAAATGCTGGGGCTAACTGCATAATGTCAGAATACAGCAAGACTTCATGTGGTTTGAATGTTGCCTGAGGGGGGTACTGGTAAGAATACCCCATTTGTTAATCCAAATTTGAGATTTTACCCAGCCATTTCCATCTTTCGCAAACAATCTGTTATAATCTTACAATACTATATAAAATTTTGTCTTGTAAAGACTGATTTATAAGGATTCACAACACAGTACACATGCATGCAGTGGGCTCAGGATGGAGTGCAAGGATCGGGGCAAGGATGTACTGATTTAACTTTATAGGAGCTGCAAGGGCCCGAGCAAGGGCAATCAACTTCCTGCAGTCCCAGGGCTGGCAGCATAGCCTAGAAGTTAGAGGAACGAGGTGTGAACGAGCTTGGTACATCCAGTAGACCAGACCTGAGTTTGATTCTCACAACCTCCACTTGCATACTGTGTGACTCTGAGCAAGTCATTTAACTGCCTAGTGCTCCCAGGTCACCCCTTGAAAACAGGCACTTGTGCCTAGTGGGCCTTACCTGGTTACCAAAGACTAAACTAAAAAAAAAAAATTTATATTTAAAAATACCCAGATAATTCGAAGGGTCAAACCTGCATAGCCTTAACCTGAGTTGTTAGAATAACTACGACCCGAACCAGGAGAATAACATAGCTGATTCATTCTGAATTTGTGGAATGCAATTCTTTTTGTTAGGAAATTACATCCCTTTGCCCATGCTAACCTCTTAGTAGGACAGGTCTCATGATTTTAACTTTCTTGGTGATGTGGAGGCCCATGTGAAAGTTACACCGTCTGCAGCAGTTTGTTGTTTTAATCATCACCAGGGAGCTGACTGCTGCACAAGCAGTGCCAGTTGTAAACAGAAGGAAAGCAGAAATGAACCTCTAATTCCAAATTTCAGCTTTGCTTGTCATTTGTGTCTGAAAAGTACAAGCAGGGAGTACAAGCAGCCCAACAAGCAGGCAGTAACTTGCTTCCTCAAAAAGACAGGAGTGGACTGGCTCTGCATTTTGAAAACTAATTAGACAAATGGGAATTATATTAAGAATTAACTGCACACCTGACTGCACAGCACTGGATTGTCAAGTAAAATTCAACTAAGCAACTGAGGTTCATCTGATGGAGGATTTACCAACCCCTAATCATCAGAAATTGCGGAGCAACATTCAAGGGAAACATAAAAAAAAATACCCTATCAAAAAAATACACAGAGGCAAGCGTCCGCATCTGCACTTTAAAAAACACCCCTTTTCCATGATTTTGCAGGTGTGGATGCGTATCTCAGTGCAAATAAAGTGCCACCACTGGGTACTTACTGGTTAACTACAATAAACTACTGGCGGTAGACCCTCAGAAACTCTATAATTCACACTTGTGAATTATGGAGTTCCATAAACCCCACTCACCACAAACCGGTACGAGTCTCCCGCATCCATTCCCCGAAAAGGTGTCCTCATGCTGGTGGTCCTCGGTGTGCGATGCCCAGATAAACCCCTTGGGCTTTGCCCTCTGGGTTTATGGGGCATCACACACCTCTGGTGTGCATAAAATCCTCACAAACCACACTTCCCCATGCATTATTCTATATGTAATGCACATTTGCACAACTTTGTATTGGTATATAAGAGCACTGGTTTTTATTGTCTCACAGTCTCTTGATAAAGCTCCACAAACAGGCCACAACGTTGAGTGTTTTATTACCATTCCACTTTTTTCATCATTTTTAATATGCTGTCAGAGGCAGAAATAAAATGACTGGTTTGTGATACCATGGTTTAAAGAGTAACTCTGCACACCAGTATATGCTTTCATAAATAACATGTTCCAGCTGTTAACAATTTATTAGAACATACATTTTTTCTGTTTTCAACCCTTTCCAAGATTTGTAACACATCTTGGTAGTCCATCTAAACAGTCTGTACAGAAAACATTTGGAAACATTTGCCTCTCCCTGTTAGCCTCATAGTGCCTTGGTTTATGACATCATAGTGCTCACCATGACAGTGGACTATGATGTCACAAACAGCAAGTGTGTGGTTAGCAGGGGAGAGTCGGATACATTTTGAAAATCTCTGTGAAATAATTGCTACGTTATCTACACCATTTAGTAGACCAACAGCAGGGGAAAGTAAAAAATAAAATAACTAGAAGACAGTAAAATTAAAACATTATTGGTGCAAGTCAAGTGTTTTTAGACTTTTTATTATAAGAAAGAGTTGTTTTTTAGGTCTAAGTCATTTAAATAATGGTAGCCCTAAGTGCAAAGTTTATTGTATTGTCTCCTTTTATTTCTCCCTAATTTTCCTTCATCTCCACAACTTTATCCATCATTACCTTCCCTTCCCCCCGAATGTTTCCTTCATCTGGTCATTCTGCTTGTCTGATATCCAGAACCACAGCTTTTGATGAGGATGTTCTCTTAACCAGGACTAGTTCAAACCATATGGTATTATGGTCACTGGACCCTAGTACTTCCCCAACTGTTACAGTATGCCACCTACCATTTCTGAGTTGGTAAGCACCATATCAAGAACAGTAGCTTGTTATGTGGGCTCCCTGACGAGTTGTACTAGGACGCAGTCCTGCAGTGTCTCAAAAAGAACCTCAGCTCTGGTGCTCTTTGCTGCAGGGATATTCCAGTCTATATCTGGTAAATTGAGATCCCCCATAACCACTTCCCCCCCTTTTACAGCCTTTTCCTAAATTTCTCCCCCTAGTTCTACATCTTCCTTTACCCTCTGACTCAGTGGTCTGAAGATCACCCCCACTTTTCCCGGAGACAGTTTTTATCTGCACCTAAAGTGATTCTACTTCCCCTCCCTCTCCCCTAATGGACCCATCCTCTGTGGCCTTTATGCCATCCCAAGTGCATAGGGCTACTCCACCCACTTTACCCTTGCCTCTATCCTTCCTGTACAGAGTATACCCTGGTACGGCCAGGTGCCAGTCATTATTCCCCATGACCCAAGTTTCAGTAATTACCACCAGGTCTAATTCTGCATCCCCACCATCACCTGGAAATCACTGATTTTATTACTTAGGCTCCTGGAATTAAGGCAGACCACCTTTCAGGGCTGGCCCACCGGCGCAGCAGTTGAACTTCGTTGCTGCTAATGACCCAGATTCAGGAATGGACCTGGGAGTCGGGTGATGGCCGGGGGGGGGAGAAGGATTGAGTGTCCTCTGGACTGCTCTCATTCTCTGGGGGGAGGGAGGGAAGTGTGTCCAGTGTTTCATCGGCCCCTGGTGGAGGCTGGGGGTCCTGTATGGCCGGCGCCAGAGCAGGGAGGACGTTGGTCATCTTTGCATGTCCCCCCTCGGGGCATCAGCATTGGAAAAACTGCCAGCCCCTGGCATGACGCCCCTGCCTAGCTGTGCTCCTCACTGCCTTAGATGTCCATCGGGGGGTCCCTCTCCCATGGCCCTGACCCGGGGAGGTAAGCCAGGGCATTGCCTACAATAACCACTGGGGGGGAGCCTCCCCCAGTGGCCCTGCCCAGGGGAGTAAGCCTGGGCATGGGGAAGCATGGACAGGGTATGGACTGACCTCAGGAAGGAGGATTAGGGGGTCTGGCGCACGTAAAAAAAAAAAAAAAAGGCAGACCACCTTTCAGAACCTGCTCATTCCTGTTGTCTTCCTGTTTGTGCCTTGTCCCTTGCCCTCCCTCCCCTGCTCCTATGCTTCTTACCATTCCTTTTCTCCGCTAATTTAATGTGACACCTCTCATTAGTGCCACCTCCTGAACTAGTTTGAGCACCTACCATGCCATTCCCAGACACTCTTCTCCTTGTCCCGATTTCTAGGGATGTCTTAGCTAGGTTTCCCTTATCCCATCTGCTCCTATCCCCTCTGCTTCTAGGGGTCCCCCGGCAACAGCCTCCCCCTTCTCTGTTTAAATGTCCGCTTATGTAGATATCCAGTTTTTGCCCAAGCACACTGGCTCTCTCTTGTCAGGTGATGGCCATCACCCTTGAAGAGCTTCTGTCCCCAGAGTCTATCCAGTCCCCCACAAAGTGACCCCCCTCTTTCTGACATCACCCCTTTAACAGTTTGTTAAAGGTCTCTATTTCCTCTCTCCTCACTCTCCCTTTGGCCCACACAGGAAGAACCTCTGAAAAGGCCAGTGAGGACACATTTCCCTACAGACTATCTCATAGCCTCTAAAAATTTACTTTGACTGCTTCCAGGATCATATTCACCAGCTCATTTGTCTAAAAGCACCAGGACCCTGATTTTCCCTTTTAACTTCCCAGCCATCTTTTTTTATTTAAATTTTTTTGATAAACTGGGAAAGGACCGGAGCTCATTTCCAGGTGCGACCCAGGGGGTGGTGGAAACATAGGAGTACAGTTATATAATCAAATGAAAAGTACACAGTAAACAATACCATAAAAATAAAAAGACATTATGCATACAACAAAAAGACAATAATGTAGACACTATGCAAGCATTACTACAAAGACAGCAGATATTGGTCAGGAACAATAGAAATATTTAAGTAGCTAAAAATATTTTGAGAACCAGGATTAGTGCACACAAAGCCACCACAAAGCTAGAAGTAGCGTAGTAAATTAGTGTAATTCAAAGGAAACCTCAGGAGAAGTCTGCAGAGATATTTGGGTGTTAGGGCATAAGCTAGTCATAGGAAGGAGTGAGAACACTGAGGGGACAGGAGAAGTCAGAGGAGTCTTTTGAAGGAGGAGACAGAGAGGGATAGGTGAAGATCAGAGGGGAGTTTGTTCCAGAAAAAGGGAAGATGATAGGAGAAAGCTGACTGGCCAGCAGAAGAATGGGGGTGAGGAAGAAAAAAGGTTAGTGGGTCCCTGTGATGAAGGGAGTACATAGAAGGGTTTGATTGTGAGAACAGGGATGAAATGCAGGGAGGCAGAGTCCCAAATCAGAACTTAGCAATGAGGGAGGCGAAGTGAACCAGCTGCCTGTGGGAAAGGGGTGCTAGGGAGAGCGTAGCATAGAGAAGACAGTGGTGAGGGGAGGGGCAATGGTGGCAAAGCAGCAGAACGAATTATGGAGTGTCCAGTCTAGAGAGGGACAAGGTTAGGCTGTGCCATAAACCACGTTGGTGTAATCAATGACAGATAGAATCATTTTTGTTACAAGCTCCCGACGGGTGGGGAGAGGGAGACTGTCTTTGTCGGAAGAGGACTGCAAGTTTTGGACACAGTTTGGAGTAGACTGCATCTATGTGGGTGGTGAAATCTAAGTGGTTATCTAACCATACCACTAGATATTTAAAAGCTGGGACATTCGCTATGGGGGAGCCATCCAGTGTGGAGAAGGCGGGGGAATACTGGAGGGTAGTCACAATTTGTCTGGTGCCGAAAGTCATGGTAACAGTTTTTTTTGTGGTGAGTTTTAGTTGATTTGACTGAAACCACGCCTGCACTCTGTTGAAATTTTGTTGGAGAGGGGATTGCATGCTGAGGGAAGAGAGACCAGAGGTGAAGATGACGGTATCGTCAGCATACATGTGTATGTGGGAGGAGTTGCAAACAGAGGGGAGGTCATTTATGAAGAGGGAGATGAGGATGGGGCCTAAGACAGAGCCTTGGGGGACCCCAGTAAGGATAGGAAGAGGGGAGGAGAGTTCATCACCTAGTTGGACAGATTACTGCCTATCATGTAAATAGGAGCTAAACCAGTTGACAGTTGGAGCTGCAAGACCAGCAGATTTTAGTTTGTATAGCAGTAGGGGTGGGAGATTGAATCGAAGGACTTGGCCAGGTCTATGAAGATAGCGATGGTAATATGACTCTGATCCATAGCAGAGAAAATGAAGTCTGTGACCCGCATTAGGGAAAAGATGGTCGAGTGCTGTTTTCTAAACCCAGAGTGCACAGGAGAGAAAGTATTGTTAGAGGATAGATATTCAGAAAGCCTAGAATGTATGAGTGACTCCATCAGTTTTGCAGAGGAGGGGGGGAGTGATATGGGCCTGTAGTTCCCGGTCTGGAAAGGTTGCTCCCTTTGTGAAGAGGTAGCATCTTGGCAAATTTCCAAGTTTTAGGGACAGTGGAGGTTGAAAGGGACAGGTTTAGGATGTGGGCTAGAGGGGAGGCTATAGCAGGGGCAGAGATAAGAAGGATCCTAGGGTGGAGCCCATCAGGGCTGGTTTTGGCAGGGTTTAGAGCACAGAGAGCAGCATAGACTTCCTGGGGGGAGATCAGAGGGAAAATGAAAGAGGCAGGGGGTGGGATAGAGTCTGGTGGGGTGGGGGAGGGATGATCAAGGAGCACGAACATGGCGAAAAAGTTGTTGAAGATCTCAGCTACAGCTGAGGGGTCAGTGACTGAAGAACCATCAGTGCTAAGGACAGGAGACGCCTGTTAAGCTGCAGGATCTAGGAGAAAATGCATAACTTTCCAAAAGGATGCAGGAGTGTTGTGAGCAGATTGCAGATGGGACTTGAAGTGAATAGCCTTGATGAGGCGGATGGCTTTGGTACAGTTATTTCTAAGTGATCTATAAGCTTGTAGATCTGCCTGGGATAGGAAAGATTTGTATTTTGACCAAGCTTTGTACCTAGATCTGCACTTGGCCAGAAGGTCTGCTGTTATCCAGGCCTTATGATGACATTTGACTCTGACTCTCTTTAATGGGGCGTGGGAGTTCCAGATGTGGATAAGTGTGTTAGAGAAGAGAGACAGGGCAAAGACAACATCCTCAAATGAGAATATAGACAGCCAATCTGCCCGGGTGAGATCCTGGAGGAGGGCTGCCATGTCCAGGGTATGGAGTGGATGAGTCCAAATATACTTAGGGGCAGCATGGGGGAAGTGTATCTTCCTAACACAATATGTGATACTGTGATTGCTTAGGGCATCTGGAAGGACACCTGCTGCTACAATGCGGTGGGGGTGTAAGGAGAGCACCCAATCAAGCAGGGAGTGGTTTTGGGAGCAAGGGTTTAATTGGGTGGGTTTGCAGATCAGCTGGGTGAGATTAAGGGACTTGACCCTGAGGAGAGATGGCTTTGAGGAGGAGGAGGAGGACAGCCAGTCCATGTTGAAGTCACCTAGGAGCAAGAGTTCACCATTTGCTGTGTGCGAAGTGATAGAGGAGATGGTGGTGAAGAGAGACTTAGGTGAAGTTTTGGGTGGGGCATAGAGTGCGCCAACATAAAGTAGAGTGGAGAAGGGAGGGATATGAGGGTGACTATGAATTTGTGGGTGGAGGGGCTAGATTCTGAGGGGATGGTGCAGGAGAGAGACTATCTGGTGTACAAGGCTACACCTCCACCACTCTTGCCATGATCCTGCCAGAAGGGACTGAAGTCAAGGATAGAGAGAGAGGAGTCAGGAATTCTGGTAGAGAGACAGGTTTCTGTTACACAGTGAATGTCTGTGGGGTGTAGGGTTATCCATACTTTAAGGGCGTCAATTTTTAGAAGGAGGCTTCTGGCATTTAGGTGAAAAATACGAAGGCCCTTGGGCAGGAGTGTGGGTGTGGAGATCAGGGAAGGGGGTGGGTTGTTCTGGACAGTGGGAGTAGGGTATGAGGGAGGGCCTGGGTTGGGTTGAACATCTCCAGAGAGAAGCAGGAGGTGTAGAAATAGCTAAAGGTGTGGGAGGTACTTTGCCTTCTGGGGTAGTGTGAGGAACGTGGTGTGGAGGTTTTGGTGCAGCAATGCAAGGATTCAGGATTTAGCTGCAGAGAGGGGAACAACACTGGGTGGATGAGGGGAGAAGTTGTGAGAGGGGGGCTGAGGAGAGCAAGGTGTGTGCAAAGGGTAGGGGGGTAACCAATGGGTACACACGGTGAAGTATGGGACAGTGGGAAAGGTGGAGACAGTCAGCATGAAAAGGTGGGGTAGGAGGAGGAGGGAAGTGGGGGGATTGCTGGGGGGGAGTGGGGTGAAAGAGGAGAGTAGTTAGAGGAATTGGCAAGATGGTGAATGTCAAGTGAAAAGGAAAGAGATAGATAGCAAAAAAATGGAGGTCTTGGCATGGTGAAGAAGGTGTAGGGGGAGAAGCCTAGTGGACAGTCAAGGGGTAAGAAAAGAGGAGGAAGAGCCAGCTAGGTGGTGGTATAGCCTAGTGGACACTAGGTGGCAGTGTAACAAAAGAGCAAGGGGGGGAGGCATAGGAGATAATGTTTCTGATCCTCTTATGAAAAACATGGTGGGATAGCCAAGTGGATAGGGGGCCAGGCTGAGGGTAAAAAGTGATCTACAGGTCAGGGTTTGAATCCCACAGTCTCCTAGTGAAATCTCCAGCCTGAGTCAGTTGGGAGGGACCAAGTGGTTGTGTGATATACGTACAAGTCAATTTAGCTTGTCAATGAAAATGAGGTAAAAGGGGGATGAGTGTCCGAGGAAGGGACCACTCTTACTTTTGGAGGGGGTTCTGAAAATGGGCTGATTGTTTCTGACTGCTCTTTAAAGGCAGCACCAACCCTGGGTGGCAAGATGCAATGCAGTATCACATGAAGCGCGGTACTGCAGCACGAAGAAGCAGAAAGACCAGAATCTGGTACCTGAGGTCTGCAGGGGTGGCTCCGGGGCTCCGATGGTGAGTGGGGCTGGCGATGCTTCAGGCCCTCACCCTGTTGTCTGTGTGCTAGAATTCAGTGCAGCCTGTAGATAAACAAAGCAGGGATTAAGAGGTCAAGCTGAACAAAAGAGGAGGTCAAGGTGGGAAAGGAAAGGAAAGGAAAGGAAAGGATGGGGGGGGGGAGGAAAAATTTGAACTTAGACAAAGGCAACACAGAGAGACCCTAAGGAGCAGGTCATGTAATGGGAAAATAGCAGCCTTGAACACATGCATACCCTTCCCGGAAAGGCTGGCTAACCCCCCAAACAGCACCTGGTTTATACTTTAACATGAATTAATGGCTACACTAGACCCCTAGGATAGTAATGACAAATAAGCTACAATGCAGTCAACAGGTCTTAAGGCAACACCAAGGAATGCTGTAAGCAGTACAGTTAAGTAGCACATGAGGTAGTGAAACAGCTAGCTTAAGGTAACACAGGCAAATGCTAAAATCAGATGGTGGCAGAATATCAAAATGGCAGAAATAATGTCTGTCAGTTGCTCTGTGCCAATGGATATTCGAGATACAGCATGGAGGAGTTGGAAGACCAGAATCCAGTACCTGAGGTCTGCAGGGGCCCATAGACAACAGGGTGAGGGCCTGAAGCATCACCCCTTCCCCGCTCATCATCACAGCCCCAGAGCCACCCCTGCAGACCTCAGGCTGCACTGAATTCTAGACAACAGGGTAAGGGCCTGAAGCATCACTCTCCCCGCTCACCATCGAAGCCCCAGAGCCACCCCTGCAGGCCTCAGGCTGCCCTGAATTCTAGCCCACAGACAACAGGGTGAGGGCCTGAAGCATTGCTTCCCCGCTCACCTTTGGAGCCCCAAAGCTGCCCTGGCAGATGTCAGGCTGCACTGAATTCTAGTCCGCAGACAACAGGGTGAGGGCCTAAAGCATCACCCTCCCTGCTCACTATCAGAGCCCTGGACCTCAGGCTGCACTGAATTCTAGCCCACAGAGCATCCTCCCCATTCCTGTCCATATCCCAATCAGCTGATGCACTCAGTAGGCATCAGACCATCCTTTCCCTTTCCCTCCAAACACCATTCTCTACACCATGTTTAGCATGGAGTCCCCAACTACTATCATTTTTCTGGCTATCTTTGTCCCACCTACCACACAGGGTGTCACATTCTCAGTCATTTCTCTCTTCCTGAATGGCCCACAGCCCCCACTGGGAGAGTCAGGTACCTTCTCCTCCAGCAGTATGTAATGCTTGTAGTTGGTATAGAGGGAGCTTGCATGCTTCTGCCTCTTGCCTGCCCCTGCCAACTTTCCACTTCCCCACCACCCTAAGGACCCAAGATCAGTGGGCCTTGGGGGGGGGGGGGGTGTTGGGTGTGCATGTGGACTCCAACTCAGCCATTGACACAGCAGGGGTATCTCATCCCGTGCAGGTACCAGCTTGCATGGAGCTCTGCAAACCTTCTATAGATGGGGCAGTGACCCACTCTCCAGATCATGCCCAGGGGATGAGTGTCACACAGTCCCTACAGCTGGCTACTCCCTTTCATTTCTGTGTTCTATACTAGTTATAGTTTCACCATTGGTAGTCACCCCCCCTTCCAACAGTCCCTTCAGTTCCTTAACTGCTGCACTACACCATCCTGCACTACCCTATGCAGGGTGTTGCTTACCCTACCGTATACTGTGGGTTTCAAATCTGTGAGTCCACCTTATTGATGCCCTTCATGCATGTAATTCAGTGTGCAGCTGTCAGTCATATGTGATTGTACAATGTAACTTAGATGTTTATTTTGCTTGACACTTCCTCTGGATTTCCACCCTCAGTCAAGGTGACTGGAGCTGATCCTTGAGGCTAAAGAAAATAGGTTGCTAAAAGAGCCACACCAAAGAGTGCTGGAGATGGAGGAGAAGTGGGAGGTGGCCTGACAAACACTTGACAGTAATTGTGTGACTGTTAGAGGTTTAGGCTGTGCTGGGGGGAGGAGTCTGGCCACCTCCCACATAGAACCACTGCCTTTCAATTATTTCAGTCATGTCCCTCTCTCCCTTTTGGTCTCTAATGAGTGCATGTTGAGGTTGTCCATGCCTCTGTTTATATGGCTTACCCTGTTGGCCATGCATCATTTTGGTCACACTCCTCTGCATTGATTCCAGCCTGATAATATTCTTTTTTAGATAAGAATTCCTAAATTGCACACAATACTTCAGGTGTGGCTTTGCCAGGGTTTTATTTTTATTTATTTATTTATTCATTCTCGGATTACAATACCTCTGAGCACAGACAGCTCATTTACAAAGGTTCTACGTCAGTGGGGAGGGGAGACAAAATATACAAAGGAGGCAAAGTACAATGTTTCCAAAAACAGTAAAATAAAGTGAGAAAATATATATATCTGTACGCAGTTTTATCGTTCTAATAGGAGGAAAGCATTGATGAGAGGGGGAAGGATAAAGATGGGAGAAAGAAAGGTAGGAAGTGGCAGCCATAGGCCTTGTCAAGCTGGTGTGGGAGGGTGGGGCGGGGCAGGGGTTAGGTGGATGGAGGAGAAGCCAGGGGCCTTGTCAAAGTGAGAAAAGGGGGTAGCCTCAGAATTATTGAAGTAACAGTGGAGACACAGGGTTATCTAGTTGTGAGGAGAAGATCGAATGCTAGTAGATGGGAGTCTCAGATGAAGCAGTCACAAGAACTGTTGGCTGTGACATGTTGGTATAACTTCAGTTTGAATGGTTCCAATTTAGGTAGCGTAGTTATATCACTATGAAGAGCATTAAACCAGTGAGGTGCTCTGTAGGCAAATGAGCGTTGTCCCTGGGCTGTCCAGCATCTAGGAACATGGAGATGATGGCTGTTCGAGCATTGCATATGCTGTGAACTACAATGGGGGCTTAGCAGGTTTGTGTTGCCTGGTGGCAGGAGGCCAAGAAGTACTTTTTTGGCCAAAAGACAGGTTTGATATTGGATCCTCCCAGAGAGCTGTAGCCAACCAGTCTCGGTGTAAAGATCACAGGTGTGGGGAAATGTGTGGACCCTGTCAGTAGTCTGCATGCCTTGTTCAGAGCAATGGATATCCTGCACAGTGAAGACATGGGGGCTGCTCAACAGATTACAAGACCATAGTCTACAATAGATATGATGGCACTATGTATAGCAAGTCGGAGGGCTTCTGGAGTAAGGCAGTGTTTATGTCTATGTAGGAGACCAATCTTGACATTGACAGCCCTGGCTACATTATCTATATGATTAGTATAGGACAGACAACTGCCTAAGGTGATCCCCAGGTATTTGAAATGTGGTATTTGTTCAACAGGAAGTCCAAGACATTTTCTGATGGTGAGTGAATGGAATTTGTGCTTGTTTAGGGTGCTGCTGAATATCATTTCTTCAGTTTTCTTGTAGTTGAGGATGGGTTTATGTTTAGAGAACCAGTCCTTCACTTCCGCAAACCCACTCTGAAGGTGACGTTCCAGTTACATCTGCATATAGGAGGATCCTTTGATGGCAGAAACGAGGAAGGTTATTAAGGAAGATACTGAATAGGAGTGGTCCCAGGATTGAGCCCTGTGGCATACTAGAGCAGACAGACTGTCGGTCAGATACGATGTTGGCTATTTTCACCCATTGTGACCAGTCTTCAAGATAGCTTTTGAACCAAAGTGTTGTCAGAGGATGGCCAGTAGCAGTGAGCTATTGGAGGAGTAGTGAGTGATGGGCAGTATCGAATGCCTTAGTGAGGTCTATGAAGGCAGCTCCTACTAAGGTGCCCTGATCCAGAGATTGATGAATAAAGCCAGTGAATTCCATCAGGGATGAGGTGGTGCTCTGCCCCTTCCAGAACCTGTGTTGCTGCGGGCACTGGATAGAGTATTTTTCAAGGTAGTCCACCAGTTGGTCAGCAACAATGTGCTCAAGTACCTTGGATATTGGTAGGAAGATAGATATGGGTCTGTAATTTGCATGATGGGTCCTGTCTCCACTCTTGTGCACCGGGGTGGCTAGTGCTGAATTCCAAACTTGAGGAAATTGCGAGTGTTGTAGCAATAGATTGATGATCTTAGTGAGGGGCATCAGCACTCCCTCAAGAGTGAGAGCTATGAGCTTAATATCCAGTGAGCCACTGCTGTGCCATGAGTTACTTAACACTTTGGAAAGGTACTTCCTGGCCATTCGTTCTGAGATCATTTTGAAGTAAAACGGAGGTGGTTCAAGGGGCTTATTAACAGGACAGTAGGTACTGGGTGAGTCATTATCTGTGAAGAAGTCTGGAGGAAGGACACTGGACAGGTCCGTGAATGCGTTGCTGAATGTGTTTGCTATAGTTAGCGGGTCCAAGGTTGGAATTCCATCGATACTGAACATGGAGGGTGAGGCCTTAGAGTCTTTCCCGGTGACATCTTTTATGTTGCTCCAGAAATTTTTGCTGTTTCCCAGGTATTGGAAAGCATTTCCCTATGATGTTTGGATTTCATGGTATGGATTTCACGTGTACAGGCGTTCCTCACCTTCTTGTATTCCTGAACATCTGCTTGTTTGCCTGATGGCCTGGCACAGTACCAAGGGTGATCTCTGTGATTCTTCATAACAATGAGTTCTGGTGTAATCCTGGGGTTTACAGTGCCACAAACTTAATGGGAGCAAGGGTATCACAGGCATCGTAGAATTGTTTTATGAAATAATCCAGTGCCAGGTTGACGTCATTGAAGGCATCGAGAGGGGACCAGTCAGTGTTGCTGTGGTCATTTTTTTAGATGTTCTAGATGTCCACATTTTAACAATCTACTGTAGATAGTTAGAGATGGTGATTCCCTAGGTCACACCGGGAGACGAGCAACCTGTTGTTCAGTGTGCCTTCCTGGTGAAACATTTCAATAAATAAATAAATTAAGATGGGGGCTTGCAGAATTTATTGGACGAACTGCAGAAAACAGTGGAGTGTCCACTCATAGAATCTTGATGTACTGCCACGTTGGAGATTCGTGGGTGGGTGGCTGGAGAGTATCAGGTCCAGAAGGGTATTTGTTCCCATCTTATAGCTAGTCCTTGTTGGGGATGTAACAAGTTGGGCAAGGTGGAGTGACAAGATAGCATTTTTGTATGGAGAAGAACTAGAGGATAACCAGTTGACAATTAGGTCACCCAGTACTAACGTTTCGGATTTGTGGTTGAGGCTACGAATGTAGTCCATTAAGCTGTGGAAGCCTGTCCTATTGTATTTTGGAGGAACGTAGGCAGAAATTACTATCAGAGATTTATTTTGGGCCCCATGCAGTACTTTAATGGTTAGCACCTGGGCCATGCAGCCCAGATTGGCTGCAGGTATTGCATATCCTTTAGGTGTCTCTTTCAGGTAGATGACACAGTCACCACCTCGCTTGGTGAGCCTATCCAGCTGGTAAAGGGTATACCCAGGTAGAGCAACTGCAGAGTCAGGAACCTTTGGGGAAAGCCAAATTTCCACCACCGACAGAATGTCAGGGCTATGTTGCGAGACCCATACCTGATTCTGTACATGGGCAAAATAACCTCCTTCCTCCTACTGCAGAACCCTCTCCCTGTACATCACAGCATTCTGTTCACTGTCACCATTGCTTTACTGTATCATGCAGATGTTGTAAGGTTATTTGAAATCACCACCCCCAGATTCCTTTCCTTCTCAGTCACCTTGACTGTCACTCCCCCCATAACCTGTACTCTGCCCCTGGATTTTAGTTTCCCATGTGCATGACTTTACACTTTTTGGCTTGGAAGCCCAGCTACCAAATCTTGGACCACCTCTCAAGTCTCTACAGGTCTTCTCCCATGTCTTGGATCCCTTCCAGACAATCAATCCTGCCACAGAGCTTGGCGTCATCCACAAAAAGGCAAATGCTCTTCCTGATGTCCTCTCCAATGTCACTAATAAAGATTTAAAGTAGTGATGACCAAAGCAATGAGCTGTGTGACCCTACTAGTGACCTGCATCACACCAGAACATTCCCCATTTAACCCCGTCCTCTGTGTCCTCTCTTCCAGTCAGTTCCATGCTCACCCTGTCAGTGTGTCCCCCATGCCAAGGTCCCCCCAGTTTCTTGATTAGCTTCTTGTGTAGAACAGAGTTGAACACCTCTCTAAGTATAGTTACATTGTCAAGCCCTGTGCCAAACACTTAGACTGCCGCATTTGTGCCATGGCTAAATGCCTTAACTGTACCAGATTTTAAAATCTCAGGGGCAGTTGCAAATGTTGACCTGCTTTATGGCAACCTGTGGCAAAGTTCGGCCACAAGGTGCACGTTAGCGGGCCCCAGATTTGACGCATTTTTTGGTAGACCAAAGAAAGTTCTGTTGGCAACCTTTTCAGACTGTATGAGAGGCCTTTTGGCACCATGCATTTCTGCTTAAAGTTGAACCAGCATAACATTTTGTGGTGATTTGCATATATAGCCCCTGATGCTTTGCATTATGGGGGTATGTGTGATTTTGTATTTTATTTCAAAGAAAGTTAGTCTAGTGGGCATCAATTTCAATTTCAGTGAGCATCAGTTTGACGCATGGGATAGAAAATCCTGTTAATTGCCACAAGCCTGGTGCACCATGTTTGATGCACCTGGGGCTTGCAGATATTCTGCAGCTTCATAAATCAAGCCCTGAATGGCTACTGCTTGGCCTTTATCAACAGCCCTAATTACCCAGTTGAAAAACTCAATCAGATTTGTTTTACGTGCTTTTCTGCCATAAACCTGGACTGCATGTCATCTTGCAACCCCTTTGCTACTATGAACTCCACCGGAATTTTTATAATTATGGTTTTCTTCATTTTATCTACCATTGATGTCAAACTAACTGGCCTGTAGTTCCCTGACTCATTCCTCCCCATCTCTGGCACAGGGATACCATGTCCACTGTTCTTGAGTCCTTAGGCATCATTCTAGACTCTAGGGAGCAGTTAAAAAGGTCTGCCAAAGATGCAGCCAGTACATGCCCCATTGCCCTCAGCACCCTAGGATGCAGCCTATCTGGTCCTGGAGATTTATTATCTTTCAGGGCTTAGAGCTCTTTGACTACGTTATCCATGGCAATTAGTTCTAAGCGCATCCCACCCTTCTAAACATGCATCAACTCTCCTCTGTGGTAGTGACCCCTCCTTCTCCTTTGTAAATACTGAACAGAAGTGCTTGTTTAGTATTTCTGCCATACCTTTGTTATCTTCCAGCCACTGCCCTCCTTGTTTCAGCTTGACAGTGCCTTCCTTTATGTGCTTCTTCTCCATGATATACCAAAAGAAGGCCTTGTCACCATCTTTAACACATTCTGCTTGCCTTAGCACTGTGTCCATTTTGGCATTTTTCCACCACCCTTTTGGCATCACTCAGTTTAGGTAGGTGTTTATGTTCCCCTCCTTCTGACTCCCTTTTATGTCACTGGAAATATCAGAAATCATTGTCATATATGGAATGGCTCAAAGAGCTCCCGAGCAATCTTCACATGGAAAAATTGATAGCCCGCATTCATATAGGCTGCCAGTTAATGAAAAAAGATGGTCTAAGTTACAGTATATACTCTCTATACTCTTTCCACAGTACCACAAGCCTGTTAATGCCCCTTTTCTGCTTTCCTCTGTGGTGTTTGTTATTACCCACTATGGAATTTCTATTAATTTTGTATCTTGGTTCAATATCGTTGCCTATATTCTTTCTTTATGTGTTTACTTACTATAATGTGTTTGTAAGGTTTCGTTCTGGATTGCACTCACTTTCTGTACATAGTTTGTTATGGTTGTATTTTATATTGTTTCTTTTGTTGGCATGTTTGTTTGTTGAAATACAAAATAAACTTAATTTAAAAAAAAAGCCTCCATTTTCCCATTCTCTGCACTCTTCATCTCCCTTCTGAAGTTTATTTTTTCCACCTGTCTCAAGAAGGAACAGGTGACATCTTAAAAGTTGTTTTTGATGATTCATTTTGTTTGTCCTTCCAATTCCCTCCAATCTTTCCCCTTCTGAAATCTAGGACACATGTTTTATAGGTAGTGAGCTCCTTGCCTAACTCTGTAGCAAACCGCACTAATAGGTGGTTGTGATTTTCTAGCAATTTCCATATTCTGAGGTCCCTGACATAGTCATTATTATTCAGCACAAAGTCCAGGGTCGCTTCGTCTCTCACTGGCTCCCTAACACCTGGACCAAGAAGCCATTCTGAAATGCATCTGGAAGCACATTGTTTCTGCTGCTGCAAGCCCAAAGGGATGCTCCAATCTAACCCTCTGGCAGACTGATGTCCCCTGAGATCACCACTCCCCCCTTGGTCTCTACTTTTCTTAATTTGCTTTCAAATTCCATACTCATCCCTTCTTTCTGAAGTGGCTGTCTATAAACTACCCTAAATCTCACAGTCCTGCCTTTGTACTTTTCTAACTGGACCACAGTGTCTCTGTCCCTTCATTGCTCATCATCTACCATCTACCTTGTGGCCTTCGATGCCCTCACATATAGGGCTGTCTCCTTCCCCCCGTGACCCACCCTATCCTTCCTGAGAATTGACTCAACTGATACAGTGAGACCCCAGTCATGGTTTGGAGATGCCCAGGTTTCTGTAAAAGACACAAAGTTCAGTTGGGCTTTCGCAACCAGAGCCATGAGTTCCCCCTATTTTGTTGCCTAAATGTCTAGACATTTTTTTTTTTATGATGTCTGATGTTTCTTTATGTCCTTGCTTGTGCATGTTCAATGGTCATGTGATGGCTATACACAGGTATATGTTGCCCAACAGAGCCTTGTGTCAGGTCGGTGGATTTTACCTGACTGCGAGTTCTGGGACCTACCCCTACTTAATACTCTTTCTTATTTATTTATTTATTCATTTATTTGAATTTTGATGACCAGATAGGCCCACTGAGACACGGCAGCCCCTTTTTCAGTGGCGATCCAGGGAATCTAAACATTCCACAACTGATAAACATTAAACATAGTAGATGGACATTAAACATAGCACCAACAGTGGTACACACAGTAGTAACATTAACAAGTAGAAATATTCAACAATTTGATGCAATAAGTACATAAGATAGAGAAAAATCAATCATACACTTTAGGGCATAAACAACTTTCTACCCCCTGCATCCCTGTGTTTACCCTGAGAGTATTGTTCTGGGAGCTCTATGGCTCCCTCCATGTAAATGCTTTGGGTCTTGTGCCCTAGTGGAGCCCTCCCCCTTCCTAATTTAAATTCCTTTACTCCTTGTTCCCTCTACAACACCTTGGTTCATCCTCTACCCTGCATCCCTCCAGATCCCTGATTCCCAACTAGATCACATCTGGCTTCTTGTTGACACCTCCTCCCTCCAGACAGGGGTTGGAGCTTGTGTATTATCTTCTCCACTGTCATACCAGGAAGGCACACCACCTTGCTTCTGTTAGGCTCCTGTGCTAGCCAGTCCTTCCCCCTAACGATTGAGTCCCCAGCACTAAATGTTCCCCCTACTCTTTCCTCATTCTCATCAACCCCCCCCCCACACAGACTGGGCCATTCCAGTAGGCTCCTTTTGCATGGAAGAGACATTGATCCCTGGGGTCAGTGCCTGACTTATGCCATCAGTCTGGAGCCTGTGAGAAATTACTTTCTCTAGGGATTTGAGAATCTGATAACATTGTTTTGCCAAACATTTTTGTCACCACCTCGTGGATTGGACCTGCATCTTCACAGTCAACCTCCCCTGCCTCCCACTGTATGCAAATCCAGACTTGAAGCCCTCTGGGACATCTGAGGAAGTGATGTCCAGGCCCCTGGTCCCCGCTGGACAGGTGTACCATCACAGGGAATGGACAACAAAACACAGCCATCACTGCTAAACATTAATGGCACAAATACCATGGACCCCCACACCATTGCCGAAGAGTTCAACTCCACCTTCATGGATCTCAGCTCTGTTTTACTGGCTAAATATCTCAAGCCTATCAAAGGTGATAATAGGCGCCCACTGGACACCAGCTCGCACCCTTAATTTTGCTTCAAGAGAGTCACTGTCAAAGAAGCACTGAGTTATTTTAAAAAGGTCCTGGGGCTGGCCCGGTGGCGCAGAGGGTTGAGGCACTGGACGCCACACTTCGAACCACGCCGGTGACCCAGGTTCAGGAATAGACTCGGGGTGCCGGGGTCGGCAGGAGATGAAGAAGATTGAGCATCGGAGGACTGCTCTCCTCTTCGAGGGGTGGGTCATCTCGCTAAACAGCGGCTCCCAGTGGAGACTGGGGCATATTTCTGACGGCATGAAGAACACCAGAAAATGGAAAATGGCTCCAGTGGCTCGCGGATGATGGCTCCCTGCTCCGCCACAGCACCGGAACCTTCAGGGACTTCCTCTGCCTCAGCAGAGCTCCAGGGCCTAACAGAGAGTGCACTGCGGCTCCTTCCCGTGCCTCCCCTTGGAGGAGGGGGACCCGTCCGGTGAAGGGATACACCGGGATACCCCTTGGGAGTCGGCTGCAATATGAGGACAGTGGGGAGCCCAGGAAGAGGATGGCTGGTGAGTCGGGAGCACTGTGGAGCCCGAAGGAGAGGGGAGCACTGGAGCATGGAAGGCGAGTAAATAACATAAAAAAAAAAGGTGCTGGGAAAAATCAGAATGGGGTCTGACAACATTGACATGAAACTGTTGGCACTGGCAAGCAATGAAGTCATCGTTCCTATCACTACGATTTTCAAAAAAATCCCTCCAGCTTGTCAAATTCCCTTCTCCTTGGAAACAAGCGCTGGTGACCCCGGTGCATAAGGGAGGTGATAGGTCACTGACCGCAAACTAAAGACCCATCTCTATCCTCTCCCCCCTCTCTAAAGCACTGGAAAGGACTGTGGCAGACCAGTTTACTGACTATATTCACAAATACCAGCTGCAATGTCCCCAGCAGCAAAGCTTTAGGAAAATCCACAGCATGGACACTGCACTGGTGGATTTTACTGAGTATGTCCATAAGGCATTGGATGAGGGAAAACTGGTTGGGTCCATTTCCACTGACCTAACAAAGGCATTCGACACAGTCAGCCACCCACTCCTCCTGTCTCAACTGCATGCCCTTGGTGTTTCCCCAAATGCCGCTCTATGGTTCCAGAACTACCTAACCTTCCGGTCTCAAAGGGTCAAGATAGGTCATTCCATATCTGCATCCAAGGAAGTCTCGCTAGGGGTGCCTCAAGGGTCCATCCTGGGTCCACTGCTCTTCAGCATGTTCCTGAACAAGCTATCTGATACCTGCACTAGCAAGGTCATTCTATACGCCAATGATGCTGTCCTACTTAGCTGTCACTCTCGCATAGAGCACCTACAGGCTGAGCTACAATCATCCTTACAGCAACTGGAGATCTGGTTCTACTCCCAAAGGTTGCTACTAAACTACAACAAACCAAGATGATGCTCTTCTCTAGCCCCCAATTAAAAAGGAGATGCCCAGAACTAATAATCACAAATCACCTGACTGCCCCACTGGAACAGGTTCACTCCTTCAAGTACGTGGGTGTCATTGTGGATGATACCCTCTCGTATGTTCAGCGCATTGACATGGTGGTGAAAGCTGTGGACACTAAATTAGGGATCCTGTTTAGGCACAAGAAAAGCCTAACTGCTGAAGTCCTCTGGCTCTCAGTCTCCATCTCTGTCCTCTCCCTGGTCGACTACGGGCTGGTGGTTTATGGCGCTGCTGCTGGTATGGCCCTCAAAAGGGTTGCCACTGCCCTTAACAAGGCTTGCAGACTATTGCAAATGCTGACCGCTTCACGCACACTTGTACCCTGTATGGTCTGGCCCACATACTACCACTTCAGTCCAGAATCAGATACCAAACTTGCCTGCTAGGGAGAAAGGCCATGCTCTCCCTAACCCCTACCTGCATTGCAGACCTGGTAAAGGAAGCAAGCTCCAAATACAACACACAAAGAACAGTGACAACACAGCTTGATGTCCCATTTCGTAGAACTTCCCTAGGATAAAGATCCTTCATGTACAGAGCTCCACTATGGCTAAATGAGATCCCTGCTGCAGCTCTTAATATAACAACAAATGTTTGGTCCTTTAAAAGAGAACTGAAGCAATACCTGCTGAACTCAAATGACTGTGACTGCCTTACCTGAATCCATATCTTCAGCCTGGATACCCGCTCTTAAACACCTCTGATTCCCTTACCTGAGTCCATATCCTCAACCTGGATACCCCCCATCATCTGTCTGAGCTTTTCTACTGTTTTACCTACCCTGGACCCTCACCTGTCATCCCCCCCTCTCAAGCTCCCTCCAACTCCCTCCCTCCGCACCCCAACACCTCCCTTTCTACCCTCTCTCCCAAATATTCTTCTTCTCCCAGTCCCTTTCTCTCTCTCTCTCTCTCTCTCGCTCTCCTCTCTCTCTCTCCTCCTCTCTGTCTCTCTCTCTCTCTAATCTACCCCTTGTTTGCACTCTCCCCCCCTTTCTTTCTCCTACCCTTTCTGAAACTCTACCTTGACAGGCCCCCCTGGGGCAGCTATGCCATACGATGCTAATTGGGAATCTCCTGCCACTGTTTAATTTCAGTTGTGTAGGTTACTCAAAAGTATTATTTATCTATATTCTGTATTACATAGCAATCTTATGTTTTGTGTTAACTGTCAAGTTTTTGTTATCTCTGCTGTTTTACATCCTGATGTGGAACCTTTGTAAAAGTGTGTATACTCAAAGGTTGTATCTGAATTACCAAATAAATAAATAAAATAAATCTATTGAGCTCAGGCATGAAATCGTTCAGTTGTACCACTAGGGATCCCAATCTCAGAAACTAGGCACTCTCCCATGTCCCAGAGCACCCTCTGGAACATGGCTGTGCAACAAACCCTACAGCTCATAACTTCTCCACACTGTGCTTGCTGCTCAAACAACATTCCAAACCCTGATGTGGGAGGAGTGTGTACCTATAAATGAATCGACTAATGGATTATCTGTTAGTTGTCTGTTAATACCACAATTTCAGCCCATCCCAGATAGGAAGCTATGACTAGAGTGGGTTTACCTTTCGGTTTGCTGCTAATACCACAGTTTTGGCCTACCTCAGATAGGGAAACAGAAACATAGAATTTGATGGCATATAAGAACTGCTTGGCCCGCCCAGTCTGCTCATTTCTCCCTACCTACACTATTACCGCAGACCATACTCAATCTATAGCTCTTTCTCTCTCCCACCTTCCTTTCTGCTATGATTCCCTTGTGCTTATCCCATGCATTCTTGAACCACACCACAGTTTGTACCCCCGACATCTCCGCTGGAAGGCTGTTCCATGAATCCATCACTCTTTCTGTGAAGAAGTACTTCTAAACATCTCTTGTGACTCTACCCCTCCAGCTTCATAGCATGTCCCCTTGTTCTTGAGCACCTTTTCTTCTGAAAAATACTTCCCTCCTGTACCTTATTTAACCACTTGTGGTATTTAAAAGTCTCTATCATACCCCCCCCCGTTCCAGGGTGTACATATTGAGGTCCTTTAGTCTCTCCTTGTAGGGATTTTGATTCAGACCCTGCACCACTTTTGTTGCCCTTCTCTGGACCACCTCCACTCTGTCTATGTCCTTCCGGAGATGTGGGGCTGGATTTTCTAACGCATGTGAATTCCGTAAGCCCCGGCTGCGCCATACATATAGCACATGGATCTTGCAGCATTCAGCTAGCCAGTAATCAGGATTTCTATCCTGTGCGATGATTGCCACAAGTTAAACCAGCTTTTTGCTAGTCTAGCTTGTGTCAGTCCCAGGAACCCTTTACATGGGGCGTGCGCCTAATATTTGGCACAAGCTGCAGTAAATTGGGTAAACTGTTGCAACTACATCCGATGCAGATTCAAAGTGTTGTGGCACAGGGCTTGATGTAAGACCTGTGCCACCATTTGAAAATCCAGCCCACGGCCTCCAGGACTGAACACAGTACTCTAGGTGGGGTCTGCAATTGGAGAGGATTCTTTTGTAGGACTAGGTTACTTTGAGTGCTACTTCATTGTGTTCCTTCCCTACCCTTTTCCTGGATATTAATCTACCTTTGTCACTGGTGCCCCCGTGCCTTCATGTGTAGAGTCCCCTGCAGAACGGCAAAGTACCTGCAAATACCCCAAGGATGCCACCTTCATGCTCCCTATTCCTCATGCTCCTGGGTCGCTAGACCTATGGGAATAAACAGTGGACTGCAGTCACACTATTGAGTGGCTACAATCATGTGATCCCCCTCACAAGTGTTGCAGAGTCTGGCAACCTGCACTCCCACCCTGCCATCTCCCTCTGTGCAATGAGGATGAGGGTCCTCCCATCTCTCCTCCCAAAAGCAGAGCAGAAAGCATGGCATTCTCTAACTCCCTAGCAAGAAAATTAAGGCATGCATCTCAAGATTATGATTTCATTCTCTCTTGATGCCAAGCACTTTTCTTACTTTCCCACTGTGTTTCCTTCATCTCCAAATATTGGTTTGTCTCTCTCCCCCCTTATCTTGCCTCTCTCCTCTCACTCTCTCCCCTTCTTCCTCTTACTCCCTTTGCAATGCTTGCTTTTGCTCTCTTGCTCTCCCTCAAGTGAAATCTGCTGCTGGCCAAACTGCCTTCGCATTTAATTTCCCTAAACTATGGAGCTTTCCTCCCCCTTCCATTTGCTCTGCTGCTACCTTTCTTGCTCTGAAATCTCTCCTCCATGAGTTCTCTATTCACTCCTGCAGTTGCTTCTGATATTGGGGTGGATTCCTTTTCACCTGCCTTCCACCAACACTGACACGAGCAGCACTGCCCTCACCTGTTGTCCATCATTTTTCTCTGTTTCTTATTGTTTTGCTGTGTACTGTTTAATGTTCTTTTCCCTGTCTCACAATTTACTGGATGGTAATTTACTGATTGGCAATGTATTCTTGAAGTGTTCTTAAATTGTATATTTTGATTTACTATTTCAATGTTATCATATTATTTTATATATTGTACTTTGTATATGTCCTGTTCTCCTCTGTTTCCCTTCCCCCAGGATATGTCTGGAAACAAGCTGATACCAGATCAGTATGACTTTCCTGGTGAAACGTTCTGAAACTCGATAAGATTCACTTGTGTTTGGTGATGCTGAACAGAAAAATAACATTTGTGCAGGCCTCCATCTCATTACAAAAAGCTCTACTCCACACCAAGACAGAATTGTGCCATCTCAATCAGCCAACGCTATGGTTGAAACCTACCTAGGAGATCCTAAACAGCTGTTGTACACATCGGCATTAGCCTTTTCAGGTGCTATCATGGTAAAAGAAAACTTTGGCCACAGTTAATTAAAGTTACCAGTCTATACCTAAGCTGTACGCCAGCTAGTGTGTATTCTAAGAAACTGACATTTATTATAGTTCATCTGGGGTGGTTTGCTGGCTACTCAGACTCATAACCGATGCATAGCTCCTCTCAAATTGATAATGCCACTGACAATAACTGCATCTGATGAGAAAAAATGCCAACGTCTCATTTGATGGCTGTAAATGAAATGAGTAGTGTGCCTTGCTATTACTCATTACAGCTGTCTGTAATGCTTTCTTAGTATTGTATTGGCTGCAAGGAGGACAATGCATGAGAGCCTGATGAACAACTGGGGAATCTCACATGAATGTGCAGCTGACCTCGGTGATACACTGAAGAAACCCTGGGGTTGTTTAACCTAGCTCTGCCCCCCATACACACACACACATGCACAATGAGCACAAAAATGAAAGAATGGGTTCAGAGAGGAAATATTAATAAACTCTCAATCTGCACAAGTTTGTGAATGGAAAGTTAACCTTTATTTTTTTCTGGAAAAAAATGAAATCACCTATTTAAGAGTTTTTGGGTGACCTAGGTGATACACTGACAAAGTCTTTGGTTTGCTTAGCCTAGCCCCCCTCATTGTGATGCCAAAATTGAGAACGAATGGCTTAGGAAAGAAATACTAATAAACTTTTAGCCTGAAGAACCATATGAATGGAAAATTAACCTTTATTTTTTTCTGAAAAAAAAAATGAAGTTGCCTATTTAAAACTGAGATTTTTCATGCTACTAAATTATTGCAATACAAAAGGCTGAATAATAACAGAGCTGTGGCATGATTTGAATGTTGTAGGAGCTAAGAAATAGCTCTTCTAGCCTCTCAGTATAATGAAAAAAACAGCTGAGTTCCCAGTCAATCTGAGTAGTTAGGCCAGGGACTGGGAAAAAAGGGGAGGGGGCAGTTACTGGAGGAAGATGAGGCCAGGGAGAAGCAATTAGCAAACAGACACTTGGTCTCATGGCGGTGTGTCACATAATTTGAGATAGGGGCAAAGCATTCAGGACTCAGTGGAAGAAAAAGCCAATGATACTGGTCAAGCAAGGGTGAGCAAATTTTTATGGCTGGTCAGTAACACTGGTGAAGTAGTTGGTTTATTTATAGAGCAGAAACACAGGCTGTTCATAGCTCAGCTCAAACAGATGGAAGAAGCCCATTTTAGGAGCTGAGTAACCATTTACCAACACTATGAAGCAGGACATCGTACCTGATTCTAAGACTGGAAACTAACAATTCAGGGAATATGACCTTTGAGCAATCAGAAGCGTGTGGCAAAACATGATTTTTTTTTACAATGACAGCGTTTCAAAATCGATAGGGGCAATGCAACCAGGAACTAAAGTCTATTGTATTTCAGGTTAAAACTAAACTTGAAAGTGCCAACATTACAAAGCATGAAGACTAGTAGAACTGAAGTTCACTGTGATATTCCACGTTGAATAAGCACTTATTTACTATTCTAAATGTAGAAAGAAAGTTTATTTTGGTCTCATGCTACTGTGTCTTTATTGCTTAACAACAATTAAGAAAACAAACTGTGATTTTAAGTCATGCTGCATTACATAAGGTAGAAATGCTCTATATCCTCTTCATTTAAAAATTAGCTATAGACATTAGAAATCTTGCTACACTTATAGTTATTTAAATTAAACTAAACCAAATATCTGTGCAAAACAGAAAGAAGTTTATTTATTAATTTTATTTATTTGTAATTTGGAAAACACCTTTGAGCACAGGTGATCTTTTCCAAAGTTTCCACATCAAGATAAGACAACGGACAAGTTAATACATCAAACATTCACCAGCTCACGGAGAGCCTGGTCTGGTACAGACAATTAGGATTACAAGCAAGGAATTGCTGAGGAAAATCAGACAGATTGCCAGTCATGGAATTTCATTGAACAGGAGGGGAAAAAACTAATTTAAAACAACAACAGGCAGATTTCTTACAGAGTTCATTTTTAAGGGAATTCTTAAGTGGGTTAATTTTGGGGAGTCCCACTAGGGACTCTGGAAGTTCATTCAACCATTGGGTCACTTGTATTGCGAATGAGAGAATACCCAGGCTAGTTTTATGAAAAGGAACACCAAGTGCCTGTCTGGACATACACCTAGTGGAGTAGTTGTTGACCAGGCTGAAAAGATCACTGTTAATGAAGTTAATAAAGATTTATTTTTATGTAACTTGTCTTTTAATTGTAAGGACAGATCATGATTAATATGCAGCCCCAGTACAATCAACCGAAACATTGTTGCACACACCAGTGCTATTTTAGTAGCTTCTTTAAAAACAGGGCATCAGCTAGTGTCTGTGTTCACACCCCTATCCCTGCAATACAAGGAAGCATCCAACCAAAGCAGCACAGGATTATGAGACCAATGAGGGGAAAGTTAGCGGCACTATAGCTGTATTCAACCAAAGAGAGGTGAGGAGGAGCATCAGAAAAGTAGCAAGCAGAGAGTGGAAGAGATGACACTCAGCCCCTGGTAATAAAATGATGCTCTTCTTATACTCATCCATATAGGTTGCAGTGAAGGGCTCAAACACTGCATTAGAGGTTTGGGACTGCTGCCACCCTACTAGAATTTCTGGTGTCCAACCCTGCCTGTCAGAAAATAAATAAAATATAGTATACTTGTCGGCTTGGTGGCGCTGATGGCTGAGGCACTGAACACCTTACCTCATGCTACATCGGTGACCCGTGTTTGGGAACAAGCACATGCCACCAGGGGTCAGCAGGGGAGGAGAAGGTTCAAGCATCCAAGGGACTGCTCTTCTTCTCTGGGGAGGGGGGTGCCAGAGGTCGGCATACAACTGGCCCCTAGTGGAGGCTAGGAGGCAGCACACTGACATTGTAGATGGGGAGCGGAAATGGGGCAGATGTCTGGAGGAGCACATGCAGGTGCATGCATGCTCCCTCCACCAGCATCATTGCATACCTTATCTCCGCATGAAGAAAATCAAAGAGGAAAAGAGTTGCTGTGGCACATGACAGAGGGCGCTTCACAGGCCCTGCTCTCGGCTAGCCACGGTGCTGGTCACACTGGATGCAGTTTCTGGAGGGGGCTGGGGAACCCCACCAGCCCTGCTGGGGGGGGTAAGCCCTGGGGGTAAGGGTCAGCACTAGGAGCTCCAGCCTGGGGTAGGGGCCACAGCAACAGGAGTATAAAGTAGAAACAAACAAAACAAAATACGGTATGGCTCACTTCCCCAACTACCTGGTGGATCCAGTACCCAACCCAGCTGGCCAAGTAATAAAAAAAAATATACAACCTTTCCAACTATCTGTTGGGTCCAGTGCACAAGCAGGCCTATCAGAGATTTAAAAAACTGTCCCCTCCTCCTCCTCCTCACCCTAGCTACCTGGTAAGTCCAAGGCTGAACCCGGCCCATTAGAGAATAAAGAAATCAATATGTCCCCTTTTCCAGACTACCTGACAGATCCAGTGCATCATGGAATAAAAAAATCTGTCCCTATACCCCAAACTACCTGATGGTCCAGAGCCCAACCTGGCTGGACAGGCAATAAAAAAAGCTGCTCACCTTCTCTAATTATCTGATGGGTCCGATGAACAACCTGGCCCATCAGAGAATTAACAAAGTCATCCTGCCCCCAACTACCTGATGAGTCCAGGGCCCAACCTTGTCCATAAGGGAATACAAAAAATATTACCCCCTACCCTTAAAAACCTGATGAATCCCAAACCCAGCCCAGCCTGACCAGGAATAAAAAAAAAAACTGTCTCCCTCCCTCAAACTACCTGATGAATCTGATGTCCAACTTGGACCACCAGGGAATACAAAATATCTGGTGCTCTCCCCCAACTACCTGAGGGTCTATATTATAATGACAACTGCAAAACAGCACCACCAACAACAATGAGTGCAAATCACTGAAAACGCAAACAGCTCTAAGCACAACAGAGACCTGCAGAAATAGTGATGAGTGGCCCCTGTATCTAATGGGAGCACGACCTGTGGTTAGTTTTTATGCAGGGTCTATGTCCCCCGTGCCCCCCAAAATTAATATAATCATCCCCAGAGGGGAAGACAATTGGGGACAGGGGAAACTCAGGAAAGGGATGCTCTGTGGAGGGGTTAACACAAGTCAGCTGGGGGAGAACATTAGATGGGCAACCTGCGGGCAGAGGGGAACAAAGTCAGAAGGGCAGGTGGAAGGGAATTTTAAGATGCATCAAGAACCCAAAAGAAGAAAAAACACAAACATCTCCACAGTGAGTCCCAAACCCGGGTCCAACAGCCACACAGGCGGTGACTCTAGCCACTAGACCATGCCAGCAGCTCGCAACTCTCCCCACCAACAACTCCCCATATACTGCCAAAACATGTGAAGGAAAGTACTACGAAACTGCTAAACTTACACTTCCCTCAAAAAAGCTTTTAGCCTATCTTACTCTCATTATTTTGATGTTGCCATAATTGACTCACTTAATTCACAGGATACCCTACCTGATAGGTCCAGTGCCCATCCTGGCCTGTCTGGAAATAAAAAAAAAACTACCCCCCCAACTACCTGATGGGTCAAGTGTAGCACAGCAGTTGGACCACAGTGGGCTCAGAGAAGGTGAGGATGGTGAAACAGAGGCACACCCAGTCAGTTGTTTCACACCACAATCCATACACCATTCTGGGGGAGCATAGCTCCCCTATGGATGCACCTGCAGAGGAGACTAAGGAGGCTGAGGACAACTGTCACAAGGGAGGCCCACAGGAAGGAGACAGAGGACACCACAAGGAAAGGAAGCAGCTCCTGGTGGGGAACTCAGTTATTAGGGGGATAGAACTGGGGGGAGCAGGGAAAACTGAAGTAAGGTGCCTGCCTGGTGCCATGGCTTGGAGAGACAGGAAGCACATCCTCAGGATCACGAGAACAGCTGCACGGGAGTCTGAGCTGGACATCATTGTCCACCTAGGGACAAATGACTTGGCTAATCATGAGATTAGAGCAGTGCAGAAGGACTTTGTAGAATTGGAGAGGGGCCTAAGACAAGTAGCACACACAATATCCTTCTCTGAGGTGATGCCTGTCAATGGCATGAGTGAGACGAGGCAATTTTGCACCATGCAGTTTAATGAATGGTTGAAAAATGGTGCGGAGCACAGGGTTTAGCTTCATTGGGGACTGGGGTTCCACCTGGAGGGACAACAGCCTATACTGGCAGGATGGTCGATCTGTCCAGGAAGGGAACAAGTCTTTGAGCAATCGTCTAAATGCTTCATTGGCAAGCTTTAAACTAGTCAAGGGGAGGCACTGATAAGCAGCAGGAAAATCCCAGCCTCTCCCTACAAAACAGGGTACTAAATGAGAAAAGACCGAGGTAGACAGGTCAGTGGGGATGCTGCAAAAAAGGCAAAGCCATCAAAAATGGAGAGCAATGAGTACCAATGCCCGTAGTCTGAGTAACAAGCTTCCTGAATTAGTGGCCTTGATGGAGGAGGAACATCTGGATATCGTGGCAGTCACAGAAACATGGTACACACAAAACCATGACTGGGACATAAACATACCAGGATACACTATCTACAGGAGGGACAGGGAGGGTAAAAGAGGAGGAGGAGTAGCTCTTTACATAAGGGAAGGAATCAAAACAACAGAACAAAAGGGAAAACAGGGAGGAGAAGAAGCACTGTGGTTAAATTTGGAGACCAGCAATGGCACCACAATCCGCACAGGGGTTGTATACGGACCCCCTTCTCGGGGGAGGAAATGGACAAGGAAATGATAGAAAGAATACTTAGAATGGCAGAAAAAGGGGAGATATTGCTGATGGGTGATCTGAATACGCCAGATGTTAACCGGAGTGCAGTTGCAGCAGCCACTTCAAAGAGTGGGGTTATTCTAGATGCCCTACAAGGTGCATGCCTTAGACAACTAGTATTGGAGCCCACTCGAGAGGGAGCAATCTTAGACCTGGTTCTCTCAAATGGAGATGAAGAGAGGATCACAGATGTAGAAGTGGGTAGCCATCTGGGAACTAGCGACCATCGAACAGTATGGTTCACAATAAACACAGCAATAGAGTCAAGCCATACAAAGGCAAAAGTACTGGACTTTAGGAGGGCTGACTTTGCCAAAATGGGTGAGTGCATAAGGAATGCACTAGCAAATGGGCAGGAAGGAGGGGTGGAAGAACAATGGGGAATAATAAAAACTGCCATCACAGAGGTAACAAGCCTTTGTGTGAAGCAAATTAACAAACGAAACGATGTAAGAAACCACTATGGTTCTCAAAGGAAGTGGCAGTGAAGGTTCAAGAGAAAAGAAAGCATTCAGGAAGTACAAGGAATCAGAGAAGGAGCAGGACAGGGAACTGTATCAGTTAAAGCAAAAGGAAGCTGGGAAGGCAGTCAGAACAGCAAAGGCCCAAACCGAGGAAAAGATAGCCAACTCAGTTAAGAAGGGGGATAAAACCTTTTATAGGTACATCAGGGAGTGAAGGAAGACCAAGAGAGGGCTAGTGAGGCTTAATAAAGAGGAGGGAGGGAGGGTGGGCAGAGGGTGAATGTGAAAAGGCAGAGATACTAAACAAATACGTTTGCTCAGTATTTACAAAGGAAGTGGGAGGTACCTAAAACAAACAGTAGAAACACTCTGGATACAGAAGTTGATATCAGCCCATTTACAGAAGAAAGGGTTCTGAAAGAACTCTTAAAACTGAAGGTGGACAAAGCAATGGGGCCTGATGGGATTCATCCCAGAATTCTAAAAGAACTAAGGGTAGAACTAGTGACACCACTGACTACCCTCTTTAACAAATCATGGGAGAATGGGGTGGTGCCCGAGGACTGGAGAAGGGCAGATGTGATTCCCCTTCACAAAAGTGGGAGCAAGGCAGAAGCAGAAAACTACAGATCTATTAGTTTAACCTCAGTGGTAGGGAAAATGATGGAATCACTTCTGAAGGAAAGAATTGTTGAGTATCTAAAGGCCAGAGGGGCTCAGGACCCAAGGCAGCATGGATTCACAACGGAAAGGTCATGCCAGACAAATCTGATAGATTTCTTTGACTGGGTGTCCAAAGTAGTAGATCAGGGAGGGGCTGTGGACATGGCCTACCTAGACTTTAGCAAGGCATTTGACACAGTCCCACACAAAAGATTAATATACAAGTTAGCCAGCCTGGGAGTGGGTCCCAAGAAGACAGCCTGGGTAAAGAATTGGCTGGAGAATAGGACACAGAGAGTAATAGTAAATGGAGTCCACTCTGAAGAAAGGGGGTTACTAGTGGGGTACCGCAGGGTTCAGTATTAGGACCGGTCCTCTTCAATGTCTTTATAAGTGACATTGCAGAGGGACTGGAAGGAAAAGTATGTCTCTTTGCAGATGACACAAAGATCTGCAACAGAGTTGATGCACAAGGTGGGTGGAAAGGATGAGAAGGGACTTGGCAAGGTTAGAGGAATGGTCAAATGTATGGCAGCTTAGATTCAATGCTAAGAGTGCAAGGTAATGCACCTGGGAAACAAAACCCAGGGAAGAGTACACAATGGGAGGTGAGATACTAACAACAACAAAATGGAAAGGGACCTGGGGTAGTCATATCAGATGACCTATAGGTGGGCAAGCAATGTGAGAGGGCAGCAAGGAGGGCTGGGGGATACTGGGATGCATAGGGAGAGGCATCACCAGTAGAAAACAGTATTATCCTCTGTACAGACAGTTGGTGAGACCCCATCCGGAGTACTCGTGCAGTTCTGGAGACCAATCTCCGCAAGGACATAGACAGGATGGAGGCTGTCCTGAGGAGGGCAATTCAAAATGGTGCAGGGTCTGCACCGAAGACATATGAAGAGAGACTTAAGGAGCTGAATATGTATACCCTTGAGGAAAGGAGGAGAGGGGGACATGATAGAAACTTTCAAGTATCTCAAGGGAATCAACAAAGTCCAAGAGGGTAGCATCTTTCAAAAAAAGAGGTGTGCAAGAACAAGGGGGCACAATTTGAAGATAGAAGGGGTGGCTCAGAGGTAATTTAAGGAAGTATTTTTTCACAGAGAGGGTTGTGGATGCATGGAACGGCCTTCCGGAGGAGGTTGTGGAGTCAAATACAGTGGTGGAATTCAAGCATGCATGGGACAGTCATAAGGCAATTCTAGGGGGTGGGGGTAGGAAGAAGTAGGCTGCTGGTTAACTAGGATCTGCAGCTTATCCATTAGGTAGGGAAATGGGCAGACTGGGTGGGCCAAGCGGTCCTTATCTGCCGTCAAAATCTGTGTTTCTATGTTGAAACAGGACCATTACAGAATTTTAAAAAACGGTGATATGTGTGGGGGGCTATAAGTGAGTTTGGCGGTGGGGGATGAAACTAATTGCCTGGTGTTGGGTGGACTTAAGCCACTGAGTACAGTGTGGGAAGCATAACTGAAAAGCCGTGTTGCTATATCAAAGATGACCAGCAAAACTGAAGGGAGAACCATGCTCTGCTGTGCAGGATCGGGTTCCGCTGGGGGGAAGGGGTAGCTACCCATGAATGAATGAAAAGATCCTTTATAGGACACTCAAAAACTCATTTGCGCTCGTAGTGTGTGTGTCTAAAAAAACACTGTTAGATCACTACTGTGTTTGCTGCTAAAAAAAGAGTTCCAGGAGAGTAAAATGCTGTATTGCAACCATTTATTTTAGCATGCAAACAAACTCCAAACCAGCACTCAAAGATGCCCCAACACTTCGAATGGTTAGGTCTTCCAAATCCACCCCTGAATCTATTAAACTGATTTCCACCTGCATTCTCTGCACCACCTGTTGCAGCTTCTTCTACCACTGCACTGCCACTGGCAAAACCACCCAGCATCACCACCAGGCCGAGGAACAGCTGTCAATGAAAAAGGATTATAAAATGAAAAGCTCAACACAGTCTCATTCTCATTCCCCAATCTACCTCATTTTCATTATTTATAGTATACATGTATGTATGTATGTATGTATGTATAATGTATGTATGTATTTATTTATTCATTTGGTGGACAATTTCTTGGTCCTGAAGCACTGCTGAAGAAATTCACAGCCGTCAATCTCACTCTCAAATTCTCATTTTCATTCTCACCATCCTCCTCGAGCACGAAACAGCGCAAGTACACAGAATCACTACTTAAAAAGTAAAAAAACTCGGTCACTTCCGTCACTCTCATATGAATTCTACACCACCACAGAGCAGGTTGAAATAGCAGGTGTCTTTTGGATGCAATAGCAGTGACCCTGGGGGTATAAGCAACTTGGGCAACAGCCAAAAAAGTGACAAAGCTTTGTATAAAACTGCATATTATATTTTTCCAACACTATTGTTTAAATTATACGGGCGAGTCTACACCCTTTAAATTAATCCCAATAGAATAATTAATCCAAATCTTACCTAAGTCACCATACCTTATAGTGAATTTGGATCTAGCAGTGTCTTGTGTATTACTACATCTTCAGATTTAAATTGATAACTTTTTAGACTGTTTGACCTGATGAAGCAATCTCTATATGACTCTGAAAGATTATAATTTGGGGGTCTGTGTGGACAATGTGTCTGCACATGAAGTTTTGAAAATAAACTGCATATAAGACTACATTATAAACTTGATGAGAGGGGTCCATTTTATGTCCAAACAATTAGGTATGTAGCTACATAATCCCCCAGGAAAGGTACTGCTCTTCAAATCATACCTAATAATATCTGGTAGAAATCCTTCGAATGTGCAAAAGGAAAAAGAAAAATACTTCAGTAATAAAAAGTAAAAACTGCCTGTTTTTAAAAACGAATAACAATTTTTGCCAGCTACTTTTGATGCTGCTAGTTTCTTGAGCACAGAAGCATTACAGTTGGTATGTGAACAATGTGAACATTGTTATGTGAATTTGTGGTTTATGGCTAGAGTCTGAAGGATGTGCGATCGTGCATAAATACAGTATCTTCCATGGTGCATATATCTATGCCTTGTCATAAAAGAAAAAATTACTCACTGCAGTAATCTTGTTTCTTCCAAGGTATTCTTCAATATGGTTAACTCTAGCAGTCAGCCTCCTGGATTGTACTGCCTGGAGATTAATGGAACTTTATGCAAATAGTGGAACACCTATTGGCTCATGCCACCATTCAAACCTGCTGCCCTTACAACTACTGCATTTTATAATGCTCAGGCTCATTGGAGCCTGCAATTAGACCCCCTAACTAAACTATTCTAATAGTAGACCACTAAATATTAATAATAACCAATATAATGATTACCCCCTATTTCACTCCATGCCAATGGAAATGCCCAAAAGAGGCTAACAACAAGAAAAATAGGGCCACCTGGCTTAACTTAACAGTACCAGTGAATGGCCAACAGAATAGAAGGAATACCAGCTGTATTGCAGAGGCCAACTGGTTCTGGAAGGGGAGGTAGGGTGGGAGAGTTATTCATATTGAAGAATGCCTTGGAAGAAACAAGATTACTGTGGTGAATAATTGTTTCTTCTAACCCCAGGGATCCTTCACTATGATTAACTAGCAGACTATGAAGCAGTACCGTTGGAAGCAGGCCCAGAACCCTATTTAGGGAACAGGCTCTGCAGCACTGCTGTGCCAAACCTGGCATCACTCCTGGACTGAGTGTCCAGACTACAGTCTTTTGTAAAGGTGTGTACTGTTTTCCATGTAGCTGCTTTACAGATTTCCAACAAGGGGATAACCCTGGCTGCTACTATTGTAGCAGCTGTACCCCTTGTGAAGTTTGCCCGCAGGCCTACTGGGGGCTCCTTGCCAGCTTCACTGTAACAGAATTGGATGCATGCCACTATCCAGTGTGCAATTGTCCTTTTTGAAGCTGTCTTTCCTTTCCCCACATCACCATAGGTCAGGAACAACTGTTGTCTGTCCTGCCTATGGGCCTTGGTGTGCTCAATATAATATTTGAGAACTCTCTTTATATCAAGGCTATGTAGCCTAGATTCCCCTGAACTAGAGTGTTCAGTAAAGAAGACTGGCAAAGTGATAGACTGATTGAGGTGAAGATCAGAGATTGTTTTTGGAAGAAATTTCCTGTTAGAACTGAGCACCACCTTGTCCCTGTGGAAGGAGATGTAGTCCTGCTCCACATACATGGCCTGCAACTCACTTATTCTTCTGGCTGATGTGATAGCCACTAAGAAAATAGCCTTCCAAGTGACATTTTAGGTGGGCTGTAGCCAAGGGCTCAAATGGAGGTTCCATGAGCTTGGCAGTACAGACATTTAGGTTCCAGGAAGGCACCGGTTCCCTGTGAGGAGGGTGCAAATGAGCCAATCCCTTGAAATACTTCTTGAATATAGGATTTGCAGCCAGAGAAACACCTTTGCCTGCTGAAAGATAGGCAGTGACAGATGCCAAATGGACCTTAAGGGTAGTGGGCTGTAGACCATTGAATGCAGGTGAGTCAGATAGTCTAACAAGACTTGTAACATGGCAAAAATAATAGGGCTGCAAGCAAGGAAGATAATTTGTTGAATTGCATCAGGTGGGACAACAGCAACACAGCATTATTCCAGCCATAATGCCATGTTGCTTGTGAACTACTGAAAGAAGCCACGGAGGAGAAAACAGCAGTGTTGAAAAACTGCACACACTGAAGATGTAGCACATGTTGTCTATGCCACCCAGCGAAATGGTCACAGTATTCAGTGATCCTGACAGACCTCTGGAAGCTGTTGCACCACAACAAACTCTGCTCAGAAAGCAGATAGAAACAAATGTGCTCATTGTAAGCAAGTGTGCGAAGTAGGCACAGTACTCCCAACCTACACAAACAGTCACGATGAGTACCGGAGATGTCAATTAGTAGAGTGCTCAAAGTGTGGAGCAGGGAAACCACCAGTAAGATAATAAAAATCAGAAACTAACAACACAAGAAGCACATGCGAAACACTGCAGGGCAACTGCCTGTATGAGAGACACGAACCCGATACGTGGGCGCGCTGCCGGAGAGGAACGACCCAGAAATCCCTATCAACTCCACTGTGTCACCATCCACAGAAGCACGAGCTTTATTTAGCATGCACCAGTGAGTCCTACCCAAGATAAATAATAGATCTGGCAAGGGATATCTCGATTACAGAGACAGTAAGTGCAAATAAGGTAAGATTTAAGGTGACCAATGTTTGTGAAGGATCAAAGTAATGCCGCGGAGGTCGTATGCAAATTATGCACAGAGGCAGAAGGTGAGAGAACAAAACTTACATGCCACAGTCCTCCTGAGCAGGGTAGAAGATGAATAGCCATGGCGAAGTGGGAAAAAGTAATATTTTGCATTGAATTATACAGTAGTCTTGTTGCATGCGAAAGTTTTAAATGGACACATCTATATGTGAGAAAGTGTGCACTGCATGTCTGAAAAGTGCAGGAAAGTTTTGTTTGTACCCAAAATACAGTGACTGAAGGAGTTATGAGGAAAAATACAATCATTTCTGACAGTTCTACTTATGCACAGACTATGTTACAAGCGCATTAAGCCACTCCGAAGGTGGCATCTAATGGGGAATTAATGCATGGTTGGACTGTTGGAGGCACTCGGCCCCAACGGACCCGACCATGCATTAATTCCCCATTAGATGCCACCTTCATCGTGGCTTAATGCTTACTGGTATCCCTGCTTCAGATGGTAACATATCTCTGGTGCCACACCATATGGAAAATCTTTTCCATTTAAAAGCATAGTTTTTTCCGTAGAGGGTTTTCTAGATCCCCTCAGAACCCTGAGTACACCCTCTGAGAGGTGTAAGTCAGCATACCCTAGGTACTTAAGAGCCATGCTCTGAGTCTGAGTGATCTGAGGTTCAGGTACAGAATCCTCCCCCGGGAGGAGGTCAGAAGGTTGTTCTTATGAAGGAGGTGTATGGGCGGAGTTACTAACAGAGAGAGCAGCAACAAGTACCAAGGCTGCCTGGTCCAGTCTGGAGCTGTTAGGATCATTGTAGCTGACTGGGACCTGAGCTTGATCAGGACCCAAAGCAAAAGAGAATGAGGGAAAAGTTTACAGATTTTTCCCTGACCAGTCCAGCACCAAGGCATCCACTAGCACAGACTCCCTCACTGGAGGCCTGCAGCAGAATTTAAGCAACTGGTGATTCTCCTCTGAGGCAAAGAGATCAATCTCTGGTGTGCTCCACCTTCAAAATACCACTTCCGGTACCTGTCTGTTGAGAGACCATTCGTGGTAATTTTGGTTGATTCTGCTGGGTGCATCTGCCACGATGTTGTCCTTTCCAGGAAGGTGGATAGCCACTAGGGATACTTGTAAGGAATATGCTAGACTCTAAATCTTCATTGCTTCTGTACACAAAAGGTTGGACCTTGTTCCTCCCTGCTTATTGATGTAATAAATTGTGGTGGTATTGTCTTTTCTGACTAGTACCATTTTGCCTTTTGTCAGGGATGCAAAGGATTGCAGTGCTAAGAGCACTGCCCTGAGCTCCAGAAGATTTATGTGCAATAGTGACGCTGTAGGAGACCAAGTGACATGCACTGTGTATTCCTCCATATGTGCTCCCCACCCCAGAAGTGGGGCATCTGTTGTAAGCACTAAGGTAGAAGATTCCTTTTTGAATGGAATTCCCTCCCTTAGGTTGGCTCTGTCCTGCCACCACTGTAAGGCCTGTAGCAGAGGCCTTGATACAGACACCATCTTTGAGAGCGAGTCCTTTCTTTGGCCCCAATGTGCCCTGAGATGCAACTGGATGTCCCTCATTTGGAATCAGCAGCCTTGCACTATACCTGTGGCTGCAGCCATGTGTTCCAGCAGCTGCAGGAAATGTTTTGCTGGCCTTGGTTTGTTTAGGGTGAAAGATCCCGCAATGTGAAAGATGTTGTCCACCCTGTCCTGAGGGAGGAAGGCTCTCCCTGTAGGGTATCCAATTCTGCTCCTATAAAGTGCAGAACCACAGGCTGTAACACAGTCTTTTGGACATTTATGAGGAATCCCAGAGACCCCATTGTCTCCTGGGTGATTCTGAGAGATTCTCTTAACTGTTGAGAAGATTGCCCCATGACTAGCCAGGCATACTGGTATGGAAACACCGATATACCCTGCCTCCTTAGGTGTGCCACCACCATCGCCAGGCATTTTGTGAATGCACTGGGGGCAGAGGTTAGGCCAAAAGGCAGAACTGTGAACTGATAATGACCTGAAGGGAGTCTGAACCTTAGGTACTTTCTCTGTGATTCCCTTATGGGAATGTGAAAATAGGCATCCTTTAAGTCTAGTGATGCCAATTAGTCTCCTTGTTGTAGTGATGGAAGAATCACTGTCAATAGGGATGGGTGGCTATCCGACCCAATAAATGGAACTGGTCAGATTTTAGACTTTCTGACCCTATCTAACCCAATCAGATACTGCTGTATAAATCGGATCGGGTAGTGGCTGATTTTAGATCAGTAATTCTCACTTTGAGACATAACTGGCAAGAAGAGTGTGGCAATTCAAACTTGTTTCCCGGTGGTTATTACAATTAGAAAATCACTGCATTTACTGGATTGGGTGTTAAAGCGGGTGTAGCGAACATCGGGTGAAGTCAGTGTGATGTAGAGGGAAGCCGGGCTGAAGAAAACAGGTTTGGAGCAGTTGAAAAAACTTCCAAGCATGCTGACTGCTGGGTCTGCTCTCCCTATGTGATTCAACATACACTGCTATTGTAGCTGTCGGGCTAAGAGGAAGAGGTAAAGGAGAATCATCCATTAGACTGGCTAACTGATGGGGGATTACCGGGTGGAAGGATAGGGATAGAGCAGAGCTACGAATGCAGACAAGGGTTCCAGTTATTATTAAAAATGTCCTGTTTACCAACAGCAACAAATGAAAGCCTTTAAGAAATTACCAGTTTAGGTAGGGCTGAATGCCACTGAACATCAGGTGAAGTCAGTGTGACGTGGAGGGATGCCAGGCTGAAGGAAACAGGTTTGGAGTTCGGTGAGCAAAAGCTACAGTATTTTACAGGCCTGTAACTTTTATTTCAGCAGAGGCATCCTAATTGGGGCTGTAACTTCTATCCTAGCAGAGTCAAGGGCTATAAATTCTGCTTGGCAATGTCCAATTTTGGTTTTCCCAGGATGTTAGGCTTACAGAATTAGACCCACAGATGCACAAATGTATGAGCTATCACCTTATTTAAGCAGAATTAAAATCATGCTTACAGCAGAACATGCCACTATCTGACCTGTCGCAAAACTGGATCCGATCGGTTAGTGGGCACAGAGTATCCGGATCCGATATCCAGAAAAATGTTGATATCCGCCCATTCCTAATTGCCAAGGTTATCATCCAGAACTTTGGCTTTGTGAGATGCTTGTTTAAAGCTCTCAGATCTAAAATAGGTCACCACTCCCCATTTTGTTTTGAGGTGAGGAAGTATCTGGAGTAGAAACTTCTTCCCCTTTGAGAGGAAGGGACTGGTTCTACTGCCTTTGATGTCAGCAGAGAGGATACTTCTTTTTCTAGTAGTGCCATCTCTGATGGACTTGGGGAACTGGAATACCTCGGTCTCAGTTTGGAGAAGGTTTTGAAACTGAGGGCTAATCCCTGACCCACTGCTTCTAGCACCCACTTGTCTGTGGTGATGGTTTTCCAATTTTGGAAGTAGTGGATCAGTCTGCCCTCAACTGGGATTGAGGAGGCAACCCTGACTGTCACATCAGGGGTTCTGCTTTCCTTGTGTGACAATCTGAGGGTACTGATCCCCTCTTTTGGAGCCCTTGTGGCCTCTACCCCTGAAGTAACCCCTTTGTTAGTGTCCAGGGTTAGCTTGTGCCTGGAAAAAGGGTTGGTTATTACTCCTACCTCTACCTCCCCTTCCATATGGCCTATAGAAAATTGAGGCCTTTTTTTTTTTTGCAGAGTTACTCTTATAAGTGGACTTGTATCCATCCACTTTTTTCATATATTCCTCTGTCTTACTACCAAAAAGGGAATGGTTCTCTGAAGGGAAATCCATAGCCTTAATTTGAGAGTCTTGTGTGAGGCTGGTTGTCCTAAGCCAGGCAAACCTCCTCAAGGTAATAATTACAGCCATCTACTTGGCTGCATTATCATTTGCATCCACAGCCATGTGGAACTGATATTTTGTGGCTTCCAACCCACACTTTGCAGTTTCCATAAGGTCAGCTGCAAGCCCTGGTGGAACATTGTCCGCCATGGCCATAACAGAAGTCCAGAGAGTCGCCTGATACTGGACTGCATAAGCCATGTAGTTGGCTTCCTTGATGTCCAGGTAACCTGCCAAGTACCCTTCCTTTACCATTCCGTCCCATTTTATGGAATCCTTTTCAGGAGGATGGGTGGCCAGAGGTACCTTGGCCTTGTCACAAGCAGCTGGCTGAACTACCCCTTCTGGATCCGGGTGAGATAATATGAATTCAGCACCCAAGGGGTCTAACTGGTACTTCTTGTCGGCCTTTTTATCCACAGGTGGTATGGAATTTGGGGTTTCCAATACCTTTACCACCTGTTTCTTCAAGAATTTATTAATAGGTAACAAGATCTTTTTTGTGGGAGTTAACCTCATCATTTCCAGGAATTGTAATTCCTCCTCATCCTGTTCAGGTTCATATGGTGTATGGTCTAATGCCACCACCATTTGCCTCACAAAAGTGAAATGTGAGGAACAGACTTCAGGAGTTCTTAGTGGGGATTCAGACCCATGCTCTGGTGAAATCTCTGGTTTAGTTGCCTCCTCTTCATCATCATCCTCTCTATATTCCTCCAGAAAGAGATCAAATATTACTGTACTCTTAGCAGAGGAGCCCAAGCCTGAAACCGATGGACTGGTTGCAATTGATTGCCGCTGAACCGGTGTCAATCCTGTCTACAGGGCTTTTAAAATCTGTAAAGTCTGTGCTACCTGATAAGCCATAGGCATATCTGGCCGACATACTAGGAGCCCCATTGCTTTTCCGGCTGGGGAACCAATATTCTCCCTTTTATCTAGTTTCTTTAAGGAACTGAAACCTTTACCAGTTCACCTGTCTTTTTAGTCTGGATGTCTCGCCTTTTTCAGGGGCATTTATATCAGCATCCTTAGATTTTTCCTTTGGTTCTGTGGTTGGATTGGTCAGATCTGGAACTGGAGTTAAAGACATTCTTTCCTTAAAATGCTTAAGGCATTTTTCAATAGTCTTTTCAGGAAAGGTTTTGCATATCATGCAATTATCCTCGAAGTGTTCAGCCCTGAGGCAAAATAAATACAAGTTGTGTATATCAGCTCTTGCAAAAACCTCTTTACACTTAGAACAATTTTTAAATCTGGTCGGACCAGTTTTCTTTTTTAGGCTTTTCAGACATACCACTGTTATTTTAGTAAAACACAAAACAAGACCCAATCAGTTTTTAAACCGAGCTGAACTGGTTAAACACCGCTGAGCGGTAACAAAAAATTCTAGCGGTCAGTTCCTCAACTGAGGCAAACCACGATTTTAACTAAATAACACAACTGGAACAACCCCAGCAAAATAAACACAACTTAGGTATATAAACATTTGAAATAAAACAATTTTAACGCTAAAGAAAATTAACTAATTGGTTCCCCAGCAGTTTCTAGGAACGGTAAGGAACCGAAAAACTACCATAAATTAGTAAAAGACTTCAAATAAACTATGAAGGGCTGCAGAAATGAAGTAAATAAATGTTAATACCTTTTTTGGATGAAAAATAAAGTTTTTCTCAGTCAAACTGAGGAGCAGTCTCTGAGGCGTCCAACAAGGCAGGCAGAGAATGAAATCTGAGCGTTATAGAATGCAACAGTTGGTAAGGGCAGCAGATTTGAATGGTGGCATGAGCCAATAGGTGTTCCACTATTGGCATAAAGTTCTATTCATCTCTTGGGCAGTGCAATCCAGGAGGATGACTGCTAGTTAATCATATTGAAGAATCCTTGGGGTTAGAATGATGTACTTCTGTAATCACAGATGCAAGTCCTCCAGAACAATGTGTTGTCATTAGCACAGTCCCATTGAGTTACAATGAGCCCATCCTCCAATTCTGCAGGAAATTCTTCCCAACAGAAAATTTTTTGAAGGAGACAAGGCTAAATTAATGAGAACCTACTTAATAAGCAAATTATGTATGGACTCTCCCCCAACATTTTGTAAATGCCTTTTGATGCTACCATATACTGTATGGGTAGATGCACCTTAGCAACATAGGAATTGTGTTGGCAGATGGGAACCGCATGATCCATCTTGTCTGCCCCTGTTTCTGCCCACCTCCCTATTTAGACTACACCCTGATGTGTCCACAATGTCTGTCCCATGTGAGTTTGAACTTGTGTACTGTCTTGGATTCCATCACCTCCTGAGGTAGGCTATTCTATCGGTCTATGACCCTTTCTGTAAAGAAGTACTTCCTGAGGTTGCTTTTGAACCTGCCTCCCACCAGACGTAAGTTGTGCCCCCGTGTACGCGCATCCCTGTTTGCTGGAAGAGGTTTCCTGCTTGTGTTGTGTTGATTCACTTAACATACTTGAAAGTTTTGATCATGTCCCCTCTATTTCTTCTCTGCTCATGGGTGCACAGATGTAGTTCCCCGAGTCTTGTCTCGTGTGGCTCACGATGCAGTACATGCACCATCTTTGTAACCCTGCTCTGTACTGTCTCAAGGTGGTCTATGTCTTTTTTAAGATAGAGCCTCCAAAACTGACCACAGTACTCTAAATGTGGCCTCACCAAGAACCTGTGGAGAAGAATGATAACCTCACTCTTTCTACTTGTAATTCCCCTACCAATGCAGCCAAGGATGCCACTCACTCTCTGTGCTGCCTTTTCACACTGTTTTCCAACCTTTAAGTCATTCACAACGACTACTCCAAGGTCTCTTTCTGTCTTTGTCTCCTCTAACTGATGCCATCCCAGTGTGCACTTTATCCCTGGGTTTCTTTTTCCTATGTGCATAACCTTTCACTTCTTGGCATTAAACTTCAATTGCCAATCCCTGGACCATTCGTTGAGCTTTTTCAGGTCTGTTTCCATACCTTTCGCTCCCTCCTGCATGTCTACACTGTTACAGAGTTTTGTGTCATCTGCAAACAGGAAAACCTTCCCCTTCAAGTTATTTGCAATATCTCCAATAAATATGTTAAAGAGAATAGGTCCCGGCACAGATCCCTGTGGAACACCACTGGTCACTTTGCCTTTCCTTGATAATGATCCATTGACAAGCACTCTCTGTGTCCTATCTTGCAACCAGTTGGTTATGACCTACTCCTGTATGTTCTAATATGTTAGCTAGCCTTCTGTGGGGGATGGTGTCGAAGGCTTTGCTGAAATCTTGCTATGCATCTTTGCTATGTGTGGTGCAGCCAGCATAATCCTATCCAAGGGCATGTATATAGGCACCACAAATGGCTGTAGGAAATGTGCCATAGGAGTATTGCTGAAGTAAAGCAGTTCTCTGCCAGGTAAATGGCCAGCAGAGGGCAAGGGCATACTGATGATATGCATCCTGGTACCAATACCAAAAGCCAACAGGCCAAGGAGAGGAGTAGCCAGTAGCAAAATCTCAACTGCACTAATGCAGAAAATGAGTCTCAAGTGTGGGGTATCCCACAACCTTACTACACTCTGTTTGTTGCCAGGGCCCTCAAGGTTCATGCACAGGACCACATGAAGCTCTGGAAAGTTACATAGACATATGTGCATAAATTTGGCAACTCTGTGTAAGATCAACAAGCTGAGACACAAGTGTCATGATTGCTAGACTGTGGTAAAGAAAAGGTCATCCAGAAGTGAGAAGGCCTCATATGCCCATGAGGAGGGACATGTGAGGTGCCTGGGTTCACACCTATGCAGGAGATTGTGACAGGCACCTTGCCATAGGTGGACATTGATGGTAAAGGTGACAGAACTGACAAAGGTGAATATAATGAGCAGGTTGGTAATCAAACCTTGGACCCTGAAAAAACAATTACGCACCTGTAGTAATCTTGTTTCTTCCCAGGGATCCTCTAATATTAGTACTCTTTGCAGAGCTTCTTTAAGCCAGCACTGCCCCAGAGCCAAATAGAATGCTATGCTAATTATGGAATGTTTAACTCGTGCATTCATTTTCAAACTGCCCTATTCTAACTGCCTGCATTGTACCTCAGATTTCTGTGAAGCCTGCAAAGAGGCCATAATATATAGAAGGGAAATAAGATAGAGGACCCACTAGCCGACAGCGATCACCAAACGGTGTGGTTTAATATCATGATGTGCGGGGAGCCAGAGAAATCATTTATTTGGGTGGTAAACTTCGGGGGGGTGGAATTTGGGAGGATGCAAGAAGGACTGAAAGGGAAACTGGAGGGCATAAGGCAAGAGAGGGACATGGAGCAGAAATGGGATATTATTAAATAGGGAGTTACGGAGGCAAAAGAAGCCTGCACCAAGGCTCAGAGTAAGAGGAGCAGAGCAAGAAAACCATGAGGGTTGAACAGCAAGGTTGGGGAGGTGGTGAGGGCAAAACGAGTGGCGCACCAGAGGTTTAGGAGGACAGGGAAAGAAGTGGACAGGGAGAAATATGCAAGATGGTCCAGGAAGGTGACTCTTAAAGTGAGAGAAGCCAAGGCCCAGAGGGAGCTGAGATTAGCACAGGGAATTAATGGGGGGGGGAGACTTTTTCAGATACATCAGGGAGAAAAGGAAGTGCAAGGAGACAACAGTGAGGATAAAAAGGGGTAGGGAGTGGATGGAAAAGGGGGAGGAGCAGGCAGAAGCACTGAATGAATACTTTTGCTCAGTGTTCACGGAAGAAAGGGGGGGACCGCTACCAGCATGTGCTGGGAGGGTGGGTACAGGGGGAGAGGAGATGACAGATGGAAGAATTGAGGCAAGTAGAGTCCTAGAGGGACTGAGGGCACTGAAGGTAGACAAGGCACCAGGGCCGGATGGTATCCACCCCAGGGTGCTGAGGGAGATGGTGGAGCACCTCACTGGAGTCGGGATGTGTGCCACTGGACTGGAGGATGGCACATGTAGTACCATTACACAAGAGCGGGCCAAGGGATGAACTGGGTAATTTTTGTCTGGTAAGTCTCACCTCCATAGTGTGCAAACTCATGGAAATGATACTAAAGGAAAGACTGGTGTCGTACCTGGAGGACAATGGCCTCCAGGATGTGAGGCAGCATGGGTTTGTTTCAGGGAAGTCTTGTTAAACCAACCTCATACAATATTATGACTGGGTGATAGGTGAGTTGGATAAAGGTCATGCCATGGATGTTCTTTACTTGGACTTCAGCAGGGCCTTCAATTCAGTGCCTCATGGGCGGCTTGGAGAGAAGCTAACTAGGGTAGGGGTGGGGCAAAAATGATGAACTGGATTACATGCTGGCTGAGTGGCAGGCTGCAACGGGTGGTGGTGAGAGGGGAACTCTCAACTCCAAGGCTAGTGACGAGTGGGGTGCTACAGAGCTCTGTGTTGGGGCCATTATTGTTTGGGCTCTTCATATCAGTCATTGCACATGGGGTGGTGAGCAAGGTAAGTCTGTTCGCTGATGACACCAAAATCGGAGCAGTGGTGGATGGAGAGGAGGGATAGAAGCAGCTGCAGGGGGACCACCACAAGCTAGAGGAGTGATCAGAGAGGTGGAAGCTGGGGTTCAATACAAAGAAGTGTAAGGTTATGCACTTTGGGGTGAAGAACCCAAGGAGAGAATATTGGTTGGGGGGTTAGCTGAGGATCACTGAGGAGGAGAAGAAGGACCTAGGCAGTAATGATAACAGGGACCATGAACAACACTGCCCAGTGCAGGAGAGCAGCTGCAAAAGCAAACAAAATGCTGGGGTGCATAGCCAGGGGTTTTTCATCCAGGTGAAGAGATGTGATCTTGCCCCTCTACAGGTCGCTGGTAAGGCCACATTTAGAGTATTGTGTGAAGTTTTGGAGGCCATACCTAAAGTGTGATATCAGGCTACTGGAGGGGGTGCAGAGGATGGCAACAAAAATGATATGTGGAATTGAGGGGAGAGACTATGACAGCAGGCTGGGAGACCTGAATATGTACACCCTGGAGGATAGAAGGGATGGGGGGACATGATAGAGACATTCAAGTATCTGAGGGGAGTCAATAAGGATGGGGCAGATGAGGTCTTTAAGTTAAGGAGGGGAGGGTCACCAGGGGGCATGGGCTAAGAATAGAGGGGGGAAGATTTAGGAAGGAAATGAGGAGACACTATTTCACAGAGAGGGTGGTAGCAAAATGGAACACCCTACCAGAATGGGTGGTATCATGTAAATCTGTGAGCAAGCAAAAAGGACATGGGACAGGGAACAGGGGAGAGTGAGGTTGGGGGAGGTGGGGGTGGCAGTGGGATGACAAAGGGAAGGGGGCGTGGGGCAGCTGAAAACTAGGGGTGTTGGCTACACACTTGAGCAGACTTAGACTGGGTGGTCTGTTTCTGCTGGCACATTCGTATGTTCGTATAGAACAATTAACAATTAGAATGCTAACGCCCAACAGGGACATGTAAAAAGAAGTAATAGGCCAAGAAAAGGCCAACAAAAATACAGTAATAGAATGAGTCCTCTTTTCTGAGCCAGATATGCCCTTAGAAAAGAACATACCAGCTAAGTTTACCAAAATGTGCCAGCAGGTGACATACCCATCATATTGAGAAGCATCTCAGCTGTATAGAGTATTTTTCTATGATTCTAAGGGGGGGACCAGGGGTGGGGAGTAATAATAGTAGTAGATCCTTGGGAAGAAACAAGATTACTACAGGTGAGTAATTTTTTCTTCTAACCCCAGGAATCCACTAATATTATTACTCTTTGCAGACTATGCAGCAATACCACTAGGAGGTGGGCAGAATCTATTTAGGAAAAAGACTGCAAAACAGCTTTTCCAAAACTGGCATCACTCCTGGCCTGAGTATCCAGGCTGTAGTGTTTAGTAAAGGTGTGGATTGACCTCAGGGTAGCTGCTTTACAAATCTCCAACAGAGGGACCTCTCTGGCAGCTGCAATTGTGGCAGCTGTGCCCCTTCTGGAATGGGCCTGAAGACCTGAAGGAGGGACCTTGCCCACCTTTGAACAGCAGAACTGAATACACTGGACTATCCACCAAGATATAGTCCTCTTTGAAGCAGGAGATCCCTTACCTACTTCCCCATAGGTAAGGAACAGTTGCTGTCTGTCCTGCCTATGATCCTTGGTATTGGCTATATAATAGCTCAATGCTCTCTTCACATCCAAGCTATGCAGCCTATGCTCACCAGAGCTAGAGTGTGCAGTAAAAAATACTGGTAAGGTAATGGACTGGTTCAGATGAAAATCAGAAACTACTTTGGGAAGGAACTTTCTATTAGTTCTCAACACTACCTTATCATTGTGAAAAGAAATATAGTCCTTTTCCACACATAGGACTTGCAACTCACTTATCCTCCTAGCAGAGGTAAGTGCCACTAGGAAAACTACCTTCCAGGTAAGAAATTTGAGCTCTGCAGAAACTAAAGGTTCAAATGGCGGAAGTATAAGCTGGGCAATACAAATGTTGAGATCCCAAGCTGGCACTGGTTCCCTATGAGGGGGAAACAGATGTAAAAGGCCCTTAAAGAACTTTCTAAATATGGGATTCAAAGCTAGGGATACCTCTTTCCCTACTGAGAGATAAGCTGAAAGTGAAGCCAGATGAACCTTCAGATTTGAATGCTGCAATCTCAAGGAATGCAGATAATTCAAATAATCTAGGATGGTTGGGATGCCAGCCTGTGCTGGGATTATGCCCTTGTCTGTACACCAAATAGAAAATCCTTTCCATTTTGAGGCATAAGTCTTCTTAGAAGAAGGATTTCTGTAACTCTTAAGGACTTCTAAAACTGCTTGGGAGTATTGGGAATCTGAATACTCTTAGTCCTCAAGAGCCAAACTTTGAGTCTGAGAGACCTGAGATTGGGATACACCACCCTGCCTCGAAAGGAAGTCAGTAGATTGTACCTCTGAGGAAGGTAAATCAGTTTGCTCACTGACATTGAGAGCAACAGGGAGTACCATGGCTGTCTTGGCCAGCCTGGTGCTATCAGAATCATTGAGGCTGGCTGTGACCTGAACTTGATGAGTGCTCTGAGAATCAGAGGAAAAGGAGGGAAGGCATAAAGATCTGTCCAATCGAGAATCAGGGTGTCCACGGGAACAGTCCCTTTCACTGGAGCCCTGCAGCAATAGAGGAGTAAGTGGTGATCCTGGTGGGATGCAAAGAGATCCATTTCTGAGGTTCCCCATCATCTGAATAGGACCTGCACCACTTGGCTGTTCTGTGCCCATTCATGGTGGACCTGGTTTATCCTGCTCAAAGCATCTGCCAGGGTATTGTCCTTTCCTGGCAGATGAATTACTTGTATGGAGGCATTTAGAGAGTAAATTAGGCTCCATATTTTCATTGCTTCTGTGCACAGTGGAGTGGATCTTGTCCCTCCTTGTTTGTTGATATAGTACATTGTGGCATTGTGGTGGTATTGTCTGTTCTGATCTGAACCACTTTTCCCTTTATAATATGAGTGAAGGCCTAAAGAGCTATGTAAACTGCTCTTAATTCCAAGAGATTTATGTGCAGAAGGGACTCTGCACTGTTCCAGGAGCCATTAACCATGCGGTCTCCTAGATGGGCACCCCATCCCAGAATGGAGGCATACGTTGTGAGCACTAAGGAGGGGGAAGGAATCCTGCTGGAAAGGCACCCCTTCCCTTATGTTGTCTGGATCCCTCCACCACTAGAGGGCCTGTAGAAGAGTTCTTGTTACAGGGATTTGTTTTGAAAGTGGATCTCACTTCTGGGACCAATGGGCCCTGAGGTGAAACTGAATGTTCCTCATTTGGAATCTGGCACCCATGACTGTGCTTGTTGTTGAATCCATGTGGCCTAAAAGCTATAGAAACTGAGTTGCTGGTTTTGGCCTGCCCAGTACAAATGAGCTTGCCAGAAGCTGGATAGCCTGTGCCCTTTCCAAGGGTAGAAAAGCCAGTCCCAGAATTGTACTGAGTTCTGCCCCTATGAACTGCAATACTTGGACTGGAGTGAGAAGTGACTTTTTGGCATTTAGAAGAAACCCCAGGGTGGAGAGGACACCTTGAGCTAGCAGTAAGTGTTCTGACACTTGTTGTTGGGATTTTCCTACAATCAGCCAGTCGTTCAGATATGGGAAAACTGTGACATTCAGCTTTCTCAGATGTGCCACTACTACAGCTGTGCATTTGGTGAACAGCATTGGTGCAGAGGTAAGACCGAAAGGAAATGTTGAGAATTGGGAGTGGCCTGAGGGGAAAGTGAACCTGAGATATCTTCTGTGTGATTCTCTGACAGGGATGTGAAAATATGCATCTTTTAAATCCAAAGAGGCTAGTCAGTCCCCTTTTTGTAGTGTTGGTAGGATTATTGCCATTGCAACCATTTTGAACTTGGGTTTCACCAAGTACTTGTTTAGATGTCTGAGGTCTAGTATAGGCTGGCACTTTCCAGCCTTTTTTGTTGTTAAGAAATACCTGGAGTAGAACCCTGGCCCTCTTTGATTGTGTGGGACAGGCTCGACTGCTTTTGCCAGTAATAAGGTTTTTACCTCCTGCTCCAGCAGTTTTCTTTGCGAGGGAGGAACTGATGCAAAACGTTTTATGCTTGGAGAGGAAAGGGACTTGAAACAAAGGAGACCCAGACCCACTATTTCCAGGACCCACCTGTCTGATGTGATTTTGACCAGTCCTGGAAATAGTGGGAAAGTCTGCCCCCTACTGGATGTGGAGAGGCAGCCTGAAGGGAAGAGTCAGGGGTTCTGCTTTTGTTGTTGCTGAGGTTGGGTAGAATGAGACCCTCTGCGAGAGCCTCTCCTACCCCGGCCCTATAAAAACACATCTGCTGGGGTTGGTACTGTATCTGAGGAGCAGCTTGCACCTGAAAGAAAGGTCTCCTTAAAGTAGACCTTCCCCTGCCTCCCCTAGAATAAGGAGTGGAAGGAGAACATTTGTCCCTGGTGGAATTACTTCTGAAAGTAGCCTAGTACTCGTCTACTTTCTTCATGTAGGCCTCAGTTTGGGTACCAAAAAAGGAATGGCCCTCAACTGGGAAATGCATTGCTTTATTTTTGGTGTCCTGGGTGAGGCTAATAGCCCTCAGCTAGGCAAACCTTCTCATAACTATAGTACCAGCCATCCATCTGGCAGCAGTGTCATTCGTGTCAGTTGCCATCTGGAATTGATATTTGGAAGCCTCCAAAACCAATCTGGCTGTCTCTAGTAACTCCTAAACAGTGAGGGAGGGATTTGTCTCTGCATTTTCCACCACTGACTGCCATAAAGCCTTTTGGTAAAGGGTAGCATACGCCTGGTAACTGGCTTGCCTGATAGCAAGAGATGCTGAGAGGTACGCCCTCTTAGCCATACTGTCCACCTTTCTGGAGTCTTTTTCAGGTGGATGAGAAGACATGGGGGTTTGGTCTTCTCACAGGCTGCCTGCTGTACAATGCCCTGATAATCTGAGTGACTGAATAAAAACTCAGCACCAGATCTCTCTAATTGGTACTTTTTGTCACATTTTTTGTTAATAGGTGTGACAGTTTGAGGATCTTTTAAAATTTCCAGTATGTCTTTTCTGAAAAAATTGTAAAGAGGAAGGAGGAGTCGTTTTGAAGGTGTTAGCCCCATTAGTTCCATATATTGAACCTCTTCTTCATCCTGCACTTCCTCAATTGTTTGGATGTCCAGTGTTTCCACCATTTTCTTAATGAAAGAAAATTGGGAGGAAAAATCCTCTGAGGGTCTGGTGGGGGACAAAGTCTTGCTCAGGTGACACCTCAGACTCTATTCCTTTCTCCTCCTCCTCCTCCTCCTCCTCCTCATCATCATCATCATCATCATCATCATCACCACCACCCCTCATTGTGGGAACAGGCACAAGAGGTGTAGCAGCAGCTGTTTTATCAGCTGGAACAGGTACAGGCTGCTGGAGGGGGGGAGCAGACCCTGCAGCACTTGTAGCAAAGCCTGGGGTTGTGTAATATCAGCAGGAGAGGGAGCATATAAGGGTGTCAGTGTGCTTACTTTTTCTTAGTTTTTTGGCAGGCACCAGAGAGTCAGTCAGCTGATTACCTCTCTTACTAGAGCTCTCACCCATATCAGGGGTGGATTTGGAGGCTCTAGAAGGAATTGTCACATTTTTAGAGGGGGCGGACTGGTCAGAGCCCAGGGACCCCTCTTCAAGTCTTCTCTTAAGCCTCTCCCTGCGCTTCTCCACAGTTTTTCAGGAAAGACTTGCAAATCTCACAATCCTCACTGAAATGTTTCACACCAAGGCAGAGCAGACAAAGGTCATGTTTGTCTGCCCTGGCAAATGCCTCAGCACATTTAATACAATTCTTAAAACCTGTAGGTCCTGTGTTCTTTTTAGATTTATCCGCCATTATAGAAAACAGGACTCAAAAAACGCTAAATAGAACAAGATTTTAAAATATGCAGTCAGTTTTAATAATAAAGTGATCGGTTCAGAAACCGATAAATTTGAACAGAACTGTGGTTCCGAATGGTTCTGGAACCAAGAAACCACTAGGAGAACCGGAACAACCTTAGTTCAATAGCAGTTAAACTAAGTAAATTTTAAAAGAAAATCATTGGAAATATAAGGAAAGTTTTCCTATGAAAGTAATAAAGGAGTTGGTTACCCTTCGGTTCCAAGGAACTGCGAGGAATCGATAAAAAACTAAAGAATTTAAACTATGAGGTAAAAACTCTAACAATAAGAATAAGGCAGTAATGAAAAAATAAGACAAATACTTAAGTTTTATGTGATCTTATGCACAATTTAGACAATCTTGATAGAGAGAGATCTCCAGGGGGTCTAAACTTTGCAGCGGAGAAAAGAAATCTGAGGTAGAATGCAGGCAGTTAGAATAGGGCAGTTTGAAAATGAATGCACGAGTTAAACATTCCATAATTAGCTTAGCATTCTATTTGGCTCCAGGGCAGTGCTGGCTTAAAGGAGCACTGCAAAGAGTAATAATATTAGTGGATTCCTGGGGTTAGAATCCCAAAGGCAGGAGCTCTAACCATTTGACTGAAGGAAATTCCCCGGAATTGGAGATCTGGGTGCTCCCTTGATTTTACTCATTGGGTTCTAAATGACCACCACTTTAGATTTCTTTACTGTTACAAGTACTCTTCACTATAGCTCTGTCATTTCTTACTGAATCACAACAGACGATACCGCTTTGCAACGACTATCTTTTCTCATATACTGTACAACAAAGGCTATATACATAGCCACATGGAATTAACTCCTGATCTTACCCCACAGGTATATGGAGCTTAATGGACACCATTAGCCCTAAAAGGCATTTCTCCAGCTGGGGAGGGATGAAAGAGAGATGGCTCTGCTAGAAATGAATCAGTAGGATGAAGAGTCAATGCTGGTTTACTATGGCAGGCACAGGACCATTAGGGGATGGCAGTAGCAAGTTCAGTGGTTAGAGATCTTCCTTCTGTACCTGCCACCAAAACATCTTGGCCTGCTTCAGTGTATAGATACACACACGCACGCACACATATACACACTCACACACGCACACACACACACAGTTGCGGCACCAGCACTCACTGGCCAGTCCCATAGCTTCTACATCCAGGCCAACAGTGGACTGGCATTATGGCTCAGCACCACATGCCTCCACTTGCAGCCTTCTCCCCAGTTCAAAACAACAGCTGGGGAGTGTAGGCCCTCCAGCAGCACCAGCATCACACGGAACCAGATAAGGTGATGACTAAACAAGCAAGATGCTGAAATGGTTGAGAACCAGTTGAGGATATATCATTGTCATCACGAAGAGAAAAGACTCTAGCTGGTACAGGACACAATGTTTCTAGCATGTGTTGCTGGAATGTAACATAACGTTACCACTGCATGGAATTGCCTCCTCCATATCCCAGTCGATGGGCCATCTTGGTGTCACCCAGTCCTTGGGCATAGAGTGCATAGGGGCATTCTGTCATAGGTGGTAGACTGGATCAGGGAACACTCTGTTCTGGGCTATCCATAAAAAAACAAAACAAAAAAAAAAAAAAAACAAGCACCCAGGCATCAAATGATACAGGCACACTCAAACCTCACAGTGCAAAAGCTGTATCTGCGGACATGCAGCTAGCTTTCTGTCATCTGCTTGCCTCTCAACCTTTTAATACCCAAATGTTAACCTACTTAAATAGTTGTTTCCATACCAAGACAGCTATTTCCAAGAGGGCTTGGGAGCATGACCAGCAGTGATATGGCTACACAAAAGAATATACAAAACTTACTTAATTGAATTCATATACATCAATGAAGTGCATAAGGGTTTTAGAATAATCAGGCAATTTAGGGTCATAGGTTCCCAATCAACAGTGATGAACTATCCTACACAAATAAGGGATAGTGTCCTTCAAAAAGTGGCCAGATGTGGGACACAACATCAAATCAGGGAGGCTGTTTACAGTATAGAACCATATCCTCTCTGTATGGGAAGGAGCATTGCTAGATAAGGATGGTAGCTTGGGCAAGGTGGTTTGCTCACCGGAGCATGGGTCAAACAAGTGTTATACAGGGCCAAGCAATGCAGCTGGGGACAAGACAAGACTGTAATCACCATGTTGGCATGAACATCAGAAGCACAAATCCCAAGGACATGATGATCTCATTCACGGAACTAGGGATGCTTATAAGGGAAAGATATGGAGAGTGATCATTTCTGAGATCCTCAAAGTCCAGGAGGATAGTGAAGAGTAGCCAGGCTAAGGCTTCACTAAGAGCCTGGTGCACGAAGGAAGAATGTTTTTTTTCTGACCAACTGGAGGGCCTTCTGGGGCATGGCATGTCTACTCATTCGGTATATACTTCACCTGCACCAGGAGGGAGTGGGGAGATATTAGCAAGGAGAATAGACAGGGCAGTCAGGGGACATCTTAAACTAGAGGATATGGGCAGGGGAGGCTGGTGCAGGATAATAACCAAGGGCAGGAACAAAGGAATACCAACAAATGGACAGCACAGCAAGGGAGAACAAAGAGAGAAGACATGGGGAAGGGGATGAGGAAGCATAAACGAGTAACCATTCTCTCTTGCATGCAGGCCAATATGATTAGCACACCCAGCAAAATGGACAAGCTTGAGGGCCTGATGTATTTCAAAGACCACAACTTAGTGGCACTCTCTGAGCTTTGGTGGGGGGGTGGGGGATGACTGTAACACAAGGAAAGAGGGATACAAAGTATTCCACAAGGCTAGGCCAGCCCGGAAAGGGGTGGAGTTGCTCTCTTTGTAAGAAAGGGGGTAACTGTGGGGGGCAAGAAGGATATCATGGAGCAGAGTGCCACAGAGTTTTTGTTGGTCGCTCTTTGAGAAAAACTATTCAGAACAATTACCCTAGGGTGAGCTCTACAGGCTCCAGAACAGCTCAGCAGAGTGTGTTACCCATCTGGTTGTGGAAATTTATAGAACAGCCACATTGGAAACACTGATGATTCTGAGGGAATTCAGTCTCACAAGCATAGACTGGTGAGACATCCAGTCACAGGGCTGAGATCAATGTCCTGTCCACCTTCAAGGGCTGCTTCCTAGAGCAGCAGGTCCAACAAGGGACTTGGTTTAAAGCCTTCCTTGGCCTTGTTCTCAGCAGTGGGAATGGGATCATCTCTAATGTGAACATCCAAGCAAAAGTGGAGCACAAGTGGAGGCAGTGACCACCACAGTGGGGTAACTTTCTTTCTGGTGACAGGGTTGATTAACAGGGCTTCAGCCACCAAGTCCCAGAACATCAGAAATGTGGAATTGGGTAAGATGAAGGCCCTGGTGTTTAAGGATCTAGAGCAGCTGCATGAGGTTGGTAATGTAAAACACATATGAGGTTCATCGAAGATTGTGCTTAAAGCAGCATTCGAGGTCTACATTCCTGTAAGCAGTAAGAGAAAAAGGGCCAAGAAATGAGCCCTCTGGCTTAACAGGAACTTAAAGTCACAGCAACTGATCCTGAATAAAAAGGTCTTTGACCACTGAAAAGAGATAGGTTATCTCTAGGACAGAGATGAGTGCAGAGCAGCCCTGAGGGACTGCAAGATTAGAATTAAGAAAGTCAAGGAGGAACTGAAAGTCAGGATATATAATGGAGCTGCAGACACCACCAAAGCCTTCTTCCAGTACATAAATGCAAGGTCCTTGGGGCCACTATCAATGACAGAATAATGGAGCACTTGGTTGAGGCCCAGTTTTTGGCCCCCTTCGGCATAGGTTTAAGAGGGGCAGGTCAAGCCAAATGAACTCAGTTGGGTTCCATGTCATAATAACGATCACAAAACAGCAATCGCTATTATGGCAAGTGTATATCGCCGAAAAGCAAATCGGCAATATACATTTCCAGGTGACCCAAAATCCAGAACATTAAAAAGTGTTTTTTTGGGGGGGACTGTGCCCTGCATGACCTCCTCGTAGGTTTGTTATTTGCCAATCCCCCTGAATTTAGATTCTTAACTCAGGGGGTGCATGTCAGGGAGGGCAAATCCAGATCTTGCAAAATTAAGTCCTGCAGGCAGTGGCAAAATTTACACGCTCCCAGTCTCCAGCCCCGAAATTAGTACCTGTTGTGCCAGAGCTAGCAACCCACACCACCACACCACATGGCTAACTTGCCAACAGCAGGCACACCAGCCCCCTAAAACCCCTTTCCTTCCCTTCCCTGTCCCTCCCCTTCCCCTCGCTAATCCCCCCTTCCAATCACCCTTACCCACGGTCACTCTCCTGTACAGTTGCTACCTTTGCAGGGTAGCCCAGAATGATAGCACTGAAAATGAGTCACTATTTTTGTAGTCGCTCATTTTTGGTTGCTATCATCTTCAAGTGGGTGACAGGGAGCAGGATGGGGCAGGGCTTTGGCTGTCATCCGTATGGACTTCAAGAGGGCCTTTGGTACTGTAACAGATGACAAGATTTTAGGCAAAGTATGACAGTGGGGTATACATGCTGTACGTTATACCCAAGTTGGATTGCTAACTGACTTTTGGGGCAGGAAACAGATGGTGGTGGTGAATGGGAACTACCCTGAGTGAAGAGGTGTACTCAGGTGTGTTTCTCAGCAATCAGTGCTGAAGCCACTGCTGTTTAACATTTTCATTAATGAATTCAAGGAAGTTGGGGTCTCTAGCATACTTAAGCAGAAAGGCATGACAGGGTGAGGGTCATTGGGGGATTTACCCACATCTTGTGTGGTTTGTCATGAGGTGCAGCTGAGTGATTTAACCACACAAGAAGTGGGTAATCCCTGCCTTACCCACATACTGGAGTGCCTACTTAAGATTACACAATGAACGATGTATAAAAAAAAACATGTTTAATTTTGTTTTACTTTTTATAAATACCCTTCCTCAGCTTTGGGTTATTGCAGGATTTATGGGTAAAGACCTTAGTTGACCAAGCAGGTTACATCTTATTTTTATGTCCACAGTACTGTATAATGCTTAACAAGCTAGTACACTGAAATTAATAATAACTTGTAAGAGAAAGTAGCTGTCAATCTTACATCCTAAGTATCTTTCCTTTCCCCGTTTGTCGGTTTGAAGATTTTCTACCAGACATTTCTACTGCAGACATGATATGTTTTATTTATTACTTATTTATTTCTGATCTTGGATTAACCATTTGAGCTCAGATCTCTTTACATAGGTTCCATGTTAGTACATTTAGAACAAGCAGGTGATTATACAGAGGATGGAGACAAACAAGGCAATAGAATTAGAATGAGAACATTTAGGTACATTTGGTCTTTGAACAAAGAAACGCAAAAAATTCAGCGAAAACTAAAACTGGAATAGGTGAACACAGTCAGATACATACAGGAACAGACTAAATAACTGTGCCCAGCAGGAAGCCTGTTTGTTGTCAGCAACACAAGGGGGTTAGCACAAAGAAGTGTTGGAGACATGGGGTGGAGGGTTGAACCCCAAGTGCAGGGAGAGAGAGAGAAAGAAAGAGAAAGAGAAGAGAGAAGAAAAGAGAAGAGAGAAGAGAGAGAGAGATCTTTTTATCAGAAGGGCAGATGGTAGGAGATGCCTTTGCTAGGTACTAGTGATGGCAGACGCATTGAGATTCCTGTATTAAATGGTTCATTAGGTTCTTTTTGAAGGTCCACAGAGTGGGCAGGATAATATGTGAAGCATTACTTTACCTGGAGGCTGACTAGTTATATTCCCTTTATATCTCACCAGGATTATAACCTCACTGATCATGACATCACAACTGGCCAAGAAGATCCACTCAGCTGCTGCCAGATTGGTCAGCTGTGATGACACAATGAGTAAGGTCACAATGCTGATGAGATATGAAGGGAAATAGAACTAAATATGTCAGCCTCCAGGCAGAGTACTGCTCATCAGATCATACCTAATACTATCAGGCATTAAATGTTTTATTGACCCAAAGGAAAAATACTTCAGAAATAAAAGTTAACAACTGGCTACTTTTACAAATTATTAACATTTCCCTCTGGTATTTTGGTGCTACTAGCTTTTTAAGTTCAATGATGACACTAAGATGGCCAGAGTGATGGACTCCCTTGAGGATGAGGAAACACTGCAGGAGAATCTGAACAAACCACATGACTGGCGAGGCTCCTGGAGTCTGCGAATCAGTGTAGGCAAATGCAAGGTGCTACACTCAGGGAGGAAAAACAGAGCTAGGACCTACATACTGTGTGGGGCTCCTCTTACTGTAGTGGAAAGGAAGAAAAGGACCTGGGGTCCAAACAAAAAAAAAACTGAAGTATGAAAAGCAGTGTTTGTCCACTGCCAATAGGACCAACAGAATGTGAGGGTTCATGAAAATGGGGGTGACCAGCACTGCAGGCCACCTGCTTGTTCTAAATGTACTAACATGGAACCTATGTAAAGAGATCTGACCTCAAATGGTTAATTCAAGAGCAGGCGAAGTAATCCTTCCACTTTACAAGGTCCTGCTCATACCCCATCTGGAGTACTGTGTGCTCTTCTGGGATCCCCAATACAACAAGCACTAGTTAATGCTTTATTATAAGTCTAATTAATTATTCATGAGCCTAGTGAGCTCCTGATTGGCTACTGGAACGGTCATTAATGTCTTAGAAATGATTAATCCAGCTGCCAACTGACACTATGTGGCACACATGGCTTGCACCACACAACTAAAACTAAATAAACCCAGCAAAAGCAAAAGTTGTTATTACGATTAGACTTATAATCACAATAACAAACTCAAAGGTGGTAATTTCCTTGGATTAACCACTGGCTGTAGGGAGGTAGCCTTTAACTGTGCTTCGGGTCACCCATCCCCCCAACTGGTCATTAATCCCTCAGAAATCACCATCTTCTCAGTCATTATTGCTTAAATGTTTGCTTGCAACTTTTGTTAGTGAAATTATTATGCTTAGTCATGAATAGTAAAATAATTTAAATAAGAACTTACCTGCTGAGCCTGATCAGTGAGAAGTAGAGAAACTGCTGATGGTGGCAGCAGGGAAAGCCCACTCAGTGGCATGTAGAGAAGCCAGTGCAGGTGGCAACATGGAAAGCCTGCCTAGCGGGCAGTACAGGAAGTGCCATGGGGAAAACTGACAGTACAACAAGAGAATCCCAGCTGAACCGGGAAAAGTGGATAGGGGTTGACGTGGATCATTCTGCCATGCAACAGGCTACAGCTGGGTCCAAAATCAGTCACATGCACACATGCAAATGGAGCCACAGGCTTACAGCACCATCAGTTAGCAATGGGGAGAGGCTCATTTCTGCTTCCTTCACTGGCTACAATCCTTGTGACACACACATAGAGAGCCCACTACCATCCCAACTGGTTGTCTTTATAATTTGTAAACAAATACAGGACATTTTACTATTGAAATTGTTATGCTTAGTAAGTGAAGGAGAAGATAGTTAATAGACCCTCCCATCACCCTGACTGCCATCATCTGAATGAATGACAGCATGCATGCTTATAGCAATCCGAATGCTGCAAGTGTGTGTAGTTTCATTCATCAATTAAGATAGCAGCTAGCTGAAGGGGTGGGAGGGTCTACACTACATGTAGTAGTGGAGAAAGTGCCGCAGAGTGGCTTAAATGAGTCCCTGTGCTGGCAGTGTTCGGTGTCTGGGAAGAGAGAGCAGGAGGGAGACAGTGCTACACAGTGGTTTACACTTTTCCCAGCACTGCGGATGTTTTGGGGCAGAGAGGGGGACTGGGAGGGAGTGTTGCACAGCAGCTTAAACTTTAGCTGCACTGTAGGTGTTCAGGAGATGGGGTGGAAGAGAGAAAATGCAAGCAGCTTAAACTTTTACCTGTGCTACCAGCAAGGGGCTGGAGGGCAGGAGAGAGAAGCAACCTTTCACTCCTTCCACTCCACACTAACCCTTTCACTCCACCCTCTCCTATTAATCTTCTCCTCCTCCCCTTACTTTTCATCCTTGCCTCCCCCCTCACCCTTCCTACCTCCAGTCTCCCTTCCCTATTCCATTCCCCTTGACATCCTTGGTGTAGTCTCTTCCCCTACCCTTGACTTAATCTTGAAGCCCTCAGGTGCTTCCTTCCCTCCTAGCCCTCTTATCCTTGTTCTACACACCCTCCTCTCCTCACAAACAACTCACAAGCTCATTCAAGCTCATTGTTTCCTTGGTGCTGATAGTAGCACGATATTGAGCTCAATCCTGGCCTGGTCCAGACATCTCCCTCTCTCCTCTTCAAAAGACTGAAAGTGACCCATGTTACTATCAGAAGTCTCTTCCCCAAGCTTGGCCAGCTACAACTGATTATGGTTAATCTTAAGCATAACGTGCTAGTGATCTGAGTCTTGACTCTTCCCCAAGATTCTTGATACCTCCATTTCCATCCCCAGGTACACAATCATCTGACAGGATTTTGCAAATAGGGGCAGAGGTGTTGCAATCTACTTCTCCTCTAGCATCTATATCAAGCTTGTGCTCTCCACCACCTTTCCCTCTGCTTATGAGTTGCTCCCCTTCTCTGTCACTGTATTCACAGATGGTACTTCCTGCTGTCCTGGCATGTTCTCATCTTTAGTGACTGAGCTCCTCACCAATATTCCTCCCATGAGTCATCTGATGAGTTACTCATCTTCAGTGACTTTAATATCAATTGGCTTGCTCCCTCTCTAAAGAAAGTATGCCAAACATAACATCCCTCCAATTTTTCCAGCTGATCATTGACTCTACCTGAAAAAATCATGAAATAGGAGAAGTGGATTCTGATGAAAAATACTTATCTTTATGTCAAGACCTGGATCACATAGTCAAGTGGGCTACTGACAACAAAATGAAATTTAATTAATCAAAATGTACAGTGCTTCACTTTGGCCATAGCAATCCCAACCATACTTACCATCTAGGAGGAGAGGTCCTGAAATCATCGACCAGGGAAAGGGATTTGGGTATACTGGTAAATAACGACTTATCTTCTACAGACCATCGCCAGTATGTAACAAAAACAGCAAATATACTGCTATACTCAATAAAAAGATCATTTATTAGCAGAAATAAACATTGTATAATGAGGTTGTACAAATCATATATTATTCCATGCTTGGACTGTGGCTCTCCATATGGAACCGTTACCAAAGGTGAGATGTAAACGTACTTGAAATAACTCAAAGAAGAGTTACAAAATCAATCTCTGGTCTATCTACCATGAGCAATGAGGATAGACTCCACTCACTCTCTCAATCTATTTAGTCTTGAAACTAGGAAGGAAAAAAGGGGACTGATTATTATTTAACATCATGAAAAATCAAAAACTCATGGAATGGTGTGATCTGCAACTAAATACTAAGACAATTCAACTAAGATTTCACAATAGGCAATTGTTAGTCCCACGTGTGAATACTAAAGAGAGACATAATTTCTATACAGTCAGAACTGCATGAGTATGGAACTCATTGTCCAGGGGATTGGTTAATGCTTCATCTTTTGAGGCCTTCAAAAATGGGCTTGACAAATACCATTTGTCAAATGGATTTTAAATTACCCCACTATGAGTGGAAGACAATTTAATGGACTTGTGGCCTACTTTGTCTAATCCTTTCAAGTAAATCCAAGTAAAATCTTTCAACCACTCCCTCCTGAATTGGGTCCTCTCCTGTCCCTCACCATATCATGAACACTGGTACCCTCCCCAATGCTCTAGGTGACCACCATATGGTGTACTGTGTGTGCAAGATTTATCATCCCAAAGTCCCCCTAAATTCACCCAGATCTGCTCCTTCAGGTTGCTGAATCTGATGTCCCTCCATGCTGACCTGGTGGCTACCAACTGGTCTCCCATCTCCACAGCTAACAACATAAATTCTGCACTCCATTTTTTTAACTCTAAATTCATGTTTGTCTGGGATCAGCATGCCCCCTTCAAAAAACAGAATCTGATGTTCCCACCTCCCATGGATCTTAGCAATGTTGCTGGCCTGCTTCTGTGCACAAGCCCTTGCCTGGTGGACTCACAAGGCTCCCCTGCTGACTCACTCAAGTACTAGACCCTTTGTAATGTTGGTACCAGAGCTACCAGGCTTACTAAGTCTGAATACTTCACATCCATGGTCCAGAACCACCCTTCCAAGTTCTGAAAGTTTATTCATGTCCTCTTCTCCAGTTCCACCCAGCCCCTTCCCCCATTCCTCAAGGTGGATGGCACACCTATCTCAGACCCTACTGCTGTTTCCTTTGCCTTCAACTTCTTCTTCACCTCCTGTGTCCACTCCATCTCTCCCTCCTCCCCCAACACCTTTTCATTTAATTTCATTTTCACTTTTATTGGTTATACTGGAAAGGCATGTGAGCATTGCTGCCCATTTACACAAGCGTCCAGTTACATACAACAATCATGAGACGTGACATAGTTTTAAACATTTAGCCAACAGCGAGAGTTAATAAAATGGTACATAGATTTAGGATAATATAGACTAAAGGGCAAACATGAACTAGCCTTGGTGAATTAACAAATACAAGGTGACATTAAGCATTCAGTGAGGGTTTAACAATAATATAATAGGTTCTATGTGATAACGGTGAAAGCCTAAAAGCGATCACCATTATTACGCAGTCAGAGAGCCAAAAACATTTTCGGCACTCTGACACCCCGGCACACAGGACAATGGCACTGGGGACATAATTCAGACTGGGTGCAACAAAATCGCACCAGTGCCTGGCCTTAAACCTGGTACCTCACCCACCCCAACCACTGGCCAACTCCCGATGCCACAATGCAGCTCAGCAACCTACCACAGTGCCACCCCTACAGCTCCTCCACCCCTTCCCAGCCCACGCTCACCCCCCCATGCGTGTGTACATATAGCGACATCTTGTCGCCCATTTCGCCCATCCAGTCACCCTACTCTCCCATTGCCATGAGGGATTTTGTGGGGAAACAGTCACCATTATGGATGGCGCCCTTCCCCATGTGCCCTCCTCATGGGCTACCATATAATATAACAGTGGGAAACAAAAACATTTAAGTGCAATTTTAAAAACTAGCCTAGGTGAATTAACAACACTACAAGTGCTAGAAAGAGAGGGTAAGTGCCTGAGGTGAATAACCAGAGAATGAGGGGAAAAAAGTGCAGAATGGGAGTCAGATTAGGGCTGCAAGCAGGTGCAGGTGGGAGAGAAATGTCTCCTGATATTGTGTTTGAAGGCATTTGTGGAGGGACAGAGTTTTAGTTCTGGAGGGAGAGAGTTGAAGAGCTTGGATCCCATAAAAGAGAGTGTTTTCTGGCCTTGAGTGATCCAGCAGAAAGGAACAGTGAAAGATAGAGTAGAGGACAGTCTAGTGGTCCTGGTGGTGGCAGCTGTCTGGAAGGGAGAAGTGAAGCAATCAGAGAGTAGTCCACAGGAGAGTTTGAAGAAGAAGGTGGCCATCTTGCAGTTGAGGTGGGCCTCAAGGGAGGGCTGACTGGTGAGCTTATAAAGGTCACAGTGGTGAGTGAGTTTAGGGAGACCAGAGGCAAAGCAGATAGCATTGTGGTCAGAGCTTCAAAGTCTGGAGAAAGTTTTGATGGAGAGGTGGGGAAGGGAGACAAGTGAACCATAGTCAAAGACAGGATGGAGGGAGCTGGAGACTAAGAGGGATTTGGACTCCCTGTTAAGGAAATGCTTGGTTCTGTGGAGGATAGCAAGGTGTTGGTGGGCTTTTTTGACTGTAAGGCTAGTGTGAGCATTGAAATTGAGGTGGCTATCCAGGAGTAAGCCAAGGTATTTGAATTCACTGACTCTTTCACTGGCATTACCAAGGTTGTCATAGATGGAGAGGTCAAAGCCAAGGGGTTTGTGGGGGCTAGAGAAAACCATGAACTTAGTTTTCTTGGCGCTGAGTACAAGACCTTTGGATGTGAACCAGGTGTGAAGTCTGCTGAAATTAAATTGGAATTTGTTAATGAGAGCATTGGGGTTTTTGTCCTGACAGAAAAGGGCTGCATCATCAACATAGAGAATGAGTTCTGAGGTGGTGCAAACATCAAGCAGGGAGTTAGTGACCAGAGAGAATAGAAGAGGGCCCAGGATGGACCCTTGGGTGATGCCATATTTGATGGGGAAGGATTCAGAGAGGACACCACCAATAATGTTGCGATGGGATCTGCCTGTTAGGTAATCCATATAAAACAACCGAATTACACAAATATAGATTAGCTGTTAAAAAACCTGAAAAACTCTATTAAATTGGCAAAAAACAAGTTGGAATTCAAATTAGCTCATACAAAAGACTGTCATAAATCTCTCTTCTCTTAAATAAATAATAAAAAGGGTACATCAAGGACTATCGGTCCCACTATAATAAATGGTTCTCCTCTATCCAATATAGAAACATCAAACCTCTTTAATAAGTTATTTTGTTCTGTTTTCTCTCAACAATCATTCCTTAACCCAGTTAAACCTCAACATACAGACATTCATAGATTTAATCCAGCTGATATCCTACAGGCCATCAAAAAAATAAAAAAGACCACTAGCCTGGGTCCAGACGGTATTCATCCCTGGTTTCTGATTGAAACCTCTACAAATATTTCTATAACTCTGTCAATTATCTTTAACAAATCCCTACAAGAAATGACTGTACCAGATGATTGGCACTCAGCAATTGTTACCCTTATATCAAAAAAGGTAATAGAAGTTCTGTGCAGAAATATCATCCCATTAGCCTGACCTCAGTGGCCAGCAAACTAATGGAACGGGTAATGAAGACCCTGATCGAACAGAAATGTAAAAAATTGGGTATCCATGACCCATTCCAACATGGGTTTACTTCCAAGTACTCTTGTACTACTAATTTGATATCCTTTTACAACAATATAAGTGCTTTACTAGATGCGGGTATCCCTTCCAATGTCATTCTCTTGGATTTCAGTAGAGCATTTGACAAAGTATCACATGAAAAATTGATCACCCAAATGTATAACTTGGGCATGTCATCTTATATTGTTAATTGGATGTCCAATTGGCTGACAAATCGAACCCAGAAGGTTAGAATAAATGATGCCTTGTCTGACCAGGGTAGAGTAACAAGTGGTGTGCCTCAGGGGTCAGTCCTGGGACCAACATTGTTCAACCTTTTCATTAGTGATCTACAAACTGGGCCTAACAATTTCATGGTTAAATTCGCAGATGATACTAAACTGGGGGGCAAGGTAAATAACCATAATAGTATTTTCTCATTAAAGGAGGACATGGAAAAATTAGTACTTTGGGTTAATCATAATCATATGCAATTCAATCAAGATAAGTGTATTGTATTACATTTTGGTAAAAAAAAAAACTCATACAGTATATCATATCAATGGACTTCCACTTCACTCATCCAACTGTGAGAAAGATCTAGGTGTCCATATTAACAACAAACTTACGCCAAGGAAACACTGTGTTAAAACTGCTGGTATGACCAATAGACTCTTGAGGCAAATAAAACAAACTTTTATAAATCACTCTGAACAATGTCTTATCCCACTTTATAGGTCATATATTAGACCTTAACCTCGACTATAGTTCCCCCTTCTGGAATCCAAGCCTAAAAAAGGATATTATCATACTGGAACAAGTCCAGAGGAGAGCAACTAAAATGATTCCCAGATTAGCTAATCTGGACTACCAGGCAAGATTACAAACTACTGGTCTCTTCTCTCTTCAAAATAGGAGATTAAGAGGCGATATGCTCATGGTTTTTAGTTTAATAAATTCACCAGATCTCATGGAACAATGTGGTCTAACCTTCTCAAAAAGGAGACATGTCCCAAGACTGCACAACAAACAGCTTGAGGTCAAAAGCTATAAAACTAGTAAGGGGGGAAGCTCTTTTCAGTAAGGGCTCCTTGCGTATGGAACACCTTGCCACAAGATTTAGTTGAGGCACCAAGTATTATAACTTTCAAAAATAAATTAGATATTTGGATATGGGATAACTACTAAATAATGTCCCACACTGTGTGGGGAACAGTCTCGATGGGCTACAGCCTTCTTCTGTTCTATCGTACCAAGTAATACCAAGTAATCCTTGAACCAGAGGCAGACCTCAGGTGAGAAATGGAGGCCAGCCAGGGTATGGAGGAGGACTTCATGATCAACGAGGTTGAAGGCTTTGGTGAGGTCTCCGAATACAGCACCGTTGTAGAGGCCTTCGTTGTTAGCTTTGTCTATGGAGTGGGTGAACTTGATGAGGGCAGTTTCAGTACTGTGTTGAGCGTGGAAGTCATGCTGGGCCTCAGGGAGCAGGTTGTATTTGGAGAGGAATTCTGAAGTTTGCCTGTGGACCACTTTCTCAAAAAATTTGGAGACAGGCGCAAGGAGGGAGATGGGATGGTAGTTGGATACTAGATCCTTGGAACCAGATTTGTGAAGAGGTTTAATAATGGTGCACTTCCAAGCTTTCTGATAGTATCCCATGCAGAGGGAGTGGTTGAGGATGTTAGTAAGAGGGATGGCCAGGGAGTCACTGACAAGACAGAGAACTCTGAAGTCAATGTTGTCGGTGCTCTTGGATGGTCTTGTGTCATTTGTTTTGATCAACTTGACCACATCACCAGGGGTTAGGTACCTGAAATGGAACTTAGGGTGGGAGACTGGGAGGTGTGTGGGGATAAACGAGGTAGGAGTGGAGCTGGGCTAGTACTGGTCAAGGTCACTGAAGTATTTATTGAAAAGGGAGGCAATTTCTCTTGGCTCAGTGGTGGTTGTCCCTTCAGAGGTAAGACAAATATGATCTTAGGAAATTCCCCTACCAATAAAGTTGTTAAGAATGTTCCAGGTCCTCCTAGGGTTCCCCTTGGCAGCATGTTGTTTTTCCAGGATGAAGGAGGATTTAGCAGATCTTGTGGAAGATTTGCACCTGTTCCTGAGAGTTTTGAAGTCTTGGAGGAGTTGGGGGGTTTTGTGTTTTCTGTATAACTTCCAGGCTCGGTCCCTATTCCTCATTATTTTGCAAAACTCAGGGGTAACCCATTCTTGGCTAGAACCCTTAACCTGGATTTTTTTTGAGCAGGATGAAATGGTCGCAGAGGGCAAGGAACTTATTGCTAAAGGCTTCAAGCACTTTGCAAATGTTAGAAATGTTTTCAGTAAAGGACCAGTCTTGGGCTAGGGTAGCTTTGGAAAACTCAGAGGCATCCAGCTTCTTCAATTGCCTGGTTTGGATGAATTGGTGCGCGTGTGTGTGTGTGTGGGGGGGGTCTTTGTGGACCATCATCAGAAGACAGCACAGTGGTCACTGACTGAGTCGGGAAGAACTCTGGAGGTGATGACATGGGAGGGGTGTGAGACCAGGACCCAATCAATGAGGGATTGAGATCCAGTTTTATAGCTGGTTCTGGTAGGTTCAGTGATGAGCTGGTGTGGGCCAAGACCAAGTATGGATTCCTTGGTGGAGTCACAATGAGGGGACAGCCAGTTTAGGTTGAAATCCCCAAGGATGATCCAATCCTGTCCTTGGGGATGGGAGGTCTTGATATCAAGGAAAAGGTCGAGATCATGGGGTGAGGAGGAGGAGGAGGGTGGCAGGTACACCACACTGACTGTGACCATTTTATCTGCTCCAAGGAGGATCGAGATGGTCTTGAGGGAGGAGGTGGGTAGTGGGGGGTCAAATTAGGTGACAAGGAGATTATCGGCAACCCAGATGAGGCAGCCTCCCCCACGCTTCCCCACCCTGTCTTTTCTAAAGACTGAGTAACCTTCAAGGAGGATTTCATTGGGGGAGATGTCCTCCTTCAGCCAGGTTTCAGTGAGGGCAATGACATCAAAAGCGTTAGCCATCACCCAGGACTCGATTAAGGTTTTTTTTGTCAAAAGGCATTGCAAGTTAAGGTGAGAAAAAGTGAGCTGTTTAGTGGGTTTGGGGAGGAGTGAGGGTGAAATCGTAGAGGGTGGGTTGGGTGAATGGAGCCTGAGATAAGGGAGGAGCCTTATGCTCAAGTGTTTGCAAGTCAAGACAGCTTGGTGGAGTATAGCCTGGTGTAGTGGTGGGTGAAAAAGATATGGCTGTGGTAGGAAGGAGAGAACTCATGGAACAGGCAAAGGCTGATGAAGGGGCTCACGTGGGGAGGGGCAGGGACAGATTTGGATGCACAAGTGGGGGAGATGGGGAAAGGGAGGGAGGCGAGGAGGTGTGGGACGAGGGAGAGTGAAAGAAATGAGGAGGGTGTAGAAGGATTTGGGGCAAACTGGTGGGGGAGGGATAGGAGGGAAGGGGCAGGTGAGGGAGTTGAGCAGAGAGGGGTAGATGGGAAGAACAAGGAGTGAGAGTAAGTAGGGGAGGTGGAATTGCTTAGGACACTCCATGCTGGTGGCAAGAAAGAGGGAAAGTGACAGGACAGTAATCAGTAAGGGAATAGGGAAGTGGGGTACAAAGTTGAGTGTGGTAGAAGAATCTATGCCCGGGGTAGAGCATTTTCCTTCTCTGCTACCACTCCCACTGCATTGCTTATGGTCCTCTTGGCTCTAAACCCTCATAAGCACATAAGCCCTGGTGGTCTTGCCCTCAAACTCCTGCATCTTTCTGCCATGCCATTACTCTCCCTATCACCTACCATCTGAATGTCTCTTCCTTGGTTTCCACATCTGCATTTTGGAATCAGGCTATTGTCATCCCCCTCCTCAAAGGGGGTGATTCTACCTCTCCTGGCAATTGCTGACCTGTCTCCCTTTTCCCTATCCTAGTAAAGCTCTAGGAGCATCTTGTTCTCTCCCAGCTCTCTCCCTTGCTTAACTCATCCTCATTCTTCACTCCTTTCCAGTCTGGTTTCTGGAAGTTCCACTCCACCTCCATCTTCTGACTCACTGACTCCATTTTATCTGGCATGAATCAAGGCCTGGTCACCTCCACCATCTTTGCTGAGTTGGACAAAGCCTTTGACACCATTGCCCACCCACTTCTCCTGGACAGGCTTAAGGCAGTGGGGCTGTCTATTTCCTCAGTTAGGTTGTTCCACTCCTACTCAGACGGCAGGTCTCAAGCTGCCCGGATTAGTGATTTCTTATTCCCTCCTCTCCCTATCTGTGCAAGCATGCCCCAAGGTCTGTCTTTGGACCTTTATTCTTCTCCATTTTCCTAAATGACCTCCTTGCTGCCTGCTCCTCTGCGTCTGTCCATATGTATGCAGATGATATTGTTCTCTTTGCCTCCAGCCCCTCTGCCCCAAACTCATTGCCAGGCACCAGTTGGACTTCACTAGCATAAAGCACCAGTTCCTGACTAATCAGTTGTCTCTCAGTGCCAAAAAAATGGTCTCTATGACCTTTGGCACTAGGCAGAGGCTCACTAGGATCACCCCTTTCCTCTCCTTCCACACCCTTGATGGTGCAATGATTGAGGATCTCCCCTCATTTAAGAACCCCACGGTCTGGCTGAATCATCACCTCAATTTCTTAGTGCATGTGGATGCCATCCATCAAAGCTTTACTGCACACTTGATGCACTTTACAGTAATAAAGGGAGTATCCCACCTTCTGCATGGTGAGAGATCGAATTAAAAATGATTCTCCTTATCTTTGACTATGGTGACATTGTTCACAATGCTGCTCCCAAGTCCACCCTGGCCAGACTGGATCCCCTCTTTCAGTCATTCAGCTGCTTTACCTGGACAGCCCCTCCAATACACACCACTGTTCACTGTACCTCTCCATCTCATTTCCTTCCCTCGAGGACAGACACCTCGATCTTTGTGTCTCCTTTGTATCTAAATTCTGGTTTGGCTCCTTCCCCTCCTTCCTTGCTTCCCTCTTCACTTCCCTGCCTACCACCCCTTGCTTCCTCCAAAACGCTGGTTCCCACTGTCTTGCCCCACCACCCGAATGAAATCCTCTGCTGGTCAAGCTGCATTCTCCTTCTTCTTCCCCAAACTATAGGGCTCTCTCCCCCTTGCTGTTGTTTCACTTCCTCCCCTCACTCTCTCAAATCACTCCTCCATAAATTCTCCACTCACTGCTGCAACTGCCCCTGATGGTGGGCCCTGGGAAGTTGCCCACCACCTTCCAGTTTCTGTTCCCCCTTCACCCTGCATCCTCATTGGTGCAGCTCCCTCTTCCACTGCCTGAATTGTAATCCCCCCTCACACAATCAACCCTATGTTGTATTTAGAATTCTGCTAAGTGCTCTCCCTCAGCACTTTGTTCATCATAGTGTACCACCTTTCACAGAATCTTGCATAATTGTTTATTGTTGAATTTGTTGCTTATTACCTTATTTATATTGCTTGCATTTCCATACCTCTTTATTTCTATTGTATTTATCCTTCCCCTCCCCCCCCCATTTCAGGAGACATCTGGAAATGAGCTGATACCAGCTCTGTATGTCTTTCCTGGTAAAACGCTTGAAATAAATTAATAAGTAGGGTATCTCTTATCTGTGTGCTTGTGAGCCTAGGCTAGTATAGATCTCTTAAAGTGATGAAGTCTGTGGGACCTGAAAAAAAACATAGAGATTGGGTCACAAAGGGTGTGTTATTCTGTGGTGAAGAAATAGGACAGACAAGGAATGTCAAGCATAAAACAATACAAATCTGATAGGTGGGGAAGGGGGGGCATGCTATCAGACCTGTAGAAATAGATCCAGGATGGCTGAGTAGGAGGACAGGTATATGGAGACCAGCGGGCTCTATGTTTAAAGAGGGGCTCAGACCAACATTTTTGGCATCAATAAATTTAGAATTTGGATCAGCATATCTTCAATCAGCCCAATGCCAAAAATCAGATCTGTAGGTAACTTTGTTTAAAAGTTACAAGTCATTTTGCAACCCTTCATTCACTGCCTGTTCCAAAAAGTCAGTTTCAGAGAAGAGCTACTGATGATGTCAAAACCTGACCTCACAATCTAGTCTTCCCTGCAAGCTTCCTTATATGACTTGTTTCTCCTATGTTACTTAAAACTGCAGCTGCAGTAATCATCTGAAAAAGCGCAAAGTGAAGGCAATTCATTTTCAGGAAGCCCTCTATTCTTCCTGGGGTTCTGGGCGCAAGTTTTGGGAAAACATTAAAGTACTTCATGGAAAAACAGTGTCCCCTCTACCATCGCAACTTGACATTAATGGTACCACCTCACAGGACCCAATGGCCATAGCTAACATCTTAAACTCCTCCTTCTCAGACTTTAGCAGCGTCCTCCCGTCTAATTTCTCTGACCCCACCCCCAACCCCGCTCTGACAATTCAGGACTATCCCCCCAAGAGGCCAAACCCTACTTATCTAGAGTCCTGGTAAGTCCCGGTATAGTGGGGACACTTTAGACCTAAAACTCCTTCACCTGGCTCTGGATATAGTCTTTGCCCCTGTTACAAAAATTCTTTCTCTCTTTCTCTCTTCTCTCTCTCTCTCTCTCTCTCTCTCTGTCTCAGCCAGTTCCCCTCCCAATGGAAAGTGGGTGTCATCATGCCTATCCTCAAAGGAGGGGACCATACCTCTCCAAATAACTATTACCCCATTTCTACTCTTCCCTCTCTCTCCAAGGCCCAGGAGAAAATTGTCTCAAGTCAGGTCACTGACTATCCTACTAAATATAGCCTCCTTTACAAAGAACAGCATGGATTCAGCAAGGGGCACGGCACCTCAACTGCACTGCTGGAATACACCACCTTCTTACACAAAGTCCTAGACTGTGGACACCTAGTCAGGTCTCCGTACATAGACCAGACTAAGGTGTTCAACACAGTCAATCACCTTCTCCTACTACAGTCTCTCCTTGCTCTAGGTCTTGCTTCTGAACCCATTTCCTGGTTTGAGAGCTATCTAAGTGGTAGATCACAGCATGTCAAAATAAACTCCACTTTATCCGACAGTCTGCCAGTTTGCTCTGGCATCCCCCAGGGATCCATACTAGGGCCATTTCTCTTTGGCCTCTTTCTAAATTCTCTTCCAAAAGTGTGTTTTGGCCAAATGCTTCTAAATGTGGATGACGCAGTTATCTTTTGCAGTCACCGTGACCTCCCCTCTCTTCAGCTTGCCCTCCAGAGTCTTTTCTCTGAAACTGAAACATGGTTCTCTGCCAATAAACTGATGTTAAATTACAAAAAATACAAAGTCTATAGTTTTTACTTGTCATCAAAACAAATACAGGGGCACCCCACTGTGCATACTTAACTGTCAAAACTCACAGCTAGAGCAAGTGACTTCCTTTAAATATCTGGGTGTTACCCTTGATTCCTTGCTAAACTATCATGAACATATCCATCATCTTAACTTTGCCACAAATGCCAGAATTGATCTCCTTCACAGGAGCAAACAGTGTATGCCTTCTGCAGCCCTCCAGCTAGAAGTTACCTCCTCTGTTCTTTTCCTTTTGGATTACAGGATCATCTTCTATGGCGCGGCTGACAATACCGCACTTCACAGAATTAAGGTTACCCTGAACAGGGCCTGTCATCTTGTCACAGGGTGTGATAGGATGACTCACATCTGTAACCTTTATCAGCTCTCCAACTGGCTCAACTTTGAGGGCCAGCTGAAATACCACACCTGCCTCCTTGCCAGGAAGATTGTCAATGGTCAATCCCCCACCGGGCTCTGTAATTTCATTCAACATGCACCATCCACAAGGAATACTAAAGGCTCAGGCAAAGCCACATTGCTTGTGCCATTCTGCAGAATCGTCCCCGAGGCAACGTGTTTTCCGCTGTAGGGCTCCACTCTGGCTAAATCATCTGCCCCCTGATACCTCATCTGTCCAGAATCTTGGTCATTTCAAACTCAAACTCAGAGCAGCTACTCACTGCTAGTACCTGTGACTGCCCCTGAGCTGTCCACTCACATAGTCGACCCTCTTTTACTGATGTACCAAGCCAAACCTCTGTGCCTTTTGCCCCCTCCCTCCTCTTTCCTCTCCCTCTACTCTGATTGATTCTTCTGATGTATTGTGCCTTTATCTTAAGTATCTGTTTTACTGACTTAAGAAACCTTGTATCATCCCTGAAATTTGAATGTAAGCAATAGCTTAATTTGCTTGAAACCTTTGTACCATACTTGACTCTGGGTTGTTTTACCCTAGGCACTCAACTGTAATACCTTTCACTGTATTGTCCATTTCTCTTGTTTTGTACTTGATGTGGAGCCTTTGCAAGGAGTCTCTGACTCAAAGGTTTGTAATTCCGATCTCTGAATAAATAAAAAATAAAAAAAAATAAAAAAGGAAAACTGAAACTGGGTGGGTCAGCACACGCACTCCCATAATGTGTAGATGCTAGGTACAGTACTTCAGAATGTGACAGGGGTTGGAATGCAGCAGCAAGCATGGCTTTAGAATGACAAAGTTGCATTCAATTTTTAGAATACTGCAGATATGAGGTTTTAAAATGTCAACAGGTTGCATATGTGGAATGCAGCAGTGACACATTCTCAAAAAATAGCTGGAACACATAATTTTGGAATGTGTCAGTGACACAATTTCAGAATGTGACAGTGATGCATAATGTTGGAATGTGGCAAGCATGTGATGCACAATTTTGAAATATAGTGGGTGGATACAATTCTGGAATGTGGCAGGGACAAGCAATTTTAGAATAATATGGTGTGTTCTGTCACATTCCAACAGTGTGCATCCCCACTATATTCCAAAATTGCTAGTTCCCACCAAATTCCTTGATTTGTGTCCCTGTCACATTCCAAGGATGATTGTCCCACCACATTTTGAGATGGCACATCCCTGCCACATTCAAGATTGCATGCCCCACATTTTCAAATTGTGAACCACCTTGACATTCTATGCCTTGGTTTAGTGCTGCATTCCAAAACCACCTCTTGACATATTCTAAAGTACAGTACCATGCATCTGAACATTCTGGAAACACAAGCACTGCAGCCAAACCTATGTAATTTTTTTAAAGGATTAGCATAGCTACAATTTTTTCAACTTTGGAGAAGCAGGTCCTATAAGGTTGCTGACAGGAGGACTAGACTGTGAATTCAGGATATGGCTTTATCAGTGGCTCTTCAATGAAACTGACTTTTTTGAAGTAACGTAGAAACTTATTTTTTTGGTGTGAGATTTATTGAGGGAATGCTTATTCTAATTCTGCAATGTAGCACTTTTGATGAGAGTCCCTCTTTAAAAAGAAAACTACATAAAAAATAGAAAGACAAAGTAGAAAAACATACCTTTATTGAAACTGGACTCAGCCATGCCACATGAGGAAGCAAAAAACAGTAAAGCATGTCAAGGCAACTTCACCATGCTAAAGATTTAATGGAGGATAGTTTCCTGAAAAATGAACCCAACGTGCAGAAAAGGTACTGAATTATAACTCATGCAGCAATTTAAGCAGCCTCATTATCAAACCACAAACGCACTGCCATAATTATTGTCACCCTACCGCCATCTCCGAAACCAACTAGGCACACAATTCAATGAACTATAATGGAGACGATGGGGGGGAGGAAAAAAGCCAGTAAACTCCACAGTCCTGGATTCGGGACTTAATTGGCACACAGGAAATAGTAAATCAGCTGCATCAACTACAACTACTATGGTAGCTGAAGCAGCACAGCAAGGAGGAGGAATGGATGATCTGAGCCCATCTCTAGCACAACACCAGTACAGTCTCATTTTTATTTATGTATTTATTTAGAATTTTGGTATCCGGGAGAGGTACACAGAGCCAGGGCTCGTTTCCAGGTGTGACCCGGGAGGAAGAGTAAGGGGAAGTGGAAAAAATATAGTGCAATAATGTAAGACATATTCAATACAATATAAATATGGCATTTACAGATAGCAAATAATTAATTAAATAATTCTGAACATTTAGTACCGTCAGGTAGGAATGTACAAACAAGCGTAGTTAGGATGTATGACTTTTAAAGAAGTAATAACTTAAAAATTATAGAAACTGGTACAGAAAGAGATATAATCAGAACAGGTTAGCATAACCATAAAATTTATAGGAGGTTTACATTGATTTGGGGTGAGAGAAATAATCTAAGGGCACTGAGGAAAAAAGGCTTCTGTGGGCAACAGGTGTTAGAGGGGTGGGTGAGAGTAAGACACATGGGGTAGGGTAGGGGTGTGGAGAGAGAGATACAAATTGACACCAAAGTCAGGAGGAGGAAGGACAGGAACAAGCAGAGGAAAGAGTTTAGAACAATAGAAAGACATACCTTTATTGAAACTGGACTGAGTCATTCCACATAAAGTCAATGCGTTGAAAGGTCTCCAGAATATTCAACTCACTCTGGGGACTTTGACATCAGCAGTAGCAGGTATTAATCAAACCTAGAGGCACTAACAGTCAGAACCTGTGAGACTGGCAGAGGGTCAGTAATATGGAAGACACTGTAGGCCCACTTTGTAGTACAGTTGCTTTTCATACTACTCGGTTAAAAGGGCTTTCAATGGAAGTACAAGATCAGGGTATATCCCTGGTGCACAATATCAAGCTTTAACACTTCTCTCAATACCAGCTAAATGACTACGCTCTATAGGGGATTCTGTGGATTGCATTGACCCCCATCGGCCATATTAAATTTAATTAGCTCCTCTCTACACATCCTGAGCCACTGAGTGGGACCACCTGGGGGTAGCCTCTTGGTACCTTATGTGGCACAGTGGCCTAAGTGCATGATATGGTACAGTCTCAGCATTTTATAACTGTGTAATATATGGATAAGCCTCAATAATACTATACTAAGTTATACAAAAATTCCCCAGTAATACATCACTACTTCCAATAGTACTATACTGAAAAGTGATAATACTATCGTTTTTGCTGATAATACTACAGTTCAAAGGTCATCTCCAACTGTAGTATTATCAATGGATCCACATATTACAAAAAATAACAGAAAGATAAGTGATTTACAAGGCAGTAATACCATCTCGAGGTTTTGGGGACTTTAGGACCTCTCAAGTTTCACTCTCGAGGTTCCATGTCCCTAAAACCTCTTGATGGTATTATTGCCTTGTAATACACACTTGTCTATCTATTATTCTATTTATACTATATTAATGCCTTGTGACTGTGGCCTTAATATTGATTGCTGGTGTAACCCCCCCTGCAAATGGGGGTTCCCAGAGGTCTTTCAGGAGCTGGCTGAGTGCTCCTAGCCTGAATGGTGTTCGGCGTTTAAGCCGTTTATCAGTGAGTGCTTTTAGAGCCTCTAGTACTGTCTCTTTAAGAGCTGTCTGCTTGCAGGCATGATTTGTTCGCGGAGGGGGGGGGGGCTGTGTGTTTCCCTGCTCGAGTCCCGCTCAAGCTGCTGACAAATTGCTCCATTTCTGCTGTCGCTAACTGGGCAGAATGAGCACTTTTCTGAGACATAACTGTTTGCCCCATACCATTTAGAGTATTAGTGGGAATGTAATTTGTCTAACCTGCCTTTCTTGCAGCTGGGACTTTGTGTGCTTTGCCGCTCCATTTTGGATTGGAACTGTAAACTGGATCCAATTAGGAGGGAGGGGCACTTAAAATGGAGTACTGAGCAACCAGCCAGGATTAGGACTCTCTTGGGAGCCGGCTGCCAATGGGGGATATGGTCAGTAATTCTGGGAAGTGAAGTTCTGGACTATGGCGCCTTTTCACACCAATGGGGGAAGTTGTAAGTGACTGGCATCTGAAGCCCTTCAATTGGGTTGGGTGGTGCCCGAAGGTAATTCCCTGCCCAGTAGCCAAAATGGCAGATCCGTTGTGGCCATGACTGAGGAAGGAGCTCTGGGCTTCTGCACTGCAGAGTTTCGCACAGGAACCGCGTGTGGAGGCCAAAAGTCGGGCGGCTCATTTTGCCGTGGTGATTCAGACTGAATCCACTGTGTGTGGAGGAAAAGGAGAGGCTGTGTGGCCAGGAACCAGGCTTACCCAGTAGAGGACTGGAGAAGCTGCTTCATTGCGCTAGGTCTGTCAGGAGAGTGAAGCTGCATCACAAATTCCCGGGTTGGCAGTGAGTGCGATCGGCTACCTGGTATGGTAACCTTCTTTTTCATATAAATGTGTGGGGTGTGTCCTGCTCATAGGCCCATGTTCCTCGCTGTGTGAAAGGTGTCCAGCAAAGGTCGTGAGTAAAAATCAGGGTAGTTCCCTGCCAGCTGAATCATTGAATTGCAAGGGTTTCAACTGATTTTCTTTCTTGATACACGAACTGAGCCTACCGGCTCCGGATTACAAATTGGGTATTGTGCAAGTATTTTCATCCTCAGGGCCCCAACCAGCTGCACTGATTCTGGCCAGGCCTTCCCCCATCCTGGGTACCCAGTGACAGTGACTTATAGAGACTCTAGCCCTGTGCACAGTGCTCTGAACATCAGTGTGACTGAATTAATTAACCTGATTTCCCCTGTCCTTGTTACTATCGCCTAAATAAATCAGATTTGGTTGTTTAGCAAAGTTACACTGCTTGAGATATGTGTTTGTGTTGAAATATCGTACAGTGGCTATTATATTACTTTACAGGGGTCCCCAGAGTCAAGCTGATCGAACCAGTCCTGGGGGTAAGTGTATACTTTGAAGGTACTGCTGATATACAGTATTGTGTGGGCCACTAGTGGGAGGAAAGGGAGGTTGCAGTGTCCCAGAGGGCTGTGACCAAGTCATACCAGACTGTCTTAACCCCGACCTCTGGGTAGAGGCACCCACCATTGGACTTAAGACCCTCAGTAGCCCCTGGGATAGTGCCACCTAGGGGTTACACTGGTCTATGTTAACCTATAGTTCTTCTAACTCTTCAACCTATGTGCATCCTGTTCCCTGTCCTTCCACCCTACCTCCCTATTTGTGCAATCTCCTTGGGTGCATGGGATCTATGTTCAAGTACTATGAACATCTACATTTTTTAAATTGGTTAGTTCATGCTTAGATTTACCACTTTTAGACTACTAGTGATACTGTATTAAATTGATGTGTTCCAGTTAGGTGATTTTAGTGTCGTTTCCTATTATAATGTCAATACGCTCTAAGTGATTGTTTATGCCCTACTAATGTAAATAGTTTATTAAGTTTTAGTACATTTTATAGTACAATATTAATTATATACCTTTATTTCTTTTTTTCTCCTGTTCTCCTGTTGTTTGCCTCATACTATTCATTAATGTTCATTACTGTAAATGGAGGAGGAAAGGGAGGTATATCAGAAGAAACACACAGAGAGGCAGGGAAAGCAGTATGGAGTGTGAAGTCACAAACTGAAGAAAGAATAGCCCAAGTAGTAACGAAAGGGGACAAGATATTTTTAGGTATGTAAGTGGAAGGAGGAAGACCAAGGGAGGGATTGTAAGGTTAAAAAGGGATGGGGGGGGCAGTGAAGAGAGGAACCAGGAAAAGATAGATATCCTGAATACTTTTATTCAGTGTTCACAGTGGAGGGAGAAGAGGAGGGGCCACATAAATGTAACAGGAGCTCTAAAGGGAGGGAGGTGGACACTAGTCCTTTTTCAGAGGAGAGCACCCTTAAGGGGCTAGCTAGTCTGAAAATGGACAAAGCAATGGGACCAGACAGGGTACATCCTGGGGTATATAGGGAGAGGTACTGGCTGCACCTCTGACAGTCCTATTTAACAGCTCACTTGAAACAGGAGTGGTTCCAAAGGACTGGAGGAGGGCCGATGTAGTCCCACTTCATAAAAGTGACAACAGGGAGGAAGCTGTCAGTTATAGACCAGTCAGCCTCACATCGGTGGTGGAAAAGTTAATGGAAACACTGCTAAAGGGGAGGATAGTGGAATCTTTTGACTCTGATGGGTTATAAGATCTGAGACAGCATGAATTCATGGATGGGAGGTCATGTCAAATGAATCTGACAGATTTCTTTGATTGGGTGGTCAAGGAACTAGATCAGGGTGGAGTGGTGAATGTGTCCTATCTAGACTTCAGTAAGGCATTCAACACCATTCTACACAGAAGACTATTATGCAAGCTGAGTTGCTCAGACATAGATCAAAAGGCGGTAAACTGGGTATAAAATTGGTTAGGGAATGGGAGGCAGAGAGTAGTGGTAAATGGCATTCACTCTGAGGAGGGGAGGGTGACCAGTGGCATGCCTCAGGGATCAGTGCTGGGACCATTCCTCTTTAATGTCTTTATAAGTGACATTGCAGAGAAGCTGGAGAGGAAGGTGTGCCTCTTTGCAAATTGCACCAAAATCTGCAATATGGTGGATGCTCCAGAGCAGGCAGAAAGGATGTCAAGAGACCTGAGAAAACTTGAGGAGTGGTTAAGAGTATGGCAGCTGGGTTTCAATGTGGAGAACTGCAAAATAATGCAATTAGGGCACAGAAATGATGAGGCAGAGTACAAAATGCAGGACAGATACCTCGGGGTAATTTATTCATTTGTATTTATTTATGTCTTTGGTGACCAGGTAGGTGCTCTGATCCAAGGGACTGCTTTCAGGCACGACCCGGGCCATAAACAATGGCACATTTAGCAAAACAGAATACAGGCGAAGTAACATGGCTACAATGCAGGCCATTAACAATGAGATGCAGGGAATTGCAGTACAGAGGGTATTAACAACAAGCATTTGTCAATGACGAACATTCACTTGCCGGTAATTGCATTGGTGTTTGGCATTTATGCAGGCCCCCCCCCACCCCAGTTGTATCCATGTTCCTTTAGCATCCATGTCCCAACAGAGTACCTCTCTGCAACTCTTCTTGTGTCTGATCAACATTTCACCTCATATTTCTTAAATGTCTGTCTTAGGAACCCTAATGCCCTGGGTGTGCTCAAGGGTACAAGCCTGTGTGGAAACTGCACAACCCGTGCTTGTAACACAGTCATTCAGTGGAATTATTTCACCAAGTTTTCAACATAGGTATTTTGTCACCTCTGGTCATGAACACTGTCACTATGATTTTCTTACTGTGTACCAAACACTGATTTCCCACAGCGACCGTGTTATTCTGCGCCGGAAGTGTGAAAACACATTTCATCCAGAATGTGAAAAATTACAGCTGTACTGTTCATAAGGAGGTGTAGGAAAATGCAAATGTTGAAAATCTGGAGTAGAAATATATGACAAATTTGCAAAGCTACGAGTGCACGTGGAAACTGCGCAACGCACGCTCGTAAAACAGTAATTTTTTTGAAATTTTGTACAGAATTTTCAACATAGGCATTTTACGATGACTGCTCATGAGCAGTGTCACTGTGACTTTCTTACTCTGTACCGAACATGATTTCCCACAGCCGTCGTGCTATTGTACGCCGGAAGTGCGAAAACACATGTTGGCCAATATGTGAAAAATGACAGCTATACTGGTCATATGAAGATGTGGGAAAATGGCAATGTTGAAAATCTGAAGTGGAAATATTACAAATTCATGCACTTACGAGTGTACGTAGAAACTGCTCAACGCAAGCTCGTATCACAGCCATTTTATGGACTTTTTACACCAAATTTTCAAAATAGGCATTTTAGGACCTCTGCTCATGAACAGTATCACTGTGATTGTCTTACTCTGTAGCAAACACTGATTTCCAGCAGCGACTGCGCTATTTTGCACAGGAAGCGCAAAAACACATTTCAGCCAGGATGTGAAAAATGACAGCTGCACTGTTCATAGGGAGGTGTGGAAATATGCATATGTTGAAAATCTGGAGTGAAAATATTACAAATTCGTGAACTTACGAGTGTGCATGGAAACTGCACAACGCACGCTCGTAAAACAGTCATTTTTTGGAATTTTTTCCCCAAATTTGCAACATAGGCATTTTGAGAGCCCACCTCATGAACACTGACACTGTTGTTTCATTAATCAGTCCCAAAAGGTGATTCCACCAGTGACTGCAAAATCACCTTTCGAGACCGAATAACGCCATGACAGTGACCAAATTCATGAGAAGGGGTGTCAAGAACCCCATGTTGAAAATTGTGGTGCCAAAAGTAAATAAAATGGCCAAGATATCCATCTAAGTTGGAAAAACCCTATTTATGCCATTCTACAACTTACCGGCATTTCCTCAGTTCGCGGTTGGCTTTGAAGAGTGCAGACGTGTTCCCGGTCCACCGAAGATCATCGCGCCTGGCTCCGGAGGTAAGTATGGAGTGAGGGGTTGTGGGGAGGTGGGTGCGCAGAGGGTGGGCATGGGTTGGCAGAGGGGGCCAAGGACTCACTGAGGGACCGTTTTCTTGTTTTACAGGAATTGGAAAAAAAAAAAGGACGCCTTTGGTATGCTGGGGTGGGCTCCCAGCATGCCACCTAGGTGAGGGTGTGTGTGTGGGGAGGTGGAAGCGCAGAGGGTGGATGCGGGTTGACGGGGGGGGCAGGGACTCATCGATGGACCCGTTTCTTGTTTCACAGGAATTGGGGGGACAGAGGCTGTTGGTATGCTGGGTGGGCTCCCAGTGTACCACTTATGTGTTTGTTGGTGGGGGACAGGAGCCGGCGGGGATTGGGCACCGCTGACCATACAGAGTGTGTGTGGGGGGGAGCATGAGCATGCTGGGGTGGGCTCCCAGCGTGCCAACTGGTTGTTTTTTTGGGGGGGGGCTGCAGCCGACAAGAGATTGGGCACCCCACTCGGCACACAAGATGGGGCCTGGGGAGAACAGTAAGGAGGAAGGGGGAGGACATTAGCAGAGGGAGGGGCTTGATGCCGAGCTTTGCATGACAGCAGTCCAGCTGACCTTGGTATGCTAATTGCATACACGCTACCACCGCTGATTGCAAAGGACCTTTTCTTAGAAGTGAAGACCAACACAGTTAAACTGCTGTCATACACAGCTTGGCATGTATTGGTCCCATAGGGTCGCACCTGCTACACTGAGCCTGGCATTGGGGAGGAGGGTCACACAACTCTGAAAGTCATACTGTTGCAAGATATTCCTTGTGCATGTATGCAAGCGAACGTAAACATGAGTATACAATAAGGTACAAGATGAAGTTGTAGGCTAGTGATAAGTCCATATACATCATCACAGGAACATGGAGAACAATATAATAAGGTGACAAATTACCAGGTAAACCATATAAAGTTTCAAAAAGGCACACCAATAACAAAATCAAGTAGCAACTTGGTGAATATTCAAAATTCAGTGTGACAGTCCACAATAAGCAAAGTGCAGTGGAGTAGACTATAGGGAGGGGAGAGAGGGCTAGGTGGAGGTGGGAAGGAAGCTGGAGAGAATGGGGTTGTTGCAAGGATGGGGAGACCCCACAAAAAGTGTGCATGGGGGGGTCATCCTAGCTTACACAGATGGACAGCAGCATTTGGCTTCCAGTAGTAGCCAATCCTTAAAGTGGCCTTTGAAGGATAAGTGGGAGGAGGACAAGTGGCTTTATATAAGGATCTTGTTCCATAAGGAGGGGGCAGAGATGGAAAAGGCTTTGCTACCCATGGTAGTGGAGATTCTGGGAACTAGCAGGGGGAGGATGGATGATTCACGGAGGCACCTAGTAGCCACCTTGCCCATGAGCAGGGATAAATAAGGGGATAGGGGACCATCTCTGAGTGTAGTGTCTATTAGGCAACCCAAGGTGTAGTTGAAGCATCCTTGAAGTGGGAGCCAACCAAGCGATTTGTATAAGTCACAATGATGGGTAGAAAAGAGTGCAAGGAGGACAAAGCGGCAGATGCTGTTGTAAACTGATGTCAGCCTGGAGTGCAGGGCTAATGACATGGGGGAATATATGGGAGAGCAGTAATCAATAAGGGTTAGAAGGCTGCCTTGTGCAATTGCTAGGCATGCCTCATGGGACAGGAATTGTCTTAGCCTGCAGGTGGCTCCTAATTTCTGGTTAACTCTATGCACAGGAATGTTAACATGATCAGTGAATGTAAGGAAGGGATCCAGAGTGACGCCCAAGTATTTGAAACTAGCCATATTTTCGAGGGGGGGCCAACAGGTGTGAGTACAAGTAGAGAGGACTCTGCTTTGGAGACCTTGGTGAGGAATGGTTTTCAGCCATATAATATTGATTTTGTCTTCTTTTCATTTACCAGGAGCTTTTTGGAAGTAAACCAATTTTAGGCAGCACCATAATTAAGGTTAAGGACAGAGGAGATGTTTGCAAGTGATTTGTCACTATGGTATAGAACAAGGTCATCTGCATAGAGAAGTGCCTCAGAGGAGAGACTCTGTGCTGGAAGTGCATTGATAAATATGGAAAACAGTAAAGGACCAAGGATGCAGCCTTGGGGGACCCCGGTAGAGACAGGCAGGGCAAGGAAGGATGCAGCCCCAATGGTAACTGACTGGGACCTACCCTCAAAATAGCTCCGAAACCATCAGGAAGTCTTCAAGGAGCAGCCAAGGCAGTGGAGAGTAGTGTAGGGGAGGCTGGTCGACAAGGTCAAATGCCTTAATCGGATCCACGAATACAGCACCTGTGGCCTTACCTGAATCCATGTTTCTTAGGACATGGTCAGTGAAATGGGCTAAAGCCGACGTGGTGCTATGGAGCTTGCAGAAATCATGCTGCTGGGGGCACAGCAGTGAATATTATCCAAGCTGCTCAGAAAGCTTGGGGTGCACAATTCTGTCTAGTAGCTTGCTCAGATGGGGGAGGAGGGAGATGGGCCTGTAGTTATCGTTAGAAAGGGGATCACCTGCTTTAAAGATAGGAACAACATTAGCATGCTTCCAGGAATCAGGCATGGTGGTAGTGGAGAGGGCAAGGTTGAAAAGGAAGGTGAGGGGTTTAAGCAAGGAGGTTGTGAGGGCTCCACGGAAGAAGTCCTCCACAGCTACAAAATCCCCTAGCAAGGTACTGACGGCATTCTCCGAATGTGAGGAGGCTCTCTCTCTATGTCTTTGTTTGAATTTAGCACCATCTTGAACAATATCTGGACTGGTGTACACTCACAACAGGAATGAGTGAAAGCCCAAAAAATAAATTAAAAGCAATACTTGTTGGCACAGGCCCACTAATAGGTTTTCAGCACTAGATTGTTATGCTTTTACATAGGAAAACCTGCGTTTCTCTGCATAGCTTTAAGTAGTAATATAATGTTTTTTTGAAGGAGACCTGTATTTCTCTGCATTTTCTTTAAGCAGGTCTGCTTAAATTGCTATTACAGGTGGTAGCTTATTAATTGTAAAGAAAATCCTGTGTTTCTCTGCATTGCCTTGATTTAAACAGTAGAATAGTCAGCAGCAAAGCTTATTTATTTATAAGGAAAACCTGTGTTTCTCTGCATTGCATTAAGTAGCTCTGATGAAATATAGTATACAATGCTAAACTTGATTCACCAGGAAGGTAGGTCCCTTTCTTTTTTTACCTCTAAGGATTGCCTGCCTTAAGTTGTAAATGCTGCTTTGATATAAATGATTCCGATATGTAGAGCTGTACTGTTGCTGTTATTGTGACTGTTAAATTGACCCCAACCCTCTCCAATCACCACATAAGTCAGTTTTACCCTGCATGAATGTCCCATATAAATTGGAGTTCTGATTGGTATCTTGTTTCCACAGTTCCCAGCAGCGGGACCACGAGGAGGTCATGAGGGCTCCACGGAAGAAGCCCTCCCCCAGCTACAAAATCCCCTAGCAAGGTACTGACGGTGTTCTCTGAGTGCAAGGAGGCTTTCTCTCTCTCTGTCTTTGTTTGCCCCCCACCACCACCCTTGGTAAACTCTTGTATTTATTGGCGTGGTCACGTGGTGTGCTGAGCCTATTGGCGCGCTGAGCCTATCAGCCCACTTTCCCCTCTGCAGCTAATCACGTTCCACCACCAGAGGGCTTCTACTTCCTTTCTGGTCCATGCACTGCAATTCTTTTCCCTCCACGCTGCCTTTGTACTAAACTAAGTGTCCACAGCACACCTTTTATCCTCACTAGCAGATTTTAGTCACTAGTGGCTGCTTAGTTTTGCCTCGTCAAATACTGGTGTTCCCTTTGTCCACAGACCACAATTTAACTCTAAAAATGGTCCCTTTAATTCTCCTGCTGTGCACTCTGCTATCCACGCATACGCACCACCCTGATGTCTCAGACTTCAGCCGGCCTCCTCAACAGAGTCTCCATGCATCAGTGATAAACATATGTAAAGTCTATCTTGCATCTATAATTCCTAATGAGCAGCTTCTCTCTTCACCAACCCCAGTGACTAATACAAGTAACATATCTCGGACCACCTATGCTTTTGCAACTGGGTCCATCCCTATGGCCTACTCTCCATCTATCTAGTCTAAAGAGTGCCGACCCAGTGGTATCACCCTAGGCTTGCCATGCTACTCCTGGCTACCACATCACCTGCAACTTGTGATGCAATCTCCCCTCCACTTGCATCGACTCCTCCTCCTCCTTGCTGCCCCCCTTATTCTAAACCTCCCCATTCCTACTTTCTCTACCCTGAAAGGGCCCATAACAAGGAAATCCCATTTCCACAAAAGATTGCACTGGAACCCTGTATTTAGGTTCCTCCTCCTCCTTCTTCTTCTCATGTCAGGAAATATACACCCTAACCCTGGCCCTCCTACTCCCCCAGCACCAGCTCACTCCCCTGCCTGCAGGCTGTACATTGCCACCCTTAATGTATGCAGTCTATTAAAAAAGTGGGACTCCTTTCAGGGTTGGGTACAGCAACATCAGCCTGATGTTAAAGCCATGGGTGAAACCTGGCTCTCCCCTCAGATTCCTGACTCGACAATGACACTCTCTGGTTATAATGTATACCGCGCAGACTGGTTGGGTATGTGTGGGGGAGGCTGCGCCATTTACACCAAGGACATGCTACGCGGGCAATTGCTCCCCATCCCTTAGCGGGCTCCAGGACCCCAGGCCCTTACTCTTAAACTCACTTTGGGACACTCCCAAACCCCCCTTCTTATTACAGCTGTATACATTCCTCCCAGGGACCAGAAGGTGACCTTCCACACAGTACTGTCCTACTTGTCCACCCTCCCATCCAATACTGAAAAAATCATACTCAGGGACTTTAATATTAATTGGTTAGATAAGACCGCTGAGCCACTTGTCAATGCTGCCGCTGCCCAAGACCTGACACAATTAGTCACTTCCCCCACCCACCTTAACCAGCTTATAGGGTCTTCCTCCCTGCTAGACCTTGTGTTCACCAACTGCCCCCACAAAATTATAAGCACAACAGTTCTCCCAAATGCTCTTAGTGACCACTCCCCTGTTCTCTGCTCCTGAACCAGCAAAGCACCCAGATCTCCTCCCAAAATAACCTTACAATGCAAACTGAGCTCTGGCAAACTTGCGCTTCTTAAATCACACCTCAGTTATATGGATTGGTCCTTCATAATGAACACCCTCGACCCTGATAGGGCCCTTGACCTCTTTATCCTCTCTTTCAATGCCATATGCGACAAATTTGCCCCACTTACCAAAAGAATGGTCAAAGGCAACCCGGTGCCTTGGATTTCGGACCACCTCCTGGCCCTTATGCGGACTAGAGATTCTCTGTGGCACCACTCCAATGAGACTAGCCTGCCTGCCGATAGACAAAAGTACTGAGAGGCCCGGAACAAATGCACATGGGCCCTATGCAAAGCAAAAGCTGAGTATTATAAATCCTCCTTAACCTCTACCTGGGGCTCGGGACACAAATTCTGAACAATATTAAGGATATGGGTGGAAAAGACCCCAACCCGGTCCCTAACCAGATAATGGTCGACTGGTGCATGACCTCTGATCCTACCTGTATAGCCGCTGCTTTCAACAATGCCTTCACAAACCTTGACCACGTTCTCCCCTCCAACTTCTTTGACCCTCCTTCAGCCAGCCCCCCTCCCCCCTTAAAGCCCCCCCTTTCACCTACGCAGTATTACACCCAAGCCTGCTGAGCCGTACCTTAAAAAAGCCCTAAGTCGCTCCAGTTGCAGTAGTGACTCTCTAGACTTGAAACTCCTGCAGCTCACCCTGCATGAGGTACTCTACCCCCTCGCCCATATACTGAACCACTCCTTATGTCAGGGTATATTTTCCTCTAGGTGGAAATCAGCCTCCATCACCCCTCTATTTAAAAGTGGGGACCGTTCCATCACCAATAACTACGGCCCCATCTCCATTCTTCCTCCCCTATCCAAGGCCCTAGAGCAGATTGTCTCTGATCAGCTCACTGACCATCTCAACAAATACAGCCTACTCTGTGAAGAACAGCACGGCTTTTGGAAAGGCCACAGTATTACCACCACCCTTCTCCAGTTTACCACACACATCTACTCTGCCCTGGATAGGGGTCATATCACTGGTGCTGTTTTCATTGACCTCATTAAGGCGTTTGACACTGTCAACCACTCCCTCATGTTAACTACCCTGTCCAACATCAGTTTCTCTTGGGATGCCTTTGGTTGGTTCTCTGATTACCTCTCTAACTGCTTCCAGCAGGTCAAAATTTGTAATACCTTATCCAATAGGCTACCAGTCCTCTCAGGTGTCCCACGGGGTCCATACTAGGACCTCTACTTTTCAGCCTCTTCCTTAACTCCCTCCCCATGTCCTGCCCTGGCAACCTGATACTATATGCGGATGATACTGTCCTACTTTCCTCTGACCCTGACCCCTTTCAACTCCATAGTTCCCTTCAATCCACCTTTAGCTGTGCTGAAAACTGGTTCTATGCACAGCACCTTATTCACAACTATAAGAAGACCAAAGTTATGCTTTTCTCTCAGCCTCTCAACATCTGGAAGGTGCACTGCCCCCAAGTTCTAACTGCCAATCAGACCACCTTGGAGCAAGTTGACTCCTTCAAGAACTTGGGCATCACACTAGACCCTGCGCTCAATTTCCACCAATATATCCATCTCCTATCTAAAGCCCTCAATGTTAGGCTGGTGTTACTGTATCACTTCAAGCACTGCCTTACCCCAGATGCCCTTAGGCTCGCTGTCTCCTCCTCTGTCCTCTCCCTGCTCAGCTACTTATCTATAGCGCTGCAAGCACCTCTGCCCTATACAGACTCCGTCTCTCCCTAAATAAAGCGTGCCGCCTCATATTGGGATGTGATCGTCTCACCCATACATGCTCCCTTTATAACACCACCAACTGGCTCAGTCTCGACAATAGAATCAAGATCCACACCTGCCTCATGGCCAAAAAAATTACCCTTGGCCTCCCCCCACCCCCGGCTCACCCCCTTAGTCCACCCAGCCCCAAAGCTTAAGCACACTCAGAGTTCTGCCAAGTCACTCCTCTTGGTTCCATCCTGCTGTACCTCACAATTCCAAAAGTCCTTCAGCTTCAGAGCCCCCTCTCTCACAAACAGCCTTCTAACCTTGCTTGTAAATGAAAATAGAATTGGCCCTTTCAAAACCCATCTTAGGGATCACCTCCAGGCCTCAAATACCTGTGTTTGTTACTTAACCCCTACCCTCTCCCCTTCTCCGCTGACCAATGCCACTGGCTTGCCTACCATAGGCTTTCAGACCTAAGATATATCTTTGAGCTTTACCATATATCTCCAACCTGTACTAATTATCCCTAGTTTCTGATTGTTAGCCCTCACTGTTTCCTTGTATTCATAGCTGAACAGTGTTCTAGTTGAATTGTTATGTAAAGTCCGTTACGGACCGAATTTCTGTGACGTGGAACCTTTGTAAATGAGTCTTTGACTCAAAGGTATTTCCGATTCCTCAATAAATAAATAAATGATTGCAAGAGAGATGAGCTTAAGGAAGGAGGGAGGGACAACCCATCATCACTACCAGGGCTACCCCTGGTGAGAGGAACTTTAGAACTTGGAGATGTTTCTGGACCTGGGGTTCTAAGGTAGAAGGGGGTGGGGAGGTGCAGCCAGCAGGGAGGCAGTCTGCCTGACTACTAGGGCTAGATTGCGACTGGGGGAGTTTATTATTTTTGTTAAAGCTCTGTGCAATCTCAGCAGGATCAGTCAGGGGGCCTGATAGGGAGGCGAGTTGAGTGACTTGACTGTGAGTCTTCAGATTGAGTAAGGACCTTATCAAAGCCCCAAAACACCATGGATCGCCGAGGCTGTTCGTTTGTAGGTTAAGGTAGAAGTTGCGCTTTAGTGTTTTGGCCATTTGCTTGCAGGTGTTGCATAGGTGCCTGTAAGTATTCAGAGTTGGGGGAAAGGGGACGCTTTGTAAGCCTTCCACTGGCTGTACCTCTCTTTCATTAGGGCCACTAGCTCCTTGGATATCCAAAGGGTGTAGCCCCCCCCACCCTACGAGTGGTGAGTGGGAAGTGGAGGTCTTGTACCCAAAGGAGGGATTTGGTGAAGAAGCTAACTGCCGATGACACATTGTCAATAAGGTAATGGGCAGACCAGTTTAATCTCTTACATCATCGAGAAGCCTGGTGGAGCCTGATCAGTTAAAGTGTCTGAAAGAGAGGTATTGGGGAGGAGGGTATTTAATTTTGGTGGCCAGAATGATGTAAGTAGGGGAGTGGTCACTTATAGAATCCAACAGGATACCCGCCTGAAGGACCATGACCACCCAATTTGTGGCTACCCAGCTGAGTAGGGAGCGGTTTAGTGTACAGGCATTATGTCTGGTGGGGGCGGAGATGACTTGCTCGAGGTTGTGGGATTTTAGGATATTAGCATTGCCAGGCTCCTGGGTGCCTAGCCAGTTGAGGTTGAAGTCTTCAGCTAATATAGTGTCCCTGATTGCAGTTGTTAGCCCTAGACCATCCAGTAGGTTAAATAGGCCTGGGATACCTCTGGTAGGAGGGGTTGTAGCAGCACCCCAGGTGCCCAGAGTTAGCTCAACAAGAAGCCATTCACTGGGAGAGAGGGGATCAGAGTGGCTAACAATTTATTTTTATTTTAGTCTTTAGTAACTGGGTAAGGCCCACTAGGCACAAGTGCCTGTTTTCAGGGGCAACCTGGGAGCACTGGGTGGTTAAGTGACTTGCTCAGAGTCACACAGTATGCAATTGGAGGTTGTGAGAATCAAACCCAGCTCTGGTCTGCTGGATGTACCAAGCTCATTCACACCTCATTACTCTAACCTCTAGACTATACTGCCAGCTCAATGGTGGTGGATATATGTTCCTTCATTATACATACAGTGTCCTTCTTACAGTGCGACACCACCACCCTTCTTTTTTCCAGGTCTGTCGAGGTGAGTGAGAGCGTAGCCCAGAAGATGGTGGAAGGTATTAGAGTTATGTGGTTTCAGACAGGTTTCAGGGATTCCTAGTACATGGTGCTTATAAAGGGACATCCAGGCCTCTAGTTTGGGGAACTTTGATGGGAGGCTACAAATGTTTAAATGTGCCACTTTCAAACCAGTTTTTCTTGTCTAGGTGACAAGGGTGTAGACAGGCATACTCACTGTACACATTTGTGTACAGTTTTGTTGAGTGCCTGTCACAAACCATAAGCTACTCTGTTAATATTATCATTCTAATCTGTAGTATTTGGGTTAGTGCAGGCCACTGAGGAGTGTCCAATATATGTAAAACCTCTTTAGAGAGTAGAGGAGTCATCTGACAATAATTTGACTTGTTTGGAAGGGGGTGCCATTTGGAAAGGATGTATACATGTTTTAATTGGTGGGTTGTAACTGTTGGAGATTGTGTACAAAATGGACATTTCTGGCTACACTCCTGGGTGTAGTCAATGGATGTGTTTAAGGGGCCAGGGTTACATTTGATGTCCCCTGCACGGAGTAGAAGGGAGAGAAGAGGGAGGTAGGGAGGGTGCCAGGATGGGGGTGAGAAGGTGAGAGAATACAAGAAAAGTCCAAACAGGTGATGCTCCGTGTTAGACAGGAGGGCAAGTAGAGCTGGTTCCAGGGGAGTCAATTCATATCTAACCATAAGAGAAGGAGGCATAGTAGGCCCGCAGGGGAGATGAGTAAAGGAGGACTGCTGCTGCTGATCGACAGCTAGTACAGCAGCACAAAAATCTGATACAAACAGCAGGCCAATTATAGAGGCAACCAGTAGGGGAAGAAGGAACAGCTTCATCTTAATGTGTTATAACACTTCTGACCAGCACTCATTAAGGCAGTGTTGGCCAAGTGGTGAGGGTTACAGACTGCAGTAGTGAGGGAGAAAAGGCAGAGTAGGTTCAAAGCCCATGTCCCCACTGTTGGTGAAATAATAAGTATTTTTAATACAGCAAAGGGCAGGGTATGTTAATTGCCCTGTGTGGTGTCACCAAAAGCTTGTGTAAACTTAATACGGCAATGATTAGTGTATAATTCTCTGCAAAGGAGCCACTGTATCTGGTTTCTCTTTTTTCAGTATTCTAGGACTGCCTGTAGCCAATCAACAAGAAATCAGATGCCCTCTGTGGGTATCAGCAGGCCTATAATTGAAGCAGCCAGTAGGGGGAGCAGAAACAGGTTTATTTGTTCACATTATATTTGCTATATTAGCTACTCACTAGTAGCATGTATTGGCAGAGTTGGCCTAGTGGTTAGAGCTCTTGACTGCAGCAGAGAGATAGTCGCAATACAGGTGTCAGACCCACAGCCCCAGTGCTGATGAAGGTACAACAAATGTCTGAGGGGAGAGAAGGAGGAGGATTGCAAAGGTGGGGGGAGTTTAAGCAAGGAGTGAAGGGTGCAGTAGTTGTTTAAGAGGAGTTACAAAGGAGGGAGGGCAAGAGGAGGGGTAATAATCTCTGATGATCTAATGGTGGCCAGGCAGTGTGACAAAGCAGTTGGGAGGGCTAGTGGGCTGCTGGTGTGCGTTGGGAGAGGTATCACCAACAGAAAGAGGGAGGTGGTGCCTGTCCTATATAGATCACTGGTAAGACCTCATTTACAATACTGGAGGCCATATCTCCAGAAGGACATAGACAGAGTGGAGGTGGTAGAGGTGGTCCAGAGGAGGGAAACTAAAATGATGTGGGGTCTGCATCAAAAGCCCTATGAGGAAAGACTAAAGGAACTCAATATGTACACCCTGGAAAGAGGAGGGGGGGAGATGATAGAGACCTTTAAACAACTCACTGGTGTGCATAAGGTACAGGAGGGAAGTATTCTTCAGAAAAAAAGATGCACAAGAACAAGGGCACATGCTATGAAGCTTGGGGGTGGTCACAGAAAAGGTGGTGGATTCGGGGAACAGACAACCACCTGGGGGTGAAAACAGTGGTGGGGATAAAGAATGCATGGGATAGACATAAGGTAATCTTAATAGGAAAGAATAGGGGGAGGGAGAAAGATCAGAGGTCAAATAGGGTCTATGGTGACACTGTAGGTAGGGAAAATGGGCAGACTGGGTAGGTCAAAATGGATTGGGTGGGCCAGGTGGTCCTTTTGGTACTATGGTAGTTTTGGACAAAAGAAGGCGAGTTGTCCATCATGATTGTCCTCCATATACATGGAACATTAACCCTAGTGCCTACCCGAACATCCATTTATCTAATGTGTTTTTGAATATTAAGATATTTGTTGAATCAACTATATCCTGTAGTAAAGTGTTCTACAGTCTTGGTGTTCTGATTGTGTAATAGTTCATTCTTTTCTTACTTTTAGCCCTCATAGCTTCTAACTGTTTATTGTGAAGTCTAGCAACAGTTTTTCTAGTAGAATATTTGATACCGCATATCTGCATTTGTTCCTTGTTCCCAAAAATTTTAAAAAGTTGGAGTAAGTCAACTCTGATTCATCTTGTGACAATGTGTCAAGTCCTGTTTTATTTAATCGAGTGTTATAGTCCAAGTTGGTTAAGTGTGGGATAAGCTTGATGGCTCTACGTTGAATATGTTCAATTCTATTAATATCTGATTTCAAATATGGGTTCCAAAAAGGTGAACCATAATCCAAGAGGGGCCTGATGTGAGATCTGTAGAGGGACAAAAGACAATGTTCTGATCTAGTCACAAATGTTTTGGAGATTCTACGGAGTAGTGCATTTGTTTGGTTAGCTATCTTGGTACAATGGGTAGATGAAGTTAGTTTGTCATTAACTAGTATCCCCAGGTCTTTTTCTGTTTTTGAAGTTCTGATGATAGTATTATTCAGGTAATATGTTTGAACTGGATTATTTTTTCCCAGATGTAGTACTGCACACTTGGATAAGTTAAAGTACATTTTGTTAGTACATGCCCATTGTTCCACTAACGTTAAATCAGCTTGTAGTCCGTGTTCATTACTTCGGTTAATAGCTATTCCCCCAAGTTTAGTGTCATCAGCAAATTTTACCATTATGTTACTGGGTGAAATAGTCATATCACTTATGAACAGATTAAATAGAGTAGGCCCAAGCACAGAACCCTGAGGTACCCCACTGGTCACATCCCTTATACCTGACAGGGCATAATTTACCCTGACTCTCTGAGTTCTATCATTTAGCCACTGGTTTATCCATGAGACTAGCAAGGATGAAAATCCCATACTACTAAGTTTATTTATTATTATGGAATGTGAAACTTTGTCAGATGCCTTACTATAGTCTAACAGGACAACGTCCATCAGTATATTGCAGTCTAAATTATAACCAATGTAGTTATAAAAAGAAATTAGATTTGTAATACATGAATAGCCTGGTTTAAACCCATGTTGATACACATCTTTAATGTTTAAGATTGACATTTCATTTTCTAATTTTTGTTTAATATTTTTTTCCATTAATTTACATGGTATTGATGTTAAACTAATAGGGCGGTAGTTTTCAGTTTTAGAATGTGATCCCTTTTTATGGATAGGTGTGACTATAGCAGAGCGCCAATCCTTAGGTACCACTGATTCTTGAAGAGATTTGTTGTAGATTATTGTTAGGGGTAAAAGGATGGAGTTCTTTGTTTCCATTAGAAATCTTGGGGTTATACTATCTGGGCCCGGACTAGTGTGTTTTTAAGGTGTTCAGCGCAGTCAAAATGTCCTGTTCAGAAATCTTATTTGTTTCTATATTTGATGTTACTGCAATAGGTGAAGGAACTGATTTTTGTGCATAAACAGATGAAAAGTAGTTATTTAATTCTGGTGCAGTTGCTGCGTCTGAAGTTATTATTTGTTTGTTAATAATTAGTGGCCCAGTTGATTTGTTACAGCCCTTTTTTTCATTTAAGTATGAATGTAATGCCTTATGACAAGCTTTTGTATGGGCCATTTTGAACTCTAGATTACGTTTAGCCATGATAATTTGTTTTTTAACATGTTAACTGTTTCCCTATATGTCACCAGTATTGAGTCAACTTTAAGTGGTGGAGCTTTTTTGAGTTTTGAGAAAAGGTTTTTTTTTAACAGTTAATGTATTGATATTTTTATTAAACCATTGTGGAATTTTTTCTTTACTGTTGTATTTGTTTTTTTCAGGTACGTATTGCTTTTCAAGTTGAGATATTTTTTTCTTTTAAGAAGTCCCATGCTTCGTCAGTTCTTAGAGGGAGAAGGGTCTGTTCCCAGTTAATTTCACTTAGTGAACAATTTATTTGGTCAAAATTGGCCTTGTGATATTGCTTGACTTTAATTTTATTGGTTTTGGGTTGAAGAGAGAACTGCATGGAAAAAGATATGGGCATGTGATCACTGTTTCCCAGGGACGCTAAAATTCTAGTGTCAACTATAGGGGTTTCTAGATTTGTTATTACTAGATCAAGAATGTTTTTTCCCCCTGGTTGGTTCCCTTATAATTTGTTTGACCTAGATTTATAATGACTGAAAGAAATTGTTCATTATGATGGTTGGTTCCAGAAAGAGTGTCCCAGTTTATGGTTGGTAGATTGAAATCCCCCAGTATAAGTACTGCATCTTTATATGCTAGTTGATTTATTTCTTCAGCTAACAACCTGGTAACATTTAAGTCGGATGATGGTGGTCTATAACATGTGCCTATGAGTAATTTTTGAGTACATGTTGGTTGAATATAGGCCCATACACTTTCAGTTTGTGTATTGGTTTCTATCCCATAAGAATGTATGTCATTTTTGATGTAAAGGCTAACCCCTCCACCTTTTTTTGAGTTCTCTCTGTGTTTATAGTAGTATTTATAGCCAGGAAGTTCTGCTGTCCAGTCTTTTTCTGAGTTACCCCATGTTTCCATAATTGCTATTAATGCCAGTTCTAAGGTCTGGGTTAGAATTTCCAATTCTGCGTACTTACAGATATTCAGTGATCATGCATTGAAAGTGAGCATGTTTGCTGTAAAACAATTTTTTTGGCAGTGATTTTTAATAAGAGGCCAGGATGTTTCCCTAGTCTCCCCCTTAGTTATTAGTTTAAATAAGTATTTATGTATGATGTCATCTTTTGACCCAAAATAGTACTACCTCTTCTACTCAAGTGCCATCCATCCCAACGGTAGAGTGAGAATTTGTCCTCAAACTCCTCCCAGTGTGTTAAACACTTGATTCTTTGTCGATAGCACCATTTATGGAGCCATTCATTCAAGGCCTTTATTTTGGAAGTAATACAGCTAGAAGCACTTGGGATAGGTAATATCTTAGAGATACAGACAGTGCAACCGCGTTCGGTTAGTATGTTATTTAGTGCAACAAAGTCTTGTTTAATTTTCAAAACTTGTGATCCCCAATATCATTTGTTCCCACATGAATAATTACCATGGGGTTATCGCCAACAGTAGACAATATAGGTTTTACCATCGATGTAATATCTGCAATTTTTGCTCCTCTAAAGATGGAGCACATTCTGTGTTCTTGTCGAGGTTACATATTGCTCTGTCCAAGTACTTTATAATTGAATCACCTAAAACAATTACCTGTTGTTGTTTGGTTTGTGATTCAACTGGTAAGTGTGTATCTAAGGAATTTGTCGAGAGTTTCTTAGGTAAGGCAGAGTTTATTTCTGGTTTGATAGTTATCTCTTTGTGTGCCTGATGAGTAGTAAGTGAGGTTTTTTTTTCTAGTGTGTTGGATATTATAATAGAAAGTTTGGGATCATCATCTCTATATGTAATATTGCTGCAATCTCCCAGTGCAATGTCTACATCTCTATCTGTTTTTTGCATAAGGGTTTCAAATGAGTTTTGTAGTGGAAGTTCTTGATTATTGTCAAGATGATTGTTTTTTCTGGTGTTTTTCTGATGAGGGATTGTTGTCCAGTTGTTCTCAGTAGTATGTATTGAAGGAGTTGAGGATGTAACTGGTTGCTCTGCTAAATTAGATATAGGGTGTTTGTTTGAGGATTTTTCAAGGGGGGGTGAGTAGTCTGAGTTTTTAGTGATAGACATGCTAGCATCAACTAGGAGTGACATCTGATCTATATAATCTTCTACTGCTTTAATATCAGAGTTAAGAGTATCTTTAGGCTGCAGACATTTAACTTCTTCCTGCAAGTTTTTCAGTAAGATACATCTGTCACAGACAAAGTTTGCTGTTTGCTTGCCCATAGTATACATTAAGCATGATGTACACAATTTATTTGCTTTCTTCATGATTAGTGTTAGATCAGAAATCTATTAGAAGAAGAAAAAAAGTGGGTAGTCTGTAGTTACCTTTTGATAATCTTAGTATTGATGCCCTGTGCCCATTAGCTGATGGACATGGTAGACCGCACTTCTCTGCGCGTCTCCGGCGTGCGACCCCATCTACGCTCACCCACTGCTAATGCGAATGTTTTATAGTGTAGAAAACTGGAAGTGCGTCGTTGCGCGACTTCCAGTTTCACACTAGTTCAGGATTGCAAAAATAATTAAAATAGCCTTTAAGAAGGCTGTATTTAGTGTAGGCAGGGTGAATGTCTGCTCTAAATACTAGTATCCCCTTGAAATTTGAAGCAGTATGTGGGAAAAGAGCCAGGAGGTATCAGGGACTAGCCACTGGCCTCCAGTATCCTACACTGCTTTGCAGCTCTGTCAAGGAAGTACCTATAACAAGGAGAGTACCCCCAACACAAAATTCACAGTAAGCACAATATAGTACAGTCAAACAGTTTTGTAAGACTTTAAAGTGTATAAATTCAGCAACACTACTTCAGTAGCAAGTGTTTTATCTGCTGCCCACTCGCTAATGCAAATGTTTTATAGTGTCGAAAACCAGAAGTGCATCGTTGCGTGACTTCCGGTTTCGCACTAGTTCAGGATTGCAAAAATAATTAAAATAGCCTTTAAGAAGGCTGTATTTAGCGTAGGCAGGGTGAATTTCTGCTCTAAATACTAGTATCCTCTTGAAATTGAAGCAGTATGTGGGAAAAGAGCCAGGAGGTATCAGGGACTAGCCACTGACCTCCAGTATCCCACACTGCTTTGCAGCACTGTCAAGGAAGTACCTATAACAAGGAGAGTACCCCAACACAAAATTCACAGTAAGCACAGTATAGTACAGTCAAACAGTTTTGTAAGGCTTTAAAGTGTATAAATTCAGCAACACTACTTCAGTAGCAAGTGTTTTATCTCTTTTTCTGCTGATAGATTCTATGTTTCTATGTTCACTTGGAAATATAAAAGTTTTTGCCTGTTAGTGCAGTGCACACTAGTTAGAATCTAATTTATCACTCACAACAAATACTTTAAATCATGTTAACTTATATCCATTACACAACTTAGTCTCATGTGTGTTGTTATTTGTGAGCTCTCACTATGTTATTGCCATATACATTTTATTTCATCCTATGAATATTATATATGCAAGATTATAGATGGCTAGGAAGGGAATAATTCTTACACTGACCTCATGGAATAACAGAGGTTGTCACATCCCTTTCAAGAGATCTAAAATCCTTGCTTCCCTGAAAGCCTGGAGAACAGATTGCACATTCATCCAGGAGACGTACCTCATGGATGAGAAATCTGTTTAATCCAATGAATCCTGGATTGGCATAGTTTATATATATGTAGTAGTATAGTATATATGACTCAAAAAGGAGGGGTGTTTATATTCTTTTTCACAAGAAATATAATGCCATAATTGATTCAACTTGATCAGATCTGGAAGGGTGGTTTTTAATAATTAAAATTAGGATTGAATGTGAGCTATTGTTTCTAGTTAAAATTTACACCCCAAAGTCATGCCATGCAGATTAGATTTGACTCATTAACATAATTGCCTCATTTGGGGCATCTGACATCATTGTGGGAGGGGATATGAATACTGTCTTAAATAATTTCATTGAATGAAGTGACAATATAACCACTGATCATGCCAAACCTACAATAGACTAAATAAATTCTGTCGGGAGTTTGGTCTAGTTGATGCATGGAGCCTTATTCACCCCATGGCAAAGATTTTACCTTCATGTCTAATAGGCATGGCACATTTAGTAGACTTGACTATTTTTTGTGTCAAAAATGTTAATTGCTGGTCTGACTAATTTTGATATTGGAAATATTTTGATTTCAGACACTGTGCTGGTGATAGTGAGAACACAGGTAGGGGATGACATCAGTTCAGAGAAAACCTAAAGATTTCATTGTGCCTTACTTAAAGATCCAGAGTTTGGTAAATGGCTAGAGGAGGAAGCTAAAGATTTTCTTGCAAATAATGAAAACAGTTCTGTAAAAATGGATATCTTATAGGATTCATACAAAGTATTCTTCAAGGGTAGATTATTTCATATTCCATTTGCAAGAGAAAGCCAGAGGAGTTGATCGATATGGAAATCACCCTTAAATCTATGGAACAATTGTACATTAAATCTAGTTCAAAAATCAGTCCCTCCATAAGGAAGTTACTGGTCTTAAATTTTCCATTAATGCAGTACATAACCAGAAAGTGGAATAGGCCTTGTTCAGACTTAAAGGGGTATATTGGGAGTCAGGGGTGTCACAAGGAAAACTGATAGCTCAAAAGGTATGTAAGGGCTCTGAGGTGGACAAAGTACCTCATATCACTTACTCAAATGGGAAAACCATATGAACTAACTTTTAAATAGCAAAAACTTCTGGGGATTATTTTTAGTACTTATATAGATCAGAAAAAAAATGTAATAATTGCCTTTCTGACATTAAGCTTCCGTCTATTAGTGAAACTGAGAAAGCCTATCTGGAGAGACCCATTACTGGAGAGGAACTAATAAAGGCTACCCACTGGTAAAGCCCCTGGTTCATATGGGTTTACTGGGGAATTTTACAAAGCAGTTATTCAGACTTTAGCTCAATTTTTGAGAGAGTACTGCTACATGCTTATGATTCTTGCTCTTTGCCTACCTCATTGAGAGAGGCAATTATTATTGTTTTACAAAAAGGACAAAGATTTATCCGAATGTCAGAACTACAGACCTGTATCTTTAATGTGTGTGGACAGCAAAATCTTGGCCAAAGTATTACCCACTAGATTTAACAGAGTCATTAAATTGCTCATCCCCCTGAATCAGGTGGGCTTCATCCTGGGGCTCCATAGCTTAGGTAATTTCAAAAGAGCATTACATATCATACATGCCTCAAAAGGCACACATTATAGTCCCTTCTTTTTAACTTTGGATGACAATAAAGCTTTTAATTGGAAAAAGTGGAGGTACCTTACATATATCCTAAACACTTACAATTTCAGCCCATATATAGGTAGATAGATTAGCACATTATGTACTGTTACAAAGATGAGATTTCATTTATCCCATTGGTATTCTCCTACTGCGCTAGAGGTATACAACTGTAACCCCCACCCCCATCATTTTGCAAATGACAGGTGGTATGCTGTTTGAATCTGACAGCCGTACCAGGTGGGGACTGGGTTCGGGGAGGAATAGGTCACTCGGCACAAAGGCTAGGTTTGGCTACTCTGCACGGGGCACCCAAGTAACTCCAAACACAGGAAGCAATAACTGTAATGTCCAATACCAGGAATGGGATTCTAAAGTGTGGCTTTTATTCACATCCAAACAGAATAAACAAAGCATAGATGGACCCCCATGGGGCTACACCCTGGTAATGCAGATTAAAAGAATCAAGAATACTTCTTCAACACTTCAGCCCTCAGGCTCTGAACCCACCGGGCACATAGCCCGGACTTGTACACTACTTTGGGTACACAGCCCAAACTTGTACACTGTTCTGGGTTTTCCCTGGCTCGGCTCCCTTGCTGGCCACTCGGACACCTTCCATATGTTATGGAAACATTTGCTGTTGGCTCCCTAAACCACCTAAGAGCACCTCAGCTATATCAGGGAAACTTCCTTTTAATCTAACATCTGGGTACTTTCCTCAGGCACTGGCCAAGTACCTGAGAGAAAGTAAAGGTGCCACAGAGCAAATCCGTAGAGGTGAATTTGGTTACTACTGATGGGGGGTCTCCCACCTCTAGCTTCCACAATTCATACCCGGCCATTTCTCTGGACAGTAAACACCTACTACTGTAAAGCTTGGCAATGTAGATTAAAGCTACACGTATGTCACATTTCCTCTACTTGTCTTGCTTTCCCTTTGTGCTGGACTTGAACATACTTTTAAATGGCAAAGCCCATTGCTCTAGGGCCCCCACTGATTAAGCAGTCCAATCCCCACTTTACTTCATTCTTTGGTGCTGGACTTGAACCTACTTGAGTTAACTGGCAATGTCTATTACACTAGACTTCCTATAGATGAAGTAGTCCAATCCCCACGTTCCAACAGTTCAGGTGAAAACATTGGCCCTCTGTCAGAGCGAACTCACCCTTTGGTTGCAGGTGCCCCACAGGCGGTTCCTCCACAGGAATTTCTCTCTCAGATCTTCTGGTGCCGCAGCACAACTTGAAATAGGCAGCTTCTTCCCTTAGCCGGAACCAGGAGGGTTGCCCCTGGAAGACAGGCAAACCTTTTCCCCCCATCCCCTCAGGAAGGGGGCACTTGGACCAGTGACAGCAGTCTCCACCACTTCAGCAATAAGTTTCTGTGTCCCTCTTACGGTGGAAACACACACCTTCTTAGCAGTAGCTCTAAAACAGAGCTTAAAGCTCTGAGAGCCTGCACACAGACTGCTGTGCTGCTGTCTCTCTCCAAGACTGCACACAGACTCTGTTCAAAATCCCCAACATTCTATCCTAACTTCCAAGTGCAGCACTCCAGTGTGGCTCATGCAGCTGCGAGAGTTCTATGGTGATGTCATCCCTCAGTCTCCGCTGAGACTGAGAACAGAGTGAGACAGTGTGAAATCTATTTAACTGGAGTTTCACAAGCTGCCTTCCCTGCCTACCACTAGGTCTTACTGGGATTCTAGTAACCCCGGGTAACAGAGGGGTTACACAACTGTTTTCCTTGACCTTCAAGCAGCAAAATATGCTGGGGTGGCTGGGAGGGGGACACCATTGTGATGTAATCTGGATATCATCTGGTGTCAAGCTTCTGCCATGTAAAGACAGGATAGCCCAGTATGTTGCCTGCTGTGATGTCATTTGATGTCAGACCTCTGCCACATAATGATAGGAAAACCCAGCTGGTGGCCTTCTGTGATGTCATGTGATGTCAAGCTCCGGCCATGTAAGGGCAGGATGATTTTGCTTAAAGAGCTGGTGACACGTTCAGAAGAACTTTAATAAAACCTAATATTTAGACACAGTCCAGTTTGTTTTTTCCCATTAGCGCTGTATTCCTCCTTCCCTTTATTTATCAGAGATGATCTGTATGAAAACAGGATCTTTGTTCCGGAAGAGTTTGTCTATTGCTGCTGCTTTCTCTCTACCTGAAGTCACACAGCACTGCTTGTGATCATATCACAGTTACTCCCATGGCAACAGATTGTAATGTTACAACAGAGGATTATGACTTGAAGTAGGGAGTAAGCTATAGTGGCAGATGGACTCTAAAGAAACTCTAAGGGATAAAGATCATATATTCATGCAAATTTCCGTAGTAGTAAATAATGGGAAGGAGAAATATATAAACTATAAATGGAATGCAGACAGAATTGTACCTAATTATTATGCTTAACATTTTCTTTGAGGCATCAGTAGCTCTTTAAGGTATTCTGTTGATGTCATATACCATTGTTCAGGGCTGCTTAAAAGCCAGGGCTGTTTCACTCAACAGTTAGCCCAGGCTAGAGGGTCCAGTAGGTTACAGAATTAACTGCACTCTGTAGGAAAGAACCACATGTTCACACACAGCATAACATATACTCATGTTTGCCTTAATTGCCAGTATCTGGCTCAATATACAAAAATGATGTGCACAGCAAGGTGCCAGTCATCAAATAGAAGCCCAGCTCCCCAGCTCTTCACCTGTAAAGGTTTCTTTAGGGGGCTGTTGTTTTGCTGGAAGGTCCTGTAGCCAGCACAGATGCAAGCCTTCCTGAACCATCACTCTGCACAGCGTACAAGTAGCCTGATCCTGAACCAGCACTCTACAGGGCATATCAGCAGTCTGATTCTAAAACAACGCTCTGCATGGTGTACCAGCAGTCTGAACCTGAACCATCACTCTGTATGGCATACCAGAAGATTGGTCCTGAACCAGCACTCTGCATGGTGTATCAGCAGCCTGTGCCTGATTCAGAACCTGACAGCATTGCAGGCATGCTAGAACCAACCATGGAAGACAGCAGAACCTCAGCGCCACTAGAGATTAACTATACAAAACCTTAGGCCTGCTATTCTGGAGCTTATATAAAGATATGTTTTTATAATCCTGTGTGTGGCTCTCTCATGCTGGTTCCCAGGGTAGAAGCAACGGATTTCATAGAGTCCATAGCAATGACTTGGCTGCACTGGTGTCAAGTGTGATTTGCATTCTATTCCTGGAGAACTGGAGTGAATGAGTGGCAGTACGGATATAGTGGAAATCATCACACTTGGAGACATTCTGGCCAAAATATGAGCTGAAGGCTGAGCTCCAGGCCATTCAGGAAAGAATGGAGACCAGACTGGACAGGATGGAGGCTGACAATCCAGGACAGAAGCTAAAATAGAGGCTTGTACAGTTGAAATAAGAGAAGCCCTGCATGCAGCAAAGGTAGAATGGGCAGCCACTCTGCAAGGAGAGGTGAAAGCCTTAGAGCAGAAACCCAGAAAAAAATAAAAGACATGGCTTCTGGGCCAACTAATGAGCACATACTGTCTACTGTACATGCTCATTAATAGTTGAGTCAGCAGCTGGCCGTGGCAGTGTGAGCAGGGGTGTGCCAGTCACCGGTGCGGGGAGCAGGGTGGTGGATCACTACCTTCTGGGGTGGTGGGGGCCACTCTACCATGGTATTGTGGCTGTCCTTGGGATGGCGATCAGAGAATGGGGTTGTGGGGAGGGACCACAGGACCACCGGGGAATTCATTATATGGAACAATGGTGGTGATCAGGGAACAGGTGTGTGGGGGGGAAGCACCACTGGACTGCCAATGTCTTTTTTTTTTATCTATGTGGACAGGGATCGGGACAGCGGAGGGACACCGAACTACCAATGTTGTTGTTTTATCTATGTGAACAGGGATCAGGGCAGGGGAGGGACACTGAACTACCAATGTTTATTTTATTATCTATGTGAACGGGGGTCGGGGCAGGGGAGGAACATTGAAGTACAAATGTTTATTTTAGTATCTATGTGAATGTGGATCGGGGCAGGGAAGGGACACTGAACAACCAATGTTTATTTTATTATCTACATGAACAGGGATCAGGGCAGGGAAGGGACACTGGACTACCGGGGTTGATTTCCTTCATATGAACGGGGATCGGGGATGCCAGCCCTTCACAGTGCATAGACAGGGTATGGGGCATGCACCCCCTCTGTGCACTGTTAGGGGCTGGGTTTCAGAAGTGTTAACATGCACCAGCGCTGGCAGCCATTTAGCACTTCTGAAACCTTTCAGAATTGTACTAGGCAAGGCAAGGCAACTTTTATTTCTTAGACACTGAATCCCAGGGGTTCTGGGTACCTTACAAATACAAACATTCAAAGAAGTGGGACAGTGCGTAAATACATAAATATAGCTAAAAAATAAATATAATAAAACAACAAGCTAAGAGCAGAAAAAGGCAGGCAATACAGATACAGTCCATTCTGGATGTATGCACAAGCTCGGGACAAGCCATTTTTGTGCATACATCCGAAAATGCATACAACCGAAATCCAACAGATTTCAATGGCTGCCACAGGAAATACTGGCTGCCATTGAAATCAGTCTTAAATCGTATTCTGAAATGCCTTAAACACCAAAAATTACCCAAGATTTCCTGCCTTGTTGGCTAACTACAGTAGTTAATATAGTAAATGTACTACGGCACAGTACCTCTAAAATATCATTGTGTCTTACACCAAACTGCGACTGCAGTGTTACCGCATGCTGCATCAGGCTGCTCTAGGTCGGGTGTTGAATTGTCATAGTGCCTCTGTGTCTTTGAGTAAGTCTTTAAATCACTGTAACTCGGGGATGTGAATGCTATAACAGAGAGTAATGAGAATGCTGCATCGGGGATACGGAAACAAAGATACGGACTACGAAGACAATCTCTGAAACTGCTGTCCTGAATCCAGTCCTTCATCAGGCAGTTCAGCTTTGTATCAGTCCATTTTACATTCTGTCCAGCTGTTACCACCTAGTCTAGCAGCATCAAAGCAATTAGTGGCTTAATCGAGTTGCAGAGAGATGGGGTTATACAGTAAAATCGCACCTCTGAAGAGGTGTCAGTTACTGTTAATTGACTGACTGCCATGCTAAGCACACAGATAAAAAAGGCACACAAGCGGAAAACTGTATGCACACAACTGAATTGTTTTACATTACAAGAATTGGAAATTAATCGGGACAGGACGGATGTGTGCACATAAGCGGAATGTGCACACATCCGAAAGGCATACAAGTGGAATAGACTGTATATCAAATAATAGTTATTTACAGCTCTATATCTGGGAATACCAGAGCAAACACATGGGTCTTTAGGCAGCCTTGAAAACCTTAACTGAAGGAGCATCCCTAACAGCTGGTGGTAGTGAATTCCACAGGACATTGCTGGTGAGACTGAATGCCCTGCTGCTGGCAATTTTTAACCTCGTCCTGGGAATTGTGAGGAGGGAGCAGACAGAAGAAAAAATTACTCACCATAGTAATGTTGTTTCTTCTAATGGACTCTTGCTGTATTCTGACATTATGCAATTAGCCCCAGCACTTGAACTACCCCGGAGAAGAAAGAGTTAACTCTATGCAGCAGCATAGAACATTGAGCTCGAGCTCGGTTTTCAAACCTCTGTCTCTGGTACCTACCAGTGTAATCGTCAGATTCTTAAGAGCAAACTAACTAACTACTAACTATGGAAATTGTTTACTCTATAGCCAAAGGGCAACAATTTTTGGGTCCCAAAAGACTCAAGTCAAGAACCCAAGAAGAAAAAAGGTAGTGACAATATATATATATATATTAACCCAACAGTAATAACAATAATTATAACATGACTATCCCACCGTTAAGAGGGAGGGTATAAGGTACACCCCTGAGGTGCAACACTGTACCTGCCAGCCCACTTCCCAAAAACTAGGTTCTGAGAGGGGAGGCAGGGAGGGAGGTCAGAATACAGCAAGCCAGAGTAGCAGCTATACCCCTCCTACTCACTCCAATTGCCAGCTGATGGTCCAGAGGGATTCTGAGTTCTTATGGTTGGAACTGTGCACTCTATGTTATTGATGCCATTATTGCCTCCTTCTACTTCTACTTCTCCTATTGACTCTCCAAACAAGTGCCTTTGTCCTACCCCTTCTGCTCCTACCTGCAAATCCCCCCCATATGTTATGTTTGCTGGAGACACAGGGGAGGATTTTCAAAAGGATCCACCCAAGATGTGTCTGCTGCTATTTTCAAAGTCAAAATGTGTCCAAACATGTTAGATCATCTATTTGATGACCTAGCAGCACCCAAAGTTTGCATCCAAAAACAGGTGCAACTCACAGTTGTGTCTTTTCTACCACAGATCGTGACTTTGTGTCGTAAATGGGTATAATTTCTAAAAACAGCTGCAGGGCTACCTGGATGCAAGTGGGTGGACACAGATGTAGGCACAGCAAGCATATGTGTCTGCATCCAGCCTTCTGAAATCCCCCCCCCCCCAGTGTTTGTAGCCACTTTTCTGCCAGCTGATGTTCAGAAAATGGATAGAGATTATACCTACTGCTGCAAATGTTATACTTGTGTGGGGGGGTGGAGGGATGGTCTTCAGGAGAAAACAGGAACATCTGAGTGATATGTCATGGGACCAACATGCGCTAACACTTCTTTGTTGATTCGCAAAGACAGAAGTGCAGCTAACTTTATATTTGTGAATAAACACAGACACATCTGGGAAAGAAGGCAGTATGTTTGTTTGTTTAGCCATCAGTGCGGGGCATAATCAGAAGCCCACTCAGTGGGCATGAAAGGAACCACTGGCATATGGCACTACAGAGAGCCACTTGATGTCATGAAAGAAAATGTCACCAGGGCACAACAAAGAGCCTGCTCAGTGGGCTTGAAAGTAGCTGCCACCAGGAGGCACTGTGAAGAGCCCCATTGGCAGGAATAAAATGAGTGCCGAGTGAGCAGCACTACAAAGAGCCTGCCCCGTGTGCATGAAAGGAGTCCCAAGGGCTTGGCACTACAAACAGGCCACTCAGTGGGCATGAAAGGAGCCACCAGTGGGTGACACTATGAAGAGCCTGCTCAGTGGACATGAAAGAAACCACTGGTAGGTGGCACTGCAAAGGGTCCAATTGTCCACTGGCAGGCGGCACTGCAAAAAGTCCACTTTTTGGGAATGAAAGGAGCCACCAGCAAGCAGTACTATGAAGAAATCAATTAGAAGGCATGAAAGCAGCCACCAACAGGCAACACTGCAAAGACCCTGTCTGATGGACATAAAAGAAGCCACAAGAATGCAGCACAATGAAGAGACTACTCAGTGGCCATGAAAGGAGTAAATAGCAGACAATTCCACTAACAGCCTGCTCACAGGCATCAAACGAGCCACCTACACAAAGTAGTCATCCCCATGCTGCCTTTCTAAATCGGCCTAATATTGACTCCATATCTGCCTCACAGGAAAACTGACACCTCAACAGATGAATTGAGTGCACAAAAACTGCATGCTCATGGAATAAGGGATGAGTGTCCCCGCTTAAAAAAGTGGCACAGCAGAAGAAACACAGGAGCAGTGCACAAACTGGCAAATAAAAGGACTGAAAATCACAACAAATATACCAAAAGATAATACATTATTAGTTGCCAAAATACAAAGATATAAAATGGAGAGCAGCACGAAGGCAGGAATAGTGCTGCACTCCCATCTTATAGTTGTTTATCCTGGCAACAGATAAATATTACATTTCAGAATATTTGCTGTGCTATTTAATCCTTTTATGTGCCATTTTTTGCACCACTTCTGTGTTTCACCGTCAACAAATGAATCACACCCTCAGTTTTGAACTGACACCTGAACCAATGAATTACATCAAACTAACTGCATGTCAGCAGGTGGCAACTTGGATAATTCTGCCATGCAATAGGCTACAACTCCCTGCAGAAATGGTCACATGTAGGTACTCAAATATTTATGTATGTGTGTATGTATGTATGTATGTATTGACTGACTGATCTGTATATGTAGATAATTGTTTGTTTTAAGGATTAAAGCATCAAGGATGGGGAGAAGGACTTCTTCAGGTACATCAGGGAGAAAAGGAGCTGCAAAGACCAAATGGTGAGGATTAAAAGGGAGGGGGTGGTTGGAGACAAGGACAGAATTGGCAGAAGCCAATGTTCAATGCCTCCCTGGTCTCGGGGTGTGTACTGCATGACTGGAGGATTGCACACATGGTGCCACTCCACAAGAGTGGCCCCAAGGATGAGCCGGGTAACAACAGACCAGTAAGCGTCACATCCATCATGGGAAAGCTGATGGAGAAAATCCTGAAGGAGAGGTTGGTTTCCCTCCTTGAGGCTAACGGACTGCAGGACAGCAGGCAGCATGGGTTTGTCTCGGGCAGATCCTGTCAGACTACCCTGGTGGAGTACTATGATTGGGTAACCAGGCAGTAGACAGGGGCCATGCAGTAGATGTTCTGTACCTGGACTTCAGTAAGGCATTCGATTCTATGCCACATGGAAGGCTAGGTAATAAGCTGGAAGGCATTGGGACTGGGGCGAAGATGGTGGGATGGGTAGCAAACTGGCTGCAGGGGAGACAACAAAGGGTGGTGGTGGGAGGGGAGCTCTTGTTGCACCAGGTAGTGACAAGTGGGGTGCCACAAGGATCTGTAATGGGGCCAGTGTTATTTGGGATCTTCATAGCAGACATTTGTATAGGCATCAAGAGCAAGATCAGTCTGTTTGCAGATGACACCAAGATGGGAGCAGTAGTGGATGACCTAGCGGGGATGGAAGGAATTGCAGGATGATCTGGCAAAATTGGATGCCTGGTCAGACACTTGGCAGCTGGGGTTCAATGCTAAGAAATGTAAGGTGCTACATTTTGGATCAAAAAACCCAAGGAGGAGCTACCAGCTGGGGGGGGGATTCAGTTGGCCAAGATAGAGGAGGTGTAGGATCTGGGGGCGATCATAACGGGAGCAATGAATAACTCCATGCAGTGTAGAAAGGCAGCTGCAAAGACTAATAGGATGCTAGGTTGTATTGCCAGAGGCATTTCCTCCAGAAGGGAGGAGGTGATCCTGCTGCTGTATAGGTCACTGGTTAGACCACACCTGGAGTACTGTGTGCAGTTCTGGTGGCCATACCTGAAGAAGGACATTAAGTTGCTGGAGTCATTGCAGTGCAGGGTAACTAAAATGACCCAGGGGATAGGGGACCTGCCCCATGAGAGTAGGCTGAGGGGGCTGAACATGTACTCCCTGGAGGAGAGGAGGGATGGGGGGACATGATTGAAACCTTCAAGTACATGAAGAAGATAACTAGGACTGACACAGGGGGACATTTCCAGTTAATGAAGGGGAGGGACACCCGAGGGCACAGTCTGAGGTTGAAGGGGGGAAGGTTCAGGAGGGAAATGAGGAGACACTTCTTTGTGGAGAGGGTGGTGATGGGGTTTAACGCATTACCAGAGGAAGTGGTATCCTGTAGTACAGTGGGTTGCCTCAAAAGGGGATGGGACAGGGTGAGGGGGTGGGTCACTGGAGGAGGGAGGGGCCTCTGCAGTCTAAGGGCTGCTAGCTGCACAATTGAGCAGACTTGATAGACTGTAAAGCCTTTATCTGCTGGCAAGTTTGTATATTCATATGTTTGTATGTATGTTTGTTTGTCTGTTCTAACCATATTTTACCAGGTAGACAAACAAAACCAGAGAACCACAGTACCATTGGCTGGCAAGTGAGAGAAGTTGCTTTCTGCAGCCCTAATTGACTACCGGCCTAACACACTTCCAGAACTCAACACTATCCCAATGTGATTCCTTGCAATTTGCAAGTAAACAAAGAAAGCGCATTGAAGCAGACAAGACGGTGCAAAGCAGGGCTACCAAAATCATCAGGGCTGTTGCAGACAAATGCTATGAGAAGCCTTAGGTCCTTAACATGGTCACCCTGGAGAAAAGGAAGCTGAGAGGGAACCTGATTTTAGTCATCCATATATGCAAATGTAATGAATGACGATACAGATACAGAGATGTTACCCTGAAGCTCAGATGAGGTAACTTCATGGGTAACATTAAGAGGCGCTTCTTTCCAAGAGGGTAATGAATCTGCACTAGAAACAGTGCATATGAAGATAGTATATGCCATCAATATAAGCCTGGACAAATTTCTGCTTACCAAGGGGGAAAAAAGCTTAGTGGAGTGGGTAGGGAATTCCTATAAATGAGTATGTTTGCACAAAATCTTTTTTTCTTTCCCTCCTTATGAAGCAGAGGGGACAGACATAATGTGCTTACCTCCCTAGGTCCCCCACAGCAACGACAGTGCCTAGTCATGGTGGGAGACCCGCTGGAACCCGGCGCTGTCGGGGTCCTGCACCCCCCAATCAGCTCCGACTGGAGTTGAGAATCCTTAATTGGGAAGGTGTGGGGTGAAGCCCCTCTACATGGGGGGTTTGGGGGGCAAAGTCCCCCGAAGAAAACAAAGACAGCAATAGTGAACCGGCAACCGACTGCAGAATGCGGTCAACCTGCTGGTGTCGCTGACGGGGAGTTCGACAGAATTTCTGTCGGACTCCTGTTGTGGATCTGACATAATGGACTTAATATCCTCTTGGACTTTAAATTATTACATTACTATGTTTTACAGGAAGTTGTGATGAACTGTATTGAAAAGAAAATTGTATATACCCTTCTCATGACTAAAAATAACCAGATTAAAATAACCAGGATACTTTTTAAGAAGAATTTTCAGAAAAAAAAGCAACATCAAGTTGATTTACATAGAAACATAGAATTTGACGGCAGATAAGGACCGCTTAGTCCACCTAATCTGCCCTTTTCCCTACCTAATGCATAGGCTGCAGATCCTAGTTAACCAACAGCCTACTTCCTCCTACCCCCCACTAGAATTGCCTTATGTCTGTCTCGTGCATTCTTGAATTCCTCCACTGTTTTTGAGTCCACTAACCTAAACCGTCAGATTCTTTACTCCGCCTCACTAAACAGTCACTCCGGAGATTTCTCCTCCAGCTCGGTTCGCAAGTCGGTTAAAGTTTCAGTTTTCGTCAGTTTTTAAACCGAAAAAGTATCCACATAGTCTGTTCAGTCTCTGTTTGTGGTGCCGTGAGTACTAGATAGGAATTGTTCTGTTTTTTCTGTGTGGATCTTGTAAAAGTGTGGCTTGGTTTGGCTGAACCAGCCATTTGATAGTGAAATTTGTGTGTTTTACTTAGTGTGTGTTTACCGGTTCTTATCGGTTCTAAAAAAAATGTGTTTTTAAACGTTTTTTTCCAGCACCCGTGACACGGTTAGGAACCGACAAGGGAGTCTTCACTGGTGGTTGCCATAAAAAGGGTGAGTTGGTTAAGTTGGCCATGTCTGAGAAACCCAAGACAAAACCCGGGCCCACTGGGTTTCAACACTGCAGTGAGTGTGGGGAGGTCTTTTATTATCTGGGGTTTGACCACCTCAATTCAGACTGCCAAACATGTAAAAACTTTCCTAAATCTACCCTTGAGAAGAAATTAGGTAGACTGAGGGAAAAGGAGACCGAGAAGTCCGCTGATCCGGATGACCAGCCCGGTTCGGTTTCAACCAAACCAGAAGGAGTGCCCTCTGACCAGGGCGATACTTCTTCAGGCAAAAGGAGAGCCGATTATGAGTGATCGGTTCCAACAAAAAAACAAAAGACAAATCAACCGGTTCGGATCCAGAGGTTCATGTTCCAACTGTTGAAGGGAAAGCCAGAGCGATTCAGATTGTGGAATCGCTCCATCCGGTTCTGACCAATCCGGCTCCTTCTGGCAGGGGTTTGGTTTGGTTGGTTCCTCCGGTTCAAGATTATACCCTTGAAGATTTTTATGAACCAGAATTTGAGGGAATTTGAGGAAGATGACGTAAGTGAGGCTCTGGATGTGCCTGTGGAACCGACATCTCCCCAGACAGACATTCAGGTGTTTCCCCTCCTAGGCTTTCTGAGTCCCCTTCTCATTTTATGTTTTACAGAAAGGTGGCTGAAACCCTCCAGCTTCCTATGGAGGAGGCTGTGGAAAATCAAGTGGAGCCTGATTATGTAGAGATGATGGACATCCCAGAGTCCAGAAGACTGTCTATTCCCCTTCATAAATCTTTTGGGAAACAGACACAAAAAATCCTAGTCACCTAACACTATACCTCCTGTGGATAGAAGAATGGACAAGAGGTATACACTCTCAGGCTCAGACACGGAGTTCTTATATCAGCAGTGCAGCATGTTGGAGTAGTGCAGGCTGCTGCCTGTGACAAGGCAAATATTCCCTTGGCTTCACACCCCCCTGACAAGGACTCCAGGAAGATTGATGCCATGGCAAAGAAGCAGTACATGGCATCTTCTTTGGGACTCAAGCAGGTGAATTACATGGCCTATACAGCCAGATACCAGAAGTCCAGGTGGGACACTGTACTGGCACTGGCTAAACAGACCTCTCCCCAGCTAGCCAAGGAGCTGGAGGAAGTGGCTGCAGATGGGATTGAGGCATCTAAGGTTCAGTTTCATGCTGCTGTGGACTCTAATGATGTGTCATCAAGAGTCATAGCTACATCTGTGGCTCTTTGGAGGATGGCTTGGCTCAGATGTACTAGCCTCTCGCAGGACACCCAGGCTAAAGCCATGGATTTTCCTGTGGTGGGTAATTCTCTGTTTGGGGAGCAGACAGAGAATTACATGAAAGAAAATGGATGAGTACAGGACCACTTACAGGAGTGCTCAGGCCAAGGAGAGGCAGGCAACTCCTCAAAGGCAGCAGTCTAGGGGCAGGAGCAGGCCTTTTCAAGGGCCTTTTTACCAAGCCCAGGCCTCATAGAAACAGAATATGACAGCAGATAAGGACCGCTTGGCCCACCCAGTCTGCCCATTTCCCTACCTAATGGATAAGCTGCAGATCCTAGTTAACCAGTAGCCTACTTCTTCCTACCCCCACCTCCTAGAGTTGCCTTATGACTGTCCCATGCATGCTTGAATTCCACCACTGTTTTTGACTCCACAACCTCCTACGGAAGGCTGTTCCATGCATCCACAACCCTCTCTGTGAAAAAATACCTCCTCAAATTACCTCTGAGCTGCCCCCCCATCTTAAAATTGTGGCCCCTTGTTCTTGCACACCTCTTTTTTTGAAAGATGCTACCGTCTTGGACTTTGTTGATTCCCTTGAGGTACTTGAACGTTTCTATCATGTCTCCCCCCCCCTTTCCTCGAGGCTATACATATTAAGCTCCTTAAGTCTCTCTTCATATGTCTTCTGGTGCAGACCCTGCACCATTTTAGTTGCCCTCCTCTGGACAGCTTCCATCCTGTCTATGTCATTGTGGAGATTGGATCTCCAGAACTGCATGCAGTACTCCAGATGGGTCTGACCAGCTTTCTGTACAGAGGGATAATAACTTCCTGTTTTCTACTGGTGATGCCTCTCCCTATGCATCTCAGTATCCCCCCAGCCCTCCTTGCTGCCCTCTCACATTGCTTGCCCACCTTTAGGTCATCTGATATGACTACCCCCAGGTCCCTTTCCATTTTTGTTGTTGTTAGTATCTCACCCCATTGTGTACTCTTCCCCTGGGTTTTTGTTTCCCAGATGCATTACCTTGCACTTCTTAGCATTGAATCTAAGCTGCCATACATTTGACCATTCCTCTAACCTTGCCAAGTCCCTTCTCATCCTTTCCGCCCCACCTTGTGCTTCAATTCTGTTGCAGATCTTTGTGTCATCTGCATAGAGACATACTTTTCCTTCCAGTCCCTCTGCAATGTCGCTTATAAAGACATTGAAGAGGACCGTTCCTAATACTGAACCCTGCGGTACCCCACTAGTAACCCCCCCATCTTCCTTTTCTCAGATTGGGTTCTTCAGAGGGAGAGGCAGAAGGGGGATGAGCAGGGCTGCATCCACTCCTCAGCCTAAAGCCTCTGCCAAGCAGACACCCTAATGGGCCTGCCCGGGTTGACTCTTCTATTCCATTAGGGGGCAGGCTGGCTTACTTTGTCCAGGACTGGATGTCTATTACATCAGACAAGTGGGTCCTGGAAATAGTAAGCCAGGGACTGGTTCTCAGCTTCAAAGATGAGAGCCAGATCTTTTCCACCTGCAAATCTCTCAGAAACCCTTGCCCTAGAGGCAGAGGTTTCTTCACTCCTAGCTTTAACAGCCATAGAGAGAGCACCTACCCTACACTGGGGCAAAGGACTGTACTCCAGGTACTTCCTGACCCCCCAAAAAGACAGGGGAGTGGCGACCCATCCTAGACCTAAGATATCTAAACAAACATCTTTTAAAACCAAAGTTCAAGATGATAATTCTGGGAATAATCCTTCCCTCTCTAAGGCCAGGGGACTGGCTAGCCTCCCTGGACCTCAAAGATGCCTACTTTCACACTCCCATCAGGTGCTTCCACAGAAAGTACCTCAGGTTCGAGTTGCCCTCAGGCCATTATCAGTTCAGAACAATGCCCTTTGGCCTAACCTCAGCCCCAAGGGTTTTCGCAAAGTGCCTGGCAGTAGTAGTTGCCTTTCTAAGAAGGCAAAAGATTTCCATTTTTCCATATCTGGACGATTTGCTAATAATGGGTCAGTCTCCAGACCAAGTCAAGTCTCACCTGCAAGTGACCCAGCAAGTGCTCACTTCTCTAGGATTTCTTCTCAACCTTCTCAAGTCAGTTCTCGAACCAGTCCAGCTTTTTACTTTTATAGGGGCAGAACTGGACACATTCAGAGCAAGAGCCTTTTTTCCTCTAGAAAGGGCAAGGGTTCTTATGGAACTAACTTCTTCCTTCAGCCTTCGGGTATCTTGACCAGCAAGGCATTTCCTCCAGCTCTTGGACCACATGGCAGCTTCAACAGCAGTGGTCCAAGGGGCAAGATTCCAGATGAGGAATATTCAGTTCCACCGGAGAACTTTTTGGCCTCAGAGGAAGGATTTCCCTTACCAAACTAATCCCAGTGACTCTGATCTTGATCCAAGCCCTCCAATGGTGGCAGGATCAGGACAATTTAAGACAAGGTGTTCCTTTTGTTACTCAGCCTTGTTCAGTGGTCCTTACCACGGATGCTTCTCTCCTGGGCTGGGGAGCCCATCTGGGGTCCCTCACTGCCCAGGGGCTGTGGTCCCACCCAAGAATCCCTTCTCCACATCAATCTTCTAGAGCACAGAGCAGTTTTTCTGGCTCTAAGAGCTTTCTCACAGTCAGTACAGAACAAGGTGGTTCAAGTCAGAACAGACAACACCACCACCATGCGGTACATCAACAAACAGGGAGGCACTCGGTCCACGGCCTTGTGCACAGAAGCCATGAAGTTGTGGTCCCTGGCTTATTCCCTGCAAACCTCTCTTGTAGCAGTTCACCTTCCGGGCAAGGACAATGTGCTAGCAGATGCACTGAGCAGGATTTCTCAGGGCCATCATGAATGGTCCCTGGACCCTCAGGTGTTGAAAGTGATTTTTTCAAGGTGGGGCACTCCAGAGATAGATCTCTTTGCAGCCCTAGACAATCACCAACTCCCTCTCTTTTGTTGCAGACCTCCAGTCTTGGGCTCAGTTCCTCTGAATGCCCTGATCCTAAATTGAGAAAGGAAGTTTCTGTATGCCTTTGCCCCCTTCCCACTCTTGTTCAAAGTTTTGGTCAAAATAAGGTCTCAACCTTGCAAGATGATTCTGATTGCTCCAGATTGGGCCAGACAGCCCTGGTACCCCCTGTTGCTGTCCATAACAGTCCATCTTCCCCTGTCTCTTCCCAGGAATTACAACCTGCTAACATCCTCTCAGGGAAGGATTTGGTACCCCAATCTTCAGTCTCTCAATCTCAAAGCATGGCTCTTGAAGAGCTAGAGTTTGCAGATCTGCATCTTTCCCAAGGGGTTCTGGATATCCACAAGGCTTCTCGAAAGCCCTCCACCAGAAAGACTTACGACTCCAAATGGAAAAGTTTCAGCATTTTTTTTTCAAATTGAGTAAGCTTTATTAGGTTTTTTTCTTTTCTGCTACCATCATAAGAAACAGTCTGAACAATTCAAGTTGTAGACAAAAATACGGAATCCAAGACAAGACATAGATAAAATACCAAAAAATACCAGCTTTGTCTACATCTAGTGTATTAACTACCACCATAAAAAAGTGGCTTAGTACAATACCACATTTTGTAACAGAACTATCTTTGTCTAATCCCTCCTCCCCATGCCCCCCACCCCCCTTCCCCATATGACCCCTTCCCTCCCCTGGGTGCACCGTAACTAGCCAGATTAATGTAGAGGATGTCAACTTTTCTTTCACTTATTCCTTTTATATAAGTATCTAAATTGTTAACACCGTATGTAAAGGGGCCCAAACCTCGTTGTAATAATGTAATCTGCCGACATCTGGGCAATAATTTTTTCAGCCTGTAAGGCAAAAAGAATTTCCTTAACCCATTCAGTCCTAGAGGGTACTGTCTGGTCAAGTCAATGTCGTAAAATAACTTTTTTTGCACACAGCGATATCATAGATATATATATATATATATATATATATATATATATATACACACACACACACACACTGTACCTCGAATAATACTGATCCATCATTACCTCAAATACAAATTTCAGGTGTGAAGCCTCAGAAAGACCCAACATTGGATCCAAATTATCTTTAATATCTGCCCAAAGGGTATTACCTTATTACACTCCCATAATATATTTAACAGATTACAGGCATTACCCACACCTGGAACATAGATTTGAAACAAGTAGCCCCATTTTACATACTTGGGTATAATATAAGTCATGAATAACAAAAATTGTAATAATCTGTATCTATCCACTTTACATCTCGATATAAGTACTGCCAGATCTTTTCCCAAGACCTCTCCTCAGGAGCAGAGACAGGCACTATTTGGTCCCACACGTACCTTGAACAGCAGTTATGTATCTCAAGATGGTCTCTCAAAAGGTGATAAAAATGAGATATAAATTTTGATGTAGGTGGTGATGAGATAGATTGTAATACAGGGTCCAACTAGATATTGATTCCAAGGCCCCGGCCCAAAATATGAATAGATCATATGGGACAACTGAAAATATTTAAAAACGAATTCAGCCGGTATCTGATATTTATTCTTTACTTCTTGAAATGTCATTAAGCGTTGTTCCCTTAATAGAGCAATCATTTTAATTTTATGATTAAAGGGCCGGAATTTTTTATTTAGAAATTTACCACCAATCTTAAAATTGGGGTTTCTAAGAATTGGTTGTGAGATATCTTTCTCCACAAATATTTGGAATTTGGTATTTAACCTCTTATAAACCTGAAGAGTGATCCCAATAGCTGTACTGTATAACATTCTAGGGATATTCTTATCGTTTACATAAATAAGAGTGCCTATATCTATTCCCTGGGAAGCACATAATGCATTTTCAATTTCAAGCCATTGTGGAACATAACTATGATGATCCTCTATCCACATCCCTCGTCTCTATTTTAATATTACCAAACATGTGATTGCATAATAATAAAAAAGAAAATCTGGTAACTGCAACCCACCATGTACCTTACTACACTGGAATTTTGCTATTACTCTTCTTGGTTTTCTTTTACCCCAAATAAAATTTGCTATTGTACGATTTACCTGGAAAAAACTGGATTTAGGAAGGAACAAGTTAGTCATGTAAAGAGGATATAATATTCAGGGAAGTACATTCATTTTTATTACATTAATCTTTCCCCACAGAGAAAGAGGAAGTGTAATCCAGCAATTAAGATCCTTATTAATTTGGGACAGAGTTTTATCTAGATTATTATGTTTCATTCTTGAACTATCAGTAGAGAGACATATTTCCAAATATTTCATATTATCTTTAACCCACCTTATACCTAGTTGGGACACCTCCATTGAGTAAGTATATTTATTTAAAGGCATCACCTCTGTTTTAGTTATATTAAGTTTGTAATTTGAAAATTTATCAAATTGTTCAATAACAGTCAAAACCGCTTTTATTGAAGTAGAGGGGTGTAAAATATGAAGAAGGATGTCATCCGCGTAGACGGATAATTTATATTGATAAGATCCAACCATGATACCTTGTACTGAAGGGGAATTATTAATATAGCGAATGAGTGGTTCTAAATAAAGATTAAATAAAAAAGGAGAGAGAGGACAACCATGTCTAGTTCCTTGATTCAAAACTATGGTCTTAGAAAGCATTCCATTACAAAGAACACGAGCTGTCGGTTGGGTGTATAACACCTTCACCCATTGAATAAATTGCTGGGGAATACCATATTTAGGCATAAGATAGAACAGATATTCCCACGATACCCGATCAAAAGCCTTTTCCACATCCAGGGACACCAGGGCTGCAGGCGCTGAAGAGTCCCTGGATGTGGAAATAAGATGGCTCAACTTCCGCATGTGATCCATGGAATGCCTATCAGCCATAAATCTTACCTGTTCTGGACTTATTAAGCCTTGCCACACTTTCACCAATCTACTGGCTAGAATCTTTGCCAGTATTTTTAGATCCACATTTATCAGAGAGACCAGTCGGTAGTTAGTAACAAAAAGAGGATCTTTCCCTGGCTTAGGGAGAACTACTACTGTGGTCTCTGTAAGGGAGTAATCCGAAATCCCATGTTTATAAATATAGTTGTAAGTATCTAAAAGAATAGGGACTAATTGAATTTTATAGGCTTTATAGAATTCCGCAGTATATCCATCCAGTCCCGGAGCTTAGTTCAGTGGCAGTGCATCAATAGCTGAACTTATTTCTGATGCCAATAGAGGGGCCTTAATTGTTACACTTGATAATTATCCAGAGAAGGAAGTGTTATCTTTTGTAGAAAATGCTCTGCCTCTGTAGAATTAAATGGGGTACTAGATCAGGCATACAAACCAGAGTAATACGGCTGAAAACAATGGAGAATATCTTGCGGAGAGGTAACTAAGGAACCTGATGTGTTATAAATAGAAGGGATTATTCTATCTGCCACTTGAGCCCTTAAACGGAGAGCGAGTAACTTGCTTGCTTTGTCTCCCTGATCAAAGTACTGGACCTTAGATCTTTGCAAAAGATATTCAGCTTTATCTGTCAATAGAGCATTATAGTGATCCCTAAGAATTTACAAATTGGTAAGGAGAGTTTGTGGCGGGGAGGAGGGCAATGATAATTCCACCAATCTTATCTCTTGGAGGAGATGGGACGATACTTGTGCAGTTATTCTCTTCTTAATGGTAGCTAATCTAATTATCTCTCCTCTGAGAGCACACTTTAATGCTCCCCATAGGATATCTAATCTAGACATGGATATCCCATTATCCTTAATAAATATCAAGAAAAAGTTTTGGAGAGGAGACTGAAGTTTTTTAGCTTTTAACAACTGATGATTAAACCTCCATACTTTATTACAAACTGTGTTAGGGCCTGGACCCCAGTGCAGCAAAATAGGGTGGTGATCTGAGATGACCTTGACAAGATACAGATAGGATGTAACCAATGAAAGGTGCCCAATATCCACCAAAAAGTAATCTATCCTAGAAAATGAATTATGTGGAATTGAATGGAAAGAACGTTCTTTCCTGGAAGGAAAAAGAGCCCTCCAAGGATCAATTAACCCCAGAATATCCATCAGTTCTCGGATGGCTATTTGTGCCTGTGAAAGGGTGGATACACTAGTCCCAGACCAATCTAAAATATTACAAAAAGCCAAGTTCCAGTCTCCCCCAAGCAACATAGGATAATTTGGCCATGTGATCAAATCTTGCATAAGTCGAGTGAAAAATACCGGATAATCTGTTGTTGGACCATAAATTGAACCCAATATCACTTCAGAATAACCAACTATGGCTTTAATTGTAATATATCTATGTCGCCCATCTACTATTGTATCAAGTAAATGAAAGGGTAGTTGACGTGCAATAAGTATAGCCACACCACCCCTACGAGAATTAGGTGCTGTTCCAAAAGCTTGTCCCACCCAAATCCTCCTAAAAAGAAGCACTTGGAAAGGTGGCAAGTGAGTTTCTTGAAGAAACACTATATCTGCTTCTAGTTTTTGTAAATGTAAAAGTATTTTTGTTCTCTTAGTTGGAGAATGGGCACCTCTCACATTCCAAGAACATATTTTATACATTGCCATAAAATCTCGGCCTATTTAAGATGATTTTTTCCATAACACAATTAGACCTCTTATAACATTCTCTCCCCCAATTACACCATTTAAACCAGAATGGGTGCACCCATATCCCCCACTTATCCCCTCATCCAAAATACCATCCCCACCCCCTATTAATCTCCTTCTATACTGTATCTAAAATCCAAAAAAATTAAAAAGACCCTATACTCTTCCCTACCTAACCCTTTACCCCTTACTGTCATCTTCCCTGATTTAGCTGCAATTAAATAATAAAGCCCCTCTTCCATTTGTATTAACATTCCACCAGTCCTTGAGATTTGCCAATTAAAAATGAAATCAGCAAAACATGTAATCAGAGCATATGCCTGCAACTCAGCTTTGTAATTAACCATAACAAAATAATAATAGCCTTTCGGCTGTAGAAACACTTTGTCAACACTCGAGGCTGGCTGTTTAGAAGTAAACTCAGTAAGCAGTGAAGTCCTGTAACATCTAATTATACTAAGTGAAGTAACCCCCCTCCCACTTATATAGCACATGATGCTTTGTAACCTGCCAACAACTACCGTTCGGCTTCTGCTCCTCAAATCAGCCTAATTAGTAACCACTTTAAACAGAGAAACCCAAGGAAAGTAACATCAACAATTTCTTTACCAACAACTATTTGCCCTTCTGCCCAAAATTAAATAACACGGCAATTTCACAGACTCCCGACAAGGAATGAACCACTCCCCCTCTTCGAACGTAATGAGTGTCCCCATTCTCAGTCCTTCCAAACCAGATATGCAGTGATTCTCTTCCACATCTTCACATTAGTGTAGATCTGAGTAGTATTTTTAACTTCATTCCAACGAAGATAAAGATAAAAATGGAATGAAAATGAAAAATGGGGGAAACAAAAACCTTGCTATTCAATATTTTAGTATTATATTGCCCTCTAGTGGTCGTGTTACAGCTTCTTTTTATCGCTTCCTTGTAGAATTTACCCATCAAGTTATGGTATAAGCATTCCACTACATTATATTAACCTCTCTTTTGCCCCAATAATCTTCAACCAGAGGAAATAAGGTCCGGAAGTAAAGACTGCAGTGCTGGTAGGGCTTGCTGTGCCGATTCATAATTATGCCAAGATCCAGAGATCAGTACTGCAAAACTTGATGGATACTGGACTTTATATTTTATACTTGCAGCTATGAGCTTGGATACCAGAGGATGATATTCTGCCCTGTGCTGGCGGACTGTAGCAGGCAAATCTTGTGCAAAACGAAGTTGCTTGCCTTCCCATAATACTTGCTGCATATCTCTAGTCTTCCCCAAAACGTGAATTTTGTCTAAATAATTCAAAAATTTTATTATTAATGGACGTGGTGGTCTATCAGGGGCAGGTTTTGGTCTCAATGAATGGTGCGCCTTCTCAATAATATAGGTGGTATTATTAGGCGAGGGCCCTGCTATCTTGTTAAACATCTTCTGCAAAAACTGAATGGGTGCTGATCCTCCTGCCTCCTCTGGGAGGCCGAAAATAATTATGTTATTCCTTCGACTTCGTCCTTCCAAATCTTCTAATTTCCCCTCCATTTTATGGATGCTTTGCCTTAACAAGGTGATCTATGGTTCTGTGGTGGATTTCCATCCTTCTAAGGACGATACATGAGCAGCTGTATCCCCAATTGCCCTATTAGTATCTGCCAGCTCTCCCCATATATTTTTTAATTCTGCAGTAATTTCCTGTAGTGCTGTTTTAAATGGTTGTAATTCTTCCAAGAATTTTTTTTCTGTAAGGGGTGAAGAGGTAATTGCCGAAGCCGATACAGCTTGCGCTTTAGCTGATACCCCGGTATTTCCTTTTGGCCTTTTTGGCCCTTTCTCAGGCGATTGTGGGGGCGTATGAGAAGGGGGTGCCTGGCGCATCTCTGCTTCCATCAGGAGAGTAGGCCACGCTAACCGACCATCGGTAATTTACTTCGGCATTGCTATGTTCAGAGGATGCTTACCCCCCAACACTTGGTCTCTACTCTGAACACTGAGACAAACTTTTTAGAAGGAGGAGACAATATGTTAAAAATATACCTTTTCTACCGGAACGGCTGTTTTCTGAGCAAGAGCCGATGTAAGGTGCTGCTAACCAGCCATGCACATCACGTGATCTCTTAAGTTTCAGCATTTGGTGTTCTAAGAAGCATATTTCTCCAGACACTGCTGGATTGCCTACGGTTCTGGATTATATGGTCCATCTTAATGGCCTAGGCCTCAGATCAGCTACTCTCAAAGTACACTTGTCAGCTGTTTCTGCGTTTCTGTCTGTGGGGAAGTCTTCCTCACTATCTTCCCATCCTGTGTTCTGTAAATTTTTTAAAGGATTGCTTCACACCAATCCTTCTTTTAGAGACCCTGCCCCTGCCTGGGAGTTGAATGTTTGCATTGCTCAACTTATGCAACCCCCCTTTGAGCCTATGTCTTCAGCACAGCTCAAGTACTTGACTTGGAAAACTGTGTGCCTGGTAGCCATTACCTCTGCCAGGCATATCAGTGAATTGCAAGCCCTGTCAGTGGAACCTGATTTTAACTAATTTCACAGGGATAAAGTAGTCCTTAGAACCAATAGAAGGTTCTTGCCCAAAGTGGTTTCAGACTTCCATTTAAACCAGTCTATGTCTCTACCTGATTTCTTCACTGATCATTCTTCCTCAGGAGAGAGGAGATTACATAGTTTAGATGTCAAAAGAGCCCTTAGTTACTACATAGAGCGTACCAAGGGTCACAGGTTTGACTCCTTCCAGTTGTTCCTCACTTATGGAGAAGTGCGAAAGGGCAAACCTGCCACCAAAAGATTTATTGCCAGGTGGATTGTGTCTTGTATACAATTCTGCTATGAAAAACTGGGAAAAACTCCACCCTCAGGCCTGAGGGCTCATTCCACAAGAGGTACAGCTGCTTCCCTGGCTGCTGCCAGGGATATCCCTCTCTTAGAAATTTGTCAAGCAGCCACCTGGAAAACAGTCCATACCTTTATCAAGCATTACTCTCTGGATATTCAGGCTAGGAGTGATGCTCAGTTTAGCACAGCAGTACTTCACAGCCTATTCTCAAAGTAGGTTCTGTCCCTCCTCCTTGGAGGTACTGCTTGGTAGTCTGCAGTTGTCAGAATACAGCAAGACTTCATGTTGTTTGAAGGAAAAATTACTCATCTTAGTAATTATGTTTCTTCTAATGGAGTCTTGCTGTATTCTGACCTCTCTCTCTGCCTCCACTCTCAGAACCTGTTTTTGGGAAGTGGGTGGGAAGGTGCAGTGTTGCACCCCAGGGGTGTTTTTTTGCTTGCACCCTCCTCCTTTTTGTTTGGGTGCTGATTTATTATTGTTATTCATAGTAGATTGGTTTTTGGGTTTCCTGACTTGAGTCTTCCTTGGGAATCCAAAACTTTTTTCAGCCAGTTGGCTAGTAAGAATTTTTACAATTTCCACATAGCATTTTTAGTTTAGTTGGGCTCGTAAGACTGATGGTTTAGGTTTGAATCACTCCAGGCAGACTTCAACCGAGTTCGAGCTCAGCATTCTATGCCCTGCATAGAAAGTTAACTCTTTGTTCTCCGGGGCAGTTCAAAGGTTGGGAATCACTGCAATTGTCAGAATACAGCAAGACTCCATTAGAAGAAACATAATTACTAAGGTGAATATTTTTTTCTTTTTTTTCCCAGGTGCATTACTTTGCACTTATTTGCATTAAATCTAAGCTGCCATATATTTGACCATTCCTCCAACCTTGCCAAGTCCCTTTGCATCCTCTCCACCCCACCTTCTGTATCAACCCTGTTGCAGATCTTTGTGTCATATGAAAGAGACATACTTTTCCTTCCAGTCCCTCTGCAATGTCACTTATAAAGACATTAAAGAGAACTGGTCCCAGTACTGAACCCTGCTCAGAAATATGAATATAAACAAAGTAAAAACACAAGAGAATGATTGTATCTTACGGCCCAGATAAAGGGAATCTCCATTAAGCTGAATGGTTAGAGCTGCTGTTTCTGAGACAGAGGATGCCTCATTTATATAACGGAGTCAGCAGTTACTCCTGGCCTGCAATTCAGTTAACAGAAGATGACTCTCCATTAATTGGTAATGTACATAACATCTCTGACTCTTGTCACTAGGCCACATCATGGGGAGGTCAGAGCACCATAGCAACAGACAGGGGACAGGCCCCTGAGCTCCATGTTGGGACACAACCAGCACAACATTCACCCCATCTGAGCCATACCAGTAGTGGGACCCCCAGCTTTCACTACAAAGACCAGGAAGAAGAGAACCTGGAAGAGATGACATGTTGTCCACTTCTGCACAGATGAGGATGTTGAGCCACACCATAGGATGCCTGAAACCAAGAATGGCAGCACATAGGACAAGATCCGTGCTGAGGTATGACCAAGGATTAGGTATAAAGGAAGCCTTCATGTCCCAGGACATACTGTAGGCAACAGCTCTCTGTGTTTGTGTGCAACAGTATGACTTTGCTTTGTTATGCTTAACAATAAATTTTGTTGAACACTTGTCTGATTTCTTGTCTTTCACATGAGTGGACACATTTTGAGTGTGTGTGTGCAGTGGACCACCCCATTTGGCAGACTGGCCCTCTATTGGAATCCCTGTGCTTGGACCTCAGTGCACCATAGTCATCCTTTGTGTAGGAGAACACAGTACCAACCATTTGGGGCACTGATAGGGCATATAAAAGGCTAAGTATCTTAGGAGTACATGTCGTGGTCCACAGAAGGAGCAGACACAGTACACATGGTTTTAAGACTGTTTTTGTAATATCACTTCAGCCATATGACCACATTCCTGCCACACTAGCAGTACATGGGTGACCTGCTTCAAAGGGCAGGTATATTGTTCACTTAACAATATTACTGCAAGGGATCCAGTGTTCTGGTATATGGCCATGGTCTTGAGAATTGAGATATTGTATGTCATATGCAATGGACTTCATGCTTCCTCTTCATAGCACACTGAGGTTAATGCCAGTCAGCCTTGTGTTGGCGTGGTAGCAGTGTAGACCTCTTACTATACACTTCTGTTCACTATACATGTTCAAATATAGTCAAGGCATGTAGGAGGATCTCAAACAAAGCCTTAGCATCCCTTACTGTACATTTCCAAAATGCACAAAAAGATGCATGTATGCTTTAAGAATCAGACCTTGCATTGTCAAGATTCAGTGTTTATAGGTGGTGTTCAATCATAAATATCAACCAACATTCTCAAGAGGAGAAGTTCCACATTACAAACCTGCCTGACTCATCACAAGGCAAGTCACAACAGATAAAGGAGCTGTTTTCAGTGGGCATAGCAAAAACATAAAGTCTGTGTTAGGTTGTTCCATGCCTGCAGCACATACTGTAACTGTTTCAAAGCCCTATTAATGGCAATGCAAATTATAATGAGTTATTTAAAAATGCAATGGTACTGTACATTAGTGCCTGGTGGAACTGTTAACTGAAGTACTGCAGCTGAAAGTAGATTAGCTACTGTTTCTCCATCTTCCTATAAATTCAGTTTAGTACTGAATTTGTTTCATGAGGTTTCGGCAGAAACTAAAGCAGAATGTGCTTGAAAGCCAATGAGCTTATCAGGTCGCTGATTATGCTTTCAGGATTTCCCCATCTTCAACCACGGAGAGTACAGACAGGAAGCTGAAGTATCAAGCGCCTGACCAGCAACTTCCTCCTTCTGTACAGACACGGGGTTTTCTCAGAATTTAAATTTGAGCCATTATTGTTCCTCAGATCTTGGAAGTTTGTTGTAAAATAAAATACATGAGCATATGTTCAATCTAAACTTGTGTTTGATCTGGAATGTTGCATTAGCATTTCCCTCTTGGTTAGTGATTTGGTTGGCCCGCGCTATACCCTGCCTGCTAAGGTTACCACAGAGGTTCTCTACCAAGAAGGGATAAAAAAGGGGCTTTCCAGAACTAAAAGCGTGCTGGGTGTAGAAATGGAATATACGCCTATGCAAATGAGATTTGACCTTTTCCTTTATATGCTTAAATGTCTGAGAGTATGCAATGGATCGTTGTTCTGAGTGTGGGTGGTTGTGTTTTTTTTTTTTTTTTACTTGTGTTATAGCTTGTTTCAAATGAGCAAGAAAATACAGTGAGGTAAAATTGAAAACGAAAAAGTAGAAACTCTTTGATTGAAGGGGAGGAAGGAAAATGAAAGAAAAACTGAAGAAAGGAAAAGATGAGCTAAAATGAAATTGAAGGATTCCTCTATCAGTAATTAAGAGCTGACTAAAGGTTGATATGGTCTCTGCGCCAAGAACTGGTCCTGGTAGGTGTTGCTGAGTGTATACAGAAGTGAGCAATGTGATGTGCTGTAAGTGCCACAACAAATGTTCTGAAACAGCTGATTAATGATAGACTTAATTATCTAGCAGTAATTATTTCAAAAAGCATTTGCATAACAGCATTTTAAAGGGACTACTATATTTTAACTTGCTCTTGTGTTGAATTTAGTAGATAGTAAAGTGGCAAAGGCCCAAACTGTATCAGAAGCTATAGATCTTGAAAAAATGGTAACACTTGCAATTGCTTCCCACATGGCACAGATCATGAACCGTAACACATGCACATGTCAAACAAGCATTTCAGAGTAAATTCTTACCTGGTTGAAGAAAATGAAAAAGAAATGCAGTATCATATCCCAATATTCATGACTGCAAACTGGCTTCTAGACTGCCTGGCTTCAAAAGGGTTTTTTCGTCTTTCGGATGAGACGTTAAACCGAGGTCCCATCTGCCTGGATTGGTGATAGTTCAGGTGGATGTTAATGATCCCATGGCACTTATCGAAAAGAGTAGGGGAATTTCCCCGGTGTCCTGGCCAAATTTCCCTCATTCACTAAAAATACCACCAACAGCTTAATCTGGTTCCATTTCAGTTGCTTACCATCTGTATCCCCCCTCCACCCCGGTCTCCCCTGAAAAAGGGAATTCTGAGCCCAGTGGGTTTATTGGGTTAACAAAATTCAGCAACTGACTACCTAAACAATTCCTGCCCAGGTTACTAGCCCTGAATTGGGGTGCTTTTATGGTATTTTGCCTTTGTTAGTATTCCCTTTGTATTTTACCTATGAATGTGTAACATTTGTTTGTACAGTACAACTTCTTTACCCCCTACAACCCTTATGAGAAAATGAATCAGCATCTTATGAGGCTATTCAGGTAAACAAAACTCCAAAGAAATAAATAATCAAAGTGAAACTCTACAGTTATCTGCAAACTGCCATTTTAATTTCCTTTATTTAGTGTGTTATTGTTCCAAAAGGCGTATGGTATTGGTTTGATTTCTTCAAGTGTCTGCTATATTTTGTTATTCACTTAAAAACATCTTATCTCCATGAAATGTATTTTGTGAGAGGCTCTAAAATATCACCAAAGACAATACATTGTCTTTATAATGTGGGAAAGCCATGCTTTCTTAAACATGCCATTGGGAAGATCCCACACACACACTTTTGATGTTTTTATTTCAGAGCTATGTTACTGGGTAATGTTAAAGTGGCAGACGTCTGGAAAATGGAGGCAAAAGAGTTAAAAATAGCTGAGGCTTGGGCTAATTACAGTCTGTAAATAAGATGCTAATATTGTAAGTATGGAAAAAATAAAACAATAACATTTTTGTAAGATGCAGAATGTGGGAGAATGTTGTAAATTATTGTTTTTATAGATACTTCTTTGAAAAGCAAGGAAAAGATACATTGTACAGTGCCCAAGTGAGATATCCCCCCCCAAAAAAAAATACATTTTTAAACATATTTGGAGTCCATACTTTACTTAATAAAGCACAAAATTCCAGTTTTAATGAAACACCAACTATACTCCTTATCATTACAATTTGCCTGAAGCCCTGCAGGAAAACGTCAAAAGCAGGCCCAACTGAGAAAGGATGTTTTAAAGTATTGTAGAAATTCAGGTGACATTTTCAAACAAATCCAAGAAGTATACAATTATCACAGTGGAGACATTTGGTGGGTGTTTCTCTTTCTAAGTGAAATACCATGCATCCATTTACCAAGAAAAAAAAAGCATTAATATACTGTAGCTGAGGTTTTGTGGTATTCCTCATTTTAAAACTAAAATCTATACTGCACCATGAAATATAATTCATATGAATAAAGCTTCTGATCTGCTTTTGAAAATGATGATCTGCAGGTTCAAAATCCTTGCAACAGATGCTACAGTATCTACAGGAAGATACAAAGCACAGAAAACCAAAATATTTTTTAAAAATGTATTAAGGCAGTCAGTGAATTAAATTCTTCTGTATGACAATAAAACATAAAATTCTCTTTTTATTGTGCAAGTTGGTGTTTTTTGGATATAATAGAAATTCATTTTTAGGTCAGGCATCAGTTGCAGTCTCTGCACAAAAACAGGTGCCTATAAATCACGTAAGAAGTTAGCAACATACGTATTTAGGGACACGAATGTAGTACATCAGGTTCCTTTGGAAAACAAGTAAAGCCTTTAAAAACATACTCAAGTCAGTTTTGAGAACATTGTACAAACCTTGTGCTGGGTGGTAATTCATCTCATTAAAATGGGACCTGCAGATCAGTGGTACTTAAGTCACAGATACTGTTTGCCTTAAAGTGTAGCCTGCAAAACTTATAGGTGGCCTCACATTTAAGTTTTCTCACTCTAAACACCCTGATACCACAAACCTCTCCTCGCACAGTATACAGCAAGACAAGTTACTGCTGCATCATCCTTTGCAAGCAACCCCCCCTGTTTTATCAACGTACAACAATTTCAGGTTCATGACATTTTTAATTGGGGCTCTGAAGACCCCTATGGTCAAACAAAACTGGCCTGTTGGCAGTATTCAAAGAACACTGTTGTAAGAAAACCCAAATATGGCACTAATAGAAAACTCTTTTTCTTGCTGTGTATTTATTTTTACTTATGTATTTATTTATTTGTTCGCTTGGTGAGTACACTGTCTGAGGGAATGTTTACAGACAAGACCTGAGCCATAAAGACAGCATAAAAATATCTGTAGAACAACAAAGAGAGACATTATCCAGAAATATGTTAGAAATTTAAAGAAATGATAATTACAGCCATATGATCAGCTTATATACAAGAATTATATTTTTGCAATGCTGCCGGCAGACAATAAATACTATAAATACCTATATGCTTTACAGTTAGTACACTGGCATGAAACTGTGACTGTCTGATAAGCAAGCAAACAAGAGGAGCCTAAAGCCAGAAGAAACATTTGCAGGCAGAGCTGAATATTGGAGTATCCCTGTATAGTTGCTCATCCTGTATTTTTTTATAGTGTATAGTAGTATTATGTGAAATGTGTGCATTGTTTTTTTTTCTCTTTTTCATAATGAAACTCACTTGCAATGTCTCTAGAGGTTCTAGAATACTGTCACCACAGAATTAAATAGAGGAAAGCAACAATGTGCCAGAATTCCAAGTGGTTCTGCTGCATTAGAAAATGGGTCAGCAAAACCCTGCTCTCTGATTGGCTGAGAGCACACTCCACCCGGGCGGGTATCAGGCAACAGAGACCAGTGAATAACTAGTCCCTGTACCAGTCTGCCTTTTAACAGAAATTAGTGTGCCCCTAGAATGTTAGGAAACCTGATAACAGCCATTCTTCTGCTCGATTAGCGAGTGAACAAACCGCCCCAACCCCCACCCCCACACAACAAAACCTCAACCTGAAATATTGACTTTCCAAGCTGCTCAACCAAAAATTACACTGTAATTAATTGTTTTCACAGTTAAAAACAAGTAAAAAATGTATACTGTGTACTGTATACTGTATGTGGCCATGCAGTGCCCCGATACTGCTCAACCTGCCTTGCATTCACTGTGTCAGCACTATTGTTTTTCTATCAAGTGGGAGGGCAGGCTGCATACTGAATAACTCTGTTTTACTTATTTTACTTACTCCTTTTCTAAATGGGTGCTGTTAAATCCGTGGGTAGTATGGGCAGAGAGACAGTAACATGCCGCTTTCAGCAGCCGCAGTGCAACTCTTGAAGAGCCATTGGCATGCTCGTGACTACCTCCTCCAGCTAACTACCCACTCACAGTGAAAACTGCACCAGAGTGAAGTAATCAGTTGAATGAATACAACAAACCTGCTTCTGTGTCTGCTGGGTTGGGTAGACATTTGTGATTAGAGAGTGGGTGAGTCTGTGGCCGGGTAGCTGTCATTCCGATGGACAGCTCTGTTTTCAAATGAGCATCGCATACCTCTCCACAGCAGCTCACAAGTGCTGCTTGCCACACTGCTTCCAATGCACTGGCTACCTCCCAGAAACAAATATGCCTATCCACTGCTTCTCGACAGCAACACATATCTTTCCTTTCTACCTGCAGCGGGTCTCTTTCCTTAACACTGGTAAGACTGCTCCCCATCTCTCCACAACTTACTGGGATTGGCGATTGGGAGTTCCAGAGGTGTAAAGCAGGACAGGGTCTGTGTCACACACAATATCGGTCAAAAAGACAGCGTTCTTTCTCTGTCTTGCTCAACTAATTTTGCCGTTGCTCCCCAAATCACTGTGTGTGTGTGGGGGGGGGGAGTTAACCCTGACAACCAAATGAAAGGCAGAAGTACAGAGGCTCCACTACCACAAAAGACCCCAGATTAAAAAAAAATCATTCTAATGCAGGTGAAGGAACTATTTTATGAGAAAACTTACTTTAAACTAACTTTATATTAAACTTTTTTTTTTTTACAATGCTCATTTTCTAAGCACAATAATACCCTCCAGGGTGGGCAGTATTGTGCTATACCGGACCTTCCAGGGGCTATAAGGCCCTCCACCTGTAGCGTCGGGCCTCATTATGCCCCTGGGTGGTCCAGTATAGCACAATACCGCCTACTCTGTTGGGTATTATTGGCCCTCCCCCTGCGGCGTCAGGCCTCATTATGCCCCTGGGCGGTCCGGTATAGCACAATACCACCCACCCTGAAGTGTATTATTGCTTATGTAGTGACATCACTACTGCAGCAAAACAACATAAAGATGTCACTAGTGCAGAAGAACAAGCATATTCCAGGCATAGAATTCCATGCATAACAGCCTTCCACTATACACTATACAGTACAACCCCAATTATCTGAATGCCTCAAGAGACATGAAATTTATTCGGATAATCGGGGGTTCGGTTAAACGGAAGAATGCACTTTTTTCCAAAAAAAAAATGGAGCATGCTGTTTGGCATAAGTTGTGTTTTAATACAGTACAGTTAACGTACATACAATTTAAAAAGCAGTAAATAACACAGCAATAATACCATGCCAAACAGTGCTGAAAATTAAAGTGCATTGCAGTATCGCGGTGCAGAGAATAAAGAGCTAATGTCAGATAAATGATAGTGCACTGTGAAAGTTGTCAGTCTATATCACTGTAAAAAATTGTGTTATGGCACTCTGCTTCTTTGCTTTGTTTAACTTTTCTGCAGCTTGTAATTTAAGTTTTCGCAGTAGCAGAGTGTGTAGGTAGTCAGAGTTGTCTTGGTTTTCAAGCCACAAAATACATTTTGCAAATGCATCGACAAATGCAGAGTATGCTGCTTAGCAACAATCTTTTGAATGCGTGTGGAGCCAGAGTAAACGCTACAATATCGCACGTAGGGCAGGGGACATAACCTAATTTCAGATAATCTGGAGATTTGGATAATAGGGTTTCGGATAATCGGGGTCATACTGTATTTATGTCATTTGTTATTTTTGGTTGACTGCTGCAGAGAAATAGGGATAGTAAAATTCCCCAAAAGAGTTTATTCTGTCAAAGAAACCCAGAAGAAAACAATAAGCTTGTTAAAGGAGAGACATATTGGTTAAGTTATGTGCAGTTTCATTTTACAGTTGGGTTATATCTTCTGAAGCATTCAGGATTAATGTTTTTGCACATAGCACACAAGTGGAGAAAAAATTGGGTAAATAGATAACATGAGATAAAAGATAATTTTCACTCAGAATGCATTTTTACCACTCAGAACATACTGTTTTCACTTAGAATCTGAAAGCAGAGAAGAGTAGGCCACATATTATTTCTTATTTTATTTTACTTTTGGTAACCAGGTAAGTTTCCTGTGAATGTGCCCATTTTCAGGGGCAACCTAGAATAGACAACAGGAAATCAAGAACAGTAGAAATAAAACAAAGTGTGTCTATCTACAGATACAAAATCGAAGTAGCAGTGCATGTTACAATGAACATTTTGACCAATACGTTTTGCAACATTTAATCATGCAGACAAATAAGCCTGTGTTTTCAGATTGTGCAGAGGCGGAGTATATTTGCATAGTGCTTACTGTTCAGCTATTTATAATGTGCTATTTTGCATTGTGCCATATAAGCTGCTGCTTGTAGAGGTGCTCCAAACATTGAAGGGGGACTTTGCCATAAATAAAATTACCATTATTACTACTTTTATTACAGTTTAGCTGGCCCCTTATCTTCTGTCATGTAAGATAGCTTTTTTACCCATTTTGAGTCTGCCTTGGCACTTTTTATTTACGTTTAAAATGATACAAACAGCATGCCTTTTAATATGGCTTTCCAGAGTTTTTAGCCAGTGTTCTCAACTGATTTTAAACACCCAGCCACCGATATAGAAAAACTGGCACACGCGCAGCGCAGCCGTTGGTGCTGTGCTTGCACTTGTACTCACCCGGCTCTGATGATATTCAGATGGATAGTGATTGCCAATGGGGGCGGTGCTGTCCAACTGAATATTGGTCCATGTCAGGACAGCACGTAGTGGACCTGTGCTAGCTGATCCAGACCAGAGGGCTGCATGTGGCCACAGGAATAGCTCTGTCCCAAACAGGATAAAGCCAGGTTCCCTGTGGGATATATTCAGCTCAAGCAAGAAAATGAGCCCTTTGGGCATACAATGTGCTAATGGGTCATCTGCATGCCCATGCCTATTATAGGCTCATTTGTATGCAGTGCAGAAGCCTGTTAGCATGATTTTCAGTATATAAACATAAGCCCTGGAGGTCCGTTGGTTCCCCAACCCCACTCAATCATCCCTTGTCATTTGTTCAAGTATTTCCTGGTGGTCCAGTGATTCCCCCTACCCTCTGATCACCCCTTTTCATTTGATGGCGCTATCCCTGAGGGCCAGCTCATCTACATCTATAGTCACATGGAAGCACAGGGCCCATGAACAGCCCATGGATTCTTGCCTTGGGGTCCTACACTCCTGCATCCATAGCCATATGAGGATAGACAGACTCTTCCCTTGGCACAGGGCCCAGAAGGCCCTGTGCATCTACCTCTGAAGCCATTTTCTTTTTTGCTATTTTATTGGTGCAGGGCCTTGCATGTACAGTGTCACATGGACTCTTCACTTGGCACAAGGCCTGGAGGGCCCCTTTTTATTTGCAGCTGTTCACATAGGTCCCAAATGTACCTGCATGAATGAGAATATGATTCTACTGTGACAAAAACAAAGGAAATTCATTGCAAAAAAACTATGGTTAATGCAAACATTAGGGCTGAAGAGAGGTAAAAAGATGAACCTCAGCACAAAAGCACTGAGTCAAGGATTACCCAGAAAGGGCATAAGCAACAAAGCCAGGTTTCAAAAAATACTAAATCGCATACACTGCCCTAATGCAAAGCAGCATGGAATGTATATATGCATATCACCATGAAAATGTAGGCTGGTTCTGCTTTAAGCAGGAATGCACGGTACCAAAAGGCCTCTCACACAATCTGCAAAGAGTGAGAATAGATGACACAGAGACTTGTTTCGTACACACAGGACTCATTAGTGTTCCTCATCTGTAGCTCACCCCAGGTGAAAACAAACCATCACTAATATGATTTTATGGGTGCAGGTTAACAGATGAAACAGCTCCAAGTCTTCAATCTTGTCAATAGTCTTGAATATGCAAAAGATGATATATCCCTCTGACTCTTTCTTCAGGGTGAACATGTTAAGGACCTGCAGGTACTCCTTGTAGCTTTTGTCTTCATACCACAGATCATTTTGGTAGCTTTGTGCTGTTTCCTCTCTACTGCCCCATTTTCATGTTTACATTAAGGAGACCAAAACTGCACACAATACTCCAGATGGGGCCTGACCAGGGCCTTCTAAAGTGGCAGGATTACTTCCCCTGCTGTGCTGATCACCCACTTTTAATGCACCCCACCATTCTGTGGATCCTCTTGATAGTGGTCATGCACTGCCTATCCTGCTTTATTCCTAGTCTATTATATTTTTATAGACAGTGAAATAACTGCAAGATAAGTGTAGTTTAAAAGGAAATAATAGCAGTGAGGTAGGCTAACAAGCTCATAGATCATGAGCCTGACTGTGGGCAGAATTACAAGCTCTTTATCTCCCCAATATGGCATTATTTCACTAGTACAAAGCACCATTCTAGCCTTTGTTTTACATAATATGTTTGGTTAGTTAAAACAATTGCCTTATTTTAGCATTTATGTTATAGATGCAAGCTCTTGCAGCAGTGCAGAACTTAATCTTAATTAGCACGGGTGTCATTTATGGAGGCCAGGGGGGCAGTTGCCCACCCCTCGCATTTGAGCCTTCATTGTTATAGTGTGGCAATATTATTAACGGACTAATTAATTTCTTCACAGATAAGTTCCCTCAACCCCCCCACCCTGTATGTGCATGTGGTGCACTCACACTGTGGATGCGTGCCTGCTCTAAGCCCTCTCTCCGTGGCGAGCACTGTCACATGATGTAAGAAGCAAGAGCATACAAGTTGCATGACACTGCCATTCCGGACACACTACAGCAGCTCGGAGGAGTCGGTGAGCTGATGAGCTCTCTCACTCCCTTAGTAGCATGCCCAGCAGCATATTGTTTTTTTGCAGCCTAAAAAGTCCCTCGATGGTTAAAGGGGTAAGGGCAACTAGGCTCATATAGAATAAAAAAAGCAACACAGCTGAGCCCATTGCAGAACCAAGGCAGCTAACAGTGATGGCAGTGTGGTGGCCATATTAGCTGCTGCAATGAGGGAGCGACCCCTCATTGCAGGGCATGCCTTGCCTGGTGTAACATTTCAATAAATATGGCGGGTGGCAACTCGCCACCTGCCGCTCACAGTCTCTAGGAAGGCGACGTTGCGGGGGTGTCCAATCCCCCTGTCAGCATATGTGACCCCTTTACTGATGTGGTCTGCTGAGGGGGTGCCCAATCCCCCTCGGCATCATGCCTCTGGACACAGATATGCTTGCCGTCGGGGGTTCCCAATCCCCCTGTTGGCATGTTAACCCCCTTCCCCATTTTCCTGCTGCTGTCCCACCCCAATTGTGTGGCACTCTGGGAACCCACTCCAGTGTAGCTAACATGCTCCCCAAAGAAATGTGCCACACTGGGAGCCCACCCCAGTGTGGCCAAACCGTAAAAAAAAGAAAATGGTTTGCTGTAAATTCTTTTATTTTTGTTACCTGAAACAAAGGAAATGGTCCCTCGCCATACTGTCCCCTCCCCCAGCCACCCTCTGTGCACCCCACCTCCCCACATCCCCACTCACCCCATACTTACTTCCAGAGCCTGGCATGACAATCTTTGGTGGACCGAGAATACGTCTGCACACTTTAAAGCTGACTGTGAACTGAAGAAATGCCGGTAAGCTGCATAATGGCATAAATGGGTTTTTTCAACTCTGGTGCATATCTTGGCCATTTTTGCTTTGTTTGTATTTCTTTCCCTCATATCCCTCTCTGTTGTATTCCCTTACTTCATATCCCTGCCCTGTTTGTATTCCCTTCCCTCATATCATTGCTCTGTTTATATTCCTTTTCTACACTTTCCTGCTCTGGTTGTATTCCTTTTCCACCCATCCCTGCTCCGTTTGCATCCTTTCCCACATGTCACACCTGAAAACAAACTTTGCCTCAATATATCTTTCTGACCAAAAGGTCTTAATAATTATGCATTTGGGGACAGTTTAGCTGCTTTCACAGGAGTTGTACTGCAATGACAAAAAGCATAACTAGACAGACAATTTTGTATGTTTAAACAGGATGCTGCTGTATCATCAAAAATTAATTGAACTAGGATAATATTGACCTGCATAACAACAACATACCGATTCCTATTTTTAGAGCAATTTGTTATTTAAAGTGTTCAAGAAAAGCAGCCTAGTGGCTAAGGCCCTATGGTGCAGTCAGCTTGTATGTGGATGAGCAGCACCAACCTAACCCAAATACACCGTTCAAATGGAGATTATTTGAAATTGTAAAGGAATTAAATCAGCACACCTTGTAGAAGTCACTTAAAGGCCTTTGAGAAAGAGCATTTAGCTTGAAACGTGTTCGGCAACTAGCAGCCATATGGGTGACTGGCCGGATTTGGATGTCTTTAAAATATATCCTTTACCTTGAAGCTGTAATACCCCCGGGCTGAGGAACTGGAACTACACCGTTATTGTGCACAGACTTAATAAAGAACTTTGATCAGCTTCTACAAGGTATGCTGATTTAATCCTTTACAAGTTCACACAGTGTCCATTGGAACAGTGTTTTCCAGTTTGGTTGGTGCTGGCCCACTGGCCCACCCACATACAAACTGACTTCTACTTATTGAGCCTTGCACAGCTGTTATCTGGCTGCAGCAGTGAGCTTTCCTCACCTACTTATTATACATTATATGGCTGAAGCATGTTATGTGCAGAAATTTATACAACCTAAAAAGTTGTTGTATCATAGTTCTGACATCACTAAATTGTTGTACCATAGCAGTGATGTCATTACTATAGGACAACAACTTGGCACCAGAATGACGTGCAGATCCTTTTTTCTCATACCAGTTTTAAAACTACTGTTTTTGTTTACACAAACACTAATGCTGTAAACATAACTGATGCTGGGTTTTTTTTGTTTTCTTTTTAATTAAATCTGACTGGCAACATTTTATCTCTGAACAAGAAAACAAAAGTTGGTGGCAACATCAAAATCAGTTTTCAATAACTTTATTTCTGCCTTGTTGTACTTAATATTCACTGCAGCATATATAAATAGAATAATAGATAAGCGAGTGTCTATTACAAGGGAATAATACCATAGAGAGGTTCTGGAGACAAGAGAACCTCGAGAGCGAAGCTCGAGAGGTTCCCTTGCCCCCAGAACCTTGAGATGGTTTTATTCCCGAGTGATAGACACTCGCCTATTTTTTATTTTTTTGTAATATATGGATGTGAGTTTACTTTGCAGTTTGTGAGGTGCTGTGACTCCAGGGCAGGCTGCCGTCACAGGGAGGACTTAGACGCTGACTCTGTCCGTCTACACCCCCCCCCCGGTCGCTCACTCGCTCAGTGTCTCTGTTGAGCTACTTATTATTTAAGGCACTCCTATCTTTCATTGATTTCTTGCATTGCTGTATGCATGATTATCAAAACAGTTGTGCGGCAAAGAATCGGCAGTAGAGTGAACGGATCATTTTCTCTCACTAAGCGAGAGACAGACACCATTTTTTTAACTGTTTTGCCTGCCCACAGAGACACTGTGTCTAATGAGGAGGCACAATTTGTGGTACTTCACCACGCATTAAGTCTACTATATTGGAGGGTTTTGAGATTGCGCTATTCTGGTTTGGTGATAATACTATCGTTCAGAGTTCGAACGATAGTATTATGAGTTCTGAACAATAGTATTATCACTTGGCAACAATAGTATTATCACTTTGGCTACAGTGTATTACAAGGAATTTTTTGTATGCATTTTGGGAGTATTATTTTCATAATCCATATATTACAGTACTATAAAAAATAATAGATGGCTGTTTCCTTCTTGGAAGTGTGATTATATACACTAGTCCACTTGAGCTGCACTCTAATAGTATATGATGTCATCGGTTTCCTTGATGGCAGCACAGCCTTGTTGTACATGGTTTGCAATTTATTATTCAATATATAATTAATGGGTCCCCCCGTTTTCCCTTAGCAAAACCGTGCCATAATTTGCCATAATAAAGGAATGTTTATTGTGCCAAACATGCGCACGGTTCCCCCACTCTGTGCATGTGCTACCTGCAGTTCCTCGCTTCATGATCACTCTCCTGCCTTCTTGCCCGTAACTGAACCGCTAGAGGAACTCGTCGGTAAGTCATTTAAAAACAACAAAAAAAATCATTTTCTTCATACAGGGGCATAACAGACTATTTTAAAACATCTCTAAACCTCCAACAAGGAAAATTTAAAGACGGCCAAAAACAGAACTGGAGGGCGGCCGCATTGGCAAACCTATTAGTTTATATAATTACTGTGTTGAACAGGGGAGACCCAGCAATTATATAAAATAAAGCATGGGGTGGTGTGTGTAACCTCAGTATTAGATGCTTTAATAAACCCCTCGAGCTTTGCTGTCGCAGTTTATGTAGCATCTAACACCTAAGAGGTGTGTAAACTTCTCGTTACACACACCACCCCATACTTTATTCTATTTGTGTTATTTCACCAAACCCCCCAAATTGTTCTCTACCTCCATCCTCACAGCAAATACATGTGCTCACACATGTAAACACAACTCACAAAAACACATCAACACCCCCAAAAGAAAGAAACATACAAACTGAGAGTCCCCAATTGTGTACCTGGACTAGGCAACGCACCACAGTGAGAAATGTAGTGTTATCATCATGAGAGTAGGAGGAAGAATTATAACTCACTTGTCCTAGCCCACTCCCTTCTATTTTAGGTAAGGCGTCGTGGTCTAGTGGTTAGAGTGTCAGACTATAAAGCAGGATATCACAAGTTCAAACCCCACCAGAGTTAAATGATACGCGGTACGATTCATGAACTTGAGGAACGTACTTGACCTCCCTGTGCTGCAGTCTGTCCTAGCTGTCAGTTTGGGTAAAAGAAGGACCTCAGAGAATATGAATTATTGTTATCTCATTGGTTATACCATGAGGAAGTATACAAAAGCAGCCGTGCCTCTTACTGCGAACATTTTGACCTATACTGTTTTATTCCATTTTAGAGTACCTCTAACCTCCAGTCTTGTATGAAACCCTTTTTTCCCTGTTTGAGTCTGCTTTAGCACTTTTTTTACATTTGAAATAATGAAAGGAATGCTTCTTTTAATATGGCTTGGTCTAGGTTTTCATCAGTCTTCTCCGTTGTTTTCGAACCCCCACAGGTTAATGTCACTTTTCTTGCAACTTAAATGAGCTTGCATGCAGCACACATGGCTTCCTGACCTTATGGGACAATAAGTTTAATACAACACCTGAGAATACTTATAAACTCCTGGCACTCCTTTAACAGCTTTTAAGCACACTCAAACCCAGGAAAGCTCGATTTTGTGCAATATAGGAGGTGAGTGGCAATTTGAAACGGAACAAAACAGTATACAGCCACTCAAAATGTTTACCATAACATGCACTGTTGCTTTATGATAGTAGAGTGTAATTCATCCTTTTGCACCTTGTGATTGGGCAGACACTTCATAGGCCATGTTGGATCTGAGAGAATGGTAGTGTCCCACAGTATAATACACCCTGGGGGTATTGCTACAGGGCAGAAGTGCTCAAGGTGATATGCAACTGCCTAACCCCCTCTCTTCCTCCAGCTTCCAGGCCTGTGCTCCAAAATGAAAGCACTGTTAATTTGCTGAATTTCACTTTTATATGTGTGCCCACTTTGTGTAACCTTATTGGAGTGCTTATTAAGATATTGACTGGCTTAATGGTCCCCGGGGGTGGCCCTATCCAGTTTAGGGGAGTGAGTAGGTTCTGCATCCAAGGGGGTAGTACTGCACACAACATCTGGCCCACATATTCTCCCTGGGCGGAGGCACTGCGCTGTTTTTTTTATTTGCTCTGGGATGAACATACCCCACCCCAGGAGAAATACTGAACCCAACCCCTCAAGCAGGTGTGACCTGTACAGTCACCAGGCAGGAGCGTGAACCCAGACATCATGACCCAGGGGTCACACAGAGTAACCTTTAGCAGCAGCAGATTCAGCACTTAAGGGCAAAAGGGAATCATGTCATGCTACATCACATCACAGATTCAAAACCAGGGTATTTAACATTTTAATCTATAACTAAATGAAATATTAACAAAAAGTAAGAAAACTTAGACAAATGCTTACTACAGAGTACTATACAAAACAAAATCACTCCAACAGTATATCTTGAGACAGCAACTCCAAAAAATAAAATACACAGTATTGACTGGCTAAAAGTTCTGATCGTAAAATAATAATTTGAAGTTAAACCCATACCAAAGTGCTATAGTCTATTAACAGGGTGCATTAGAACCTCCACTTGAAACTCCAAGAAAGCTTGCAATAGTCAGCGCTACTGAAACACAGGTGCAGCAACACTAATCTTTGTACCATGGAGTTAATCAAGTCAATTAAGTTACTCAGGATTTGTTTGGGTAGGAGAATCAAACCACATAGAGAGCTTGGGAGCTTAAGCAACAGGTTGGTAGAAAAGAGGCCAGGAGTTATATTTTGTTCTAAACTTAAATATTTGAATAGTTTGTTAGTGAAATTAGTTGTATGTGTTAAAAATTATTACCTTGAATTTGAACTGATACTTGGGCTGTGATATTGTAGGTTTGGGGATAGATGTTTGGCAGGGAAAATTAGAAGGTAATTTAAATGTGTTTGCCTGGTGTTTGGAGGAGGGACATTAGCTGCAATTAACTTGTCTTTAAACAGGAATTACTGTGGCTTTCATTGTTCACTTGGGAGCTTAAGCAACAGGTTGGTAGAAAAGAGGCCAGGAGTTATATTTTGTTTTAAACTGAAATATTTGAATAGTTTGTTAGTGAAATTAGTTGTATGTGTTAAAATTATTACCTTGAATTTGAACTGATACTTGGGCTGTGATATTGTAGGTTTGGGGATAGATGTTTGCAGGGAAAATTAGAAGGTAATTTAAATGTGTTTGCCTGGTGTTTGGAGGAGGGACATTAGCTGCAATTAACTTGTCTTTAAACAGAATTACTGTGGCTTTCATTGTTCACTTGGGAGCTAAGCAACAGGTTGGTAGAAAAGAGGCCAGGAGTTATATTTTGTTTTAAACTGAAATATTTGAATAGTTTGTTAGTGAAATTAGTTCTATGTGTTAAAAATTATTACCTTGAATTTGAACTGATACTTGGGCTGTGATATTGTAGGTTTGGGGATAGATGTTTGGCAGGGAAAATTAGAAGGTAATTTAAATGTGTTTGCCCTGGTGTTTGGAGGAGGGACATTAGCTGCAATTAACTTGTCTTTAAACAGGAATTACTGTGGCTTTCATTGTTCACTTGGGAGCTTAAGCAACAGGTTGGTAGAAAAGAGGCCAGGAGTTATATTTTGTTTTAAACTGAAATATTTGAATAGTTTGTTAGTGAAATTAGTTCTATGTGTTAAAATTATTACCTTGAATTTGAACTGATACTTGGGCTGTGATATTGTAGGTTTGGGGATAGATGTTTGGCAGGAAAATTAGAAGGTAATTTAAATGTGTTTGCCTGGTGTTTGGAGGAGGGACATTAGCTGCAATTAACTTGTCTTTAAACAGGAATTACTGTGGCTTTCATTGTTCACTTGGGAGCTTAAGCAACAGGTTGGTAGAAAAGAGGCCAGGAGTTATATTTTGTTTTAAACTGAAATATTTGAATAGTTTGTTAGTGAAATTAGTTCTATGTGTTAAAAATTATTACCTTGAATTTGAACTGATACTTGGGCTGTGATATTGTAGGTTTGGGGATAGATGTTTGGCAGGAAAATTAGAAGGTAATTTAAATGTGTTTGCCTGGTGTTTGGAGGAGGACATTAGCTGCAATTAACTTGTCTTTAAACAGGAATTACTGTGGCTTTCATTGTTCACTTGGGAGCTTAAGCAACAGGTTGGTAGAAAAGAGGCCAGGAGTTATATTTTGTTTTAAACTGAAATATTTGAATAGTTTGTTAGTGAAATTAGTTCTATGTGTTAAAATTATTACCTTGAATTTGAACTGATACTTGGGCTGTGATATTGTAGGTTTGGGGATAGATGTTTGGCAGGGAAAATTAGAAGGTAATTTAAGTGTGTTTCCTGGTGTTTGGTAGAGCCCTCCCACCCACCCTGTTTTGTAGGCTTACTTAAATACTGAAAAGCCACTGGGGTTGGGATTGAAGGGCTGAGTATTTCTGTTTGGGACTGAAATTTTGAAGCAACAGGAGTTGGTGGGCCTGTGACATCATCACAGTACCTGAGTCTGCTTACACACACTGTTATGGGACTGAACACATACTGGACTGTATGTGTTTGTGAGACTTGAACTTTGTTGGTAGGGTTGAAATTGGGTTTGTAATAACTTACAGTCAGTATAGAGAGAAACTGTACTCCAGGGAAAGGGACTGAGAAAAGGTGTGCTATTATAAACAGAGGGGATAATCAGGTGGCCATATTCCACCATGGAGGCATCTTCGGAAGGGTTGTAGGCTGCACAGGCTGTGGGATGGCAATAATTCTAAATTGGGCCTGGAGAGGGAGGCTGCCACTCTGTAGACAGCTATCTTGTATTAGGAGTGAGGTATATTGGTTAGGAGTAGCTGTGGGAGCTGGGGGTGTCCAAGGATAAGGGTGTGGATATGGGCAGCAGAAGGGTGGGGCTGAGCTGGGGCAACACTCTGAAATTACAGGACATTATGCTACAGCAAGCAGAAGGGGGATATTAGGGACAGAGGACCCTTAGATAGGGAAGTTGATGCTAAGGGAAGCGTACAGGGTGAAAATTCTGAATTCAAGGAGACTGGAGGGGAAAAGTCAGGAGGGGCTGTGTGAAAGGAAGCCTAAAAACAGCAGACTGTGGGAAGGGAGCTCCTAAGGTGAACAGTGCAAGAGAGGAAGAAGAGGTCAGTTTAGAGATGCAGTCAGGGAAACTCGGGTTACTTGATGGAGGCTGACATAGAGTGTCCAATAAATTTGAGATACTAAGCATCCTAGAGGGGAGGAAGGGTTGGTGGAAATGAGGAAACTTATACAGAGGCCGGGGAGGAGTCAGATACCCATGGGCATCACAGAACAGCGATGGAAAGGATAGACATAGTCCCAGAGGAGAAGGAAACATATATGTTAAGCAAATGAGGGAGATGCAAATATTCCAGACATGAGGGAGGAGAGCATGATTGAGAGGAACTGGGAGACAAGGAGGTGGGAGAGGAGCCCCCTTCAGCAGGAAGGTCAGTACCAAGGATGGGGCCCTAGCTAAGGGGACCCACAGAGAGCCTCTGAGACAGGGGTACTATTACAAGGGGGGGATGAGGGTGCAGGGAAGGAAACCATCAGGGCCAGGATAAATGGTTCAGATAAGAGAGGTTAAAGGGACACCTATTCAGAGGGGGTTTGAGTTAAGTGGGCAAAATAGCAAGGGAGGCAGAAAGGGGAGGGTGACAAGGGGTCTCTAATAAGGCAGGAAGACTCCCATGAAATTGTGATCATGAATAAAGTGGGAGGGGGCTGAGAGGGCATAGTGGAGGTAACCATAAGGATGATGGCGGTGTTAAGGTTCTGTTACTGGGAGACTCGATGATTAAGGGTATCCATTGGGAGGGACAGGGGATGGATGCCATAGCCAGGTGAAGGTAGTGAGTATCTCTGGGCTGACAGTGCACAGAGCAAAGTTCATGGTGTATGAAATGGTTAGGGATTGTGGAGGAAACCGATTCCTGGTGCATTTGGGAACCAATGATCTAGAGGGAAATAGCATTTTGGAAATCCAAGCAAGGTTCCAAGAACTTGCCAGAGTCTGTCGGGATAATGGATGCAACATTTCCTTTTCGGAGATATTGCCAGTACCAAAGGCCTCAGTGGAAAAAAAAATGAAGCTCACAGAGGTTAATGAATGGCTCAGGAAGTGGGGTGAAGAGAGTGGGTTGGGGGTGTTAGGGAACTGGAATGGAGTTTGGGAGGATAAGGGACTATATGCCAAGGACAGGTTTCATCTTGCCCCATTAGGAAGGAAGTCCTAAACAGGGATGGCTGACTACATACAAGAAAGGTGGGGTTTAAACTTGTAGGGGGGGGAGGATAAGGGAGGGCTGACCAGAAGCCCTCCCCTCCAGATGAGGGGAGTAGCCTTCAAGCCCAAGGGGGGGAGGGGGGAAACAGACTGGAGGTGGAGGTTTCAGGAGGAGCAGGGGGAGGATGGAAGTATAAGGAATCTGGGTGGGGTTCGACAAAAAGGATCAGGGATAAGGGGTGGGGGTTAGTGTTAGTAAATGCCAGGAGTTTGGGAAACAAGTTGCCAGAGTTCCAGGCCATGCTGTTCGAGGAGGGGTGGATGTGGCGGCAGTCACGGAAACGTGGGCCAACAAAAACCATGACTGGGACCTAAATGTACGGGGGTACACTATGCTTAGGAAGGATAGAAAGGAGGGCAGAGGGGGTGGAGTGGCTATGTTCATTAGAGATGACATAGAAATTGCTATGGTAGAAGAGGCAGAGGAAACGTGGAGGCCTTATGGTCACCTTGACGATCCCCAGCAGGAGATAAGGTCAAGCTGGGTGTAGCATATAGGCCCCGGGATGAGTGATGTTCTAGAGGATGGTTTGCTGGACAACATCATTGCCCAGTGTGGTCCAAAAGGGGAAGGAGTGGTGTTGATGGGGACCTAATATGCCAGGTACTAACTGGGGAACCATGTCCTCTAAGGTGGCCAAGGAGCAGAGGCTGCTGGATGGCTTCCAGGATGTGTTCTTAACACAGCATGTGATGGAGCCCACAAGGGAGGGCATGTCCTGGATGTGGTTCTGGCAGATGGGGATCTAGTAAGGGACATGGTTGTACAGGACCCCTGACTGGGGTGACCACAATACTGTCTGGTTTCAAATAAGCATTGGGGAGTGGGGTGAGATCTAGGACACTGGCAGTGGACTTCAGGGGCAGACTTTATGGGCATGGGAAATATTCTCAAGGATCACTTGAAGGGATTACCTCAACAACAAGTGTGGAAAGGAGATGGGAGGTCATAAACAGGGACTTCATGAGGCAGTCAGGATCTCGCTAAGTTGAAGCGTAAGGGAGCAAGGTCACATAAACCATGCTGGTGGTCCAGTGAGGTCCAGGTAGCAGTCAGAGAAAAGAAGGCGGCTTACAAAAATATAAAACAACAAGAGGGATAGGATAAGAAATGTACCAGCTTGCATCTAGAAAAGTCACCCAGTATGGTGAGGGAGCAAAGTCCAGTAAAGAGCATCGGCTGGCACAGGGGATACATGGAGGGGAAAGGGTTCTCCGGTACATTGGGGAGCGGAGAAAACTAAGGGCCATCTCAGCAGATTGAGACCAGAAGGAGGTGGGTGGAAGAGGCAGGGACCAGGCAGAGGTATTAACGAGTACTTTGCCTCTGTGTTCACTAGGGAGGGATGGGATATCTACAAAGCAAGGCACAAAGGGATAGAAGCGGCAGGGAGTGGGATCAGGGGCAGCAGAAATGGAGCAAAGGGAGGAAAGGTACCCCAGGGTGTCACATCTGGATAAGGATAAAAGACCAGTAAGGTGGAGGGACAGATGATGCCATCCCCACCAAAGGGTGTGGTTTGCCCTCAAGGCCCTAAAGAAAGACAAATCTCCTGGGCGGATGGCATTCATCCGAGAGTACTATGGGAATTGGCGGACATACTGGCTGCACCTGGCGGAGCTTTCAACAGGTCACTTGAGACAAGGAGGGGTACCTAGGGATTGGCGAGAGCACATGTGGTACCAATCCATAAAGAGGGGTCGGAAGGAAGTACCAGAAACTATAGACCCATCAGTTTAACCTCGGTGGTGGGAAAATTAATGGAGTATACTAAAGGAACGATTGGGGTTTACTTGGAGGAGGTGGAGGTCTGGATAGTCGGCAGCATGGGTTTGTGCCAGGTAGATCATGTCAAACCAACCTTGTAGAGTTCTATGAATGGGTAACATCAGAACTGGATAGGGGTAAGCCTGTGGATGTATTATTCTTGGACTTCAGCAAAGGCGTTTGACTCTGTCCCCACAATGGTCTGGTGGAGAAACTGATGGGGTTAGAGTAGGCCCTTTGATGGTCAGATGGATTGAAAACTGGATAGCTGGGCCACTCGGAGAGTAGTGGTCTGTGGGGAGCTCTCGAACCCTACAGAGGTTGGTAGTGGGGTACCACAGGGCTCGGTCCTGGGTCCAATCCTGTTTAATGCATACATATCAGACATCAGGGATGGTATAGGGTGTGAAATGAGTCTCTTCAGGATGACTCCAAGATGGGAGCAGTAGTTGAGGGAGAAGGGGAGGTTGGCCTGCAAGGGACCTGGACACCCTGGAAGCTGGGCTCACACATGAGAATTAAATTTCAATATCACCAAGTGCAAGGTGTTGCATCTTGGTGGGAAACCCTAAACACAGGTACACCCTGGGAGGGAGGTGCTGGAAGCCTCAACAGGGAAAAAGACCTAGGGGTCATGGTGGATACATGTATGAATAACACTGAGCAGTGCAGGAGGCAGCTAGCAAGGCAAACAGGATGTTGGGATGCACGCATGAGGGGATCACCTCTAGGAGCAAGGAAGTGATTCTGCCGCTGTACAATGGACTGGTTAGACCACACCTTGAGTACTGTGTACAGTACTGGAGACCACCTTGAAGAGGGACATACAGCTCCTGGAGAGGGTACAGGGGAGGACAACAAAGATGATACGAGGGCTAGGGGATTTGACTTACGAGGACAGACTTGAGGAGCTCTGCCTGTTTTCATTGGAGAGGAGAGACAGGGGGACATGATTGGGGTCTTCAAGTACCTCAAGGGAATAAATAGGAGTAAACATGGAGGGATCTTTAGACTAAAGCAGGAGGCATCACCAGAGGGCATGGTTTGAAGTTGGAAGGTGGAAGGGTGAGGGGAAAGAGGAGGAGGTTTTTCACTGAGAGGGTGGTGGACCCTTGGAATGCTCTGCCTGGTGAGCTGGTTCAGAGATCCACAGTGGAGAGCTTTAAGAGAGGGTGGGACAGACACAGAAAGTGGATGTATCAGATGATGGCCTGTCCCGGGGGGGTGGGGATGGATGATAGGGGTTTCTGGAGCACAAGGGATGGGAGGGTCTCGGCACCCAACTAAGGATCTAGGTTCGAGCAGACTTGATAGACCATAAGGCCTAATCTGCTGGCAAATAGTATGTTAGTATGTTAGTATGTTAGATGCTACTCCACCACTTTTCACCTTCTGTACTTTATTCTCTGCTATCCAGTCTCTTCACACTGTTCTCTTTCTTTCAGTTCACCCATCATCCGTTATTTCACCTTCGTTTACTTGTCTCAGACAGTCACCTATGCTAGGCCATGCCAAGCCACACCAGGCCACATCAGGTCACCTTTCCTCATACTTCCAGTACCCTCAGCTCTTCTTGGGGGTCGTCAAAGTCCTCCAGTATTGTGAAATCCTCCAGAGGCACATATTCTCTAAAATCTCAGGAATCAGCAACTGTAAAAGAAAAGATAAACTCCAAGAGCAGCATCCCAGATGGACCACTATTAAAATAAGCAAACGTGCTTCTGCAAAGGCTTAGATGGCCTACCATTATGGAGATAAGGTTGCTACCTACTCGACTTTTGACCGAATGGATTTGGTTTTCTAGGTCCAGATTCGGTCCTCCTGTTCAGTTTCACCATTGCAAATTCGGTTTTTATGGTGGGTCAAGCAATATCTATGAGATCCTCCACTAACTCTGCTTCATTTTCTTCTCATCTGACTGTAAACAAGTGTCTGATATTTCAGCATTTTGCTTGCACTTGCTTGCTTACAGTGCATACTAATCAGGAAGTGCCTTCAAGTGCAGGGCACATAAAGGAGCCAAATGTGTTCCTGTCAACGCAGTTGTCACCTCTAACTTCACACCAGCAAATTAGAAGCTGTTCCTGGGAAAGGTAAACAATACCACCTTAATTAATACCTTCATTTTTCTGAAACCCTTATTAGACAGTCAGACAGGCACCACATTACAGTTGCCTCCTGTCCCAGTGTGGACTGTATAATGTGTTTCAGAAACCTTCTCTGCTAATCCAGTTTTATTCAGAGGCAGTACTTTTTCAGTCATTTTGAATGCTCACATACTTGTAAAACAGATTCTGTTAACTCATTCACTAACTTGCATGTTCAGGTTACAAACAAATTCTGATGTCATGCAGACCTTTGTTTGTATACCAGTCAGTTTGAGAGGTGTAAAGTAGGGCCATTAAGACCATCAGCAGCAAATATGCCTAATCATTTCCAGGCTGCATTGTGAGTATGGTCTTTGGCTGCTGTGATAAGGAATACTTTTATACCTTTAAATGCTCACCGATTTTTTTTTTTTTGAGTCTGTCCTATATTCTAATATGTGTTGCCCCTTTTGTTGTTAAATTACTAATCTAATATTTTATTCCAATTTTAGCAATACTACACCCCTTTCTCCTCAGTAGCTATTGCTGCCAATTGTCATACTACCTGGATATTCCAGGAAGACCATTCCAGGCCTTTCAGATGAACAGCACAGAACAGTGTGGCTAATGTCATGCTAAGCCACAGAAATGACAGAGGCGGAGAGAGAGAGAGAGAGAGAGAGAGAGAGGAGAGAGAGAGAGAGAGAGAGAGAGAGAGAGAGAGAGAGAGAGAGAGAGAGAGAGAGAGAGACACTAGAGTTGATGGCACTACAGATTTAGGTAATTTATCAAAAGTTCTCAAAAACATTTTTTTTTTTTGCCAGGAGAGAGACACTAAGGTGAAACTGTTTATAGGTGCAACTTGGTAGCACAAGTAAGTTAACTGACTTACTCAGGATCACACCGTATGTAAGAGTGGACTGTGGGATTCAAACCCAGGTCTCCAGGTTTCTAGCTCAGAGCCTTAAACCGCTGCATTATACTGCCTCCAAGCTACATATCACATATCATGCTATCTGCTATGTATGAAGGCCATGGAAAAAAATAGGATAGTTAACAGCATAGAATAGTTTCTACCACTTTTAAAAACTTCTCTGACATTACAAATAACTTTATAGTAGGAGTAATGGGAGGGACAGTAGCACATCTTAAAATGGCAGATGATATTTGTAATTACATCTCATCCACCATTACTGGTGTAGTTTATTTATTTATTAAAAGAGTTTTACCAGAAAAGGCCCCCTGATCCAAAACAGCCGGTTGTCAGAGATGTCCTTGTAGTCACTGGATGTGTGAGCTAAGCTGTGTACACAGGATGCAAAGTCCCCTGAACCCCCTCTCTAACACTACCCAATGTTAACACACATAGAAATGTAAAATATTTAAATCTAAATCAAATAAACCAAAACTAATAAGCATGATGTAATTTAAATAGGTTGTACACAATGCAATACCAGCAGCGATGCTGAATAAATCAAGTGAATCGGAGTCCAAGTGATGCCTTCATGTCATCGGGCATAAAAGAGGCGGGGTTAGGGGTGGAGTTTGGGGGTGTGGTTTAGTATTCTGTTTTCATCTCATCCAAAGGTGGCAACCCTATATGGAGATATAGTCAAGCCCATAAATGTTGCCATTTGGCAAATACTCACTATTTCACAGTCTACAGCCTCCTCAGAATGTTCTGCTGTCCAGGTAACAGCCAGGACTCCACTCATAGACGTGCTAGTAGCTTGTAGCATCTGCTATCTTCCCAAATGCCATGTGTAGATTACGGCTGGGAGAATTCAGTGAAGTTCTGGCACTTACTAAATAAAAACCAGAACATGGTGGGTTTCTGATTTGTTCTGATTAGTTCTGATTATTTATAAATATTTGACAAAATATGATAAAATGCATAAAAGTGGCCAAACTCGGTCATATTTACATAGGTCCAAAGGAAATAATTTTATGCATTATTTGTATATAAATTAAAGTAAAACTGCCAAATAAAAGCTATCACTACTAGCTCCTTCATGGCTGATCTCTACTGGTGGCACAATGTAAGAAAGTGCGCACAGGGACCGTGGTGCTCAATGAGTAAGAAACACAATTAAAACCACTTTTAAAACTCAGGCACTCACAACCCATATAAAAAAAACACGAGGCTCAATAAAAAAATGTTTAAGTGTTTATTACACTGTAAAAGACGAGAGACATTAAAAACACTGGCCTAGCCTGATGCATTTTGGATCACATTTTTGTTGTGCATTATGTATTTTATGTGTTTTTCCCATTTTTGCCTGCCACAAGTCCCGAGCACGTATGTCCCACATTCTGAGATGCCCTTCCAACTTGCTGCCCTCTCCCGGCTGTGCTGTCACTGGACCTCCACCTGAAACAAGTGGTACTACGGGAGGAGGGGCAACAACAGCTCTAGGAGAGGAAAGCTGCCGTTAGGTGCTCGATCATGCCCAGCCCCTCCCCCCTGTGCCAGCACCCCAATGACCAGAGGTCATTTCCCAACCTGGATCACTGGCATGGCGCGAGGCGTGACATCCAGCACTTCAACCCTCAGTGCCATCAGGCCGGCTCAGATCACGTTTTAATGTCTGTCATCTTTTACAGTGTAATGAACACTTAAACAGTTTTTTATTGAGTCTTGTGGGGTTTTTTATATTTATTTATTTATTAGATCATCGGTTTACAGACCTTTGAGTCAGAGACTCATTTACAAAGGCAGCTTGTCAAGAGAGCAATACATCACAGCAAACAAAACAGTACAGTACATAAAGCTTAGATTAAAAAAGCAACCAGTGTTACAGGCATTCACTGGTGGTACAAGCTTGGTAATAGGTAGATCACAGTAGTCATAATATAGGTACATGAGTACCACATCAGGTAGCAACCAGAAATATTTTATTACATTAGTCAGCAGATGTTGCCTGAGACCCCAGGCATATACAGCAAAAGTAGACTGGGCAGACTCAGGCTAGAGGTGAGGGTAAGGGCGGGGCAGGTGGGGGATTATGTGCAGTTGCAGCAGTGAGTGCTTGTCAGCATACCTCTCAACTGTCCCTGATTTTCAGGGACGTTCCTGATTTTGCCTCAAAATTTTACTCGGTCCCTCCTAAAAATTGTGTTTCCGTGACCAAATGGTGGAATTTGTAAGCAGAAAATAATGTCAAACATTAAAGTTGCAGACTTGTTCCTCCTTAGAAAAGGCATTTTATACTAAGCCCCTTATTCTACTAGCTTCCTGAGTTGATATCTCCAATTTTGAAGATGTGTCCCTGATTTTGGTCCTTTGTCCCTGATTTTTTTAAGCCTTGTCCCTGATTTATGAGGCAGGAGGTTGAGAGGTATGCTTGTCAGATGGCTTCTGAGGGAGACCTTGAAATGACCAAGCTTAGTGGAGTCAGCTATTTTGGCTGGGAGGGAACTGAACCAGGAGGGAGTCTGATAGCAAAAGGATCTCTGGACTCTGGGTTGTGAATGCCTGAGTTTTAAAAGTTGTTTTAATCTGTACTGATGTCATAGCCTGCTTGAGACCATGACGTGAGTGTGCTGGGAGACAGACAGATGCAAGTACCTATATTGTATCACAAAGCAATAACAAGCACTGCAGGCAGCTAAAATATTTTTTATTAATGCTGCTGTGTGGGTGACTGTAATTTATAGTCCCACATAAGTTCTCTCTCTCTCTCTTTCACTCTCTCTGTCTCTCCTGACTCTCAATGGAACAACAAGAAAGATTTAATTTGTGATTGGTGACTGTAATCTATGGCCCCCAGTAAGTTCTCTCTCTCCTCTCTCTCTCTCTCTCTCTCTCGTGACTCCTCTTGATGGAACAACAAGGAAAAAAATATTTTATTTGTGATCGCTAACTGTGATCTATGACCCCAGTAAGTCTTTCTGTCTCTTTCTGTCTCTCTCTCTCTCTCTCTCTCTCTCTCTCTCTGAATCCTCTCAATGGAACAAGAAAAATATTTATTTTATTTGCAATTGGTGACTGTAATCTATGGTCCCCAGTAAGTCTCTCTCTCTCTCTCTCTCTCTCTCTCTCTCTCTATTTCTGTCTCTCTCTCTCTCCTGATTCCTCTTAAATGAACAACAAAATTATTTATTTTATTTGCAATTGGTGACTTTAATCTATGGCCCCCAGTAAGCCTCTCTCTCTCTCTCTCTCTCTTTATGTCTCTGTCTCTCTCTCCTGAATCCTCTCAGTGTAACAAGAAGAATGGAATCTGGCCAGAGCCAATAGGGCTGTGAAAAGCTACCAAATGACCAAAGTTACAAATGTACGTAGAAATTATGCAACGCCCGGGTGTAAATTGGCCATTTGTTGGAGGTACTGTGCCAGATTTTCAACACAGCCTTTTTGGGACCCCTCCTCATGAAGAGTGCCAGTGTCATTTTGTTCACTTGTCCCAAAAGGTGATTTCGCAGAATGAACAAGCTGTTTTTTAATATTCAGAAATTGGTAGCAAACTTGATATGAGGTTGGGGAACTTTGCAAAGCTTAGGGAAGTATGACATTCCCAGATTTTTACCAGAATCACTGGAAAACTGTAAATTTACAATATCTCTATCTCCAATGCAAACACATTCACTTTTTGAGTTTTATTTTGAAAGAGATTATTTTTGCTGTTGTACATGACATGGTCAGAACAACAAGCATAAACAGTATTTACCAGATAAATATTTAAAATGCACACTACATAATGAAGTAATATTATATGATTATCAAGAAGCAATGGTCAAATATGGAAAACACCTTTTATTAAAAAAAATGTGTCCATACTTTCACTCAAATATTATTTTGGATAAACATTTCAGATAGCAATTTATTATTTTCTTGTTGGCACTGTATAGTGCTGTTCAGTCACAATCATCAAAAACTGGCATGCTGTTAATTCAGTCCTCTTGAATTTATTTAGTCAGAGTACATGCTAGTGTGTATGTGTGTGTGTGTGTGTGTGTGTGTGTGTGTGTGTGCGTGCGCATGTGTGTCTGTGTGAGAGTGCATGCAACCTGTCACTGTAGATAAATAAACTGCTATAGTCCCTAGTTCTGGCAGTCTCTCACCATTCACCAGGACTGAATGCAGACACTGTGGAAACCAAGCACTTATCATGGCCCCACACTGTAGCTGTCTCTGTGGATTATCCAAGGGTTTCAGTCCCTTACCTCTTACCAGCACTAAATACATCACAGTGTAGATAAGTTTGCACTGAGCCCGCCCCACATGGTACTGTACTTGTGGATAAACTGAGGGCTTTATCTACTTTTTACCAGCACTAAATTCATCACAGTAGGTGAGTGGGGGGGGGGGCTGCACAGTACCTGTCCCTGTGGATATACAAGGAGCTTTAGTTTACCATCTAGTGCTATCTCAACTGTACCTTGTATGAGCAATGAGAAGAAAAGTCAGTAGTGAACCTGATTCTTTGGATAAACAGAGGTGTTTTAAATCCCCACCTTTCACTAGCACTGGATAGCAAATATACAAAGGCTGAAAAGAAAAATATAAAAAAAAATTAAGAAATGGTCTCGGATCCCAATAAATGCCCATAGAAACAATAGTAAAAACTTAAATTTGTCAGTAAGGGGTGAGAGAGCTAACAAAGCTGCAGATGGACTCTCTGTAATCTGACACTGTAGTCTCTCTGACTGTTTCAGAGATTTAATAAATTCCAGTACAACAGATAATGAGTCAACCACCAGGTTGTTGAAAGAAATATAATAAATCTATTAGACTGAGCTGGACAGATCCTTGATCTGCAGCCCTGCAAAGGTTCAATTGAGGGACTAGAAACAGTGGTTTTAAAAGGTTTTTTTTGTTAATACTGTATCCTGAGAAGTTCGGAGGTACAATACAATAGCATCCCCACTTCATTCAGATGCCTTTAACATAGAGCAGCAAATAGCAAAAATCAGAGGGGGTGCACTATTTTGTAGCTGAGGAGGAATACTTCCAAATGTCTAAAAAGTGAGTTCCACGAACAGTCATTTTTAGAGCTACAATCCAATCCCAATAGGACTGTAGGCTCCGCCCATAGCCCTAAAAAGACTGGTGACTGTAAAATCTAAGACCCCCAATAAGTCCCTTTTTTCTGTCTCTCACTCTCTCTTCTGAATCCTCTCAATGGAACAAGAAAAATATTTTATTTTATTTTATTTGTGATTGGTGACTGTAATCTATGGCCCCCAGTAAGTCTTTCTTTCTCTTTCTGTCTCTGTCTCTCCTGACTCTTGATGAAACAACAAGAACGATTTATTTTATTTCTGATTGGTGACTAATCTATGACCCCCAGTAAGACTCTCTCTCTCTCTCTCCTTTTGTTTCTCTCTCCTGAATCCTCTCAATGTAACAAGAAGAAAAAGATTGGTGACTGTGTGATCTATGACCCTCAGTAAGTCTCTCTGTCTCTGTCTCTGTCTCTTTCTCCTTCTGTCTCTCTCTCTCTCTCTGCTCTTTTGCGATTTCTTATGGCCCCCTAAAAGTCTCTCTGTCTCTTTCTTTCTCTGTCTCCCTCTCTTGTGGTGTGACTTCTCTTTCGTGGTTCTATATGCCCCCCTAACAGTCTCTCTCTCTCTCTCTCTCTGTGAGTGGCACTGGTAACTCTTCTGCAACAAAAATATTTTCTTCCCCCAGTAAGTCTCCCTCTTTCTCCCCTGACTTGTACTGCACTGTGCTCTCGCAAACTAAAATCCCTTTCTTTGTGAATGGCACTGATGATTCCTCTGCAACAAAAAAATATTCTGCCCCCAGTAATTCCCCTCTCTCTTCCCGACTCACACTGCACTATGCACTTGCCACTTGCAAACAGAAAAGAAAGATTTAAGTGATTTTTTTCCACTCAAAAAAGTTTTCTCCTCTCCGTAGCTTGCTGCACACACACCCTCTATCCAACTCACTCACTCCTCTCAGATGTGTTGCGCACTCACCATGGTTATATACCATGAGTATCACATGACTACAGTTCAGAGCTGTTGCCTGATTGGATGCCACTGACTGCCTGTATGTGAAGTGTGGCATGCTGATGGCATCTCTATGGCAACAGTCAATGAAGGTGCACTCCACAGCTTACCACGGACCCAGAACTGGACTTCTGCAGTGAAGTTTGTATTTATCCAAGTCCATTGGTAAGTGGGTTTGATCCGGGGGTTCTGATTTCAGTCAGAACAGTCCATCCAGCCCTAGTTTAGATCCTTTATTATATGAAATTCATTCAGACTGTGCAGTCACACAGGGCAGGATGAATAGTAGACACCTCCCCCAAAAGAGGAGCCCATTTAATGTTGACTATGTGTGTAAAGTGAGGTAAGAGAGAAGGGAAGGAAGAAAAAAAAGAAAATGCTAGCTGACATTTTTTTTTTAACATTTTAGAAGTCACATTACAAATGAGCATGACATAACAACTCCATATCAGATTTCTTAATGCTTCTCCAACACTCTCCACCTCTACACTCTGTTCTGCATCAGACAGTCTGTTTGTGCTGTTTTGATTTTTTGCTATCCAGTCTGTTCACAATGTTCCCTTTCTTTCAGTGCCCCCAATCATCCTCCATTCCACCTTCATTGCACACTGACCCTATGCTAGGCCATCCCAAGCTGCACCAGGCTGCACCAGACCACCTTTCCTCATCCATCTTTTGGATAAGATTGTAAACCGTGGTACACTCTTCCCATCTCTGGTCATTGCCCAAGGAGAATTAAAAGATCCCACGGCACTTATCACTGAAGAGCAGGAGACTTTTTATTGATACCAGGGAACTATCCAAGTACAATATCAAGTATACATCAAAAACAAGTACTGAAATAATTATGAAAGCATGGCTGTTTCCTGCTAAAAAAGAACAGAATATAAAAGGAAAGAAAAAAACTATAATACAATAGTAGTAAAGAAAACAAGAAACTAACAACATAACGTTTGTCATTTCAGATAGTAAAACAAGACACAACAAAAAAGGTGAAAAAAACATCAAAACAAAACACCACACCCTATCCAGCTAATATATTAAACAGACTTGCCAGTGTTATGTGACCCAAGGCATGTATCTCCATCTATCCTGCATGGTGGATGAAGAAACATCTCTTGCTTCAGAAAGAAAAATAATTTTAATTTCAGATTAAATCCTATGAAGTAGATCTTACAATTGCAAACCTCTTGCTGTAAGGAAAATGGGCACCTAGCAAACTACCTATGCCATTTAAAGCAAGCAAGTACAGGGAGAGGGTAGGACAGGGAGGAGTACTTGACGGAATCGAAGGAGGTGACAAGGGCAGTAAGGGGAGCCAAGGCATCTACGGAACTCAGGCTGGCACAAGGCATTAAGAAAGGGGAGAAGGACTTCTTTAGGTACATCAGGGAGAAAAGGAGCTGTAAGGACCACATAGTAAAGATTAGGAAGGGGGTTGGGTGGAAGCAGGGTGTGATAAGGCAGAAGCACTAAATGAATACTTATGTTCAGTATTTACTAGAGAGAAGAGGGGGTGACACCCAAGGGGGGATAAAATGGCAGAAACGGGGAGGAGGAGGTGACAGATGGGGAAATTAGGGAGGGCAGAGTTTGGGAGGGTTTGAAGACACTGAGGGTGGATAAGACGCCAGGCCCAGATGGCATCCACCCCAGGGTACTGAAAGAGCTGGCAGAGGTCCTTGCAGAACCTTTGGCAGACCTATTTAATGCCTCACTACATTCGGGGTGTATATCTCAGGACTGGAGGATGGCACATGTGGTGCCCCTCCACAAGAGTGGCACCAAGGATGAACCGGGAAACTACAGACCAGTGAGCCTCACATCCATCATGGGTAAGGTAATGGAGACTATCCTGAAGGAAAGGCTGGTGGCCCTCCTAGAGGCCAACCGACCACAGGACAGCAGACAGCATGGCTTCATATGGGGCAGATCCTGCCAAACCAACCTGGTGGCGTTCTATGACTGGGTAACTAGGCAACTGGACAGGGGCCATGCAGTGGATGTCCTGTATCTGGACTTCAGTAAGGCATTCGACCTGATGCTGCATGGAAGGCTGGGAAGTAAGTTAGTAGGCACAGGGGCAGGTGCAAAGCTGGTGAGATGGGTAGGGAACTGGCTTTAGGGAAGGCAACAGAGGGTGGTGGTGGGTGGGGAGCTCTCACACCAAAGGGTAGTGACGAGTGGTGTTCCACAGGGCTCGGTGTTGGGACCAGTGTTGTTTGGGATATTCATTGCAGACACATAATTGGACATCAAGAGCAAGATCAGCCTGTTTGCTGATGATACCAAGGTAGGAGCGGTGGTGGATGACCTAGGGGGATGGCAGGGGTTGCAGGATGATCTGACAAAGCTTGAAACCTGGTCAGACACCTGGCAACTGGGGTTTAATGCCAAAAAGTGCAAGGTGCTGCATTTTAGGATGAAGAACCCAAAGAGGAGTTACCATCTCGGGGGAGTGCAGCTAGCCCAGACAGAGGAGGAGAAGGATCTGGGAGTGCTCACTACAGGGTCAATGAACAACTCGGTACATTGTAGGAAGGCAGCTACAAAGGCCAACAAAATGCTGGGTTGTATTGCAATGGGTATATCCTTGAGGAGGGAGGAGGTGATTCTGCCACTGTATAGGTCATTAATTAGACTGCACCTGGAGTACTGCGGGCAGTACTGGCACCCATATCTGAAGAGGGACATTAAGTTACTGGAGGGGGTGCAGAGCAGGGTGACAAAGATGATCAAGGGGCTGGGGGACTTATACAAGAGGAGGCTGAGGGAGTTGAACATGTACTTACTGGAGGAGAGGAGGGACAGGGGGGACATGATTGAAACCTTTAAGTACATGAAAGGAATAAACAAGACAGGTACAGAGGGCCATTCAAAGTAAGGAGGGAGGGCCACCAGGGCCATGATATGAGACTGGAGGAGGAAGGTTCAGGAGGAGATGAGGAGACACTTTTTACAGAAGTGGTATCCAGTAGAACAGTGGACGGCTTCAAAAGGGGATGGGACAGGACAAGGGTGAGGGTCAATGAAGCGGAAGGGTGGAAGGGAGGGGCAGCTGCAGAATAAGGGGTGCTAGCTGCACATTCGATCAGACTTGATAGACCTCTAGGTGTTTATCTGCTGGCAAATTTCGTTACGTTTGTAACAAATAAAGTATTTTCATTCCATGTCTGTCAGTGACCAGAGTAAAAGCCATGTACCAAAATGTATAAGTCATTTTAGCAAATAAGGGCTCTTTCCAGTCTGGAAACACCAAAGTTCAGAAGCCAGAAATAAAAGAATGCATTAAAAAATAAATGTTCCATTGTTTCAAGATGCTGAAAACAAAACGGTCTGGCACAATAACATTTGGAAATGCTTGTGGTTGTGATTGTCTTTGGTTTTCAACGTGGAATGACAACAGGGCCATAGTATATCCTATATCTTAGCAGGTATCTTAGGGTCTGAGTGCAACTTCAGTAAGGTAGGTTCTGTAGTGGGAGGACTTATTAAAAACAACAAATACCTGGTCTGCCCGGTGGCGCTGAGGGCTAAGGTGCTGGATGCCTTACCTTGTGCCACACCAATGACCCATGTTCAGGAATGAGCACAGACTGTTGGAGGTTGTTGGGGGGGGTGAGGAGCTGGACGGAGCCACTGAGAGGCAGCTCTTCTCTCTGGGAGGGACAGTGGTATCCCTCCACTCTTGACTGCCTTGCTGTGGAGGCCAAGGGTGGCGCAGGCCAGGGGGAACGCAAGGCCAATGTGTGGATGGAAGGGGTTGTCACTGGGGCTGTAGTTCACATGCGCACCTCCATGCACATGCGTCTCTACTCCTGCAGCCCTGAGGTAATTGGGGAAGACAAAAAAAAAATGGAGGAAAAATGGATCCGGCCGCAGAATGGCACTCGACCCTCTGCAGGTTCCGCTTCTGGGCCAGGCATAAGGTAAGCCCCAAGCCAGATGGAGATAAACAATCACAAAAAAAAAAAATACCAGGAAGGAGTTTTCGGGTACTAAAGAATATAAAGACTTAACATTAGATCATGCATATGGTATCCACACAGGTGCTCCAAATATGTAATTTGTGAGAAACATCTTTAAAATACTGTGGAACAGTACTACTTTTCCTAACTACTCTTAGGTCCCCTGTTTGACACAAGTACAACACTGGGAGCAAGAGGAGATAACACAAGGAACCTAAACCTTTAGAGAAGGGGAGATTAACAGTTGCAAGTTAGAGAAAAAAATATACTAAAGAAAAACACAGTGGGTTGGACCATAGCTAAGCCTCCCTTTTTGACTGGCAAAATGGTGATATTGCTATTGATCAGGTTTAACTGACTTCCCCAAAGAACCTGGAAAAAAATGCATATGACAGTAACTTCCAGAGAGTTTGGGACAGGAAAAATATAGCTGGCATATATAAAGAGTGGTAATAAAAAAGTTTTTATTGGCACGGTGGTGCTGAGGCACTGGATGCCACACTTCACGTTACACCGGCGACCCAGATTCATGAATGGACCCGGGCCATCGGGGGTCAGATGAGGGGGAGGATTGAGCATCCCAATGGATGCTCTTCTCCTTCATGGGTGGGTTACCGGGTAGCACAAAGCACACGTAGCTCCTCTGCCTGTGGAAACACAGGCAGTAGGGGCACGTGGCTCTCCGGAGTTGGGGGAGGGAGGACACTGTTGGGCGCTTGACGAATTCATGCATCAGCACATTGTTTGTCTAGATGAATGTTCTCTGTGCCAGCATCCTCAGAGGATAGGGAAAAAATGGGGGAAATATGAATGCACCTCCGGCTGTAACGAGCACTATGGGAGGGAGATACACAGGGAGATCCTGGTGGCAGGACCTGGCAGATGGAGTGGGAGAGGGTACGAGACCCCCTCTGAAGTCGAGAAGCCAGGCAAAATATATACATAAAAAAAGGTTTTAATCATGTAACCCCTTTTCTTTTTACTCATTTGCCATTTTTTGTAGTGATCAGTTTTTATTTTACTGCGTGCAATACAGTTTTGCCAGTTTAAGACTGCAAGGTCACCATCTCCAAACTTCAATCCCAATATGATAGTAGAGTCAGATGTCATTAAAGTTCCTGCCACAGTGGACTACACACAACAACCCCTTTTCAGCTGCCCACCCACACTTTCACCCAAATTATAAAAAAAGATATGATTAATAGGGCTTTCTGATTGGCTGTTAACATTATATCAGACCTTATATTAATCTTTTATTAACACTCTTCCTTTTTATGTTTGCTTGCACGCATGTGCAAGAAACATTATGTGGCAGCTTAGGAGAGAAGCGGGTGATGGAGGCGCGGCAGTGTTACAGCCAACAGAGGCACTGCATTTGGGGGCTTGGCAGTGGTGGACCAATGGAGGCACACTGTGCTCATAACACTGGCTTCCAAAAGTGCCACCAACTTGTAACATTTTCGCTGCAGCAATCAGGGACCACCACATCATTGCAGCATCAGCCATTCGCTGCAATGAAGGAGTGACCTGTCATTGCTGGGTGGAACGTTGAGTACTGTAATATTGTTTGTGAACATGGCGGCAGCTTGCCTCCGTGTTCACACACAATATTACTCAGCCTCAACTGCCGAGGGGGTGCCCAATCCCCCTCAGCAGCATGTGCCCCCCTCACAACAGTGTTTGTTTGCCGAAGGAGGCCCCAATCCCCATCAGCTTGAGTCCCCATCCCAGTTCACGTTGCCAACGGGGGAGCCCACTCCCCATCGGCATTATGTCCCCCCTCCCAGTTTGATTTGCTGATGGGGGAGCCCACTCCCTAGTGGCATAATGTCCCCCACACAAAAACAGCAGATTTGTGCTGAGGGGTGTCCATCCCCTTGGCTCTTGTGTCCCCTTTTTGCCAACAGGGTGCCTAATCCCCATCGGCTACAGCTGCCCCCAAAAACTCATTGGCATACTTGGAGCCCACTCCAGCATGCCAAATGCCTCTGTAAAAAAAAAAAAAAAAAAAAAAAAAAAAGTCCTGCAATGTTTTTAACCTGTAAAAAGAAAACAGTCTCTCGTGATCTCCCTGCCCCCCTCCCACAACCTGCACCCACCCTCTGTGCACCCTGCCTCTACACACACCCCCCTCACCCCAAACTTACCTCCAGAGTCCAGCATGACGATCTGCGGTGGACCGGAAACAGGTCTGCATTCTTCAAAGCCAACCGCAAACTTAGGAAATGCCGGTAAGCTGCATAATGGCATAAATAGGAGTTTTTCAACTTTGATGCATATCTCAGGCATTTTTTTGAATTTTGGCACTAAATTTTCAACATAGGGTTCTTGGGACCCCCTCCTCATGAATTCAGCCACTATCATAGTGTTATTCTGTCCCAAAAGGTGATTTTGCAGTAACTGCACGGAATCACCTTTCAGGACCGATTAATGAAATGACAGTGCCAGTGTTCATGAGGTGGTCTCTCAAAAAGTCAATGTTGAAAATTTGGTGGGAATAATCCAGAAAATGACTGTTTTATGAGCATGCATTGCGCAGTTGCCACACACGCTCTTAACTTCGCAAGTCTGTAATATTTTCACTCCAGATTTTCAACATTAGCATTTTTCCACACCTTCTTATGAACAGTATAGCTGTCATTTTTCACATCCTGGCCGAAATGTGGTTTCGCACTTCAGGTGCCGAATAGTGCTGTCACTGTGGGAAATCAGTGTTCAGGATGCATGAAGAAAATCACAGTGACAATGTTCATGAGCAGAGGTCCTAAAATGTCTATGTTGAAAATTTTATGATGAAAGTCCATAAAATGAGCATGCTACGAACGTACATTGGGCAGTTTCCACGCACACCTGTAACCTCGCGAATTTGTAATATTTTCACTCTAGATTTTCAACATTGCCATTTTTCTGCACCTCCTTATGAATAGTACAGCTGTCATTTTTTACATCCTGGCTGAAATGTGTTTTCGCACTTTTGACGCAGAATAGCGGGGTCGCTGTGGGAAATCAGTGTTCAGGACAGATTAAAAAAAAAATCATAGTGACACTGTTCATTAGCAGAGGTCCTAAAATGCCTATGTTGAAAATTCTGTGACAAAAGTCCATAAAATGAGTGTTACGAGTGTGCGTTGAGCAGTTTTCACACACGCTCTTAACTTCACACGTGTAATATTTTCACTCCAAATTTTCAATATTGCCATGTTTCCACACCTCCTAATGAACAGTACAGCTGTCATTTTTCACATCCTGGCCGACATGTGTTTTCATATTTATTTATTTATTTATTTGCTTTTGGTAACCAGGTAAGTGCACTAGGCATAAAAATGCCTATTTTCAGGCATGACCTGGGAGGATACAAGGGGAAACACATGAGTATACATGTGACGCAGCAGATGAGATATGATATGTAACATAGAGAGGAGGAGGATCACATACAATAAACTGTAGGCATGGAGAAACATTCTTCTAAACATTCTTCAGCATGATTACAAACAATACAGTTTTGACAGTCAAAAGAAAAGCAAGAAGTGCAAAAAAAAAAGTGAGAAACTGACATTTTAAGCATCTACAATATCTTGTGACGCAGAGTAACGTGGTCACTGTGGGAAATCAGGGTTCGGGACACATTAAGAAAATCACAGTGACAATGTTCATTAGCAGAGGTCCTCAAATGCCTATTTTGAAAATTTGGTGCTGAATGTCCATAATATGACTGTGTTACGAGCGTACATTGCGCAGTTTCCATGCACGCTTGTAACTCTGCACATTTGTAATATTTTCACTCCAGATTTTCAACATTGCCATTTTTCTATACCTCCTTATGAACAGTACAGCTGTCATTTTTCACATCCTGGACAAAATGTGCTTTCTCACTTCTGGCGCAGAATAGCGGGTCGCTGTGGGAAATCAGTGTTTGGGACACATTACGAAAATCACAGTGACACTGTTCACGAGCAGAGGTCCTACAATGGCTATGTTGAAAATTTGGAGACGAAAGTCCATAAAATGACTGTGTTATGCGCATGCGTTGAGTGGTTTCCATGTGTGCTTGGACTTGCAAGCATTTTTAATATTCCCACTACAGATTTTCAGAATTGCCATCTGTTCACACCTCCATATGGATGGTACAGCTGTTATTCTTCACATCCTGCCCAATCTATGTTTTCGTACATGTGGCGCATATTGCATGGTCACTGTTGGAACTCAAAGTTCTGGACAGATTGACACAAAATCACATTGCCACTCTTCATGAGAAGAGGTCCCAAATGCTTTCATGAGATGGGGTCACAAAAAGGCTATGTTGAAAATTTGTAGTGCAAATACCAACAAATACCTGGGGCATTAGGGTTTGTAACCATAACGTCCCAACCTATACACACTGACAGGCATTGGGGTGCACCTTTGCATTGCTGACTGTACTGCTCATGTCATCCCCCCTGCCCCCCCCCCAGTGACAGGCACTGAGGTGTACCTTGGACTCTTTGGCCCCAGACTTCACTCCATTTTCCTATGCTGCACCCATCTCAGTGCATGTCCTTATGGAATGGGGTGACTGTAAAGCCAAACACCCCAAGGCATACCTCAACATCTGTCAGTGTCTGCAGAATGGGGTGAAGTGACATGGCATGACTGTCATGGGCAATGATCCAAACACTTACCCCAATGCATGTCCATCTCTACAAGATGGAGGTGGAGTTGGCATGAAGTTCAATACTTTACTGCCATTCCTATTCTACATCTAACTCCTGCATTTCCAATGCTAATACCAGCAATCAAACATTTGGCATTGACAAATGCTTATTTGTAATTAGCTACTTATTAAAAATGTTCAACATACAAAGATCAACAACTAACACAAACACATTCATGGAATATAATATCAATAACAGTTTCTAAACAGAACTCATAAGAGATGAAAAAGTATAACTTGTGAAACTTTGTAGATTTAAAATAACTTAAAACAGGCTTCAGATGCATAGATCTTAAGAGGACTAAGAGCATCTGTCCAGCATATGAACAAGTGCAGTCCAGCGAGAGAACATTACAAAGGGGGCTACTTATGTGCTTTTCCATAGCAGAATTGTATGCAAGAGACCAATCACCTTGACCTGGCCTTTCTTGCAACATGCTCGCCTTTACCAGTCCCCCCCCCCATAGGTAACGAACAGCTGGCTGTTGTCAGAGCTGATATCTTTTGTTCTGTCAAGATAGTAACTGAGAGCTCTCTGGATATCCAAACAGTGCAATTTGTGTTCATCTGGACTCGAATGGGCAGGAAAAAGTACAAGTAGAGTAACTGTTTGGTTAATGTGGAATTCTGACACCACTTTAGGGAGGAATTTCCTGTTTGTCTACAGGACAACATTGTCCTGCATGATGATGTAGTTAGGCTCTGTGCACAGGGTCTGGAGTTCATTGAATCTTCTGGCAGTGGTCAGAGCTATAGTATGAGGAAGAGTGTGCTCCATGTCACAAACTTGAGGTCCACAGAGGACATGGTCTCGAAGGGGGCATGCACTAGCTGTGTCTAGCATACATTTAGGTCTGAGGGGAGAACAGTTCCCCAACTGCAGGTTGTAGGTAAAGGAGACCTTTAAAGAATCCTTGAACACCAGGTGTGCGTGGCTAGAGATTTTAGCTTCCCTGCAGATAGGAAGGCTGATACTGCTGCCAGGAGGACGTTCAGTGATGAAGTCCTCAAACCACTTGTGTGCAGATTTTCGAAGTAATCCAGAACACCTTCCAGGGAAGATACTCCATTATCTGAGCACTAAATTGAAAATCTTTTCCACTTTGAGGAACAGGAGTTTCTTACGGTAAATATTCAGTACTGTACTTGACAGGTTCATGCTAGAGTATTCTAGGTCTTCCAGAACCAGACTTTTAGCCTCAGTGTTCTGAGGTTTGGAAATTGTACCCTGACTTGAGACAGAGTCAGATGGTCATGTCTCATGGGTAGAGAGACGGGATTCCTGTCTGACAGGGGCAGTAAAAGAGAGAAGCATGGATGTTTCACCCAATTTGGTACCACCAGAATCATTGTTGTTGATTCCTTCCTCAATTTCCAGAGTACTCTGTGAATTAAAGGGAATGGAGGGAATGCATAGAGGAACTTTCCCTCCCAATTGAGAGTCGGAGCATCCTGGGGTAGGATACCCCTGTGAGGTGGCCTGCAGCAGAACAGTGATAATTTGTGATTGTCCCATGAAGCAAACAAGTCCACTTCTAGTATGCCCCATCTCCTGAATAAAGTCCGAACCATCTGGTGGCCTGGTGACCATTCATGGTTACTCTGACTTATCCTGCTTAGTGAATCTATCAGGACATTGTCCTTCCCTGTTAGAACAACAACAGTGATTTCTGTCTTTAGTGAATATACCAGATTTCAGATCCTCATTGTCGCTATGTATAGTTTTGTGAATCTGGTACCACCTAGCTTGTTTATGTAGCACACAATGGTGCCATTGTCTGTTCTGATCAGAACTTCCTGGTCTTGGACCAGGTTTGAGAAGTGCTGTAGAGACAGAAGGAGTAAAGCCCAGAGTTCCAGCAGGTTTATGTGCTCCTGCTGCTCTTTTTATTTATTAGGTTGATCATCCAGATGCTCTCCCCATCCTAGTAAGAAGGCATCTGTTGTCAGATTAAGTGCTGTGGACATTTTTAAGAATGGGATTCTTTCCCTGAGATTGTCCACTTCCTTCCACATACTACATCCTTAAAGAGCACCTTTCATGATGGTCCAGAAAGTTACATCTTGTAGTCATTATATGCAGTACTAGACCTCAAAGGATGTGTGCATTTGTTAGTTTTGGTCAAGGTTTACTCTGCCTTCCATCACTTGGATTTGTTTTTGAGCCCTGCTGCACTTGCCTTTGCTGTTCAGCTGCTTGGCTGCTGGCTCCCGAAGGCATCACTGTAGGGCAGAAGAGTGACTCACACTGTGTAGTACAGTGCAGGCACAGCAATTTTGCAAGGGAAAACTACCAGTACTCAATGTACATACTATGTTCTCCCTTCCCCAATACACCCTGTTAGCAATGCATTAATCCAAAATGCAAATGCCTTGTCCGTATGTTTTTTTTTTTTTTTTTTTTTTTTGTAAAATTGACTTTCTTCTGCCTCGGTAACAAAGCATGAGGATTGAGAGAAAATAAAGTTGCTGTCAGCATCTTTCCCAGACCTTTGACTTTCATGCAAAAATTATCCCATTTTGTGAAAGACAGGACATGAAACTTACAAGAACAGGAGGCTGAGTTTCAACTGCTAGGAAAAGGCATCTTATAAAACTGAGCAATATTTTGTTGAGAGATAGAGATTGAGATTTAGAGTTCCATTCCCAGTTCTTTTGACTTTCATGCATATATTACCCCTTCTTGCACTGATTCTGGAATTGCATTTCATTCATTTTGCAGAATGCAAAACTAACTACACAGGATAGTAATGCAATACAATTTCAGAATCAATGCAAAATAAATGATGTCATAAAGTCAAAGAACAAAGGAAAATGCTCTTCTTACTAGGACTTCCATGACTGGTACTAGCTGGCTCGGTGCATTTGACTTTTAATGCCAATGCTTTCATAAGTGGTATTTCATCTCTCACCTGTAAGCAGGCCCAGGCACCACAGAGACTGCTACTGACATGTGCTCTAGCAGCTGCAAGAAGTCACTTGCTGTCCTTCGCTCACCTGAATTGTAAGATTTTACATAGGACAATGGACACTGCATTCTTGCCTGTGGCAAGAATGCTTTCTCCTGAGTAGTATCCAACTGTGCTCCTATGAAGACCAGCACTTGACTGGGTTCCAGCTGGGACTTTTCTGTATTTAAAAGGAAGCCCAGACTTATCAGTGTGTTTCTCGGCATTGCAATGGAGCACTGTGTCTCCTGTTCTATCCTGCCTTTGACAAGCCAGTCATCCAGGTAAGGATACATTGTTATTCCTATTCTTCTCAGGGATGGAGCAACTACTCTAGGCATGCTATAAGCATTCTTGGAGCTGAGGTTAGGCCAAAAGGGAGCATTGCAAACTGATACTGCTCTTTTCCTAATCTGAATCTTAGGTATTTTCTGTGGGAATGTCTCACAGGGATATGGAACTACATGTCTTTCAGATACAGTGATCCTAGCCACTCCCCTTTCTGCAGGGATGGTGTAACTGTTCCTAGTGCTACTATTTATTTTTTTTTTTGTGAACTCTGTTTTTGCTCCAGAGGTCCAGGGCATCCTTCCAGATTACCCATTCAACTAGCTGCTGCTACTTCCAGCCTGAAACCTCCTCCATCAGCCTCCCTCCCAACCCCACAGTACGTCCAGCTCCCTGGATCACCCCCTGGCAGAGGGCCCAGATCACCCCCTGGGATAGGACCCACCATCCCTTGGCAGCCTTTCTGAAATTAGAGGGATGGCCGTGAGATTGAACCAGGCCATGGGACATCCGATGAGAGCAGGTCCAGCAGCAGGATGTGGCAGGTCTCTGGGGTCTCCATCATCTCCACTGGATCTCCAGGGTATTTCCTTGGTTACTCCCTTCAGAGTGTGGATGTGCCATGACATCCGAGCACTAATGTGCTGAGGTCTGCCACTGCTCTGCCCTACTTGTATCGGCACCGCTTGTGCTGGGTCCCCCTCTCAATCAGAGGCCACTAGAGAGTGATCTGAGCCCGGTGCCCACCCAGAGAGAGGAGAGCAGTCCTCCAGATGCTCAATGCCCTCCTCCCTCCCTGCTGATCCTCGATGACCTGAGTCCATTCCAGAACCCTGGTTGCTGGCATGGATCGGTGTGGCATCCAGAGCCTCAACCCTCAGCGCCACCAGGTCAGCTTGTGTTACCATTATGAATTTTTTCCTTTTCTGTGTCCCTGATAAGGATCATAAATTCAGAATGGGCTGCCAATCCCTATGTTTCTGTCTTTTGAGAAAATACCTAAAGAAGTGGCCTCTTCCCAGCTGTGAAGGAGGAACCTTATCAATGACCTTTATCCTTAGCAATTTCTTTACCTTCAGCTGTGACATGATTTTTTCCTGAGGTTACAGTAAAGGAAAAGCCTTTTTGCTTTTAGTTTTGGAAGGCCTGTGACCTGTAGGACTAAACCCTGATTCACCACTTCCAGCCCCCATTTGTCGGTGGTGATGGTTTTCCACTCCTGGAAGTAATGAGTCAGGTGGCCTCTAGCTGGTAAGGGTTCTATGGTAGCCTGCATAGAGTCATGGATTTTGTTTTTCTTGTCGCTTATGAGTCATCCTCTGAGGAGGGTACTTATAGTAGGAGTAAGGCCTTTGGTAGTAGGCCCTGCCCCTTCCTTCCCTTCCATATGGCCTGAAGGAAGTACATGCTGTCACATTCTGGGTAACATTTTTATAAGTTGTTTTTTGTTCATCATTCTTTTTTCATGTGGGTTTCTCTTTTATCTCCAAAGATGGATGGTCCTCCAGATGGGAAATCTGTAGCCTTTGTCATCGTATCCTCTGACAAGATGGTTACACTGAGCCAAGCAAACCTCCTCAGAGCTACTGCATGTGCTTGCACCCTTGAGGATCTGTCATTTGCATCCACAGCCATGTAGAACTGATATTTTGTGGCTTCTAGTGCATCTTTTGCATTTTCTGCTAGATCACTTCCAACCTCTTCATTTAGAAGTTACACTGTTCTCCAAATGGCTTTGTGGTACTATGCAGCGTATGCCATGTAAGCAGGCTGCCTTATCTGCAGGGTAGCTGAAGTGTACACTTTCCTTACCATGTAATCCAGCTTTATCAAATACTATTCTGGAGGCACGGAAGCTCATGACATCTTAGATTTTTCACATGCAGCTGCCTGTACAAACTTCCTTATGATCAAGGTGGGAATATAAAAATGCTACCTCCTGCTTCTCTGCTTGATATTTCTTTTTCACTTTTTTGTTAAAGAGGGAGTTTGGCTAAAATTTTTAGCATCAGTAAATTCAGAATTTGGATCAGCATACCCCCAGTCAGCCTCATGCCAAAAATGAGATCTCTAAGTTACTTTGTTTAAAAGTTACAAGTAATTTTGTAACCCTAAATTTAATGCCTGTTCAAAAAAGCCACTTTCAGTAAAGAGCTACTGATGGTGTCACAACCAAAACTCAGTCTATTCCTTCTTGCAAACTACCTTACAAGAATTATTTCTTGCACATTACATAAAACTGCAGTTGTATTAAACATCTGGAAAAGGAGAACTGACACTGGGGTGTCAGGGCATGCATTACCATAATGTGCATATGCAAGGTACAGTACTTAAGAATGTGACGGTGGGTGAAATACAGCAGCAAATATGGCTTTAGAATGACAAAAATATGTGCAATTTTTATAACAGTGCAGGGATGAGATTTCGAAATGTCACCAGACTGCAACTGTGGAACGCAGCAATGACACAATCTCAGAAAGTAGGTGGGACACGCAATTTTGGAAAGGGGCAGGGATGCTAAAATTCTTAATGTGGTGGTGTCAAATAGTTTTAGAATGTGGCAGAGATACACAGTTTTAAAATGCAGGAGACGCATAGTTGGGGAAGGTGGTAGGGATATACAATTCTGCAATAGGTCTTGGATAGATTAATTTGGCATGTGGTGCAGTGATGCAAAATTTCAAAATGTAATTGGTATGCTTGATTTCAGATTGTGGTGGCAACATTCAATTTCAGAATGTGGAGTGGACACGAAATCTCAGAAAGCAGAAGTTACACAATTTCAGAATTTGATAGCCACATGGGTACTGGCTGAAGACCAACTGAGGTGGTCTGCCAGTGTGTTTTCTACTCCCAGAACATGAACTGCCATGAGGTGAAGGTTGTGCTGGATAGCCAAACTCCAAATTCTCATTGCTTCCCTGCACAGAGGGTAGGAACAAGTTTCTCCTTGCTTGTTGATGTACCAGACCACACACATGTTGTCAATCTGGATGGATAGATGACTGGGAAGAATGGAGGAGTGCAGGGCCTGGAGGGCATGCAGGACTGCTCTGAGTTCGAGCACATTTATGTGCATCTTCTGCTTGAGCCTGGACCAGCTGCCCTGAGTCTTGTGAGACCCTAGATGGGCTCCCCAGCCCTCTCCTGAGGCAATTGTTGTCAATGTCTGGGAGGGGGGTTTGAGACTGAAGTAAACTCCCTGGCAAAGGTTCTCTTGCCCCATCCACCATTGCAAGCCCCGACCATGGGATTTTTTTTATTTTTTATTTATTTATTTTTATTTTTTTATTTTAGCTTTTGTTGACCGGGTAAGTGCACTAGACAAATCCTGCCTATTTTCAGGCACGACCCGGGGGGAGGGGGGTACAGATGAATGGCAACTGACCTTGAACCAGATTAAGATGTTGGATTGGAGACTAGAACCTCCTGGTCTAGGTTGTCCAGTGTTTGGTCCCATTGAGACCGAAGCATCCATTGAGAGATCCTCATATGGAGCCAAGCATGGGGGACTGTCGGAATAGCAGCTGTCATGAGCCCAAGGAGGCAAAGGACTGACCTGGCACCGACCCTTCTGCAACTGGACAGCAGACTTGCCTGAGTCTGGAGGGTGTCCAACGTTTTCAGAGGCAAAAAGGCCTTGCCGATGGTCATGTCCAGGATGGCCCCGATAAACTGGAGTCTTTGACAAGGGATCAAATGGGACTTGGCCTGGTTGATGGTGATACCCAGGCTGGTGAAAACCTGCATGGTGAAAGAAAGAGTGCAGAAGTTCCTCCCTGGATGGGGCTGCCAGGAACCAGTCATCCAGGTATGGGAATACCTGCACTCCCTGGGTACACAGGTGGGCTGCTACCACAGACAGGCATTTGGTAAATACTCGGGGGGGCTGAGGAAAGACCAAATGGGAGGGTCTTGAATTGGTAGTGGTCCCCCTGAAAACAAAACCGAAGGAATTTGTGGTGGGAAGGGTGGATGGGGATGTGCAGGTAGGCATCCTGCATATCCAAAGTGCACAACCACTGTCCCTGCTGAAGAAGCGGCAGAAGGATCTGCAAGGAGAGTATTCTGAAGTGTTTGTACTCCATGAACATGTTCAGAGACCTGAGGTCTAAAATAGGCCTTACATCTCCCGTCTTCTTTGGAACTAGGAGGAAATGGAAATAGTAACCTGTCCCCCAGAGATGGGTGGGAACTGGTTCTATCGCTGCCTTCAAGAGAAGGGAGGAGATTTCTTCCAGGACTAGAGGAAGATGTTCCGGGGAGTAAGACGACTTGGGCAGTGGTCTTCAGGGAGGTTTCTGAAGAAAGTCGATTGAGTGTCCTGCAGCGATCAGCTAAAGCACCCATGCATCTGATGTTATCCTCTCCCAACCCAGTAGATGGAAGGAGAATCTCTCTCCTACTGGCTCCTCTGAAGTGTCCACATGCTGTGGGAGAGGGGAGGAGTCGGGAGGTGTGAGGCAGTGCAGTGGCTGAGGCTCCCGTGGCTTTTTTGGGTGGGGGAGTCTTGGTTGCTGGAGGGGCCCAATGCTTGTTGGCCCGCTTGACCTGTGGTTTTGCCTTTGATCAAGTACGTCGATGAAAAGGGTGATGCTGTCCCTAAGGGGGTCTGTACAGAGAGTCCATGGACTTGAGTACAGTGACCTTCTCTTGCAGGTCAGTGATTATGTCCTTGACATCACTGCCAAACAGCACCAAACCCCTGAAGGGCGCATCCTGAACAGCGGATTGCACTTCAGGGATCAAACCTGACACCTGGAGTCAGGCGTGAGCTGCGTCCACTGCATCATAGGTGGCACGAAGCATGTGCCGACTGACTGAATGAGCAGAACAGACAAGGTCAACCACTTCCTGTTTTGTTTGAGACTCAGGAAGGAAGTCCAATTTAGATTCCACCTGACTGAGGATGGTCTTCTGGTAGTCCCCATATGTGCTGCATAGTTCATGGCCCTAATACCCTGGGCAGAAGATGCATAAACCTTCTTCCCATACAGGTCCAGAAGCCGGGACTCCTTGTCAGGTGAAGACAAGCCAAAATGTTTGGGGTTGGCAAAACGTGTTAGCAGCACTGATCACGACCGAGTCCACCTTGGGGTGTATATTCAAAGAATCTACTCCCTCGGGAGCCTGATATAGCTGATCTGCCTTCCTCAGAAGGGGGGCTAACGTGGGTGGATGTTTCCAAATAGTGGAAACAAGGTCTGCGTGAGGCTCTATCCAGGGTGGAATCAATGTAGGAGCGGTCTCGGGCAGATCCAAGTGGGCAGCGAGCTTCTTATGCTGTGGATCTGACTCCAGAGATTGCCACTGATGAACTTCCTGGATCTTTCTCAATAACTCCGAAAAGGAAGGATCCTCCTGAGGAGACTTCGGAGGAGTCCTTGGCCTGGGATGTTCTGGAGTACAAGGCTCATCATCCGGATCAGAGCATCCCCCTGAGTCTGAGTCAGAGGTCTCTGATGTAGAGGAGGAAGACTCCTCCCGACGCAGGGGAGGAACAGTCCCTTTGGGAAGTCTTCCGGGAAGCATATCCTCCCCACTCCTAGCACCTGAGGGTTCACCTCTGGTGTCGGGTAAGGGGAAGGGAGTATCCAGTCTCCGGCATACAAGATCCTGTGCAGGGTCCGGTGCCGGTAGATGACTCTCTAGCTGCCTGGTGGGCCAAGGCCAAGGTACAACTCACCAGGGAGGTAGAGTCTCCTTCAAATCCACCAGCAGCTGTGGTGGGAATGGCAGAGGAGGAGGAGGATGGGAAGGGGGATACAGATATTGGGGGTATCTGTATGGCGAGTATCCATAACCCGATGGGGGGAAGCCCAGCATTTGGTATTGAGGCACCGGGTACTGCGGCGTCGGATAAAGCAGTGTTGGGTACTGCAGCGTCGGATACTGCAGTACCAGGTAGGGCTGCACCAGATTAAGCGGTGTTGGATACCCAGGTGCCAGGGGCTCTGACGGAGCAGAGGGCCCTGGGAAAGGCTCAGCAGGTGGGCCAGATAAGGATAGCCCCACAGATGTTGGGCCTAGTGTTGGAGCGGCGTCCAGAAGAGGGACGTCGACTGGCGTTGGGTAGGCCGTCATTGGAGCCAGCGTCTGATGATTCAACATCAGGGGGTCTGGCCCTGTAGGAGGGAGCTCTGATATCAGCGTACCCAACTCCTCTGTGTTGACCGGGGATGGAGGGTTGAAATCTCTGGGGTCCAGAAGAGGAAATGCAGGAGCCTCAATGGACAATGGCAAGCATTGCTGGGAGCCTGGGACGTTGGACTGGTCAAAAGGGTCCAACGTAGGCTCTTTCACTTGGCAGTCATCGGAGGGGCCGACGTCCGGCTTATCAGCTGGATCCAGGTGGGCATCGGAGGAAACAGTGTCCAACTTATCAGAACCCTGTCCCGATGGAGGTCGCTCTGGGGATGCGGCCTTGTTGGGCATACGAGCAACCGTGCACCCTCCCGCAGGAGCCAGCGGCTTACCGGTCTTGTCCGGGCAGATGTCAGTGGCACCGGCATCTGACTTAGCAGACCTGCTCAACCCAGAAGGCCATTTGGCAGTGACCTTCTTGGGAGTAGAGGCCTCCTTTCCCCTGGAGGCACCCGAGGGGCCCGTGCATGAGCCTGATGGGAGGGGGTGACACTGTCTTGGACACCGCCAAGATGGTCATCAGGGAGCGGTCCCCTGGAGGGGACGTTACCTTGAGAACCATGACTCCAGCCAGAGTGGCGGAGGCTGGGGAGGTCGAGTCCCAGTCCTGGTGCTTGTCCTTCTTTTTCTTGTTGCCTTCGGGAGAAGTGGAAGCCTGCTTCAACTTCTTCAACTCCTTCTCCATGGAAGCCATCTTTTTCTTAAGAGTATGGGCCTCCAGGGACTGCTGCCTCCATTTTCGGGTGGCTGAATTGAACTTTTGGCAGTGCTGGCTCTTCTTCAAAGGGTGGTCCGGGCCTAAGCAGAAGAGGCACAGGGAATGTCCGTCCTTATGCGGCAGCTGGGAACTGCATGATTTGCACTTATTTTTATGAGATTCGGAAGGCGTCAGGGATGACATACATGGACGTTTGATGCAAAAAGGCAAAAACATCAGTCAAAAAGTTCAGTAAAACTAACCTATGGAAGACTGACAAGCAATTGAACTCTACCGTGAGGCACTTTCACAAGTCGACGGCGGGAAAGAACTGGAAGGTGGGCGTGGGGGACCACCCCTTTATACTGACATCACATGACATCGGTCACCTGATGTAGGGACAGTAGTCCGCCAGAGACCGCTAGCTAGAAATTTTTCCGTGGGGTCCTGACGCCTGCTGGGTCAGTCCTGTATGTAATTACCTACTGCAAGAGCCCTCTCGAAGTAAGATCCTAATTGTTGGTATGAGATTTATTGACAGGCTGACTAATTCTGCAATGTAGTACTTTTGACCAGACTCCCTATTTAATGCCAGGAGCTGAATTTAGATGCTCCAAAATGTTGCTAGTAGTTTTTTTTTAGGGATTTGTGAATGGGTACTGTGAGTCTTTTAGATGAGGTCAGTCCCAGCATACTCATACATTCTGATTCTTCTATATCCTCCTCAGTCTCAGTGAAGGGGATATCTCGAGTCTCAACCATAAGCCTTACAAAAGAGGAATATGAGGAAAAATCCTCATCGACTCTAAGTGGTGAATCAAAGTCATGTTCAGGGGTTGTCTATGGTTCTATCATTTGCCTTATAAAACACAAAAAAGGATGGTAAGGTTTGCAATGAAATTTAACGTACAGTGAAGCCCGCCAGGATAAAATGCAGCGTCACAGTTTCCTGCATGACAAAAGGGACTAATTATCATTGAAACTGCATTGTTTACTGCAGTAACTCTACTGCAGCATGCTGCAGAATTGGGTACAATCCTGGCGAGCTTCATTGTACACACACTGAAAATTGGGCACTCACTACCTTATTTTGGAATGATGCCACAGGATGAAGTAATTATTTCAACAAAAGCTTAAAATGTCATTTTACTGTGCAAATCATGCAGAAGGTGCTAGAACATCAATCTCCATCAGTTGCCATCTGGTTACAGAAGTCCACCTCATGCCTAACACATTTTGGATCTTAATGATCCTTTCTGAAACAGGATCATTAAGAACTGAAATGCGTTAGCCATGAGGTGGGTTTCTGTCATTAGATGTTAACTGACGGAGACTGAAGTTCTGGGGTATACCCATCCAACAGCAACAGTTCAACAGCGAGGTCCCCCACAGTGACTACATCGCCATGCCACTGTAGAGGACCTGCTGGAACCAGGCACTGTCTGTCGGGGGTCCTGCACCCCCCCGAATCAGCTCCAACTCGGAGTTGATAATCCTTAGTGGGGGGTGTGGGGAGAGCATCCCCCTGTGTGGGGGGTTTGGGGGTGAAGCCCCCCAAAGAAAACACTGCCTGTGCTGAGAAACCGGCAACTGACTGCTAAATGCAGTCAACCTGCCGGTTTCGCTGTCGGGGCGTTCAACGAGAAATTTATCGAACACCCATTGTGGATCCAAGTTCTGGCACCTTTTGCATGATTTGCACAATAAAGTGCATTTTCAGCTTTTATTGAAATTACGACTATGTCCTGTAGTGTCATTCCAAAATAAGGTGCTGAGTGCCGAGTTTTTTGTGCGTGTATTCTATCAGTTCCCCTTCATCCTCTTCATCTTCCTCCAGATCAGGTTCCAAAAATACCCAAGGCTGGAAAGGGGACAAGAATAGTGGCAAGATTATATTATGGCTCGGAAGGTCTGGAAAAAATGTCACATTTTTTATTATGTCCTCTGCTGAGGGCATAGGTCTCTGTTTGACTGCTAGCTCCTGGTCCCTTCTGGGAGAATGTGCAGCCAGATGCTTTTCTTTTAGTTTTTTCTTAGCTGGTGTTGATGACATCAGAGCATCTGCTTTTTCCATTTTGCCATCCTTAGCATCAGGGTTGCCCCTATCAGACACCCTGGGCTCTTTCTCTGAGCTGGACAATGGCTTGGCAGCTTTTTCTGTCTCTTTGATCAGAGACTGCTCTGTCACCTTAGATTTTGTTTGTGAGGCACTTCAAGATGTGTGCTTTCTCCCATCTGTGGTGCTTCCCTCCATTTTTCTTTTGGAAGAGCTGGTAGGGGACTCAGTAGTAAACTGTGACTTTCTTGAGTTTTGCCCTTGTCTTTTGTGTTTTAGGGCAAAAAAGTATACACAGATCACTGTTTAATTAGTCATGGTCAGGGTCCAAACAAAACACAGGTTGTGGCAGTCTGTCTTTGCCAAGATCGTGTGACTTGATTCACAATTTTTAAATCCTGTAGATACTGTACTTTTCTTTGGTCTTTCAGTCATATCAATCAACTTAAGATTTAGTCAAAAAGTATCGCCTATACCTTACAGAATAAACTTCACAGACTGCTAAATAAAAGCTTTAAAATAAGTGATCATTTTAATATTTTTATCCAAAAAACAGTTACCGCATTAACCTGGAACCACAAAATTTGCTATTCTCTGGTTCCAGGGAAGCGACCGGGAATTGAAGAATACCACTAAAATAAAAAAGTTAGGTAAAACTAACCTATCTAACTAATGAAAATATCAAGAACTAAATAGAAATAACAACAGGAGTTTTTACAAAGAAAAATAAATAAAGGATTTAGCCGATGGACTTGGAGGGGTCTCCAAAGTGACAGTTCTCTTCAGCGGAGAAAACAAACCTGATGTTAGAACACTGGAGGGAGCACCAGCACACAGCAACATTTGAACAGAGTTCTAATTCCTCAGCACCATTCTAAACTCTGAAGCAACATCTCAGAGTAGAGTTGATGCATTTTCTACATGGCATCACTATTGGACTCATGTTAGAATAACGTGTTACACTGAAAACACCATACCTTGAAAAGATATTCAAAATTTCCAGATAATCAATTGAGTGGAAACAAATGGCATTTATTTAATCGGAACCTGTGAAACTAGATTGTGGAAGCTTTAATTGGAATCTCGTGGGGGGGGGGCAGAATGGATGACCAAATATTGTTTTAGAAGTCCAGTGTATGCAAATTAGTGTGTGACAGTCTTTCATAACTAACTCTGAGTGATATATCTGTACTCCATTCCTGACAGGAGGTGGAGCCGTGCTCTCAAATCACCCAGAATGATATTCTTGGTTGTTTTAATTGCAGTCATTAACCATACTAGGTAAGAGGTTCCCAGACTTCTATGGAACATCTCTGAGTATGCAGCCATGGGGTCTGATAAATTGGAGCCTAAGCTCCTAAAATTAGCTGCCCCGTACATAGCAGCCCCCCCAGCAAAGATTTTCACTCTCTCTTTGTGTCAGGGCTCCATCCAGGACATCTTCAAAATAGCCAGAGTTACCCCTGTACTCAACAAGGGTGATCCGCTTAACCCTTCTTACTACAGACCTATTGCCTTACTATCCGCACTCAGCAAAATTCTAGAGAAACTGGTTGCCCTCCAAACTACTGACTTCCTTCTGAAAAATGACCTCCTAACTGATGCTCAGCATGGTTTCCAGAAGGGACACAGTATCACTACTGCCCTGCTCAAACTCACGTCTGACACCCTAGTGGCCGTGGATTCTGGCTGGCTCACGGGTTCCATTTTCATAGATATGACCAAAGAATTTGATCTTGTAGAACACTCCATCTTCATTGCCACTCTAGTCTCACTAGGTTTCTCATCAAATGTTGTGAACTGGTTTAATAGCTACCTGACTGATAGGTCTCAATATGTGCAATTCAAATCTGCCCTCTCTGACAAGGTCATCATCAATATCGGTGTACCTCAAGGGTCCATCTTGGGTCCACTACCTTTCTCAATTTTTATAAACAACATCACCTCCAATCTCCTAAAGACCTCCTCTCTATCATATGCAGATGACATTGTATTGTATACCAGTTCAAACAGTATAGAGAACATAAACTCTCGACTTTCCATTGACTTTCAGCTTATTTAACAGTGGCTAGTAAGTCACAAACTTATTCTAAATAACACTAAGAGCCCAGCTATGCTATTTGGGTGCAAGCTCAAACTCAAACACTCCCAAGATCATTTCAATGTCTCCTCCTTGGATGGCTCTTCAGTTGGGGTGGTTAACTCCTTCAAATATTTAGGGGTCACCCTTGACCCATCACTGAGTTTTGACCTGCATATTCAATCTTCCTGTAAGCAGGTAAACTCTAAACTAGGCATCGCCTATTGTATGGGCAATGCACTCACCCCCTCAGCCAGGCTGGCTATTGCCCATGGGATATTACTCCCCTCGCTTACCTATGGGGTTGCCGCTTATGTCTCTGCATGCAACTCAAGTCTACAAAAGTGGGATGTTACCTATAATAATAATATATGTCTTTTTACTTCCTTTTCCCCCTGGCTAAAACATCACTGTCTCCTCTACTCAGATCTGGTCTGGCTTCCCCAAGAGCTTATGTATTATGCTCTTAGATCCATTACTGATAACATCATCAGCTCCATACACCAAAACCCCTCGCCAATCTCTTTCTCCACCAGAAAACTAACTATGCCTTACACTCTGCTGACCAGGCCCCTATTCTAATTCCAAGACACAGCACTTCCAAAGGTGGTCATGCCTTTTTCTGTCATGCTCCCCTCTTCTGGAAAACACTCCCACTAACCTTATATCAATCCGCTTCCCATATCTCCTTCAAAAGATAACTATGCCACTATCTCTTCTCTTCCTATGTTTGCTCCTGTTTTAAACCACCCTAGCCCTCACTTTCCCTCTTCCGACCCTTCTCCTCTGTTTATCCATTGCCCCCGGTGCCCACTCCAACAAGGAGCACTTTTTTCTTTTCTTTTCTTTTCCCTCCCATTTCCCACTGCCAACCTGTCTCCTACTTTACTACTACCTGTTCTCTTTGCGCTCTATTCCTCGTCCCTTGTATACTGCTCACTCACTCCAAAAATGACCTGATTGTATTTTGTTACATGCTTAACCTAAATGATGTATTGTTTCTGTCAGTTTTCTGCTGTTAACTTACTCAAAACACTTACTAGTCACTTGTAGTATTGTTCTAAAATGTTTTTCCTGTAGTTTGTCTCCGTACCCTCCCGGGTCGTGCCTGAAAATAGTCTTGTCGGCTAGTGCACCTACCCGGTAAACAAAAACTAAATAAAAAAAATACTGTACTGTAACTTTTCATGCTAAGTAAATAATGATAATCTTGAAAAATACTCAGGATAATTAACTTCAGCCATGCAGTTATGGGCTTGGCAATGATCAGTTGGCAGGCCTCGACATCATACCAAAATGTGTTAACAATGGCGGAGCCCCACAAAATGTGATTAATAGTGCCATACCTAGATGTCAGTCTCTAACAATTGTCTGAGTTAGAGAACCTTCATTTAACCAATTTAGTCGGTCACACCTGGAAACAAGCGTTGGCTCAGTGTGCCTTTCCCAGTTACCAGTGTTCAAATAGAATAAAAAAAATTAAATTAAGATAACTTGTGTTGTAGAAAAGAAAAAGGCATAAAAGTCAGTTACACTATGTCCTTGTTAGATATATAAATACTAAAATTAAATTCATAATCATATTGGGGATAGTCACTAATACACAGCTAGAAAGCTTCTGTCACAGAACAGGCAGAGAACATGAAGAAGGAGCTGCTGTTATAACGATACTTCTCTACTGGGACTAAAGAACTAGAACTGTACTACTGGGACCTTCAATTTAGGGTAAAACCAAAAACACACAAAAAAAGAGTTAATGTGTTTTTTCCGAGTTGGCTGAAGTGAATAGTTATCTGTGCAGTTATCTAGGTGTTTGTCTCAGTTGGCTGAAGGGAATTGTTATCTGTGCAATTAACTAGGTGTAGAAAGAGCTATAAAGTAGGGGGAGTGGCTTAGCTAGAAGGAAGCCATGTTAAAGCCAAATTTAAAATCTGCCCTAGATAGCTTCTGTCAGAGAACAGCAAGAGGAAGGAGCTGCTGTTATAACTATACTTCTCTACAGGGACTATATTGCCCTACTTCCCTCTCCTCCACCCTCCCCCCACACTGAGCCAGTTCTACTTTTATAGGCACAGGATTTGACTGACAACAGGAACTTCCTGTTTCGGAGGAGGAAGTAAGTGATCACAGAGCCACAAAAGACTCACCATCCTAGAAGTAAAAAAGTAGCTCTCCATCCCCCCCAGCTGCTGGAGGTCTGACTCTGAGCAAGTAAGGAGACTACTGAGAAATATAGGAACTTCTTATCTGAAAACAGGAAGATCAGGAGCTTAAAGGACACAGAGGTAGTAAGTAGGGAGAAAAAAAATACTAACATACTAATTGCCAGCAGATTAGTCCTTACAGTCTATCGAGTCTGCTCGAACCTCAGATCCCTAGTTGGGTGCCGAGGCCCTCCCCCCCTTGTGTTCCAGAAACCCCTGTCATCCATCCCCACCCCCCTGGGCCAGGCTACCATCTGGTACATCTGCTTTCTGTGTCTGTCCCACCCTTTCTTGAAGCCCTCCACTGTGGATCTCTGAACCAGCTCACCAGGCAGCGCATTCCAAGGGTCCACCACCCTCTCAGTGGAAAAACATCCTCCTCTTCCCCCCTCACCCTTCCACCTTCCAACGTCAAACCATACCCTCTGGTGATACCTTCCTGCTTTATTCTTAAGATCCCCTCCATGTTTACCCTATTTATTCCCTTGAGGTACTTGAAGACCTCAATCATGTCCCCCTCTCCTCCTCCAATGAAAACAGGCAGAGCTCCTCAAGTATGTCCTCATACATCAAATCCCCTAGTCCTCGTATCATCTTAGTTGCCCTCCTCTGTACCCTCTCCAGGAGCTGTATGTCCCTCTTCAGATGTGGGCTCCAGTACTGTACACAGTACTCAAGGTGTGGTCTAACCAGTCCATTGTACCGCGGCAGAATCACTTCCCTGCTCCTAGAGATGATCCCCTTTATGATGCATTCCAACAACCTGTTTGCCTTGCTAGCCACTCTCCTGCACTGCTCAGAGTTATTAATACATGCATCCACCATGACCCCTAGATCTTTTTCTCCTGTTGAGGCCTCCAGCGCCTCCCCTCCCGGGTGTACCTGTGTTTAGGGTTTCACCGCCCAAGATGTAACACCTTGTACTTGGTGATATTGAAATTTAATTTCCATGCATGAGCCTCCCTTTCCAGGGTGTCCAGGTCCCCTTGCAGGGCCAACCTCCCCTTCCCCCCTCAACTACTGCTCCCAAAAAAATAAATAAACAGAGGAAAGAGTAAGTATCCAAAACAACAGTTAAGGGGCCAGAAATAAGACATGATGGCAGTGGTGCAGTGCAGTGGCTGTGGAGCAGCAGTCTTCTGGGAGACATTCTGGAGTATGCGGTGTTGTCCCATCTGCAGGCACCTCTCTGGGCTGAGGGAGAAGGTTGCTCATCTCCAGGCTGAGTTGGCCAGGATTTGGGGGACCTCCTCTTCCACCCAGAGACCACTGCTGTTGGATGTGGCTGCAGCAAAGGTGCTCCAGTTAAAATGCCATTGCCTCAGAGGTTGCCAAGAAAGAGGAGAGGTTGGACCACAGTGGGCTCAGGGAGGGTGAGGATGGTGGAACAGAGGTGCATCCCTCCAGTTATACTGCTCCACAATTCATATGCTGTTCTAGCAAAGTGTGGTTCCTCTATGGAGGCACCTGCAGTGAAGACCAAGGAGGATGCTGGGAACCTCCACAAAGGAGACCCACAGGAGAGTGGCATGGGACTCCACAGAGGAAGGAAACAACTCCTGCTGAGGGACTCCATTGTTAGGAGGGTAGAACTGAAGGAGGAAGAGGAGAGGGAGGTAAGGTGCCTACCTCACGCCATGGCTTGGAGGGACAGGGAGCGAATCCTCAGGATTGCTGAAGCAGCTGCAAAGGGGAGGGAGCTGGATGTCACTGTCCACCAAGGGACAAATGACCTGGCTGAGAAAGGGATCAGAGCAGTGCAGGAAGAGTTTGTGGAGTTTGGGAGGGGCCTTTGACAAGTAGTACGCACAGTAACCTTCTCGGAGGTGCTGTCTGTCTATGGCAAGGGTGAGGCTAGGGTGCTCCACACCATGGAATTTAATCAGTGGTTGAAAAACTGGTGCGGAGCTCAGGGGTTTGGTTTCATTGGGGCTGGGGGTCCACCAGGACTGATGCAAGCCTATACTGTCACGATGGTCTGCATCTGTCCAGGAGGGGAACCAGGATCCCAGGTGATGGGTTTAAATACTTCATTGGCAAGCATTTAAACTAGACAAGGGGGGAGGCACTGGAAAGGAGCAGGGAAATCCAAGCTCCCCCCAAAATAAATCAGGGTAGTAAGTGAGGTAAACACCAAGATAGAGACATCGATAGGGAGAAGGGCAGGGGTAAATGGAGAAAATTACAATGGCAATAAGAACAGGAATGGGGCAAAAAGGGGTAATGCCATCAAGAATTGTAGAGTAATGATTACCAATGCCCATAGTCTGGGCAACAAGCTCCCTGAACTGGTGGCCTTGATGAAAGAGGGATGCCTTGATACCGTGGCAGTCACAGAAACATGGTACACAGAGAACCATGACTGGGATGTTAACATACCAGAGTACACAACCTACAGGAGAGACAGGGAGGGGAGAAGAGGGGCAGGAGTAGCTCTCTATGGAAGGAAAGGGATAAAAGCAATGGAACAAAAGAGTAAACCGTGAGGAGAGGAGGCACTGTGGGTCACCTTGGAGACTGGAAATGGCACCACAATCCACACAGCGGTTGTATACAGGCCCCCATCTCGGTGGGGGGGAATGGATAAGCATATTGTAGAAGGCATTCTTAGGATGGCAGAGAAAGGGGAGATACTGTTGATGGGGGACCTGAATATGCCAGATGCTAACTGGAGCACCTTTGCTGCAGCCACATCCAAGAGCAGGGCCACTCTCTATGCCCTACAGGGGGCATAACTCAGGCAGCTAGTTTTGGAACCCACTCATGAGGGAGCAGTCTTAGACCTCATACTCTCAAATGGGGACAGTGAGAGGATCTCAGATCTAGAAGTGGGTTGCCATCTGGGAACAAGTGACCACCAAACAGTGTGGTTCATGATAAACTCCGCTACAGAGTCAAGCCATACAAAAGTGAGAGTACTGGACTTCAGGAGTGCTGACTTTGGCAAGATGGGAGAGTGCCTTAGAAAAGCACTAGCAAACAGGCAAGAAGGAGGGGGTGGAGCAACAATGGGGAAACATCAAAACTGCCATCACAGAGGAAACTAGCCTTTGTGTGAAACAAACAAATCAAAATGAAAGAAAAAGCTATTATGGTTCGCAAAAGTGGTGGCGGGGAAGGTTACGGAGAAAAAGATAGTATTTAGGAAGTATAAGGAAACACAGACGGAGCAGGACACAGAACTGTACCAGTTAAGGCAGAAGGAAGCTGGGAGGGAAGTCATATTAGCAAAGGCCCTAATGAAGGAAAAGATAGCCAATTTGCTTAAGAAGGGGGATAAAACCTTTTATAGGTACATCAGGGAGGGTAGAAAGGCAAAGGGAGGGATAGTGAGGCAGAATAGAATGGACAGTGGGTGAGCAGAGAGGGACAGTGAAAAAGCAGGGATACTGAATGGATACTTCTGCTCAATATTCACAAAAGAGGAGGAGGGGGAGGTACCTATTCCAATTAACAGAAGCACTCTGGATAGAGGGGTTGATCTCAGTCCTTTCACAGAAGTAAAGGTTCTTAAAGAACTCCTAAAACTGAAGGTGGACAAAGCAATGGGGCCTGATGGGATTCACCCCAGAATTCTAAAAGAATTAAGGGGAGAACTAGTGACACCACTGACTACAATTTTTTTATGGGAGGATGGTGTGGTACCTGAGGACTGGAGGAAGGCAGATGTGATTCCCCTTCACAAAAGTGGGAGCAAGACAGAGGCAGGAAACTACAGACCTGTCAGTTTGACCTCTGTGCTAGAGAAAGTGATGGAATCACTTTTGAAGGAAAGAATTGTTGAGTACCTAGAGGCCAGTGGGGCACAGGACCCAAGGTAGCATGGGTTTACAGTGGGAAGGTCATGTCAGATGAATCTAATCGATTTCTTTGACTGGGTGACCAAAGTAGTAGACCATGGAGGGGCTATGGACATGGCCTACCTAGACTTTAGCAAGGCATTTGACACAGTCCCACACAAAAGATTAATAAATAAATTAACCAGCCTGGGAGTGGGTCCCAGGGTGGTAGCCTGGGTAAAACATTGGCTGGACAACAGGACACAGAAAGTAATTGTAAACGGAGTGCACTCTGAAGAAAGGGGGGCTACTAGTGGGGTACCGAAGGGTTCAATACTGGGTCTAGTCCTTTTTAATGTCTTTATAAGTGACATTGCAGAGGGACTAGAAGGAAAAGTATGCCTCTTTGCAGTTGAGACAAAGATCTGCAACAGAGTTGATACACAAGGAGATGTGGAAAGGATGAGAAGGGACTTGGCAAGGTTGGAGGAATGGTCAGAAGTATGGCATCTTGGACTCAATGCAAAGAAGTGCAAAATAATACACCTGGGAAACAAAAACCCAGGGGAAGAGTACACAATGGGGGGAAGGGGGGTAGTAACAGAAACAAAAATTTAAATGGGCCTGGGGTAATCATATCAGAGGATCTTAAGGTTGGCAAGCAATGGAAGAAGGCAGTAGGGAGGGCTGGGGTGATACTGGGATGTATAGAGAGAGGCATCACCAGCAGAAAACAGAAAGTTGTTATCCCTCTGTACAGACAGTTAGTGAGACCCCATCTGGAGTACTGTGTCCAGTTCTGGAGACCCCATCTCTGCAAGGATATAATCAGGATGGAGGCAGTCCAGAGGAGGGCAACTAAAATGGTGCAGAGTCTGCAAGAGAAGCCACATGAAGCGAGACTAAAGGAGCTTAATGTGTATACCCTTGAGGAAAGGAGGGAGAGGGGTGACAAGATGGAAACTTTTAAGTACCTCAGTGGAATCAACAGAGTCCAAAAGGGTAGTGTCTTTCAGAAAAAGAGATGTGCAAGAACAAGGGGACATAATTTGAAGATAGAGGGGACATGGCTCAGGGGCAAAGTGAGGAAGTATTTTTTTCACAGAGAGAGTGGTGGATGCATGGAACAGCCTTCCTGAGGAGGTTGTGGGGTCTAAAACTGTGGGAGAATTCAAGAATGCATGGTACAAACATAAGGCAATTCTTGTAGGGGGGTAGGAAGAAATAGGCTGTTGGTTAACTAGGATCTGCAGCTTATCATGTAGGTAGGGAAATGGACAGACTAGGTGGGCCAAGCGGTCCTTATCTGCTGTCAAAGTCTATATTTCCATGTTTCAGAGGAACAGACAGCAGCTCGAAGTCACACCCATCATCACTGTACTATGCTAATATGTTACTATGTTGCTTAGGAAACTGTCCAGCCTGCAGTTCAGAAGATTGAGTGTACTGTCAATGAATCTTTCTAAGGCTTCAAATGTAACGGTTTTGTACCCATTTCAAAGCAGTCTCAATTTCCTTTCCAAAGAACCTTTTTTTGTTGAAATGAAATCACTTACAGTGAAGCAGAAGAAAAGGAATTTATTTTTTCTCATCAAAAGGAGGATGTGCAAAGCTCAGGATTCTGATGCCATCATGATTACACATAAATCATCTTTAATCAAGTGTTTGTTTTAGAGGATTAGTTCTCAGACCTTGCAACAGTGAGCCTCTCCTAAGCTATGGGCAAGGATGAAATGGTGGAGCAGCAGAAGCCAGAGATGGCTGACAAAGAGATTAGAATTTGCTGCAGGCTCTGAATTTGCACTTAGTTGGGGTGTGGTGTGGGCTGCCTGCAGTCCCACTAAACCCTGAGCCATAGACCTGAACTTAGTAGTATCAGTAGTAGTTTTTGTTTAGTATAACACTCCCATGGAACAATTAGTTTTGCCTGTAGTGTGGGGGTCAGAGGTTTGTGGAGGTAGAAAGGACTCCTATTGGTCAGCACTGTGTTTTTTTTTTCTGTACCCCTTTAGTCCTGGCCCCCAGCCCTGTCCTAGCCTTCTCTGGCACTTTCCTCACCTCCACTGGCACAGAACAGTGACTGCCTTTTGATGCCACCTGGGGGTCTTCACTCAGCTGCCCCTCCAGCCCTCTTATGGGAAGGTGAGTGCCAGTAAAGAGGACAGGATCCAGAGGCATGGTGCATCATCCTGCAGTGTCTGTTTTTTTTCCCCTGGTGTCTATGAGCTGCTTGCAGGATGCTGCAGGCAAACACATGAAGAGCACATGCCCACATAATTATGGGCTTGTGCAAAGCATTAGTCAGCATCTTCCTGGCATCCTCACCACCCAAGCCATTTCTTTTCCACTGCCATCTGTAGTCCCCCAGGTGGCAGTATGGCAGTGGAGCCTGTTGCTTTCTCACCCCAGAGGACAGCACCCTCTAGGACACCTGATCTTCCCCCTCAGCCAGTCTCCGATGTACCCGGTTCATTCCAGAACCTGGGTCACCATTGTTGTGAGTGGCAACCTTGCCACTGTGCTGACAGGCCAGCCTTGTTCAGGACTTTGAATGTTAACACAACCACCTTGTAGTTAGTTCAGTGCTTGAAAGGCATCTAGTCCAGAGTGTGTAGCAATGGGGTGATAGTTTCAGATTTACAAGCAGATGACTGGTGCCTTGCTGCTGCATCCTAGACTAGGTGGGATGATAGGAAGGCTTACACAAGTGAGTAGGTGATAATAGGAAGGCCTACGCAAGTGAGTGCAGATTGGTAGGACTGAGAAAAATGTGCAGTCTGGCTATGTTTTTGAGGTTGTAAAAGCACCCTTGGCTGCAGCTGTTAGCTGAGACTTGAACTACTGCTTCTCATCAAGGACTACTCCCAGACTGCCAACAACCCTAGGCTAGCAGCCTTCAGCTGCACCTAGTCAGGAAATGAGAAACTGTGGTCCCACTTAAGTAAGCAATAACCCACTCCAGAGTGTGCTGTTATTGGGGATTAACACACACCTGGGTGTGACGTAATGTACAAGGCCGCAGGCCGAGTGCCCTCACAGCACCCGGAAGTACATTAATCCCCAATAACAGCACACCCTGGAGTGGGTTATTGTGCTTATAACATGGGGTAAGTAAAAACAACAACATAATTAAAAGGAAGGGTTTAATTTCTGTTGAAATCAAAGAAACCTGACTGTATCCTCCCACCAAAAAAGTAGTCCCCAAGAAGCCCTGCATACTTCATTTATGTTATGAACACACAATGCCAGAAATATGCTATGTGCATGATTTCTGCATTTGCTGTTCATAACACACCTGTCAGGATGACTGCTCTACTGTGGAACACTGTCCGATTGAGACACCCTGCTCACTGTCGTTATCTCTTTCTCCTTCTCTCTCTCTCTCCTCTAGCAGCACAACATGATTTTCACCGTTGTTCTTTCTCTGTGTCTGTTTTTATGGCAGTGGGTGAAGTCTACAGTCATCTTGCTGTCTGTAGTTGGAAAAATGGAAGATCGTGGAACACATTTTTGGAGTTTTTAATGTATCCTTCCACAACTATAAATCACTATGCCAGTTGAAATAAAATACTATCTTCTTTCTGTTTATAATGTTGCAGACAGAACGCCAAGCTGCTTATCAGATGGCCATTAGGAAACTGAAACAACTTGTTAAATACTGATTGCCTATTAAACTGGAGATTCGTTTACCCCCTTTGAAATACAACAACTTGCACATTTAAATACTTAACATTTAAACATTTTCTTGTTACTAGCTTCAGTTGGGCAGGTATTGTCTTTCAAGAAAGATTCATACCTCATAAATGTCGCCCTTTCCCAACAATCTAAAAAGATTTACACTGTTTTTTAACCTCTTAAGACACTATCTGATAAACACTGTCTCAAACATATACCATGTATTCTGTGAACTATCCAAGCTAAATATATAGCCATCAACAGGCATTTTTCACTATGTTTTTTTGTGGAAAAAACATATTGAGCTACAGCAAACACACACACACGTGCACACACACGCACACACACTGTACACACCATCCTCATGGCCACAACATTCAAAATAAATGCTGCAATCTAATATGTTATAAAACAATAAAGAAACTGTTTGTTTATGTCAATGAACACAGTGAAGTTCAGTTTACAGTAGATTTCCTTTAAATATTTCTTCTCCTATATTTTGTATCCTGGATAGCACAGGGAGATGCTATATCTCATTATCATAGGGATCTTCATTTTACACATTTTGGCACAGTATTTACTCAGGATGTAACAAATTAGATGCAATATCTTGTTTTCAGTGGGGTCATGATTTTACCATTTTTATAATGTAATATATATATAGTTGTTATATTGTCAGATGTTTTCTAGGAGGTACCCTGGGTTCAAAAAGTCAGAAAACACTGAGCTTTATGCACAACTTACTGTCATTTGTTGAAAAAAAGCTGTTGACTGCATACAGACTGCAGTGAGTGAGTTCACGGCTTCAGAACAGCAGAGGGAAGCATGAGCGTCTGCTGCCTAGCAACAGACGCTTGCACTTTCTTTAACTGTTCGAAAGCCGCCGACTTGGTCACTGCTGCAGTCTATGTGCAGTTGGCAGCTTTTTTTCAACAAATGACACTAAGCTCTGCATAAAGCATAGCGTTTTCTGACCTTTTTGAACCCAGGGTACCTGCTAGAAAACATCTGGAAATGTAACAACCATCAGTGTGCATAGCGCCTGGCCACACTTCATTTAGAGGGAAAGTGCTCAGAGTGGCAGGATCAACCAGATAAGCATTTAAAATTTAAATTTTTTCAAACATAATGGCAGGATCAACCAGATCATTTCACAGGTCACTTGAGAGCTGCGTGGGGGTGGGTTTGGGGTACAGAGACAGCCATTGGTAGTAGACAGCAAGTTGTAAATTCTTTCACTTTCATTAGGCTGATGTATAGGAATGTGGAGATATCACTAATAACTCCATGACCTCACTAAGATATCACTTTTTATCCCTCCATTTATCCAGAACATATGTTGTGTGTTGTGTGTGTGTGTGTGTGTGTGTGTATATATATATATATATATATATATATATATATATATATATATATATATATATGCATAATTTATTCAGAGTAGCCTAGTCAAGATGTAAAATATTTTCTGTGTGTTCTGATTTTACTCAAAGCTGCATAATATTGTATAGATGTGGAGCCCCACTGAAAATAAGATGCCACGTCTTCTGTGAACCATCCAGGCTAAATGTATAGCAATTAGCAGGCATATTCTAGGAAAACACACTGTAAAAATGTATAAAAGGAAAACCACATTGAAATTGTCTCTCAGCAGATCTGCATTGTACAAATGCATTAGAAATATTGGGTAAAAGCATCCCAAAAGCACTCCACAGCCATATTGGCTCTGACCAGAGTTTCTTTGCGCCAGTGGTGTTCCTGTCTCTCTCTCTCTCTCTCTGTCTCTCTCTCTCTCTCTCTCTCTCGTTCTCATTGTCACTCCCAGCTCCTGCACCCCTGGCAGCTCACCTGCAGCAACCCAACTGTTCTCATTCACTGTAGCTCTGTCTTGTGGAGCTGTCATGCAGCCATACTCAGCATGTCACTGCTACTCGAGCTCTGTGTGGTTCCGTCTGTTGGTCTGCACCATGCCGGCAGCCACAAACAATAGCAACCATGGGCACTAAAGAGAGACACAGAGGACACTGTAGGATTAAGTGCTGTTTCACTGTCCCTGTTAGTGTTTCAAAGTCTCTCTCTCACTCTGCCTCGCTGTTACAGAAGGGATTGGTGCGGGTGGTCACACACACACACACACACACACACACACACACACACACACACACACACACACACCACTGCATTAACAGCAAGCCACAGATCAATCCCTGCCGTGCATTACTGCTGACAGCTCTGGTACCTTGTCACTCATGCTGGTGTGGGATGTGTGCCATTAATACACCACCAGGCAACCATTGCTTCATGCAGAAGAATGCTGCTGGAGACAAAGGCTCAGAATCATGTTCCCCATCTGCAACTTCAAATAACAGAGGGTGCAGTTTGCAAACTATTAAACAACTACTGTATCTATGCTGTCAATTAACTATGCTGCTGCAAAAAGTAACAGACTGTGCTGCTGGGCTGCCATAGTGCTATGGGTGAATTACTTTGCAGTTCTTTGCATTGAATCCAAGCTGCCATACTTCTGACCATTCCTACAACCTTGCCAAGTCCCTTCTTATCCTTTCCACCCCTTTGTGTATCAACCCTGTTGCAGAACTTTGTGCCATCTGCAAAGAGGCATACTTTTCCTTCCAGTCCCTCTGCAATGTCACTTATAAAGACATTAAAAAGGACCGGACCCAGTCCTGAATCCTGTGGTACCCCACTAATAACCTCCCTTTCTTCAGAGTGAACTCCATTTACTATTATCTTCTGTGTCCTGTTGTCCAGCCAATGTTTTACCCAGGCTACCACCCTGGGACCCACTCCCAGGCTGGCTAATTTGCTTATTAATCTTTTGTGTGGGATTGTGTCAAATGCCTTGTTAAAGTCTAGGTAGGCCATGTCCACAGCCCCTCCGTGGTCTACTACTTAAGTCACCCAGTCAAAGAAATTGATTAGATTCATCTGACATGACCTTCCCACTGTGAATCCATACTGCCCTGGATCCTGTGCCCCACTAGCCTCTAGGTATTCAACAAATCTTTCCTTCAGAAGTGATTCCATCATTTTCCCTACCACTGAGGTCAAACTAACAGGACTGTAGTTTCCTGCATCTGCTTTGCTCCCACTTTTGTGAAGGGGAATCACATCCTCCCTCCTTCATTCCTCAGGTACCACACCATCCTCCCATGATTTGTTAAAAAGGATAGTCAGTGGTGTCACTAGTTCTCCCTTTAATTCTTTTAGAATTCTGGGGTGAATCCCTTCAGAACCCTTTCTTCTGTGAAAGGACTAGGATAGACCCCTTATCCAGAGTGCTTCTATTGATTGGATTAGGTACCTCCCCCTCCTCTTCTTTCTTGAATACTGAGCAGAAGTCTTTGTTCAGTATCTCTGCTTTTTCACTGTCCCTCTATGCCCACCCACCGTCCCCTTTATTCAGCCTCACTATCCCTCCCTTTGTCTTTCTATGCTCACTAATGTACCTATAAAAGTTTTTATCCCCCTTCTTAACCAAGCTGGCTATCTTTTCCTTGGTTTTGGGCCTTTGCTATTCTGACTGCCTTCCCCATTTCCTTCTGCTTTAACTGGTACAGTTCTCTGTTTTGCTCCTTCCGTGTTTCTTTATACTTCCTAAATGCTGTGTTTTTCTCCCTAGCCTTCCCCACCACCTCTTTGGAGAACCATAGTGTTTTTTTCTTTCATTTTGATTTGTTTATTTGCTTCACACAAAGGCTTGTTGCCTCTGTGATGACAGTTTTGATGTTTCCCCATTGTTGCTCTACCCCTCCTTCTTGCCCGTTTGCTAGTGCTTTTCTGAGACACTCTCCCATTTTGACAAAGTCAGCCCTCCTGAAGTCCAGTACCCTCACTTTTGCATGGCTTGACTCTTCAGCTGAGTTTATCGTGAACTCCACTGTTTGGTGGTCACTTTTCCCAGATGGCTACCCATTTCTAGATCTGAGATCCTCTCTCTGTCCCCTTTTGAGAGTACCAGGTCTAAGATTGCTCCCTCCCTAGTGGGCTCCAACACTAGCTGTCTGAGGCATGCCTCCTGTCGGGCTTCGAGAATGGCCCTACTCATGGATGTGGCTGCAGCAAAGGTGCTCCAATAAACCTCGGGCATATTCAGGTCCCCCATCAACAGTATCTCCCCTTTCTCAGCCATCCTAAGGATGCCTTCTATCATTTCCTTGTCCATTTCCTCCTCCTCCTTCTGAGATGGGGGTCTGCATACAGCTCCTGTTCTGATTGTGGTGCCATTTCCAGTCTCCAGGGTGGCCCACAGTGCCTCCTCTCCTCTCTGTGTACCCTTTTGTTCTGTTGCTTTGATCCCCTCCCTTACATAGAGAGCTACTCCTCCTCCTCTTCTACCCACCCTATCTCTCCTGTAGATTGTATACCTTGGTATGTTGACATCCCAGTCATGGTTCTCTGTATACCATGTTTCTGTGACTGCCACAATATCCAGGCATCCCTCTTCCATCAAGGCCACCAATTCAGGGAGCTTTTTTACCTAGACTGTGGGCATTGGTACTCATTACCCTCCATTTTTTGATGGCCTTACCCCTTTTTGCCCCATCCCTGTCCTTACTGCCTTTGTCTTTTTCTCCATTTACCCCTGCCCTATGCCCTATCAACATCTCTATCTTGATGTTTACCTCACTAACTACCCTGATATGGGGGGGGGCTAGGATTTCCCTGCCCTTTTTCAGTGCATCGCCCCTTTTGGCTAGTTTAACAGTAACAGTCCCTTCTACCTTGTCTAATGGTAGTTGAAATGGACAATAAAGATCCCATTTTCAATATTTGAAAAGACATAGAATATACAGAATTTCCCCAATTCCTAGTCAGAAATCACACTTCACTAATCCATGATTAGATTAAACTGGTTCAATAAATTGTTTAGCATTTTGGCACACAGAGCTTGTAGTGTGCTGGCACAGAACGACTGCAATACTATACTCTAGTGGTGGCTGCAATTCAGTGATTGCTTGGTGAGAATTCTGTATTGATTATAAAGCGATTTGAAATGCTTGCATGACAGTCACTCCTTAAATAAATGATCAGTAACAGTATGTCTCCAGTGCAGTTCAGCAGAGCCTCTGCTGCTCCTGTGTGCAGATTTCAAACAAACGGGAGATGGAGCACCACAACTGACTTAGAAACATAGAAACATAGAATTTGATGGCAGATAAGGACCACTTGGTCCACCTAGACTGCCCATTTCCCTATCTAATGGATTAGCTGTTGATCCTAGTTAACCAACAGCATACTTACTCCTATCCCCCGCTAGAATTGCCTTATGTCTGTCCCGTGCATTCTTGAATTCCCTCACTGTTTATGACTCTATGACTTCCTCAGGAAGGCCATTCCATGCATCTACAATCCTTTCTGTAAAGAAATACTTCCTCACATTACCTCTGAGCCATATCCCCTCTATCTTCAAATTGTACCCCCTTGTTCTTGCACATCTCTTTTTCTGAAAGATGCTACCCTCTTGGACTTTGTTGATTCCTTTGAGGTATTTGAAAGTTTCTATCATGTCCACCCTCTCCCTCCTTTCCTTGAGGCTATACATTTTAAGCTCCTTTAGTCTTTCTTCATATGTCTTCTGGTGCAGACCCTGCACCATGTTGGTTGCCCTCCTCTGAACAGCCTCCACCCTGTCTATGTCTTTGCAGAGATGGGGTCTCCAGAACTGTATGCATTACTCCAGATGTGGTCTTACCAACTGTCTGTACAGAGGGCCAACTTCCTGTTTTCTATTGGTGATGTCTCTCCCTGTGCATCCCAGTATCCCGCCAACCCTCCTTACTGCCTTCTCACGTTGCTGGCCCACCTTTATGTCATCTGATATCACTACCCCTAGGTCCCCTTCCATTTTTGTTGTTGTCAGTATCTCACCCCCCATTGTGTACTCTTCCCCGGGTTTTTGTTTCCCAGGTGCATTACTTTGCACTTCTTTGCATGAATCTCAAGCTGCCATACTTTGACCATTCCTCCAACTTTGCCAAGTCCCTTTTCATCCTCTCCACCCCACCTTTCGTATCAATCCTGTTGCAGATCTTTGTGTCATCTGCAAAGAGACATTCTTTCCCTTCCAGGCCCTCTGCAATATCACTTATAAAGATATTAACAAGCATTTGTCAATGCCGAACGTTCGCTTGCAGGTATTTGCAGTAGTATTTGGCACTTGGACATGGCTTAAAAAAATCAGTGACAAAGAAGTACAAACATTTGTCAAAGCCGAATGTTGCTTGCTTCTATGTGCTGTTTAGGTATTTGGAAGTCACTGGAGTGCAAATATTGAAAATTCGCGAACTTATGAGCGTGCGTAGGAACTGCGCAATGCATGCTTGTAAAACAGTCATTTTTAGGAATTTTTCACCAAATTTTCAACATAGTCATTTTAAGACCTCTGCTCATGAACAGTGTCACTGTGATTTTCTTAATGTTTCCCATACATTGATTTCGCACATCAACTGCGCCATTGTGCACTACATTGGCAGAAACACGTTTTGGGCAGGATGTGAAAAATGACAGCTGTACTGCTCATAAGGAGGTGTGGTAAAATGGCAATGTTGAAAATCTGGAGTGAAAATATTGAACATTCGCAAACTAAAGGCTGCGTAGGAACCTGCATAGCGTGCGCTGTAAAACAGTCATTTTTTGGAATTTTGCACCAAATTTTCAACATGGGGTTTTGGACCCTTCTCATGAATGATATCACTGTCATGAAGATGTTGCTCCAGCGGTGATTTCACGAGTGACTGGAAATCACCCTTCGGCCCGAATAACGCCAATGACAGTGACATCATTCATGAGAAGGGGTCCCAAAACCCCATGTTGAAAATTTAGTGCAAAAATTCCAAAATGCCTGAGATATGCACAAAGTTGAAAACCCCTATCTAGCCCATTATACAGCTTACCGGCATTTCCTCAGTTCACGGGTCGGCTTTGAAGAGTGCAGACGGTTCCCGGTCCACCAAGATCGTCCGCGCCAAGCTCCAGAGGTAAGTATGGGGTGAGGGGGTGGGGAGGCAGGTGCACAGTGGGTGGGTGCGGGTTGTGGGAGGGGGCTGGGAGAAGTGCCATGGGACCGCTTTTCAATTTACAAGTTTAAAAAAAAAAGACGACGTGGGATGTTTGCCACGCTGGGTGGGCTCCAGCATGGCAGAAGGATGGCTGGGGGCCGTGGAGCCGACGGGGGATTGGGCACCCCTGTCGGCAGACGACGAGGGATGTTTGCCACTCTGGGGTGGGCTCCCAGCGTGGCAGCAAAGATTTGGAGGGGGCAGCGTGACGCAGTGCAAGCACACAGAAGTGGCTTTCTTTGAAGAGAAGACCACCGCTGTCATACACAGCACCACGTCCGATTGGTGCAGGACTGCCACGCCTGCTCAATGGAGTAGGGAATTGCAGAGGAGGGGCACACCTCCAAAGTGTCCCATTCTCCCAAGATGTTCCTTGAGCATGCGCACAAGTGAACGTAAAAAGGACTGCCCCCAGTACGGAACCCTGTGGTACCCCACTAGCAACCCCCTTTCTTCACTGTGGACTCCATTTACTATTACCCGCTGTGTCCTGCTGTCCAGCCAGTGTTTTACCCAGTTCTACCACCCTGGGACCCACTCCCTGGCTGGCTAATTTGTTTATTAATCTTTTGTGCAGGACTGTGTCAAATGCCTTGCTAAAGTCAAGTTAGTCTAGTTTGAGGAGACTTGTGGCACACTGGCATTCAGACATGATACCATGGCTGGAGAGGCTGAAGTGTCAGTTCAGAAGTGTTCTGATGTGTTCAGGAGTGCCACTGATGTGTGTACTACTGCAAATCCTGATGGTGCAGCAGTGCCATGATGAAGAAGAATGTGGGTACACACACAAGTAAGGGGAGGTTGAGGAGACACACTGGGGCTTCACTGTCTCTTGTGGTAAGTGGAGATCTGGGGTCGGGTGGTGGGTAGCCATGTAGCAGTGTGGGGCAAATCATCACAACTTAACTTAATTACTAAATGGGAACATGACACTGTCGGGATGACTGATAAGATAGGACAGAGAAAATTACAAACACAATTGCCTAAACAGCAACACAGCTTATGCTGCAACATTGTCCCCTGTATTGTGAAGGAATTTAATGGCTGCCACTTCCCACTTACTTTTTCACAGAAAGAAGAAATGTAGGTCTGCCCAGGGATCTATCTGCCAGGTGCTTCTTAGCAATTGTGCTGTTAACAGACATTAATACACTATCATGTGGTGCTGTTTATCCAATTGCGTTTCTACTTTTATCTGCCCCATGTTATACAGTCGATCAGAGCCCACAAGCAGCAGTTCTGTCTTTCTCAGGCTCTGTGTCAACTAACTGGGAGGCCAGCCATTCTGTATTTCAGATGAGATGTTAAACTGAGGTCCCTTCTACCTTGTCTAGTGGTAGTTGAAATGGACAATGAAGATCCCAATTTCACTATTTGAAAAGAGATATAGGATTTCCAGAGTTCCTGGTCAGAAAACCCAATTCATTAATACATGATTAGATTAAACTGGTTCAATAAATTGTTTTGCATTTGGACACAGAGAGTTGGAGAGCACCTTTGTAGTGTGCTGGCACACAATGGCTGCAATACTGTACCCTAGTGGTGGCCGCACTTCAGTGATTGCTTGGTGAGAATTCTGTGTTGATTATAAAGTGATTTGAAATGCTTGCATGAAAGTCACTCCTTAAATAGATGATCACTGTTATTCAGCGGCACCTCTAGGGTGGGACCCTCTAAAGATATGTTCATGTACCTTCATGGTACCCTGAAAGGGTTTTAGTCTCTTAACAGAGACAGAGAATATGAATGGCTACACATGCATTGCATAAGTGTTTTAACTACCATCATCAGAAACTATCACAGTACAAATAATTCATCAGATAACAAACTTCAGCACTAAACTCGTACCTACAGTATCTGCCATTCGGTCTACTTTGCACAAACACCTCATATTCACAGTGAACAGCTGTAGCCAAGTAACCTTTCTAAGATTTTCAATGAAACCATGTTGCATATGGGGGATGACTGTATAGCTCAGAAGTTAGAGTAACGAGCTATCAATGAGCTTGGTACATACAGCAGACCCAGGTTTGATTCCAACAACCTCCACTTTCATACTGTATGACTCTAAGCAAGTCACTTAACCTCCCCAGTGTTTCCAGATCACCCATGAAAACAGGTCTTGTGCCTAGCAGGCACTACCTGGTTACCAAAGAGTCTATTTCAATACAGACTCAACTTGCTTTCCAAAAAAACCCTTTTATCTAAATTAAATTACTAACAGTGAAGCAAAAAAATTATCAAGTTCTCTTTTCTCATCAGTGGAAAAATTTGCATAGCACATGATTCTGATGCCTTTATCATTGCATGTGAAGCATCTTTCATTAGATGTTTGTTTTAGGGCATCAGTTCTCAAATATCGCCTCAGTGATCCTCTTCTTAGCTATGAGAAAAAAATATTAAGCAAAATATTGAGCCTCAGCTACACTGTTGAAAAAATCTCAGGCCACCCCTTATGAAAAATACTGTACAATACTTTGCACACCATACGTGGAATAAAAGAATACCTCCAAATAAATTTATCTGCCTGACATTATTGCCATTTATTTTCCTCCATCTGTTTACACAAAACATTCAATCCCCCATTTTGAGTAACTAGTACAGTACATTGGCAAGCTTTCTTGAGCCTCCCTTGGGACGCGTTGGGGCCTCCCCTAGCAGGTACAATGCTTGGAGTAATAACTGTGGCAGAACCTCAGAAAATATCAAACAACAATCACTCCCTCAGCAGCTGTTTGCTTTAAAGTGGCACTGTCACCCCTTAGCCCACAAATGTTCCCAACTTTTAAAAACACATGTTATAATTGCTCACATTCTGTGGAGATTGTTGATGTAGATGTTTGTTTGATTTTGATTATTTTTTTCTTTTAAGAAGTGAGAAACAGACTGCCCACCATACACCATACCAAAAGCATGTTTGTTTACATTCCTTGATCAACTCCCACTGCATCTTTTCTGGACTTGGGAACACACCCGACTCAGCCTAGACACTCAAGTTATAGAGAGAGAGAAGAGGAGACTATTACATCATTAGTGACTGCACGGTTTGGGGCTGTTTGTCATGTTCAAGAATTATGCAGTAAGAGTAGATCAAGGGTTTGAAACCAAACAGTTTGGGTATAACTAGACCATCTGCATGCATTCCAGTTCTACTAAGAAAGGCAGCAGATACAGCAACCAGCAACATCAAGGAATTTTGGAGATGGTAAGCAATCATAAAATGTGGGTTTTCAGCTTCAAATAATGTGATGCAAAAAGGGTTGACAGTGCCCCTTTAAATTCCGTTTTTATATTGGTCTGTTTTTGAAGCTCAGAGGAACCTCAGCCATGGTTAACACCTATTACCTTGACTGTGGGTAGCTATATCCTTCCTATGTTGGTCATTTTTAAAGCTAGGTAGCATACCATATTTTCTTCGTGCTCTTTTTAATGTGGGGAGGTACCTAGAGACAGACCAAGGAAACAGTAGATTCTGCAGATAACAAAAAAATCTTTGTAAGTGCTTATTCTGGTTCTAGGCAGACAGCAAAGACAAGGTCAGTATTTAGAGATATGCTAACACTGTAAAACTAGTTATTTTCACAGCAAAATAATTTTTGCTATTTTCATACAATGTAACAATTGCCTGAAAATAAAATGGAGCCAACTGGATGATGGTGTGCATTTACAATAGGGGGGCCTTAGGCTATAATCACTTCATGCAACATTACATTTGTGCAATTTCAGCCAGTTAGCACCATGACCAAAATATACTTTGTGCAAAAGTAAGTAGTTTTACAGTTTATCGTTGTCATAGCAAACTGTATTAAGAAATCCAGTCTTCTGATTGATAACGTTATCATTACTGCACAGTAATCACATGCATGGAAAAAAAAAGCCAGCACTCACATTTGAGGATTAGCCTGTGAGTAGACATTTAAACTTTGCTTAAAGAAAAAGGACACAAACCATACTTTAATGAGTGACAGATTTATAACACAGGTAGAGTGCTCCTGAAATTTAGTTAAATTTTGAACCACCTCAGGGATGTGAATATCATTTGACTTTCTCTTGTACTGTTTTATGAACTGGGAATGTAATTACCTGATGATAATGCATGTCTGTCATGTGATTTCTCTCAAGTCCCTTATAAAGCTGCTTTGTAGCTAAGTGCTTCTTAAGGCATTGGTGCTCTTTATTTTTCATTAGCTCTGTATTTCTTATCCCCCTTATTTATTACCAAGGTCATATGCACAAAGACAGAATAATTGTTCCTTGAAGGTCCTTTATGAACATATGAAATTTGCCAGCAGATAAAGGCCTAGAGGTCTATCAAGTCTGCTCGAATGCGCAGCTAGCACCCCTTATTCTGCAGCTGCCCCTCCCTTCCACCCTTCCCCTTCATTAACCCTCCCCCTTGTCCTGTTCCATCCTCATTGAAGCAGTCCACTGTTCTATTGCATAACACTTCAGCAGGTAACGCATTCCACCCAGCCACCACCCTCTCTGCAAAAAAAGTGTCTCCTCATCTCCCTCCTGAACCTTCCTCGCTCCAGTCTCATATCATGGCCCCTGGTGTCCCTCCCCTCCCTTACTTTGAACAGCCCCTCTGTACCCGTCTTGTTTATTCCTTTCATGTATTTAAAGGTGTCAATCATGTCACCCCTGTCTCTCCTCTCCTCCAATGAGTACATGTTCAACTCCTTCAACCTCCTCTCGTATGATAAGTCCCCCAGCCCCTTGATCATCTTTGTTGCTCTGCGCTGCACCCCCTCCAGTAACTTAATGTCCCTCTTCAGATACGGATGCCAGTACTGCACACAGTACTCCAGGTGTGGTCTAACTAATGACCTATACAGTGGCAGAATCACCTCCTCCCTCCTCGAGGATATATCCCTTGCAATACAACCTAGCATTTTGTTGGCCTTTGCAGCTGCCTTCCTACATTGTGCTGAGTTGTTCATTAACCCTGTAATGAGCACACCCAGATCCTTCTCCTCCTCTGTCTGGGCTAGCTGCACTCCCCCTAGCAGGTAACTCCTCCTTGGGTTCTTCATCCCAAAATCCTAAAGTTCCTAATGCTTCTTCCCCACCTGATGTCACAATACTCTGCTTGTGACATCACCATTATTCGCATGGCAACAGACTGTGATGTCACAAAAAAGCATTATAATATCAAGTAGGGAATAAGCTATAGAGACAGATGAACTCTGAGGGCTAACGGTCTTGTTTTGTGGAAATTTCTTCAGCAATGAATAATGAACAGGAGAGATCTACAGAAGATATAAAATACAAGCTGAATTGTGTCTAAATATGATTCCAAAGTTTTTCCAAAGGCATCAGCTGCTCTTTAAAGGACCATTGTTTATATTCAAACAATCAATTCCTTTAAAGATCATTTGAAATGTAAAATATACTATATGTTATTTTTACTAGTAGAGTATACTAGAATAACCGTCCAGGAAGGGCTTGTTTCCAGTTATGACTTGGGGTGGGAGAAATACATGGGGAACCAGGGAGAGCAATTTTACTGTAAACAGCACTCAAAATATTCACATGCAGATAGATATCTATATACTGTAATACAATGAGGCTACACAATAGGGACAAATATGCAGGGAACATGAGAAGCAGGATGAGTAATTTACAATACACATCATCCAAAATATACACAAACAAATAGAAATCTCTATAATATGGTGAGGCTATGTTGTAGGGACAAATATATAGGAACCAGGAGAAGCAGGGAAAAGCAATTCACAAGACGCAGCATCCAAAATATACACAGGCAATATATATTTATATAATGCAATGGGGCTGTACAGCATGTACAAATGTTCAGGAACCATGTAGCAGAGCAAAATGAGTCTTGGTAATTATATGACCCAGTAACATAAAATGCAGAAGATGCCTATGATGACTGGAGGGATAATCACATTAAGACAGTTATTGCATGTCAGAGAAGCCCTACAATATTCCTGAAGCCAGGCCTTCACATGGAGCGGTTACTTGGGGAGGTGATTAGGGTGGAGGGAAAGATATTCTAAATGCTTGCAGGTCTATACCTAATGGAGGCTTAACCCACACTGCACTTGCAATGAGAGATTTGGAACCTATTCCCCCTTCTGAACTAAGGGAGCACGAAAGGCTGGAGGCAGATGTAAATATGTCATTTAGATACTCAGGAATTTTAACCAACAAGTGTTTAGCACCAATTAAGGCAATGAGAAGAGAGTACTTCACTGAGGAAGGGACCCAGACTAGCTCCATGTACATAGTTTGTATCAAAACTTTTTCTTGAATCTCCAAGGTGAACAAATGTTTAGACACACTTTGTTGATGGTCTGTGCTATGTATCTATCATTTAAAAAACATCGTCTTTTGTTAATTTTGTACTTATTGTAAGTGTGAAAAACACATTTGTTGTACAATTTGCATGTGTGTAAATACATCTACATGTAACCATATTGAATATGAGGACAACTTTGTAAAACAGGGCTATCCAGTAAAAAATGTTAAATCCTGTGGTATCTGTCTGTCTATCTATCTATCTATCTATCTATCTATCTACCTACCTATCTATCTATCTAGCTATCTATCTATCTATCTACCTACCTACCTATCTATCATTGTGTAGTAGTGGGTGCAATGGGGCAAGTCAAGGTGAATCTGCATAGCGCATTAAAGAGTGTAGTGAGTTAAGAGGGCTGAGTTGGAGGCACCAGTGAGAACCACATCAGCATAGTCTAGTAGGGAAAAGACCGTTTTACTTGTATATACAGTTGCAGACTCTCTTACAGTTACAAGAGTACCCTGTATTGTTTGTACCCATGTTTTGTCTACAAAAATCTTTTTAATAAACATATTATGCAAAAAAATTAAGAGTACCCTGTGATCCCTGTTTACATGGTCACATTTGCACCAGAGCAATGTAAGTGCCTGGGTTGTTTCAGCACAAAGGCAGCCATGTAGACACTTACAGGATCGTGGTAAGTCAGTCAGTGTACCACTTCTGGAGCTACAGGAAACCTGGGGATGCTGATTGGAGTGAGTGGTGTAAATAGCTGTGTGAACAGACTGCACCACTTGTTCCAACCTAACTGAGGACAGTCCCAGAATTCAGTCAACCAGCAGGCAAGCCCTTCCCCCCAAGTCACAGCCCCTCACCAGTGCATCTTGTATCAGCACCAAGAAGGGCTGTGTAAATGCACAACACAAGTGTTGCAGATGGCTGAAGTAGCACAAGAGCTGTAGCACAAGGTAAGCTGGGTGGTCAAATAAAAATGGCTTTTAAGTTTGTTGAACAGGAGAAATGTAAAGCGAAACTCAGCAGGCTGGACACAAAAAGGATTTGAGAAGACACTCATGTAAATGTCTTATAAATCATGTTAAATACTTATTTAAAAAAAATGCAACTTGAATTCAAAATCAAAATGTTTACTTTGCAGAAAATTAGAGAAGCCCTTGTGTGGGAAATGGACTATGCCAACTAAATTTAAAACTTCAGAATTTTGGAACTGTCAGCATCATATACCCTCTTATGGTTATCAGCACCTATAAAGACTAGAAGTAAATAAGCCAGAGGAAAAGATTTATTATAGGGCTTAAGCTGCCAATACAATTAAAATTTGCTTGTAGTGCTGTAACTTACAAAAGTTGTGCCATATCTAGTAATACATCAAGAGCATGGGGACATGAGTAGAAGCTGGCAGAGGGGAGATTCAGGAGGGATATGATGAAGTTTTATTTGACAGAGAGAGTGGCTGAGCCATGGAATAGTCTGCAAAGTGAGGTGATGGGCATCAAAACCAGCAGTGGCTTCAAGTATATCTGGGACAGTGTTAATCACTTAGTGGTTACTTGGAGAGGGGTAGTAGTAAGGCATGGGACACGGGGGTCAGCAGTGTGAACAAAACAATGTATAGACAACACATCTTGGGGTATGATAGGGTATTATAAGGAGACAGGATGGACCAAGTCTCTTTTTCTGCCATGATTGTCTATGTTTATAATGTTTCTAATACCTAACCATATCAGACAGGAAAAAAAGTAAGACCCTACCACATCAAATAGGAAAATATACTCTACAACATTTACATCTGTTTGAATTACAGTACATACTTCCACCTACAGTATGTGCGATATAACTATGATAATGTCACATCATCAGACACTGCTTGTTTTGCACTGGTTCCTCAGCTACATGAACAGCTACAGAGATAGTCATGAAAAAGTTGCAGAAAGACTGACAGATAAGCACAGAAGCAGACAGCAATATAAAATACCTCTCAGATTTCCCATGCTAGGAATGAATGTAAAAAAAGAAATGTTCTTGTTTTATTTATTTATTTAAAAGTTTCACCAGGAGGGCATACTGACCTGCAAGAGCTTGTTTCCAGATGCGTCCTGGGGGGAAAGTGGGCTTGGGGTAAGTGCAAACAGATTGCAGCATAAAGGCACATAGAATATGCAAGAAAGAGATACAATAGAGTGTTTAGTTATGGACAATACTTTATAAAACACATTTGTTGTAAATTACACTATATGCAGAGTAATAGCAATGGGGGGGGGGAGACAAAGAAGGTACCGATAGCAGGGGAAATAAAAAGCAATGTACAATGGGGAGAGGTGACAGGGCTATAACAGCATGTTGGTATGACACTTGCTGTACAGAGATACTGTATATATACACACCAACTGGCATATAAGTACATTTTACACCGAAATTGGCATTTGGCATTTCAATTCTGCTTTCAGTTTGACACTTTCAATTAACTAACATATACAGAATGCCTGTGGGGGCAAGTAAGAACTGTGAACGTTGGAGCCACGTCAGCTTATCTAGTCATACGTCACCAAGAACTGGAAATTTCTGATGATAGGGAAGTTATTTAAAAATCAGAATCACTGTCAGTATTTGATGAATGGCTAGAAACTGTACTGCCCACACATTTCAAATACTTTATACAATATATACATATCTACAGCTGTTAAAGCAAAGAGAGATCCAGTCAGAAGACTGCTGGCCCAAAGGAACAGGAGCACAGAGCAAAGAAAAGTAAAGAATAATACCTGCCTCCACGTAAGTCTAAAGTGTAATGTAGGTAAAGCCAAAATGTGAATTATAAAAGGTGTGAATGGAAGCTGAATGGGCACATCAAAAGCATTTCTATCAAGTGAAGAAAATGCTGAAGCTATAAGCAAGAAATTCAGATACAAACAGGTAAAAGACCAGGAAGACCTTTCCTCACTTCGGAGAGATGGTCTTCAGCTTTTATGCTGCTGCCCATTGGAATAAATTGAAAGCAGGTATCCAACATTGTAAATCACTGAAACACTTCTGAAGAACAGTCTAACATGAATTTAAACATGCATGTATTGTACCTGCCTCTCAAAGTTTCCCCTTTTATTGTAACGCATTGTTCATCTTGTATCGACATTTATGGTGTGAAACTTATTTTTTCAGTATACAGGAAGGCAGCTGAAAGTAGGCCTGTGGCCCAAGACTGCGTATCCTGTTAAAAAATATAAAAGTTACTCTAGTTACTTTTACTATATTCATGCTTATGTTAATTTATTTAACAATGTGGTACATGTTACAGTGAAAACATTGAGCCTATACAATTTCAATCCATTTTAGATTAGTTGTTTTCTCCTGCCTTGTGAGATGCTCCGCTAGATTTGAAATCACTAAAATGAGCAGTCATTATAAAATGGTGATCACTAGACTTTTATCAGTATTCTCAGCTGTATTTGAATACTTATTATTTAACATTGCTTTTCTTGTGACTAAGGGGAACTACTGTAGCATGTAATAGACACTGCTCCCAGACCTTATAGGGCAGTGGGTGAAAATACTGATGAAGTCCTGGGGACAGCCATATTTGACATAAAAAAAGTGCTCCCAAAAGGAGAACTGTGTCGAGGCTGGGAAACTTTTTTCCCCTGTAGAAGCTGTTTTTAAATACTGGTTCCAGTTCTGTTACTGTTCTATCTCTCCAGACTTTTTAGTTATCCTAGTGAATGCTTCTGATTTTCCCTCAGGTAGTAAGTACATATGATGTAGTGTATGTCCCTTGCTCAGCTTTTCCATTGCTGGTACAACGCATCCATGTTCTGCTATAGAACTCCGTGGTTGAGAGTGACATAAATGACATCACACTGTTCTCAAATGGCACTTAACAGTACAGCAGAGTTCAAAATCAGAAACGCTCACTAAGGTTACTAATATGTCAGCAGAGATTGAACAGTAAAAGAATTGGAACCAGCATTTACTGTAAAGTATAGCTTCTACCAGGAAAAATGACATTTAGGTTCAGTGCAGTTTTTCTTTAAATTATTTCACATCTTAAAAAAAATAAAGTGATTTAAAATAGGGGAAAAAAGGGGTATTTTACAAGTAAGGAAGAAAAGGGTGATCTAAAATGGAATAAAATGGTATTGGTTCAGATCTTCCACTGTAACATGCACTACTGCTTCAACTAAGTAGAACCGCTGTGAATCTGATTCTTTTTTTAAAACATTTAAATCTGGAAGCACTGGATTACGTTGTGTTTCCTATGATCTATAAATTGGAAAACTTTAATACAGGTAGGGTGCATCACAGCACTGTACTGTACTGTACCTCTTGCAGATAGCTCACGTTTGCATACAAGGATTATGTTGATTTGTCTCTTACAGGAGAACCTTCAAGTTTCCAGTACATTTCTTTTATTTTTTTTTATTGAAGGTTTCAGTATAACACTTTACAGTTAGCCAAAATTTTCACAAGATTAAGACACACAACTGATATTACAATGCCTAGAAAGAATTAAACACAACCTAGGATGGTAGAAAAGTTGGGTTCTCACTCATATAGCCAGTGGACCAACCTATGTGGTCCATAAACTAATTTTGCTACACAACCTTGTTTGTCCAATATGTTTCTTATTTGCTTTTAAGATTTCTAGACGTACTTACAAAATGTGCTGCTGCTATTATACAAAACATATATGACAGCAGACAATGATGGAAGCAATTTTATAAACCAGTGAACAGCATAGCCACAGTAATTAAAAAGTAAACTCACAAGTCACCATTTCACAGCAATATCTATACAGTATGTCTAAATCATGTATTCATCATCATATACTGACACAGTGACTTAATTTCAGTAAAGAAAATATATCCAAGGTACTTAAACAATTGCAGTATCCTTTACACATTTTTAGAAGAGAGTCATACTCTACCAAAATGATGTACTGTATCATGGTGTAGATATGTATATTGCTTACAGGACTTTATCTAGGTTTAGTGTCTATATATCTGTGAAAACCTAGTAATTTCATAATATTCTAATACAATGTTTTTTCACCAGACTTAAAAACATTTCATCAATAGATATGGTAAACAGCATAGAACTGTTTCAGTTTTCATTCAGACAAATGTGTACTTTTCTATGTAAGCAGCAGTACAACGAAAAATGTTTTTTCTAGAAAGCTAGTTTCTATCCACAGCTCATGAAAAAATCTATGCCTGTTTGATCTGCTTTTCTATCAGGTCCACAATGTTATTTCAAAGCCGTAGGAAGCAGCCAAAATAATTTACAACATTTAAAAAAAAAAAACTTAAATTTTAGGAGAACTGGAAAAGTTTGCAAACAAATTAAAGTGGACAATAACTGGAATCTATTGCATACGAACATATGAAGAAGCCAGCAGAAGAACACCATTTCATCTAGCTAGTCTGCCGGTACTGCAGGGTACACAGCTTGAGCTACTGTCCCTGTCCTCCCTCCCTCCCCACACCTCCCATCCTCCCTACCCATGATCTTTACCTTCCCCCTGTGTCTATCCAGTGTCTCTTAAAGCTGCCCACTATTTTCAACAAGATCACCTCTTCCAGCAGCGCATTCCAAGTGTCCACCACTGTCTCTGTTTAGAAGTGCTTCCTGACCTCCCTTCTAAACCTCCCACCCACCAGCTTAAGACTGTGTCCCCTAGTGTTACGGATGCCCCTCAGTTTAAAGAGACTCTCCTTATCCACCTTATTTATCCCTTTCAAGTACTTGAAGGTCCAAATCACGTTCCTCTCTCTCTCTCTCTCTCTCTCTCTCTCCTGTCTTTCATGGAGTACATGTTCAGTGTCTTCAACCTCTCCTCATATGCCTTACCCTGCTGACCCGTTATCATCTTTGTAGCCCTCTTCTGGACCTTCTCCAGCAGGTTAATGTCATTTTTGAGATGTGGGCACCAGTACTGAACCTCATGCTCTAGATGAGGCCTTACCGGGGACCTGTACAAGGACAGTATAACCTCCTTTCTCCTACTACTGAGCCCCCTAGATATGCAACCCAGCATCTTTTTTGCCTTTGCTGCTGCTTTCATGCACTGTGTGTAGTGCTTCAGGTCACTAGTGATCATCACTGCCAGGTCCATTCTCCTCCTCCTCCTCTGATGCAGATATTGCAGGGGAAGGTAGAGGCAGATTTGTTGCTTGATGTTATTGCACTGCTGCTTTAGAGATTTAATATGCTGGATAACCTTGAAGACCACCAATGTCTCAAAAAGAACTTTGAAAAACATAATACTTGGACACAAAACTGTTTATATTTCTTAATAGCTCTATATTTCCCCCCATTATTAATTACTGAGGGCATATGCATGAAAACAGTATAGTTGTTCCATGAAGGTTCATCAGTTCCTATTACTTCTTGCCAGCCTGGGTCCAGATATTCAAAAATTAGCGTGGGCTTGAGCAAGAAGATCATAAAGCTAAGCTGGGCAGGTCTGGCTGCCCAAACCTAACAAAGTGACCCTTTTATACAATAAAATACATCCTTCCAAGGCCCTATCGCCTTATTATAAATCACTTGATTTAGCTGTATTGATTTATAATCACTTTTGTGTTAATTTTTTCATTTTAGATAAATGAATCTAATGCTCCTCCCCTCCCTTTCCTGTGAAATGGAATGTTTCACTGTAACATTCCTGCACAAGACAACAACTACTGTATATATACGGATGGAGATTCCTGCAGTTCTGAACTCTGACTGGCAGAAATCTTGTAATTGATTTTTAATACAAGAAAGAAAGCTGGTGCTGGTTTTTACTTTTAGTTGGACTTAAGCAAAGGAAGTGATCATACAGCATGCAATTGTTTGTTCTGTAACCACAGTCAAGGGCAAACGTCTGTAGCTTGCTCTACACAGTATATAATTTGCTTGAGTAGGTTTTGGTGACTTAATGGTATACAAAGTGGAACTCCTGATTGGGTGCTAGCTGGTAGTACTGTACACGTTTTATCTACTATTTACTAATGGATGGGATGGTTACATTTTCAGAATAGCATGATTTTGCTCTGGAAACATGTAAACCTTCTTTTAAGTTACCTTCCCCAGGGACAACCAGATAGCTGAGCTATCTGGTGCACCACACAGTACCCAAAGCTGAGTTCTGCCACTATCTGAGCTGTGTGTGTGTGTGTGTGTGTGTGTGTGTGTGTGTGTTTTTTCTCGCATTTTCCACACTTTGACTTTTAAAGGGTACTGGTAGTATGAATTTTAAATTGTACATTTTCCTACTTTAATTGCCATGTTCTTAATGCGGGGGGGGGTGCACAACATTTCTCCTATTTTGTTTAAAAAAAGGGTCCTGCTGTAAGTTGTTAATATAAAATTTTGTTCTGCACTGGATTTTATTCTGTAAGTATCTTCAATATAATTCCAAAGTTTTAATAATTTTATCTGCAAATACAAACTTAGAAATTATAGTACATTTGCTGGCCCAGTGGTGCTGAGGGCTGAGGCACTGGATGCCACACCTCACACTACACTGATGACCCGGGGTTGGGCGCGACCTCGGGTGTCGGAGGGTTGCCCGGGGGAGGAGGATTGAGCATCCCAGAGACTGCTCTTCTCCTCTGGGGAGGGTAGGGAGGGACACCTGCAAATGTGCTGGCCTTGTGGTGGCTGGGGTTAAGTAAGCTGCGTGTGCAATGGACGGGTCAACACGACAGACATCCAATGCAAGGTGCACAGAAACATGTACCACAGCGTTGTTGATATCCTTTCATGCCCATGCTGGGGGGGGGGGACTCACAGGGGTAAAATAGCTCAATCCTCTGGTGCTTGTGAAGGTCTGCCTGCGATACTGCACCGGACGCTCCTAGGTGCTCCCTCTGGTCCTGACCCCTTGGTCTTCTGCACTGTGGGTGTGTGTGATGTGGCCTAAGAGAGGGTGAAGGAGGAGGACGTCATAGCTCAGGCAAGGCAGCCAGTGCAGGAGCCACCAGAGACAGACTGGAAAGGGAGCCATAGGGAACACCCCAGCCAAGGAAGTGAGGCACATAAAGAAATAAACAAAAAAAAAACCAGAAATTACAGTACATTTACATAAGTCATATGTCTTGTATGTTTCCATTTGCAGTGATGTGTGGACTTCCTGCATATAAATGCACATCAAGTCATCCTGTGAGCTGTACTTCTAGGCAGAATTACTTCACACACTTTAGAGTGGGATTTTCAAAAGCCTCTAACGTGGATATAACTCATAGTTACAGCATGCCAATTGCAAGTGCTGTACACAAGCAAACCAAATGAAGTTGCACTCCAGAGGCAATGTAGCTGGTCAAAAGAAGAATTCCAACTCTTGAAAGTCAATTCAAAAACATTTGTTTATTCATTGGTACCACGTAGTCATAGCTACCTTGCCACATCAAACCATCAGCCAGGTGAACTGTTACTAAGCAGCCGTGGTGCTTTGCGTGTTAGAGCTTCATCAGGAGGCCTCTGGAGTGCAGCTTCATTTCATTTCCTACTGAGTCACTATATCGTATGCTTTACAGTGCATGACATAACCGCGTAACAGAGTGGCAGCGTAGAAGAGCTAGAGGGTAAAACTGCAAAAGGATGTATGCATAGTAGTGCACCCTCTCACTCTTTCTGGTACAGGATAAGAATCCTGCTGGGATGAGGGACCTCTGAGCAGCTGCCGTGGTTCAATGGGATGGGCCACAGGTAGCAAGAGAGGCAGTGCGTCTGTCGACTGGGTTTCGATTCCAGGTCCCAGATACATGGAATTTTTATATTTTTCACACTTTGTGTGAATGTAAGTGTTACCCCCCCCCCCGAGTTCATTATATTAGTTGGGGGGGTGGAGCCCCCTGCAAAACAAAGACTTATGCCACTGGCAATATATTACACTGTATCAGCAGCACAGTATGTTGTTGTGGCATAATGTCTTGCAACATTATGACTCCATGCTGCTTCATTTGGTTTGTTTGTGTATGGATCCGGGCTAGCCAAGCCCTCGGTGTGCACCCCGCCTGCACCAGTAAACACTGTGGTCTTTCAGTTATTCAATTTTAAGAGCTGCCCTGGTATGTCTAGACTAGGTGTTATCTTATTGAAGCTATTTTCAAAGGCTGTACTTACCTGTAGCATTAGAGCCTGTTTTCTGGTACTGTACATCCAATTCTGTATGCAACTCGTTAAATGTAAATGTGCAGTAAATGATGGACCAGGTTAGACTTGGTATAGCTATTGTGTCCACATGCAAATATTTCTGAGCTTTGAAAACTTGATATAACAAAGTCAGAGTGTTTGAAAACTGGACTTAACTACTGTATGTTCTAACTCTGGACATTAAATATAGATGCAGCTTGCTCTTATTAAACGTGAACACAGAATTAAACTGTATCTACGGTTTGTCAGCTGAAGAGGATCACTGTTATTTAATTAGATATGTCACTGCTTGGATAGGGGAGCTGTTTTAACTATCTGAACACAACAGAGCTCTGCAGAGAGGGCTGGAGAACAGGGGGAAGAGGGGGTAATTAGGAGCAGGGGCTTAGCAGAGGGTGAGACAAGTAAGGGCAGGTCATGCATTCTAGGATGGACTAGCCTGGCAGCTGGAGAGGGTAGGGGTTGGGGGAGTAAGGTGAGGGCAGGGAGGTCTTGGAGAGCAGAGGAGACTGGGGAGAATAGTGGGGTGTAATGGATGTGGGGCAGAAGTATTCATGGACTCACTGTGGAAGAACAAGGGGTGCCCAGTATGTATAAAATTGGGGTAGCTAGCAGAAGAAATAAATAGGCTGAGAAGAGAGGTGGAGAGAAAGAGCTTGATGTGCATGGGGAAGGGTAGAAACTGCACTGGCGCCACTGTAAACTGGGACACAGAAAGAGGGGGCATGGGTGAGAGGGGGGAATGAGTGGGGTGCATAGGAATGGGAGACAGACCAGGCTGTTGGGGGTACAAGGGGTAACAGGAGGTGAGGAGAAAGGGGATGGGGGAGCAAGGGGCAAGTACACAGAGAATACAGAGAAATGAGAGTGCCACGGCACCTGGGGGTACATGAGCTTCCACTGGAGGCGGTGTAATAGTTTCAAACAGATTTACACCATTAACAGCTATGCAGGAAGAGGGAGCTCAGAAGGGGATGGAAGGTAAAGTGAGCACGGGCAATGAAACATGCAAAAACCATGAGGGAGGAGAGAGGTGAGGGTAGCGGGAGAAAGGACAAACACGGAGGCCTCAGGAGGAAGGGTAAAGAGAAGGGTGGGTACAGGAATAGTGCAGGGGGGAATAAGGCTGGGGATAATGAGGAGCACAAGAATGGAGCTGGAGTGAGGGGGACACGTGAGAAACTAGGTGGAAAGAAGGGGGAGCACATGAATGGAGTTGGAGTGAGGAGGACATGTGAGGAACAAGTTTGAAAGCATGGGGAGCATGTGGATAGCGCAGGTCAGAGGGACCAAAATAAAGGAACAAGGGGTAAAAGGATGGGGTCTTTGGAAGGAGGCTCAGGATCATTCACTAGGGCAGGGAAAATGGAACAGGTCATGGTCTTCAGAGACTCCATTACTAGGCGGGTACATTGGCTAAGGAAAGGAAATATCTATAGAAGGAGGTCGGTCTTTTTCGAACCAATGCTGAAGGCTGGATGGGGGAAGCAAAGGATCAGGGAGTGTATAAGGACTGTGAGGAGAAAGCAGCACCTAGTCATACACTTAGCAACAAATGATCTGGTGGGCAACGAATTGGAGGAGGACCAAAAAAGATTCAGGGAGTTGGCAGGAGGCTGCAAGAAAAGGCAAGTTCACTGGGATTCTCGGAGGTCTTACTGATCCCTTGCACCAGTAGCACTAGGAAGCAATGAATTGTGGAATTCAATGGCTGGCTCAGGGATTGGTGAGAGAAAGAAGGGTTTGCCTACATAGGGGAATGGGGGGACGTGGGAGAACAAGGGGTGATATGTAAAGGACAGGCTGCATGTAAATGAAAGTGGAGCAAGGGCACTGAGGGGGAGACTACAAGGTTATATAGATAGGGTCTTAGGCGGGGATTTAAACTAGTAAGGGTGGAGTACAAGGCTAGGAAAAGGGAGGGACTGCAACCAGAGAGCACTGCTAAGCTAGCACTCCCCTGCAGGAGAGGGCAGGGGGAGAGAGGAATGAAAGAAAAGATGGGGGGAGTAATTGGTTGAATGGAAAGTCCACCAATGCCAGGAGTTTGGGTAACAAAATGGTTGATTTAGAGGCCATGATGGTGGACAAGAACCTAGACCTGGTGTCTGTAACAGAGACTTGGTGGACTGAGCACCAGGCATGGAAGGTGTTTATCTCGGGGTATAGACTTTTTAGGAAGGACAGGACTAGTAGAAAGGGGGGTTGCATTGTACAGTATGTAAAGGAAGACATCAGGGCAATGGAAGGGGAGGAAAAGCAAGGGGAAGCGGAGGTCCTGTGGGTCACACTACAAAAATAGTCTGGTGCAACAATCAGGCTAGGTGTGATTTACAGGCCTCCTAAACAGGGTGAGAAGGTGGACAAGGAGCTGATGCAGGCAGTTAAGAAACTCAAGAGGGAATTTCTGCTGGTGAGGGACTTTAATCTTTCCAATGTAGACTGAGAAATCCTATCAGCAAAACCGGCAAAGAGTAGGGAAGTCCTAGAATCCCTGAAGGGAACATTCCTACATCAACTTGTCAGGGAGCCCACCAGAGGCAGAGCAACCCTGGACTTGGTTCTAACAAATGGGGAAAGTGTAGCCGATGTTTCAGTGGGGATAGTCTGGGGTCAAGCAACCACAGAGCAGTAAGATTCAGGATTAGGATGGGTACGGAAGTGAGTCGTACAACAACAAGGGTGCCGGACTTCAGGTGGGCAGACTTCACCAAAATGAGGGAGATCTTCCAGGAGGATATGGAGAGCAAGGAGGAGTTGGAGGAAGTGGAGGAACTGTGAGGATCAATTAAAGGGGGAATACTGAGAGCCACTGATCATTGCAATAGGAAGCTAAGAAAGAGCAAAAGAAGAAAGAGACTATTCTGGTTCACCAGAGAGGTGATAAGAGTAAATTGGGAAAGGAAAAAGGCATTCAGAACATATAAAAGAACACAGAGAAAAGAGGATAGGGAGGTCTACAGAGAGAAGCTGAGGGTGGCAGGGCAGACAATTAGGAGGACAAAGGCATATACAGAGGAGAGGATAGGTAGGGAGGTAAAAAGGGGGGATAAAACATTTTATAGGTATGTTAGCGAGAGCAGGAAATCAAAGCAGGGGATAGTGACACTAAGAGGGAAGGGGGGATTTCCAGTGGACAGGGACATTGAGAAGGCAGAAGTACTAAATAAGTACTTCTGCCCAGTCTTAACGGTGAAAGAGGAGGACAAGGGACCAGCGTTGAGAGGGAGGGGAAAGGAGGGGGTGGATTCTAGCCCATTCAAAGAGGATATAGTAAGGGAGTAATTAGGAAGGCTGAGGGTAGATAGAGCAATGGGCCTGGACGCCCTACACCCTAAAGTACTCCAGGAGCTAAGGGAAGAGCTGGCAGTACCATCAACTAGACAGTTTAATCTGCCCCTAGTCTCGGGGAGGGTTCCTAGTGACTGGAAAAGGGTGGATGTGGTGCTGCTCCATGAGAGAGGCAGTAGGGAAGAGGAAGGAAATTATCATTTGGACGGCCTTACCTTGGTGGTGGGTAAGGTTATGGAGGCACTCTTAAAGGAACAAATGGCCAAATACCTTACTGCTAGTGGTCTTCTAGATGACAGACAGCATGGGCTCATGGGAGGGAGACTGTGCCAAATGAACCTGATCACATTTTTTGATTGGGTGACAAGGGTGATCGATTGGGGGGTGGGTGGACAATGCCTATCTGGATTTCAGTAAGGCCTTCAACACCGTTCCTCACAAGAGGCTGATAAACAAGTTGGACAGCTTAGGGATGGGGTCAAAAATAACTAGATGGGTGGAGAGCTGACTGAGGGACAGAAGAAAAAATTACTCACCATAGTAATGTTGTTTCTTCTATGGAGTCTTGCTGTATTCTGACTATATGCAGTTAGCCCCAGCACTTGAACTGCTCTGGAGAGTAAAGAGCTAACTCTATGCAAAGCATAGAATGTTGAGCTCAAGCTTGGTTTTAAACCTCTGTCTGTGGTACTCTGAAGTGTAACCGTCAGATTCCTATGAGCACTAAACTAACTAACTCAAGGAAGAAATTGTTTCCAACATTTTGTGCCAAATGGCAAAGCAAAGCTTTAGAGTCGAGAACACCCAAAAAGGACACAACAGGTAGTGATTTACCAAAATGCTTAATAACAAACGAAAAGAAACCCCCTAAGAGATGGAGGCATGTCCAGTGCACCTCTGGGGTGCAGCACTGTGCCTGCCCCACTACATCCCAAAACTACTAGGTTCCAGGAGGAGAGGCAGGGAGGGAGGTCAGAATACAGCAAGACTCCATTAGAAGAAACATTACTATGGTGAGTAATTTTTTTCTTCAAACAACATGAAGTCTTGCTGTATTCTGACTATATGCAGACTACCAAGCAGTACCCCCTTGGAGAGGGGAGTGACAGAACCTATTTTGGGAAGAAGCTCTGCAGCACTGCCATGCCAAACCCAGCATCACTTCATGACTGGACATCCAAAGAGTAATGGCTGGTAAAAGTATGAACAGATTTCCAGGTAGCTGCTTTGCATATGTCCACTAAAGGTATATCTCTAGCTGCTGCGACCGAGGCAGCTGTACCGCTGGTAGAATGAGCCCTCAGGTCTGAGGGAGGTTCCTTCCAAAGTTTAGAATAACAGAATTGAATACAAGAGACAATCCACCTGGCAATAGACCACTTGGTGCCAGGTTTGCCCTTTCTCATTTCACCATAAGTGAGAGACAACTGAGAACAGTCCTTCCCATGGGCCGTAGTATGCTCAATATAATAACTACCAGCCCTTTTTACATCAAGACTGTGTAACATTCTCTCTCCAGAGGAAGAAGAATCAGTGAAAAACACAGGCAAAGACATAGACTGGTTCAGATGAAAGTCTGACACCACTTTGGGAAGAAACTTTCTATTGGTGCAGAGGACCACCTTATCCCTGTGAAAGGAAATGAAATCAGGTTCCACTGATAAGGCTTGTAATTCACTGATTCTCCAGGCAGAGGTAATAGCCACCAGGAACGCAGTCTTCCAAGTCAAGTATTTCAGTTCAGCTGAAGACAAAGGTTCAAAAGGGGACTGCATAAGCTGTGCAGTACAGATGCTCAGGTCCCAAGAAGGGGTAGGCTTCCTAAAGGGAGGATTGATATGAACCAAACCTTTTAAAAATTTCTTAAAGACTGGTTGAGAAGCTAAGGAAGAGCTCTTACCAGCAGAAAGGAAGGCAGACACAGGTGCCAAATGTACCTTGAGACTAGTAGACTGGAGGCCTAAACTGTTAAGATGCACCAAATAATCCAATACAGTGACAATATCAGCCAGCTCTGGCTTAGTATGCCTCTGGGAACACCAAAACCCAAATCTTTTGCATTTGGAGTTGTAAGTCTTTCTAGTAGCAGGTTTCCTGCTAACATTTAAAATATCCATAACTGATTGAGAAAGGTGCAAGCTTGCATATTGTAGCTCTTTAAGAGCCAGGCCTTGAGCCTGAGTCTGAAGATTGGGATACAGAATCCTTCCCTGAGAGGAGGTGAGTAGATTGTGTTGTCTGGGAAAACTGGAAGGGAAAGTATGTCTCTTTGCAGATGACACAAAGATCTGCAACAGGGTTGATACACAAGGTGGGGTGGAAAGGATGAAAAGGGACTTGGCAAGGTTGAAGGAATGGTCAAATGTATGGCAGCTTAGATGCAATGCAAAGAAGTGCAAAGTAATGCACCTGGGAAACAAAAACCCAGGGGAAGGGTACACAATGGGGTGGTGAGATACTGACAACAACAAAAATGGAAAGGGACCTGGAGGTAGTCATATCAGACGACCTAAAGGTGGGCCAGCAATGTGAGAAGGCAGTAAGGAGGGCTGGGGATACTGGGATACATAGGGAGTGGCATCACCAGTAGAAAACAGGAAGTTGTTGGCCATCTGTACAGACAGTTGGTAAGACCATATCTGGAGTACTGTGTACAGTTCTGGAGACCCTATCCCCGCAAAGACATAGACAGGGTGGAGGCTGTCCAGAGGAGGGCAACCAAAATAATGCAGGGTCTGCATCAGAAAACATATGAAGAAAGACTAAAGGAACTAAAGATGTATAGCCTCGAGGAAAGGAGGGAGAGGGGGGACATGATAGAAACTTTCAAATACCTCAAGGGAATCAACAAAGTCCAAGGAGTTAGCATCTTTCAGAAAAAGAGATGTGCAAAAACAAGGGGACACAACTTGATGATAGAGGAGGGATGGCTCAGAGGTAATGTGAGGAAGTATTTCTTCACAAAGAGGGTTATGGATACATGGAACAACCTTCCTGAGGAGGTCGTAGAGTCAAAAACAGTGGGGGAATTCAAGAATGCATGGGACAGACATAAGGCAATTTTGGTGGGGGTGGTAGGAAGAAGTAGGCTCTTGGTTATCTAGGATATGCAGCTTATCCGTTAGGGAAATGGGCAGACTAGGTGGGCTAAGCGGTCCTTATCTGCCATCAAATTTTATGTTTCTATGTTTCTATGACACAAGGGAAGTGTTGCTGACAGTGACAACATTAGAGGATACGAAGGCTGTCTGGCCCAATATGGAGCCACCAGAATCTCCTTGCAAGGTTGAGACCTGATTTTGATCAGGACCCTGAATAGCAGAGGAAAAGGAGGAAAAGCATAAAGAAACCTGCTTGTCTGATTCAGTAGAATAGCATCCTGAGGGACAGAGCCCAGAAGGGGTGGTCTGCAATGATCAAGAGGAAGTTGATGATTGTCCAGGGCTGCAAATATATCTATCTCTGGAGTGCCCCATCTCTTGAAGATGGCTCGGAGAACTGGAGAATTCAGGGACCATTCGTGATGTCCCTGGGAAATTCTGCTCAGAGCATCTGCTAGAATGTTGTCCTTCCCTGGGAGATGCACAGCCAGCAGGGAAGCTTGAAGAGAATAAGCTAGAGACCATACCTTCATGGCCTCTGTGCACAAGGCTGAGGACTGAGCGCCTCCCTGTTTGTTGATGTACCACATGGTTGTGGTATTGTCTGTCCTGATTTGTACCACTTTCCCTTGGGCAGCTGTTGAAAATGTCTGAAGTGCCAGAAAGACAGCTCTTAATTCCAGAAGATTTATGTGTAGAAGGAACTCCTGGTGAGACCAAGTTCCCTGAGCAGTAAGATGATCGAGGTGGGTTTCCCACCCCACCAGGGAGGCATCTGTGGTGAGAGTCACAGAAGGGATCTGGCTGATAAAGGGGACACCCTGTCGAAGATTGTCTTCCTCCAGCCACCACTGGAGGGCCTGGACTAGAGTTTGAGAGACTGGACCAGTTTGGAGAGAGGATCCTTTTTCTGAGACCAGTAAGATCTGAGATGAAACTGTATATCTCTCATCTGAAACCTTACTCCTTGAACTACTGCTGTGGAAGCTGCCATGTGGCCCAGCAGTTGGCTGGACGAGACACTAAAGGACAAAATGAGGAGGCCAGAGTGACCAGTGACTGAACCCTTGAGAGATGAAGAAAAGCCCTTGCCTGAATAGCATCTATTTCCACCCCTATGAAGGTGAGAAGCTGGGCTGGTTCTAGAACAGACTTCTCTAGATTTAGAATGAAACCTACAGATTCTAGAAGTCTTTGAGTGACCTCTAAAGCTGACTTGACTTGGTCTGAGGACTGGCCCACTAGGAGCCAGTCATCCAGGTATGGAAACAGAAGGATGCCCTGCCTCCTGAGGAATGCCACCACTCCTGCACGACACTTGGTGAACACCCTTGGGGCAGATGTTAGGCCAAATGGCATGGCCCTGAATTGATAATGGCCTGAGAGCAACTCAAACCTGAGGTACTTTCTGTGGGAGGGTCTGATAGTTATGTGGAAGTAGGCATCCTTGAGATCCAGGGAGGCTAGCCAGTCTCCTGGTCTCAGAGAGGGAAGAATTACTCCCACAGTCACTATTTAGAATTTTGGTTTTGTCAAATGTCTGTTCAGGTACCTTAAATATAAGATGGGTCACCACTCCCCTGTCTTTTTTGGGGTAAGAAAGTATCTGGAATACAGTCATTTTCCCCTGTGACAAAGAGATACCTTCTTTACTGCTTACAAAAGCAGAAGATAGGAGACTTCTGCCTCTAAGGCTTTTGTCTCCAAAGGAGAGGGAGGACTGAAAGACCTTGCTCTCATTCTTGGAAACCTTTTGAAACTGAGAGCAAGCCCCTGGCTCACTACTTCCAGGATCCACTTGTCTGAAGTAACAGACTCCCAGGCCTGGGAGTAGTGAGCCAGCCTGCCCCCTACTGGGATTGGAGAGGCAACCCTGACTGACTCCTCAGGGTGTCTGCTTGGCAGGGGGCTTAAACTGAGCAGCTGATGGGGTCCTACTTACCCCCTCTGCTGAAAAGAAGAGGAGGAGGCCTGAGCTTGGTAAAAAGGCCTGTGAAAAGGCCTGCCCCTGCCCCTAAACTGCTGCCTCCGAGGAGTGGTCTGTTTTCCTTTGACTGCAGCACTCCTATAGGTGGTCTTGTATTTGTCCATCTTTTTCATGTAACTCTCTGTTAGATCCCCAAAAAGAGAATTACCTGCTACAGAAAAATCCATGACCTTAGCCTGGGTATCCTGTGAGAGGTTGGTATACCTAAGCCAAGCAAATCTCCTCATGGAGATAGATGTAGCTATGACCCCGGAAAGAACATCATTAGAATCAACAGCAGCGTGGAATTCCACTTTAGATGCCTCTATACCATTTGCAGCCACCTGCTCCAGCTCCATGTCTAGCTGGGGGAGCAGCATTTCTAACCAGTTCCAGAACCGTATCCCACATAGATTTCTGGTACCTAGCTGTATATGCCATGTAGTTAGATTGTCTGAGTCCCAAAGAAGCTGCCAAGTACTGTTTTTTTGCCATGGCATCCACTTTCCTGGAATCCTTGTCTTGGGGGTGAGATGCTAGGGGAATGTCAGCCTTGTCACAGGCTGCAGCTTGTACTACCCCAACACGGCTGCAGTGATTAATAAGGAATTCCGTCCCAGGACCTGACGAAGTATACCTTCTGTCCATTCTTTTTTCCACAGGAGGTGTGGATGTAGAAAAGTGTCAAATTTTCTGTGTCTGTTTCCCCAAGGATTTGTGTAAGGGGATAGACATCCCTTTCGACTCTGGTACATCCATCATCTCTAAGTAGTCAGGTTCTTCCTGATCCTGTTCAGCCTTTTCCAAAGGAAGTTGAAGAGTCTCAGCCACTTTCTTGTAAAACAAGAAATGGGAAGGGGACTCAGAAAGCCTGGGAGGAGAAACCTGGAAGGGCCTGTCTAGGGAGATGTCAAGCTGTACCGGCACATCTAGGCCCTCATCCTCTTCATTGTAATCTTCCTCCTTCTTCCAGTCGCCCTCATAGTAGCTTCAGGCTCTATATCTTATTTATTTATTTAGTTTTTGTTGACTGGTTAAGTGCACTAGACAAATCCTGCCTATTTTCAGGCACGACCCGGGGGAGGGGGATACAGATGAATGCCAACTTACCTTGAACTAGATTAAGCTGTTGGTGGTATTTTTAGCGAATGAGGGAAATTTGGCCAGGACACCGGGGAAATTCCCCTACTCTGTGCCAGTAGGGGGACCCTGTTGCTGTGTGAGGCAGCCATTCTGTTCCCAACTATGGAGGAGGAAGAAGCATTGCAAGGGGCTGCGATAGCCCAGAGTCCTGCAGTACATGTCATTCTAACGTTGAAGGGATCTGCTGAGGTGGTGGCTGGGATGCACCCGCGGAGTGGCCAGCACATCGCCCGACTCAGCAGTCCCCTGGAAGTTCCCGAAGTGTTAAGTTTGAGTTTGGCAGAGAAACAACAATGTTTGGAGGAGGAACTCCTTCGGGTGAGTGATTTATTAGCGAAGGAGCGTAGGAAACTTGACGTGGAGGACAACAGGAAGCGGAAGAGGTCTACAGGTTCACCGAGTGTTTCTGAAGCAGCGGGGCCCAGTAAGCTCCATTCGGCTGCTAAACGACAAGTTGCGGGTGGCAGTTCGATTTCTAAGGCTTGGGGGGACCTCGTGGATGTATCCTGGTCTCCGGATAGAGCGCTGCAAGAGACAAGCTGGATTCCGATATCAGGGGCAGCATGGAAGCCAGCTGAGGAGGTTTCAGCTCTGCAAGAGGATACCCAGATAAGTACAGTGTCTATACCAGCTCAATCTTCCAATATTTTGGGTGAAGTCTCCCCAGTTTCCCCTGACCCTCAGGCTGCTTCTAATCCTGGCCTTCCCTTGGGGGTGTTGTTGGGTGAGGTGGCTGAAGATTTGGCTTCTTCTACTGCTGATGTGGAGGGGCCAGCTCCAGAGCCCATAAAGAAGCCTACCTATGCCAGCCATTTTTGGCAACCTTTGGAACTGGCTAAACGGCACAATGCCATCCGTTTGCGCTATGTGGAGTCCAGAGACTATCCCCCATGACAGATTTTATGTTGGGAAGACACTTTTAAAATGTAGCATGGGGTTCTCCCCCTCTGAAGCTTATGCTCTGATTCATGTCCCTGGGGAGTTTATTTTCGATATAAGTTTCCGCACGCCTGCACTCTTAAACTCTTTTGGAGTCGCTATTTAAATCTGAAGACTAATCCTTTGTGGTCTGACTTTATTGTGTTATCTCTTTCAATACAGCCCTTTAGGGTCATTACGATCCTGTTCAGGAATGAAGGGGTTAACATAGTTGATATTGAAAACTGGCTGTCTAAAAAATGTGATATTTAGGGGAATTCTGTTCCTATCCTGGATGCTGAGGGTTTTTGGAATGGGGGTTCGAAATTTCGGGTAAAGCTCCATTCTACCGATTCCGATTTAATACATCTCCCTAACTGTTTTTTCCTGGATAGAGATAAGGGCTTCCTTTTCTACCCAGGTCAACCCAGAGTCTGTTTTAAATGTTGGTCTCAGACTCACATAAGCATCTTGTGTGAGGTGCTCAAGTGTTCTTATTGTGGGGAGACTGGTCACCCTAGTGCCCATTGCTTTCAGACATCCAAATGTAATCTCTGCGATGAGGTTGGACATACTTTTGAATCGTGCCCTTTGGCTGCTAAAAACACAGCTGAAGCAGATTTTTGGGTTCAGGACCATTATATCCGGGTGGCTGTGTGGCTCAGCCTCTCTTCTGGGGGAAGTTGGCTCACAGTACCTCTGTGGCTGCTCCCCCTTTGGCTGAGACAGCCTTGACTGAGGAGCCCAATTTGGTTTCTGATAGCATAGATTTATCTGCAGTTGGGTCTTCCAAGGTGTCTGAGCTGGAGATTGGGGGGGGGGGTTGCTAGCCTTGCTCCTCCTTTGCCATCTGGTTTAGGCCCCTTGGATGAAGGTTTTATTATAGTTAGTGGAGAAAAAGGGAAGTCAGTTAAAGGAAAAAAGTAAGTTGGTTAAAAAGCCTGTTGTAACGGTTTCAACTTCTTCTATAGCTGACCCTAATATTTTTGAGGTTTTAATGGAAGATCCAGAGGTGGTGTCAGAGGTGGTTCAGCCTTCTGTGCTTCCTCCTCTGCCTGAGCCTCAGGAGCCTTCCGGAGCCCATTCAGACCCTAGGCCTCAAGATTGCAAAAGTGGTAGAGTAACAAGGGCATCCAGTAAGGTAAAGTGAAGTTGTCTCTGATGCATTTCATGGCTCCCTTTCACTTTCGGGTGGCATCCTTAAATGCAAACAGCATTAAATCTCCTGTTAAGCGTTTGAGCACTTATTCTCATTTTTTACATGAGAATTTGGATTGTGTTTTCCTTCAGGATATTCGTTTGCACTCTCCTGAGGAGTTGGTAGCTGCCACTACTGGTTGGATGTGGGGGGATTGTTTTTGGTCACAAGGGAGGGATTTGTGCAGTGGGGTTGGGATTTGTTTTTTTCTCTCACATATCCAGGTGATTCATCATATAGAAATCTTAGAAGGCAGGGCCTTAGTTTTGCATATTAAATGGGGTTCTCTACCTTTGCGTTTAATAAATATTTATGCACCACAAACAAAATTCGATAGGGTGTCCCTTTTTAAATCACTTTACCCCTTTTTGTACACCTCTTCTATAGTTATTCTTGGTGGGGACTTTAACTGTTCACTACCTTCCCTGGTCCCTTCTGCTAGCAGGAAAAATGTATAATGTGATGTGGCTAGTTTATCTCAACTTCTTGCAGATACCGGTCTGGTTGATGCTTTTGGGCCTGCTACTGCTGGATTTGGTAATACCTATTTTTGTGGTTCCAGAGCATCCTGGATTGATTATTTTTTCCTTTCTCCTGGGGTTGCTGTGCAATCACAGTCTCTACAGGAGGTGGCTATGTCAGGTCATAAACTGCTTAAATTGGCTTTATGTGATGTGCCAGAGGTCCGGAGGGGACCTGGCCTTTGGAAATTGAACACTGCATTGCTAGTTATCCCTTGTGTAGATGATGGGCTGCATTCCCTTTTTTTGGCATGACAGTCTGTCTTGTTTTTATATGATGACTTGTTGGGAGGATACCAAAAGTGAAGTCAGAACCTACTTTAAAGTTATAGGTCGGCTAAATGGGAAGTTGAAGCATGATGAGCTTCGATATCTCAGAGGCCGGCTTCACTTTTGGTCTACTTTTCACCAGCATCTGGGATCTGACTGCCTGGATCAGATTAAGGGGTTGAAAGTGGAGTTGGCTCGGTTACAGTCACAGGTTTTACAGGATATGGAGAGGTGGTAAGAAGCAGGAAACTTTACCTTTTGAAGCTCTGAAACTTGTTAAGGAATCCCGGGGTATGTTGCATTTAAATACTACAGAGGGTGGGTGAGTGACAATAACTGACGGCATTTTAGATGCTATACATACTTATGCTTCTGCCTCTTTTAGGAGTAGATTACTTTCAGAAGCCTCTATTTGTGACTGGTTCACTAGCACCTGTCTTGACTCCTGATGAGCAGTTTAATTTGGTACAGCCAATCACGATGGAAGAATTAAAAACTGTTATTTGGTCTTTGAAGTCAGGCATTACTCCTGGTTCTGATGGGCTACCTCATGAAGTTTATAAAGTCCTGTGGGAAGTCTTGGGTACTGAACTGTGTGAGGTATTGAATGCTGGGTTGCAGGCTGGGGCTGTTCCTCAGAGTATGTTACAGGGCGTGTTACTTTTGCTTTATGAAAATAAGGGGGATCATGGGGATTTGGCTAACTGGAGGCCTTTGTCTCTTTCAAATACAGATTATAAGATTCTGATGAAAGTTCTATGCATTCATTTACGGAGGATTTTGGGTTCCTTATTGCATCCATCACAGTTTAGTGGTGTACCTCATAGGAGAGTTCGGGATGCCATGATTCTTCTTAGGGAGCTTGTCTCTAAGGGAGCATCAGGGGAAATTTTTGGGCATCTGGTTTGTTTAGATCAAGCCAGAGCTTTTGACCAGGTAGAATATAATTTTCTCTGGGAGACCTTGTGGAGGTATGGTTTTCCCTTACAATTTGTGGGCTGGTTACATACTTGCTATAAGGGTATCACTCTATTGCTGAGTGTAAATGACTGGTTGGGAAGGGAAATTGAGGTGCATAGAGGTGTTAGGCAGGGGTGTTTGCTTAGCCCCTTACTTTATGTGCTCTCCTTGGACCCCTTCTTGCATGCCTTAAATAGAATGGAGGATATTATTGGTTTGTCAGTAGGCTGTATGGATCCGCAGATTGTCTCTATAGCGTATGCGGATGATTTAGTTTTGGTCTTATCAGATAGGGCTTCTGCTGTTGCAGCACAGCTGTTGTTACAATCTTTTTCTGCCATGTCTGGCGCCTCCATAAATAAATTTAAAAGTGGGATATTGCCTTTAGGGTATGGGGCCACTGATGTGGCTACGATTTGGGACATGCCTATTGATTCTGGGTATAGGAAGGTTCTTGGGGTTTATTTTGGGGGTGCAGATGCCCAAAGGTACAATTGGGACAGGCAATTGTTGGAGGCTCGTGATAGAGTGGTGCTTTGGAATAAAGGGCGAATGTCTAAAGCTAAAAGGCTTTACCTGATTAAGACTTTTTTATTGCCATATTTTTTGTTTATAGCTGTGGTTTTTCCCCCTCCCCTTTCTTTGGAATCATCTCTTTATGGTGTGTTTTTTCTTTGTTTTTGGGGAAGTAGATTGAACCCGGTGAGGAGGGGTATTACATATTTACCTATTGGTGAAGGGGGTTTAGGGATGTTAAATCCGGTGGTGTTCCTGCATAGTATTTTTATTTTTTATAATTTAGTTCCAGTGCTTAAAGGGGACAATAAGATCTGGTCCCCATGGGTGGCTGATAGCATTGGTCTCCTTCTAGAGCAATGGGATTCTGCTTCCTTTTTGGCTCATCAGGTTAGGCTGTGTACCTTGGCTAGCCATTTCCAGGTTTCAGTAATTGAAATCCTGACATATTGTTAAACAATTCCTTCTTCTCCAATCATGGCGGCAATTTTACTGTACTGTATTGCAAGATTTCTTTTTTGCGGATCCTTGGTTTCATGATTTGCCTATTTCTGAACAACATTCTAAGTTGCAATTATTGGTCAGTAAGAAAGTTCCTAGGCACATGTGGGATTTTTTATGGCTTTGTCTTCACAAAAGATTGGGGGTTAAGGGTAACAGGTGGCATAAAGAACTCTCAGAGAGGTTTTGTCCTAGGGAGGAAACTTATATGGGGGTAGTTGAAACAATGCAACATTTTTTAAGGGATTGTCCGTTTGTTGTTTCCTTCTGGTCCCACTTTCATGCTGTGTGGCCAATGAACCCTTTTCAGGGTTATTCATCTGAGATTTGGGTGGAGGGGGTCCTTCCGGGCTCCTGGGTCATTTATGATGCAGTCACAATTCGTCTGTTAATGGGTTATATTGGTTTTCAACTTTGGCAGGCTCGGTGTAGTCTTACATTTAGGCAGCAATTACAAACCGAACATCAAGTTGTCTTTAACATTAAGAAAACAGTACTTAGTTGGAGACTGCAGGAAAGGAGGAAGGTGCATCCTGATCTGTATAAACTATGGTGGAGAGAAATGATCTGGCTTGATACAGGGTAAGAGTTGTTGTGGGACGAAGTCCCTGCTCCTCTAGTGGGGCTGGGATAAGGGTATATGTCATTATAGACAATTTAGTTCTTCCATTTTTATGCATGCTCTAATATTTATTTCCGGTTTTGATTCCCTTCATTATGATTTGTATGCTGTCATATAATTTTTTTATATTTGTATGGAGATTTTGGAAAAAAAATCCCCTACTCTTTCACAGGGAAGGTGGGGGGGGACTGGCTATAATGTTCTCCTTAGGTTTGGGCTTATAGTATGAATTAATACTTGTGTTTGTGTTATTTTTCCCTATATTTCTGGTTTTGTATGATGTAATACAGTTTTGTATATAATGTTTTGTTCTGATTTCACTAAATTCCCCTGCTCTTTGAGTGGGGGGGTATTCAGTATTTCATACTCTGTTTTAGGTCACTAATGAAACAGATTTTTGTGCTGAATATGTGATGCAATACTTATTTTTGTTTATTATTCGTTCTTGCATTATGATTTGTGTGCAGTACCACTATCTTGTATATGTTTTTACTTTTTACTAAAAAACTTCCCCTACTCTTTTAGTGGGGGGGGGGTCAGTATTTATTGTTTTTTTGGGAGGGGACACTAGAACACTGATTTTTTTTAAATGTATGCTGTAATACTTATTTCTGTTTACCTTTGTTTTATACTATAATTTTGTGTGCTGTAAACACTATTGTGTACATGTTTTGCTTTCCAGTTTTAATAAAAAATTCCCCTACTCTTTTCGATAAGTGCCATGGAATCTTTAATATCCACCTGAACTATCACCAGTCCAGGCAGATGGGACCTCGGTTTAACGTCTCATCCAAAAGACGGCACCTCAGAAGTGCAAACCCCTCTCATGCTGCACTACAGTGTCAGTACTGGGATATTAACCCAAATGCCAGATGTGGGAACTGAACCCACAGCCCTCTGATCTCCTGGCCTCAGAGGTGAGTGTGCTACCTACTGAGCCACTGACACTGAAGCAGACATTTCTGACTGAACTGGCCTGCTTGGAACCGAAGCCGGTTCGGTCGGAACCAGGCAAAGTGACTGGACTATCGAAATTACTTTTGTTATCTCTTCAGCAGTCGGACCATGGGGAGCCAGATCTGAACCAGCTGATTTTCTTTTTCTTTTATTCAGAACCGATTTGCAGAATCATCTCTCTGTTTGCCCAAGGAGGTGTTGCCCAGGTCAGTGGGCACCTCCTCAGGTTTGGTCGCAACTGAACCAGGCTGGCCATCCGGGTCAGTGGACTTCTCAGCCTCCCTCTCCCTTAGCCTACTCAAATGTTTATCCAAAGTGGCTTTGGAAAAGTTCTTGCATATCTGGCAGTCTTCTCTGAGGTGGTCAAACCCCAGATAGTACACACATATGAGGTGAAGTTCGGCCTTAGCAAAGGCCTTCTTACACTTGGTACAGTGCTGAAACCCAGTGAGTCCAGTTTTCTTTTTGGGTTTCTCAGACATGCCTTCCAATCTAAAGTCACCCCAAACAGCAGTTAAGCCAGGTGACTACAACTTAGTTCCAACCGTGTCACGGGTCGGTTAAAAAAATCCTAAAAGCCAGATTTTTTTAGGAACTGATAAGTACTGGATAAACCACACAGTCAACAAAAATACAGTACACTACAGAATGGGTTTCAGTTTCAAACTGGACCAACCAGCAAAGAACCAAAAATAAAACAATTTCTTTAAAAAACAACCACTACCTACAACTACCACTTACTGGTACCGAGACAGAGGCAAGAATTCTGATATTTTGTTGAAATGGTTTGAAAGAACCATCCAATTCGAACTATTACCAAACCGGAGTGCAAGAGGGATCTCCTGAGTGACTTCACAGTTCGGTGGAGTAAGAAATCTGAGGGTTACACTTCAGAGTACCACAGATAGAGGTTTGAAAACTGAGCTTGAGCTCAACGTTCTATGCCTTTGCATAGAGTTAAACCTTTACTCTCTGGAGCAGTTCAAGTGCTGGGGCTAACTGCCTATAGTCAGAATACAACAAGACTTCATGATGTTTGAAGCCAGAGAGTGGTGGTAAAGGGGCTACACTCCAAGGAGGAAAGGGTGACAAGAGGGGTGACCCAGGGGTCAGTATTGGGGCCCATCCTCTTCAACGTCTATTTCAGCGATATAGCAGAGGGACTGAAGGAGAAGATGTGCCTGTTTGCAAATGATATGAAGATTTGTAATAGGGTGGACACAAGGGGGTGGAGACAATGAGGGAGGACCTCATTAAACTGGAGGGGTGGTCAGAAAACTGACAATTGAAATTGCAGTGTTGTCAGCTTTGTGAATGAAAACTTACAGTACACACTGCAAGCCTATTGGTCAACGATGTTGACCGATGGATATTGTAGTGCATACTGTACGCTGTCATTCTGTGATAGCTCAGTCGGCGGGCAGCCATGACGGTGTGTGGGTGGGTTTTGCTGCCCGCTGACCATATGCCACTGCTGAGACAGAGGGAGATGGGTGGGTTGTGGGGTCCTGAGTGGGTGGGGGTGCCACTAGATTACCAGGGAAATATCTTCCATTATAATGTACACTATGATCGGGTTCAGGAACAGGAGGGGGGCCACTAGATTACCAGGGGGATTTATTTAACAATATTTACACTATGATAGGGTTCAGGAAAGGGAGGGGTGGCCACTAGACTACCAGGGAGATTTTTCTAACAATATTTACACTACGATCAGGTTTAGGGAAGGGAGGGGGGGCCACTAGACTACCAGTGAAATGTGGTTTGGATTTGTTTTATTCTACAATGGGAGATGGGGGGCTAGCCACCCAGGGGCTGGCAGTTGCTGTGCCATGCTGTACAATACAGCAGCCCACCTGTGGATGACTATGAGTTAGGCATGTTTCTTTCATGTCTAACTTTGTGCGGCACATCTCCAAAATGTGCAGGCAGCTGCACCACACATCTCTGCTGAATACTGCGATGTGCCGCATATGCATGGAAACGCCCCCTCCAGATGCGCCACATACATTATCTTTGCACTGTGGTGCATCTGGAATTGCTCGGCACATCCCTTCCCTTTGAATATGGCCCAAGGGTGCATTTCTGGGGATGTGCCAGCACAACTCAGTTGCGCCGAGCGCATCTTCTTTGAATATCTAGGTCCTAGAGTCAAGTGTTAATTTGTGCACAGAATAGGGACGTTGTTAAGCATAAACTGAGACTTTCAGATATTCAGCCTTATACTGTACCTATAAGCTTTCATTACTCTGTTATACTGTACCTAAGCCTCATATTTCTTGACAAAGGAGTGGCAAAGAAACTGAAACAAAGGCATAGGGCAGGATTTTCAAAAAGGTAAGCTGCAGACACAAACACATGCTGAGTCTGCATCTCTATCCACCTAATTGCAACCCTGCTGCTGTTTTCAAAGGATGTGTCAGTTTGTGAATAAAAGTCACAACTTGCAGTAAAAAAATGCAACAAATGTTATTTGCATCCTTTTTTGTCAAATTACATCTTCTTTGGATGTGAAATTCAGACAAAGTTAAACCCTCTAACCACTGATCTAACAATCTGGATGGATTTCCCATTTCAAAATAGTGACTGATGGATCTTGAATGGATGCTTTGAGATTCCTGCTCATATTGTTTATAAAGGGCATGATGTAATTCTGAGAGCACAGGATCATTATTTTCAATGGTCTGAAAACTGAACACATGCAACAGACAAAGGGGCACAATAGAATGCCCAGTTCCAGCCCCCCCCTCAAGAATTCTTGCTGCATTCGTAAAATTTTCTGAAAGGAAATTTTTTTGCAACTCTTTTCCCACTTTACGCATCTTGTGGCCATTTGTCTGCACATATGATACACCTGGTATGACCAGGCATAGCTTGTGTGTGGAACAGGAAAATTGGCACCCCTACAGAGAAACTGATGAAATTAAAAATTACTCACTATAGAAATTATGTTTTTTCTAAAGGGTGTATTTGTGAGTCATACAACTTACATCATCTCAGCCCAAATGTGTTGCCCCAGAGATGAAACTTTAGAATGTTAAAGTTTAAACATTGCACTGTGATCACACTCCATCTGACCCTTCAATGACAGAGGTAAAGCGGGAAAGAGAGCAGTGACCACCTAAAATAGGTAGTTCAGGGCAGCAGTTGGAGACAAGAAGGGTTTGGAGGGAGAAACAGTGCTGAAGTGGATTACTCTAAATTTTAGGGTGTAAGTAGGTTGGGGAGTCTGATTAAGGGGATAACATGAGCTGTGAAAGTTGCAGGTTATTTAACTGTTTGCAAAAAAGGGACTGCTGGCTTGTCATGGTCCTGCGAATCTCATTTCGATACAACAGGCAGCAAGAGATCCGGTACTCAGATTCAAAAAACACACAGAAAGCTGTGTGCAAACATTTTATTGCAAATATCGTACAAAACAACAAAACTGCAAATTCCCACTTGTAGCCCCAATATTTTGCACTTTACACTTCTGGTGCTTTGTCAAGTTGTCAGTGCAATGACAGTCCATATTTAAATCTCACAGGTTCCAGCTGTCCCAGAGCATGTCAGCCACTGGAGCAGGAGGACCACAAAGCAGAGGTATCCACAAGGAAGTCCATTTGTGTGTACTCTGAGTGCAAGGAGTACAGCCTGTTGAAAGTGCTGAGCCGGAATGTTTATGCTGTGTTTAGTTTGGAAGACCTGACTGTCATGTAAGGTACTAGCTGCAGCCAGCATATTGTAGATTTCCTAGAAAAACCCTATCTGGGGTACTCAACAGGTCCCAGGAAATGGGGCTGTTGTGAGTTCTACTAAGTAGTTAGCTAGGAATGTAGTGACTCCTAAAAGAAAATAAGTGGGTGAATTCCCCAACTAACATGTATCTGGGTTATCTAGATTAGAGGGGTGACAGAAATGGAGGATGAGGAGAGCTGTGGGTGTTAGGATGGTAGAGAAAAGGGATATAGTGGACCGCAACAACTGTGGGAGTGGCCAATGGTGGGCTGGTCATATAGCTTAGAGATTAGAGCAACAAGCTGTGAATTAGCTTGATGCATCCAACAGACCTTGTTTGAATTTCCAAAACTTCCGCTTACATACTGTGCGACCCTGAGCAAGTCACTTAACTGCCCTGTGCTCCCAGGACACACCAGAAAATGATGTATTGGAAACCAGTATAAATCAATCAGTCACTGACTCAATGGTATATCACTTTTTCATGAATAAAAAGTCTTCAAAGAGGTCCTCTAGAGATGTGGATGCTGCTTGGTGTGCAGTAGGTTTGCACAAAATGCTGCTGAACTTGATGTGGTGAAGACTAAACTTAGCCTTCTCCAGGACAGGGCCAAGTAAGGGCTAGGGCAGGTGACCACAGCTTTGCTTCCACAAAGGGCACCATGGGTCTGGACTGATGGTGAAGATTTTCAGTTTGAAGGGGTAAGAGGGGTCTCTTTTGAGGGTGGTAGTGGCCTGGAGGAGGTGACAGTGAAACATTTTGCTCCCCTGAGTGAATCAGTCTATGCAGCCTTCCCTACAGGGAACTGGAACATGTTTGTCCTCAGGCAACCAAGTATGCTTATAGGGTGGCACCTAATACAGATTCAGAGTCCAAAAGCTAGAAATGAGCTAGAAAGATACTTGTAATAGGGTGACTCCATCATCAGAGGGACAGAAGGGGTAGCAAGTGCAGAGGACCAGGGAGGTAGGATGGTCAGATGCTTTCTGTGAGCATTAGCAGAGATGGATGCATGCAGGATTGAGAGGATTGTCATGACCATAGGAGGGGGAAGGCCTTGATGTCATTGTCCACCTGGGGACAAACTATCTGGCAAGATGACCCTTGGGGAGGTTAAGGACAGTTTTAGGGAGTGGTATGGGAGGCTTAAACTAGCAGCATCCTAAGTATCTTTTCTGAGGTCCTGACAATGAGGTTCAAGGGAAAGCCAGACTTTGCCTGATCAGTCGCTTTAGCTGTTGGCTCATGAAGTGGTGCTGGAAAAAGAGATCTGTGTTTATGGGGGTTGGGTGTGATTCTGTTAGGACAGGAGGCTATACAAGTGAGATGGCCTCCACTCTACACCAGAGGGAGCAAGGGCCTTGGCATAAACGTTTGATGCTTTTATCACTGGCCATTTAAATGTACTGGGGTGAGGCTGCAGCCAGGGAGAAGCAGAGAACATTACCAGCTAAGGAAGATCAGGAAAAATATCTTCCATTCAGAGGAGGCAAGCACAGACCACGTAAAGAAAAAGGTGCAGCATGCATTAGGGTAAATGCAAACAGAGAAACTGGGGGCAGGAGGATAGGCAGGGGAGAGACTTAGGGACTTAGTACAAGAAGGTGGCCAGCTTAAGGATGTTCCCTGGTGTTTCAGTAACCCTATGTCAAAGTCATATCTTTTTGCCCAATACATGATGGTCATCCAAACATTTAAAATCCACAACAAAAAACATGGGTTGCAATGCTTGTTTTTAAGTTACATTGGTAGGACTTAATCTCTCTTTTTGGAAAAAAATTCAGAAGGGGTCAGATTGTTTTATGTGGTTATGTGTGGTTCATAGCTCAGTGCTTAAGTAACATATAGATGAATGATGAATATGGTTGTTGGATACAGAGGCCAGAATAAAGAGGACAATGTTATTAGGAAATAGTAGAATGTTTGTGCTTAGGTACTTGGAGCTTGAATTGAGATGTTTGATAATATTGATGGTTTTGGCCTTTCTCTGTATCCCACCTGTAGAAAGGAAGCTTGATTTAGAATTATGAAAGCCCCCCGGTGGGATAAGAGTGCCGCAGAAGGAGGAGGTGTCAGGGAGGATGGTGGGTGAGCGCGACTCGCTCTAAGCAGAGCGGAAGTCAGCTGGATGAATTAAATAGGCTGTGGGGGAGGAGCTCTTCCCCCACATAATAACAGGCAAGCCTTTCCATTATGTGTGGTTCATATCTCAGTGCTTATGTAACATACTGATGAATAATGAATATGGCTGTTGGATACAGAAGCCAGAATAAAGAGGACAATGTTACTAGGTAATAGTAGAATGTTTGTGCTTTGGTACTTGGAGTTGAATTGAGATGTTTGACAATATTGATGGTTTTGGCCTTTCTCTGTATCCCACCTGTAGAAAGGAAGCTTGATTTAGAATTTTGAAAGCCCCAAAAAAGAATAATATCAATGATTGTTCTGTAACTGAATATTGAAGAAGTCATGCATGACAACTTAAATGATATGGATAGACGATCACCTCCTCCAACTCCGGAGAGTGTCACCAGTAGCACTCAGGAGAGCGTGGAAGAAAGGCCGTCGACGATGCGCAGCAATCCATCAGTTGGAGAGGAAGGAGAGGATGAGACGCATCTTGAATCATCCGTGAGCACAGTAGTATTGTAGTCGTAAGGCAGACTTAAAGAATGTAATGATGCTGAGAACTGATGTATCTAGATAAAGGAAGGCATGAATCGCATGGAAGAGACTGAGGCAGATATGGCAACTGGACGAGAGGAACAACAGCCAAAACTGAAGGTATGCAAAGTTCAAGGCAGGAAAACCAGATAAGACCCGAAGAGACCCCAACTGAGAAAACTGAAGAGGCTGAATCAAATGAAGTGGCGTTGCACAGGGTCTGAATGCGGTAGAGCACAAGCATGATAATGAAAGACTGTAGGGCGTGCCAACTAAGAGTCCTGGAAAATGAAGCAGTAGCAATTCCATGTCTGAGGTAGCAGGGCAAAAATCCAAGAATAGAAGATGAAAAACCGGCCAGATGCAATCCAGGAAAGAGCTGCCGGCTGGATATGGCAGCAGGTAGGATGTAGTAGAATGAGTGAAATCCAGGCCCGAGCTGAGCGAGGCAGAAGTAGAGCAGAATAAGGAAACCCCCCAGCCTGAAGAGCAAAGGCAGGCCATAGAAGCAGAAGATTAGTAGGTGAACTTCCCAGCCTGAAGGGCGAAGGCAGGTCAAAGAAGTAGAATATTAGTAAGCAAACCTCCCAGCTCGATGGGCAAAGGCAGGTCGTATAAGCTGGCAAGTAGTAGGTAAACCTCCCAGCCCAAAGGGCGAAGGCAGGTCGCCGGTAAGTACGATAGGAATAGAGTACATACAGAGGAGTTGATACATATATATGGCAACGGCTGTAGAGCTGAGCTGGAAGCTTGGCAGGCTGTAAAGAAAGTAATCTGAGGCACAGGGCCAGAGTTCCATAGGTCTGCAGGTAGGGAACAGATTGGTAAGTGAAGTAATAGTAGGATTGGCAGCTAGTCCCATGGAGAGGATGCGTAGCCGGACCATCGTCGATCAGCTGGAACAGCAAGTAGAGGGGTGACTTGCTCCATGAGAAGCACAAAAGTGCAGCTGGACCCTCCTAGGTCTGCAGATAAGGTAGAGAAGCAGGTAGAATTTATGAGTGCAGGAATCTCCAGGCCCAGACGAGGCGAAGAAGGCTGAGGAATAAAAATCTCCAGGCCAAATGCAGCACAGGCAGGCATGAATAAGTGAACCTCTGGGCCTTGCAGAAGAAGCAGAGATGAGACGTGGAAAACTAAAAACGATTGCAAATGAGAGTGCTGAAACAGAAACAAGCGAGTCAGAGAATGCAGATGAGTCCAGGTATGAAAGCGAAGTATGCTCAGTAAGCTACAGTTAAAAGGCATATGGTCTCAAGCTGAAGTGTCGGTAGATCTCTAGCACTCCAGAAGTACACACTCTGTCGCAGTAAGCTTTCTTTATATTGCAGATGTCCTAGGGCCACACTAATAAGGTAGGCAGAGGGGCGGTGCTTCAAACAGGCAGCAAACAGGATAGTGACTGGTATTGCGAATGATCCGTGGAAGTAAGAGTAACATCTGAAATTGCATGGCAGGTTGCCTAGGTCTGAACTTGAACAAGGTAGATATGCTCTGAACAAAGCACAGCGGCAGACAGAACAATGTCAGATTGCTCAATAGGTAAACAAATGTTATGATGGACTGCCTGCAACTTCGTAAAGTTGCATGGCTGTAGTGAAGCAAAACGGCACCCCAGAGAAAAGGGAAATATCATAGAAGGCATCCAGGAGAAGGGAAAGCAAACAGGCTCCAACGGCAGGCAGGAAGGCTGAAGGGGATACAATCCATGTGTCTGAGAAGCAGCAGCTGAAGGAAGGAAGCCCAGCACTGCAGTGATGGTGTTTGGCCACAGCTGATATCCAGAGGAGTGATGCAGTCTAGGCGAGCGCAAAGCGCCAAAAGCAAAACAACACTGATGATCAGGCATCGGTATGCAGCGTCAGGAGTACAGCATGAAGAATCCAGGCTGAGGAGCAATGAAGGAGCAAGCAGCCCGAGGAACGAACTGAAGGCCAACACAGCGGTTGCTCAGAAAGAGGAGGCAGTGCTAAAAAAAGGAGCATGTGAGCAGGAAGCAAGAAGAACGCAGCAAGGGCAGCAGCATGGCAACGAGCCCTGGAGAAAAGGGGAGGCAGTACAGGGTGAGCAGGAGGATTCGCCCCTTTTCCCCAAAGAGAGAAAGAGAAAACACAAGAAATAAGGTACAGAGAAATAGAAGGCAGCCAAGCCTCAGACATGAGGGGAATAAGTAGGAGACAGGTGGGGGGAGGGGACAAGATGAAGAAGAGAAGAGAAGAGCAGCCACCACGAGCAGCAGCACACCAGCGAGCGCGACTCACTCTAAGCAGAGGAGAAGTCAGCTGGATGAATTAAATAGGCTGTGGGGGAGGAGCTCTTCCCTCACATAATAACAGGCAAGCCTTTCCATTACATCAATATTTTAGATGTCAACATGAGTGTAAAAGAAAATGTGAAACAAGGGCACATCATTTGTCTTGAAGTTTGCTTTATTTTTTCCTCAAATGCAAAATAAAGAGTAAATTACCAATACCATGACACTCTCTTGAACTGATATTTCCCCATAACGGAAAATATTTGTATATTTTTATACATAAAAGCATTTTAAGCCCATGTAATTTTCATAAAACATTTTTGATAGATGTAGCATATGGTTATGAATATAGAAACAGAAAGAAATATAGGGGTTGCCAGGCTTCTTTTGGTTATAGCTCCTTTCAAAGTTGCAGTTTGAGAGGTGGTCGGCTCAGGACAAAAATAATTAAATCATCCCAATAAAAAATAAAACTTGCAAGAATGCTATTCAAACAATTCAAAAGTACATGCAGAATGGCAAGGACTTTAACATAAAATAAACAGTGTAACCAAAGACAAACAGCTATTTAAGTAATGTGCCTTGAATGATAACCAATTGTGGGAGCTAATTTCCCTGCTGCCATCCTGTATATTTTCTTAGCTGGACATGATAGAATAGGGTAAATCATTATTCTAATAATGCTTCCATATATTTAAGAACATGCCTGTGGCAGAAAACAACCTTGAAAACGTTTTCAAGAGCATCAGAAAAATGGGAATTTGAAACACCAAGGAACATCTTTAAATGCCAGGAATCTGGGCAACTAAACCGGAGACATCCTAGCATTGGCAGAAGAGGGTCAGCTAAATATTACAGTGGTCATGGAAAAATGGGTAACATCTAACCATGACTGGGACCTGTCGATCTCAAGATACGCCATCTTCAGGAGGGATAGGGCAGTAGGTGGAGGTGGCAGCTCTGTATATAAGAAAGGATATCACAGCATTTGAGGATGAATCAATTGGTGGTGAAGCAAGTACTGAGTCAATATTAGGCAGAGCTGATGACAGGTGGGGCAGAAGCATCAGATTTATGGTGGAATACAGGCCTTCAAACCAAATTTGAAAGGGGAGGAGTAGCAGGGAATGTTATTCTGGCAGGGGAGCTGAACTTAGCACATGTTCATTGGAGCGTACCTGAGATGAGAAGTGCCAGAAGCCAGGCCCTAATGGACACACTGTCAGATGGGTTCCTCAACCAACATGTGAGGGAACAAACCGGGGAGGGAGCTATCATAGGTCTGGTACTATTGAACCAGGAAATGATCAAAAAGGGAAACAGTCATAGTCCCCCTAGGAACAAGCGACCACAATGCAGTGGGGTTCAAAATTCCTCTTGAGAGCAGGTACCAGTAAATGAGGGAAATCCTTAAGAGAAGAGTCAGTGGGGTGGAGACACGGAAGGTGTGGAGGAAAATGGGAGGCCATAAAGAATAAAGTACAGGATATCACCAAGTGCTGTCTTAGGTTGGGTAGAACAGAAGGAAAAGGTCAGTGTGGTTCTCTGAGGAGGTGAGGATGGTGGTTAGGGAGACAAAGTCACCCTATTGAAAATACAAGGAGGAACAGTCAGAGATTGCAAGGCAGAACTACAGAAAACAACTCAGAGAGGCCAGTGCAGTGGTGGTGGTAGTGGGGGGCAAGGCAGAGACTGAACTCAGTATAGCAGAGGGACTGAAAGTCAATGACAAGGCCTTCTTCAGGTATATCAGCGAGAAAATGAAAACAAAGGACAGCATTAAAGGTCTGGCAAGGGAGACAGATAGGGTAGAGAATGACATGAGGAAGTGCATGTCCTGAATGACTACTTCTGCCCAGTTTTCACAAACAAAAATCATGGTCTGTTATCAGATTGCTGAGTAGCTAGAGCTCTGGCCTAAGGGCAGAAACTAGAGGTCAGACATGTGTCGGCAGACAAGGTATTCAAAGGTATTCTGACCGTAAAACCCAACAAATCACCAGGCCAGGACAGATTCCTCCCCAGGGTGTTGAAAGAACTGGGGCAGGTGCTTGATGCCCCCCTAGCAGATATCTTTAATTATTCATTAGAGAGAAGAATAGTAGCTGCAGACTGGAGAAAGGTAGATGTTATACTGCTCCGTAACAAAGGAAACAAGGGGACCTTAGAAACTACAAGCCTGTAGGCTTCACCTCTATAGTGGGCAAACTTCTTGAAACCATCTCAAAAGAATAGATAGTTGAGTTCCTCAATACCAATGGCCTGCAGGACTTGCGGCAAATTGGCTTTGTGAAAGGTAGTTCCTGTCAGACAAACCTTATTGACTTCTTCAATGTGATGCGGGCAGTGGATTTGGGATGGGCCATTGGCATCCTCTATCAGGACTTCAGTGTAATGCCCCAAAGTTGGGGCATCCCAGAAAGTCTAAAATCAATAAATAAATTAGGGGTTTCTCAGGTGCTCAGGGTACCTGCTGTAGGTGTAAGCAGCAGGGTACTATGATAAGGGGCCCCTGAAAATAAAAATTCACCTATTTATAGTGGGAAACAGTAAAATAATGCAGAGAAGTGCCCTGTGCACTTTACAGTATGGTCAAAAAGCAGATTTAATAGCAATATATGTCACAATGGCTTGGATGGAATGCTGTGCTGAGCTGCTCATGCACAGCATTCCACTCCAGAACCCTGGGGGGTTCAAGTTTGAAAAATATTTCTTCAGTTGAGCAGTTGATCCTGGGCAGTGGTTGAGGAGATAGGACACAGAAGTCAAGGGACAGTTTAGTGCTTACCTTGTGTTAAAGCCGTCCCTCTGGGCTTGCTGTGATCCTGTGCTGCCTCCCTTACTTGAAGACTCCTCGTGCTGCCCTGTTCTGTGGTCCGTAGTGCCATCGGGCACCAGAAGAAAGTGACCAGCCATTTGCCATGGTTTGGGCTGTGTAGCCCCATCGTTTTATTGTTTTGACCCCCCCCTTTTGTTTATTTAAGTTTAGTTTTTGGTCCCCCGTCGGCAGCCCTGCCAGCCGCATCGCCGCTCGTCCGTTGGCCATCTTAGGCCCCGTGGTTGTCCCCCCCCATCTGCCTGCATGCTTTTCCTCCCACTGCCAGCATCCCTTCCGCCTCCCGACAGCACAGTAACCCTCCGGAGGACGGCGGAGCGGTGAGTCTGCGGCAGCACTAGAAGAGTGCTGACCGCCTGTTTAAAAGAGACTGTGTTTTTTTGTTGAAGCTCACGTAAGGCGCTTAGAGGAGCGGCCAAGCGCCTCAAGGGGAAGCGGTTCGTCAGGACCTAAAAATTAATTATGCAGAGGGGAGGCGGGACTTAGCGACACCTAAAGGAGGGGCCTACCATAAGCCTTCTAGCGGCCTACTAAATATTTATTTTGGGGGCGGGACTCGGGTGGGGTCTCAAGGACTGAGTGGCAGCAGTTCTTTAGAGAGCTGGAGAGTTAAAGGGGCCTGCCACCGGAGCTCTTAAAGGGGAAATTCAGGCCCAATTGGAAGAGGGGCACCAGGCCAAATATAAGGTGGGGCACCAGGCCCAATTGGAAGAGGGGCACCAGGACCAATTTAAGGTGGGGCACCAGGCCCAACATAAGGTGGGGCACCAGGCCCAATATAAGGTGGGGCACCAGGCCCAATATAAGGTGGGGCACCAGGCCCAATATAAGGTGGGGCACCAGGCCCAATGTAAAGTGGGGCACCAGGCCCAATGTAAAGTGGGGCACCAGGCCTAAGTCTCGGTAGAGCGTCAGGCCCGAGGTAAACATAGGGCATTAGGCCCGAGGTAAAGTTTGGTACTATAGGGAGGCCCCGGCCTAGCGCAATAGGGCAAGCCAGCCTAGTGGTACTAAAAGGAGGCCCCAGCCTAGCGTTATAGGGCAAGCCAGCCTAGTGGTACTAAAGGGAGGCCTCAGCCTAGCGTAATAGGGCAAGCCAGCCTAGTGGTACTAAAGGGAGGCCCCGGCCTAGCGTAATAGGGCAAGCCAGCCTAGTGGTACTAAAAGGAGGCCCCAGCCTAGCGTTATAGGGCAAGCCAGTCTAGTGGTACTAAAGGGAGGCTTTCTTAGCCATGACGTCCAGGAAGAGATCCTATTCCGGAAGACCCTACATTTAGAAACAGGGGTTTGTCTAAGAGTGCTCAATTTGCCTATCCTGGGAAACTACTGTAACTACTGTACTGTTTATGCCATGGCTATTGCTCTAAGTACCTGAACTATTGCCCTAAGTACCTGAACTATTGCCCTAAGTACCTGAACTATTGCTCTAAGCACCTGAACTATTGCCCTAAGTACCTGAACTATTGCTCTAAGTACCTGAACTATTGATCTAAGTACCCGAACTATTGATCCAAGTACCTGAACTATTGCTCTAAGCACCTGAACTATTGCTCTTAGCACCTGAACATTGGCCCTCATCAATAATAATTACTCCTAAAGTTATAATTTGCCCTCCTCTGGCAAATTATTGTATCATTCCACAGTTCTCTGGGCATTTTTCAGTTATATGGTTACTACTGTATGAAGATGGTCTCAATCTTCTACCACACTGCAGTCCCATAGTGTGGTCTGTAACACTACATACTCAGAATCAGTCTCTACTCAGAAGACGACGTCTTCTCAGCATTCTTCAGTCCTGTGGGATCATCCATCAGCTAATCATGTCCGTCTGTGTTGTCCGCCGAAGTAGAGTCCGTCGCTAGTCGTACCTGCCGTTTCTTGTTTTCACAGCTTGAAGGTACGTCCACCGAAACGCATCACGACAGCCGTGCCAGTGTCATTCCGTATGGTTCCTGTTCTAGATGTCCCAAAATTGTTCGCCCTCTACAGAAGAGTGTGCTCATCCTGGAGAACCTAGTCTGCGCCCCGCCTGGTCGTCACGAAAAGTCGAGTCCATCGGCTCAGTAATGGACGCATCCGCCGCTTTTGTTTTGTGTTAGTTCCTGATCCTAGATTGCAGAGTCAACCATCATCTCTTCAGATTCTTATGGTTCCTGGTCCTGTCAGAGTTCCTTCTGAGTTTAGCTGTCCCTTGGAATGCTGCAGCATCAGTCAGGTCGCGGTAGTCCTCCTTCGGATTCATCGCCACGCAGATCTTGATCTATCTTCATCCTTGGCAACCCTGAAAGTGGGTTTTGGCCGAGGAACCCTTTGTTTTCAGTGTGTTATCTCAGGAACCAGTTGCTCTGGTTCTTCATTCCGGCAGCCTTGGAGAGAGTGGGCTTTTGCCAAAGAAACATATGGTCTGTTTACCAAACCTCTCACCATCCCAGTGGCCTTAACTAGGTCCTTGCTGGGAATTGTAATTAGGGTTCTACAGTTCTGTTTTATTTCCCTTGTAGCTACCAATGAAGAACAATGGTGTACAAGAAGATGCCGGATCCCTGGACTCTTGTAACATCTAGACTCTGATGGAAATGTGTGGTGATAATTACCCTAGTACAGTTCTGAGTGGCTTATGTCACCTGATCCTCATCTAAGAGTATCAAAGTGTAGAATAATTTCAGAATAAGAGTGGCAGTAGGCCTATAGTCTATTCTTGTGGTAATAATCTTAGTAGTTGTAGATAAAGTATTTTTCTGCTTATTGCCCTATTGTTCTCGGGCAACCCCTCCTCCCTTTTGTGACTGTGTCTCTCTACCCTTGGCACAAAATAAACGCCCTGCGGGCATTGAAGCACTAGGTTGACTCCTGCCTCTCCTTGTCTGGGTAACGGTTATCCTATTCACATAATTCGGACCTTGGTGCCTTGCTCATCTCTTTTCACCACCTTTAGAGTAGAGCACATCACAGGCATTACATTAGCAAGGCATTTGATTCTGTGCCACATATAGGTTAGTGAAAATGCTTTCAGACATGGTCATTGGGGAATGACATAACCAGATGGCTTGGGAACTGGCTGGGGAAGGATCCAGAAAGTGGTAGTGAATGGGCAACACTCAGAGATGAGGGCTGTCACCAGTAAAGTGCCTCAGGAATCAGTCTTGGGGGACAGTCCCATGTAACCTGCTCATCTGCAACACAAGTGAAGTGATACTTGGTAATATTACCCAGTTTTTCAGACAACACTAAGTTGCATGGGAGGGACAACACCAAGAAGGGAGTTGGAGCTATGAAGAGAGACCTCTGTAGGGTAGAATAGTGATCAGGGATCTGGCAGCTCAAGTTTAATGCCAACAAATGCAAAGTTATGATTATCGGCAAGAACAATCCAAGATGGCCGGCCGGCACAGCAGCAAGGCAACTGCTTGCAATGCTGATGGCCTGAGTTTGGGAATGGACCTGGGAGTCGGAGGGCTGGCTGGGTAAAGAAAGGTAGAGCATCCAAGGGGCAGCTCTCCTACTCCAGGAGAAGTGGAGGAGGTGAGTGTCTGGCCAGCTGGTGACCTCTGGCGGAGGACAGGGGAATCAAGAAGAATGGCCAGAATCAAGTTGCATGGGAGGTGGGACAGATGCTGCCATCATTGCATGCCCTGTCTTCCTGGGGATTATCAGCAAATAAATCTGGTCCCCAGGCATGATGCCCTGCTCTGCCACTGTCTCTGCTGCCTCCGTTGCCCATGGTAGGGGATCCCACTCCTGTGGTCCCCATCCTGGGGGGTAAGTCAGGACATACTTCCATGTGACCATTGGGGGTGCCTGCCCAGCAGCCCTGCCCAAGGGGATAAGCCTGGGCATAGCGTAGATGGTATGCGCCGGGGCGGGGGTGGAGTTCCCATTGAGGAGGATTGGGGACCAGGCCAAAAATAATAAAAAAAGAACAATCCAAGATCCAAGAACTGGCTTGTGGGTGTCAGAATCAGATGAGAGACCTAGGTGTGATCATAGCATACAGACCGACAATAACAACACAGTACAACATGGCATATAGTAAGGCAAGCAGAATGCATAAGAGTAATGCTGCCACTGAACAGATCACTGGTGTGACCACACTGGGAGTACTGTGCACAGTTCTGGAACCAGCACATGAAAAAGGCTAGGATGGACCAAGTCTGTGCAGCATGGGATAGCTAAGATAATTCAGGGGCAGCGAGGGCAATCCTACAGGGAGCACTTGGACAGTCTGACTAAGTATTCACTAAAGACTAGGTGAGAGTAGAGTGATATTGTAAAAACTTGCAAGTTTCTCAGTGAGATAAATAGGGTTGATAGCCAACAACATTTCAAGCATCATAAGGGCGCCTACTATGAGGGGACACAGGTATAAACTGAGGAGAGGCAGGATCCAGAAGGGGATGAGGAAGTATTTCTTCATGGAGAGGGTGGTGGACAAGTGGACCAGTTTACCTAGGGAGGTGGTGGAGCTGGAGACCATGGTGGGCTTCAGGAAGGGGTGGGACAGGCATATGGGGCTGAGTTAGGTAGGAACAGAGCAGACACGATAGACTCCAGTCTTTTTTGCCTATAAAATGTCTGTTTCTAACTAATCTATTTTATGCATTATTATTTATTTATTTATTTATTTATTTATGTCTAGGATTACAAATACCTTTGAGCCATGGCTCTTTTACAAAGGTTCCCCGTCAGTTTGAGGACAGTACAACAAAATGAGGCAATGTAAGATAATACAGCAAATACAGCGATTAAAAGGCAGTATAGACAGGAGAAAGTCAGTTACAAACAATTCCCAGGGGAATAGGCAAACAATATTGGTAAACACAGGTCAAGGGCAAAATGGGGGTTTGTTACAGCATTACAAGACAAGGGTAGGGCAGGAGGGATATGAGCTGCCAGGGGCATTGTCGCAGAACATAGAGAAGTGCAGGAGGGGTGGTTAGAGGCGGTGGTAGGATGGTGAAAGGGACGAGGGGAGGAGGAAGTCAAGGACGGGGGTAGTTAAGATCTAGCTTGGGTGTTTAGGCAGCATTGAGAGGGTAGCTAGGGTTGCTGGTTAGATGCGGCAGTCGCAGGTACAGGAGGCAGAGAGCGAGAGGCGGAGCTTAGATTTGAAAGGGACAAGCTTGGTGATGGAAGAGATTTCACTGTTGAGATTATTTAACCAGCTTGGTGCTCTGTAGGCAAATGAGCATTGACCCATTGATGTTCTGCAGTGGGGGGTCAGCAGGAGTTGATAATCAGATCCCCTTGTATGGCAGGGATTACTATTTGGACTGAGGAGGGTTGATAATCAGATCCCCTTGTATGGCAGGGATTATTATTTGGACTGAGGAGGGCTAGGATACCAAGGGGAGCAAGACCCAAGGTTATCCTCTCGGCCATGATGCAGGTTTGGTATTTTAGACAGTTGGATAGTTGTAGCCAGCCAGTTGGGCGTAGAGGTCGCAGATATGGGTTAGGCGGTGGGCGCCAGTTAGAAGATGACAGGCTTTTTTTAGGGTAGTTGAGATGCGCCTGAGGGCTGTTGAGGTGGCAGAGCCATATATTATGAGGTCATAATCAATAATGGAGACTACAGAGCTTTGGACAGTGATCCTTAGTGCTTCTGGAGTAAGGTGCGCCCTATGTCTGTAGAGGAAGCCCAGTCGCAAGGTAGCCTCCTTAACTACGCAGTCAATGTGGGATCTATAGCCAGGTTATTGTCCAGAGTGATCCCCAGATATTTAAATGAGTGTACCTCTTCAATGGTTACTCCAAGGTGGTTTGTGATGGTTAGTGGATGTTGTCTGCTCTTGTTGTGAGAGTTACAGAAGAGCATGGATTTGTTTCTTTTATAGTTAAGGATGAGTCTGTGTTTGCTGAACCAGTTCTGTATGGAGGTGAAGCTGAGCTGGAGTTTGTTCTGTAGGGATAGTGGGTCCTTATGGGTGGCAAGGATAACGGCATCATCTGCATAGAGGATGAGATGTTCCAGGCATGATGGGGGAGGTTATTTAGAAATAGACTAAAAAGAAGGGGCCCCAGAATTGATCCCTGGGGGACTCCAGAGTGGACAGGTCATGCTCCGGAGAGGACACCTGCAATTTTCACTCTTTGCAATCTGTTCTCAAGGTAACTTTTAAACCAGGCTGAGGAGTCAGGGGAGAGCCCTGTGTTTGTGAGTTGTTCCAGAAACAGGCAGTGGTGAATGGTATCAAAGGCCTTGGTTAGGTCTATAAAGACTGACCTGGTTAGATGCCCATTATCCAGCGAGCTGTGGATGGCTCCGGTGAATTCTAAGAGTGCCATTGTAGTGCTGTGTCCTTTCCTGAAGCCATGTTGTTGTGAGCATAGGATGTTGTGTTTGTCCAGGTAATCAGTGAGCTGGTCAGCAACTATGCGTTCGATGGCCTTGGATAGTGGCGGCAGTATGGAGATTGGTCGGTAATTACCAGGGTTGGTCTGGTCACCTGATTTATGGACTGGAGTAATGGTGGCAGATTTCCATTTGTTTAAGAACTGGCTGAGGCTGAGGGAGAGGTTGAAGATCTTGGTAAGAGGGCTAATCACTTCATCAAGGGTGAGGGAGAGCAGCTTTAGGTCAAGAGTATCCCCACTAAATCTTGTTTTAGTGATTGCATTTGCTATGTATTTCTGAGCTTCATGCATTTTCACAGCTTTGAAGTAGAAGGGAGGGTGGGTAGGAGTGGGTGTAGTGGTGGTAGGTTGAGTGGGGGCGTAATCTTCATTGAAGAAGTCGGGGAGTGGAACTGTTACTGAGGTCTGTGAAGGCCGTGTTGAAAGTATTGACAATGGTGGCAGGATTCAGCGTAATAGTTCCATCTGTGAGTAACATAGCTGGGGAGGTTTTTGGTTGTTTTCTGGATACTTCTTTAATATTATTCCAGAATGCTTTCCCATTTCCCCATGTGTTGGAGAGCGCTTCTTTGTAATAGGTGCTTTTGTGAAGCCGGATTGATCATGTACAGGTGTTACGGGCACGTTTATAGTTCTGAATGTTGGTTTGCATGCCGGACTCCTGAGCCAGGAACCAAAGGCGGTCCCTTACTTTTAGTTGAGTGATTAGTTTGGCGGTGAGCCAAGGATTGAAGAGGGCTTTAACTTTATGCTTTTTTAAGGGGGCGTATGAGTCACAGGCTGCATTGAAGGCAGAGATGAAGAAATCAAGGTCTGAGTTCACATCAGTTGTGTTGTAAACAGGAGACCAATCTTTTTGCTTGAATAGAGATTTGAGTAGTTTCAGTTTTCCTCGGGGAATGATTCAGCTGGTGGTGATGGATGGTAGTGGTTTGTAGAATTTATTGGACCATTCACAGATGACAGGGGAGTGGTCCCTAAGAGAATCAGGGAGGACGGAGATACTGGAGATCCGGGAGGAGTGGCTGGTTAGGACCCAGTCCAGGAGGGAGGCGGTTCCTGTTTTGTAGTTGTGGCAGATTGGGGTGGTGACCAGTTGCATGAGGTTTACAGAGGTGAGGGCATCCTTGTAGTTCCCAGTATCAGGGGCGAGCCAGTTAATGTTGAAGTCACCAAACAAAAATAGTGCAGAACCCGGGGGGGTTGCGTACATGCGAAGTGGAGGGTGGCATTGAGGCCTTTTACTTGTTCTTTTGGTGGGATGTACACTGCAATAACTGTGATGGCTTTTCCAAGGGCTCCTAAGATGATACGAATGGGAAGGATCTGTGCAGATGTGTCCAATAGAGGGGTGTTTAGAGGATAACCCTTGAGCATCTTCTTGAGGTAGATAGTGCATCCTCCTCCTCCTCTTTTTGTCTTTTGATCTAGTCGGAAAACATTGTAGCCAGGTAGTGTGATTGCAAAGTCAGGGACTTTCAGTGATAGCCAACTTTCAACTATAGCAATGACGTCCGGCTTGTACTGGCACGAGAAGATTTGCAGGGCATCGAGCTTTGAGAGAAGGCTGCAGATATTGAAAGAGACTAGGGAGAGTGTCCCAGTGCGTTTAACCTGATTGTTTGATCCTTGAGATATAGGGCTAGGGTTAGGGTGGATGTTGCCATAGAGGAGTAGTGGGAGGAGCAGTAGCTTCAGGGTACACAGGCGCAGGTACCTGATGGTGAGTTTATAGGAATGTTTTGTCATGGCGGATGGGGAGAGCCGACGGCACTGATCCCAGCAGGATGTAGTAAGAAGCACGAGGGGGATGGTAGATGACATGGACTGTGGCCTTTGGTTATGTGTATTTATGATAAGCCAATCAAGTTTCATGGGAGGTGAAGGGGGGGGTATGCCATAAAGTGCAGTGTACATCTGTGGTAATGGACAAAGTCAAATTGGAAACTAAGTTGAGGGAAGGGGTAGCAAGCTCCAGGGGGATAGCAAAGGGGACTAGATGCCAGGAGGGTAAGTAGAATTAGGGGGGCATGGGACATGTTTCCAGTTGTCAAGGCTGGGGGAGCCGGAGGGGAGCAGAAAGGGGGCATGGGAGAAAAGATGGACAACAGAGATGGTGAAAGAGGGAAGGGCAGAGGAGGAGTTAGATAGTTGTGCTGTGGTGCAGCGAGGGGGAGAGAGGGAGAGGGAGAAAGAGTGAAGAAATGTAAATGCAGTAAGAAATGACAAATCACCACATGAAAAACAGTAACAACTGCAATGTTTGAATGACAACAAGATTAATATAAGTTTATAGGGGCGCTAGGAGGGCCTGTTATGCATATAAGAGTGTCATCTCTTGTGTTCTTAGGGCAAGAGAACTGCAAATCAAAGGTGAGCAGTTCTGATGCCCTAAGGACGCAAGAGGCAATGTTATTATTATGTCCATAAGAGGCCCTCCTACTGTATCATCCCTATATAGATCCTATATATTAAAGTTATCGTGGCATCATTGAAAAAACAGCAACCTTTTTTGTGGTCCATTTCTGTGGCTGTTTCTAAGAAGTTCAGCGTGAGCACATGAGGTACTCTTACAACAATAAGAGTACCACTCGTGCAACTGAAGGAAGCGCTGTGATTGGTTGGGGAGCATCACATAATGCTCCCATAATCTATAATTAAATTTCAAATGCTCAGGCAGAAATTAAATCATTTTGCCCCCCCTTATTCTTTAACCTCACTTTAGACCTACTGATCAGAAAGCTCAATAGTAACAACAGCATTAAATGAATAGAAATTGCCCCCAAAAAAAAACTTATATATGGTGTACGCAGATGATAATTTACTATTGGTGACAGAACCTGAATACCGCAAATATTGAAAAATACAGAGGAATTTGAATCTTTCTTAGGATATACTCTAAATAAGGACAAAACTTATTTCCTGCCACTTAGCAATAAATGTTTAAAGGATGTTATAGAAAGAACAGGCATATGGTGGGCAGATGCTTACATAGACTATTTAGGGATTAGCATCTATAAAACAATAAGCAGAACTATTATTGAAGATGTGCAGATAGTTAAAGGAAAAATATTAACAGATATTGAAAAATGGAATAGATTACCACTAAGTTTTTGGGTTGTCTCGAAACCATAACAATGAACATCCTCCTTATAATACTTTACATATTATGTATGCTTCCCTTATGTATAAATACAATTTGGTTCAACAAACTACATAGTATAATTGGTGAGTTTCTTTGGGCAAATAAACACAGTAGAATGGCTTATAAATTGACAAGAAGTAAAAACAATGGAGTGACATTATTGGACTTTCACTTGTACTACATGTCCAGTAATGCATTGCAATTTTTTAAGATGGATATAGGAAAACACAAATGATCCTATGATATACACCCCAGAATGGCTAATAACAGAAAAAGCTATTCTGAGCATACATAACATTGACATATTGAATATCATCTTTCTTAAACGTCATAAGGTGCTTAAAAATAAATTAATCAATGACTCAATCAGTTAACTCAATGGATTAAATTACTAACATGCATTTTCTACATTCACATCAGATGATCTAGAAAAATCCTACTTTTAGAAATAGAAGTAAAATACTAATACAAAATAATTGGGAAGAAAAAGGCCTAGTAAAAATTAAGATCTGATGCAGAATGGGATATTTAAACCCTTTTCAGAATTAAAAGCACAGTACAATCTTCCAACTCAAGACACAGGCTTTTAAAATATGCTCATGATTATAATTAACAAGGAACTTGTCAAGTTAGATCACTTTCAGAGAGATAATTCAAGTAACTAATAACTTCTTGAGTACCATGTTTTCAGGACCAGAAATTCATTTCAGCATTTTACTCTTTACTTTTACACTACAGGAGGGATTCTGTGAAAGAGTCTGTTCCATTATGGACTAAACTATTACATAGAGAAACAGATGGCTAGATTTGGGAAAGAACATGGGATTTTCACTAAAAGTCCTTAGTAATACCAATTTAAAGCTGGCTCAATTTAAAATGCTGCATAATATCTATTATACCCTGACTCACTTACACAAAATGGGAATTAAACAATACAATTCCTGTATTAAATATAAAGAAGATAACTATAATATAATTCCTATGTTTTGGGCTTGTGCAAGTAATCAGAAATGTTGGGAGAAAATCCAAGATTTTTTGAAAAGTCTAGTTATCTTAAAAGGTAAACTGAATATAGAAATGAGTGTACTACAGCAGGACATTTTGAGGAAAAATAGCATTGGAGCAAAAAACAAAAATAAACTACAACCCTAGTTCGTGCTACTGCCAAAAACTGTATCTTAAAAGTTTGGTTAGAGAATGGAGACCCCGCTGTAGAAGAATGGAAGTCAGATCTACTTGATGCTTTAAGGTTACAAAGTTGACTGATGGTCTATTTGAACTTAAAGGTCACTTTTAATCTAAAGGGGCACTACATAGTATATATACTATACTAGCAGAAGGTTCTCCTGTCTTGAATAGTGTAGACTCAGTCACACTGCATTGTCTCTTACTTTTTTTTTCATTTACTTCTGCTTATTTTTTATCTTCTTCTTCTTTCTTTCAAGTCATCTTATTTTCTATGGGCAGGATTTTCAAAGCATGGAGCAGGGCTTGTGTCCAGCCCTGTGCCATGGCACTTAGATTCTAGCAGTGTGCCAAATCCTTTGCCACAACTGCACTCTGTTTTACAATCTTGTGCACAGTTGTGACAGTTTCCATGAATTATGGCAGCGTGTGCCAAATATCTGGCACAAGCTACATAAAAACAGCTCCCAGGATTGCCACAAGTTAGACTAGAAAAAGTTGGTCTAACTTGCGGCAGTTGCTGCATGAGATAGAATATTCCGTTAGATCGCTGCAAGCCCCATGCGCTGTATTGACAGCGCACTGGGGCTTGTGGTGATCCAAGACTTTTGAAAATCCTGCTCTATTAGTTTATTCACTGTTTAGTTAATTTGGCTTTAGTGCCATCCTTTGCACTCTCCTCTTTCTCTTCTGGTGTTTACTAATCTCTTTATACAATTTTATGGTAGCTTACTTAAATGGTTATACTGTTATTGAGACTCATGGAATGATACAAATGCTTTATTTAATGGACTTCTTGTTTCAAATAGTTTTGCTGTGAATGTTACATTTTGTATTTTGGCCCAGATATTCAAACTGTGCCAGGCTGTGGCGCAAGCCTGGGTGCAGCTCAAATTTGTTGTGCACGGCTGTGGCCAGGGCGATATTCAACGTAGCTGCGCTATGGCGCAACTGCTTTGAATATCGCACCCTGGCCACCCCCACTGTGCATGGTGCAGTGGCACTGCACCAGCGCAAGTGGTCAGAGTAGAGCATTGAGATGCGGTGGTGCCAGTGCCATTGCGCCATGCACAGCACCTGCGATATTCAAAGGGGGACATGCAAATGGGGCCATAATTTATGCAAGGTGCACAGGGGGCCATTTGCATCTGATTACGGCCCCATTTGCATGGCATTAGCATGCAGGTGTGCCAATCCCTGATGACTTGCGCCTGGTGCTCTGCCGGGCAGTGGCCGTCGGGGACCGACGCCCCCTGCAACCCGATCGCGGGACGTCGTGTGAGGGATAAAGAACGTCCATTATCCCTGGCGGTCCAGTGGACCGCATGGAGCCCGATCATGGGCAGCATTCATCCTCCCCCAAAGTTCAATATCCCTGGTGGTCCAGTGGACTGCAATGAGCCCAATCGTGGGCATCACTGTATCCCCCCCCTCCCCAAGTCCAATATCCCTGGTGGTCCAGTGGACCTCACGGAGCCCGATCACAGGCAGCATTCAGTACCCCCAAGTCCAATATCCCTGGTGATCTAGTGGACCGCCCACCCCACCCCCCACTGAGCCTCCCACCACCCCGCCACACAGTCATGGACAGCAAGACCCCACTACTTCTACCATAGAATAATTAAAGAAAAAAGATTCCAGAAATATGATAATGGCCAGTAGGAATGTGTTCAAATAATCTGATGGCATGGATGCGGAAATGAAATGACTGAGTGATGACTGCTGAAGGTATGACAGCTTAAAATTGTCAAAATGAGAACTGCTGAAGGATGATGATATGAGTGAAATGGACTGAATGAGGACTGCTGAAAAGAATGACTGAAATGACTAAGAATGAACTGAATGACACAGTACTGAAACAGTGAACACATATCAAAGGTCCAAATCACAGATAACACACAGCCATGAGCAGGAAAATCAGGAAGCTATATTACAACAAAGACTGTAATGAAGATACTGAAACCGAATGACTGATTAAGGCTGGCTGAAATGAAGCTTGAGCTAGAGGAACTCAATAAAATACTGGAACTGAAGCAAAAAGTTTGCAAGTAGCTTGGTATTAAAAGTAGGTAGAACAGACTTATAAAAATTAGGAAATACAGTAGAATGACATAGGTAAGAAACAGAAATGAGTCAGCATATCGAAAACAAAATTGAAGGTAAACACGGGAGTTAAAGGAGGACATGGGAGCAGCCGAAGTGGGTATCCTAGTGAAAAGTAGGAAGCACATTGCTACTGCCAGGGAAAGCAGAAAGATAAAATACTAACACAGAGAGCTGCTGAAGACAAACCAAACAGAAGCAGAAGAAGCAAACCAAAAGAAAGCTCAACAGTCATGATGGAAAGCAACATTAAGAACGGGGAGGGTGGACAGAGCCCAGCAAAGCCTCTGACTGAATGAAGCTGGTGGAAGCTGGTTTAAATAGCTCCAGGGGTGGAGGGTGGCTGGTTGCTCCCATCTATCAAACCAAAGGGTTAGCATTCTCAGTGTCAAAATGATTTTTTTTGTCAATAAAATGATATTGGAATCAAATATAACATCGCCGGATCAATTTTTCATTAAACACAAAGGCCCAGATATTCAAAAGGGTTGCGCATGGCGCAATGGTGTTGCACCATGCACCACCCACTGATGCGCCTCAGTGCGATATTTAAAAGGGAAAAGTGCTACCAAGACAAACTCGGGATGCACCAGGGCGCATCAGTTACGCAGGTATGCAGGCACATGCATAACCTGCATAGCCCGATATTCAGCCCGGCCATGCAGAGTTATGCATGCCAGCTCTTACCTGTGCCTTCACCAAAGTTACGCTTAAAAGAAAGGAACAGTTGAGGGCCACCCACAGGTGAGCTGCCGCATTGCAGGCGCATTACAGCAGCTGCCACCTGTGGGTGGCCATCACCTGTTCCTGCCACACCTGGCGGTGCCCCCTCATGCCCCGATCGGGCATCAGTCATCCCCCAAAGTCCAATATCCCCGGTGGTCCAGTGGACCGCATGGAGCCTGATCCGGGCAGCATTCACCCCCCAAAGTCCAATATCCCTGGTGGTCTAGTGGACCGTGATGAGCCTGATCACTGGCATCACTGTATCCCCCCCCAAAGTGCAATGTCCCTAGTGGTCCAGTGGACCGCACGGAGCCCAATCACGGGCGGCATTCAGCACCCCTTCCAAGTCTGACTAGGCCCAAGGCCTGTTTTCAGGGGCAGCCCAGGACACTACGGAGGTTAAATGACTTGCTTAAGGTCACACGGTATACAAGTGGAGTTTGTGAGAATCAAACTCTGATCTACTGGATGTACCAAGCTCATTACAGTTCGTTACTCTAACTTCTAGGCTATACTGCCAGCTCCCCAGGTTTGCCCTGTGGGTTGACATGCTCGCTCACTTGACCTGAAGTTTGTACCTTGAGGGCGAATTGTCATGGGCAGGGATCCTTCTCTGTAGACTGCTTGCTTCCTGTGGTGCCTCCTGGCAGTCCCACCAGGTGGTAAGGTCCAACACTCTGGGTGAAGCTTTAGCAATGCAGACCCATGGTTGGTGGGACCTCATGGTGTAGTATTTAAGACTTCAGCTTCCAGAGGGTGGACCCCTAAGTTCACATTGGTACCTTTAGTTGTGTTAATTTGGAAGAGAGTCCTAAGGGAAATCACCTGGTGCTAGTTTAAATGTATTTGGGGAGTTTTCCCATTCAATAGAGTTCACACAAGAAAAGCTGTGTGAGGGCCACTCTGGGCCAAGTAAGGCCAATACACCATGATAGTGTTGGTCAAGATAATTTATTTAAGTTGCTCTTTAGCTGTGTACACCATGTTGGCAGCACCTCTGAAAGCTAACTGCATACTTTGCTGCACCCAGATCCTCTAGCTTGTACAGCAGCCTTCTGTTAGGCTCCGAGTCAAAGGCCTTACTGAAATCAAAGTGGAGTAAATCCACAGTGTGGCCTTATCCACTACCCTTGTTACCCAGTCAGAGAATCTATCAGGCTAGTCTGACAAGACTTCCTTGCCAAGAACCTGTGCTGTTTACTATCCTGGAGTCCATGGCTCTCCAGGTAGTCCACGAGGTCCTGTCTCCATCAGTTTACCCACAGTAGAGGTAAGACTGACAAGTCTGTAGTTAACTGGATGCTCCTTGTTCCCCCTTATGAAGAAGGACTACATCTGCTATCCTTCAATATTTTGGAACTACCCCTGTCTCAATTGAGTTATTGAATAGCCCTACCAGGGGTTCAGTTAGTTCCACTGCCAATTCCTTGAGCACCCTTGGATGCATTCCATCTGGCCCTGGGGCCTTATCTCTCTTTGGGAATGCTATCCCTTTCTGAACCCTTTCACTGGTAAGCACTTGCTGCCCCATCTTAGGGATCCCCCTTACAGCCACATTAATGCCACTCTCTAGCAGAGGCCCTCTGCTTTCCCTTATGAATACAGAGCAGAAGCAGTCATTAAGAATGGCTGCTTTCTGCCTGTCCTTCTCAATTACCACACCTTCCTCTCTTAGCCTAATAATTCTTCCTCCCTTCTTTCTTTTTTTCCCTAATATATCTAAAGAACTGTTTTCCCTTCCCTTGACCCCTTCATACTGCGCAGCTCTGTGTCTGCCTTTGCTTCTCTGACTGCCCTCTTGGTTTCCCTTGTTCTCATTTGGTACTCTCCCCAGTCTTCCTTCCCTTGATTTTCCTTGAACCTGGTGAAGGCCTTCTTTTTGGTTATCACTGCTTCCCTGACCTTTCTAAAGAACCATATTGGTCACTTGGACCTGTTTCTTTTGATTACCATTCTCATGCAAGACTTAGTTGCCTCAAGAAAGGCCCCATTGATTTGTCATCTTTCCTCCATATCCCTGATACTGTCCATTCTGACTAACTTGTCCTGGACCAGCTCCCTCATTTTGTAAAAGTCTGCCCTTCTGAAATCTAGGACTTCAGCCTTTGATGAGGGCTCATTTGTCTCAAAGGCCAGGTTGATCCACGTAGAATTATGGTCTCTGGACCCTAGTGGCTCCAGTACCCTTGCTCCTCCTACCATGTCCAAATTGGTGAGCACCACACTGAGAATGGCAGCCTGCTTAGAGGGTTCCTTAACCAGCTGCACCAGCAGACAGTCCTACAATGTATCGAGCAGGGCCTGATTTCTGGAGCTCCTGGCCACTAGAATGACTTAATCAATATCTGGCAGATTTAGGTCTCCCACCACCACCTCCCCCCTGCCAAACCCTTTCTAATTCTGCCCCTAGCTCCTTATCAGTCACTTCTCCCTGACCTGGAGGTCTATAGATCACACTTACACATAGTTTCTTGCCTACAAATGTCATGAGCTGAACCCACAGCAATTCTGTTTCCCTATTACTACCCCTGATGTTTCTATCCTTCACTACCTCTATGCCTTCCCTGACATATAAGGCTATGCTTCCTCCTTTACCTTTTCCTGTATCATGTCTAAACATGGTGTAGCCTGGGACTGTCAGGTCACTGTCGTTATTCTCTGTGGCCCAAGGTTCTCTGATGGCTACTAGATCCATCACAGTATCTGCCACCATTACCTGGAGCTCACTAATTTTATTTCTCAGGCTTCTAGCATTAAGGTAACCCCCTTTGCTTCTTTCTCGGGATCCCCTCCTGCTTCTTCCTACTCCTTCACCATTATTCTTCCCTAGACTCCTTAATATTCTATTTTTCATGCTGAATGTAGGTTTTGTCAGCTCTCCCTCATTGACCTCTTTCCTTAATCTAATCTGAACTTCAACCTTACTGTTACCCATCTTGCTGCTACTAGTTCCCTCTTCAGGGCAAGCCCTAGCCAGGTTCCCAACCTAGTCTCCCTCCTCAGTGGTTTCCCCAGTCTCCTTCTCCCCTGCAGTCAGTTGAACTATTCCGTGTAGATGTCAAACGTCTGCCCCAGTGCACTGGCCCTCTCTCTCATCAGGTGAAGGCAACCACCCTTGAGAGCTGTCCCAGAAGCCCCACCACCACTGTTCCCCACATTGTGATATCTCTCCTCCTGACACATCCCTTCAACCACCCATTAAACTCCTTAATCTCTTTTTTCATTACTTTGTTGTTCCCATTTCCCCTATTCCACACAGGGAGAACATCAGAAAAAGCCAGGGAAGCCAAGTGTGCCTTTGAACTCTTTCCCAGCATCTTAAAGTTTTGCTTCACTGTGCCACAGGCTGCTTCACCAGATTATTGCTACCCTACTGTACCTGCACCACAGCTCCCCGTCCCTGTTGTCCATTATAATCCCTATCCTATCTATAGCCCAGATGACTGATGCACCAGGAAGGTATCTGGCCAGTTCTCTCCCCTTCCCTCCCTTGCCCACTACCTTCTGTACTCCACTAATCATTGATTCCCCATCACTAAGACTCTCCCTACTGACTTACTCCTGCTCACCTCAGCGGTTGCCACCAAGTCATCCTGCCCATTTCCCCCAACTGACTCAAACCCCCAATGGAATGCAAGCTTAAGTCAAAAATACACCATACCTTATATGGTCATCTACTTGTCAGGGCATACAGACACTGTCCCTATTTCATGCTTTTCTGCTTTGTAGTTACCTAATACAAACCAGCTTGTGTATTTAAATAGTTAACAGCAACATTGTGCTCTCAATATAAAATGTGAAAACTTAAACACTGCCTACCATTGCCTGACAGAGAGATTGTTCAGTTCTCCAGCTGGCTGCCACAGTGTAAGATCTACTGGGGCTGCTGATATGCTTGATCTAAATACCAAAATGTGGAGTGGGGGTGATGACATCATAGTGATGTTACTCACAAAGAACTGCCCCTTTCTGTAGCCAGAGGAAACCAGCAGAGGATAGCTGCCACAATAGCTCCCTGACTCAGCAAGCTGGAGCTTGAATGAGCAGCAGACTCACTGTTGGAAGTCCACCATATGCTGCAGTGATTTGCCTCCCCTCCTGGGGCAGATGGCCCATAATTTTTTGTGAATGTGATAAAAAAAACTATAGAGCTGTGCAAACATCGATCACAGCTAAGAAAGCTGATTAAGTCAGCCCATCGGTGCGGCAGTAATGCTACCCCTCGTGACACTGGTGACCCTAGTTCAGGAACAAGCCAGAGTCATCAGGGGCTGGCCAAGTGGAAGGACTGAGCATCCCAGAGGATGCTCAATCCTTCCCTGGGGAGAGAGGGTCTCATCTGCCACTGCCATGCCACCCCCTGTATGCAGGGGATGGTAGGGCTCACTGTGACCAGGGGTGGGAGTCACACTGGCTACATGTGAAGTCACGTTGTGCCATGCACACTTGCAGCCCTCAACTGCATGACTCCTGAGGGGTTGGGTGAAACATGGAGGAAAAAGGAAGTGTCCTGCACCCGGTGATGAAGGTTTCCCTGGTACCACAGGATTCCTCTGCCTGGCTCGCTAAGCCTGCCTCCCAACATGACTGGAATTGCTCAAGGGTAAGTGCTCCACCTTTTCTCTGCCTGTGGGGTAAGCCACAGCTCTATGGGGCATTGTACATCACACTACAAAGGTAAGAGGGATGGATGGTATGCCTTGGAAGTCTGGAAGGAGATTGGGAGTAGAGTGGCAGGGAACTAAATGGAAATGGAAACAAAAAATGAAAGCTGAGTAAGGTTATCTGAAGCTGGGTAGGGGGGACTAAGGACTGACAAGGGGCACCTTAGAACTAGACTGGTCCAAGGCCCCAGTGTCACCACTCACTTCTAAAAACACATAAATTATCAGTACGATGCATAAAGACAGTGGCAGTAGGCAATATAATACAGATGTGCTACTAGTTATATTTTTTGACTAAGGGGTTACTAGTTATAATTGTTGACTGGGGGTTGTTTGAAAACAGGCAATTCATTTGACATTCACTCATGATCACACATAACAAACAAGTCCTCCGTAATCCTGGAGCCTGATGTGTGCCATAAAAATGTCCATATTTCCATATTCATGGTGCATACAGTTCACTAAATAATCACTAGAATAATGTCCAATTACACTCCTCACCAACATTTGCCATTAGAGTAGGGTTACGAAGAGAACCAGTCTGACAGTGCAACGGCATGGTTTCCACTTGCTACTCTAGAACTGGGGGCAGGAATGGACTCAGGTTGCAAGAGGATGGCTGGTTGAAGAAGCGATAAGCATCACACTGGGCAGCTCTCCTTTGAGGAAGGGGGACTCCATCCTCTACTGCTTGCCTGCTGACCAAAGAGGTTATGCAACAGCACATGTGGAGGCTGCCTTCAGGAGGGTAGGGTTGCTGTTAACAGTGATGTGTGCCATGCTTGCTGGTTGTCCCTTTGGGAGAAAATCGATCAAAATTCACTGTGGCAGCAAAATGACAACCAAGTCCTCACAGGCCCTGCAGCACTGGGACAGTTCACTCCCCAAAGGTCCCTGCCTTGGGGAAGAGCCACAGGGGAACTTAGAGGTTGGAGTAAGTACCTGGGGATGGCTGGTGATAAGGGGTGGGGGGGCAGTCAGATGTGGGCTGCCAGACAGATCAGGAGAAAAAGAATAGTATGAGAAAAAAAGAGTAAGGCTATGAACAAAACAATTCTCAAAATAATCAAAATACAAACTATTGTATACTGAGGCATTTAAAATAAAATCTAGCCTGTTGAACTTTTGGAGCCAAAATTTGTGAAGTTTTACATCTTTTCTTTGTTAGGCAAACAGAGAAAACTTTACTTCAGGAGTGGTCAAGAGCATGTCAGTTGGGGTTCAATGCCATAAAGTGCAAAATCATGCACCTAGAGCATAGGAACCCAGGAGCTGAGAATAGGATGGTGGAAGACAGGGCTTACTTATTTAAAATAGAGGTTAATTCATCCAAAGTTTGTACCCTGTATTAAAATAAACTTTTATCATATATCAAGAAAGGTACTGACAGTCACTAAGTAGGAAAGGGACCTTAGGGTCATAAAATCTGATTACTTCTAAGTGGCATGGCAGTGTGACAAAGCAGTGAGTAGGACAAATGGAATGCATAGGGTGCGGTATCTCCAGCAGGAGGAGGGAGGTGGTGTTTCCACTGTATTGTTCACTCGTGAGGTCCCATATGGAATATTATGTCCAGTTCTGGAGGCTGCAGCTCATAAAGGACATAGACTGGGTGAAGGGAGCCCAGAGGAGGGCAACTAAAATGGTGCAGGGGTTGCATCAAAAGCCATATGAAGAGAGACTGAGGGATCTCAACATGTAACATAGAAACATAGACTTTAACGGCAGATAAGAACTGCTTGGCCCACCTAGTCTGCCCATTTCCCTACCTACAGGATAAGCTGCAGATCCTAGTTAACCAACAGCCTATTTCTTCCTACCCCCCACAAAAATTGCCTTATGTTTGTCCCATGCATTCTTGAATTCTCCCACAGTCTTAGACCCCCCAACCTCCTCAGGAAGGCTGTTCCATGCGTCCACCACCCTCTCTGTGAACAAATACTTCCTCATATTGCCCCTGAGCCATCCCCCCTCTATCTTCAAATTGTGTCCCCTTTTTCTTGCACGTCTCTTTATCTGAAAGATGCTACCCTCTTGGACTTTGTTGATTCCACTGAGGTACTTAAGTTTCTATTATGTCCCCCCGCTTCCTCCTTTTCTCAAGGGTATACATATTAAGCTTCTTTAGTTTCTCCATGTATAGCTTCTCTTGCAGACCCCACACCATTTTAGTTGCCCTCCTCTGGACTGCCTCCATCCTGTCTATGTCCTTGCAGAGATGGGGTCTCACCAACTGTCTGTACAGAGGGATAACAACTTACTGTTTTCTGCTGGTGATGCCTCTCCCTATACGTCCCAGTATCCTCTCAGCCATACCATATTGCCTTCTCACATTGCTTGCTAACCTTAAGGTCCTCTGATATGATTACCCCCAGGTCCCTTTCCATTTTTGTTGTTGTTACTACCTCCCCCCATTGTGTAATCTTCCCCTGGATTTTTGTTTCCCAGATGCATTATTTTACACTTCTTTGCATTGAATCCAAGTTGCCATATTTCTGACCATTCCTCCAACCTTGCCAAGTCCCTTCTCATCCTTTCCACGCCTCCATGTGTATCAACCCTTGCAGATCTTTGTAACATCTGCAAAGAGGCACACTTTTCCTTCCAGTCCCTCTGCAATGTCACTTATAAAGACATTAAAAGGAGAGGAGAATGAGAAGGGACATGATATAGAACTACAAGTACCTCAAGGGGGTGAACAAGGTGCAGAGGGGAGTCTCTTTCAAATGAGAAAGAGCACCAGGACCAGAGGGCATGCGATGAAGTTGGAGAGGGGGGTGTAAGAGGGATGTGAGGAAGTACTACTCCACTGAAAGAGAGGTGGGTGCCCAGAACAGACTGCCAGCGGAAGTGGTGAAGGCAGAAACAGTAGGGGGCTTCAAGGATGCAGAGGTCATATACAGAAGAATATTAGTAAGTAGACAAGGAGAAGGGAGCAGGGAGAGCCGCCAGAGACCAGTTAGGGTCTGCGGAGACAGATTACGCAAGAATCATCTGGGCAGCCTGGGTGGGCCAAGCAGTCCTTTTCTGCTGACAAATTCTGTTTCTATGTTTTCCCACAACAGGTCAATTTCTACCAGTGGCAGCACAACAGTATGCTATCATGTAAATCTGGGTTTCTGTAAAAAAAAAAAAAAAAAGTTTACTTATCAACGAATACTATTAGCTGATGATATCATTTTTAAGCATGAATATATTACCTAGCAAGACAAACACAGCAAATATTACTCTGTGTGTGTGCGCTACTGTATTTTTTTTTTTTTTTTTTTTTTTTACAGTTGATTTACAGAGGACGGCCCCATGGAGATGCAACATCTCATTTCAAAGGGGGTCCTGCTTCCCATTTCACACTGTCAGGTGGACTGGAACACAGTACTCTATGAGATTAATGTTGTTATGTAACTGTGGGATTATTACATTACAAATCTACAACAATTATATTGCAGTCCAAACCACACATTATTTCTATATCCTTTATCATGTTTGCAGCCACTTTGGCTAAGATCAGAATTTGCTTCTTCTAGCAATGAGATTCTATTTATGATGTCACACACCTTGCAGACTCCAAGCAGAACCTAGGAGGCAGAGTCTAAGATCCATTTAGGAAAAGGGTTCTGAAGTATGGAAGTACCAATGCTGGCATCCCTTCTAGGCAATAATGGCAAGTAAAAGTGTGGACTGTAGGCCATGTAGTTGCTTTGCACACCTATAGCAAAAATTCACCCCTTATTGATGTAGTGCTAGTGGAATACACCCTTAGCCCTTTTTGTGACTCTCTACCAGCATTAGTGTGGCAAGAGATAATACCATAATACCAGAAACAATCCAATGTGAGTGTCTTTTTCACAGTAGGTTTATCTTTTCCAGTCTCACCATAACTGACAAATAGCTGCCTGCTGTCAGTTCTGAGCTGTTTAGCTCACTGCAGGTAGAAACTTATACCCATCTTGATATCCAGTCTATGAAGTTTCTCCTTTTCTGTATTGAAGTGTTGGTTTGGAAAAAACACAGGTAATGTTACAGACTGATTCACATGAAATGTGGAAACCATCTTTGGCAGAAATTTCACATTCATTCTGAGCACCACCATATCCCTATGAAACTCCATAAAATTAGATTCTCTGCATAATGCTTGCAACTCACTGTCTCTCCTTGGAGAAGTAACGGCCACTTGAAACACAGTTTTTCAGGTGTCACAATTGAGCTCTTATGAGGACATACTGTAGGTTCCAATGATGAACTCATCAGCTGTGAAAGGACCATGTTCAAATTCCATGGTGGGGCTGGTTCCCTTACAGGGAGATACAAATAGTTAAAACCTTTAAAAAAAACTCTTGGACACAGGAAGAGATGTAAGGGATTTTTCTTGCCCTGTATAGTTATAATGTACTTTTTTCATATAGGTTCTTCTCCCTGTAGGATAGCTGGGGCAAATTATCAGCCCTGTCCCCATCCCAAAGGACCAGCGCATGCCTCCCTCAGGATGTTGGTCAGACATCCCCATGGATTCCACTCCCCATGGTGGGGTCAGAGAAGGAAGGGTTATTCCCCCCAACACACAGATCCAGTTCAGACTGAGGTGGTTCTGGACGATAGCACGGGTCTGCAGATGCACATGCAGGGCTTCATTAAACTCCTGCTTGCTTTTTTTGCTTTTCTCCCCATTCCCCACTGCAGCCAACATAAAGTGTGCATGTGGAGACACACATGCATCACCAAGTCACAGTCCCTCCCTTCTGTGTCCCCAACCTAAGTCTGCTTCAGAGGTTGAGTTGCTGGTGTGGCGTCCACCACCTCAACTGTCAGTGCCACCCGGCCGGCTATAATAAACATGCTTTAAGGGTGGATGGTTTTAACTCATGCCTCTTTAACTGCGCTAAAGAAGATAATTCAAAACCATTGGTATGCCCACCATTTTTTGCAGTAACATGATGAGAGTCACACTAAACACTGAATATTTTCCATTTTAAAACCTACATTTTACTGGTTTCTGGCTTCAAGAAATTGCAGGACCTGGCTTAAGAAGTTTAATTACGAGTATTCTAAGTCCTCAGGTACCATTGTCTCAAATGTAGGGACATGAGGTCTGGGTGAGACGCACTGCCCTGGGACAGAGTAAGAAGATCTTGTCTCACTGATAACTCTATTGTCATGCCCTGTGAAATTGCCAGTATCGGAGTGTTCCATGACTGTCTTGTCTACTCTGGAGTTATCAGAATCCTAATTTTTCTGCCAGCGATCATCACCTGCAAGTTGTTCAAGGGCCACTAAATGTCCAACAACTAGCAATAATCCTCTGTTAGACAGTTCCATAAAATCCTCCTCGGTTTGTGTGAGATAAGTACAGAATTTTTGAGTTGCAGGTTGTGAGTACTACTTTAATTGAGTTGTTTGGGACTGAACTTGACTGCCTAGCTTGATTAATTACCTTGAGGTCTGAGGGTCAAAATAGGTGTTCTCATTTGAATGGCACTCTACATTTTCATAGCTTAGATGTTTATCATTTATAGCCAATTTCTTTGCTACGCAAAGACCACAGTGAGGCAGTGTTCCTGGTGCTGGCGGCAGCAGACATCAGTAAAACAGAAGCATGTAAGCATGACAGAAGTCACTTCCTACTTGAGTTTTCAAAATGAGTCATGTAGAAACAAATACTGCTATTAGTCACCCTTGAAAATATAATTGCAAAACACTGGGTACTCAAAAATGAAACAATATCAACTGACATTTTTTTTTCATAATGAGTACATTTTTTTTTTTTTATTCAGTCATAACTAAAACATTTGCTGTTCCCAACCTAAGAGGAGAACTGAATACTGTGGCTGCTTGGCTTGAACCTTTGTTGAGTATTTACTGGACTGTTTTAATACTTCTGGTATCCTTTGTGTGTATGCACCCCAAAATACTCAGATTATATGACATTTCTACTGCATACTGGTAGAGTACTAGAATCTTTTCAGGAAGAGTTTTTTAACCCTTTTCTGTGAAACTTGAAAAAGCTGTTCACTTGCCCTATATTACCACAATTTATTTTCTTAAAGGATATTTGTGGTACAATATACTGGAAATTGAAAAACATAATGTAACAGAGGGGAACCTAACAGAGTCAACGATATTATTTATATATCAGTTTGCTGATTTAATAAGGGGTTTGTCAGCTTTTATAAAACAAACTTTTTTCTAAACCCTGTGCTTCCAAACGAGCATAAAATAGCCACAACGTTGTCACATGCTGACGTCATTATAGTGAGAGCACAAGTGCTTTTCAATGATACCCTACGGCCTTCCTACAATTGATCATTTATTGCCTTTTGCAGGTAATGTAAAATAAAAAAACTATACATCACTGGCTTATTAGATGGTATAGAGAAGTGACATATATTTTTTGCTTTACACTACCAGCAAAAGACAATAAACAATCTAATATTAGGAGGTACTATAGGGTATCACTGCAAAGCAGTTGTGGTCTCACTATAATAATGTCATCTTTCAACGATGTCTCAGCCATTTTATTGTCATTGCAAAACACCAGGTTTGAAAACAAACGGTTTACCTTTTTTTTGAACCAGGCAAAACCATATTAAATCAGCAGTTAAAATGAATAGTAAGTAATGCTTTCTTTGGTTCTGTTAGGCTTATCTCTGCCCCACTATGTTTTTAGATTTCCAGTATATCGAACACAAATTGGGGGGTGGGTGAGTGGATGGGTGGTATCCTTTAACAATTTGTTTCATCTTTCCAAGTGCCACTCAGCCCTCCTCCCCACACACTGTGGGTTTGAACTCTGACATGCAGTGTTATTTGACCTACAACCCTTGAGCCAACACAGAGCTTATCTCTCTTGGTGAGATCCTGCTATCCTGACTCAAGGGGAATCAATACTCCTTGGAGTGGGGTAAGGGGGAGGAGAAGTGCAGTTCCATATGTCTCTGCCTGCTCAACTGGATTTCTGTTCAGAGGAAAGAAGACCATCTGCTGAACATCTCATCCTTTTTTCTTTCTACCTGCTCCTACTAGGAGTCACAAACTTCACCCACTCCGATGCCCTGGATGCCGTCATGCATCTCTGTTAACAGTCTCCCAATAGCCAGATTGTATTTCTCCAGCGTCTGATCACACCCACCCAATCCTTATGGAAAACAGCATCCTGCCAGTTGGATGATCTTTCATCTACCAGCTCACTGCAGCCTGGGATGCAAACCTTGCTTGATAGCATGGCAAGCAGCACACTAGCCATTGCACTATTGGGCTAACAGCATTGTCCCTATCACGCAAGCAGCACACTAGCCATTGCACTATTGGGCTAACAGCATTGTCCCTATCACAACCATTCCTCTGTAAAACTCTTCTAGATACAGAATATATAAATGCCGACCCTTTAGCCGACCCTGCTCTTGAGCACCCAGTAAGCACCGGGGCTTCGAGCCACCAGCGGGCGGGCGGCGACCGCGAGGCCGAAAAGAGAACCAGAAGGCCGGGAGAGACAGCCAGCAAGCCGACCCTGCCCTTGAGCACCCAGTAAGTGCCGGGGCTCCGAGCCGCCAACAGGCGGGCGGCGACCATGAGGCCGAAAAGAGAACCAGGAGGCCGGGAGGGACAGCCAGCAAGCCGACCCTGCCCTCGAGCACCCAGTAAGCGCGGGCTCCCGAGCTGCCAGCAGGCAGGCGACATCGAGCGTAAAAGAGAACCAGGAGGCCGAGAGACAGCCAGCAAGGTACGGAAAGCCGCAAAATTTTTGCCCGCCTCCCCTCTTGCAGGTGTCGTTTCCTTTATACACACCTTCCGCCAAATTTCCTATCCTCGCCATAGCCAAATTCTAGCCAATAATCTGGAAACAGTCCCCACTGCCTTCACTGTTATTAACCCTTAGTTACCGTAATCATGTTGATGCTTCTCCTACTGCTTCTTTTCTCTCACCTATTATATATCTTGAGGATGATACCTTCCAGTCCATGCCCTTTTGAATAATGCGGCTTGCCAGGGTGACCTCCTGTCTCACCTCCAGTGGATGCCTATCAATTCCTCAACTATGCACTACTGCTGCTTCATTGTAATCCATGGGTAGCCCCAAAGGGTCACAACCAATCATGTATCTCTTCGCCCCATGCTCAAATCTTGGCTCTATAGTGCCCACTTGTACCTGTCCATCAAGCTGGTACTCTGTGAAAAGTTATTAAGCCTTAACCCATCCTGGACCGTCTCTAAAGATTGGACCCCGAGTAAGAAGAGAAAACCATCCTTTTGGTCCATCCTGCTATCACTTGAAGCCCTTATTAAACTATTATTCTTCTTGCTGATCTGCGCTGGCAATGTTGAAATAAATCCAGGACCCCCAGAAGGCTTTACCTCCCATCAGACCTAGCCTCCATTAAAGGTTTAAGCTTCCTTCACATCAATGCATGCAGCCTCCTAAAAAAGATCTCATTAATCCAGGCCTGGGTTGCCCACACCTTGCCAGACTTTCTGGTAATTTCTGACACATGGCTTAAACCTGCTACACATGGCAGGGAAATAAATCTACCCAACTACCAGCTATTCAGATCGGACCGCCTGACAAGGGGCGGTGGAGTGGCTATCTATGTTAAATCAAATATTTCTGCATCTTGCCTTAGTGTAACATCAGTGCCCAAAGAATTGAATGTTTATCCCTTAAAATAGCTCTCCCCAATATGACAGCTTTTCATTTGGTTGCTGCTACAGGCCCTCTGCCGCCTTCGACTCCTAACCCATTTGGGAAATATAATTAAACTGGACCCCGAGGAAACCATCATTTAGGTGACCTGAACTTAAACTGGCTTCCAATGCATCTGCACCCTCTAGTATCTTTTTGTGACACATATGGATTCACTCAATTAATAAATGAACCGACAAGAATTAACTCAAAAAACAAAAGTAACAGCACCCTACTTGACATTATGTTGGTAAACAAACCGCACCTGTTTTCACATGCTGGAGTGCTATTCAGTGGTATAAGTGATCACTGTCTTATTGCAGGGATAAGATCATCAGTCAAGCCATCCAACCCTGCAAAATTCCTCACAAGAAGGTCTAAAAAAAACCTTAACATCGAAGGATATCTCCATGATCTATATCATTCTGTACGCTGGCAAGAATTCTACCACACAGCTTCTGTGGAAACAGCACTCAAGGTGTTAAATGACATTATCATAGGCGCCCTCAATACTCATGCACCTTTCACTAGCGTTAGAATAAAAAGCAAATCCTGCCGCTGGTTTTCTGCCGATCTTAAATCTGCATTGCTTGCTAGAGATAAACTCTGGAAAAGGGCTAGAAAGACCAAGGATCCATTTGACTGGCTTCAGTTCAGAAAAGCCAGAAACAGCTGCACCAAAAAAGTGAGAGAAGCCAAGGCTGCCTTCTATACAGCCGAGCTTGATGCCTCCTACCTTAACCCAGCCAGATTCTGGGGCACCATCAAGGGGATCCTAGGGCAGGATTCCAGCACTTCCTTGCCATCCCAAGTGCACCTTAACAATGTTGTTATCACTGACAAGCGTGAAATTTTAGATGCATTCAATAATCATTTCACTACGGCTGGCCTAGCTTTTGACTCCTCCCCAGCAAATCTATTACGGTCACAACTTAAATTCCAGTCTATCAATGGTCAGAAGGCTGCTTCTTCATTCTTCTTCAAGCCAATTTTATTAAAACAAGTGGAAGACCTACTGCTACACCTAGACACCAAGACAAGTGCAGGTGCAGACTCTCTGGACCCCTACTTTCTAAAAATTGCTCTACATGCCATTGCAGTTCCCCTAACTCATCTTTTTAATCTGTCCTTATCCACTGGTTCTGTTCCTACATTGTGGAAGACAGCACAAGTGTTTCCCCCTCCTCAAATCAGGGGACCCCATGGATCTCAACAATTATAGACCTATATCCATCCTACCGGTGCTGTCTAAAATGTTAGAAAAACTAGTGAGTATCCAACTAAGAGACTACCTCGATGCTAATAATCTCCTTAACCCTGTTCATTCTGGGTTTAGGACCAGACACAGTACCATTTCTGCATTAGCAAAAGTAACAAATGACTGGCAAACTGAGTTAGACAAAAAAAGCAGCATCTGTGCTGTATTTCTAGACCTAAGTAAAGCCTTTGATACAGTGGATCATGAGCTGCTAATTTCCTCACTGCACTCCTTAGGCCTGGATTCAATCTCTCTTGGGTGGTTCAGATGTTACCTCACTGATAGAATACAGCAGGTGAAAAATGAAGGTGTCCTATCCTCCTCAAAACCACTTCTAAGGGGAGTACCGCAAGGATCCATCCTGGGCCCTATCCTTTTTGCTATCTACATCAACAACATTGACTCCAACCTCACTGTTGCCAATGTTCACCTTTTTTGCTGATGATACTGTCTTGTATGTCAGTAATCCCTCACCATCAAAGGCCTGTGAGTTAGTACAATCAGAATTCTCCCTGCTGCAACATCAACTACTTGAAAAGAAACTACTATTAAATGCCAAGAAGACAAAGGCTATGTTCTTCTCCACCAATATATATTCTACCACTCTCTCATCAAACACTCTTCCCAACTATCCACCATCCTTGGAGAAAATCTTGATTATGTAGATAAATTCAAATATTTAGGGGTATGGATTGATAACAGACTTGATTACACTCAACATGTTGAGGAGCTCCTGAAAAAACTCAGACAGAGGCTCGGCCTATTCTTCAGAATCAAACATTATCTAACCAGAGAGTCTAAACAGAGACTAATACAGGCATCATTTCTTTCTCTCATCGATTATGCAGATTTCCTATATGGCCACTGTACTATGTCCTATTTAAGTAAATTGGATACCTTGTACCACAGAGCTCTAAGATTCATCACAGATCTTCCTTTCAACACTCATCACTGCTCTCTCTATAATGCTGTTGGCTGGACATCCTTACACCTTAGAAGGAATAAAAATGCTGCTTTATGGATTTACAAAGTTCTGTCAAACAAACTTCCACCTTATATTTCCGATTGCTTTACTCTGGCTACACCTAGATCATATGCCCTAAGAAGCAATAGCCTTATCACCTTGAAGATACCTAAAGTCTGTACCCGGCATGGGAGATCTGCAATTAGCTACTTTTTAGCATCTACCTGGAATTCTCTGCAGAAGACCCTAAAATTGAACACCTTCATCCCTATAGCATCCTTTAAAAAGCTCTTCATAAGTCTCTCTCCTGAGATATGCAACTGCTTTCACTAAGCCTAGTCCCTTCTTACCCTTTACCCCCCTTTTTTTTTCCTATCTCCTTTTATATGCTTTTTCTAAACTTAGCTACAATATCCCCTACAATCCATTGCCATTCCCTTTTTTATCCCCCCATATCTGTTTGCTTAAGTATCTATCCAATTACAACACACCTGACCAGTTTCACAATCCCAATACCTTACAGTCATTTGAGTCAAACCTGTCTGACTTATTTTGTTTTGTGGTCCAAAAGCATTAGCTACCTTGCTTGTATATACATTTTTTTATTACTGTACCTGTTTATTTATATTAAAGTCTTTGTCTTTTTCTCTGTATTTGTTTATGTATGCTGCTGTACTTTATTTTGATCTTGACCTATCAGGTCCATCTTGTAAATGAGCTTCGTTCAATGATGTCCGCCTGAATAAATAAAGATTTTGATTGATTGATTGTTACATAAATCCAAAAACTGAAATATTGGGGAACATGGTGCTAACCAGCATTTAGTCACATTATAAAGAACTCTTGATATCTCTGGTCCATGCTAAACTTAGCAACAGTCAACAGTAATGTTTTAAGTTCCCTTAACTAAGACGTAGATACAGTGCAACTACACTGTAGCTGCATTGCAGTTGTGATGTAGTTACATGCAATAAACATGTAGCTACAGTGTAATTACCTCTATTGCATGCAATTAATGATTACCTACCCTACAGTTGTATTAAAACTGACACTTAAAGTAAACTGTGACCCAGTTAACCTTCAAGAAGGGTTTGCACGCACTGGGCTGGATTTTCAAAGGGGATGCACCTCAGTTTGTATACAACTGCATCTAACATTTGAATGCTAGACCACCTAATAGATTCTCTAACCACATCTGAAGTCCTGATACGGTTGCATCCAAACAGTGGAACTTGTATAAAAAAAATGACACAAGGCCAGCTCCATGGCTCTGAGCAGTGGGGCATCCGCTCAGCATGCTGGTGACCTGGGTCCATACCTCCACCCCAAAATGTCAGGAGTGGAGGCTGGTGGGGGGGGCAAGGATGCATCTATGTAAATACTTTCCTCCTGGGGGGAGGGTGCAGCTGCACACTTCTCAGAGAGCAACACCTGCTTGTAGACTGAAGCCTTGGCTTGGGTGACCACATGCCAGATGACACCACACCTCAGGTCATCAACATGGTCATGGGTGTAGGGAGGGGTTGGAACAAAGAACAGGGAAAAGCATGCCTGGCTCAACATGCTAAATGAGGGAAGCACCATCCCTCCCATGCCATCTTGCCCTATTAGTGCACTAATACTGTCCTTCAGTCAGTATTTCCTGTTAACTCAAGGCACTTTTTCCCTTCCCCTAATATGCCTCCATACAGGAGAGAGGGCCTCTTGGCAGGGATATGCCTGACCCTCTCAAGGGTGTTAGAGACCCTGGGGAGGCAGGAGGTGATGTTTGGTAGTGGAGGGTTAAGCTGGAGGGCAGCAAGGAACAGATGAGCAGGGTTGAAGATGAGGTGCTGGGGATGCAAGAAAGAAGCATAACATTTTTTTAAATGATACATGTGTAATTTTTTGACAAAAGGTGCTGCAAATCATAAAAACTGTCACAAAAACGCAGGACCCTTTAAAACTAGGGTGTCCAAGTTTTGACCCAATCAGGCAAACAGACACAGGCTGAATATACATATATCACTGTACACCCAGAACTTCCCTACAGTATGTCTTTGGCCTTTCTTGAGTGCCAGTTTGCCAGTCACAGATACATAGATACATAGACAGTGTCAGCAGATAAGGGCCTATGGCCCACCTAGTCTGCCCATTTGAGTTTGTAACTTCAGTTTATGTTTTCCTAGAACTCTGTTGCCCTTTACCCCTGACCTCCAGAACTCCTTTATGTCTATCCCATGCACTCTTAAATCCCGTGACTGATTCAGCCCCCACCACTTCCCCAGGCAGGGTGTTCCACCTGTTCACCACCCATTATGTGAAGAAATTCTTCCTCACATTTCCTCTGAATCATCCTCCCTCCAACTTCATCCCATGCCCTCTAGTTCTGGAACATCTTTTTCGCTTAAAAATAATGTATTCTTGCACCCTGTTCCTCCCTGTAAGATACTTGTATGTCTCTGTCATGTCCCCTCTCTCCCTCCTCTCCTCCAGGGAGTACATATTCAGTTCCTTCAATCTGTCCTCATAGGACTTGTGATGCAATCCATGTACCATCTTTGTTGCTCTCCTCTGAACCTTCCCTACCCTGTTTATGTCCTTGCATAGGTAAGGTCTCCAGAACTGCACACTGTACTCCAGGTGGGGCCTCACTAGTGTCTTGTATAGTGGAATCATGACCTCCCTTTTCCTGCTGGTGATGCCCCTGCCTATGCATCCCAGCATCCTATTTGCTTTACCTGCTGCCTTGTCACATGGTTTCCCTACCTTGAGGTCATCATCAGAGATGATAACCCCAATATCCCTTTCCTGCTTGGTGTATGCTATATTCTCACCCCCCAACTGATATATTGTGCCAGGGTTTTTGTGCCCCATATGAATTATCTTGCACTTCTTTGCACTGAATTTTAACTGCCAAATCCCTGACCATTCTTCAAGTTTCTGCAGGTCCCTTCTCATTCTGTCTACACCCTCTGGTGTGTCTACTCTGTTACAGAGCTTTGTGTCATCAGCGAACAGTGAAATTCTGCCTTCAAGGTCCTGCAAAATGTCACTGATGTAGATGTTGAATAGGACCGGTTCCAGTATTGATCCCTGTGGTACCCCACTGATCCCTCTTCCCACTGTGGAGTGACAGCCATTTACTACCACCCACTGTGTCCTGCCGCCCAGCCAGTTACCTACTCACCACACTACTGTCCTGCCCACACCCATATTCACTAGTTTGTGTAATAGTCTTCTATGTGGCACAGCATCAAAGGCCTTGCTGAAGTCCAGATAGGCCATGTCCACTGCCCTCCCCGATCCACCTCCCTAGTCACCCAGTCAAAAAATTCAATGAGGTTGGTCTGACATGACCTCCCCCTGATGAAACCATGCTGCCTTGGATCCTGCAATCCACTGACAACCAGATGTTTCACCAATCTCTCCTTCAGTAGTGCTTCCATGATCTTTCCCACTACCGAGGTGAGGCTGACTGGTTTGTAGTTCCCCACTTCCTCTTTGTTCCCACTTTTGTATAAGGGGACTACATCTGCTGTCCTCCAGTCTTTGGGTACCTCCCTGTTTCAGTGATTGGCTAAACAGGATAGCCAGAGGTTCAGCCACCACCTCTCTGAGTTCTTTAAGGACCCTGGGGTGCACCCCATCTGGCCCCATTGCTTTATCAACTCTTATTACTTCCTTCAGGACCCTTTCTCGTGTAAAGGGACTTGTGTCCATTTCTGCACCATTCTCACCCCTTGTACTCCCTTCAGACCCATTACCCTCCTCTTCCTCAGTAAAGACTGAGCAGAAATACCTGTTCAATATGTCAGCTTTACTGCTGTCATCCTCCACGTGGCCCCTATCCTCCCCCTTCAGTCTCACTATCCCTCCCTTTGCCTTTCTTTTTTCACTTATGTACCTGTAAAAGGTTTTGTCCCCTCTACCCACTGATTTTGCAATGTGCTCTTCTGTCTGAGCTTTGGCTTCCCTTACTGACCTCCCTGCCTCCCTTTGCTTCTCTTTGTACTTCTCCCTATCCCCTTCTGCCTGTGTCTTTTTGTATTGCCTGAATGCAATCTTTTTGGCTTTCACTTTCTTTGCTACCTCTTTGGAAAACCATAATGGTCTCCTCTTCCTTTTCCTCTTGCTAACCTGCTTAATTCATAATTCTGTTGCTCTTGTAATCCCAGTTTTAGATACTGCCCACTGTTCCTCAACCCCTGACTCCTGCCCCATTCCCCTTAATGCTTCTTTCAAGTATCTCCCCATTTTCCCAAAGTCTGCCCCCCTAAAATCCAGGATACGTGTTTTTGTGTGGCTTGGTTCTGTTCCTTCTGTTATTTCAAACCACAATGACTAGTGGGCACTGTTCCCCAGGTGCTCCCCCACTGTTACCCCCATCACACTGTCCCTGTTTGTGAGCACAAGGCCCAGTATTGCCTTCTGCCGAGTTGGTTCCATGACCAGTTGCTTGAGGAAGGCACCCTGAAGGAAGTCCAGAATAAATCTGCTCCTAGTTGATGCTGCTGCTGGGATGCTCCAGTCCATGTCTGGAATATTGAAGTCTCCAACCAGTACTACCTCACCCTTGTCTGCCATACTTTGGATGGCTAGGATCAGCTCCCTATCCGTTTCTTCCTCCTGGGCTGGCAGTCTATAGACCACACCTGTGTGGATGGCTGGCACCATTTTCCTTTCCAGCTTAACCCACAGTATCTCTCCCCCATTTTGTTCCTCCTGGATCTCTGTGGCCCTTATGTCATTTTTCACATACAGTGCCACCTCCTCCTCCCTTCCTACCTGCCCGGTCTCTTCTGAATATGTTGTAGCCAGGAATGGCCATCTCCCAGTCATGGTTATCATTACACCAGGTTTCTGTGATGGCCACAATGTCCAGGTCTGACTGCACCATGACAGCCTCCAGATCTTCCATCTTGTCGCTAAGGCTCCTGGCATTGGCACACATGGCTTTCCATGATTTGACCTCCTCAGACTGTTTAGTTGTTCTACTCCAGCCCCTTCCCTGGTTGTCCTTTATCCCTGGTTCTCCTTGCTGTCTGTCCTTCTGATTGTTGCTCCTTTTCTGCCTATCCACCTCTTGGGCACTATTCTCCATCTTTCGCACACTGCTTTGTTGAGATATCCACTCCTCCGGTTCACTGGTTCCACTGCTAGCTGTGGGGGGTGAGCAAGTAGGTACCCTCCTTGCTGGCCTGCCACCCCCCTTGGCTAGTTTAAATGCTTGTCAACGTAGCATTTAAACTTATCACTGATCACTATGACTTTTCTGTTATTTAGATCAATAAAGCACAGTAACAGTCTCCCAACTCTATCCCTTATGTCTTGATTTTTTTAGTCAATCTTTTTTGGTCCTCAGATTTAATTTGACACCAGCAACTCTTTACTATTAGATCAGATTAAGTAATGTACAGTATCTATTTTTAATTGAAGTATCAGATCCATTTGTATTATCTCTTTAAGGAGATATTAGTTAATGGGAGACTGACAGACCAAGGACTGCCCCTGAGGAACAGGTATCAGCCTTAAAGTGCTGGGAACTGGATTCTGTTGTTGTATTGATACTATATTTGGCAATAAATTCTATTTTTGATTGTCCCTTTTTGTTGCCAACCTGCATGGCCTGCTCTTTTTCTGTGGTTTGTGGAGCATGCGTGAGTATCTGCCATTTTTGAAACTCTTGGCTCTTATGTCCAACATGAAATACATTAAAATTAATCTATTATTATAAATTATTATAATATAACTAGATATATGCATGTTTTGCTGTTGCTTACTTTGTGTTTCTATATTTTATTCTACGATGTACCCAGAAACAAGAATTTATTTTCTCAATGCCCACATCCTGAAAAAATATTTTACTAAATAAATACAAAATAAACTTTCTAGCTTGTGGCTTTTATGTTATTTAGATCAATAAAGCACAGTGACTAAGTTACATTGTAATCTACAGATTATGCATAGTGTGAAGTCTTTATAGGTTTTGTTTTTCTTTTGTACTCTGCCTCAAGACAATTTTAGTATTAGAGACGATTTAACATTGTAACTGTTTATCTTACATTACAAAACCTAAAACCGTTCCCAAACCTTTTGGGCATCTGACACATATTATTAAAAAAAGTGTTCTTTGCCCGAAATTGAAATTTGACATTTTGTTTGCTTTTGCCCTGAAAGCCATATGAATTAGATAATCTATATTAGGGAATATGCAAGAATTTAAAATAGACTCACTCACTCAAATATGTGTTTTAATAATACTGTAAAATGAATCAGTTTCCTAAATCACATTGTAAAGTACACAAATAAGGACAAAAAACTGATACAATTAAAGGGACATAGTCATCCTCATTTAGTCCTACTGTGGTGTGTGTGTGTGAGACGGGAAACACTCAACACTTGCAGTAAAGTGTAATACCAGGGGAGTGCTGCCCTACTGGATGTGTCATCCAGGATGAGATGCCATACACCGTTCCCTTTTGTCCATTTCTGTTAACTGTCCTGATGAAATGTTAAAGAACATTTTGAAAAGCACAGGGCATTACCCTAGAGTCCTCGTGAACATTCCCACTCTCAATAAAACTGTTTCTAATGCCATTGTCTATGACTATGTGGGATGTTGCTGAGCACTTAATAGCTGCACTAGTGGTCTGTAACAAATCACTAATTATAAAATGGCAAGAAAAAATCTAGAAATCTCAAGACAGATCAGCTGACCGTATATTAATTTTCTGTATACGCACAGTCATCCTGGTCCTAAACCACATTACACAATGAGCAGATCAGTTCTCCTACAACCAGAACTATCTTCTATCAGTCTCTTACAACCAGAGCTGATCTTCCACCACAAACATGGCCGCTACCTTTATACTGTAGAAACCTTCAAGTGGGCCCTAAAATTAAAATGATCTTAAATATAAAATAAAACAAATTAATTAAATGTTGTTTACCAGATCGTCACACTCTCCTTACACACATAAACAAATTAGAAACATTAAGTGTTGTTTATAGTTTTCATTACAGCTGTTTGTTTGCTAACAGTGAAAAATCCCCCTTCTATCTTTACCTGCTCATTAGGGAAATCTCTTTTGCTTTCCCTGACAAGTGAGATAATTGAATCTCTGTCTCTAAAACTGGCCTTTGTTGTCTGTGTGTACAGTATGTTAATAGAAGAACATTCTGCTAGTAGAACTGAGCAGAATTTTGAATCCCTGTATTCCATGGTAAACATTCCATGATAAACATTCCATTTCTTGAATGGGGGAAACAACAACAGAATGAAGAAAGTAAGCAATAATACTATATAAACAAAGAGAAAAGGTGGTGAATGATTCACCCTGCTGTTTATCTTTTAGGACAGAGTGAGTAGTTCATGATGCTGTCAGTGAGTGTGGCAGTTTTGAAACCACACTCATGCTTGCAGCACTGGGGAACTGAGAAGCCTCTGTTATGGCTTCCTTTAAGTTTTGTCTACAGAGTGAGGAGAATGAAATAAAATAGGGTGGCTATGTGTCATACTTAGAATGAGAAAAACAGCATTTGTGAATTGTTGTGTCTAGCAGGGGAATATGAAGTTTAAGTGGGCAGGGAGGCACACACTGTATAACACTACTTTAATCTAGTACCATTAGGCGGAAGGACTATTTTATGTTAAAAGCACAGATTCACTTACATTTATACTTATTTAAAAATGTGTTTAAAACTAAAAAATCTGCTTCTAAAAATAAAGGGACATTTTATAAGCACAATAAGACACTCCGGGGTTGTGCATTATGGTGTGATAACCACACTCCTAGGGATGACCGGCACTTGGCCTTCGGTCTTGTGCCTAACTACACCCCTAGGAGTTTGGTTATCACACCGTAATGCACACCCCATCATGTCTTATTGCTTACATACTTTATTACATAACTTTGTAAAGTATTCCGAGATGTGTTGTACACTATAGAACGCATTCTATTATTTTATATTCTTCTCTAAATCAGTGATAAGGAACCTTATTTATACAATGTAAGTGACAGTCAAATCTTACAGATAAAATAAATATTTTAGCCGCCAACACAATCTAAATAAAGATGCACACATTATTTTGTTTAGCCACTGAAGCATTCTAAATGAAGATACATTATTTATCTCAGTGTTGACTAGGTTTTCACCATTTAACTCCACTTTGGGCTGGTCACAAAGGAACCCACAACCAACAGGAGAGCAGCATGCACAGTGCCTGATGACATCACAGTAGCTTTTGCTTCACTCATAGAAGAGCTGGGAAATCGAACAGAAACTGTTAAATCTTCATAAAAAGAACTAATTTAAAAGCTTTACAATCTAAAATACATTATACAAATTAGACCCTGACTTAGAATATAATACTTATTATCACTTGTGAGAGGGCAGGACTTTCATAACTCACTCGTGGCTATGCCACTTGACCTCAGCCATGAAGACAAATGGCGTGTTCTGAGTCAGGCCTTTGTGTACCCACTATTCTGCACAGAATTATAATCTTTCTGATCCTTTTACTAGTTGATTTTTTTTAATGGCAGTAGTTTTACACTGACTATGAAATGGAGGCAGTTGTTCATGCTTTGCAGTCCAAATCAAGTTCCTGGCATTTTCTGTGTTGTTATAACTAATGCATTTTACTTTCTCAATATTACAGCTTTGACTGCAGCCCTGGATATCCTGAACAGGAGAGAGAGACAGACAGACAGACAATCAGACAGACAGACAATGTGAATTCAAAATCAAACCAGGAATTCCTGAAAGGAAGAATGTGTGCTCCCAGCTTTGAGAACTGAATTCCATGGGTTTATTAAGCATAACCCATGGGGCTTAGTTCTGTAGCTTGGACGACCCTATCTTCAAATCTCCAAGTTGGTTACATGACTAAGGGTGGCACTTCTGTGTTATTTATTTGTACTTGGTTCTGGTCTGCAATTAAATTTATAGCTAGGAAAAAAAAACATGGATTGTTCATACAGTAACAAACAAGCAGGCATTGCCAGTAGAAGATTAACATCCTCAATAACCCAGGTCAGGATGTTACTCTCTGGAAATAATCACTTGTAAGAGTGTTTATACAGTTAGAAAGCTAATCACATGTTTGAAAAAAAAATGGCATTTAAAAAAAGACATGCTATACACAATTGTATACCATGCTGCTCTGAGCTGTAGCAGGTGTTCTAAGGTATTGTACACACTGCCGTTGCATGTCAGAAACTATTTTTAAACACGGCATCAATCTAATACACAGACACATTCCGATGACTTACAAACTGTGTCAAGAAGTGTTTTAGAAATGTGCTTTTCAAAAACCATGTCAGCGTACAGACAAGAAGGACCTACTGGGTTTAGGTGATCCGCTTCCCAGCACTATTTCAGGAGGGTGCTTACCATGTTGCACCAGGTGCTTTACACTTTAGCAGCTGTACTTCTGTGCAGACAAGTAAGTACAACTGTGCCTACTGCAAAACATTTTTAAAACATTTTACACTACCTCTTAAGCAAGATTTAAAAATGTTTTGCTAACACATTTTAAATTTGAAAATAGTGTGGATGCAACCATTTTGATAGGATTTCAAATGTTTTATGCCTCTTGAAATGCTTGAAACCCTTTAGTGTATACAGGACCTAAGAGATGAACGCCCAGTACAACAGCCAATTGGAAAGTGTACTGGCATCATGAATAATTAAATATATTTATAATGTCATTTAGAACTTGATTTACTGAGAGGAATTCACACTGACTGGCAAGACAAACACTCCTGTTCATAAAGGCCACACATAAACCACTGTTTGATTTAAAGTTACAACTATTAGAGAAAAATTAAAACAACAAATACTGGGATTCCAATTAAAAAAATCAAACACTGGATGCAAAAAATATTCCCACTTTATTCACCTCTCACCTACATCTGCAGCTGGTCTTTCAGTGGCTCAAAAGAAAACATGCAATTGTCTGTGAAGATTAAGGGGAGATTCTCAAAAAGGTCAGATGCAGATAAATATGCACACTGCATCTTTGTTTGCATCCGCCATCTGACTGATTGTGGACAAGCAGCCTTCCTGCTATTTTAAAAAGCTGCATCTGTTTGTGACAGAGCGCCATGATTTGTGGCAAAAAACTGATGCAAACGTAATTTTCATAATTTCTAGCCCCCAACTGTGTCCTTTGTTTTACGTGAACTTTAGACACTGTTACGCCATCAAGTAGTTGGGCTAACAGTTTGGATACATAGAAACATAAAAGTTGATGACAGATAAGGACCACACGGCCCATCCAGTCTGCCCATTTTTTTCTACCTTATGAATGTGCCATAGGCCTTTACTCTGTAAATGACCTATCTATACATACTCATCTGTATTGCTCCGCTGTGCCTATCCAATGCCTGTTTGAAGCCCTGCACTGTATTCATATCCATCACTTCCTGAGGTAGGCCGTTCCATGTATCCACCACTCTTTCTGTGAAAAAGAACTTCCTCACATTACCCCTTAATCGGCCTCCCTCTAATCTCATGCTGTGTCCTCTGGTCCTGCTATTTTTCTTATACTGAAACATGTTAGACTCTTTCACCTCGTTAATGCCCTTAAGATGTTTGAAAGTTTTGATCATATCACCTCTCTCCCTCCTTTGCTCTAAGGTATACATATTGAGCTCCATTAATCTGTTCTCATGTTTTCTGATGCAGTCCCTGCACCATTTTGGTTACCCTTGGCTGGACTGCCTCCATTTTGTTAATGTCCTTGTGAAGGTGCAGCCTCCAGTACTGCATGCTGTACTCCAGATGGGACCTAACCAGTGCCTTGTAAAGAGGGATTATTACCTCCCTCTTATGACTTGTGATACACCTACTAATGCACCCCAACATCTCCCTAGCCTTACCTACTGTTTTAGTGGTCTGCTTGGATGATTTCAGGTCATCTGTGATGATGATGCCTAAGTCTCTTTCTTCCCTTGTGATTGCCAGCAACTCCCCTCCCAACGTATAGATGGCTTCAGGTTTTCTCTTCCCTATGTGCATGATCTTGCTCTTTCTTGCATTAAATCCCAGTTGCCACTCGTCTAACCATTTTGCCAGTTTATCCAGATCTCTTCTCTTTCTGCCCACCCCATCTGGATCATCTACTCTGTTGCAGTTCTTGGTGTCATCTGCAAACATACAAACCTTACCCTCCAGTCCATCTGCAATGTCGCTGATGAAGATATTGAAGAGGACTGACCCCAGGACTGATCAATGAGTTACCCCACTTGTGACTTGCATCTCTTCTTACTGTATATCATTTGCCACCACTCTCTGTTTTCTGCCTGCCAACCAGTTTGCCACCCAGATGACCAACTTCTGACCCACCCCGAGCCTACCCATCTTATTAATCAATCTTCTATGTGGAACAGTATCGAAAGCTTTGCTGAAGTCAAGGTAGATGACATCAACTGCACCCCTTTGGTTCACCACTCTGGTTACTCAGTCAAAGAAATCTATGAGATTAGTTTGAGAGGACCTTCCTGTTGTAAACCCATGCTGTCTTGCATCCTGTGCTCCTATGGATTCCAGGTGTTGCACTACCCTTTCCTCAAGGAGTGCCTCCATAATATTGCCAATACTGAGGTAAGACTGACTGGTCTGTAGTTCCCTGCCTCCTCCCTGCTACCACTCTTGTGGAGTGGGATCACATCTTCAGTCTTCTGGGACCTCTCCTGTGCTCAGAGACTCACTAAACAGTTCTGATAATGGTTCTGCTAGTTCCACCCTTAGCTCCTTTAGTACCCTGGGATGTATGCCATCTGGTCCCATTGCCTTGTCCACCCTGAGCTTAGCAAGCTCTTGTAGGATCCTTTCTTTTATGAAGAGACTTGTGCACACCTCCCTCTCCCTCCCCATGTCCATGGTGCTGAGCTGTGGGCTCTGCCCTACCTTCTCCTCAGTAAATACTGAGCAGAAGTATCTATTTAGGATAGATGCTTTTGCTTGGTCCTCCTCCATGCACTCCCTCTTATCCCCTTTGATTTTAGCAATACCCCCTCTAGACTTTCTTCTTTCACTAATGCAGCTATAGAAAGTCTTGTTCCCTTCTCTTACTGTCCGTGCTAGTGTTTCCTTGGTTTGGGCCTTTGCCTGCCTGACTGCCGTCCCTGCTTCCCTTAGGAAAGTTTGGTATACCTCCATATCTTTGCCCCACTGCGTTCTCTTATATTTCCTGAAGGCCAGCCTTTTGGCTCTGACCTTTTCTGCTACTGTTTTTGAAAACCAAAGTGATTTCCTCCTTCTTTTGCTCTTGCATTTCTCCCTAACAAAATAAGATGTTGCTTCAAGTATTGCATCCTTAATGCTTGCCCACTTTGCTTGTACCCCTTCACCTGTATTTCTTCTTGCCAGGGCTAGCTTAACTCTGTTGGCCATCTTATCAAAGTCAGCTCCTCTGAAGTCCCACATTTTCGTATTGGAATGGGATGATTTAGTTTTAGTGGCCAAATTGAAACCTACCATGTGATGGTCACTGGTCCCCAGGTGACCTTCTACCTGAAGTTCTGTGATCCTTTCCCCATTATTCATTATACAATGTGTAAAGATTGTAGGTACTCTCTCCAATGCTTTGCCAGTCCGCTTTGGTGTTCCCCAGGGATCCATTCTGGGACTCCTTTTTTCCCTTTTCCTGAATAACCTCTCTAATTCCTGCACTGAACAAATCATTCTCTGTGCAGATGATGCTGTAATTCTCACTTCCCACAAAGACCAGCACTACCTTCAAAATAAGCTCCAACTTGGATTCTCATCAGTGGAAAAATGGTTCTCAGCACAAAGACTTATTCTTAACTACAAAAAAAAAAACAAGACTACGCTTTTCTGCAACTCCCACAAGAAACAAAGACCACCCCCTCTGATTATATCAAATAAACATGGGACTACCCTTGAACAGGTCCCAATGTTCAGATACTTAGGGATTACTCTTGACTGTAACCTATCTTACACAACGCACATAGACAATGTTGCCAAGGCCACCAATATTTGGCTTGGCCTTCTCTATAGGCACAGGTCCAGCCTAACTCCTGCCGCCTTGAACATTGCAGTTCATAGCTCTATTCTCTCCATTATAGACTATGGCCTTATAGTTTGTGACTCTGCCACTCCTACAGCTCTCAAACGTATCTCCACTTTACTCAACAAAGCCTGTCATCTGATCACTGTCTCACACCACCAAACCCACACATGTGACTTCTATGCTCAAACGGGTTGGCTACAACTACCAAATCACATAAAACATTTAACCTGTACCATGGCTAAGAAGATCACCATGGGCCTGGCTCCCCCTGGAGTTCTATCTCTACTCTGTTCTAGCAGGAACCCCCACCGCACAAGAGGTCAGGAGTTTCATGGCCTGCAAGTTCCACATCGCAAAACATCCTTGGGCCAATGCTCATTTGCTTACAGAGGCCCATACTGGTGGAATAGCCTTTGTCCTGAGATCTCCATGACCACCAAGCTAGGTCTATTTAAAACTAAGCTCCGATCCCACCTCTCCGCCTCTAGCACCTGTGACTGTCATTTCTAGCCCGGTCCCCGCTACACATTCATACAGTCCCATGAGGTGTCCCCTTCTTTACCACTCTCCTCTGTCCACTCCCTCCCCCTTCCCTTTTTCTACCCACCTTCTCTCCACCACACCCCTCTCCCCTATACTTCTCCTGTGGACAACTGCCACTGGCATGCTCTATGTAATAGAAATTTTACTATGCAATTGTATGGTAATCTCACTTTCTTCACCACTTGTCTTTGCTTTATTGTACATTACCTATGCTCCACTATTTGTACTAATGTATTGTCCTGGCTCTAATGTGGAACCTTTGTAAAAGAGACTTTGGCCCAAAGGTACTTGTAATCCTAGAATAAATTAAAAATAAATAAATAAAATAAATTTAGGATCGCTCTGTCTCTTGTGGGTTGTTGTACCAGTTGTTTGAGGCCCTCCCCAAGCAGGGAATCCACTAAGTATCCAGTTCTGGTGGATGTTCCTGCTGGTATTGACCAATCTGTATCTGGCATGTTGAAGTCTCCCATTATCATACCCTCCCCTTTAGCTGTCATGTTTTTATGTACAGTATCTTCTAACAGTAATGTGTCTATGTCCTCCCCCTGGTCTGGAGGCCTGTAGACAACCCCAGTTCGTACGGCTGTCCCATTTCCTGTTTCCAGGGTGACCCATGGTTCTTCTGGCTCCTTATGTGCATTCTGAATTTCTGTAGCTTTGATATTTTCATTGACATAAAGAGCTACCCCCCCCACACACACACACACACATTTTGGAGCTCTGTCTCTTCTGAACAGTACATAGCCGGGTACTGAAGTCTCCCAAGTGTGGTTACTGGTGAACGATGTCTCGCTAATGGCTACTATGTCCAGTTTAGCTCTGTCATTGTTGCCTGCAGGTCTGGGAACTTGTTTCCCAGACTGCGGGCATTTTTGTACATGATTTTCTATTGGCCAGATTTCGGTGTGTTAGTTGTTGGGCGAGGTCCAGAGTTTCCCCTGAGTATTGTATGGGGAGCCAGAACTTTTTCCTTAGCTGGTAATGCAGATGAACTACAAACATGTTGAACTCCTGTTTGATCACTAGCTGAGGGGGAGGGGTGTTCTTCCCATTTGATGTATCAGATGCTGCATCCCTCTCCCCATTGGTTAGTTTAAATATTCTGTAAAGATGTCAAACTTCTGCCTCAATGCACTGACTCCCTCCTTAGTCAGATGCAGTCCATCAGATTTAAAGAACTTTCGCTCCCAAAACTGTTGCCAGTTACCTACAAATTTGTGTTCTTTTTCCTGGCACCAGCCCTAGAGCCACATGCTTAACTCCTCTATCTCCCCTTCTTTGACCTTCCATCCATCTGCCTCCCTCTCCCAGACCAGCAAGACATCAGAGAAGGAGACGCTAGGTGTTCCTTGGTCTCCACAACTGACCAGCTGGAGAGATCATTAGTCCCTATGTGTACCAGGACATCGATGTTTTCTCCTGCTTCCTGCACAATTTTAGCAATGCAGTCAGTGTCTCTCCACGTTGATGTACCTGGGAGACATCTGATCATTAACCCCGGCTGGAGGTAGGTATCAACTCCCCAAATCATGGAGTCTCTTATGATCAGAAGTATTTTGGATTTCCTTTTTCCTTTTTTTTTGTTTTGATCCCTATTTTGGGTGAGTTTTGTTGTGCTAGCTCCTGTGCTGCAGTGTTCTGCTCTGCAGTGTCCTCTGCCCCTTTGTTTGATTTTGTAGATAGCGGCAGACACCTGTTTGTAGTTTTTATATGGTTTGTAGAGGTGATACGCTGGAGAGCACTGTGTGATGGGTCACCTGATTTGGCCTCCTAACCACCTGACAACCTCCCAGACCAACTACCCTCTGCGGTCTTAGTGCTTCAGTTGGATGTTGGGGAAATGGCAGGCAGTTCTTATATTTCCTCCTGAATACGCAATTTGAGGCACACAATCTCTGCCCATGCTGTCTGGAGCTGAGCCCTTAGATCTCCAATGGTCCAGCATGTGGGACAGCATCCTAAATCCTGTATAACTGCTCTTTTGAAAAGTGTCTTGCAGTGCCTACAGTTAATAATGTCCATTCCACTAGAGTTGCCAAGTTTATAACCTGGTACGAATAATTAGAAGGAAGAAAATGAAAGCAAACATTTTTTTGTTTGTTTTGTTTTTGCTTTTGTATAACTTGTTATAACAAATTAAATTACTTGTGCCCCTGTAAGTGAGGTCACTGTGTCGATACCCCTCTGACCCTTCCCTTCCTGCTCTGCTACAGGAAATGTCATGACTGTGCTACTCTATAAAAGAAGTGTAGCATGGGGTGGTTGGGGATGGGGGTGGGTAGTGGGCCCCTCCCATGCCGAAAAAGAAGAACCACGGATGAAAAAAATAAGGAGGTAAGAGCAGAAACAATCAACCAAAAACAAATGTAGTAGCCCTGAAAGCTAAGCCTAATGATAAATAAAACTGTAAACCCTTTAATCACCACCTGTAACAATTTCACGTAAGATATACTCTGCAAAAAACACTTTGCTACGCAGAAAAATAAAGCAGTAACAGAAGATATACCCTGCAAAAACACTTTGCTACAGAGAAAAATAAAGCAGTAACAAGATATACCGTGCAAAAAACAATCTGAATCAGAGACGATTACAGCAGTAATCTGTAAGCACAAAACTAACAAACCTGTAGGCACACCCTGTAATAATGAAGCAGAAGGTATACCCTGCAACAGCAGTTTGAATCAGAGAAGATTACGGCAGTAAAATATAAGCAAAAAACAGTATCAAATCTTGTGAGCACAAAAAAAAAAACACACAGTAAATCTGCCTAGTAAAAGCTCTGTCCTTACAAACAAACCTAGAAGAAAAGAGCTCAGGTGAAGCTAGGTGCATTTGCCAGCAAACTTAGTCGCTTCTAAAGTAGTGGGTACCTGGCCAGTTCTTTTGAAAATCCTGCTCTAATTGTTTCAGCTAAGACAGAGTATAACATACCTTTAACATTATTTCACTGTCAGAGAAATAGATGTATTTGACAAGTAATATTACAAAAGCAACTTTTTTCGCTTTGTCAGTACTATCAGATGGTATCAGAATCCTGGAGGACCAGACTGAAAAAGGTTTTAAAAAGGTAAATAATTAAGCAATAAGGCACAACAGGGTGTGGGTTATTGGGGATTTACCCATGCCTTGTGTGGTGTGTCATGAGGCGCAGCCAAGTGACTTAACTACACAAGAAGTGGGTAAATCACCCAATAACTCACGCCCTGAAGTGCCTTATTACCATTATACAATGGACCCATGTGTAAAATACATTTAAAATGTGTTTAATTATGTTTGTTATAAATGCCATTTTTCAGCTGTGGGTTATGCTGGATTTACACACAGTCATGTGACATGTTTTGACCAATGATGTTACAGGATTTTTACACACCATTGTGTAATATGCGAATATTACCAGAGACTAGTTACATTTCATTCAAAAATGGCATTAGATTAAATACATTGATTTGTCCAATTCAGGTAAATAAACATGTCATGAAAATTTTGTTGTTGAGAATTCATTTTGTTCACTACACTAAAATGAAACCTTATCCCCTAATTGTTTTTATAATAAATTTTTTTAACTGCTATGGATTGATCAATAGACTTGATTGTGATGTTTTTAAAATGTCAGACTGTAAGTACACACCAAAAATAATTTAATATAATGATGCAAATCTTGTACAATTACTACTGTATTTAGAGATTGGCATTAAAGAGGTAACTGTGGTATCAAGACAGACTTAAGACTCATATTTAAACACAAATTAAATTGACTTAAGGAAGGACTTTCCCACTGGGATAAAAAATTGAACAATCCCTACTATAAATAACAGCCTGGCTGCTTTTGTGTATGTTTTTTTATTCCTATTAATTATTGATGATACATGCAACTAAAAAAAAAAAAGCTTTCTCCCACAATTAGCAACTAAAATGAGAAAGGGCACCAGGACCAGAACACATGCAATGGAGCTGGAGGTGCGTGAAGTTTAAGAGGGATATGGGGAAGTATTACTTCACTGAAAGAGTGGTGGATGCCTGAAACATACTGCCACCAGATGTGGTGGAGGCAAAAATAGTGGAGGACATCAAGCATGCATGGAATAGGGAATTGGAAGGGTCTGTCTGTGGTTATATGGGAAAAGAGCTCCTCCCCCAAAACCTATTTAAGCAGCAGAGCCCTGCTGCTCTGCTTAGAGCAAGACGCACTCGTTGGCGTGCTGCTGCTAGTGGTGGCTGCTCTTCTCTTCTTTTCTCCATCTCTTACCTTGCCCCCTCCTGCTTTCAGTTCTGACTCCTGCTCATTTCACCCCTCCCCCGCAGCAGCTTCGCTGCCTTCTGTTTCTGCCCGTACCTTGTTTCTTTTTCTCTTTTCTTTGGGGGAGTGGGTTCCTTCTGCTCAATCTATGCCTGCTCCGCTCTCTACTCACGGCGGCTCGTGGCCATGCTGCCGCCGCTGCTGTTCTCTTTATTGCTGCCTCTGTCCCTTGCTTGCTACAGCTCCTAGCCTTAGCTCTTCCTCCTTTCTGAGCAGTCGCTGCCTGCCACAGCACAAGTTCTCTTCCGCCAGGCCACTCGCTCCCTTCGGTCTGGATCCTTGCTCACAGCCTGATGGATTACGTCACGCTGCACTTGTGCAGCTGCCTAGCACAACAGAACTATGTTTTCTATGCTCCTTGCTTGCTTTCAACAATGCAAGGTGCACTTACAGATCAGCATCCCCTTGCACTTCTAGTTATAGTGCTTTGTCCACACTTCAAACTCCGTCCAGTCCTCCGGAGTCCTACTGCCTATTGTTCATACCTCGCAACAAGAATAAGGAGCTTAGTGTAAAATGCATTTCTAAGGAGGAACAAGTCTGCAGTTTTAATGTCTGACATTTTTGTGCTTACAATTTCCACTGTTTGGTCAAACAAAATGAAATTTAGGAGGGACAGAGTAAAACACTGAGGCAAAATCAGGGACGCCTCTGGAAATCAGGGACGGTTGAGAGGTATGCTATCGTTCCTCATTGATTGCTTCCCAGATTAAGCTACACTCGGGCTTGCAGTACCCCAGGACTTCTGCCTGCGATCCTCCTCATTCTGCTTCAACATTCCATCCTTGGATTCCTGACATGACTCGCTGCTTCATCGGCTCTGCCAGCCGTGCTGCTGTTGCTGCCTCTCAAGTCCTTCATGCCTCAGCTCATACAGGCTTAATTCGAAAGCACTGAAACAAGCTCCTCTGTGTTTCCTACTGTAAAGGGAATTCCTTACTTTGCCCTTTCAGCCCTACATGTAGGTTTGCCGTTTTGCTAGCCTATGTGGGGCCTAGCTTGCCACTCTCTCTGCATTCCTCAGCTGACCTACATGGTCTAGCTGCTTATCCCCCATGCCTGGGCCTAGCTAATTGCTTTCTCTGGACACTTACCATGCTCTCTAGCAATGCCTACTATCAGAGCTCCAGCTCCCTGCTGCAGTGCCTTCAGATGACCTTCCTCCAAGCTTCTCTACTGCATACAGTGTCCCTCCATGCATTACTCAGCCTTAACTTTCCATGGTTCTACATATCTGACTCTGTCTGCCAGATGCCTTCATTCCATGACACTTCTCTTCTCCAACTTTCCATCAGGACTGGACCATGTTAGGACATCTTGCCTTTATTTGTACTACTTGAATCAGGATGCTGCAGCCCACTCATTGCTTGCTCACACCTACTCCATTTGCCCAAGTTGTCATTCTTCATTCCACCATGGACTTCCATCTGGCCTACATCTCAGGATACATGCAATCAATTCCCTTGGACGCTTCTTGCCAACCAGATGTACATGCCACCCTATGCAAGGATATTGTGCTCAGTGAACTGAAGGCTCTAATTCCCTGCTATTTGCATTCCTCACCAGGTCACCACCAAGTACCATGCAATTTATCCACTACTACTCCTTGCTACTTCATCTGCATCTCATGTAAGTCCAATGACTACTACTACTACTACTACTACTACCGACCTACGTGCAGGTCCCCTTGCTTACAACTCGTTATGTTGCTCGCACTATTTATCACATTCCTGCCTCCTGCTCTTCCCTGGCTGCCTGGAATTCTGCCAACTATATATATTCAACCTTCAAAGGTCCTGACACTCAAGCACTCCTTCAGATCAGCTCATCAGTGCTCATTCAGCTTTCAAGCTTGCTCTCTTACTTCACCTGCCTCACCTTGTTGTGGCCTGAAGGTTCGACTATTCGTACACTATGCCTGCCTTGCTAAGCATCTGGCCTGGAGGTTCACAATTTCTATCTGCCTGCCTTGCCCAGTCTGGACCTGGAAGTTCGTATACTTCTACCTTGTACTTGCTTCGCTTTCGGGACCTGGAGGTTTGACTACTCGTACACTATGCCTGCCTTACCCAGCATTGGCCCTGGAGGTTCATAATTTCTCTCAGCCTGCCATGCCCAGTCTGGGCCTGGAGGTTCATATACTTCTACCTCATACTTGTTCCGCCCTCAGGACTTGGAGGTTCATCGAGAGCATTGCATGTTTACAAGACCTGCTTCGCTCGTCTGGGCCTGGAGGTCTTCGAGCTCTACATCTACTCGTATAACGAGTTCCACTGCAAATCTACTCCTATCTGCTTTGCCCCAATCAGGACCAGAGGTTCCTTCTGCTCTGCCCCATCTTAATAGCCTGCATCTAGCTTCCTTGCTTCACCAAATAACTTTTCCTACCATAACTTGGCATCAAATTCAGGACCATAATTCTCCTACCAGATTAAACTCATTAGTTCAAGCTCCGCTCCTCCTTGGAAAGAATTCCTCATCTGCTAGACTTGCTTGATAGGTGCAGTTCAACCTATGTGGATTGTATATGCTCACCGGTGGATCTGACCATTTCTCATAGAAGTCTTGCCATGGATATACTGTATACCCTGAGAATTCATCCCATGCTAATTCCAGCTGACTTAAGTGGGTTCTGCTGCACTTTCTTGCCCTTATGGGCTTGACTGCCATTCTCGACTACCTATTATTTACTCATCAGCTGACTTACGTGGGGACCAACTGCGCATACTAGCCTACGAGTGCTAGCTGCCATTCTACTTACCAGCAGACCCACAAGGGTCTGGCTGCACTTACAAGCTTACCTGGAGCTATCTGCCACTCTATTTACCTCCCCCGCTAACCTACGAGGGTCCAGCTGCGCATCTTAGCCATGGGACTAGCTGCCACATTCTACTACTTATCAACTGACCAACCTGGTCCATATTACTTGCTACTTACTACCTCATCTCCTAACCTACATGGTTCAGCCACACATCCTTACCTATTTGGGCTCGCCCTGCTATAACTCCCTTGGATGCTTCCTAACCTCACACTGTATTGCTTCAGTTTTACTACCCTCAAATCCTGCCAGGATTTCAGCTCATCTCTACTGCTGTATGCCTTCTATATCATGACTTAAGCATAAAATCTACTCTCTTCGTAATATTAACTTTACTGGGTTCATCAGTCATCAGCTTCATTTCAAGCCTTCTACCATTCCATGAAATTCATAAGCCTTCTATTAGCAGAAGCCTGGAGGTTGGACTACTTCTATTTTATCCTGCCTCGCCACTGTCAACGCCTGGGTATATATTTACTCTATATTCACCTATCAATCATTTGCTAGCCTTAGGAGCTCCTCACTTTCCAGCCCTATCCTGAACCTGTTAGATGTGTTCCAGCAATGCTCACCTCAGTGCAAATCTACCTAGATGCTTCACGTGTTCATACAGCTACCTGTTTGCTCACACAAGAATTGGAAGCCTGTTCCTGACCTTTCATCTCTTACTATGAACTGTTCCTCTGGATCATCTGTAATCTGCAACTTGAACTAGCCAATAATTTAATTAATTTAGGATTATACTCCTTTAGTATGCCCAGAAGGATGGGCAGGTTGGTAGCCATGAGTCCTTAGAGGTCCCCCCCAAGGGTGTTTTTCCCTCTCCTGCGTGCTGCCAGCCATACTCTCTGGAGTTGGAGGAGATAATCATGGGATATCATATTTTTTTGGGGGGGTGTCGCATCCTAATCAACTAATCATCCTTCTTATGGTGGGATACAGAGCAAAGCCAAACCATCAACTCATAACTAATAACTCATCTGTTCCAGTATCTAGCACTATCTTACTTCAGCTCATCATGTACTATAATCACTGACTTACTCATGTCCATGTCTAAGTACTTAAGTACTATTCATCCGTACAACTATACCTTGGAAGCATCATTTTACTTACTGGCCTGGCCTCTGTATCCAGACTCAAACTTACATTGTGTAGATGCCGTATGTAACACAAGCACTGAGCTCTGAACCACATATAGTATTAGTAAACAGGAAGACCTGAATGAAGGTCATGGGAAACCAATGAAGGTCTGCAGGACAGAACAGACAGGGACCATCTGGGCAGACTGTGTGGACCAAGTGGTTCTTTTCTGCCAATAAATTCTATGTTATATGTTGCTATGTAAAACTATGACTGGGCCATGTAGTTACATTACAATCCTGGTTCATTCTATGACATTGCAGTTGGGTGCTATGGGAATTGACTTTACTACAAGCCACAGCAGTGGAAGCAAATGGGTCAAGAGAGAAGCCTCTTGTTCAAATATTCATATATTTTTTGTAATTTCTGCCCAGAAAAAGCACTCTGAACTGTCACATCTCCTTTCCAGGTGTGTGTTGGGGGTGGGTTACATGGACAGATTTTACTGACAGGGAGAATGTTAGCAAGCATACTAAGGGCAAGCTGCTACTCTTACACTAAGTGCCATGGGGTCATTAACTTCCATATTGACAACTGAAAGAGGAGGGATGAACAGTTGTAAAATAATCTCTATAATAAGTAAATATGGGAAGACACATACAGGAAAACATTAAAAGAAACTAGATTGTTGTTTACATAATTATCAGATTTTGAAGTTTGCCTTAACATGAAAGTTCCCTCTTTGATGACTCTGTATGTATTACCACTCCCGTAAGTGCTGAGTAGAGAATATAGTGGTGTTAAAACCACTGTTGACTATCTCACAACCCCCACATTCCCACAACTGGAGGTTGCAGTGATGTCATATGTGTCTACATCCATGACATCAGAAGTAACAAAATGGTATTGTCATGTTAAGTCACATACACAGAATCATGATGACATCACTGCATACTGCAGAAGTAGGTGGAGCTTGGTTGTGAAGGTGAAAACTCTTTTTTAAAAATAAAATCTTTAAAACATTGTCAGTGAAGGTGAGAGAGATGTCCATAAATATCAGATAGTTTGAGTTAAATATTTCTCATGTTAAATTTACCCCAGTGTGAAAATCCATCTTTAAAGCAGCCATGCTCGTTACAGTGAAAATTATATTACCTATCCCTTTTTATTGTACTTTAGAGGTCCCTTTTTTCTTGTCATGTAAGATGCTCCTTTTCCCTGTTTTGAGACTGATCCAGCATTATTTTCAAAATTATTAAAGGAGAACTACTTTAAATATGGCTACCCATAGTTTTTATCAGTATTTTCAACTGATTTTGGTCACTCAGTGTCCCTTAGGGTCAAGAAGTGCTTGATACTGCACATTAGTTCACCTTAGTCATAAAAAAATTATGTCAGTTTCATTTTTATTTCATTTTATTGATAAATGAAGGACTATGGACATAGTTGCCCATTTTCATAGGCGAATAGTAGTCAAATGATTACAAAAATACAATACAGTGAATGATAAATATACACAGACAAATAAACTATTCATTTAGACACATAACATATTACCTAAAACAGGTACAGGGATAAAAATTCAGTAAGTATGTTTTCAAAGCAGATGCAAATTGAAAATAGGACAATTTTGTAGTTTGACCCTTAGGGAATGAATCCCCCCCTCCCCCCAAAAAGCTACCCACTCTATAAATAATGGGGGACCAATTTTCAGGTACAATTTTATACACCAGAAAATGGGGCAAAATGTGTGGCCCTTTGCACCTATGGTGGTACTTTGTAACGTGAATGGTACTGTGTTCCATTTACATGCCAACCCCCTCTAGCAAGCAGCAGCAGATGTTTATGAGCACTGAGACAGGCCCCCTGATTCCCTTTGAGCATAATGCAACAATTTACTGCCAGTCTCTGGCAACTGAAAATGGGCTCTGGGTATTTAAACAAAACTGAGAAAACTGAAAAAAACCTACTTGGGTTATGGAAAGCTCAGTGGCATGGTGGTAGCATTACTGCCTGCCATGACAGCAACCCGTGTTCATGAGTGCATTTGAGTTACCAAGGATGAGGCACAGGGGAGAGGACTGAGCATCTGGAGGACTGCTCTCCTGTCCCAGGGAGAATGGATTTCAACTCCTGCAGTGCGTGCCTGACAACCAGACACCCAACAGAGGCTGGGTATCATGGCAGTCAGGAGGCCCTGAAGGCAGGGGGACATCAGCAACAAATAGTACATCACTGCACACTGATGGGGGGTACAATAGAGGAAAATCACTCCTGCCATGCAAGATGAAGATGGCCCTCCTGAAGGCCTGGCTGCACTGACTGAACACCCGTACTGGATCCCGCTTTGGGGGGGTAAGGGCAAGGCCACAAAGGGTAAGTCACTGAGGCACTAGGGGTAAGTCCTGGAGATGGGGGTGACTGAACTGAAGAGGGCCACCAACTGAGGGCCCTTCTACCAATTTCTGGTCATAGTCCAGGAGGAAGCAAAAGATCACATGGCATTTGCCAAAGAAAAAGAGCTAGAAGAGTTTCCCCGGTGTCATGACCAACATTTCCTGTTAATAAAACATGTCCATGCAACCCACCCTCCAGGATGCACCTGGAAACAAGGTATAATAGCTTACTGTGCCTTTCCTAGTCAACAATGACAAATAAATAAAAAAAAATAATAAATAGGCTGGCAAATATGATAAATTGATAAAAAATAATAAGTGGGCTGGCAGGGGAGTGACAGGAGATAAACCTAAGTGGAAAAAAAAGTACAGTTACGTAAGAACTTACCGTAACAGTAGATATTCGAAAGAGGCTCTTGCAGTAGGTAATTACATATAGGAGTGAAGCTGACAGGCATCAGGACCCCATGGAAATATTTCTAGCTAGCAGTCTCTGGTGGGGGACCGCCCCCACATCAGGTGACCAACTTCAGGCGATATCAGTATAAAGAGGCAGTCCCCCACACCCGCCTTCCAGTTCTTTCCCACCAAAGGCCAAAAAAGGCAAGATGAGAGAGAAGCAAATGTTTCCTTCCCTGGAAAAGGAGCTAAAAAAGCTTAGGGGGATGGAGGGTGGGAAGGTATTACCTACTGCAAGAGCCTCTCTCAAAGATCTGCTGTTACGGTAAGTTCTTACATAACTGTACTCTCTTACTTCGAGAGGGCTCTTGCAGTAGGTAATTACAGATAGGATTGAGTCCCAAGCAGCCTGGAACAAGAAGTAGCAAACATGAGGAGGAAACTACCCAAATGTAGACCCTTTGGCTGTGAAGGTCTTAGGAAAGAAGGCCTTGCAGAACAGCCAACCCGAAGCCAGCTCTACAACGAGAGGTAATGTCCAAACTGTAATGTTTCATAAAGGTATGGACAGAAGTCCAAGTAGCGGCTGCATAGATGTCTGCTGCTGACAAATTCTTGAAACAAGCAGCAGAGGCAGCAACACCCCTGGTGGAGTGGCCTCTGACTTGACCCGGCAGGGTCTTGTGGTACTTGTCATAACAGAAAGTGATACAATGAGCCAATCATTTAGATAGAAAGTGTTTAGAAACAGCATTGCCTTCTCTTTTATGAGCAAAAGAGACAAACAGTTGATCAGTCTTTCTGAGATCCTTCATCCTGGTGGTGTAGTGTCTCAGAATTTGGTGAACATCCAAAGTATACAAGAGGTACTCCCCTTGATTAGAGTGCTGCGTAAAGAAAGTGGGCAGCTCAATGGATTGATTCAGTGTAGATTCTGCTACCACCTTAGGGAGAAACTTAGGGTTGGTACGCAGAGCCACACGTTCCTTGTGGAAAATCAAATACGGGATTTTGCACATTGGGGCCTGGAGCTCGGAAATCCATTGAGCAGAAGTAATGGCCACTAGGAAGAGTTTTCCATGAAAGGAACTTTAGGTCTGCTGAGGCTGCCGGCTCGAAAGGAGGCAGAGTAAGCTTCTCAAGAATAAAATTCAAATCCCAAGGAGGGGCAGGAACACGAATGGGGGTTTCAAGTGGAGAACCCCTCTAAGAAAAGTCTTAGAGACTTCCAACTGTGCAAAAGTTCTGTCCCCAAAAGGAACATGGTAAGCGAAGATGGCCGTCATTCGAACCTTCAGAGAGGAATGACTGAGACCCAGATCAAAGAGATGGCGCATGTAGTCCAAAAGCTGCCCAACAGAGCAAGAGAATGGCTCAAAATCTTTGGAAGAGGTCCAAATAGAGAACCGTTTCCATTTCATGGCATAGGTAGATCTAGTGGAGGGCTTTCTGACCTCCACCAGGATCTCAGCCACCTGCGGTGAAACACCAAATAGGGCTTGAGCTACGTCTGCAGGACCCATGCATGCAACTGAAGGGACTTGAGGCCTGGATGAACCAGGGTCCCCTGATCCTTGGTCAGCAAAAGTTGCGGCAGAGGAAGAGGAGGTTCCTCTGAATACTGTTGCAGAAGAGAGAACCAAACTTGCCTGGGCCAGAAAGGCGCAATTAGGATCATGTGAGCTCCTTCTGAGCTGAGTTTCTGTAAGACCCTCAGAATCAAGGGGATCGGGGCGAAGGCATAGACAAATCTGCCCTTTCAGTCTAGAGACAGAGCGCCTCTCCAAAAAATGCCGTGCCCTGGAGTGAACGAGAAGAAGGCAGGAAGTTTTGCATTGTGAGGAGATGCAAACAGGTCTACCTGTGGTGTTCTCCAGCGTAGGAAGATATCATCTGCTACCCCCGATCCAGTTCCCACTCATGAGTGTGAGCAGGCGACCAACTGAGGTGGTCTGCCAACGTGTTCTTGACCCCCAGGATGTGAATTGCTGTGAGGTGAAGGTTGTGATGCATTGCCCAATCCCAAACTCGCATCGCCTCCCTGCAGAGAGGGTAGGAATGAGTTCCTCCCTGTTTGTTGATGTACCAGACTATGCACATATTGTCCGTCTGGACAGCCAGATGCCCAGGAAGAAGATACAGATGCAGAACCTGAAGAGCATACAGCATAGCCCAGAGCTCAAGCACATTGATGAGAAATGTCTGTTCGAGCCTGGATCAGGAGCCCTGGGTCCTATGCGACCCCAGATGGGCTCCCCAACCCTTACCCGAGGTGTCTGTTGTCAGTGTCTGGGAGGGGGAAGAAAGGCAGAAGGGAACCCCTAGCAAAGATTCTCCTGAACCATCCACCATTGCAAGTCCCAAACCATAGGACTGGAGACCAGAACCTGTTGGTCTAGGTCATCCACCAACAGATCCCACTGAGACCGAAGCATCCACAGAGAGATTCTCATGTGGAGCGAAGCACAAGGAACTGTCAGAATAGCAGCCACCATAAGCCCGAGGAGGCGAAGGACTGACCTGGTGCTAACCCGCCTGTGGCTGGAAAACAGGCTGACCTGAGCCTGGAGTGTGACCGCCCTGTCCAGTGGCAAGAATGCCATGCAGGAGGTCGTGTCAAAGATTGCCCCGATAAACTGAAGCCTCTGAGATAGGATCAGATGGGACTTGGCCTCATTGATGGTAATACCCAGGCTGGTGAAAACCTGCAGGGTAAGGGAAAGGAAGCGCAGGAGCTCATCCCTGGACAGAGCCGCCAGGAGGCAGTTGTCCTGGTACAGGAAAACCTGAACCCCCTGGTTATGTAGTTAGGCTGCTACCACTGAAAGGCATTTGATGAACACTCGGGGCACCAATGAAAGACCAAATGGAAGGGCCTTGAACTGGTAGTTTTCTCCCTGAAATGAAAAACAGAGGTATTTGCGGTGGGAAGGGTGAATAGGGATATGTAGGTAGGCATCCTGCATGTCCAGAGTGCACAGCCACCGTCCCAGCCGAAAGAGGGGCAGAAGACTCTGCAGAGAGAGCATTCTGAACCTTTTGTACTCCATGAACAAGTTAAGGGAGCTGAGGTCTAGAATCTGCCTCATGTCTCCTGACTTCTTTGGGACCAGGAAGAAATGGGAGTAGTAACCCGTCCCCCGAAGATGGGATGGGACGAGCCCTATCGCCTCCTTCAGAGGAAGAGAGGATATTTCTTCCCGGACCAGAAGAAGGTGTTTTGGGGGGAAAGATGATCTGGGGGGGTGTTTCGAGGTGGTTTCTGAAGAAACTCCATTGAGTATCCTGCAATCAGCTGGAGCACCCAAGAGTCTGAAGTGATCCTTTCCCAACCCGGTAGATGGAAGGAGAATCTCCCTCCTACCGGTTCCTCTGGGAGGCCCAGAGGCTGTGGGAGAGGAGAGGAGTGAGGAGATGTGAAGCAGCATTGGTAGCTGAAACTCCTACTGCTTTTTTGGGCGGGGGGTGCTTGGCAGCCGGAGGGGCCGGACGTTTGTTGACCTGCTTTCTCTGAGGTTTCGCCTTGGGACAAGAACATCTGTGAAAGGGATGATGCTGAGCTGGAGGGGGCCTGTACAAGGAGTCAACAGACTTGAGTGCAGTACCCTTCTCTTGTAGATTGGTGATGTCCTTGACATCACCACCGAACAGCACTGAACCCCTGAAGGGCACATCCTGGATAGCAGACTGCACCTCTGGGACCAAACCTGACACCCGGAGCCAGGCATGACACCACAACCCCATGGCAATCTGGCTCCAAGGATTGCCACTGATGAACAGCCTGGATTTTACGCAGCAACTCCATGAAAGAAGGATCCTCCAGAGGGGACTTCAGAGGAGTCCTTGGCCTGGGCTTGCCTGGAGTGTGTGGCTCGTTGTCTGGATTGGAGTGACCTTCGGAGTCATCCGAGGTCTCCGAGGAGGATGAAGAAGAAGAGGACTCCTCCTCCTCCTGGCACGGGGGAGGAAGAGACCCCTTGGGAAACCCTCGGGGAAGCATATCCTCCCTTGCCCTGGAACCGGAGGGCTCGCCTCTGGTGTCCGGAGGGGGAGAGAGAGTCTCTCGCCTCTCACGTCAGGGGTCCAGAACTGGGTGTGGCATCGGAAGACAGCTCTCTACTTCCCTGGTAAGCTGAGAATTGGCCTCCGCCCACCAGGAAGCCAGAGTCTCCTTCAAATCCACCGACAGTTGAGGGGGCGGTGGAGGAGGAGATGGGGGGGTACAGATACTGGGGGTATCCGTACGGTGCATATCCATAACCCGATGGTGGGAAGCCCAGCACTGGGTACTGGGGCACCGTGTACTGCAGCGTTGGGTAGGCCAGCATCGGGTACCGGGGTGCTGGATACTGCAGACCTGGGTAGGACGGCGTCAGATACGATGGGGTTGGATACCCAGGTACCAGGAGCTCTGAAGGAGCAGAGGGCCCAGGAAATGGCCCAGCAGGCAGGTCCAGTATGGGAGGCCTGGCAGGCAGTGGGGCTGACGAAGGGGTAGCATCTGGCAAGGGAATGTTGTCAGGCATTGGGTAGGCTGGCGTCGGTGCCAGTGTCCGAGGATCTGACATCGGGTCATCCTGCTCGGTGGGAGGGAGACCCGACGGCAGTGTGCCAACATCCTCCGTGTTGCCCAGGGAAGAAGGGTTACCATCCCCAGGGTCCAGCAAGGGAGACGCTGGAGCCTCAGAATGCAACGAGCATTGCAGCGAGCTAGGGATGATGGATAGGCTTGAAGGGTCCGGCTTTGGCTCTAACACCAAACAGCCATCAGAGGAGCCGATGTCTGGCTTACCGGAGGGATCCAGGCAGATGTTGGATGAGCTGGCATCCAACTTATTGGACCCTGCGCTCAACGAAGGCCGCGATGGTAGGGCGGCCTTGGCGGGCACTTTGGAGGCCCTGCTCTGCCCCGAAGGGTCAGGGTCTTATTGGCCTTACCTAGGTGGGAATCAGAGGAGCTGACGTCCAGCTTACTGGGGCTGCTCAGACCAGAAGGCCACGTGGCGGCCTTACTAGGAGCAGCTGACTCCTTTGACCTGGAGGCCCTGGAGGGCCCAAGCACAAGCCCGGCTGGGAGGGTCACACCGCCCCTTGAAGCCTCCAAGATGGTCATCGCGGAACTGTCTCCCCAGGGAGACATTATTTGCACCGCTGACTCCCAGTAGAGGTCAAGGACCGTAGAAGAGGCATCCCGGTCCCGGCGCTTCTTCTTGCAGTGGCCCTCCAGAGAAGTAGCAGCCCACCTTAGTTTTTTCAGCTCCTTTTCCATGGAGGTCATCTTGAGTTTGAGAATGTGGGCCTCCAGGGACTGCTGCCTCCACTTTTGGGTGGCTACGCTGAACTGTTGGCAGAGCTGGCACTTCCATGGGGTGGTCGGGCCTAGGCAAAAAGGCATCTGAAGTGTCCCCCCAGCGGGAGCCAGCGCTGCAGGAACTTGCACTTGTTTTGTGCTCGAGGGAGAGTCGGGATGACATACACAGCAGCTGAGGTAAAAACTGATGAAATTCTGAAGAAAAAGGTGAAAATAGGCAGCAAAACTACCGACGATTGACTGCTAAGCAGTGAACTTAACTGCGAGGTGCTACACGAGCTAACAGCAGGAAAGAACTGGAAGGCGGGCATGGGAGACCACCCCTTTATACAGACGTCACCTGATGTCGGTCACCTGACATGGGGGTGGTCCCGTGTCAGAGACTGCTAGCTAGAAATTTTTCCGTGGGGTCCTGACGCCTGACAGCTTCACTCCTATCTGTAATTACCTACTGCAAGAGCCCTCTCGAAGTACGATCATGGGTTATCTATATTATAGGGAGAGTTCCTTAAATATTTCAAATCTTAACACAAATTCTGAAACAGACAAACCAGGGACAACAGGCACACAAGACAAGAGAAAAGTGTGCTCTAAAATGAGATAAAAATGTATATGTTCAAATGTTCCACTGTAACAAACATTTTCTGCCTTAAAAAGCTTTTACTACATTTACTAGGATGACATAAATGTACCACTTCAATTTCTCACAAGGAAGCATACTGGAAACCTATTGCAACACTATGTCATTATCCCAAACATACATCATTCTGATGAAGTGGTAGGTTAAATTCTTGAGGAGCATCTACAGTACCAGCATAACCCATACTGCAATAGTATTGTGTAACAGAATCAGATATACTAAAAGTTATTGTTGAAGGGAAGCCATTGTAAATAACCATTGGTTCAATGGCCTGTAACAACTTCATGTTTCTTTAATAAACATATTAATAAATAAGTATTTGCAAACTGAGTATTCTGTGATGGGCTTCAAGCATGGCAGTTTAGTTTAAATCCTGCCTGTCAGGGCTCAATTACAGAAATACCTGACTACAAGCCCTTGATGTCCAAATAAAGACAGGAAATAGAACAAAGTATTAATTTACAAGTAACAAAAGCATGTGGTTTGTTACAAAAAACAACATTTATGTATATTATAAATGTCTCTGCAGAACATGTCTTCTCACAGCTTTATGAAGAAAACCTCATAGAAAAAAGTGCGACACAGTTTTAAATGATCTAGCGAGTATCTGAGGAAGGCTGCTCCTAAAGTGATGAGTTTGATTACTAAGAAGGTTTTGTTTCTCAGCTTTACTAAGTCACTAGTTTTAATAGATTGTTTGAAAACCAAATTTTATTAAGAGAATAAAATGATAATGTTACAATAAGAAACATTTTCAACATAACAAGCTATACAGGAGTTTAACTTTTGTCTAGTATAAACACATTCTGTAGTTCATAGAGAAGGATATATCTGTTTCATAAACAGCACTGGAATTCAAATCAGAAGTCTACATTTCCCCTCTGCTGTATTTTCTTGTTTCTGTCTAGATTAGTTTCCCCTTAAGAAATCTTATGTATAGAGCGACGAGTTAAAAATGAAGAAGGAAGTAGACAGATAGAAGATATTTGTATAGGCGTAATATATAAAATTGGAAAATATAAATATTCCTTATAATGGATTTATTTGATAAGGTAAAGGAAAGAGAAAATTAATACACAGTAGATGAACATAATAGGCAACCTCTTTTACCACGAAAATTATTTTTGTTCTACATAGTAATAAATTAATTTGATTCAGTACAGTGTGTGATCCTTAATGATTATTTATGTTTTGTCTTCCAATAAAGTTGTAGAGTGTTCCCCACCTTTTATTAAATTTATCCCTTTGTTCTCTCATGTGTGATGCCAGTTTTTCTACTCAAAGTATTTAGAGTAAATATTGCTTCGATCATTGTAACAAGGGGACATTATTATGTAGCAATGTTTTCCAAATCATATTTTTCACTAACAACCCTATAATACATAGAGCATATTTTTGTTCTAGAGTCCAAGTTAAAGAATTGTCAACATGTCCAACAATACAAGGTTCTATGTTTATCTTATAAGCTAATGTGGGTGTATATTTTAAATAGTCTTTAACTTTCTCCCTTAACTCTTTTACCAGTGGAGAATCCCAGAACATGTCCCATGAGGTTCCGCTGTCAGTGTTGCATTTTGCAAAAGTAGAGGATGCTCTAAGACCCACCCTATACATCTGAAAGGGTGTGTATTATAGATTATGTAAGATTTTATACTGTATTAATTTTAAATCAACCACACCAATTGCCTTAATGAAAAACAACCAAATGTTGTTCCATCCTCAGTTTTGTGTATCAAGATTTAAGATCTCTGACCACTATCTTGAATTTCATTTTGCCTTCTGTCTAACACTGTTGAGGGTGCACTAGGGTGTGAGGGAAGTATGCTGCCGAGAGCCACAGACTGAAGTGGATTTGATTTTGTATTTTAAAATGTTAAATGTCTTACATTTTAATTTCTTGGTTTTATTTTTTTTTCTGTCTTTTCCTGTTTATTGATTAGGTATTTTTTTATTTTTCTCAGGCTTTTGGGACAGAGAGTGCCTGCTGCTGACATGGTGGGTGCTCGAATGGCGGCGGGTCCGTGGTTTGCCCTGCCTGACATTCCCTTTGGGGGTTGTGAGTACCACCGGGTTGTAGCAGCATCTACCCTGAGATAAAGTTAGGAGGTTAGAGGTAGCTGTGGGGATAGTAAAGATATTGGAGACACCGGAGATTTAAAAATAAATAGAAGATGTTGGATGAACTGCTTTTGTGGAAGTCCTGGCATTTGTTAAATACTAGAAGGTGAATGCTGGAGCAGTATTGAATAGAAAATAGTTAAAATGGAGTTAAATAATATAAATAGATAAAGTGAATGGTGGTTAATTCCACTTGCACATTTAAAGTTGGCATTCTCCATATAAGGGCATTTTGTTGATGAATACGGTGTTACTGGTGACGTAGAGGTGACATCAACACTCATGGGTACAAGAGATCTCTCAGCAGTGCAAAGCACAGATAAGCCATGGCAGTCAAATGGGAAGCATGAGCATCAGCATTCAGTGCTAAAACTGATAAAGATACTCATCCTGTCCCAGAACAGAAAGAGCAGGAGCTTTAAGGGCATGGAGGCAGTAGGAAAGTAGGGAGAAAAAAAATAATAAAATGAAATAAAAAATAAATAAATAAATAAACAAAGAGGAAAAAGAAAGCATACAAAACAACAGTTGAGGGGCCACAAATAAGACATGATGGTAGTGGTGCAGGTAGTGGCTGTGGAGCGGGCAGTCTCCCAGGAGATGTTCTGGAGGATGCAGTGTTGTCCCATCTGCAGGCACCTCTCTGGGCTGAGGGAGGAGGTTGACCTCCTCTCCCACCCAGGGACCACCAGGGCCACTGCCGCTGCCTCAGAGGTTGCCAAGAAAGAGGAGTAGTTGGACCACAGTGGGCTCAGGGAGGGCTCAGAGTGGGTGAGGGTGGTGGAACAGAGGCGCATCCCTCCAGTTGTACCTCTCCACAACTTGTACACTGTTCTGGCAGAGTGTAGTTCCTCTGTGGAGGCACCCACAGTGGAGATCAAGGAGAATGCTGGGAACCTCCACAAAGGAGACCCACAGCAGGGTGGCATGGGATCCCACAAGGGAAGGAAACAACTCCTGGTGGGGAACTCCATTGTTATGAGGATAGAACTGGGGGGGTGGAGAGGGAGCTAAGGTTGTCCACCTAGGAACAAATGACCTGTCTGGGAAAGGGATCAGAGCAGTGCAGGAAGAGTTTGTGGAGTTGGGGAGGGGCCTTAGACAAGTAGCATGCACGGTAACCTTCTTGGAGGTGATGCCTGTCTATGGCATGGGTGAGACTAGGGTGCTCTGCACCATGGGATTCAATCAAGGGTTGAAAAATTGGTGCAGAGCTCAGAGTTTTGGCTTCATTGGGGACTGGGGGTCCACCTGGAGGGATGCAGGCCTATACTGGTATGATGGTCTGCATCTGTCCAGGAGGGGAACCAGGATCCTAGGTGATAGGTTTAAATGCTTCATTGGCAAGTATTTAAATTAGCCAATGGGGGAGGCACTGAAAAGGAGCAGGGAAAGCCAAGCCCCCCCAAAACAATCAGGATAGTTAGTGAGGTATACACCAAGATAGAGAAATCGATAGGGAGAAGAGCTGGGGTAAATGGAGAAAAAGGCAAAGGCAGTAAGGACAGGGATGGGGTAAAAAGGGGTAAGGCCATCAAAAAATAGAGGGTAATGAGTACCAATGCCCATAGTCTGGGTAACAAGCTCCCTGAACTGGTAGCCTTGATGGAAGAAGGACACCTGGATATCGTGGCAGTCACAGACACATGGTACACAGAGAACCATGACTGGGATGTCAACACACCAGGGTACACAATCTACAGGAGGGACAGGGAGGGTAGAATAGTAGGAGGAGTAGCTCTCTACATGAGGGATGGGATCAAAGCAATGGAACTAAAGGGTAAACAGGGAAGAGAGGAGGCACTGTGGGTCACCCTGAAGACTGGAAATGGCACCACAATCAGCACAGGGGTTGTATACAGACCCCTGTCTCAGGGGGAGGAAATGGGCAAGGAAATTATAGAAGGCATCCTTAGGATGGCAGAGAAAGGGGAGATATTGTTGATGGGGGACCTGAATGTGCCAGATGCTAACTGGAGTACCTTTGCTGCAGCCACATCCAAGAGCATGGTCATTCTCGATGCTCTACGGGGGCATGCCTCAGACAGCTAGTGCTGTAACCCACTCAGAAGGGAGCAGTCTTAGACCTGGTACTCTCAAATGGGGATGGAGAGTAGATCTCAAATGTAAAAGTGGGTAGCCATCTGGGAACAAGTGACCACTTATAGTGTGGTTCATGATAAACACAGCCGCAGAGTCAAGCCATACAGAAGTGAGGGTACTGGATTTTAAGAGGGCTGACTTTGGCAAAATGGGAGACTGCCTCAGAAAAACACTAGCAAACAGGCAAGAAGGAAGGGTGGAGGAACAATTGGGAAACATCAAAACTGCCATCACAGAGGCAACAAACCTTTGTGTGAAGCAAATAAATCAAAATGAAAGAAAAACCCACTATGTTTCTCAAAAGAGATGGCAGGGAAGGTTAGGGAGAAAAAGATAGCATTCAAGAAGTATAAGGGAACACAGAAGGAATGGGACAGAGAACTGTACTAGTTAAAGTAGAAGGATGCAGGGAAGGCAGTCAAAATAGCAAAGGCCCAAACCGAGCAAAAGATAGCCAACTCAGTTAAGAAGAGGGATAAAATCTTTTATAGGTACATTAGGGAGTGAAGAAAGACCAAGGGAGGGATAGTGAGGCTTAATAAAGGGAAGGATGGGTGAGCAGAGAGGGACAGTGAAAAAGCAGGGATACTGAATGAATACTTCTGCTCAGTAGTCACAAAAGAGAAGGAGGGGTAGGTACCTAATCCAATCAATAGAAGCACTCTGGATAGTGAGTCGATACCAGTCCTTTCACGGAAGAAAGGGTTCTGAAAGAACTCGTAAAAGTGAAGGTGGACAAAGCAATGGGGCCTGACTGGATTCACCCCAGAATTCTAAAAGAACTAAGGAGAGCACTAGTGACACCACTGACCACACTTTTTAACAAATCATGGGAGGATGGGGTGGTACCTAAAGACTGGAGGAGGGAAGATGTGATTTCCCTTCAAAAAAGTGGGAGCAAAGCAGAGGCAGGAAACTACAGACCTGTTAGCTTGAACTCAGTGGTAGGGAAAATGATGGAATCATTCTGAAAGAAAGAATTGTTGAGTACCTAGAAGCCAGCAGGGCACAGGACCCAAGGCAGCACAGATTTACAGTGAGAAGGTCATGTCAGGTGAATCTAATAGATTTTTTTTGACTGGGTGACCAAAGTAGTAGACCAGGGATGGGCTATGGACATGGCCTACTTAGACTTCAGCAAGGCATTTGACACAGTCCCACACAAAAGATTAATAAACAAATTAGCCAGCCTGGGAGTGGGTCCCAGGGTGGTAGCCTGGATAAAAAATTGTCTGGACAACAGGACGTAGAGGGTAATAGTAAACGGAGTCCACTCTGAAGAAAGGGAGGTTACCAGTGGGGTGCCGCAGGGTTCAGTACTGGGTCTGGTCCTTTTCAGTTTCTTTATAAGTGACATTGCAGGGTGACTGGAAGGAAAAGTATGCCTCTTTGCAGACTACACAAAGATCTGCAACAGGTTTGATACACAAGGGGAGTGTAAAGGATAAGAAGGGACTTGGCAAAGTTGGAGGAATGGTCAAACGTATGGCAGCTTAGATTTAATGTAAAGAAGCACACAGTAATGCACCTGGGAAACAAGAACCCAGGGAAAGAGTACACAATGGGGGGGGTATTAACAACAACAAAAATGGAAAGGGACCTGGGGGTAGTCATATCAGATGACCTAAATGTAAGCAACCAATGCGAGAAGGCAGTAAGGATGGCTGGGAGGATACTGGGATGTATCGGGAGAGGCATCACCAGTAGAAAACAGGAAGTTGTCATCCCTCTGTACAGACAATTGGTGAGACCCCATCTGGAGTACTGTATGCAGTTCTGGAGACCCCATCTCTGCAAGGACCTAGACAGAATGGAGGCAGTCCAGAGGAGGGCAACTAAAATGGTGCAGGGTTTGCAACAGAAGCCATACGAAAGAGAAACCAAAGAAGCTTAATATGTATACCCTTGAGGAAAGGAGGGGAAGGGGGGACATGATAGAAACTATCAAGTACCTCAAGGGAATCAACAAAGTCCAAGAGGGTAGCATATTTCATAAAAAGAGATCTGCAAGAACAAGGGGACACAATTTGAAGATAGAGGGGGGATGGCTTAGGTGCAATGTGAGGAAGTATGTTTTCACAGAGAGGGTGGTGGATGCATGGAATGGCCTTCATGAGGAGGTCATGAGGTCAAAAACAGTGGGGTAATTCAAAAATACATGGGACAGACAAAAAGTTACTCACCTTAGTAATCTTGTTTCTTCTAAGAGAATCTTACTGTATTCTGACATGCAGTATGGTCTCACCATAGTTCTGCTCTGGAGCCAAAATGGTTAATAGAACCTATGCAAACTATGGAATGCTAGGCTCAAGCTCAGTTTTCAAATCACTGTCCCTAGTAAACCACTCTAAACCATCAGATTCTTACGAAGCATGCACCAAGCAATTTCTGGATAATATAATAATGATAGTAATAACAATAAGAATAGTAACAACAACCTTCCCTAATAAATTAAAAGGAAAATCTTAAAGGAAAACACTGGAAAACACACAGCTTTCCTCTGACACTACATATACTCTTAATTAGTGCTTTCAGATGGTAACAACTTTTTTTAAAGATTCAGAACAGCTACCCACAACTTCCACTTTCTGTTGCTGGCAGCCACCATCTCATGAGCAACAGTGAGTTTCCTGAGCTCACTGTATGCTAATGTATCTGTCTGACCTCTGCTATTGGTTGACAGGACATACTTGCATGAAGTGAGCTCAGGAAGCTCACTGCTACTCATGAGATGGCGGCTGCCAGCAATAGAAAGTGAAAGTTGAAGGCCACTGTTTAAATCACTACGAAAGCAATTAGAGGCAATTTAAAAAAATGTTACTGGCTGAAAGCACTGATCAGGCATTTTTGTAGTGCCTGGGTAAAGCTGTGCCTTTTCCAGTGTTTCTCTTTAAGGAATTATTCTTCCTTCTGAAAACTTGCCAAGTGGCATCACTAAGACTCAAGTCACAGATGCCCAAATACAAGATCATCCATACCCCCAGGTTTGCAACAGCTCTACCACAGCTGTAGTGCAGTGACCATAGGTTTCTAGCAGGGGAGGAAGGGCGGCAGCTCAGAATACAGTGAGATTCCCTTAGAAGAAACAAGATTACTAAGGTGAGTAATTTTTTCTTCAAACACCAGGAAATCTTACTGTATTCTGACTTGTGCAGATTACCAAGCAGTGCCTTTGGAGGTGGGCCTATAACCTACTTAGGAAACAGGCTCTGCAAGACTGCTGTGTCAAACCTGGCATCTCCTCTGGCCTGGATAGCCAAACAATAATGTTTGGTGAATGTATGAACTGTCTTCCAGGTTGCAGCTTTGCAAATGTCCACTAGGGGAGTATCTCTAGCAGCTGCCACAGAAGCTGCAGTACCCCTAGTTGAATGGGCCTTGAGGCCTGCAGGTGGTTGCTTACCCACCTTGCTATAGCAAAACTGAATACAAGCCACAATCCCCCTTGCAATAGATCCTTTTGTGGCAGGTTTCCCTTTTCCCACCTCTCCATAAGTAAGGAAGAGTTGGGTCTGATTCTGTATGTGGCCCTTTGTGTGGTCAAGATAAAAAAAAAAAATTAATCACCATAGTAATGTTGTTTCTTCTAATGGAGTCTTGCTGTATTCTGACCATATGCAGTTAGCCCCAGCACTTGAACTGCTCTGGAGAGTAAAGAGTTAACTCTATGCCAAGGCATAGAACGTTGAACATGAGCTTGGTTTTCAAACCTCTGTCTGTGGTACTCTGAAGCGTAACCGTCAGATTCTTACCAGCACTAAACTAACTAACTCAATAAATAGAATTTGTTTCTAAAATTTTAAGCCAAAAGGCAACAGCAGCTTTTAGGGTCAAAAGACTCAAGTCAAGAAACCCAAAGAGAAGCTAAGCAGGCAGTGAAACACCAAATAATCATAATAAAAAAAAAACAGAAACTCCTTAGTAAGATAAGGGCATGCCAAGTACACCTCTGGGGTGCAGCATTGTGCCTGCCAAACCACATCCCAAAACTACTAGGTTCCAGGAGGAGAGGCAGGGAGGGAGGTCAGAATACAGCAAAACTCCATTAGAAGAAACAAAATTACTATGGTGAGTAATTTTTTTCTTCAAACAATATAAAGTCTTGCTGTATTCTGACTATATGCAGACTACCAGGCAGTACCCCCTTGGAGGAGGGAGTCACAGAACCTATTTTGGGAACAGGCTCTGTAGCACAGCTGTGCCAAACCTAGCATCACTTCTTGACTGACTGTCCAGAGAGTAGTGCTTGGTAAATGTGTGAACAGTTTTCCAGGTGGCTGCTCTACAGATTTCCACTAAGGGTATATCAATTTCTGCTGCGACCAAAGCAGCTGTACGTCTGGTAGAATGAGCCCTCAGGCCTGAGGGATGCTCTTTCTCAAGTTTTGAATAGCAGAACTGGATACAGGAGACAATCCACCTGGCAATAGTTCTCTTGGTGGCTGGTTTACCCTTTCCCACTTCACCATAAGTGAGAAACAACTGAGAACAGTCATTCCTATGGCCCTTAGTGTGTTCTATATAGTAACTAAGAGCTCTCTTTACATCAAGACTGTGCAATCTTCTCTCCCCGAGGAAGAATGGTCAGTGAAAAACACAGGCAAAGACATAGATTGATTCAAGTGAAAGTCTGATACCACCTTGGGAAAAAACTTTCTGTTGGTTCGCAGGACCACCTTATCCCTGTGAAATGAAATGAAGTCAGATTCCACTGATGAGGTCTGTAGTTCACTGATTCTCCAGACAGAGGTAATGGCTACCAGGAATACCATTTTCCAAGTAAAGTACTTCAGCTCAGCTGAGGATAAAGGTTCGAAAGGGGGCTGCATAAACTATGCAATACAGATATTGAGATCCCAAGAGGGGGTAGGTTCCCTAAAGGGAGGGTTAACATGTACTAGACCCTTGAAAAATTTCTTGAAAATTGGATGAGATGCTAGGGAAGAGACCTTGCCAGCAGAAGTGAAGGCAGAAACAGCTGCCAAATGTACCTTGAGAGTAGTAGGCCGAAGTCCTAGACTTTTAAGATGCACCAGATAATCCAGTACAATGGCAATATCCGCCACCTCTGGTAGGATGTGCCTCTGGGAACACCAGAACCCAAATCTTTTCAATTTGGAGTTATACGTCTTTCTAGTGGCAGGTTTCCTACTAACCTTTAAAATGTCCAAGACTGACTAGGAAAGATGCAGGCTTGCATATTCTAGCTCTTCATGAGCCAAGCTTTGAGCCTGAGAGTCTGAAGGTTGGGGTAAAGAACCTTCCCCTGTGAGGAGGTGAGTAGATTGAACTGTCTGGGAAGACACAGATGCATTGTCACTGACAGTGACAAGAGTAGAGGATACCTAGGCTGTCTGGCCCAGTCTGGAGCCACTAGAATCACCTTGCAAGGCTGAGATCTGACCTTGATCAGGACCTTGAAAATCAGAGGAAAAGGAGGAAATGCATACAGAAACCTGTTTGTCCAGTTCAACAAGAGAGCATCCTGAGGGACAGGGCCCAGAAGAGGTAGTCTGCAGCAAAAGAGAGGAAGTTGATTGTCTGGGACTGCAAAGAGATCTATCTCTGGAGTGCCCCACCTCTTGAAAATAACCTGAAGAATTAGAGGATTCAGGATCCATTCGTGGTGACCCCGAGAGATCCTGCTGAGAGCATCTGCTAAAGTGTTGTCTTTCCCTGGGAGGTGTAAAGCCATCAGGGAAGCCTGAAGGGAATAAGCTAGAGAACATATTTTCATGGCCTCTGTGCACAAGGCCGAGGACAGAGTGCCTCCCTGCTTGTTGATGCATCACATGGTTGTCGTGTTGTCTGTCCTGATCTGCACCACTTTCCCCTGAACAGCAGTTAAGAATGTCTGGAGTGCTAGAAAGACAGCTCTAAGTTTAAGAAGGTTTATGTGTAGGAGAGACTCCTGATGAGACCAGGTTCCCTGAGCTGTAAGCCAATCTACATGAGCCCCGCAACCCAATAAAGAGGCATCTGTGGTGAGAATTACTGAAGGAGCCTGACTGAGGAAAGGAGCCCCTTGTCGTAAATTGTCCTCCTCCAGCCACCACTGGAGGGCCTGAACCAGAGTTTGAGACACTGGGAACAATTTGGATAGAGGGTCTTTTTTCTGAGGCCAATAAGAGCTGAGATGAAACTGAATATCTCTCATCTGAAATCTTGCCCCTTGGACTACTGCTGTGGAAGCTGCCATGTGGCCCAGCAACTGTAGAAAGTGCCTGGCTGGATGAGACACTAGAGGACGAAAAGAGGAAGCCAGAGTGACAATGGACTGAACCCTTGAGAGAGGGAGAAATGCTCTTGCCCGAATAGTGTCTAACTCCACCCCTATGAAAGTGAGGAGCTGGGCTGGTTCCAGAACAGACTTCTCTAGGTTTAGAATGAAACCCAAGGAGTCTAGAAGCTTTTGAGTGACCTCTACAGTTGACTTGACTTGGTGCGAGGACTGACCCACAATGAGCCAGTCTTCCAGGTATGGGAACAGAAGGATACCCTGACTCCTGAGGAATGCCACCACTACTGCTAGACACTTGGTGAGCACCCTTGGAGCAGATGTTAGGCCGAAAGGCATAGCTCTGAACTGGTAATGGCCTGAGGGCAGCATGAACCTGAGGTACTTTTTGTGGGAATGTCTGATAGGTATGTGGAAGTAGGCATCCTTGAGATCCAGGAGGCTAGCCTGTCTCCTGGTCTCAGAGAGGGAAGAATTACTCCCAGAGTCACCATCTTGAATTTTGGTTTTGTAAAGTGTTTGTGCAGGTACCTTAAATCTAGCATGGGTTGCCACTCCCCTATCTTTTTGGGGGTTAGGAAGTATCTGGAATACAGTCTTTTTCCCTTGTGACAATGAGGTACCTTCTCCACTGCTTGCAGAAGCAGAAGAGAGGAGACTTCTGCCTCTAAGGCCTTTGTCTCCAAGGGAGAGGGAGGACTGAAGGACCTTGCTCTCATTTTTGGGAATCTTTTGAAACTGAGAGCAAGACCCTGGCTCATTACTTCCAGGACCCATTTGTCTGAGGTAATAGACTCCCAGGCCTAGAAGAAGTGAGCCAACCTGCACCCTACTGGAACTGGGGAGGCGACCCTGACTGGCACCTAAGGGTGTCTTTGGCAGGGGGGCTTAGACTGTGGATGATGGGGTTCTGGTCATCCCATGCCTGCCTCTTCCCCTAAAGAACCCCCTCTGCTGGAAAGAAGAAGAGGAGGCCTGAGCCTATAGAAAGAAAGGCCTGTGAAAAGGCTTGCTCCTGTCAGCCCTAAATTGCTGCCTCTGAGGAGTGGCCTGCTTTTCCTTGGCTGCAGTACTCCTATAAGTGGTCCTATATTTATCCATCTTCTTCATGTAGTTCTCTGTTTATTAACCAAACAGAGAATTACCAGTTACAGGAAAATCCATGGCCTTAGTCTGGGTATCCTGTGAAAGATTGGTACATCTAAGCCAAGCAAACCTCCTCATGGCGATAGATGGATTCATGACCCTAGAATGCACATAATTTGAAACCACAGCAGCATGAAATTACACTTTGGATGCCTCTATACCATCTACAGCCACCTGCTCCAGCTCTTTGGCTAGCTGGGGAGGGGCATTCTTAGCCAGCTCCAGAGCCATATCCGACATCGATTTCTGGTACCTGGCTGTATATGCCATGTAGTTTGATTGCCTGAGCCCCAAAGAGGATGCCAAGTACTGTTTCTTTGCCATGGCATCCACTTTCCTGGAATCCTTATCTGGGTGGTGAAATGCCAGGGGGATATTAGCCTTGTCACAGGCTACAGCTTGCACTACCCCAACATGGCTGCAATGTGCTGAAAGGAATTCTGTGCCAGGACCTGCTAAAGCATACCTCCTGTCCATTCTTTTATCCACAGGAGGAATGGATGTGGGAAATTGCATGATTTTTTGTGTCTATTTCCCCAGGGATTTGTGCAATGGGATAGACACTCTCTTTGACTCTGGAACATCCATCAATTCCATATAATCAGGCTCCTCCTGATACTGATCAGCTTCTTCCATAGGAAGCTGAAGAGTCTCAGCCACCTTCTTGTAAAACAAGAATTGGGAGCAGGACTCAGAAAGCCTGGGAGGGGAAACACTGTAAGGCCTGTCTGGGGAGATGTCAGACTCTGCTGGCTCATCTAGGCCTTCAAACTCTCCTTCTTCATAATCTTCTTCCTCCTCCCAATTGCCCTCATAGTAAGCCTCTGTATCAATATCTGAGGCAACTACATCCGACCGAACTGATCGCCTTTGAGCCGATGTCAGTTCGGTCTGAACCAGGCAAAGCGATTGAACTATTGTAATTGCTTTTGGTATTTCCTCAGCAGTCGGAACATGGGGTGTCGGATCCAAACCAGCTGATTTTCTTTTTCTCTTTGACAGAACAGACTCCACAGAGCGGCTCTCCTTTTGCCAGAAGAGGTATCGCCCAGGTCAGTGGGCATCTCTTCAGGTTCGGTCACAACCGAACCGGGCTGGTCATCCAGGTCATCGGACTTCTTGGCCTCCCTTTCCTTCTGCCTACTCAAACATTTTTCAAGAGTGGCTTTGGGAAAGTTTTTACAAATCTGACAGTCTTCCTTGAGGTGATCAAACCCCAGACAATACACACATACAAGATGGGGATCAGCCTTAGCAAAGGCCTCCCCACACTCGGTACAGTACTGAAACCCAGTGGGCCCGGTTTTCTTTTTGGGTTTCTCAGACATGCCGGTAAAATAAGAAAAGTTACCCTTCTCAGCATTAAGCCAGGCAACAACCACTTATCGATTCCAACTGTGTCACGGGTTGGTTAAAAAAATCCCACAAAATTCCGGATTTTTTAGGAACTGATAAGTACCGGAAAACCACAATAAAATCACAGAACAGCAACAAATAACAATATGTTTCAGTTCTGAACCAGACCAACCGGAAAATAACTGAATAAAAAACAATTTCTAAGATTTTAGCAATAAAATAACACTACCTACTACACTACCACTTAATGTACCATGACAGAGGAAAGAATACCGATAAAAATAAGAAAGCGATTGATAAAACTGACCATTTTAAACCAATACCAAACTGAAGCGCGGGAGGGATCTCTGGAGCGACTTCACAGTTAGGTGGAGTAAGAAATCTGACGGTTACACTTCAGAGTACCACAGACAGAGGTTTGAAAACCAAGTTCATGCTCAACGTTCTATGCCTTGGCATATAGTTAACCCTTTACTCTCTGGAGCAGTTCAAGTCCTGGGGCTAATTGCATATAGTCAGAATACAGCAAGACTTTATGTTGTTTGAATAGCTGACTGCCATCTTTACATCTAGGATGTGCAACCTGCGATCACCTGAAGTGGCATGGTCTGTAAAGAAGACTGGCAAAGTAATAGACTGGTTGAGGTGGAACTCTGATGCCACCGTGAGCAGAAATTTTCTGTTAGTCCTAAGGTCTACCTTGTCTCTATGGACAACAATGTAACCAGGCTCTGTAGATAATGCCTGGAGCTCACTGATCCTTCTGGCAGAAGTAATGGCTACCAGAAACAGTTTTCCAAGTCACATATTTGAGGTCTGCTGTAGACATGGGCTCAAAAGGGGGCTGCATGAGCTGCGCAATGCAGATATTCAGATCCCACATGGGGGTAGGTTCCCTGCGTAGTGGAAGCAAATGTAGTGACCCCTTAAAAAATGTCTTGAACACTGGTCTTGAAGCCAAGATAGATGCCTTACCTGCTGATAAATAAGCTGAGACAGCTGCCAGGTGCACTCTCAAGGTGGAAATAGTTAAACCTGTGGAATGCAAATGGGCCATATAATCCAGGACTATAGAGAGACTAGCCTGGGTGTGGTCCAAGCCCTTGCCCTGACACCAAAAACAAAATCTTTTCCATTTAGAGGCATAGGTTTTCTTGATCGAAGGCTTTCTGGAGACTCAGTATATCCATGACTCCCTCTGAAAGATGCAAGTTTGCATGCTCTAACTCCTTAAGAGCCATGCTTTGAGACTGAGGAACAACAGGTTGGGGTACATGATCCTGCCCTGGGAGGACGACAGTAGGTTGTACCTCCTGGGGAGACTGATTGGCTTGGTTACTGACAATGATAGAAGCATGGGGTACCAAGGTTGTCTGGCCTAATCTGGGGCAATGAGGATCATTAAAGCTGGTTGAAGCCTGAGTTTGATTAGTACTTCCTGTAACAGAGGAAAGGGAGGAAAAGCATACAGGAACCTCCCTGTCCAATCCAGCAAAAGTGCATCCAGAGGAATTGTGCCCTTGAAAGGGGGCCTGCAGCAATACTGAGGTAGCTGGTGATTGTCTGGGGCTGCAAACAAATCCACTTCTGGGGTGCCCCGTCTCCTGAAAATGGTCTGTAACACCTGTTTGTTCAGTGACCACTCATGGTGGTTCTGGTTTATTCTGCTGATAGCATCTGCCAAGACATTGTCTTTTCCTGGCAGGTGGACAGCTGAGAGGGATACGTTTAGGGAGTATGCCAAGGTCCAAATTTTCATTGCCTTTATGCACGGAGGGGTTGACCGTGTGTCCCCTTGTTTGTTTATGTAGAACATGGTTGTTGTGTTCTCTGTTCTGACCTGTACTACCTTCCCTCTGATCTGAATGGTAAATGACTGAAGAGCCAAAATAACTGCCCTGAGTTCCAACAGGTTGATATGCAGGAGAGATTCCTGCTTTGTCCATAAACCGTAAGCAGTGTGGTCCCCCAGATGTGCTCCCCACACCAGCAGGGATGCATCTGTAGTTAGTACCAGAGAAGGGGCCTGTTGCAGAAAGGGTACTCCTTGTTTGAGGTTGCTCCTTTCCTGCCACCACTGCAGGGCTTGAAGAAGAGTGGCTGTCACTGGGACTAGTTTTGAAAGACAGTCCCTCTTTTGGGACTAGTGTTCCCTTAGGTGAAATTGGATGTCTTTCATCTGGAACCTGGAGCCTGACATGGTAGCTGCGAAGGCTGCCATGTGGCCTAACAACTGTAGGAAGTGCCTTGCTGGCCTGGAGACATAAAGTGTGATGGAATTGGCTATCTGGATAAGATTGTCCACCCTGTCTTGGGGTAGGTAAACCATTCCCTGCTTTGTGTCCAGTTCTGACCCAATAAACTTTAGTAGCTGGACTGGTTCTAGTACAGACTTTTTGTGGTTCACTAAGAACCCCAGAGAGGAGACAGTACATTCTGTTAGTAACAGAGACTCCCTCACTTGCCAGTGTAGCAGGCTTACTATGAGCCAGTCGTCTAGGTAGGGGAACACTGCCACCCCTTGATCCCTCAGGTGTGCCACTGCCACAGCCAGACACTTTGTGAACACCCTTGGAGCAGATGTCAGTCTGAAAGGCATTGCCCTGAAGTGGTAATGACCGGATGGCAGCTTGAATCTGAGGTACTTTCTGTGTGACCCTCTGATTGGAATGTGAAAGTAGGCATCATTGAGATCTAAGGATGCTAACCAATCCCCCTGCCTTAGGGTAGGGAGTATGGTAGCCAGGATTACCATCTTGAATTTTGGTTTTGTCAGATGCTTGTTTAGGTATCTGAGGACCAGGACGGGTCACCACTCCCCTGTTTTCTTTGTTGTGAGGAAGTACCTGGAATACAATCCCTTCCCCCTTTGGGAAGAGGAACTGATTCCACTGCATTTAACAGTAGTAGACTTGAAACTTCCTTCTGCAGCAGGGCTGTTTCTGAGGGGGGGGGGATTTGAAGGCTCTTGACCTCAGCTTTGGCAAGGCATTGAAGCTGAGAACAAGTCCCTGGCCCACTACTTCCAGGACATACAGTACTTGTCTGTGGTGATGTTTTTCCACTCCTGGAAGTAATGGGCCAGTCTGCCCCCTACTGGGATTGAGGAGGCGACCCGAGCAGTCCCCCTCAAGGAGTCTGCTTGGACTGGGCTACAAGCTGAACAGAGGGGCTAGTGCAGCCATTACTCCTCCTACCCCCTACCCCTGAAGTATCCCCTAGACTGGTACTGGGGAAAAACTTGAGGCTGGAAGAAAGGCCTGTAAGGAGTTCTACCTCTGTCACCCCTTGCATGGTGCTTTTGGGGGGTTTCAGCCCTCTCTTTAGCTGCTGCACTTTTGTAGGCAGCCTTGTATTCGTCCATTTTTTTCATGTATGCCTCTGTTCCCAAAACAAAGACCACCGGGTCACAAGGGAAATTCATTGTTTTGAGTATCTTGAGTCAGGTTTGTAGTCCTGAGCCAGACAAACCTCCTCAAGGATACAGAAGATGCCATTTGTTTGGATGAAGTGTCGTTAACATCCACTGCCATCCTGAATTGTGTTTTAGAGGCTTCAATGCCCCTTTTGCAGCTTCCTCCAGGTCAGCAGCCATGGGTGGAGGGACTGCCTTGGCAATCACCAGGACTGTGGACCACATGCTCTTTTGGTACCTGGCTATATAGGCCATATAAGTAGCTTGTCTTATAGCCAGCGAAGATCCTAAATAAATTTTCTTTGCGATGGAATCCACCCACCTAGAATTGTTTTCTAGGGGGTGGGAGGCCAGGGGGATGCCAGCTTTGTCACAAGCTGCAGCCTGTACCACTCCTTTATGACTGGGATGCCCAAAAAGAAAATCAGCCCTCGGCTTAGCTACCCAATACTTTCTGTCCGCCTTCCTGTCTGTGGGTGGAACAGAAGTAGGGCTTTGCAGCACCTTCATAGTCTGCTTTCAGAAGGATTTATGAACAGGGAGGAGCAACCTCTTTGATGGTGGGACATCCATTATTTCTTTATGGTCTTTTGAGGGACTGAGCCACTTGCAAAATATTAGGTAAAATCCTCAGTTCCCTTATCAGAGGATTCTGGCCTATGAGGATCAGGGAAATGTCAGGATCAATAGGTTTCCCATAATCCTTATTGTCATCATCATCAGGCTCCATCCCAAAATCATCATCCCCAAGGAGATCCCCACCTTGGTCAGTAAAACCGTGGGTTGAATGTGAACCGTGAGTTTGGGTAACCGGTTGGTTCCCACCCGGAAACGAGGACTGTAGAGACTGAATTATTCTGATTGCGTTAGCGATCTCTTCAGCAGAAGGAACTGCAGTTTGCTTTGGTTGCGGTTCCTGGTGCTTTTCCTTCCTCTTCTTTTTTACTGCGATGGCTGCTTCATCAGTCTTTTCAGCTATACTTTTTTTGCAGAGCTATCGCCCCTGTCACAGGGCAACCCCTCCGGTTCATCCGGTTGCTCGGCGACTGGGTTAGCAGCCTTTTCAACCATTTTTTCCCTCAGTCTTTTCAATCCCCTATCAAGAGTAGACTGAGGAAAATTAGAGCAGATTTTACAATCTGTCTGCAAGTGGTCAGACCCCAGACAGAATAAGCACACCAAATGAGGATCTGCTTTAGAAAACAGTTCCCCACACTTGGTACAGTGCTGGAAACCAGTAGGTCCTGTTCTTTTTTGGTTTCTGTGACATAACCTGGATACCAGAAGGAAAAATAAAGAATGATTTTTTTTGTTTTTTGTAGTTGTTAAACCTAAACACAGGAAACCAGGAGTTAGAAACATAGACTTGGATGGCAGATAAGGACCGTTTGGCCCACCTAGTCTGCCCATTTCCCTACCTACAGGATAAGCTGCAGATCCTAGTTAACCAACAGCCTATTTCTTCCTACCCCCCCCACAAGAATTGCCTTATGTCTGTCCCATGCATTCTTGGATTCTCCCACAGTTTTAGACCCCACAAATTCCTCAGGAAGGCTGTTCCATGCGTCCACTACCCTCTCTGTGAAAAAATACTTCCTCACATTGCCCCTGAGCCATCCCCCCTCTATCTTCAAATTGTGTCCCCTTGTTCTTGAATATCTCTTTTTCTGAAAGATTCTACCTTCTCGGACTTTGTTGATTCCACTGAGGTACTTAAGTTTCTATCATGCCCCCCCCTCCTTTCTTCAAGGGTATACATATTAAGCTCCTTTAGTCTCTCCTCATATGGCTTTTCTTGCAAACTCTGCACCATTTTAGCTGCCCTCCTCTGGACTGCCTCCATCCTGTCTATGTCCTTGTGGAGATGGGGTGTCCAGAACTGGACGCAGTACTCCAGATGGGGTCTCACCAACTGTCTGGACAGAGGGATAACAACTTCCTGTTTTCTGTTACCCTGGGTTTTAACAAGACCAGGAGTTAAACTGGTTGAAATTGACCCACTGAACCAGGAGTTACCCTGGTAAAATTTCAACTATTTAACTGACTATACCGAGTCGGAACAGAATTTTAACTAAAATTACAAATAAATGACAAAATTAACAGAGGGATGTGTCAGTTTTCTCCCTGTTAAGGAACCGGGAAGAAAAAATGACTACTTACCCTTAACACTAAAAATCTAACCAAATACTACCTGAAAACCAAGGACAGTGAAAAGAATATCAAATAAAATAATTTTACTAGTAAAATAACCAAGAAAAGTGTTTTCAAGCGATGGAGAGCTCTCCAGAGACGTCTTACTGAGGCAAGCGGAGTAAAGAATCTGACGGTTTAGAGTTGTTTACCAGGGACAGTGATTTGAAAACCGAGCTTAAGCCTAGCATTCCATAATTTGCGTAGGTTCTATTAACCATTTTGGCTCCAGGGCAGTCCTATGGTGAAACTATACTGCATAAGTAAGAATACAGTAAGATTTCTTCGTGTTTGAAAAAAGGCAATTCTGGTGGGGGAAAGGAAGAAGTAGGCTGTTGGTTAATTAGTAGGGTTACTACCTGTCCCTATTTTCGCAGGACAGTCTTGATTTGGGCAGTTGTGTCCTGCAGAAAAACATGAACAATACCACATGTCCTGACATTATAGTAGAAAAAAATATTTTCTGACTTTCCTTTAAATGCTACAAAACAATATATTACCTTAATTAATATACCTTAAAATGGTAAACACTAGAAACAGCTAAAACACTGCAACAATTAGTCTTAATTCTGATTATCTAGTGAAAACAAGTCTGTTGCATTGGTCAAGATTATATATTGTCCTGTGAAAAATCATGTTTCAGCAAGAAATGTCCCACTTTGAGCTTCTTAAAAGGTGGTAACCCTATAATAACTAGGATCTGCAGCTTATCCAGTAGGTAGGGAAATGGGCAGACTAGGTGGACCAAGGAGTCCTTATCTGCCGTCAAAGTCTATGTTTCTATGTTTATGTACATGTGCCAGGAGAGAGAAAAAGCAACTTTCTTAATTGCAGTTACATTCTAGTAACTTGTCTTTTCTTACCTGCCTAAACTGAACTTCGACTAGCAAGAAAGCCAACCTCACAACGTGACTTCCTGACTGCTCCCCAGGATTCCTGGGTTCAATGCAAGCAAGTACGTTTTTTTCAGGATAAGGCTGTTAAAAAACAGTTAGCCTCTCCAGGGAGCATGTCTTCTTAAAAGCATTTCAGGAACTCAGACACCAGCACGGAAGATATTAAAGGGGAAGGAAACCTGTTTTTTTCTCATATAGTTAGCCCCGAGGGAGATGCCAGCTTAAAATATTTTACCTGTCGCTGTAACCTGGATCTTCTAGAACTGAACCTGATGAAACTGACCCAATGCCTATATTCACCTTCTGTATTTACTACATCCCCAAGTCAGCAAGTAGGTAAAAAATTAAGAAATCATAAAACAAAGATTGATTGGCTTGCTTGATTTGAACTTGAGTTAATTTAAGTTTGAATTAAGTTATATTAGGCAAGATAAAAAAAATGTATAGAACTTTTATAGTTTTTTTTAATCAGGAACTCATTAGGTAATAAATTCATTTCTGGATGTGCTGGTCTGAGTACTGATGGGTATCCAGTCTTTACTGAATCCTTTTAAATGATCTCACAATTAAACTTTCAGCTCTAATAAACTAATTTGAAAGTACAGTTTAACTTCACTATTTCAAAACAGAATTGTATGTCTGTCATTAAGGCACTGAATATATATATTTGTTTGTAATTTATGTTTTATCCACACTCCAAACTCTGGCACTGTACCTGGTGAATCACCATGGCGTGAGCTCAGAGGAACCCCCCATGCTGCCGTGGCTTACCTCCCAGGCAGGGACAGAGTGGGAGCAGGCAGCTGGTCCCCACAAGCCACCTCTCCCGGTTCCATAACTTAATCCTTGTTGGGGTCCTCACTCCTAAGCCACTCCAGCCAGTGGCAAGGGCCTACCTAGCCCTCTAGTCAGTGTCATGCCGGGTTGGTGCATTTTCAGGTGTACAACCCCCCTGGAGACATGGCGTGCACTTTGACGCCAAGGCTAATGCTGGCATCCGACATGTTCCATCCTCTGTATGGTTTGGGCATGCTGAACCTCCAGCTGCCACTGGAGGTCGAACATGCACCTAGCTAAGTTTTCTCCTTCCCCCGGAGGAGACAAGCTCTCCATGGGACGCTCAACCTCCTCTCCCCTGGCCAACTGTCCGGCAACCCGAGTCCATTCCTGAACCTGGGCCACTGGCATCATGAGCAGTAGCGCTACCACTGTGCCGGTGGGCTGGCTGCACTGAATATATTTGAGAATAACTTAATTAACCTTAAAAATTAATTAATTTAAAACTAATAATTTAATCTCCAGATCATTGATAAATCTGGAGTAAAGTCATGTTGTTAATTTATTTAAAGCTTTTAAAGAAAAGCTATACATATTCTTAATCTGTACATTTACAATACAGAACATATTTAATAGCTTTTATTTGATTTTAAAAGTGACACGATTCTATAGGCATATGTACAAATGAGCAGTTGCCAGAAAAATCACCTATAACAAACCTATTGACTCCCCTTTACCAACATGGATCAGGAAGGAGACAAAAATGAACCAGAAGAAAAAATTACTCACCTTAGTAATGTTGTTTCTTCGAATGGAGTCTTGCTGTATTCTGACATATGCAGTGATGTCCAACCTTTGAACTGCCCCGGAGAGGAAAGAGTTAACTTTCCATGCCAGGCATGGAACGCTGAGCTCGAGCTCAGTTGAGACTCTGTCTGTTGCTGTTTGAACTCAAACCGTCAGATCTTTACGAGCTATACTCACTGGGTGTCCTGTGTGGAAACTGTAAACTTACACTAGCCAACTGCCTACTAAATATAATAAAAAGATTTTTTTGGTCCCAAAGCAAAGACTCAAGTCAGGAAACCCAAAAAATAAAACAAGACACAACACACACACACCCAAACTAAGGGGGTGAGAAGAAAAGGGGGTACCTCCCGAGTGTCAACACTGTTGCTGCCCACCCACATTCCAAAAACCCAGGTTCTGAGAGGGGAGGCAGGGGGGAGGTCAGAATACAGCAAGACTCCATTAGAAGAAACAACATTACTAAGGTGAGTAATTTTTTCTTCAAACAACATGAAGTCTTGCTGTATTCTGACATATGCAGACTACCAAACAGCACCTCCATAGAGGAGGGACAGAACCTACTTTGGAAATAGGCTCTGAAGCACTGCTGTGCCAAACCGAGCATCACTCTTAGCCTAGATATCCAGAGAGTAATGCTTGGTAAAAGTATGAACTGTTTCCCAGGTGGCTGCTTGACAAATCTCTAAGATAGGAATATCCCTGGCAGCAGCCAGGGAAGCAGCTGTACCTCTGGTAGAGTGAGCCCTCAGGCCTGAGGGTAGGATCCTACCTAATTTTTCATAGCAAAATTGTATGCAAGAGACAACCCACCTGGCAATAGATCTCTTAGTGGCAGGTTTTCCCTTACCAACCTCATCATAAGAGAGGAACAGTTGGAGGGAGTTGAACCTGTGACCCTTGGTGCGCTCTATGTAGTAGCTAAGGGCCCTTTTCACATCCAAGCTGTGCAGCCTCCTCTCCCCAGAGGAAAAATGGTCAGTGAAGAAAACAGGAAGAGACATAGACTGGTTAAGGTGGAAATCTGAAACCACCTTAGGCAAAAACTTCCTATTAGACCTGAGGACCACCTTTTCTCTATGGAAGGAGATAAAAATCAGGCTTCACTGACAGGGCCTGTAACTCACTTATGCATCTGGCAGAAGTGATGGCCACCAAGAAAACAGTTTTCCAAGTCAAGTACTTAAGCTCTGCTGAGGACAAAGGCTCTAAAGGGGGTTGCATAAGCTAAGCAATGCAAACATTAAGGTCCCAAGCAGGGGCAGGGTCTCTGAAGGGAGGAATGGTATGCAGCAGTCCCTTGAAAAATTTACAGAATACAGGATGAGCTGAAAGGGAAGAATGCTTGCCTGCTGACAGGAAGGCAGAGACAGCTGCCAGATGCACTCTTAGTGTAGCTGGCCTGAGTCCCAAGCTATTGAGATGAACCATATAGTCGAGAACTGTGGGCAGGCCAGCAGACTCTGGAGAAATATGCTTCCCAGAGCACCATATAGTAAATCTTTTCCACTTGGAATTGTGAGTCTTTCTGGTGGAAGGCTTTCAAGAAGCCTTTAAAATGTCCAGAACACCTTGAGAGAGATGCAAATCAGCAAACTTTAACTCTTCAAGAGCCAGGCCTTGAGATTGAGAGATTTGAGATTTGGATACCAAACCCTCCCCTGAGCACATGTTAACAGGTTGTAATTCCTGGGAAGAGACAGGGGAAGGCGGACTGCTAAGGACAACAAGAGAGGGTACCAGGGCTGTCTGGCCCAGTCTGGAGCAATCAGAATCACTTTGCAGGGTTGAGACCTGATTTTGACTAGCACCTTGAACAGGAGAGGGAAGGGGGGGAAGCATACAGGAACTTCCCTTCCCAATTGAGAACTAGGGCATCCAGGGGGACTGAGCCCAACACTAGGAGCCTGCAGCAATAGAGATGAAGTTGGTGATTGTCTGGGGCTGCAAAAAGATCCATCTGTGGGGTGCCCCATCTGGAGAAGATCACCTTCAAAATCAGGGGATCCAGGGACCATTCATGATGGCCCTGAGGTTTCCTGCTGAGAGCATCTGCCAAGACATTGTCCTTCCCTGGGAGGTGCACTGCTGTAAGAGAGGTGTTCAGGGAATAGGCCAGAGACCACAACTTCATTGCCTCTGTGCACAAGGCCGTAGACCGAGTGCCCCCTTGCTTGTTGATGTACCACATTGTGGTGGTATTGTCTGTCCTGATCTGAACTACTTTGTTCTGAATAGACTTGGAAAAAGCTTGAAGTGCTAGAAACACTGCTCTGAGTTCTAATACATTGATGTGAAGCAGAGATACTTGAGGTGACCATAACCCTTGGGTGGTCAGGTCCTCCAAGTGGGCTCCCCATCCCAAGAGGGAGGCATCTGTAGTAAGGATTAGAGAATGAGACTGAGTGACAAAGGGAACTCCTTGTCTTAGGTTGTCCTGATCCTGCCACCATTGCAAGACCTGGATCAGGGTTAGAGTCACTGGGATTAGTTTGGTCAGAGGATCCTTTTTCTGAGACCAGAAGGCTTTTAAGTGGAACTGAATGTCCCTCATCTGAAATCTTGCTCCCTAGACCACTGCTGTAGAGGCAGCCATGTGGCCCAGGAGTTGCAGAAAATGCCTTGCTGGTCGAGAAACCTGAAGGGTGAATGAAGAGGCTAGTGAGACAAGGGTCCTTGCCCTGTCCAGGGGAAGGAAGGCTCTTGCCTTTAACGTATCCAGCTCTGCCCCTATGAAGGTGAGGAGCTGCACAGGCTCTAGAACTGACTTTGAGAGATTCAGAGGAAACCTAGAGAAGTGAGCAGTTGCTGAGTTATCTGTAGGTGTGACTTGACTTGGTCTGGAGACTGACCTACTATGAGCCAGTCGTCCAGGTATGGAAAGATGGAGATCTTTTTTCTCCTTAGGAAAGCAACCACTACTGCCAGGCATTTTGTGAACACCTTTGGAGCTGAAGTTAGGCCAAAGGGCATTGCTCTGAATTGATAATGGCCTGAGGGCAGCTCGAACCTGAGGCACTTTCAGTGGGAGCTTCTGATGAGAATGGGGAAATAGGCATCTTTGAGGTCCAGGGAAACTAGCCAGTCCCCTGGCCTTAGAGAGGGTAGAATTATTCCCAGAGTCACTGTTTTGAACTTTGGCTTTAAAAGGTGTTTGTTTAAATATCTGAGATCCAGGATGGGCCACCATTCTCCTGTCTTTTTTGGGGGTTAGGAAGTACCTGGAGTACAATCCTTTTCCCTTGTGTAGGGGTGGAACCCTTTCTATGGCTCTCAGAGCCAAGAGGGAAGAGACCTCTGCCTCTAGGGCAAGTGCCTCTCAAGGATTTGCAGGTAGAAAGGATCTGGTTCTCATTTTGGGAAATTTTTTGAAGCTGAGAACCAGTCCCTGGCTCACTACTTCCAGGACCCATTTGTCTGATGTTAAAGACATCCAGTCCTGGACAAAGTAAGCCAGCCTGCCCCCTACAGGTGGTGGAGAATCGGCCCTGGCAAACCCATCAGGGTTCCTGTTTGGCAGGGGCTTTAGGCTGAGGGGTGGTAGCAGGCCTGCTTGTACCCCATCTGCCTCTCCCTCTGAAGAACCCCCTATGAGCATAAGCAGAAAAGGAGGCCTGGGCTTGGCAGAAAGGCCTATGAAAAGGCCTGCCCCTGCCTCTGGAATGCTGCCTCTGGGGGAGTGGCTTGCCTTTCCTTGGCCTGAGCACTCCTATAGGTGGTCCCGTATTCATCCATTTTCTTCATGTAGTTCTCTGTTTGCTCCCCAAACAGAGAATTACCCACAACAGGAAAATCCATGGCCTTAGTCTGGGTATCCTGAGACAGGCTAGTACATCTGAGCCAAGCCATCCTACGAAAGGCCACAGATGTAGCCATGACTCTAGATGAAACATCATTGGAGTCCACTGCAGCATGGAATTGCACCTTGGATGCCTCAATACCATCCGCAGCCACCTGCTCCAGTTCCTTGGCAAGCTGGCCAGGGACCTGTTTGGCCAGAGCCATTATAGCTGTATAGGCCATATAATTAGCCTGCCTGAGTCCCAAAGATGCTGCCATGTACTGTTTCTTTGCCATGGCATCAATCCTCCTGGAGTCCTTATCTGGGGGTGTGAAGCCAAGGGTATATTTGCCTTATCACAGGCTGCAGCCTGCATTACCCCAACATGGCTGCATTGCTGGGTAAGGAACTCCGTATCTGAGTCTGAGAGAGTATACCTCTTGTCCATTCTGTTGTCCACAGAAGGTATAGAATTAGGAGTCTTTAAAATTTTTATTGTCTGTTTCCCAAAAGACTTATGAAGAGGAATAGACAGCCTCCTGGACTCTGGGATATCCATCATCTCAACATAGTCAGGCTCCTCCTGATCATCTACAGCTTCTTCCATAGGAAGCTGAAGAGTTTCAGCCACTTTTTGTAAAACATAAAAGGGGAAGGGGAATCAGAAAGCCTAGGAGGAGAAACCCCTGAAGGTCTGTCTGGGGAGATGTCCGGGTCAATGGGCACATCCAGACTTTCATAATCACCATCACTATCCTCATACTCTCCTTCTTCCTCCTCCTTCGGTTCATAAAAATCCTCTAAATTATAATCTGGAACCAGGGGAACCGACCGAACTGAGCCCCTAACCGATGGTGCCGGTTCGGTCAGAACCGGGGTTAGCGACTGAACAATCCTTATCGCTTTAGCTATTTCATCAGCGGTCGGAGAAAGAACTTGTGGATCCGCACCGGCTGATTTATCCCTTCTTTTTCTTTTAATCGGAACCGACTCCTCAGAGTCGGTTCTCCTTTTGCCCGAAGAAGTTTCGCCCTGGTCAGAGGGCACTCCTTCTGGTTCGGTTGGAACCGAACCGGGCTGGCCATCCGGGTCAGTGGACGTTTTGGCCTCCCTTTCCCTGAGCCTACCAACTCTCTTTTTCCAGAGTAGCTGCAGGAAAATTCTTGCATATCTGGCAGTCTGAATCGAGGTGGTCAAACTCCAGACAATAGACACAGGTGGTGTGGGGGTCAGCCTTAGCAAAGGCTTCCCCACACACACTACAGTGTTGAAACCCAGTGGGCCCGGTTTTTCTTTTGGGTTTCTCAGACATGGCCAGTCCTAACCAAACTTATCCTTTTTTCGGCAATCTGCCAGGCAAGACACCCTTATCGGTTCCTGACCGTGTTATGGGTCATGGAAAAAAAACGTAATGAAATCAGTTTTTTTTTTAGAACCGATAAGGACTGATTACCACACTCTAAAATTAGAACAAACTTTTTTGAACAAACCTGATCGGTTCAAACTGAACCGATCCAACGTTTACAAGTTCCACACAGAAGAAACAAAAATAAACCTATCTAGTACTCACAATACCACAGACAGAGACTGAACCGACAGTTTAACAGATTAAATTCGGTCGAAAACCGAGGAAATCGGCACTTTAACCGACTAAATTGAACCGAACAAAGGAGAAATCTTCGGAGCAACTGTTCAGTGAGGCAGAGTAAAGAATCTGATGGTTTGAGTTCAAACAGCAACAGACAGAGTCTCAACCGAGCTTGAGCTCAGCGTTCCATGCCTGGCATGGAAAGTTAACTCTTTCCTCTCTGGGGCAGTTCAAAGGTTGGACATCACTGCATATGTCAGAATACAGCAAGACTTCATGTTGTTTGAAGAAAGTATTATTCACCATAGTAATCTTCTTTCTTCCAGGGTATTCTTCAATATCATTCACTCTAGCAGCAGTCAGCCTCCTGAATTGCACTGCCCCAGAGATAAATGGAAACTTATGCAAATGACGGAACATTAATTGGCTCGTGCCACTATTTAAATCTGCTGCCCTGCCAACTGCAGGCAAGGGACTATCCCTAGCTGCTGCTGCTGATACTGGGATGCATAGGAAGGGGCATCACAAGTAGAAAAAGGGAAGTGGTTATCCCTCTGTACAGACAGCTGGTGAAACCCCATCTAGAGTACTGTGTGCAGTTTTGGAGACCTCATCTACACAAGGACGTAGACAGGATGGCAGCAGTCCAGAGGAGGGCAACTAAAATGGTGCAGGGTCTGCATCAGAAATCATATGAAGAGAGACAGAGAGCTTAATATGTATACCTTTGATGAAAGGAGGGACGGGGGGACATGATAGAAATGTTCAAGTACCTCGAGGGAATCAACAAAGTCCAGGAGGGTAGCATCTTTCAGAAAAAGAGATGTGTAAGAACAAGGGGACACAATTTAAAGATAGAGGGGGGACAGCTCAGAAGCAATGTGAGGAAATCTTTTTTCACAGAGAGAGTGATGGATGCGTGGAACTGCCTTCCTGGGGAGGTTGCTGGGGCTAAAACAGTGGGGGAATTCAAACATGCATGGGACTGACACAAGGCAATTGTAGTGGGAGGTGGCAGGAAGTAGGCTGTTGGTTAACTAGAATCTGCAGCTTATCCAGTAGGTAGGGAAATGGGCAGACTGGGTGGGCCAAGTGGTCCTTATCTGCAGTCAAAGTTTATGTTTCTATGTTTCCAAGATGCTCACATTTTGACTAAGCCTGTACCTAGGTTTTATACTATGCTATCCTAACACTCTATAATAAAGTAACAATAATATTTTAGTTAGATTAAATCCCCCTTTTCTTTTTATTCCCTGACCCAACTGGCAGTGTCGAAAAAGACCAATGAAATAGAATTGGGCCTATTGGTTTAAAAAAAGATTTTGTGCCAGTAGAGGCCAACCAACACACAGTAACACTTGTAATATACTGAGAGGTTCTAGAAGGGGAGGTAGGGTGGAAGAGTTAATGATATTGAAGAATACCCTGGAAGAAAGAAGATTACTAAGGTGAGTAATTTTTTCTTCTAACCCCAGGCATTCTTCAATATCATTAACTCTAGCAGACTATAAAGCAATACTTTTGGAGGAGGGTCCAGAACCCTATTTAGGGAACAGACTCTGCACCACTGCTGTGCCAGACCTGGCATCACTTCTGGACTGGATGTCCAGACTGTAGTGCTTTGGTAAAGGTGTGTACAGATTTTCATGTGGCTGCTTTGCAGATTTCCAACAAGGGCTATCCCTACCTGCTGCTGCTGTAGCAGCTGTATCCCTAGTGGAATGTGCCATCAGACCTGCTGGGGGTTGCCAGCTTTAGTGTAACAGAACTGTATGCATGCTACAATACAGCATGCAATTGTCCTTTCTGAAGCTGGACTACCTTTACCCACATCACCATAGGTCAGGAACAGCTGCTGCTTTTCCTGTCTATGCTCCTTTGTATGCTCAATGTAATAAGTCAGGGCTCTCTTTACATCGAAACTATGCAATCTACGCTCCCCAGAGCTAGAATGCTCGGTGAAGAAGACTGGCAATGTAACAGATTGATTCAGATGAAAATCAGAAACTACTTTAGGAAGGAATTTCCTGTTAGTTCTGAGCACCACCTTGTCCCTGTGGAAAGAAATGTGGTCTTACTCCAGACACAGAGCTTGTAGCTCATTTATTCATCTTGCAGAAGTGATGGCTACTAGGGAGACAGTGTTCCAAGTGACAAATTTCAGATGGGCACTGGCAAATGGCTCTAATGGGGGCTCCATGAGCTTGGTAATACCGATATTCAGGTTCCAGGCCGGAGTTGGCACTCTGTGAGGAGGGTGCAGATGGGCCAGTTCTTTAAACAATTTTCTAAAAATAGGGCTAGCTGCTAGGGAGTCCCCTTTACCAGCTGACAGATATACAGAAACTCATGCCAGATGGACTTTGAGTGTGGATGGCTGAAGTCCCAGAGAATTTAGGTATGTCAGATGCTCCAGCAAGACTGAGCGTCTGTGGGAACCACCCCTTTTGAAGCACACCAGATGGAAAATCTCTTCCATTTGGAAGTATAAGTTTTCCTAGTTGAAGGTTTCCTGGAACCTCTTAGCACCTGCAGGACATCCTCTGAGAGGTGTAGGTCAGCATACTCTAGGTCCTCAAGAGCCATGCTTTGAACCTGAGAGACCTGAGGTTCAGATATAGAATCGTCCTCTGGGATGATGTCAGGAGATTGTGTCTGTGAGGGTGGTGTATTTTGTTTTATAATTTAAAATTTTATTGAAAGTTTCACTATACAGATAGGACAGGGTCCGTACATCCAAACAGTATTCTTTGAAACAAGACAGCATGATTGACCCAACCCCCTCCCCGATCACCCCCCCAAAACCACCCCCTGACACAGTTCCTGAGGATTAGGAGCCCATGACATCCATCCATTTAGAGAAATGTATTAAAAATGAAAGGAATTAAATAGTGTACAATGTGTGAAGCGAGGCCCAGATCCGATCATATCTGGAATTATTATTAATACTCGAGATCGTCTTCTCCACTCAGAGGTTAAATAATAACTCATTTAGCCACTCAGAACAAGAGATAACCTCAGAACTCTTCCAATACTTAAGCACTAATTTTTTTAACAGACATAGAAATCAGAGCAATATGGAACTTACACTTATTAACTGAAATCTGTGAGCAATCCCCAAAAATACAAACCTCTGGAATGAACAGGTCTCTCAGCCCAAGGAGTGGGTCAGCCTTGTCCCTTATAGCCTCCCAAAGAGGTAATATCTTAGGGCATTCCCAAAAAATGTGAAGTAGAGAGCACTCTACTTGAGCACACCTAGTACAAAGACTAGAAGAGGTTAAACCCCATTTAGCCAGCTTCTGGGGATAGTGGTAGAGATTATGGAGAATACGAAAATGCATCAATAGTAACCTATCTTGTGTTACAAAACAATGGCAATTATTCCATATAGTTGTCCAGTCTCTATCCCAGTTTGGGAAGTAGGTCGCCCAGAACTTTGTAGGGTCAAACGGTATAGGAAAATGCCAGTCATACAAAATATTGTATAATTTAGAGATACTTCGGGGAGAATTAGCTAAAGGGGCTAATTCTGTAAGAAAAGCAAAATTGTAAGATATAGGGAAGCCCTCCCCAAATTTTTTGATAAGGTGTCTAAGTTGGTATACCTTGAAATAATCACTTCCCTTGAGTCTAAATTTCGCCACAATATCCTCAGCTGATAACCAAGTAGCATCCTCCTTAAGAAATGAGTGAATATTCCCCTCACCTAAACTAGGTAACCATCTGGGGGATAACATTTTGTTATCCAGTTTAAAAGCAGGAGAGTTCCAAATCGACTGCTCCACATTCAACCAATTCTTATATTTTAGGAATCGACACAGCTGTAAATGAATCTTCAAGGAAATTCCGATTGTAGTACCTTTTAACTCCTTAGGTATCGAAACTGCATTGAGAAAAAAATAAGGCAGGAGGGGCAATATTGCTCAACCAGATCTTATCCCTCTCTATTTTAAGCCAGGCGGGCAAATATTCCAGGGGATAGGAGACCATCCATTTTAAGTATTTGGCCGCACAAGAAGCCCAGAAGTACAGCCATATAAATGGAAGACATAGGCCTCCTTTGGACTTACATAGATACATAGATACATAGACAGTATCGGCAGATAAGGGCCTATGGCCCACCTAGTCTGCCCATTTGAGCTTGTAAGTTCAGTTTGTTTTCCTAGAAGTCTATTTCCCCTTACCCCTGACCTCTAGAATTCCTTTATGTCTATCCCATGCATTCTTAAATCCCGTGATTGTTTCAGCCCCCACCACTTCCTCTGGCAGGGTGTTCCACTTGTCCACCACCCGTTCTGTGAAGAAATTCTTTCTCATGTTTCCTCTGAATCGTCCTCCCTCCAACTATATCCCATAAGACTTAGGAGCCACAAGCTTATAAAAAGCCAGCCTAGGCTTCTTTTTGGCCCATATAAAATCTCCAATCACACTTTGAACCTTTTTGAACCAGCTGCTTGGCACACAAATGTCCAGCAATTGGAGAGGATATAAAATACGTGGGAGAATATTCATCTTGATCAGAGTGACTCTCCCCCAAAAAGAAATAGGTAAAGCCGACCATCTCACCAAGTCCAAAGTTACCGTGGACAATATGGCCTCCAAGTTATATTTAAAGGAAGACTGCATATCCCTAGTTAACACAATACCCAAATATCGCAATGAGTCTTTAGACCAGGCCAAACCCAGGGAGATAATGTCATTCTTAAAAACTTGGTTATTTAGGGGGAATACAATTGACTTCCCTACATTTAATTTGTAGTTAGATAATTTACTATAATGTTCTATTAAATCCAACATGACGGGAATAGAAGTCTCTGGATGGGAGAGATACAGAAGCAAGTCATCTGCGTAAGCAGCTACTTTCAGCTCAGTACCGAGAATGGAGACCCCCTGTACCTTCGGACAAGAGATTAATCTACGGATTAAGGGCTCTAAGTAAAGATTAAAAAGCAAGGGAGAAAGAGGACATCCCTGCCTAGTACCAGAATGCAAAGTGAAGGTCTTAGAGAAGACACCATTCCCTGATATCTTAGCCGTCGGTCTCTGATACAAAGCCCTTATCCAGAATTGAAATTGTTGAGAAAAACCAAATAAGTTTAGTGTTTGAAGTAAAAAACTCCAATGAACTCTATCAAAAGCCTTCTCGGTGTCCAGAGAAACTAAAGCCATTGGTACAGAAGCATCTCTGGACTCCGAGAATACATGTGAAAGAGTACGGAGGTGGTCTGCACCAAAATCTGCCTTTCATAATTCCAAATTGATGCGAGCCAATTAAAATCGGGAAGAACTAGACTAAGTCTGTCAGCCAAAATCTTTGTTAGAATTTTAAAGTCTTGGTTTAACAAAGATATGGGTCTGTAACTCTCAAACTCTAAATCTTTCCCTGGTTTTGGAATCAGCACAGAGGGTGGTGTATTGGCTGAGCCACTAACAGAGTAAGCAGCAGTGAGTACCATGGCTGCCTGGTCAAATCTGGAGCTATCAGAATCATTGTGGCTGACTGGGACCTGAGCATGATCAGGACCCTGAGCAATAAGGGAAATGGAGGAAATGCATACAGAGTTTTCCCTGTCCAATTCAGCACCATGGCATTCATGGGAACTGACCCCTTGGCTGGGGGTCTGCAACAAAATTTTGGCAGCTGATGATTCTCTTCTGAGGCAAAAAGATCTATTTCTGGAGAGTCCCACCTCCTGAACACTATCTCTAGCATCTGTCTGTTGAGACACAATTCATGACGGTTCTGGCTGATTCTGCTTAAGGCATCCGCCAAGGTATTGTCTTTCCCTGGAAGGTGCACTACCACCAGGGACACTTGTAGAGAGTATGCCAGACTCCAAATTTTCATTGCCTCTGTGCACAGTAGGTTGGACCTTGTCCCACCTTGCTTGTTGATGTAGTACATAGTAGTGGTATTGTCTGATCTGACCTGTACCACCTTTCCCTTTATCAGAGATGCACAAGATTGGAGTGCTAGAAGCACCAGCCTAGGCTCCAAAAGGTTTATGTGTAGCAGTGACTCATTGGGGAACCAAGTGCCATGCACTGTGTACTCCTCAAGATGAGCCCCCAACCTAGCAGGGAAGCATCTGTTGTGAGTATCATGGTAGGAGACTGAGTCTCGAATGGTACTTCTTCCCTCAAGTTGCTTCTGTCCTGCCACCATCGCAGGGCTTGTATTAGGGTCACTGACAGTGGTACCAGTTTTGACAAGGGGTCCCTCTTCTGGCACCAGTGGGCCCTTATGTGAAATTGGATATCTCTCATCTGGAACCAACATCCCTGCACTGTGCTTGTAGCTGCAGCCATGTGTCTCAGCAGTTGTAGAAAATGTCTTACAGGCTTTGGTTTGTTTTGGACAAAAGAACCTGCCATGCTCACAATACTGTCTGCTCTGTCTTGGGGAAGGAAGGCCTTTCCCTGTACAGTGTCCAATTCTGCTCCAGTGAATTTCAGTACTTGAACAGATTGCAACACAGACTTTTGGAATGTATAAGGAATCCCAGGGACTCCAATGTCTCCTGTGTGAGACTCAAGGCATCTCTTACTTGTTATGGGGTTTTCCCACCACTAACCAGTCATCCAGATAAGGGAACACTGAGACACCCTGTCTTCTCTTCTCAGGTGTGCCACAACTGCTGCCAGGCACTTTGTGAATACCCTTGGGGTAGAAGTCAGGCTGAAAGGCAGAGATGCAACCTGGTAGTGTCCTGATGGTAGTCTGAACCTCAGGTACTTTCTGTGTGATTCTTTTATTGGAATGTGGAAGTAAGCATCTTTTGGGTCCAGTGATGCCAGCCTGTCTCCTTGTTGCAATGTGGATAAGATCATTGCCAAAGTAACCACCCGGAACTTTGGTTTTATGAGATGCCTGTTTAGGGATCTCAAATCCAGTATGGGTCACCACTCCCTATTTTTCTTTGAGATCAGGAAATATCTGGAGTAGAAACCTCTTCCCCTCTGAGAGGAAGGAACTGGTTCTACTGTCTTTGCCCCAACAGTGAGGAAACCTCTTTTTCCAGTAGTTTCCTCTCTGCTGGGTCTGGGCACCTGAATAATCTTGGTTTTAACCTAGGGAAGGTTTTGAAACTGAGGGCCAGTCCCTGACCCACCACCTCCAATACTCGCTTGTCTGTGGTAATGGATTTCCAGTTTTGGAAGTAGTGGGTCAGTCTGCCTCTGACTGGAATAGAGGATGCGACCCTCATTAACACATCAGGGGTTCTGCTTCAACTGTGTGGAAGGCTGAAGGGCTTGATCTCCCCTTCTGGATCCTCTGTGACCCCTGCCTCTATAGTACCCTTTCTGAGAGTAACTAGCGGTAGCTTGTGCTTGGTAGAAAGGATGGTTATAACCCTCATCTCTACCTCCCCTTCCCTTCCATAGGGCCTGTACGAAGTGGAGGCCCTCTCTCTGGCAGAGTTACTTTTGTAAGTGGCCTTATATTCATCCACTTTTTATGTTTGCTTGTGCATGCAATGCACAAGAAACATTTTGAGGAGAGTAGAGTATTGCAGAGGTGTGGCAGTGTTTGGCCATTCCAGACAACACTTTCAGGGGCTCGTCCCTTGGCCACCAATCAACAGGGAAGCTGCCGATGATGGCAGTCACAGAGTGAGCGCCGGACTTGAAAGAAATCTGCCACTATAATCATGGACAGTTTTGTCATTGCAGCGGCAGATCCCCCCTCCCCGCAACCAGGCAAATTCCAGCCAATGCACATTACAGTGCACAGTAATGCACATGACTGGACTTATGAGCAGCTCTTTTGCTCAGTGCGTCTTTCCTGGTGAAATAAATAAATGAGCCCCACCACGCATAATTAGCAGCTCCTGCCGCCCACCACACACTCCCCCCAAAGCTGACATTGGGGTGCTCAGTCCCCGTGTTGACATGCCCCCCAAGCCTGAACATATATTTTGCCGACAACAGGGTGCCCAATCCCCATGTTGGCATGTCCCCTCACTATTGTGGCACACTGGAAGCCCACTCCAGTGTGCCAAAGTCATTCTTATGTTTTTCCAACACTGGGATGCCCACTCCCAGTGTTGGATGCACCCTCCATGCCCCCCTTTTTGGCAGCTGACCTCGGGGTGCCCAATCCCAGGGTCAGCATTGATCCCCCCCCCCACTAGTATGGCACACTGGGAACTCATCCTAGTGTGCCAAAATCAATTTTGTTTTCATCTGTAAAAAAGAAAACAGTCCCACAATGTATTTTTTTTAAACCTGAAAAAGGAAAAAACGGTCCCTTGTCATTCCTGCCAGCCACCCCCCCAACCTGCACCCTTCCTCTGCACACCCCACCTCCCCTCACTCCTCCTCACCCATACTTACCTCCAGAGGTCAGAAGCAGCAATCTTCTGTGCACCAAGAACACGTCTGCACTCTTCAAAGACCAACCGGGAACTGAAGAAATTACAGTAAGCCCTGTAATGGCAGTGAATGGGGGGTTTTCAATTTAGGTTGATATCTCAGCCAATGTTTGGAGTTTTGGTCTCAGATTTTCAACATGGGGTTCTTGGGATCCCACCTCATGAACACTGTCACTGTAATTTTGTTTCTCAGTCCCAAAAGGCGATTTCACAGTCACTGCACGGAATCACCTTTCAGGACTGATTAATGAAATGACAGTACCACTGTTCATGAGGTGGGGTCCCAAAAAGCCCATGTTGCAAGTTTGGTGAACAAACTCAAAAAAATGACTGCGTTATGAGCTTGTATTGCACAGTTTGTATGCATGCTCGTAACTTTGCCAATTTTTAATATTTTCACTCCAAATGTCCAACGTTGCCATTTTTTCACACCTCCTTATGAACAGTACAGCTGTCCTTTTTTGCATCATGCCTGAAACATGTCTTCACACCTGTGGCGCAGAATGACGCAGTGGCTGTGTGAAATCAACTTTTGGGACAGATTAATGAAATCACAGTGCTACTGTTCATTAGGGAAGGTCACAAAAAGACCATGTTGAAAATCTGGTGAGCAAATTTCAAAAAATGACTGTGCTATGAACGTGAGTCACGCAGTTTCTACGCACGCTTGTAACTTCGCCACTTTTCCAGATTTTCAACAATGTCATTTTTTCACACCTCCTCATGAACGATATAGATGACATTTTTCACATCCTGCCTAAAATGTCTTTTTGCTCCTGTTGCACCAAATGGCACATTCGCTATGCAAAATCACTTTTGGGATTGAGTAACAAATGATAGCACCACTGTTCATGAGGCGGGGTCCCAAAAAGCCCATGTTGAAAATTTGGAGTGAAAATACCAACACACACCCAGTGCATTAGTGTTTCCAACTGTAACACCCCACCCTGTACAGACTGATAGGCAGTGGGGGTGTCGGCCATAATTTTCATGCCATTCCACCCCCACCCTGCAGCCACTGACAGGCATTGAGGTGTGCCTTGGCGTCTTTGGCCCTAATGTTAACTTCATTCTCCTATACTGCAACCATCTCAGCTTATTTCCTTATGGAATGGGGAGAGCGTAAGGGCCCAAGGCACACCGTGACATCTGTCAGTATTTGCAGGGTGGGGTGAGGTGGAATGGCATGAAAGTTATGGCTGACAATGCAAAGACACACCCCAACATCTGTCAGTCTCTGCAGGGTGGGGGTTGGTGTTAGTTCAGTACTTCACTGCCATTCCTATTATGCATCTCTCTAATTCATGCAGTACCAATGCTAGTACCAGCAAGCAAATAGCTGGCATTGACAAATGCTTGTCCTCTGTTTTGGGTCCAATCAGTGTATTATTCTCCACCGGGAAATCCATTACATTGTTTTGGGTATCTTGAGTAAGACTGATTGCCCTAAGCCAGGCAAATCTTTTAAGGGCTATGGACAAAGCGATCCATCTGGCTGCATTGTCATTCGCATCCACAGCCATGTGGAATTGATATTTCATGGCTTCCAGGCCACACCTGGCTGTTTCTACAAGGTCAGCCTGCAGGCTTGGGGGTGCCTTATCAGCAATAGCCATGATGGAGTTCCATAGGGTTTTGTGATACCGGGCTGAATAGCCCATGTAGTTTTTTTGCCATCCCATCCAACTTCCTGGAGTCTTTCTCCAGTGGATGTGTAGCCAGGAGAACTTTAGCTTTATCGCAGGCTGCTGTTTGCACCATCCCCTCATGGTCTGGGTGAGAAAATAGGAATTCTGCCCCAATGGATCAAGCTGATACTTCTTGTCAGCTTTCTTGTCCACAGGCAAAATGGTGTTTGGGATATCAAGAATTTTAAGTACTTGCTTCTTGAAGCATTTGTTAATAGGCAGAAACACCTTTCTTGTGGGTGTTAGCCCCATCATATTCATAATTTGCACCTCCTCCTCATTCTGTTCGGGCTCATAAGAAGTGAGGTCCAGACCTTCAACCATTTTGCTTCACAAAAGTAAAGTGTCAGGAAAAATCCTCAGTCACCCGGTGGGGGAGATCAAACCCATGCTCAGGAGAGATTTCAGGTTCTATCAGTTCATCCTCATATTCCTCCCCAAAATCATCCTGGAAGGGATCCATAGCCTCTACAGAGTACATAGACATAGGTGCTGAAAGAGTAACCGGTTGCTGGTTAACCAGAGCCAAACTGCTCTGCAAAGCCTGCACTATGTGGAGAGCCTGTACCACCTGGTAGGCGGTTGGCATATTGTCTGGAACAGCTGGGAACCCCATCGCTTTTTCAGCTGAGGAACCAGTGTTCTTTTTCTTGTCCAGCTTTTTTAAAGGAGGTGAATCCTTGACTGGTTCTCCCTGCCTTTTCAGTCCAGATGTCTCGCCTTTTTCAGGGGCGTTTGAACAGACATCTTTAGATATATTTTCATTAACATTCGGATCCTTCAGATCCGAAACAGATCCTGTGGAAGTTCTTTCTTTGAAATGTTTTTTTTAACTTTTCCCACAGTTTTTTCTGGAAAACTCTTACATATTTCACATTCAACATCAAAATCTTCAATTGCCAGGCAAAACAAGCAAAGTTTGTGCTTGTCTGTCTTGGTGAATATTTCCTGACATTTAGTACAGTTTTTAAATCAGGTAGGTCTGGTCTTTTTCTTGGGTTTATCAGACATTATTTTGGTAAACTAAAGAACTTAAATAATAAGTCTAAAGTTTCTTGTTTCAGTTTGTGAACCGAGAAGAAACCAGACAGTAACAGCAAGTTTTAAATGTAAATAGCTCATGGTCGGTTCCTCAACCGAGGAAACCATTAAAATCTCAGTAAAAAGTTACCCAAATAAATGAGACAGCAACAAACAATCACTTCGATTTAAACTAAAGAAATAGCAATTTGAATGCTAATGTAAATACTGTAAGACTAAGATGGTTTCTCACCGGTTACAGGGAACCAATGAGGAACCACAAACTAGCTAAAATAAACTAAACAACTAGAAACTATAGCAGGCAGCGAAATGAAATAAAATAAAAACAATACTTATGTTTTTTGTTGACAAAACTACGTTCTCTCAGTAACGCTGAAGAGCAGTCTCTGAGGCGACCAACTAAGCAGGCAGAGAAAGAATTTTGAGTGTTTTAGAATGACTACAGTTGGAAGGGCAGCAGATTTGAAACAGTGGCACGAGCCAATTAATGTTCCATTGTTTGCATTAAGTTCCATCTACCACCGGGGCAGTGCAATTCAGGAGGCTGACTGCTAGAGTTAATGATATTGAAAAATACCTGGGGTTAGAATGGAAACAGAAGATACTAATGAAGCTAAGAGTAAATGAAGGCTTACAGAGAACGTAGATTGAATCCTGACTGAAGGAACAACTTAAAGTGAAGAAGGAAGAGGTCCCAAAAAACCCGAACAAATTAATTGGGGTCAAGTGGGTAAAAAGATTTAAAAAGGAAAGATTTTTGTTTATCTGCAATATTTAATTTAAAGCTTTTTATGTTACTGGACTTGGGAAGTTGGGGATCTTTATAAGGAGGAGCTCAAAACTTGCCATGTACAAGTTTAAAACTCTTACAGTTTCTCACAGTTATATACAGTATATAGTTATTTATACAATTGAGGCCTAGTTAACTGAATTTCATTGCAGTAATAGAATAGCTCTGGCTACTTTTGTAGAGACAGTTTTAATTATGTAAAAATTCTATCCAGGTCATTAGGTCCTGCTATAAGTAACATTTATAGCAAATTAGGATGAGAACCAGAACAACAAAATCAGACAATTTATTTTCAATCATGGAATGTAAAAGCAAAAATAAACCAAATAAAAAGAAACTTCAATCTGTGGAAGCTACTTTAGTAGAACTAAGGGGAACTGATTAAAAAAAATCAAACAAGAAGGGCCCCAAAGAATCTAAAGACAAGTGGATTCAGCCCAGCCGAAAATATGTGATTTTATGGGGAAAATATTACCAACCCCAATGGGGAATATTTCTTGCCCATCAGTAATATCATCTAAAATTAGTCTTAATGGGAAATTGTATGCAAATTCAGTTAATTCTTGTACTAGACTTAATAAAAATAATTTACTACAAGATATTGAGTATTTACAGGCTAATGAAGTATTTGGATCACAAAAAAAGGGGTCCAATAAAGGGGGTAATTCTCCTTCAACTCCTAAAGTTCCCAATAATCAGTTTCTTGGCCCAGGATGTTTTCAATGGACAAGGCCAACCAATTTCCTCTCTTTCCAAATACTTGAATATTGCTGAGGTAGTTAATGAACTGGGTACTACCATTCTGGGATTGAAAGAATTAATTAACAAAAGAGAAATGGTTCTTGAGGGCAGGCATAATCTCAAATTCAGGATATGGAGGACATATCCCAAGCTGTACATGATAATTTAGCTTTCTTACCAGAGATTATGGAATTATTGTCACACAATTTTTCATAGGAACCCTTCCCTGAGAGGGGACGCAGCCCTAACAGATGTGATAGTCTGTTTCGGTGCCCCCCCCAACTCAGGAGGATACTGATGGTCTTCCTAGACCATCTGTTTTATCTGATGGACTACTTAAGTACATTACAGACCCATATGAGGCTAGTGTTGTAATTTTAGAATCATTATGAGTTCTTAAAGAAGAAATGCTTGGTTTGAGAGCAAACATTATGAAAAATCAATTTGTGACTAAGCATCTACTTCATAAATATCTTAATGACGAATATGATATAGATGAAAATGGTTCTTTTGTAAGAAAAAAACATAATTGGGAAATTCAAAACTCTAGTAACTGCTAAAAAATCAAGTGCATACAAACAAATTTCCCTGCCCCTTTCTCTAGGGACATAGTAATAGAGATTATCCTATTAGAAATAGGTGAAAAAAGCCACAGAAAAAAAGGGAATAATGGTAAAGGTTTTAAAAAGAAGTTAAACCAAAAGAAAAAATTACTCACCTTAGTAATGTTATTTCTTCTAATGGAGTCTTGCTATATTATGACATATGCTGTATAACCCCAGGTTAGAACTGCTCCAGAGGTGAAAGAGTTAACTTTCCATGCAGGGCATGGAACCTTGAGCGCGAGCTCGGTTGAATACTCTGTCTGTTGTAGCTCAAACTTAAACTGTCAGATCTTTATGAGCAAAAACTCACTGAGGTTCTGTGTGGAAGCCGTAAACCTATACTAGCCCACTGGCTACTAACTACAAAAACACATTTTTGTTCTTGATCCAAAAACAAAGACTCAAGTCAGGGGATTCAAGAAAGAAAAATAAGCATAACACCTAAGCATCCTAAGAAAGGGTGAAAATAAAGTGGGCATCTATGAAGTGCCAACATTGCACTGCCCACCCACATCTCAAAAATAGAGGTTCTGAGAGGGGCAGGCTGGGGGGGTGGTCATAATATAGCAAGACTCCATTAGAAGAAACAACATTACTAAGGTGAGTAATTTTTTCTTCAAACAACATGAAGTCTTGCTATATTATGACATATGCAGATTGCACAGCAGTACCTCCATGGAGGAGGGACAGAACCTACTTAGAAAATAGGCTCTGAAGCACAGCTGTGTTAGAATCGAGCATCACTCCTAGCCTGGATATCCAGGAGTAATGCTTAGTAAATGTGAACTGTTTTCCAGGTAGCTGCTTGACATATCTCTTGACAGGGATGTTCCTGGCAGCAGCCAGAGACGCAGCTGTACCTCTGGTAGAGTGAGCCCTCAGGCCTGAGGGAGGAACCTTACCCAGTTTTTCGTAACAGAATTGGATACAAGAGACAATCCACCTGGCAATGGATCTTTTAGTGGCAGGTTTCCCTTTACCAACCTCACCATAAGTGAGGAACACTTGGAGGGATTCGAACCTGTGACCCTTGGTACGTTCTATATAGTAACTAAGGGCTCTTTTGACATCTAAACTGTGCAATCTCCTCTCACCAGAGGAGGAATGGTCAGTGAAGTACACAGGAAGAGACATGGATTGATTAAGGTGAAAGTCTGAAACCACCTTAGGCAAAAACTTCCTGTTAGTCCTGAGGACCACCTTATCTCTATGAAAGGAGATAAAATCAGGCTCCACTGACAAGGCTTGTAGCTCACTTATGCACCTGGCAGAGGTGATGGCTACCAAAAACACAGTTTTCCAAGTCAAGTACTTAAGCTCTGCTGAAGACAATGGCTCAAAAGGGGGTTGCATAAGCTGAGCGATGCAAATATTAAGATCCCAAGCAGGGGCAGGGTCCCTGAACGGGGGGTTGGTGTGAAGCAACCCTTTAAAGAACTTGGAGAACACAGGGTGAGCTGATAAAGAAGAAGGCTTACCTGCTGACAAGAAAACAGACAAAGCTGCCAAGTGCACTTTTAGGGTAGCTGGTCTCAGACCCAAGGAATTCAAATGCACCAAATAATCCAGGATCGTGGGCACACCAGCAGATTCTGGAGAAATATGTTTACCAGCACACCATATAGAAAATCTTTTCCATTTTGAATTATAGGTAGCCCTGGTGGAAGGCTTCCTAGAGGCCTTCAAGATATCCAATACACCTTGAGAAAGGTGTAGGTCAGCAAACTCTAACTCTTCAAGAGCCAAGCCTTGAGATTGAGAGATTTGAGGTTCGGATACCAAACTCTCCCCTGGGCACAAGTTAACAGGTTGTGATTCCTGGGAAGACAGAGGGGAGGGTGGACTGCTAAGGACATGAGGAGGGTACCAGGGCTGCCTGGTCCAATCTGGAGCAATCAGGATCATCTTGCAGGATTGAGATCTGATTCTGACTAGCACTTTGAAAAGAAGGGGGAAGGGGGGAAAGCATAGAGAAACTTCCCTTCCCAACTGAGGAGGAAGGCATCCAGAGGGACTGAGCCCAGCACTGGGGGCCTGCAGCAAAAAAGGGGAAGTTGGTGATTGTCTGGGGCCGCAAAGAGATCTATCTGCTGGATGCCCCATCTGGCAAATACTACCTCCAGTACTAGGGGATCCAGTGCCCATTCGTGATGGCCCTGGGAAATCCTGCTGAGAGCATCCGCCTGGGAGGTGAACTGCCGTAAGGAAGGCGTTCAGAGAATATGCCAGAGACCACAACTTCATTGCTTCAGTGCACAAGGCCGTAGACCGAGTGCCCCCTTGCTTGTTGATGTACCACATCGTAGTGGTATTGTCTGTTCTGACCTGAACAATCTTGTTCTGAACAGATGTGGAAAAAACCTGGAGTGCTAGAAAAACTGCTCTGAGTTCCAACAAATTGATGTGGAGCAGAGATTCCTGAGGGGACCACAACCCCTGGGTAGTAAGGTCACCCATGTGAGCTCCCCACCCCAAGAGGGATGCTTCTGTAGTAAGAGTCAAGGAGTGAGACTGGGGAGTGAAGGGAACCCCCTGTCTCAGATTGCTCTGGTTCTGCCACCAGTGAAGGGCCTGGATCAGGGTTCGAGTCACTGGGATCAATTTGGTTAGAGGATCTGTCTTTGAGACCAAAAGGCTCTCAAATGGAACTGGATGTCCCTCATCTGAAATCTTGCTCTCTGCACTACTGCTGTAGAAGCAGCCATGTGCCCCAGGAGCTGTAGAAAATGCCTTGCTGGCCGAGAGACCTGCAGAGTGAAAGAAGAGGCCAGAGAGACCAAAGTCCTTGCTCTTTCCAGAGGGAGGAAGGCTCTGGCTTCTTTTGTGTTCAGTTCTGCGCCTATGAAGGTGAGAAGCTGGACAGGCTGCAGAACTGACTTTGGAAGACTGAGAAGGAAACCTAGAGAAGTAAACAGTTGCTGAGTTACTTGTAGGTGTAGTTTGACCTGGTCTGGAGACTGGCCTACAATGAGCCAGTCGTCCAGATAAGGAAAGATGGCAATTGTTTGCCTTCTTAAGCGAGCAACTGCTACTGCCAGGCATTTTGTGAACACCTCGGGCCGAGGTGAGGCCGAAGGGCATTGCTCTGAACTGGTAATGGCCTGAGGGCAGTTCGAATCTGAGGTACTTTTGATGGGAGCTTCTGATGAGAACATGGAAGTAGGCATCCTTGAGGTCCAGGGAGGCTAGCCAGTCCCCTGGCCTTAGAGAGGGTAAAATAATTCCCAGAGTCACCATTTTAAACTTTGGTTTTAAAAGGTGCTTGTTTAGATACCTGAGATCCAGGATGGGCAGCCATTCTCCTGTCTTTTTTGGGGTAAGAAAGTACCTGGAGTACAACCCTTTGCCCTGGTGTAGGGGTGGAACCCTTTCCACAGCTCTGAGAGCCAGGAGGGAAGAAACTTCTGTTTCCAGGGCAAGTGCCTCTAATGGATTTGCAGGTGGAAAGGACCTGGCTCTCATCTTCGGAAATTTTTTGAAGCTGAGACCAGTCCCTGGCTTACTACTTCCAGGACCCACTTGTCTGATGTTAAAGACTTCCAGTCCTGGACAAAGTAAGCCAGCCTGCCCCCTACTGGTAGTGGAGAATGGGCCCTGGCCACCCCATCAGGGAGCCTGTTTTGCAGGGGCTTTGGGTTGAGGGGTAGAAGCAGGCTTACTAGACACCCTTCTGCCTCTTCCTCTAAAGAACCCCCTCTGGGCATAAGCAGAAGAAGAGGCCTGGGCTTGGTAAAAAGGCCTATGAAAAGGCCTGCCCCTGCCCCTGACATGCTGCCTTTGAGGAGTGGCTTGTCTTTCTTTGGCCTGTGCACTCCTATAGGTGGTCCTATACTCATCCATTTTCTTCATATAATTCTCTGTCTGCTCCCCAAACAGAGAATTTCCCACAACAGGAAAATCCATAGCCTTAGACTGGGTATCCTGTGACAGGGCAGTACATCTGAGCCAGGCCATTCTGCGAAGAGACACAGATGTAGCCATGACTCTTGATGAAACATCATTAGAGTCTACTGCAGCATGAAATTGCACCTTGGATGCCTCAATACCATCCGCAGCCACCTGTTCCAGCTCCCTGGCAAGCTGGTCAGGTGCCTGTTTTGCTAGGGCCAGCACAGTATCCCATCTGGATTTCTGGTACCTAGCTGTATAAGCCATATAATTTGCCTGTCTGAGTCCTAAAGATGCTGCCATGTACTGTTTCTTTGCCATGGCATCCATCCTCCTGGAATCCTTTTCAGGAGGGTGAGAGGCTAGAGGAATATTAGCCTTGTCACAGGCTGCAGCCTGCACTACCCCACATGGCTTGCATTGCTGAAGAGAACTCCATATCAGAGCCTGATAATGTATACCTTTTGTCCATCCTTTTATCAACAGAAAGGATAGAGTGAGGAGTTTTTAGAATTTTTACTGTCTGTTTCCTAATGGATTTGTGCAAGGGAATAGACAGTCTCCTAGACTCTGGAATATCCATCATTTCTACATAATCAGGCTCTTCTTGGTCATCAACAGCTTCCTCAACAGGGAGTTAGAGAGTTTCAGCAACTTTCTTATGGAACATAAAATGAGAAGGGGATTCAGATAGCCTGGGGGAGGAACCCCTGATGGTCTGTCTGGAGAGATGACCGGTTCAATGGGCACATCCAGACCTTCAAAATCACATTCACTCTCCTCATACCCCTCCTCCCCTTCCTCCAGTTCATAAAAATCCTCAAAATCATAATCTTGAACCGTTGGAACCGTCCGAACCGAGCGCTTCCCTGATGGTGTCAGTTCGGACAGAACCGGGGAAAGAGACTGGACAATTTGAATAGCTTTAGCTATTTCCTCAGCGGTTGGAAAAAGAACTTTTGGCTCCACACTAGCTGACTTTCTAGCCCTTTTAGTTGGAACCGGCTCCTCAGAGCTGGCTCTTCGTTGACCCAAGGAAGTATCGCCCTGGTCAGAGGGCACTCCCTCAGGTTCGGCTGGAACCGAACCAGGCTGGCCATCCGGGTCAGTGGACTTTTTGGTCTCCCTTTCCCTGAGCCTACCAACTCTCTTTTCCATGGTGGCAGCAGGAAAATTCTTACAAATCTGGCAGTCTGCATTGAGGTGATCAAACCCCAGACAATATACACAGGTGGTGTGTGGTCAGCCTGTAAAAAGGCTTCCCCACAGAGGCCACAGTGTTGAAACCCAGTGGGTCCGGTTTTTCTTTTGGGTTTCTCAGACATAGTGCCAGCCTAACCAAAACTTGCACATTAGTGGCAATCTGCCAAGCAAGACTCTCTTATCGGTTCCCAACCGTGTCATGGGTCGTGGAAAAAAACATAATAAAATCCGTTTTTTTTAGAACCGATAAGAACTGGGAACCGCACTCTAAAGGACTAGAAAGTTAATTTAAAACCCATCTGATCGGTTCAAACCGAACCGAAAAAGACGTTTACAAGTTCCACACAGAAGAAATAAACATAAGCCTATCTATTACTTACAATACCACAGACAGAGCTTGAACTGACCGATCATGTGGTTTAATTTCGTAAAATAAACCGAGAATTACACTTTTAACCGACTAAACGAATCGAGCAGCAGGAGAAATCTCCGGAGCGACTGTTCAGTGAGGCGGAGTAAAGAATCTGACAGTTTAAGTTTGAGCTACAACAGACAGAGTGTTCAACCGAGCTCGCGCTCAAGGTTCCATGCCCTGCATGGAAAGTTAACTCTTTCACCTCCGGAGCAGTTCTAACCTGGGGTTATACTGCATATGTCATAATATAGCAAGACTTCATGTTGTTTGAATCATGAGTTCTAAGAAAAATATAGATAAAAAGTCTAAACAACAAGATAATTCTAAGAGTGAAGTTAATTTAGGCCTAATTGAAAAACATATTAGAATGACTGACTTTGCCAAAAAGAAGTACACCCAACTAATATGGAGTGATATTGATCACTAATTAACCCAGTTAATGTGGTCCCAAATGTGGCATACTTAGAAACAAATACAGTTCAGACCTGTTCAGAAATGGCATTTGTTACCATCAAGGGACTCCAGAAAGACAAAAATGAGACCAGAGAATCTATATGTCAAAAAAGACATTACTTACCATAGTAATATTGTTTCTTCCAGGGTATTCTTCATTATGCTTAACTAATGCAGTTAGCCCAGTAGGTTCAACTGCCCCGAAGACTGGAACTTATGTAAATGAAGGAATGTTGCAGTGGAACTTAGAACGTTGTTCAAATCTCTGCCTGTAGGTGCTGCTGCTAACGGTAGTTTCTCTCAGATTAGTTTCAAGCTAAGTAGACAATATACCATCCTAAACCATCCAAGCTGAAAAATACTATAGTAACAAAGAAAGAATATCAATAGATGGCCCAACTGGGCAACGTATGGCAGACAAAACTGGCAAAAGAACTGTGAGCAAACAGTAGACAATGCTAGGCAGTGAGAATACATATAGCACTGCAGGCTGGAGAAGCTTTCAGGATCTGGAAGAGGGGCTGGTAGGGATGTTTAAGCATAATGAGGGATTCCCTGGAAGAAACAATATTACTATGGTAAGTATTTTTTTCTACAAACCACAGGAATCCCTCATTATACTTAACCAATGTAGACTAAGAAGCAGTACCTTGGGAGGCTAGGTATAGAGACGATTATGCAAAAACATTTGCAAAACTGCAGTGCAAAAAATAGCATCTCTTCTGGACTGTATTTTCAGGTAGTAGTGCTTTCTGAAGGTGTGTACTGTTTTCCAGTTAGCTGCTTTACAGATTTCCAAGAGTAGTATATCCCTTGTGGCTGCCACATATATGTCTAACTAGCTAACTGCTGCAGAAGTGCCCAAACCCAGACCTGCAGGTCCCAGTCCCTTCAACCCCAAAGTCCTATCACGGGGTACCCAGATTTAAGTTGCAGGCCAGAGGTGCAGCTGGTAGCCAGCATTGGTGCACTTTCTTGAATTAAACAACTTTATACATTCCTCTCTTTTGGTTGGAGCTAAATCTTTACCGTTAGTCCTTAGCGCTGCCTCCTGCCATAGTGGGCAAACATATTTACAGTCCCCAGTTGCAGAGCAATTCCTACAATTTACTCATGGCCTGCAGAATTAGTCCTTGGCTGACACAGTTCACTGAAGTCCTGGGGATGGATGGATCACAGGCAGAACCAGGCACAATGCTTAAAATGGGCCACAGAGGCTGCAGCTTGCTCTCTCTCTCTCTCTCTTGCTAGCAGATCTTGCAGCTTGTCTCCTTCGGCCCATTACAGGCCCCGTTGCAGGGCATGCATGCAAGGCCTGCTAACTACAGGGGACCCAGACTGGGGAGTGGCCCCACAGCCTGGCTCCCTCCAATCAAAAAGCCCTAGCACTTGGGTACAAGACCTGTGACCTCCTGCAGCAGCACACCTCACTTGATGGGGGTTAGCAAGTTCCCCACCTGGCCCTGGATATCAGCAGAAACAATTCAGCACATTCTCTTCTGCTTCTTCTTTCTTTTTCTATTTGCTATACTTTTTGCCTGTTCTGGGATTTTCGGTTTCAGCCCTTGGTCACAGCCCACTCGTACCTTCATGTCCGGCGATCACCGCACTCTCCCAGCCACCCCTGGCTTGCCCCTCAGAGGATGGGGTTGCGACACTGGTCCCCTTCCAGTACTGCACTACTGGTACTGGTCTGGAGAGCTGGTACCAGATGCTGATTAAGGCCATGGGGAACAGCGCCATGGAGACGACCTGGTGCAGAGTTTTTTTTGTCCCCTGTAAGCAGGGGCGGGGATGTGCAATGACGGGCAGCATCCATCCCACCCCTGAAGACATGCTGGCACCGGTGTGGTGCAGTGAACCCAGCCTCCGCTGGGTGCTGCTGTGCACTGGGCACTCAACCCCCTTCCCTCTCAGAGAAGGACAGCAGTCCTAGGAACACTCAATTCTTCTCTCCCTGGCTGGCTCTCTGATGACCCAGGTCTGTTCCTGAACCCCGGGTCACTGGTGTCACAAGCGGAAATCCAACCGCTGTGCCGGCGGGCCAGCCTGCTTCTTTCTTTCTCTCTCTCTTTGCTGCCATGGTGTGTAGCCACATCAATCTGTTTCACTCTTTTCCTTGCTGTATCTCAGGAGCAGACAACAGGCACTCAACCCTGAGAAGCACCTGTCCATCCTTCTCCTTTCGCAGTCTCTCAGCTTTAACACAGCCATATTCTCACTCTGGCTCACACTTATCTCCTGCACTCCAAAGTCCCTTTTACTCACCCTGCAGATACGTAACAATTCTTCGAGTTGCAGAGGCTCACTCTTCTTTTCCTTTTCTCATCACATTTATATTCTCTTGTTCCTCATCAGTCCTCTTCATTCCTGTCTTTTTTTTCAGACTTATACGCAACCTTTGTTCTTTTACCCAACTCTGGACACAATCGTCATTCTTTTTCCAGGCTCAGAATGCAACCTTTGTCTTTTTGCAGGATAAGGACACAACCTCTGTCTGGCAATCTGCAGCTTTCCCTTTTCCATTCGAGCTGCACTTCTCTCACCGCTGTGGTGCAATTTCAGAGCAGCACAGAATGTTCAGCATTCTACAGCTTTCCTTTTCTCTGTCAAGCTGCTTCTTCAACATCTTTTCTCTCTCCAGCTTGTCCTTTCCTGATGGGGCAGGCACGCCCTGCCCTGGGGGACAAATTGCTGGCAAGTCCATCTCGCAACCCCATTCTCTCAGGGGGGGCAGGAGCCTCCCCTCCCTCTGTTCCCTCAGAACTGGCTGAAAGCCTTACTGTCCCACCTTTATTGAGAGCCCTTTCCTTACTCCTCATTGGCTGAAGCCACTGTCCTTAGGCAAACATTAATATGTATGAGGCTCCTTCGACGCCTCGTTGGTGCAGAAAAGGCACCTAAACTTTCCCTGGTCTTTTCCCCAAAAGTCCTTTCATTCAGTCCCAAAGTCCCTGGCAAGAATCCTGGCCCATGGGTTGGCTGGTTGGTGTCACATGGCTGCACAACATGGTGGCCATTGTAAACAGTGTCACACAGTTTATACAGAGTCCACAGTTTTAGTTATCACTGGAGCCAAACCCTTTGCTTTCAAACAATTATTTCCCCACACAGCTGTAGCCACCCCTATGCCCTGTAAAGCAACTACATTCCTTAACATATTAGTCAAACTCTTTTCCAGTCACTGCTGCACACACACATAACCCACTTTATTCTCTGGCTGCAGTCCATGAAGACCCTTTTGCTTAATTACACCCCCACAGACTGACCACCTCTCCATTTCCCTTGCAGCAGCATGAAAAAAATTAATTACCATAGTAATCTTGTTTCTTCCCAGTGATGCTGAGATATTCATAACTTTATGCAGCAAGCCTGAGTGGTTGGACTGCCCAGAGAGATGGAACACATGCAAATGATGGAACACTTTGCACGAGAGCATCTTTCAAACACTACTTCTACCAACTGCTTGTGTTCTAACCCCTTCAGATTTGTATGGAGCCTGGAAAGTCAGGCTTTAGGTAACAAGTATAATAATTTTAATTATTAAAATTGAGGTTACCCAGAAATTAACATTTGGATTATAATCAACCTCCAAATGAAGGAACAATATAAATTAGCAAAGAGTTTAAACAAAATATCAGAGAAAACTCTAAAAGAGAAAACACAATGAACTCTACTTAAAACTGTTACCAGGTGCAGAGAACATGCACTGTAAGGCATAATGTGATTTGGTGGCACCAGCATGCAGAGTGCAGAGGCTGAAGTTCTGGAAGGGGAGGAAGGGAGGGAAGTTATAAATATGTGAGCATCACTGGGAAGAAACAAGATTACTATGGTAAGTAATTTTTTCTTCTAACCCCAGTAATGCTCAGTATATTCCTAACGTTATGCAGACTACCAAGCAGTGCCACAGGAGGTGGGCACAGAACCTACTTTGGAAACACACTTTGCAGGGCTGCTGTGCTAAACCTAGCATCACTTCTGGACAGAATATCCAGGTTGTAGTACTTTGTAGAGGTGTGTACTGTTTTCCAGGTAGCTGCTTTACAAATGTCCACTAATGGAACATCCCTGGCAGCTGCTAGGGTAGCAGTTGTTCCTCTCGTAGAGTGTGTCCTCAATCTGGTTGGAGGCTCCCTACCTGCTTCAGTGTAGCAGAATTGAATACACTGGACTATCCACCAAGAGATGGACCTTTTTGAGGCTGGGTTGCCTTTTCCTACATCCCCAAATGTTAGGAATAACTGCTTTTTATCCTGCCTATGGTCTTCAGTGGCTGTCATGTAATAGCTGAGAGCCCTTTTTACGTCCAGACAATGAAGTCTTCTTTCGCCAGAGCTGACATGGTCTGTCAAAAAGACAGGAAGAGTGATGGATTGGTTCAGATGAAAATCTGAAACCACCTTGAGGAGAAACTTTCTATTCGTTCTGAGGACTACCTTATCTCTATGAAATTAGAATATAGTCCTGATCGATACAGAGAGACTGGAGCTCACTGATTCTTCCTGCAGAAGTCATTGCTACTAGAAAAATTATTTTCCATGTGACATATTTTAGATGAGCTTTAGCCATGAGCTCAAAGGGAGGGCCCATGAGTTTAGCTATACACACATTGAGGTCCCATGCTTGCACTGGTGCCTTGTGAGGGGGATGCAAGTGAATCAAGCCTTTAAAGAACTTTCTGAAAATGGGTTCTGATGCCATTACCTTTGCACCAGCAGAAAGATAAGCGGACACTGCTGCAAGATGAAATTTTAAAGAACTGGGTTGTAAGCCCTGAGAATGCAAAGAAGTACGATAGTCTAGGACTATTGGGACTCCAGCCTGAGCTGGCACTAAGTCTCTAGCTGAACACCAGAGGGAAAATCTTTTTCATTTGGAAGAATAGGTTTTCTTAGTGGAAGGTTTTCTGTAACCTTTTAATACATTTAACATGCTTCAGAGAGGTTTAAATTAGCATAGCTTAGTTCCTCAAGAGCCAGGCCTTGAGAATGAGGGACTTGAGATTTGGATACAATAATGTTCCCCGATTGGAAGTCAAGAGATTGTGCCTCCAAGGAAGGTGCATCAGTTTGGTGACAGACATGGAGAGCAGAAGAGGCTGCCTGGGCCAGTCTGGAGCTATCAAGATCAGAGAAGCTGAGTGGGATCTGAGCTTCATTAATACCCCGAAAACCAGAGGGAAAGGGGGGAAGGCATACATGTACCTCCCTGACCAATCTAGAGTCAGAGCATCCAGAGGAAGTCTGCAGCAGTATTGTGGCAGATGGTAGTTCTGGTGGGACATGAACAAGTACATCTCTGGAGTGCCCCACCTCTTTAAAATAACCTGTACCACCTGTCTGTTTAGGGTCCATTCATGATGGGCCTGGTTGATTCGACTCAAGGCATCTGCCAGAGTGTTGTCATTCCCTGGCAAGTGGATTGCCTGCAGGGATACTCCCAAGGAGTAAGCCAGAGTCCAGATTTTCATGGTTTCTGTGCAGAGCAGGCCTGACCTGGTGCATCCCTGTTTGTTTATGTAATACATTGTGGTGGTATTGTCTGTCCTGACCTTGCCCTGTACTAGAAAAGAGAAAGCTTTTAGAACTAGCAACAGTGCTCTGAGTTCCAACAAGTGTATGTGCTGAAGGGACTCTGCAGCTGACTAGGTGCCCTGGGTTGTGTGATCCCCTAAATGAGTGCCCCAGCCCAGGAGGGATGCATCTGTTGTGAGAACAACTGAGAGGTACTCTTCTGCATTGGAATCCCTTGTCTTAAGTTAGATTCCTTTTTCCACCACAGGAGGGCCTGTAACAAGGACCTTGTTACAGGAATGAGCTTTGAAAAAGGGTCTTTCTTTTGACTCCAGTGAGTCCTGAGATGAAACTGGATATCTCTCATATGACACCTGGAGCCTTGCACTGTGCCTTGGAGGCAGCCATGTGGCCCAGGAACTGTCTTGCAGTTTTTGGTTTGTGTAATCTGAAAGAATTTGCTATTCATTGAAGACTTTTTTATCTTGTAGAGAGGCAGGAAGGCTCTGCCCTGTAGAGTGTTGATTTCTGCCCCTATGAACTGCAATATTTGTGCAGGTATGAGGATCATCTTCTTGTTGATAATGAAACCCAGAGGCTCCAGAAGGTCTTGGGTGACTTCAGGGAAAGCTTGACTTGATCTGGTGATTTCCCTATCACCAGCTAGTCGTCCAGATACGGAAAACAGTTACTCCCTGCTTTCAAAGATGTGTCACTACAGCTGCTAGGCACTTTGTGAATACCCTTGGGCCCAAAGAAATGCCAAAAGGCAGGGTTTAAAACTGGTAATGGCCTGATGGGAGTCTGATTCTTAGGTATTTTCTGAAAGATTCCTTTATGGGGATGTGGAAATAGGCATCTTTTAAGTCCAGTGATGCCAGACAGTCCCCTTTCTGGATTGTTGGCAATATCCAGGCCAGAGTTACCATTCTGAGCTTTGGTTTTTTTTTCAGGTGCTTGTTTAAAGCTCTGAGATCCAATATCAGTCGCCACTCCTCATTTTTCTTCGTTGTTAGGAAGTATCTGGAGTAAAAACCCTTTCCTCTCAGGGTGGTAGGAACTGGTTCTACTGCTCTGAGCTGTAGCAGGTTTCAAACCTCTGCCTCTAGCAGTGTTTTTTCTGCTAGGGAAGGCAACCTGAAAACACTATTCTTTTGAGGAGGAAAGGTTTTCAAATCCAGAGACAGACCTTGACCCACCACCTCCAGGACCCACTTTTCTGTGGTGATGTTTAACCAAGCCTGGAGGAAGTGGGACAGTCTGCCTCTGACAAGGAGGTTCTGCTTGGATTGGGGCTGAGGTTGGGCCTGAGACCCTTGCCTGGAGCCCCTTCTACCCCTACCTCTGGAGTATCAATGTTGTGGATACTGCTGGTATTGGGGCAAAGCTACTGGCTGGAAGAAGGGCCTGGTATTAAAAGACCTGCCCCTGCCCCCCCTCCATAGGGCCTGGTGGATGAAGAAGCTCTCTCTTTGGCAGAGTTGCCTCTGTAAGTGGCCTTTTACTCATCCAACTTCTTCATGTAGGCAACAGTGGACTCCCCAAAAAGAGAATTTCCCTCCAGGGGAAAATCCAATGCCTTGGACTGGGTATCCTGAGTGATGTTTGTGGCCCTGAGCCAGGCAAACCTCCTCAGTGCCACTGTGTTTCCCATCCATCTGGCTGCAGTGTCATTGGTGTCAGCAGACATTTGGAATTGGTACTTAGCCGCCTCTAGCCCAAACCTGGCGGTTTCAGCAAGGTCATCTGACAAGAGTGAGAGGGCTTTTTGGGACATAGCCAACCCAGACTGCCACAGTGACTTCTAGTACTGGGCAGCATAAGCCTGGAAGTTAGCCTGTTGAATGGCCAAGGAGGCCAATAAATAGCCTTTCTTGACCATACTATTTTTCTGAAGTCCTTGTCTGGAGGGTGTGAAGACAGAGGAACCCTGGCTTTATTACAAGCTGCTTGCTGTATTACTCCCCGGTGACCTGGATGGGAAAAAAGGAATTCAGCTCCTTTCCTATCCAACTGGCATTTCTTAGCCATTCTCCTGTCGAGGGAAGAAATGGAATTTGGTGTTTGCAAGAGCTTCAAAGCATTTTTCTTGAAGAACTTATACACTGGGAGGAGAAGGGTTTTTGTGGGTGTTAACCCCATCATCTCCATATATTCTGCCTCCTCCTCATCCTCAATCTGCTCAGTTGTGGAGATGTTTAGTGCATCTGCCATTCTCCTGACAAATGTAAAATGTGAGGAGAAATCCTCAGACACCCTTGGGGTAGAACCAAAGTCCTGGTCAGGGGACACTTCTGGTTCTATAGGCTCTTCCTCCTCACTAAAATCATCACCAACAACATTACTGCCAGCCTGGGGACCCTGAACAGGGGCAGGAGGCTGTTGAGGAGGAGGAATGACATTTTGCTGGGTCTGAATTATTTTAAATGCCTGGGCAGGCTCCTGTGCTGAAGGCATCGTCAGACCAGATGCAGAAGTCCCTGGTTTAGAGGGTGAGGGCTCTGCATGCTTTAGTTTCCTTGATTTTTTTGAAGGAACCGAGGAGTCAGCCTGTTCAGTTACCCTTTTTGTCCCCTTTTCTCCCGTCTTGGGGCAAGGGAAGTTATAATTGTGGGTTTAGCCACAGTAGATAAGGGTCTCGGCTGGTCAGAGCCTGAGGGACCCCTTGGAAACTTTTTCTTGAGTCTTTCAAGGTGTTTCTCAATGTTTTTTTTCTAGGAATGTCTTAAATACTTTGCATTCCTCTTTAAGATGTTCAAATCCCAGACAGACAACACACAGTGTGTTTGTCTGTCTTTGCAAATACTTCTCCACACTGTAAAGGATTCTTAAAGCCAGGCTCACCGGTCTTCTTTTTAGGTTTCTCTGACATATCTGACATAGCCCTCCTTCCCCCGACCTTGGCCATAAGGCCCAGGCCCTTACTCTAAAACTATCTCCTAACCCTTCTAGGGGCCCTGTCTTCCTGACTACAGCCTACATACCTCCCAAGAACCAATCCCAGGTGCTGGGCCCACTAATTGACTACCTTACCTCCCTACCCAACCCCTCTGACCAAATCCTGGTGGGCGACTTGAACATTAACTGGCTTTTCCCCTCATCCTCTTCCTCCCGTGAGGCTTTTGCTGCAATTGACCTAACCCAACTTGTCTCCCAGCCTACTAGAATCAACCCCAGAAGGGGCACTAGCAGCCTCTTGGACGTGGTCCTCACTAACAGGCCAAGCTGCGTCCATAACATCCAAATCCTCCCTGACTGCCTTAGTGACCACTCCCCTGTTCTCTTCAACTGGGTAACCTCTCAGCCCACACCCTCTGTCAAAACCACCTTTCAGAGGCGGTTTAGACCTGGGGGGCTGAAAGACCTAAAGCATTACCTTGCCCATACTGACTGGTCTCCACTGATAAACGCAACTAACATTGACTTGGCTCTGGCCTTCTTTGTAAACACCTTCAACTCTGCCTGTGACATCTTCGCTCCTATAACTGCTCGGAGGTCCAAAGTAAGACATGCCCCTTGGATCACCCCTGCCCTACTGCGGCTTTTTAAGCAGCGGGACAACCTGTGGCACCTTGCTGTCACAACTGGCCGACCAGCAGACAGGCAGTCCTATGCTGCAGCTCGCAACCAGTGCACCTGGGCTATCCACAAAGCAAAGGTGGAATACTACCAAGCCTCCCTTACCTCCTCTTGGGGGAACCCTAGGTCCTTCTGGGACAACATCAAGCAGCTGAATGGTCACTCCCGGTCACCCTCTCCCTCACTTCTTAATGTCAATGGTGCTGTCTCCACTGACCCTGCCCTCATTGCCACTCACCTCAATAACTCCTTTACCGACCTTAGCTCAGTGCTCCCTGGTAACTTCTTCAGTCCTCCACCCCCTAGTGCTGCGCCACCCATCGCACGCCCCTTGTTCCACCTGCATTGTGTCACCATGCAAGAAACCAGGCTATACCTGCTTAAAGCCTTGAAAGGTAACACCATTGGTAATGACTCCCTAGACCGCTGCCTCCTTCATCAGGTCCTGGATCAGGTCATCTCCCCTATCACATGCATATTTAACAAATCTCTCTGCCTCGGACAATTCCCTGCTGTCTGGAGGGTTGCCACGGTTACCCCTGTCCACAAAGGCGGTGACAGAACTCTGCCAGGTAATTACCGACCCATCTCAATCCCCCCCCCCCAGGCCTTGGAGAAAATTGTGGCCACTCAAATCTCTGACTACCTCTCTAAGTACAATGTTCTCTGCCCTGAACAGCATGGGTTCAGAGCTGGTCATAGTACCAATACAGCACTCCTGGAGTTCGCCAACTTTCTCCACGCCTCCTTGGACTCTGGCGCCCTGGCTGGTGTGGTATACATTGACCTGTCTAAAGCTTTTGATACCGTATCGCATCCACTCCTGTTATCCACCCTCGACCACATCGGCTTTGCCACTGGACCAGTCTCCTGGTGCGCCAGCTATCTCTCAGCCCGCTCCCAACGTGTGAAAGTTAGTGGAACTCTCTCCAGCACCTGCCCTATTCGCTCTGGAGTCCCCCAGGGGCTTTATTCTTGGACCCCTACTCTTCTCCCTCTTCCTCAACTCGCTACCCGGCAGTTGTGCGGGTAAGATCCTACTCTATGCTGATGATGCTGTTCACATTGCCTCTCATAGTAACCCCTCGTCACTTCAGAACTCTCTACAACTAGCTTTTGACTCTGCTGAGACCTGGTTCACTGAGCACCGACTCGTTATCAACCTAAAGAAAACAAAAACAATGCTCTTCTCCCACCCCCAAAATAAGTACAGCAAATTTCCCCCTCACTGTCCACTCCACCCTCAATATCCCCATAGAATCTGTGCAGTCCTATAAATATCTTGGAATAATCTTTGACCCTGCCCTTTCATTCCATGAACATATCTCCGCCCTGAACTCTGCCGCCAACTCGCAGCTGGGCATTCTCTACCGGCACAAGAAATGCCTCCCTCCGGATGCCCTCCGCCTGGCCATCACCTCTTCTGTCATATCTCTCATCGACTATGGCCTTCCAGTCTATGGATCAGCTGATCAGACAGCCCTCAGCAAGGTTCACCTTACACTAACAAAGGCCTGCAGACTTATCACCAGTGCACCCAGACTTACACACATGTCTGCTGTACACCTTTGGCAACCTTACTCAGTCTGGATGAACGCTCATGTATCGAGACTCAGCTCACCTTTAAAGCCCTTCATGGCCTATCCCCACTGGCCTATCCGACTAATCCACCAATTACGCCGACCCTGAACACTCAGCTCATCCAAAAACCCTAGTCATACCAAGAGCCAGGACTTCACAAGGACAAAGGGTGTTCCCCTACCGAGCACCCTCCTGGTATAACTCCCTCCCTGCCAATATCTCAGACTCCCCCACTTTAGCAAGCTTTAAACTCAGGCTCAGAAACCACCTGCTCATCTCACGCAAATGCAACTGCCACTAAAATAAAAAATTAAAAAAAAGTCCCCATTGACAATGCTCTCTGAGCTGCACCCTTCCCCTTTCTACTAACCCCCCTTTTTTTTCCCACCTTCCTTCCCTGGCCATTCTCTCCTACTTTCACCCTCCCAACCCTAATTCTTTGCATTCTTTGCTAATTTGCTATCATATGTATTGGAGCCTACTGTATCCCTGAATGGTAATTATCTTGTTTCTGTAATATCTGTTGTCTCTTGTGCTGCTGTCTGTTGTCCTCTTTGTGACGAGGTACCTTTGTAAATGAGCCCCTGGCTCAAAGGTTTTTAAACTGATGTTTAAATAAATAAAGAAATAAATAAATATTGATAAATAAAGGAGAAGAAGACCACCTCTAAATAAACAAGTTTTTTTGTTTTTGGTTGTGGTCGGTTCCGGAACCGAAAAGGAACTGAGGAACCGAATCGATGGAGAAGGAAAAAGAAGAAAAGAACCGGTTCAGTGGTTCAGTAACCGAAATTTATTGGTTACAAATAAAACTTAAAACAATGTTTTTTAACTACTGAAAAAAAAAGGTTCTTTAATCGGAGAACCCAGATTTTAACTGAAAACTAACCCGGTTTCCTCACGTTTATCCCGAACTGAGAGGAACCTGGAAAATAACAATTTTTAACTGTAAACAAAGTTAAAAACTAAAACAATTAGAGGAAGTATATGAAAACAAAATATACATATTTAGGTAGTTTGAAGTTTTCTTCACACCGGAGTAAGTGGAAGAACGAAACTCCAAGCGACCAGACTTTTCAGCCAGAGAGAAAAATTTGAAAAGGTTAGAACACAGGCAATTGGTAGAGGCAGTGTTTGAAAGATGCTCACATGCAAAGTGTTCCATCATTTGCATGTGTTCCATCTTTCCGGCAGTCCAACCACTCAGGCTTACTGCATAAAGTTAGGAATATACTGAGCATTACTGGGGTTAGAAATATTTATTTATTTAATTGATTTTCCTTTTCTCCTGTCATAGCGCCTGTTTCTAGTGCCCTAGGAGCTGGACAGAAACTCCTGGTACTTCAAAGGGACTCTGTCTCATGAATATGAATGAGGTGGTTCCCAAACACCCGAGCATGATAGGCGCTCACAAAATCTTCTGTTGCCACTTCCCAGCCACCTCTCTGGCTGCCCCAAGGTCACCGGTCCCTCTCTTATTGCCCAAGTGGGCTGGGACCACCAGAGAGGCACACTGAAAGGCCACTGAATGGTCAACTGAAAAATGTGCTTTCTGCACATGCGTGGAGCTCGTCGGTACCACAGTGTCATCTCTGAAGCCGGAGGCTCCCCGAACTTGTTCCTCCAGCACCACTCTCTCTCTGAAACCATGCAGGGGCTGGCAGGAGAGGACCAGGAACACAGGGTGAAAAGCCAGGAATTCCCAAAAAACGATGGGGGTGGAATCAAAACCCTAAGGAAACAAGCCTTTTTGGGCTCATAGGTAAGCCCCTGGCAGGGAGGTTACACTCCCCCTCCCTTAAATGCTTGGCATCTGCACCAAGCCATGGACTTAACTTCAAACCATCCCTGTAACCCAGTCACATTAACAGAAATGTCAAAACCCATGACATCCTACTCTATATGTAGGGTTACCTAATCTATTCATCAACAGCCTCCCATTTCTCATTTTCAACAATAATCATCTATTCCCATCAGTTTACACCTTACCCAATCATCTCAGAGCTTTTGATGTTATTAACCCTCCCCAGGGACCCTTGGCACCTTTATTTTCAAAGTGGCTCAACTTTTGGTGTAATTTCCACCTCTGACCACTAGGGGGTGCACACCCCAAACATTTTCATTAACCAGCAATGAAATCAGTCCAAGAAAGCTTTTGGTACCAAAATCACTTTTCCAGTATGTTTCATAACCATTTTACCATTTCACTTCACTTGCCAGGGTCCCACATTAGTGAGCTGGGAGGAGGTCAGTGCTGGGAGTGACTGGCACAGGAGATCCCAGTGGTGCCTTCCTTGTGTAGCCCCTCTCCAGCACCATCCTGGAGAGGGCCACTGCCCCAGCTTGCCGGCCATTACAAGCCCCAGGGGCCTGGGTTACCAAAAGTTTACCTAAGGGGGTCCTTGCCCAAAAAGATAAAATAAAGTGGCAGTGCCTCCACCCAGAGTACATATTTAGTGGATCTCATTACCGCAGTACAACCCCATGGGATGTTGTACCAACCCACCTCCCCAACAGTTACGCCAGGCATGGACTTACCAAGTTGAAACCTCCCAACATTCAGTCAAAACATTTACCCTTTCATTTCATGCAATAAACAAGCTCACTAAAATTAGGCTTTTCTGCTGCAAAACAATAACTCCATTGTATATTTACAGGGGGCAGGGTTTTAGAGAAGGGGAAAGTGGAACAGAGTTCAAGTAAGCATTTTCCTTTTGATTCAAAGCCATGTTTCTATCAATGCAGCCATCTGATCTGTCTAACTAGCTAACTGCTGCAGGAGTGCCCAAACCCAGACCCACAGGTCCTAGTCCCTTCAACCCCAAAGTCTTATCACTGGATATCCAGATTTAAGTTGCAGGCCTGAGGTGCAGCTGGTAGCTGGCGTTGGCATGCTTTCTTGAATTAAACAACTTTATACATTCCTCTCTTTTGGTTGGAGCTAAACCTTTACCTTTATTCCTTAGCTGTACCTCCTGCCCTAGTGGGCAAACATATTTACAGTCCTCAGGTGCAGGGCAATTCCTGCAATTTACTCACGGTTCTGCAGAATCAGTCCTTGGCTGGCACAGTTCACTGAAGTCCTGGGGATGGATGGATCACAGGCAGAACCGGGCACAATGCTTAAAACGGGGCACAGAGGCTGCAGCTTGCTCTCTCTCTCTTGCTAGCAGATCTTGCAGCTTGTCTCCTTCAGCCCATTACAGGCCCCGTTGCAGGGCATGTGCACAAGGCCTGCCAACTACAGAGAACCCAGACTGGGGAGTGGCCCCACAGCCCAGCTGCCTCTGATCAGAGAGCCCTAGCGCTCGGGTGCAAGACCCGTGACCTCCTGCAGCGGCACACCCCACTTGATGGGGGTTAGCAAGTTTCCCACCTGGCCCCGGGTGTCAGCAGAAACAATTCAGCACATTCTCTTCTGCTTCCTCATTCTGTGTCTCTCTCTTTCCTGCCATGGTGTGTAGCCACATCAATCTGTTTCACTCTTTTCCTTGCTGTATCTCAGGAGCAGACAACAGGCACTCAACCCTGAGAAGCACCTGTCCATCCTTCTGCTTTCACGGTCTCTCAACTTTAACACAGCCACATTCTCGCTCTGACTCACACTTATCACCTGCACTCCAAAGTCCCTTTTACTCACCCTGCAGGTACATACCAATTCTCAGAGTTCAAGAGGCTCACTCTTCTCTTCTTTTCCTTTTCTCATCACATTTATATTCTCTTGTTCCTCATCATTCCTCTGCATTCCCATCATTTTCCAGGCTTAGCCACAACCTTTGACCTTTTACCCAGCTTAGGACACAACCACTGTTCTTTTTTCCAGGCTCAGAATACAACCTTTGTCTTTTTGCAGGATTAAGAATAACCTCTTTCTGGCAATCTGCAGCTTTCCCTTTTCCATTCGAGCTGCACCTCTCTCACTGCTGTGGTGCAATTTCAGAGCAACACAGAATGTTCAGTACCCTGCAACTTTCCTTTTCTCTCTCTGCCAAGCTGCTTCTTCAACATCTTTTCTCTCTCCAGCTTTTCCTTTCCTTTCCTGATGGGGCAGGCACTTCCTGCCCTGGGGGACAAATTGCTGGCAGCCCCCAGGCAGGCCCATCTCGTAGCCCCATTCTCTCCTGGAGGAGCTCCCCCCCCCGAGCTGACTCAAAGCCCAACTGTCCCAGGGTTATACAGAGCCCTTTCCTAGCTCCCCACTGGCTGTATCCACTGTCCTTAGACAAAAATTAATATGTATGAGGCTCCCTCAATGCCTCATTGGTGCAGAAAAGGCACCTAAACATTCCCCAGTTTTTTCCCCCAAAAGTCCTTTCAATCAGTCCCAGAGTCCCTGGCAAGAATCCTGGCTCAGGGGTTGGCTAGCTGGTGTCACATGGCTGCCCAACATGGTAGCCGTTGTAAACAGTGTCACAAAGTTTATACAGAGTACCAGGTTTTAGTTATCACTGCAGCCAAAGCCTTTGCTTTCAAACAATTATTTCCCCACACAGCTGTAGCCACCCCTGTTCCCTATAAAGTGACTGCATTCCTTAACATATTAGTCAAACCCTATTCCAGTTGCTGCTGCCATTTCCTAGTGTCCCTAGGCAGCATACACACACATAGCCCTACTTTATTCTCTGGCTACAGTCCGTGAAGACTCTTTTGCTTAATTAAACCCCCATGATCTGACAGCTTCTCCATTTCCCTTGCAGCAACATATCTATTTATTTCATTCATTTTCCTTTTCCCCTGCCCTAGCACCTATTTCTAGTGTCCCTAGGTGCTGGACACAAACTCCTGGTACTTCAAAGGGAAGCCGCCCCCTGAATATTAATGAGGTGGCTCCTGAATACCCGAGTGTGATTGACACTCACAAAATTTCTGTTGCCGCTTCCCAGCCTCTTTCTGGCTGCCTCAAGGTCTCCAGTCCCTCTCTTATTGCCCAACGGGACCAGGACCACCAGAGAGGCACGCTGAAAGGCCGCCATATGGCCAATTGAAAAATGTACTTTTTGCACATGAGCGCAGCTCGCCGGCACTGCAGTGCCATCTCTGAAGCCAGTGGCTCCAGGAACTTGCTCCTCCAGCCCTTCTCTCTCTCTCTGAAACCATGTGGGGGCTGGCAGGAGAGGACCAGAAACACAGGGGGAAAAGCCAGGAATCCCCCAAAAGATGGGTGTGGAACCAAAACCCCAGGGAAAGAAGCCTTTTTCGAGGGCTCACAGGTAAGCCCCTGAGAGAGGGGTTACACATATGCTCAAAGGCTACAATTTATTTAGAGCAGATAGAGAGTCTAGAGGCGGGGGTGTGGTTATCTACGCCAAATCTAAGTACTTGGTCACCAATATTAGTTGCAAATCTCTAGCCAAGGAATTTGAGTTAGTTTCACTGAGCCTTCATCTCCCCTCCTCGGAATGTATCACTATCCTAGGTGGCTATAGACCCCCGTCTGGTGGTGATGAAGTTCTTAATCTTTTGAAATCCATGTTCGTAGATGCAAAAACTGAAACAATATTTCTAGGAGATCTAAATATGGACTGGCTGTCACCTAAATCACACGGCCTCAAATCACTTTGTGACGAGCTAGGTCTTGGGCAATTAGTCAGTGAACCTACTAGGAACAACACTCTAAACACTGCCAACAGTTCCATTCTAGATGTAGTACTAACCACCCATCCACACAAAATATCTCATTTGGCAGTGTTTCTAGCGACATGAGCGATCATGGAATTGTTGCTTGCATAAGATCTCAAATTAAGGCCGTCCATAACCCATCTTTATAACAAAAAGATCCTTTCGCAAATTCAGTGCAGTAAACTTCCTATCTGACCTGAGCATGATCAGATGGCAAGATCTTTACCTAGCCAAAGACGTCAACAAGGCAGCTTGCATCCTTAATGACAAACTCACTACAATAATAAATAAGCATGCCCCTTTCACCAAAGTAAGGGTACAGAACAATTCCAACCCCTGGTTCACCTCTGATCTCAAGGCAGCCCTTATAGCTCGAGATAAGCTCTGGACTAAAGCTAGACATTCCAAAGAATCTTCGGATTGGCAGGCCTTTAGAACAGCCAGGAATAACTGTGTGAAAAAACTTCGCTCTGCTAAAGCTAACTATTATATTTCTACTCTCGAACAAGCTAAAGGTAACCCTCATAAAATATGGAAGACTATCAAAGCTATAGAAGGATGGCCCATGGCCCCTCTGTCCCAACAAAGATAGTTGCAAGTGGCAAGATTGTGGAAAACAAGTCCTAATCCTGGAGGAACTTAACTCCCACTTTGCCACAGCTGGATTAACTTTGACTCATCACCTTATGCTGGTGCTGCGGTGAGCCAGCATACCCCTCCGCCACATCTAGTTCAGCACCCAGCCCCTTCCAACTGCACGCGAGATAACTTATAAAGTAGAAGATTCTCTTCTTAACTTAGACACCAAAAAAGCACAGGGGCGATGGCTTGGAACCGTTTTTCTAAGGTCAGGCTAGCCCATCTCACTGCCCCAATTCTCCACATCTTCAATCTTTCCATTACATCTGCTACTGTGCCATCCTGCGGAAATCAGCACATATCCTCCCTCTATTTAAATCTGGTGACCCATGTGATGTAAACAACTATAGGCCTATCTCCATATTGCCTATCCTTTCTAAAGTTCTCGAAAAACTGATCCATATTCAGTTAAAATCTCACTTGAAACCTTCTCTCTCATTAACCCAGCTCAATCTGGCTTCCGGGCTAATCATAGCACAATCACTGCACTAGCAAAGTAACCAATGATTGGATCTCTGCTATAGATGCTAAGAAGGTAACTGGCCAGTCTTTTGGACCTCAGCAAAGCTTTTGATACTGTTGATCACAAACTATTAGTCAATTGCCTTGCAAAGTTGGGTGCCAAATACCATACCACCCAGTGGTTCTCTAGCTGCCTAACTGGAAGATTCCAAAAAGTAAAGGCAGAAGGCTTTTTTTCTGCTGCCTTGCCAGTTGCAAGAGGAGTCCCCCAAGGATCCATCTTAGGCCCTATCTTGTTTTCTTTGTACGTTAATGACTTAGATGCTAACATATCTACGTCCAATCTGCACTTTTTTGCAGATGATACTGTGTTGCATACTTCTGGCTCATCGTTATCTGAAGTCAAGGGAGTGCTTCAAGCAGACTTTGCACAACTTGAGCATAATCTAATAAAGGCAAAGCTTCTGCTCAATGCTAAGAAGACTAAAGCGATGATATTCTCCCACAGTGCTGTCTCAGGCCCCCCCAATACCCTTGCCCAAGACTTCATTGTCACCACGCTAAATGAGCCTCTGGAAGTTGTAACCAAATTTAAATATCTAGGTATCTGGATCGACAGTAAATTATCTTTCAGTGACCACGTCGAAGATGTCTCTAGAAGGTTAAAAGCAAGGTTAGGTTTCTTCTACAGAACTAGGCCCCTTTTCCCCCTTGAAACTCGAAACAAGCTTGTACAGGCCACTTTTCTCCCCCTACTCGACTATGGCGATGTAATCTATTCCTCCACCACTCTTGCAAATCTAAGTAAACTGGACATCCTTTATCACCGTGCATTACGGTTCATTACCAGCTCCCCTTACCGTTCGCACCACTGTGACTTATATTCAGCTGTTGGTTGGACATCCCTTACTACTAGATGCCTGCTCCATGCTGGGCTATGGACTCTTAAACTGCTCCTGCAGAAATTGCCAAGCTATCTCTCTTCCCTTATTAGTATCTCACATAGTGCATACTCGTTAAGAAAATCTGACTTTATTATGCTTGACATACCAAGGACGGACTTCCTTTAGTAAGCGTGCTGTGCATATGCCCTTCTCTCCATTTGGAACCAATTACAAACCGTACTGAAACTAACTAGCACAGTTTCAATAAACTTCTACAAATCGCTAAGTTCAGCCAAAATAAAAGACACCTGTAACTGTCATTAAGTCTCTTCCTTCCCCATGTGTGCCATATTTATCCACTGGTAAGGTATAATTGATTTGTCATATTAACTGCTTTCCCTTCCCCTTCTACTCCTGGCTTTATCTTTGCTTACACTCTACTGCTACTCTATCAAATCACTCCTCCCCCCCCCCTTATCAGTTGTAGATTGTTGTTTGTTCTAGCTGCCAAAATGCTGTATATGTATTGCACACACCAGTCATCATGTTTCATTTATCAGTATGCAACCTGTAAGTCGCTTCCCTGTCTCATATCAATGTTTACCACCTGCGGTCACCCTATGTGGTACCCTTGTATGTATATCCAGCCTGTATCATGTAACGTGCATTTCATGTATATACTGTTATTACCTATCTGTGTTTGTACTTTTAAGTGTTTATGTCACAGGACCTCCTTGTGAATGAGCTTGCGCAATGGAGTTTTCCTGCAATAAACTTGAACTTGAACTTGAAAGGGAGGTTTAATGAGCTTGGCTATGCACAGATTAAGGTCCCAAGGGGGCACAGGCTGTCAGAAAGGTGGATACACGTGGAGGAGATCCTTGAAGAATTTCTTGAAAATGGGGTGATGTCACAGAGTGACTCTGTGATAGATTAGGGGCCCTGGAACTTTTGGGCTTGGTGCTTTACTTAAAGCCTTTCGATACAATAACTATGTAAAATCAGAAATTAAATAAATGTAAGCTTTAAAAGTTGAGGCTAAGTTAAAAGATAGTGTAGTGGGGACTAGCAAGGTAGAAAAAAAAATAAAGCAAAGGGGAGGACAGAAGTAAGAGTGAGTCATTTAGTAACACCCCTAACCCCAAATTCAGTTAAAGAGAGAAGGAGAACTGAATCCCTTGTGTAAAGGTAGTTGGGATTCTTTACATGGTAATTGAGTTAATTTGGAGCTTAAATGAGCAGCACCAGCAATCTGTTTCTACTTGGGTTGAAAGAACACTTTTAGTCCTTCTTTTTAGAGGTGATAGGTAGCACACCAGAATACAGGCGCTGCTTGACTAAGAGGAAGAATGGATTTCAAGTGAGGGGAAATAAAATAAAGTCATTTAAGTCACTATTCTGTTTAAGTTTCAGTCTTTAAGGGACGGTATTATTTGGAAGTCATTCCTTCTCCAGTGGTTGTAAATATTAACAGTAGCAAAACTATTGAAATGCAACATGTGTTTATTGCACATTTAACTTCCCCTGGCAGAAGGTCAGTGTAATGTTAATTCACACACATGTCCTCTCCTGTCTTTTGATAAAATAAAGACTAGGGACAGGGTACTTGTAGTGGGCTGTAAAACCATTTGTAAAAGACTGGTTAGTTTAAATTACTTCCTGTTCAAAGCTCCCTGTTTGAAACAACCAGTTAAGGCACATGTTGGTAACAGCCAGGCAGTACGCAGGTTATGAAACTATATGGGGGATTGCACACCTCAGAGAATAACTATATAAATTGTGTGGTACAGTTCTCACTTACAGAAAGGGCACCTGTCCGTGTGTCTTTGGCTTTTCAGCTTCTGCTTCTGACGTTCCTTACACCACTCCCTTCCAGGACAGCTATAGTGCTGACTAGCCCTTTGTACCTTTGTTTTTATGCTGTCTCTTGTTGGGGGCGGTGCCTGATGGTCAGAGCTGTTTGTAAAAGAGCCAGGAATTGAAATAAAATAGCTGAATATGTGTATAAATGTATGTGAATTATAAACTGTTTAGTTAGATAGTTAAAACAAAATAATTATGTTTAAATAAGATATTTTACTTTAGCATTAATAATGTGGGTGGAGTTAGGGAGACCACATTATCATTTCCCTGTATAAAAGGACTGTCATTTGAGATTGTTAGTTTAGATTGTGCTCCTGGGTCTGGAGGTGAACTCCAGGGAGCTCTGTGGATTGTTCCAGCAGGTATTAGGAGCAGTGATGAAAGTGAACAGGAACCCACAGGAACAGAATTCCTGCACCTTTTTTGTAGCAGGAACGGAGTTCCTGTACTTCTTCCCACTGATATTGGAACTGAAATTCTTAAAACAGCAATATAATGGTCATTTCTAGGCTTGTGATTTGAAATCAGGGGTTTCCATGACAAAATTTGATTTGTACAATAATGTAATTGTCCTAGATAAATTTAATCTATTAGTACCATACACATAAATGTGTCTGTATTGAAGATTATCCTTCAGATAGAGGATTTTCATTCTGCGTTTCATATTTTCTAATGTTTGAGTTCCTGTACTTCTTGTCTACCACTTTCACCACTGGTTAGGAGAAGAACAACTTTCAAGCCATGTAAAAGTCATGGGATGAAGTTCATTTGCCATTCTGATTATTTTATTTTGTTGTCGTACAAGTCCGCTGATGTTATATTTGTCCTGCTATGAAGACATTTTGAGATGGAACTGAATAAATTTCCTTCATTTACAACTGTAACTGTGTCACGCTACCAAATAGTCCACAAAGAGACCTGCGCCTGCTCACAGATGAGAAGCCACAGTTTTTTCCTGACCTGCTGAGATGTAAGCAGAGATTGCTGCTACATGCACCTTAAGGGTGGAGGTCTTAAGGCCTAGTACCTGAAGATGGACAAGGTAATCCAGTAAGGCTGACAGCCCCACTTCCGATGGACTGATCTGCCTAGGTTCATACCTTATGGTAAACCTCTTCCATTTAGAGGCATAGGTCTTCCTGGTGGCAGGATTCCTGTAGACACTAAGTACCCTTAGCATCTCCTCAGAGAGCTGGAGATCAGAAAACTCTAGCTGCTCAAGAACCAAGCCTTGACACGGAGGGACCTGAGGTTTGGGTACATTACTCTGCCCTGAGACATGGTCAACAGGTTGTGTCTCTGGGGAAGGAGAATGGGCTGGGGTTTGGACAGTGCTAGCAGCTGGGGATACCAAGGCTGCCTGGCCCAATCTGGTGCCACCAGAATTATGGATACAGGCTAGCTCCTTAGCTTCAGCAAGACCCTGAGCAGTAAGGGGAAAGGAGAAAATGCATGAAGAATCCTCCCTGTCCAATCCAGTGCTAGCATGTCCAGAGGGATAGGACCCACTGCTGGAAGCCTGCAACAAAATAGACAGAGCTGGTGATTCTGCTCCAAGGTAAACAGATCCATTTTTGGGATGCCCCACCTTCTGCAGACTGACTCTGGTACCTGCTTGTTTAGGGCCCACTCATGGTGCCCTTGACTGTTCCTGTTTAGGGTGTCTGCAAGAGTATTGTCCTTCCCTGGCAGGTGGATTGTGGACAGCTGCATGTCCAGGGAGTAGGCCAGAGACCAGATCTTTATTGCCTCTGTGCAGAGTTTTGATGATCTGGTTCCTCCTTGCTTGTTGATATAGTACATGGTGGTTGTATTGTCTGTTTGAACTTGAATTGGCTGACCCCCTCAGCTGAGGAGCGAAGGCTTGTAGGGCCAAGAGCATTGCCCTGAACTCTAGGAGGTTTATATGCAGTTGTGACTCTCCTGGGGGGACCATACCTCACTGAGTTTCTGGTCATCCAGATGTGCATCCCAGCCTAGGAGGGAGGCATCTGTTAAAACTACAGTTGGTGCCTACTGCTGGAATGGGACTCCCTACAGCAGGTTCTCCCCTTCTTTCCACCATTCCAGTGCTTGTAGCAGGGTTCTTGTGACTGGCACTAGGTTGGAGAGTGGGTCCCTTCTTTGGCACCAATAAAACCTGAGGTGATACTGTATGTTTCGCATTTGAAACCTTGCACCTGGTACCATGGCTGTGGTGGAGGCCATGTGCCCTAGCAACCTTAGGAAGTGCCTTGCTGACCTGGGCTGTCCCAGGCAGAATGATCCTGCCAGACTTTGCAGGTTTTCCATCATGTCCTGTGGGAAATGGGCTTTTCCCTGCAGAGTATCCAACTCTGCCCCTATGAACTCCAGGGATTGTGCTGGTCACAAGTGGGACTTTTGGTGGTTCAAAAGAAAGCCCAGGGACTCCAGGGTGTCCTGGGTGAGCTTTAGGTGGTCCCTGACTGCTGGGAAGACTTCCTCACAATCAGTCAGTCATCCAGGTAGGGGAAAACTGAGACCTCTACCTCATTAGATGGGCTCAGACCACAGCCAGGCACTTTGTGAACACCCTTGGAGTGGAGGAGAGCCTGAAGGGAAGCGCTGAAAACTGGTAGTGGCCTGAAGGTAACCTGAACCTCAGGTATTTCCTGTGGTTGGCCTTGATTGGGATGTGAAAGTATGCATCTTTCAGGTCCAGATATGCCAGCCAGTCGCCCTGCTGGGGGAAGGGGATCACTACTGACAGAGTGACCATTCTGAACTTGGGCTTTGCCAAGTGCTTATTGAGATATCTGAGATCCAGAATGGGTCACCATTCTCCATTCTTCTTTTGTGTGTAAAAGTACCTTGAGTACCGGCCTTTCCCTCAGAGAGTGAGGGACTGCTTCTACTGCATCTGCTTACAGCAACTTTTTGGCCTCTAACTCCAACAGAAATTTTTCTGTTGAGATTGAAGGCACAAAGCGCCTATGTGGCTGCAGTTTTGGGAAGGTCTTGAACTGTACAGAGAGGCCCTGGCTCGCTACCTCCAAAAATCACTTGTTTATGGTAATGTATTGCCACGATATGAAGTAGTGAGCCAACTTCCCTCCTACTGAGACTAGGCTGGCGACCTGGGGAGAGAAGTCAGGGAATCTGCTTGGGCTGGGACCTGGCTGCTGTAGCAGGCTCAGCCCTCTTGGCACCTCGACTGCTCCGCCCCTGAGATAGCCTCTTGCCTGAGTGTAGTCCATGAGCTTGGTCAACTGGTAGTAGGCTCTAGGGTAGTAGCCCCTACCTTTGCCTCCCCTTCCCAGAGACCTGTAGGAAGTGGAGGGTTTCTCTTTTGTTGAATTGCTCTTAAAGGTAGTTTTGTATTTGTCCACGTTCTTCTTGTACGCCTCGGTCTTATCCCCAAATAGAGAACTGTTTTTGCAGGAGAAGTCCATAGCCTTGGTCTGAGTGTCCTGGGTAAGGTTAGTAGCCCGGAGCCAGGCAAACCTTCTTAAGGAGACAGCCGGGGCCATGACCCTGGAAGCAGCATCATTGACATTCACTGCCATGTGAAATAGGTACTTTGTAGCATCCAGTGCTGTCTTGACAGTGTCTGCTATGTCTTGCCCTACTTCAGTGGGGATGCTGTCACACATGGCTAGGACCAAAGTCCAAAGGGCCTTTTTGTACTGACTGGTGTAAGCCATGTAAGTAGCCTGCCTCAAAAGGAGAAGGACTACTGTATACCCCTTTTTTCCCATGCCATCCAGTTTCCTGGAGTCCTTGTCTGGGGGGTGGGAAGATAAGGGCACCCTGGCTTCATCACAGGCTACAGCCTGAGCCACTCTCTCATGGCTAGGGTGTGAGTAGAGGTGCTCAGCATTGTTTCTGTCCAGCTGGTACTTCTTGTCAACCTTTTAATCCACCCCCGGGACAGAGGTGGGAGTCTGGAGTATTCTTAAGGTTGCCTTCCTTAGAGACTTATGGACAGGCAATAGAAGTTTCTTAGTGGGGGCTAGCCCCATCATTTTTAGGAAGTTGGGTTGGTTTCCTCCTTTTCTGCCACTGTTTCTGGGGTGGCCAGGTTGAGTGTGTCCACCATTTGCCTAACAAAGGCATAATGTGAGAAGAAATCCTCTGGGCCTCTGAGTGTGGAACCAAACTCCTTTTCTGGGGAGACTTCCGGTTCAATCGGTTCCCAGTCATTCTCCTCCTCTTAGTTTTCCTCTACTTCATAAAAATGTTCTGCCCTCTAGGACAGAGGAACCTGTACATGAGGTGGCACCTGAGGAACCAATGGTAACACCAAAGACCACACAGATTGCAGGGCCTGGAGAACCTTGGCTATGTCCTCCACAGAGGGCAAGCTTGATTTTTCCATTGAGCGCTCCCTTGGTTCTTCAGTAGGAGGTCCAGTGATGTGCTTTTCTTTATGTTTTGTTTAGTGGGAACCAGGTCCGAACCCTGCTTCATGGACCTCTTGTGTTTTTCAGAGTCATGTTTTTCAAGGACCTTGGGATCCAAGAATTCTTGGAGGCCCTATCCTTGGATTTTGTGTGAGAGGGCCCTTCCTCAGACATTTTAGGGGACGTGGAAGTTGATTGAGAGGCCATCCCTTCAAGTCTTTTGGCCCTCTTTTTAACTGCTTTTGAGCAAAACTTACTGCAGAGCTCACAGGTTGCAAAAATATGGCTAGGACCCAAACACTTTAAGCACAAGTCGTGGCTGTCTGCCCTGGCCAGGAGTTGAAAACACGTGGCACAATTTTTAAAACCTGTGGGTCCTGTTCTCTTTTTAGGCTGAACTGACATGCCAATTCATCAGGGAACCACATTTTTTGCCTAACTGAAGAAACTTACAAAAAATGCAGTCCAGTTCCTATAGGAATAACTAAAATAGCACAAAATCAGTTAGATTTAAACTTTAAAAAGAAAAAGCATCTTGGTTCCCCAGACATGGAACTGAGACAACAAAATTCACAAACAGTCACTAATTTGTCTAAGCTTTTAAAACTGTAACCACAGTAAACAAGCATTTGTCAATGCCGAACGTTCGCTTGCAGGTATTTGCAGTGGTGTTTGGCATGTATGGTGCTTTACCCTAATGCCCTGTGCGATTGCTGGTATTTGTACAATAAATTGTCAGCATGACCTTTTTGTTTCCCCCATTGTGCGCTACATAGGCGGAAACACGTTTTGGGCAGGATGGGAAAAATGACTGCTGTACTGCTCATAAGGAAGTGTGGTAAAATGGCAATGTTGAAAATCTGGGTGGAAATATTGAAAATTTGCAAACCTAGGAGGCGTGCATAGGAACTGTGCAATGCAGCTCGTAAAACAGTCATTGTTAGGAATTTTTCACCAAATTGTCAAAACTGGCATTTTAAAACCTCTGCTAATGAACAGTGTCACTGTGATTGTCTTACTAATGTGGCATACATTGATTTTGCACACCAACTCGCCATTTATGCTACATGGCAAATGAAACACGTTTTGGGCAGGATGTGAAAAATGACAGCTGTACTGCTCATAAGGAGGGTGTGATAAAATGGCAATGTTGAAAATGTGGAGTGAAAATATTGAAATAAGAACTACGAATGTGCATAGGAACTGCACAATGAACACTCGTAAAACAGTAATTTCTAGGAATTTTGTCACCAAATTTTCAACACAGCCATTTTAAGACCTCTGCTCATGATCAGTGTCACAGTGATTTTCTTAATGTGTCCCATACATTGATTTCACACACCGACTGCGCCATTGTGCGCTACATGGGCGGAAACACGTTTTGGGCAGGATGTGAAAAATGACAGCTGTACTGCTCATGAGGAGGTGTGCTAAAATGCCAATGTTGAAAATCTGGAGTGGAAATATTGAAAATTCACAAACCTATGAGCGTGCGTGGGAACTGTGCAACACGCTCGTAAAACAGTCATTTTTAGGAATTTTTTCACCAAATTTTCAACATAGCCATTTTAAGACCTCTGCTCATGAACAGTGTCACTGTGATTTTCTTAATGTGTCCCATACATTGATTTAGCACACCGACTGCTGGTGTCGCTACATGGGCAGAAACACATTTTGGGCAGGATGTGAAAATGACAGCTGTACTGCTCATGAGGAGGTGTGGTAAAATAGCAATGTTGAAAATCTGGAGTGCAAATATTGAAAATTTGCCAAGCGTACGGCGTCGCGGGAACTGCGCAACACACGCTCGTAAAACAGTCATTTTTAGGAATTTGTTCACCAAATTTTCAACATAGCCATTTTAAGACCTCTGCTCATGAACAGTGTCACTGTGATTTTCTTACTGTGTTCCAAACATTGATTTCGCACACCAACTTCGCCATTGTGCACTACATGGGCGGAAACACGTTTTGGGTGAGATGTGAAAAATGACAGCTGTTCAACTCATAAGAAGGTGTGATAAAATGGCAATGTTGAAAATCTGGAGTGAAAATATTGAAAATTGGCGAACTTACGAGCCTGCGTAGGAACTGCGCAATGCACGCTCATAAACCAGTCATTTTTTGGAATTTTTGCACCAAATTTTCAACATGGGGTTTTTGGGACCCCTTCTCATGAATGATGTCACTGTCATGGTGGTATTTGACAGAAGGGTGATTTCGCGCAGTGACTGCGCAATGCCTGTAACCACCTTCGGGCCTGAATATCGCCATGACAGTGACATCATTCATGAGAAGGGGTCCTGAAAACTCCCATGTTGGAAATTTGTGCAAGAATTCGCCAAAATGACTGAGATATGCAATAGTTGAAGCCCCCTATCAGCCCATTATACAGCTTACCGCATTTCCTCAGTTCGCGGTTGCCTTGAAGAGTGCAGACGGTTCCCGTCCACTGAAGATCGCCACGCCAGAGTCTGGAGGTAAGTATGGGGGTGGGTGTGGGGAGGCAGGTGCGCAGTGGGTGGGTGTGGGTTGTGGGGGCTGGGAGGCAACGCCGTGGGACCGTTTTTATTTTACAGGTGTCTTTTAAAAACGATGACGTGGGATGTTTGCCACACTGGGTGGGCCTCAGCGTGGCAGAAGATGGCTGGGGGGCCGAGGAGCCGACGGGGATTGGGGCACCCGTGAGGCAAACCACACGGGGGTGCTGAGGAGCAGACGGGGATTGGGCACCCCGTCGGCAAAACAAAGGAACATTTGCCACGCTGCGGTGGGCTCCCAGCATGGCAGCAGAATGGCTTGGGGCCGTGGAGCCGACGGGGATTGGGCACCCCATCGGCAACACGTTTGCCACACTGGGGTGGGCCTCAGCGTGGCACCAAAGCTTTGGGGGGCGGCGTGACTCGTATGGGGAGCGCGTGGACACGAGGGGGGATAGCGGTGTGTTTCGTATGGCAGCGGGCTTTCCTTTGAAGCAGAGGAACACCGCTGTCATATAGGCTCCTGCACCCATTGGTGCAGGACCTCCACGCCTGCTCAAGGGAGCAGTGCACTGGATGGGAGAGGCACACCTCCAAAGTGTGCTACTCTCCCAATACGTTCCTTGCGCATGCGCGCAAGCGAATGTAAAAAGACAGTAAGAAAAGAAATAACTGACAGAAAAAAACAACTTAAAAATGAAGTTTCTCCAGTTCCATGGAACTGAGATGGAACTGGAGAAACAGAAAATAAAACACTAACTAATAGTACTACAACTAAATAAAAAATAAAACACTCTAGAGGCAGAATTATGAGGAAGATAAACTGTTTCAGATGAAGAACACCAGGAAAAAATTAAAAATAATAAAGACAAATTTAAATCAACTTGTAAGTTCTAAGGATGGGAAAATAGATGAAGCAGCTATCTTTCTAATAAAAAATGTTCCAGGAGGACACTTTGGCTGTTAAGTCACGTATGAGCAACGACCCCTTGTCGTTGCGCTCCCTCAAGGGAGGCAGGTCCAGCGCTCTTAGTGCAGGGCTTGCAACTTCTTTAGACTTAGTATGTGTTATGGTGTTTGTATTACTTGTTGCTCTGTTTTTTCTCTATTCCTTCTCTCTTTCCTGTCTTTTCTTGCCTGGGGGAAGTGCCTTTTTGCACGATTAGGTGTTATGATTGTGCAATTGGATACAGGACATATAATTATGTTCGGAGTTTTCTTGGATATAAAACATGGCTGATTTGACAATCTGTTCACTTAATGTTGAAGGAATTAACAATGTTGTTAAACGTGCTAAGATATTAGCTGAATTTAAAAGGGAAAGGTGTGACATTGCCTGTTTACAGGAGACTAGGTTGACCCTGGGAGAGCATATGAAATTGCGCAGGGATTGGGTGAATACGGTATGCTCTGACAAGCACCCTCAATCTAAAAAGGGGGGGTGTAGCTATCCTATTTCATAGGGACCTTCCATTTCAGATTCAATCTGTAATTAAATCAGGTTCGGGACACCAACTGACAGTTTCCAGCATTTACAAAGGTAGGACAATTCATTTGCTAGGAATTTATGCCCCCACCCCACCCTCTGGAGTTTTTTCGCTCCCTTTTTAATTCAGTAGCCAGTTTACCTCCTGCGCAAGTTATTTTAATGGGGGACTGGAACTGTGTTGAGGATGCCAGTTTGGATAGAAACTCTACCAAAATCCCAGGTTCAAGGTCCTGCTCCCGGTTACTTCGTAACTTGCTTTTAGAAGCCGGACTAATCGACCCATGGAGGCAGTTTAATCCCTCAGTGAAAAATTTCACATTTTTTTCTCCGACTTCCCAATATGTATTCAAGATTGGACAGATTTTACACTCAAAGAAATGCTTTGCATTCATTCAGGGACATTTCTATCCTCCCGATCATGATCTCTGACCATGCTATGGTCAAAGCACAACTTCGCTGGGACTCAGGGAAGGGGGGCGGTCTTTGGAGATTTGATCCAGGGCTACTCAATGATAAACAGTACATAGAATCTACTAAAAAGGTTATTCAGTGTTACCTAAAAGAAAATACAGAGGCGCTTTCCAGGTCCAAGTATTTGTGGGATGCCTTAGAAGCAGTGGTGAGAGGGCACACGATAGCTTTTTCCTCCCATAAGCATAAGCAGCATCAGGCTCATATGCAGGAAGCTCTTGCATCTATTGTGGACCTGGAAGCATCACACAAATGTACGGGGTCTAAGCAAACACTCAAAAAGTTAAGGGAGGCCAGGGATTCCTACAATTCATTATTACACAGACGGATAGAGAATTCCCTTAGATAAGCTGGGCAACGTTACTATGAGAGGGGAGAGAGGGCAGGCAAACTGCTTACCCTAAGGCTCCGTAGGCAGGCAGCTGACAGGTATGTGGTTAAGGTCAGTTCAGACCCGCCTAATCTCCCTTATAAGACTCTTCCTGGTGAAATTGCACAAGAGTTTGAGGAATTCTTTAGACAACTATATACGAAGGAAGAAACACAAGAGCATGGCAAAAAAATTTCAAATTGTTTACAAGGTCTAGAGCTCCCTGCCTTGTCAGGTACTCAGAGGAACTCTTTGGAGGCTCTCTTCACTGAGGGAGAGGTGGGGGCAGCTATCAAGACTCTTGGCTGTGGTAAGGCTCCCGGCCCTGCTGGGTTCACTTTGGAATTTTACAAAGGGTTCCAGGATGTGCTAACCCGGCTGCTCACTAGAGTTTGCAATGTGGCGCAGGAGCCGGGGGCCTTGCTGAATACATGGGGGGCCCTTATCACAGTTTTGCCCAAACTGGGGAAAGATCACACTTCATGTGCTGGGTACCATCCTATTTCACTGCACAACCAGGATGCAAAAATCTTCGCCAAGATCATTAGCGAACATTTACAGAATGTGGTCCCTGCCTTAGTTCACCCGGACCAAACTGGGTTTATAGCCAGGAGGCACATCCTGGACAACATCAGATTGCTGTCAAATGTTATTTCCATGGCCCAGCTCCCTATTGATTCCCTACTTTCAGCAATACTATCTTTAGATGCTGAGAAAGCCTTTGATCGTCTAAATTGGCAATATTTGGATTTGGTCCTGGGGGCTTTGGGTTCGGAGAGAAATTTTGGGCTTGGATATCCAATTTATACTCTAAGCCTAGAGCAAAGGTCTGGGTGAATGGGATGATTTCCACTCAATTTGGGATTGAGCGAGGCACCAGACAGGGCTGCCCTCGTTTCCCTCTCTTGTTTTCCCTCAGTTTGGAACCCCTGGCAGCATATATTCGGCAAACGGATTTTTTCCAGGGTCTTCAGGTTAGGGGAGTGGAGGTCAAGATCTCATTATACGCGGATGACACCCTGTTATATATATCAGATCCAGTAAAGGCAGTTCCCAGGATTTTCAGTTTTCTCTCTGAATTAGGAGCTCTTTCCGGCTATAAGGTTAATCCGGATAAATCCGAGCTATTCCCTCTGGGGGTTTCTGGGATCAGCCCTTATTAAAGGTGCAGCAAATTAAGTGGTGTAAGTCAGGGTTCAGATATTTAGGGGTATGGATCCCTAGGGATTTCAAGGCCCTATACTCTACAAACCATTTAAGGGTACTTCAGGATATTAGGGAGGACTGCAACAGATGGAGCGAGCTCCCCCTTTCCATCTCAGGTAGGGGTGAATCCATCCTCATGAATATTCTCCCTTGCCTGTTGTTCATATTGGGTGCCATCCCTTTCAGACCCCCGAGGAATTTTTGGCAAGATCTGAACTCTACCCTCTCTAAATTTCTATGGTCTGGGAGGAGGCCCCGTGTGAGATGGAAGACTATGGTGGCCCCTAAAGATAGGGGGGGGCTTTGGGGTACCGGACGTCCAGAAGTATTTCTGGGCATCTCAGCTGCAACCTTTGGTGACTATGGCCCAGGAGTCCTCACCAAAATGGGTTCAGATTGAGGGGGCTGACTCTCCTCTGGGAAATATTTCAGACCTTATTTTCTTGGGCATTGTCAGGCTGTGCCAGCTTGACTTTAGGAATCCTTTCACTTGGGTGATCTCCCAGGTTTGGAGGGACATGAACTCAAAATTAGGCATTACCTTAAAGCTTAACCAACACACGACTATATTGAGCTGCTTAGATTTTGGCCCACTCAGGTGGGATATGGGTTTTCAGTGGTGGACAAGAACTGGGTTGGTTAATCTGGACCAGCTTTTCAATCAGAATCTAGTAAAACCATTCCAGCGGTTAAAGGCCAAATTCAATCTCTGACGCACAGATTTTTTCCGTTACCTCCAGTTAAGACATTATGTCCACCTAAATGAAAAGGAGCTTGAGTTGGGTACAGAACCTTTAAATAACCCAGTGCAATCTATCCTTTCCTCCCTGATTAGTTCTCTGAATCAAAAAAACTGATCTGTAGATTAGTACAGGGGATAAACTGTGCTGAGGGCGACTCTTTAAGGCTGGTTAAGGACAAGTGGCATGGAGACCTAGGTATGGTCCTGTCAGAATCTGACTGGACTTCCATATGGAAGGCTATTCAAAACACTGCTTCGTCCCTCTTTTGGTGAGAATTTCATTGGAAGCTAGCTGTTAGATTTTTTAGAGTCCCTGTGGTGACAAAACATTACGGGTGACATCACTCCGACTTCTGCTGGAGAAACTGTCAGTTGGTTGGTACATATTTCCATATATTCTGGGAATGCAAAGTTATACAGGAATACTGGAGGAAAATAAAAGATATTTTTGAAAGTATTTTCAAGCTTGTACTGCCAGAGTCCCCTCAGTACTGGTTATTGGGATTGTCTCCCCCTCTTCTGGCCTCCAGATCCTCCCGTCTCTTATTTGGAATCCTGGTGGCAGCAGCCCTCAAGGCTATTAATTTGTCATGGCTTACTCCGGATAAGCCCTCTATCTCTACTTGGTATGATATCTGTACCAGGATCCTAGACATGGAATGTCTGACAGCCAAGTTGAGGCTATCTTTAGATAAATTTAAAGGGAGATGGCTACCCTTTTTGCACTTCATGGCCTCCCGGGAGGGGAAACCTGTTTTAGAATTGCTTGCCAGATATGTTTGTGAGGAATCTCCTGGTCCAGTCTTCAGGGGGTCTCCTCACTCCTGTGTATCAGACTTGCTTTATTAATTGCTGGACATGTCCTTTTTATTAGACACTTATTATATAATTGTACCAATAGGGTGATTTTGTATGTGAGAGCCTTTAGCAACAACTGAAATAGCCTCGATATTTGTTAGAGGTAATAAGTTTTTGTTAGCACTCATAATGTTAAGGTGTTTCTCTCTCTTCTCTTCTTCTTTTTTCTCATATTTCTGAAGGCATTCTCCCATTTGCTAATCTTATCTCCCCCTTTTCTATCTCTCCTGCTTTTCTTCTCTATTCCTTTTCTTCTTCCTTTCCCTGTCTTTGGTTGTAATACCGTGCAAGTGAGTAGTAATGTATTTTCTATGTGTCTGTTAATATGTGTACTTCCATGGGAAAAAAGTTCTCCAATAAATTTCTATTACAAAAAAAAAAATGTTCCAGGAGTTGGACTTAGTTCTTATTAATGGAAGAAGTATTATGATAGGGAAGAATATTTATGCATCACTCAGCAAATGGAGCCTCAGTGGTTGATTTATTTGTCACAAATATTAATGCTTTGGACAATGTTACTGAACTTGAAATCCTGGAAAGAATGGAATCTCCACATTCCCCAGTGCTGTACAAGTGTGTCTGGATCATGTAAGGTAGCTTGAAATAAATTCAAATAATGTTTCAAATTTCTGTGGAAGTCTTTAATTCTAGAACACTTAAATGGACACAATTTAACCTTCAGCAAATAGAATACTGCTTAAATTCAGTATGTGCCCAGAAATATAGACAATACATTTTAGCTGCCTTTTTTGACTGTACCCCATTCAGTAAAAGTGACAATGTATGGCTTACCCAAGATACATAAAAGTTTGACTGACCCCTCCGGCATGTCCAATTAATATTGGCTCCCTCACGGAGCTACCTGCAGTCTGTAGATGAATATATTTAGCCCTTGATACCCCACTTACTCACCTTTGTCAAATATATTATGCACATTTTACAAATGTTGTGTGATCCAGATATATGAGACAATTGTTGACTGGTGACTATGGCTATCACCTTGCTTTATATGAATATCCCCCCTGAGGGGTGTTGGATGCCCTCCGAGATTCTTTGTATAACTTTTCTAGTTACACATCAGAAGGCATTGAAATGTTGCTTGTTTTAATGGATAAGGTGCTGAAATATAATACCTTCATGTTCATGAAAGATTTCTATTTGCAGGTCAAAGGGACCACAATGGGGACCTCCTTCGCACCAAATTGTATGAATCTATATCTGGCCCAGTGGAGGGGAAATCATGTCCTGTCATCTGAAGCTAATTCTTACTTTGATAAAATTGATATCTTCAAGCATTTTATGGACAACATGTTTTTGGTGTGGAGAAGGTTCCCATGTGAACTCATGGAGTTTGTACAGTACTTAGAAACAACCAATAGCAGCCTAAGGTTCACCATGTACTTTGACAAGAAATGGTTAGTTTTTTTGATCTGGAGATTGAGAAGGGTGGCAGAGGGTGGATAAAATCAAAATTGTTTCACAAACATACAGATAAAAATGCATTATTACATTTTGAAAGCAGCCATGCAATACATTTAGTGGAAAACATTCCACAAGGGCAATTTATGAGACTTAAGAGAAACACAAGTGATCCTTCTGAGTATGAGGAAGGGGTTAAAAAACTAAGACAACTTTTTCAAACATGGGGTTACAAGAAAGGTTGTGCTGATAATGCTATACAGCATGTGGAGAAATTGAATTGGGGTGAACTGTTGTTGCCCATACAAAATAGAAATGCAAATGAGGAACAGTGTCTTAATTATGTTTGCTTGCACGCATGTGCAAGAAACATAGTGCCATCATCCGAGATTTTGGAGGTGTGTCACCCCCTCTTCCAATTCAGTCAGTGTGTTGGCAGGCACGGCCCCTGTCCACCAATGCATGCTGGAGCTGTCTATGACAAGCTCCAAAATGCAGTGGCATACAGTTGAAAGGGGAGCTATGCTTCAGTGAGCAGTGATAAGATATCGCCTGCTCATCGCAGCTCCCCTACACACACACACACACACACACACACACACACACACACACTGAGTGCTCCCCCACGCACACACTCTATAGCCGATGAGGGGTGCCCAATCCCCGTTGGCTGTGCTGCGCTCCCCAAAGCTTTCCAAATGCCACGCTGGGTGCCCACCCCAGCGGGCAACTCAATGGTATAGCCGGAGGGGTGCCCAATCCCCGGCCGGCTTCACTGTCCCTCCCCAGTACAGGGTGCCACACTGGGAGCCCACCCCAGTGTGGCAACAATGCCATGGCCGACGAGGGTGCCCAACTTCCGTCGGCTCCACGCCCCCCAGTCGTCCTTCTTCCATGCTGGGAGCCCACCCCAGCATGGCAAACGCCCGCCATCTTTTTTTTTTTAAAATACCTGAAAAGAAAAACGTCCCACGAGTCTTCCTGACCCTCCCCACAACCCGCACTCCACCCACTGCGCACCCTGCCTTCCCACACCCCTTACCCCATACTTACCTCCTGAGCTTGGCGCGGCAGTCTTTGGTGGACGGAACACGTCTGCACTCTTCAAAGCCGACGCGAACTGAGGAAATGCCGGTAAGCTGTATAATGGGCTAGATAGGGGTTTTTCAACTTTGTTGCATATCTCAGGCATTTTTTGGAATTTTTGCACCAAATTTTCAACATGGGGGTTTTGGGACCCCTTCTCATGAATGCTGTCACTGTCATGGCGTTATTCGGGCCTGAAGGGTGATTTCGCAGTCACTGTGCGAAATCCCCTTTCAGGACCGATTAACAAAACGACACTGTCAGTGTTCTTAAAGTGGGCTCTCAAGAAGCCTATTTTGAAAATTTAGTGGAAAAATTCCAAAAAACGACTGTTTTACAAGCGTGCGTTGCGCAGTTCCTACGCACGCTCGTAAGTTTGCGAATTTTCAATATTTTCACTCCAGATTTTCAACATTGCCATTTTACCACACCTTCTTATGAGTAGTACAGCTGACATTTTTCACATCTCACCCAAAACATGTTTCCGCCATGTAGAAGCGCATAATGGCGCAGCCGGTAAAGCAAATCAATGTACAGGACAAATTAAGAAAATCACAGTGACACTGTTCATGAGCAGAGATCTTAGAATGGCTATGTTGAAAATTTGGTGAAAAAATTCTTACAATGACTGTTTTACTTAGCGTATACATATAAGAAGTTCCTACGCACGTCAGAGTTTGGTAAATTTCAATATTTTTACTCCAGATTTTTTTAACATTGCCATTTTACCATACCTCCTTATGAGCAGTACAGCTGTCATTTTATACATCTTGCCCTAATGTGTTTCCAGCCATGAAGCATTACAATGGCGCGGTCGATTAATGCGAAATCAATGTATGGGACACATTAAGAAAATCACAGTGATGCTGTTCATGAGCAGAGGCCTTAAAATGGCTATGTTGAAAATTTGGTGAAAAAATTACTAAAAATTACTGTTTTACGAGCGTGCATTGCACAGTTCCTATGCATGCTCATAAGTTTGCGAATTTAATATTTTCACTCCAAATTTTCAACATTGCCATTTTATTACACTTCCTTATGAACAGTACAGCTGCCATTTTTCATATGCCACCCAAAATGTGTTTTCACACATGTAGTGCACAATGGTGCTGTTGGTGTGCAAAAGCAATGTTTGGGTCAGATTAAGAAAATCACAGTTGCACTGTTCATGAGCAGAGGTCTTAAAATGGCTATGTTGAAAATTTGGTGACAAAAGTCCATAAAATGACTGTGTTACGAGTGAGCATTGCACAGTTTCCATGCACCCTCGTAAGTTCATGACTTTGTAATATTTTCAGTCCAGATTTTCACCAGTGACATTTTTCCACACTTCTTATTTACAGTACAGCTGTCATTTTCTACAACATGGTCAAGTGTGTTTTCACACTTTCAGCTCAGAGATGCGTGGTCGCTGTGGGAAATCATTGTTCGACAGATAAAGAAAATCACAGTGACACTGTTCATGATCGGAGGCACCAAAATGCCTGAGTTGACAATCTGCTGTAAAAATCCCAACCTAATTATATTACGGGTGCATTGCACAGTTTCTATGTATGCTCGTGACTTCACCATTTTTTTAAATATTTTTACTGCAGATTTGCAACATTGCCATTTTTTACACCTCCCCATGAACAGTACAGCTGTCATTTTTTACATCCTGTTCGAATGTTTTTGCACCTGTGGTGCTAAATGCCGTAGTCCTGTGCATAAGCAGCTTTCGGCTAACAAACTGATATTCCCCCTGTTCATGAGGTGGGGTCACAAAGAAACCATGTTGAACATTTGGAGTGAAAATACCAACGAATGCCTGAGGTATTAGGGTTTCCAACCATAACACCCAACCCTGTAGAGAATGACAGGCATCAGGGGTGTGACTTGGGATTCTTGCCTGTAATGCTCATACCATTCCACACCCTGCAGCCAGTGAGAGGCATTGAGGTATGCCTTGGACTCTTCGGCCCCAAAGTTCACCCTATTCTCCTATATTGCACCCATCTCACCATATTTCCTAATGGAATGGGGTGCGCATAAGGGCCAAAGACCCCAAGGAACACCGTGACACTTGTCAGTGTCTGCAGGGTGGGGTGTGGTGAAATGGCGTGGCCGCTATGCCTGACGACCCAAAGACACACCCCAATGCCTGTCACTCTCTGCAGGGTGGTGGTGGGGTTGGATTCAGTTCAATACTTCACTGCCATTCTTATTACGCAGCTCTGTAACTTCTACACTACCACTGCCAATGCCAGCAAGCAAACATTCGGCATGGACAAATGCTTGTTTTATTATGTATTGCACTCCCTGGAGCTATCTGATTAGATCAATCCTGGAATGAAACTGACACATCCTGCACACTGAGTAGACTGAAATATCTGACTGGGAATTTACCCTGTATGGCACATTGCAGAGGCAGCAACATTGCAGACAGAATCAGCAGTCTGCATACTACATTGGAAAAACAGGTTTGACCCCCCTCCCCATACACACACACACACACACACACACACACACTCACACAAGACCCACAGATGTGGCAAATGTACTTTTGGTCAAGTGATTCAGATTAGTAAAGACTTTCGGCATTCAATTACAAAGGACACATATGTTCTGAGACATTTTGTAAATTGCGGTACTACCAAACTGGTATACATAGCAAAATGTACTTGCAAATCCTTAGAATATGCATCTCGGAGCACCTATGCAGCATTGCTTGAAAGGACAGTACTAATGCACTAGTGACCCACATAATAAAGAAGGGACAAAATCATGTATTTAAATGTTCAAGATTGGAAAAAGTGGTGGCGGATATGGGGTTGGGGGACCTGGATACTACGCTCCTCAGGTGTGAGAGTGCCTAGCAATATAGCCTCCAGGTGTATCAAAGTACAGGACTAAATGATAGTTTCAGTTTGGTGCCTTTCTTAAACAGCAACTCTCTATTATAATAAAAAGTTTAAAAACACTAGATTTACATCAATTATATTTTAACTTTATTGTTTTCTAGTTATCTATTTTTTTTTTTTTACTTTCCCTTGCCATTGGTCTACTAAATATTGTAGATAATGCAGCAATTATTTCACTGAGTGTTTCAAAACTGGAGGCTGGCACACTTGGTGCCGCTACACAAGAACAGGCCTAGGGGTGGCCGGCCTGGTGGTGCTGAGGGTTGAAGTGCTGGACACCACACCTCACGCCAGGTTCAGGAATGAGCCAGGGCTGCTGGGGGTCGGCAGGGGAGGTAAGGGATCAAGCATCTGGAGGACGGTTTTCCCTTCCTTGGGGAGGGTTCTGGGGGTTGCATTGCTCTGCAGCGGCACCTGGCGATGGTTGGGTGCAGCGCAATCAGCTGTGGCATGTACAGCGGAGAGGAGCTTGGTGGACAGCAGCACGCTGTGCCCAACTACCATTGCACGTCCAAGCTCCTTGGGGAACAATAAGCAGAAAAAAAACTTGCTACATCCATGGAGATAATGGCCATTCCAGGGATGCAGCCCACATCCCAATGCTGGCCCTGTGCTTTGGGGAGTCAACAGCTGACCTGCCATCCAGGTAAGGCCTCTCTAATCCCAGAAAGGCCATTGCGGGAGGACGGGCGTGCCCCAGGGGGTGATCCAGGTGGCAAGGCCTGCCTGGGTGGTCGGGGGAGTCCCTCCGAGGGATGCAGGGTTCAGGCCAGGAGTAGAGGCTGCCATTGAGAGGACACCTCAGAAGGATGCCGGGTGTGGAGGCAAAGAAACCTGGGTCGGACTGGCAAGCAATCCCCATCTAGGCTGACACCTGATGAAAGCTAGGTGTCAGAACACAGATGAGAGTGGCTGATGTAATATCAGGAGAGTGGATGAGGAGGTGGGCGAGGAGCACATGTGCACCTCCATGCGCTTGTACCCACTGCATGCCACAACTTCGGGGATAGGATTAAAAGCTAATGGAAAATGGACGCTATAGCTGAGCTATACGATGCCCATGCACCACATCTCCTGCCACATCTTCAGACCCTGTGGTGATCTGCATTGTGCTGCAGGGGCAGAGGGTGGCCCTCCCCTCCTGACACTACCACAGGGAAAAATCTAGGGGGGGGATTAAACTGTTAGATAAATTGGGGGATTATGGACAGTGGAGGGAGTGGTGGTGCTGGCAGAAATTAGCCCTGTCATGGCCAAAGGAGTGAAAAGAGAGTATAAAAAAAAAATAAAAGACCCTCTCTGTCCAACAGAGGACCAGGGTGTCCTCTGGGACTGCATGTACTTAGGGAGGTCTGCAAAAAAAAAGAGGGGGAGCTGTTAGTTTTGCCAGGATGCGAACAGATCTACGTCTGGTGTGCCCCACCTTCTGAACATTGTGGAGAGCACTTGCTTGTTCAGAGTTCACTCATTATTTCCCTAACTGATACTGTTCAGGGAATCTATGAGGACATTGTCTTTGCCTGGCAGGTGTACAGCAGATAGCTGCACCTCCAGTGTGTATGCCAGGCTCCAGATCTTCATTGCTTCTGTGCACAATTCAGAACATCTTGTTCCTCTGTGTTTGTTTATATACAGTAGTACATGGTGGTGGTGGTGGTGGTGGTGGTGTTGTCTTTCCTGATCTGGACTGACTGACCCGTGATGTGGGAGGAAAAAACCTGCATTGCTAGATATACAGTCCTGAGTTCTAAGAGGTTTATGAGCTCCTGAACTCTAGTGTGGTCCATACCCCCTGACAATGAAGTCCTCCAGTTGTGTGCCCCAACCCAGGAGGGAGGCTTCTGTAGTGAGCACCACTGTAGGTGATTGCTTGAAGAAGGGGACTCCCTCTCTGAGGTTCCCTCCTCTTTACACTACGCCAGTACTTTAAAGATCAAATGCAACGTTGTTATTCTTTTTCATATTTTTAATAAAAGCTCATTCACTTGAATTCAAGTCCCTGTGTCATGCTTAGTGTTTCCTGAAAATGTCATGCTGTTGGGTGTTGAGGTTTTCTTTAAATCAGTATTTGTTAATGTTCTCTGCAGTAATAGAAAACAGTGACTTTTTTCTGTCCCTATAAGTGAGGCCTCCAGAGTGATGATATCATTTTGACCAAGCCTGCTGCTTCAGCAGTTAAATCCATGATTGACTGAAAAAGCTATTTCACTTTCCAGTCAGAGCAGTCTGTAGAGCTAAGTGTTTTCTCTCCATGTTTTATACTAACTCATTTGGTTTGTATTTAGACAGATTAGCTTAAAAGAAAAAAATACTCACCTTAGTAATGTTGTTTCATCTAATTGAGCCTTGCTGTATTCTGACATATTGCAGTGATGTCCAACCTTTGAACTGCCCCGGAGATGAAAGAGTTAACTTTCCATGCCAGGCATGGAATGCTGAGCTCGAGCTCAGTTGAGACTCTGTCTGTTGCTGTTTGAACTCAAACCGTCAGATCTTTTCGAGCTATACTCACTGGGTGCCCTGTGTGGAAACTGTAAACTTACACTAGCCAACTGGCTACTAAATATAATAAATGGTCCCAAAACAAAGACTTAAGTCAGGAAACCCAAAAAATGAAACAAAACACAACACCCACACACCCAAACTAAAGGGGTGAGAAAAGAATGGGTGGGGGCACCTCCCGAGTGTCCAAACTGCTACTGCCCACCCATATCCCAAAAACCGAGGTTCTGAGAGGGGAGGCGGGGGGGGAGGACAGAATACAGCAAGACTCCATTAGAAGAAACAACATTACTAAGGTGAGTAATTTTTTCTTCAAACAACATGAAGTCTTGCTGTATTCTGACATATTGCAGACTACCAAGCAGTACCTCCATGGAGGAGGGACAGAACCTACTTAGGAAATAGGCTCTGAAGCACTGCTGTGCCAAACTGAGCATCACTCCTAGCCTGGATATCCAGGGAGTAATGCTTGGTAAAAGTGTGTACTGTTTTCCAGGTAGCTGCTTGACAAATCTCTAAGATAGAAATATCCCTGGCAGCAGCCAGGGAAGCAGCTGTACCTCTGGCACAGTGAGCCCTCAGGCCTGAGGATGGGATCCTACCTAGTTTTTCATAGCAAAATTGAATGCAAAAGACAATCCACCTGGCAATAGATCTTTTAGTGGCAGGTTTTCCCTTACCAACCTCACCATAAGTGAGGAACAGTTGGAGGAAGTCAAACCTGTGACCCTTGGTGCGCTCTGTATGTAGTAGCTAAGGCCCTTTTCACATCCAACTGTGCAGCCTCCTCTCCCAGAGGAGGAATGGTCAGTGAAGAAAACAGAAGGGACATAGGCTGGTTAAGGTGGAAATCTGAAACCACCTTAGGCAAAAACTTCCTATTAGTCCTGAGGACCACCTTATCTCTATGGAAAGAGATAAAATCAGGCTCCACTGACAGGGCCTGTAACTCACTTATACGTCTGGCAGAAGTGATGGCCACCAGGAAAACAGTTTTCCAAGTCAAGTACTTAAGCTCTGCTGAGGACAAAGGCTCAAAAGGGGGTTGCATAAGCTAAGCAATGCAAACATTAAGGTCCCAAGCAGGGGCAGGGTCCCTGAAGGGAGGATTGGTATGAAGTAATCCCTTGAAAAATTTAGAAAATACAGGATGAGCTGAAAGGGAAGTGTTTGCTTGCTGAAAGGAAGGCAGAGACAGCTGCCAGATGCACTCTTAGTGTAGCTGCTCTGAGCCCCAAGCTATTAAGATGAACCATGTAGTCAAGGACTGTGGGCAGGCCAGCAGACTCTGGAGAAATATGCTTCCCAGAGCACCATATAGAAAATCCTTTCCACTTAGAGTTGTAAGTGTTTCTGGTGGAAGGCGTATGAGAAGCCTTCAAGATATCCAGAACACCTTGAGAGAGGTGTAAATCAGCAAACTCTAACTCTTTAAGAGCCAGGCCTTGAGGTTGAGAGATTTGAGATTCAGATACCAAACCCTCCCTTGAGCATGTTAACAGGTTGTAATTTCTGGGAAGAGACAGGGGAAGGTGGACTGCTAAGGACAACAAGAGAGGGTACCAGGGCTGTCTGGCCCAGTCTGGAGCAATCAGAATGACCTTGCAGGGTTGAGACCTGATTTTGACTAACACCTTGAACAGGAGAGGGAAGGGGGGAAAAGCATACAGGAACTTCCCTTCCCAATTGAGAACTAGGGCATCCAGGGGGACTGAGCCCAACACTGGGAACCTGCAGCAATAGAGAGGAAGTTGGTGATTGTCTAGGGCTGCAAAAAGATCTATCTGTGGAGTGCCCCATCTGGAGAAGATCACCTTCAAAATCAGGGGATCCAGGGACCATTTGTGATGGCCCTGAGATATCCTGCTGAGAGCATCTGCCAGGACATTGTCTTTGCCTGGGAGGTGTACTGCCGTAAGAGAGGTGTTCAGGGAATAGGCCAGGGACCATAACTTCATTGCCTCTGTGCACAAGGCCGTAGACCGAGTGCCCCCTTGCTTGTTGATATACCACATTGTGGTGGTATTGTCTGTCCTGATCTGAACTACTTTGTTCTGAACAGACTTGGAAAAAGCTTGAAGTGCTAGAAATGCTGCTCTGAGTTCTAATAGATTGATGTGAAGCAGAGATTCCTGAGGAGACCACAACCCCTGGGTGGTCAGGTCCCCCAAGTGGGATCCCCAGCCCAAAAGGGAGGCATCTGTAGTAAGGATTAGAGAATGAGACTGAGTGACAAAAGGAACTCCCTGTCTTAGATTGTCCTGATCCTGCCACCACTGTAATGCCTGGATCAGGGTTCGAGTCACTGGTATCAGTTTGGTCAGAGGGTCCTTTCTCTGAGACCAGAAGGCTCTCAAGTGGAACTGAATGTCCCTCATCTGAAATCTTGCTCCCTGCACCACTGCTGTAGAAGCAGCCATGTGCCCCAGGAGCTGCAGAAAATGCCTTGCTGGTCGAGACACCTGGAGGGAGAATGAAAAGGCCAGTGAGATAAGGGTCCTTGCCCTGTCCAGGGGAAGGAAGGCTCTTGCCCTTACTGTATCTAGCTCTGCCCCTATGAAGGTGAGGAGCTGTACAGGCTCTAGAACTGACTTTGAAAGATTCAGAAGGAAACCTAGAGAAGTGAGCAGTTGCTGAGTTATCTGTAGGTGTAACTTGACTTGGTCTGGAGACTGGCCTACTATGAGCCAGTCGTCCAGGTATGGAAAGATGGAGATCCTTTTTCTCCTTAGGAAGGCAACTACTACTGCCAGGCATTTTGTGAACACCCTTGGAGCAGAAGTTAGGCCAAAGGGCATTGCTCTGAATTGGTAATGGCCTGAGGGCAGCTCGAACCTGAGGTACTTTCGGTGGGAGCTTCTGATGAGAATATGGAAATAGGCATCCTTGAGGTCCCGGGAGACTAGCCAGTCCCCTGGCCTTAGAGAGGGTAGAATTATTCCCAGAGTCACCATTTTCAACTTTGGCTTTAAAAGGTGCTTGTTTAAATATCTCAAATCCAGGATGGGCCGCCATCCTCCTGTCTTTTTGGGGGTTAGGAAGTACCTGGAGTACAATCCTTTCCCTTTGTGTAGGGGTGGAACCCTCTATATGGCTCTCAGAGCCAAGAGGGAAGAGACCTGCCTGTAGGGCAAGTGCCTCTGAAGGATTTGCAGGTGGAAAGGATCTGGTTCTCATCTTTGGAAATTTTTTGAAGCTGAGAACCAGTCCCTGGCTTACTACTTCCAGGACCCATTTGTCTGATGTTAAAGACATCCAGTCCTGGACAAAGTAAGCCAGCCTGCCCCCTACAGGTGGTGGAGAATCGGCCCTGGCAAACCCATCAGGGTGCCTGTTTGGCAGAGGCTTTAGGCTGAGGAGTGGAAGCAGGCCTGCTTGTACCCCGACTGCCTCTCCCTCTGAAGAACCCTCTATGAGCATAAGCAGAAGAGGAGGCCTGGGCTTGGTAGAAAGGCCTATGAAAAGGCCTGCCCCTGCCCCTGGAATGCTGCCTCTGGGGAGTGGCTTGCCTTTCCTTGGCCTGAGCACTCCTATAAGTGGTCCTATATTCATCCATTTTCTTCATGTAGTTCTCTGTTTGCTCCCCAAACAGAGAATTACCCACAACAGGAAAATCCATGGCCTTAGTCTGGGTATCCTGAGACAGGCTAGTACATCTGAGCCAAGCCATCCTATGAAGGGCCACAGATGTAGCCATGACTCTAGATGAAACATCATTGGAGTCCACTGCAGCATGGAACTGCACCTTGGATGCCTCAATATCATCCGCAGCCACCTGCTCCGGCTCCTTGGTAAGCTGGCCAGGGACCTGTTTAGCTAAAGCCATTACAGTGTCCCATCTAGATTTCTGCTATTTAGCTGTATAGGCCATATAATTAGCCTGCCTGAGTCCCAAGGATGCTGCCATGTATTGTTTCTTTGCCATGGCATCAATCCTCCTGGAGTCCTTATCTGGAGGGTGTGAAGCCAAGGGTATATTTGCCTTGTCACAGGCAGCAGCCTGCACTACTCCAACATGGCTGCATTGCTGGGTAAGGAACTCCATATCTGAGCCTGAGAGAGTATACCTCTTGTCCATTCTCTTGTCCACAGGAGGTATAGAATTAGGAGTCTTTAAAATTGTTATTGTCTGTTTCCCAAAGGACTTATGAAGGGGAATAGACAGCCTCCTGGACTCTGGGATATCCATCATTTCAACATAGTCAGGCTCTTCCTGGTCGTCCACAGCTTCTTCTATAGGAAGCTGAAGAGTTTCAGCCACTTTTTTGTAGAACATAAAATGGGAAGGGGACTCAGAAAGCCTAGGAGGAGAAACCCCTGAAGGTCTGTCTGGGGAGATGTCCAGGTCAATGGGCACATCCAGACTTTCGTAATCACCATCACTATCCTCATACTCTCCTTCTTCCTCCTCTGGTTCATAAAAATCTTCTAAATTACAGTCTGGAACCGGGGGAACCGACCGAACCGAGCCGCTTCCTGATGGTGCCGGTTCGGTCGGAATCGGGGTTAGCGACTGAATAATCCTTATCGCTTTGGCTATTTCATCAGCGGTCGGAGAAAGAATTTGTGGATCCGCACCGGCTGATTTATCTCTTCATTTTCTTTTAACCGGAACGACTCCTCGGAGTCGGTTCTCCTTTTGCCCAAAGAAGTTTCGCCCTGGTCAGAGGGCACTCTCGAGAAAAACGGCACTTTAACCGACAAACTTGAACCAAGCAAAGGAGAAATCTCTGGAGCGACTGTTCAGTGAGGCGGAGTAAAGAATCTGACGGTTTGAGTTCAAACAGCAACAGAGAGAGTCTCAATTGAGCTCGAGCTCAGCGTTCCATGCCTGGCATGGAAAGTTAACTCTTTCATCTCCGTGGCAGTTCAAAGGTTGGACATCACTGCAATATGTCAGAATACAGCAAGACTTCATGTTGTTTGAATCTATCATTCTGTTCTTATAAAAAGTTGAGCATTTGAGTTTCAGTGCTGAACAGAAGTGGTATGAATGTTTGTAAGAAATCAGCTTGTCCATATCACAGCTATCAGTTCTTTCTCATCGAAACTCTGCATTGTTTTCTACATAGGTGCCGGAATGGTGGGGGCACTATGGCCATGGCCCTACCACTTTCATAAGTGGCACTATCAGTTTTTGCAATCATGTTAATTTATTACTAGGGGAGAATTTACCTCTTACATCTTTGGCCTTATCACTTTTCAGACCCTTCCGGGACCTATGGTTTTCTAGCGATATATCACAGGGTTATTCAATTGATATAAAATAAATCTAAATGTTAATTCATAGAAGTGATTTGTCTTTGATGCAACCTCCATAAATAGGTTCTTGTCAAGCTGGCCTGTTCGAGCAGGGGTAGGATTTCCACCTGTGACGCTGGCAACCTGGGTTTGAGTCCAGACTCGGGCTGTCAGAGGGCTGGCTGGGGGAGGATTGAGCACCCCATGGACTGCTCTCCTCCTCTGGGGGGAGGGTGTGTGTGATCGAGTGTCTGGTGCAAATGTGCGGACCCCTGGCAGAGGCTGGGGGATCTAATGCGACCAGTGTCTGATACATGAGGATGTACGATGGTCATCAGGTTCGTTGCATGTTCCGCCTCCTTAGGGGATTAGCATACATAAAAAATGCTGCATGTCCCAGGGATGACACCACCTCCTGGTACTGCGGTCCCCCAAAGTACTCGAACCAACCGAAACCATGTTCCGCTGGAAGGCCTACCCCTGCAGCCCCACCGGAGGGGGTAAGCCTAGAGAGACCTGCCTGTCAGTGATGTGGCCAGTAACCTGGACCTGTCTCTGTTGGGTGGGGTTGTCTCAGTGGCCCACCTTGGAGGCAAGCCAGGGTGAATTGGGGATTGTTTATGGGGGGGTCCTGGAGGTAGGACTGATAATATGGGACAGGCAGCATCAAAAGAAAATAAATAAATAGGTTCATGTGAGAACAATTTGTTTTGTCAGACTGACAAACAGGTGTCTGCCATACCTGCTATTTCAGGAAAGTACAGTTACGTAAGAACTTACCATAACAGTAGATCTTCGAGAACGGCTCTTACAGCAGGTTACACTATTAGGACTGAAGCTGGCAGGTGCCGGGACCCCACGGAAAAATTATAGCTAGCAGTATCCAGCGGGGGACAGCCCCCGATGTCAGCCCCTCCCCCGATGTCAGGCATCACATAAAAGGGACGGTCTCCCAGCATCCCCAGTTCTCCCACCGGAGACTCCCAGCCCAAAGGTGACATCTGAAAGGGAGACCAAGGATCCGCTTCCAAAGCAAGGTTTGTAATAGGATGGCGTCAAAGACACTGTAGCCTAGAAGTTAGGACAGAGGACTCAACCTCCAGAGGGGAATGTGGGAAGGAAACTACCTGCAGCAAGAGCAGTTCTCAAAGATCTACTGTTACGGTAAGTTCTTATGCAACTGTACTATCTTACTTTGAGAAACGGCTCTTGCAGCAGGTTACCCCATTAGACTGATTCCCAAGCAGTTAGGGAACTATTTCCTTATCAGGAGGAGGATAGGAGAGATGTTGATCAGATTTCGGGACAAAAGTCCCTGAAGGACTGCCAAGCCGAAACCTGCTCTGCGCCAAACTGTAATGCCTGATGAAGGTGTGTACAGTGCTCCAGGTTGCTGCTGCACAGATGGCTGATGTAGAGACGTTCTTGAGCACTGCGAAGGAGGTAGCCACCCCCCCTCATGGAGTGACCATTTACCGTTCCCGGTAAAGATTTGTTGCACTTCTGGTAACAGAACAAAATACATTTCACTAGCCATCTGGAGAGCGACTGCTTAGACACAGGTGCGCCTTGCAACCGGTGTGCGAAAGAAACAAAGAGCTGGTCTGACTTGCGATGGGATCTGGTTCTAGCCAGATAGTATCTGAGGCTCCTATGTATATCCAGGGTGCATAACAGGGCTTCTTCTCTGTTAGAATGACTGGGGTAGTACACCGGAAGGTCAATGTCCTGGTTGAGCATGACAGCCGAGGCCACTTTAGGAAGAAACTTAGGATTTGTCCTTAAGGACACCCTGTCCTTGTGAAAAAACAAATAAGGATCTTTGCATATAAGTGCATGAAGCTCATAAATTCTTCTGGCAGAAGTAACGGCAACTAAAAATAGCATCTTCCAGGTGAGGATATGCAGCTCGCAATCTGCGGCTGGTTCAAAAGGGGGCAGTGTAAGCTGCTCTAGGGCAAAGGGGAGATCCCAAGGTGGAATCGGGTCTTTGATGGGAAGTCTCAAATGTAGGATGCCGCGTAAGAAAGTGCAGGAAGCCTCTAGTTGTGCTAGAGACATGTGACCTACCGGTGAATGGTATGCCAAAATGGCACAGAGGTGCACCTTAATGGAGAAGTAGGCAAGCCCTGCCTCATAGAGGGATAGGAAGTAATCTAAAACTGACCTCTCCGAGTAATCCAATGGGGTCAATCCATGAGCCTGAGCCCAAATGCAAAATCTACGCCACTTCATGATGTAGGTGGCGTGAGTGGAGGGCTTTCTGACTGCCACCAAAATGTCTTCAGTGTCCTGAGAGACTCCATATCTCATGACTGCTATGTCCTTAGAAACCAGGCATGCAGGTTCAGAGACCAAAGATCCGGATGGACCAAGGAACCTGCCTCCTGGGACAGTAGGTGAGAGTTGAATGGCAGAGGCACTGGAGGTTCCTGGGCCAGTTGGTGCAATAGAAGGAACCAAATTTGCCTGAGCCAAAAGGGCGCTATCATAATGAGAGATGCCCACACTTGTCAGAGCTTCAATAGAACCCTCTGGATCAAAGGGAAGGGTGGGAAAGCATAGAGAAACCTGCCTGTCCAAGAGTGGGACAACGTGTCTCACCAGAAAACACCAGGCCTTGGGTTTAGCGAGTAGAAATTGGGACTAAAATGGAGTTCGTCCCCCTGCTTTCCCTGGTGTCATGTCATAACTTTGCTGAGCGCAGGGGCGGAGAGTGGGCAGCTAAACAAACCGGGAAGTACAAGAGACCCAGTGGGGATAATTTTACAAGTGATATTACTACAAAACAGTTGGAGTACTTTGGACATTGCAGCAGCAATATAATTTTCAAGGAGTGAGGCACCGATCAGGCAGGTACAAATGCTGAAACTGGTAAGTCACTTTAATAATGCACAGTCACAGACCTCTTAGGTAAATGGTGATTATGCTAAAATAGAATTTATTGTTCAAGACTCTTAGGGATGCAGTATATCGCAGTGGTTTAAGGCTCTGAGCTGCAAACCTGAGGACCTGGGTTTGAATCCCACAGCCCCCACTTGCATACTGTGTGACCCTGAGCAAGTCACTTAACTTCTTTGTGCTTCCAGGTCACACCTATAAAAAAACTTCAGCTTAGTGTGTCTCCTGGTTTAAAAAAAAAAAAGACTGTAAAATCAATGGTACCACTGAAACATTTATTTATTTGATGATTCGGAATTCAACCTTTGATACAATAGAACAACATTTTTTATTTATTTAGTTTTTATTAACTGGGTAGGTGCACTAGCCATAAAATGACTATTTTTAGGCATGATCTGGGACAGTACAACAAAAATAGAACAGATGAACAACAGCAACATGGGTACAATAATACAAACAGAGGAACAGTACAGCAGTGCTACAAAAATACAATGGGTAGAAACAACAAAAAATAATGGCAAGCATTATACAGATAATGGCAGTAAGATATATAATAAGTGCAGAAACCACGGACCTGACCTGTGGAGTGAAAGGGTTAATAAGATAGTAAGGTTATGTAGAGAGAAATGTGAGGAATGTTCAAACATAACAAGAAAGACTGACAGAAGGAAGGTCAGGGGTGGTAATTGGCAAAACAGTGGATGGTCACCAACAAGGTTCGAGAAGGAAGAGAGTTAGTAGTCAAGAAGTTATTTACAAAGAAGGAAAAATATGGGGAGGGGAAGAGGAGACAGTCTTGGAGCTGGATTAGAGCGGGGTGACATTACTGGTAAGTCTCAGGAGCTTCAGGTTGGGTCAAAGCATGTACAAGCATCAGCTAAGGATAGATAACGACGATATTCACTTTTAAATCCAAAGTGAGACTGAGACAGCTGGAGGTTGAGTGGAAGAACATTCCATAGCCTGGGAGCAGAGAATTGGAAGGCCCTGTGCCTTCGATGCGTCCAGCATCTGGAACATAGAGCAATGTTGTCAGCTGATCGCAGGCCATGGGAGGAAGGTTGAGGGACCAGCAACGCCGCCAGCCGGGATGTTTTTTTTCCCCGGATGATCGAGTCCATTAGTGATCCAAGATAGTATTGTCTACTGGCAGAGGGTGAGAGCCAATTCAGATCCTTATAAAGAAGGCAGTGATGTTTGAGTCGAGGCGACAAAGAGGCAAATCGGCATATATTGTTATAAGTTACGTCCCATTTTAGTAGGGAGGTTTTATGGGCAGAGTTAAGAACAGAGGCACCGTAAGTAAGGGTTGGGAGCAGAATACCTCAGAATTGCTAATTTGGCCGAGGGTGTGAGCATGTAGCTCATTTTGTAAGCTACTCCCTGTTTCGAGTTTACAGCTTTGCACGAGGACTGAATGTGAAGATTAAAATCCAGGGACTGGTCCAGCAGGATCCCAAGGTACTTGAAGGAAGTAACATTTTCAAGTGGAAATCCTCCTGGGTGAAGAACCTCCAGCAAACTAGAACAGGCTTTAATTTTCAACAGAGTACATGGTAGGCACGGTTAAAACAGGAGGTATAAACAGTTAAACAATTTTACAGCAAGTTAAACAGAGCGATACAGCAGGCAAAAAGGGCCATAGTTAAACAGTTAACTGTAAGTTGTATAGGACTATACAATTTATATAGAGTGGTACAGCAGGCCATGGGGCCCTAATTATACAAGTAAACTCGTTTGACATACAGATTAGAGTTAAGGTGACCCTCAGTCAGTTACAGTGTAGGAGATATCAACTATAACATGGTAGTCTGAATACATGGTCAAGCAAGACAAAAAAAATATTCCAAACAGTGTCAAGGGCTAAGGGTCAGAGGCATTCACAGTTGGAATGCTCAAGAAGATGGCTCCTTAGGGCCGATTTGAAAGGGCCAATGCTGGGTAGGTGGGTGATGGATGCTGGGAGCTCATTGAGCCATAAAGGTGCCCAGTTTAAAAAGACCCTTTGACACAATGATGTTCTGCAGTGAGGGACAAAGGAGAACCTAGCGGTACTTCTGGAGGCGCGGACCATAGGTGCTATGGAAACCAGGGAGTCAAGGCCGGGAAGGGTTGATTTGAGGAATATTTTATTTCCGAGGATGCAGGTATAATATTTCAGTCAGCATCCAGGTTTAGCCATCTTGCAGACTTGTACAAGTTGCAGGTGTGAGTCAGTCTGCCTGTCAGTCATTATACCTTGGCCCTTCTAAGTTTGATAAAATAAGAAAAGAACTAGGTGAGTGGAATTGGAAGGATAGTTTATGAGAAACATCTTGATGTTATATGGAATCTCCTAATGCTTACATTGAATAAATTAATTAAAACGTATATCCTGGTAAGAAGGAAATATAACAAAGTAGATAAGATCCCACCCTGGATGTGTAAAAAGGAAAAAGACTTTGATTAATAAAAAGAAAAAGGTTCATATGAGGGCAGTGAAATCCAAAGATCCCAAATGCTGGGTAGACTATCGAGATATTGCAGAAAAGGTTAACAAGAACTAAAAGGGCAAAACAGGACTTTGAGAATAGGTTGGCATGAAGGATGTAAACAATTAAAGAGGTGAAAATGTTAAAGTAGACCCACTGATTAATCAGCAAGGAGAACGAATTATTGATACGAAGTCAATAGCAGACTTTCAGAACAAATATTTTTCATCAGTATTTAATCCTAAGGAAGATATTAGTAGCATAATTGGGGTGACAGACAATCCTTTTAGTATGGACCCTAATGATGATAGAGACAGGTTGTTACAACTGGACCCCCAAAAAAGTCACCAGAGCATATGGTATCTGCCCTAGGGTAATTAAGGAGCTAGTAAATGAATTATCACTGCCTTTGACATGCATTTATCAGAAATCAGTGGATGAAGGCTGGGTGGTCGAGGATTGGAGGCTCTCAAACGTCATCCCCTTATATAAAAAAGACCCAAAGAGTGACCCTAAGAACTATAGGCCTGTAAGCTTAACTTCAATTTTGGGCAAGGTATTAGAAGGAAATATCAAAGATTATATCACTAAACACCTAGAAGTAATAGGAAGTACTGACAAACACCAACATGGGTTTACAAAAGGGAGATCCTGTCAAAATAACCTACTGGAGTTTTATAATCATGTTAGTCATAGCACTAGACCAGACCAAACCAGTGGATGTGATATTTTTAGATTTGACTAAAGCTTTTGATAAAGTCCCTCATACCAAATTAATTACAATACTAAAAGAATCTGGTGTGCATGAGAATGTTACCCGTTGGATATTATCATGGCTCACAGATAGAAAACAATGTGTGTGCATCCAAGATGTCTCTTCTGATTGGACTGAGTCACTAGTGGGGTTCCTCAGGGATTGGTTTTGGTCAGTAAAGAGGGCATATAGTTATCCAAATTTGCTGATGACACAAGAATTGGCACAATTATAGAAAATCCGGCTGATGCATGTAGACTGCAGAAAACATTGTCTGAATTAGAAGCATGGGCTACAAAGCACAAGTTACCATTTAACACTGAGAAGTGGGCAGTGATGCACATGGGGAATACCAATAAAAAGTTTACATATACCCTGAATAAACATACATTGAACGTCATAACGGAAGAAGGAGATCTAGGCATATTGGTATTAAATGATTTGACCTTTAAAACTCATTGCCAGGCAGTAACAAAAAGAGCAAATGGTATATTGAATTGTATACTGAAACACATTACTATCAGAAGCAGGGAAGTGATAATGCCCCTGTATGCTGCATTGGTAAGGCCACATATTGAGTATGGAGCAAGGGTTTGGGCACCTGACACTAAGAGGGAAATTAATAACTTACAAAAAGTTCAAAGGAGAGTGACTAGAGCAATTCAAGATCAAAAGGGTTGTATTTACAGTATGAGACTACAAGATCTAAATTTCTATACAGTTGAAAACAGAAGGCTCAAGGGAGACATGTGCATGCTGTACAGTGCATGGATAAACCATGATTTATAGATAAGGGTTGGTGCCAGTACTTGCAGGAGTGTCCTTCATACAGATACTGTTTTTTGTTTCCCTGAACTCCCTCAGCAGTTCATCCCATGGTGGCACACCCTCATTGGTCCCCACTTCAGAAGGGCCTTCCAATGCCGTGATCAGTTGGGCTGTGCTCACCCCAGAATCACAATCCCCCTCTTCATCTTCAACCTCCCGGAGTTCCTTTATCAAGTCACAATAGCCTGGTGGGTTACCCCTTCTGTCTGGGACCCTTAATTGAAGGAGCTGCAATTTAGAATGCTTTGCATGTTGCAGTATGTGCTCCAACCTCACACGGTTTAAGTCACTGGCGGCTACCCCACCTTTTCGGTAAGCCTTCTACAGAGCTCTTTCCAGATGAGTAACATATGCAGACAAACTTTGCCCTGGCCATTGTTTTGTACCTTGAAATTTCCACATCAAGTTCTCCCCTGACTCAATGCTCCCAAAATTGCCTTCGAGTGCAGATAGGTACTTCTGGGCAGATGCATCAGGATCTGTGGACCTCAAAAATGTAATGGCCTCTAGGGTGGGACCCATCAAACTTTCTATGATTCTTTTCCATTTCTCAGCCTCTGCACACTGCCATTCAGGTACCAAGGGGGCAACACAATCTATCCAGGTCTCCCAACCATCCTCCCCTTGGGGGGTGGGGGAGGGTGCCAGAGAAGATTCTCAACCTTCGGTAAGAGTCGTGACTAATGGCAGGTACTGACATAGGGGCCAGCATTGGCACTGGCACAGAAAGAGGGGCAATAACAGGTGCTGGAGTGGGAGGGAATGTTAGAGGAGGAACATCTCCAGATGGCAGAAATTGTTTCTTTAAGTCCTCTACAGTTTTCCCTTTCTCCAGCAGCAATTTAGCAAATTTATCCTCAAAAGCCTCAGATAGTGGGGCTCATCCTCCTGAAGTCTTCTACCCTCTTTAGTTATCACTCTCCAGGCAGTGAGGGCTCCTTCTGGGGTAATAGTCCATGGCACTTTGGAACTATCTACAGGGTCCCTACACTCTACTAGGGCCATAAAACTTTGGGCGAGCAGATTAGCCTGTCGACCCACCACTATAGTGTTTTGTAAACATTCAACCTGGGAAAGTACTCCCTCTACAGTGTCCTTATTGGTACCCAGAGGGATATCCAGGATAAGCATAGCATTTTGGGGGTCGATCTCCTGTCCAGTACACCACCCCACCAACTGGTGCACTGCCACTTCTGTTGGGGTAACCATTTATTTTAACAGCAATTCATAAATTTGGCCACTAGGGGACGCTAATCCCAGTGGTGCCTCCAAGATGTAACCCCTAGGTGGTGCTATCCCTTGGGCTACTACCTCTGACTGCTTGGCTACTAAAAGGTTAAGGGGCCTAGGTTCTGAAATGAGTGCCTCCACCCAAATGTCAAGGTTGGTTTGGGTTACGCCAACCAGGCCACAGCCCTCTGGAACACTGTGACCCCCCCTTATCTGCCACTAGTGGCCCACACAGTACACAGAAGTAACCTTCCCAATACCCCAGATATGCAAACCACATACACTTGTACTTGGCACGTACCCCCAAAACTGGTTCCTTCCGCTCGACTCTGGGGACCCCTGTAAAATAAGGTGATGCAGTACAATAGCCACAATACAATACTTTCAGCATAAACTGACACCACAGTCAATGTAAACTGCAGAAACAAACAGATCTGATTTATTTAGGGGGCTGTAACAAGGAAGGGGAAAAATCAGATTAATTAGCTTAAACACATTAATAATCACAATACTATGCATGCACTCAGAGTCCCATATAGTCACACTCTTTGGGTACCCAGGATGAATAAAGGGGCTAGTCAGGTCCATTGCAGCTGGTTGGGGCCCTGTGATGGAAAAAGAACATGCACACACACAATTTGTAATCTGGAGCCGGATAGTTGAGTTTGTGGAAAGAAAAGCACAAAGCAATCAGATGGCACACTTTGACTAAATAAGAGTTACAGGGAGCTACCTTGATAATTATTCATGATACCCAGGCTAAACACAGGCGGGCTGATGGCTGACTTGCTGGTTTGCCAGAAGAAGCTTGGCCCCTTGATGATGGATCTTTCTGTGCAGCAAGGTAGTGAGGCAAGACCCTCGTGGCAGGGCCTCTCTGCACCAGGCAGTGCAGATTCAGTCAGATTATTGCTGAGAAAACTACTTCCAGCACTAGCACACAGTTTACAGCAAATGGGGAAACCAGATTGTGATCCCCTTCCAGCACATAGCACATTTATATGTAAAAGAAAGTTTACTGTACCAGGCAGGTGACTCCTCGGTCCCGATCGCACAAAATCACTGCAATTACCCGGGAACACTAAGGTAGCTAAAGTCCTGACAGGGCCGATCGCTTTCAGCAAAATCTTCGGTCTTCTACAGGGTGAGCCTGGTAATAATTCAGCTGTTTACTTTACTCTCTACAAATTTGGATTCAGTCCGAAAACATTCTCTTCTCCCTCTCAGGGCAGAAATCAGGCAAGTAGGCCAGAAATCAGGCCTTTCATGGTTCTCCCGCATGAACTACGCAGCAAACCGGCCGCTCGCACACTCAGAGCTCCTTCTCTCTCCAGCTCCCAACTTGAATCTGGCTTGCCAGCAAACAGCTCTGGGGCTTTCACACAGATCCAAGAGTTTGGTTGGTTGGTTCAGTTGTCAGTCATAGCAGGGCACCCTCTATAGGTGCAAAAAGGCACCAACAGGCCAGAAGAAAAAATTACTCACCTTAGTAATGTTGTTTCTTCTAATGGAGTCTTGCTATATTATGACTATTGCAGTTTGCCCCAGCCTTAGAACTGCTCCGGAGGTGAAAGAGTTAACTTCCATGCAGAGCATGGAGCTTAGCGCGCGAGCTCGGTTCAGAAGATCTGTTTGGCTGGTTTCAAACCGAAACCGTCAGATCTTTACAAGCAAAAACTCATTAAGGTTCTGTGTGGAAGCTGTAACCTACACTAGCCAACTGGCCACTAGTATATCAACACATTTTTGCTGGTTCCAACACAAAGACTCAAGTCAGTGGACCAGAAAATTAAGATAAAATAACTAACTAAACACCACCAAACATGAAAGAGGGCATCAATGAATGCCAACAGAGGACTACCACCCCATACCCCAAAGTAGGAGTTCTGAGAGGGGCAGGCTGGGGAGGTCATAATATAGCAAGACTCCATTAGAAAACAACATTACTAAGGTGAGTAATTTTTTCTTCAAACAACATAAAGTCTTGCTATATTATAACTATTTCTACACAGCAGTACCTCCATGGAGGAGGACAGAACCTACTTAGGGGAATAGGCTCTAAAACTGGCTGTGCCAAACGGAGCATCTCTCCTGGCCTGAATATCCAGGAGTAATGCTTGGTGAAAGTGTGTACTGTCTTCCAAGTAGCTGCCTGACATATCTCCAAGATAGGGATGTCTCTAGCAGCAGCTAGAGATGCAGTTATACCTCTGATAGAGTGAGCCCTCAGGCCTGAGGGGAACCTTACCCAGCTTTTGATAGCAAAGTGGATACAAGAAACGATCCATCTGGCAATGGATCTCTTAGTGGCAGGTCTCCCTTTCCCAACCTCACCATAAGTGAGAAACAGTTGGAGGGAGTCAAACCTGTGACCCTTGGTACGCTCTATGTAGTAACTTAGGGCCCTCTTAACATCTAAGCTGTGCAGCCTCCTCTCACCAGAGGAGGAATGGTCAGTGAAGAACACTGGAAGTGAAATAGATTGGTTAAGGTGGAAATCTGAAACCACCTTAGGCAAAAACTTCCTGTTAGTCCTGAGGACCACTTTATCCCTGTGAAAGGAAATAAAGTCAGTTTCTACTGATAAAGCCTGTAACTCACTTATACGCCTGGCAGAAGTGATGGCTACCAGAAATACAGTTTTCCCAAGTCAAATACTTAAGCTCTGCCGAAGACAGAGGCTCAAAGGGGGGTTGCATTAGCTGAGCAATGCATACATTAAGATCCCAAGCCGGGGCAGGGTCCCTGAATGGAGGATTGGTGTGAAGCAATCCTTTAAAAAACTTGGAAAATACAGGATGAGCAGAAAGAGAAGAGGGCTTCCCTGCTGAAATGAAGGCAGAGACAGCAGCCAAGTGCACTTTCAGGGTGGCTGGTCTCAGTCCCAAAGAATTAAGATGGACCACGTAGTCCAATACAGTGGGTAGATCAGCAGATTCTGGGGGAAATATGCTTCCCAGAACACCATATGGAAAACCTTTTCCACTTGGAGTTATAGGTAGCCCTGGTGGAAGGCTTCCTAGCAGCCTTCAGGATTTCGAGAACACTTTGAGAAAGTTGCAAATCAGCAAACTCTAACTGCTCAAGAGCCAACCCTTGAGGTTGAGGGATTTGAGATTCGGATACCAAACTCTCCCCTGAGCACAGGTTAACAGATTGTGGTTCCTGGGGAGACACAGGGGAAGATGGACTGCTAAGGACAGAAGGAGTGGGTACCAGGGCTGCTTGGTCCAGTCTGGAGCAATCAGGATCATTTGCAGGGCTGAGACCTGATTTTGACTAGTACTTTGAACAGGAGAGGGAAGGGGGGAAGGCATAAAGAAACTTCCCTTCCCAATCGAGGAGAAAGGCATCCAGGGGAACTGAGCCCAACACTGGGGGCCTGCAACAAAACAGTGGAAGTTGATAATTGTCTGGGGCTGCGAAAAGATCTATCTGAGGAGTGCCCCATCTGGAAAATACTATCCCCAGTACTAGGGGATCCAGTGACCATTCGTGATGGCCCTTGGAAATCCTGCTGAGGGCATCTGCCAGGACATTGTCCTTGCCTGGGAGGTGAACTGCTATGAGGGAAGTGTTCAGGGAGTACGCCAGAGACCACAACTCCATCGCCTCGGTGCACAAGGCCGAAGACCGAGTGCCCCCTTGTTTGTTGATGTACCACATTGTAGTGGTGTTGTCTGTTCTGACCTGTACCACCTTGTTCTGAACAGATGCAGAGAAAACCTGAAGTGCTAGGAAAAACAGCTCTGAGTTCCAACAGATTGATGTGGAGCAGAGATTCCTGAGGGGACCATAATCCCTGGGTGGAGAGGTCGCCCATGTGAGCTCCCCATCCCAAGAGGGATGCATCTGTAGTAAGGGTCAAGGAATGAGACAGAGGGATGAAAGGCACCCCCTGTCTCAGATTGCTCTGATCCTGCCACCACTGAAGGGCCTGGATCAGGGTTCGAGTCACTGGGATTAACTTGGATAGAGGATCTCTTCTTTGAGACCAGAAAGTTCTCAAATGGAACTGAATGTCCCTCATCTGAAATCTTGCTCCTTGCACCACAGCTGTGGAGGCAGCCATGTGCCCTAGGAGCTGCAGGAAATGCCTTGCTGGTCGAGAGACCTGCAGAGTGAAGGAGGCGGCCAGGGCCACTAAGGTCCTTACCCTTTCCAAGGGAAGGAAGGCTCTGGCCTGCTTTGTATCCAGTTCTGGCGCCTATAAAGGTGAGTACCTGGACAGGTTCAAAACTGACTTTGGAAGATTGAGAAGAAATCCCAGAGAGGTAAGCAGCTGCTGGGTAACTAGCAGGTGTGATTTGACCTGGTCTGGAGACTGACCCACAATGAGCCGGTCGTCCAGGTAGGGAAAATGGCAATCTTTTGCCTTCTAGGGTGAGCGACTGCTACTGCCAGACACTTTGTGAACACCCTTGGGCAGAAGTGAGGTCAAGGGCATTGCTCTGAACTGATAATGGCCTGAGGGCAGTTCGAATCTGAGGTACTTTCGATGGGAGCTTCTGATAAGAACATGGAAGTAGGCATCTTTGAGGGCCAGGAGGCTAGCCAGTCCCTGGCCTTGGGAGGGTAAAATCATTCCCAGTGTCACCATTTTGAACTTTGGCTTTAAAAGGTGCTTGTTTAGATATCTTAGATCCAGGATAGGCCGCCACTCTCCTGTCTTTTGGGGTAAGGAAGTACCTGGAGTACAGACCCTTGCCCTGGTGAAGGGGAGAAACCTTTCTACAGCTCTGAGAGCCAGGAGGGTTGAGACTTCTGTTTCCAAAGCAAGAGTCTCTAAAGGGTTTGTAGGTGGAAAAGATCTGGCTCTCATCTTTGGAAATTTCTTAAAGCTGAGAACCAGACCCTGGCTCACTACTTCCAGGACCCACCTGTCTGAAGTTAAAGACTGCCAGTCCTGGATGAAGTGAGCCAACCTGCCCCCTACAGGTAGTGGAGAGCCGACCCTGGGCATCCCATCAGGGTGCCTTTTTGGCAGGGGCTTTAGGCTGAGGGGTGGGAGCAGGTCTGCTCGAAGCCCGTCTGCCTCTCCCTCTGAAGAACCCACTCTGTACATAGGCTGAAGAGGAGGGGGCCTGAGTCTGGTAAAAAGGCCTGTGAAAAGGCCTACCCCTACCCCTGGGGGGCTGCCTCTAAGGAGTGGCTTGCCGTTCCTTGGCTTGTGCACTCCTGTAAGTGGTTCTATATTCATCCATTCTCTTCATATAATTCTCTGTCTGCTCCCCAAACAGAGAATTTCCCACCACAGGAAAATCCATAGCCTTAGACTGGGTATCCTGTGACAAAGTAGTACACCTGAGCCAGGCCAATCTCCGAAGAGCCACAGATGTAGCCATGACTCTAGAGGATACATCGTTAGAATCCACTGCAGCATGGAATTGCACCTTAGATGCCTCAATACCATCAAGAGCCAGCTGCTCCAGCTCCTTGCGAGCTGGCCAGGGACCTGTTTGGCTAAGGCCATGACAGTATCCCATCTAGATTTCTGGTATCTTGCAACATAAGCCATATAGTTAGCTTGTCTGAGTCCCAAGGATGCTGCCATGTATTGTTTTTGGCCATGGCATCAATCTTCCTGGAATCCTTGTCAGGAGGATGTAAGCCAGTGGAATATTAGCTTTATCACAGGCTGCAGCCTGAACTACTCCAACATGACTGCATTGCTGTGAAAGAAAATCTGTATCAGGACCTGACAAAGTGTACCTCCTGTCCATCTTTTTATCCACAGGAGGCACAGAATTAGGAGCTTTTAAAATTTTGTTTGTTTTCTAAAAGATTTATGTAAAGGGATGGACAACCTCCTGGACTCTGGGATATCCATCATCTCCACATAGTCAGGCTCCTCTTGCTCATCCAAAGCCTCCTCTAAGGGAAGCTGGAGGGTCTCAGCAACTTTTTATAAAACAAAAATGAGAGGGGACTCAGAAAGCCTAGGGAGACTCACCTGAAGGTCTGTCTGGGGAGATGTCGGTTCAATGGGCACATCCAGACTTTCAAAGTCACATTCACACTGATCATAATCCTCATCCCCTCCTCTGGTTCATAGAACTCTTCTATATCATAATCCTGAACCACTGGAACCGGCCAAACCGACCTTTTGCCAGACAGTGGCGGTTCGGAGGGAACCGGGGACAGGGACTGGACAATCTGCATTGCCCTGGCTATCTCAGCAGCAGTTGGAGAAGGATTTTGGACTCAAACCTGCTGATTTTTAGATTTCTTTGCTGGAACTGGCTCCTCAGAGCCAGCTTTTCATTGCCGAGGAAGTCTCGCCCTGGTCAGAGGGCACTCCCTCCGGTTCGGTTGGCACTGAACGGGCTGGCCATCCGGTCAGCGGACTTTTGGCCTCGTTCCTGGAGCCTGCCCACTCTCTTGTCCAGGGTGGCTGCAGGAAATTTTACAAATCTGGCGGTCTGAATTGGGGTGGTCAAACCCCAGACAATAGACACATGTAGTGTGTGGGTCAGCCTTGGCAAAGGCTTCCCCACAGACACTACAGTGTTGAAACCCAGTAGACGGCAGTTTTCTTTTGGGTTTCTCAGACATGATGCCAGCCTAACCACCAACTTGCCCTTTGATGGCAGTGCCAGGCAAGACACATTATCGGTTCCAAACCGTGTCACGGGTCGTGGAAAAACCGTAATGAAATCCGTTTTTTTTAGAACCGATAAGAACCGGGAACCGCACTCTAAAAAGCCTTAAAAGGCTTTAAACTTATATTTAAATACAACTCGATCGGTTCAACCGAACCGATAATACTTACAAGTTCCACACAGAAAAAACCCTATCTATTACTTACGATTACCATAGACAGAGCCTGAACCGATCGGTTTTGCGGTTAAAATAATGAAATCGTGGTTAAATTAAACCGAGAAATAGCGCTTTAAACCGAAGAAATGAACCGAGCAACAGGAGGAATCTCCGGAGCGACTGTTCAGTGAGGCGGAGTAAAGAATCTGACGGTTTCGGTTTGAAACCAGCCAAACAGAGCTTCTGAACCGAGCTCGCGCTCTAAGCTCCATGCTCTGCATGGAAGTTAACTCTTTCACCTCCGGAGCAGTTCTAAGGCTGGGGCAAACTGCAATAGTCATAATATAGCAAGACTTCATGTTGTTTGAAACTACAATTCCCAGAGGCTCTCTTCACACAACCCCATTTCAGCAGGTTCCACTCCAGAGTCCCAGTCCTGATTGGCCCACAGCCTGCTCCATCTTAGTGCCCCTCCAGTCCAACTGGTCCAATTCAGTAGTCAGGGACCAAAATGGTGTATCCGAACAGAAACAGTCCATGCTACAAGAAAGGCAGGTTAGACAAACAACATTCTTACTATTACTCTGCACTTTTTCCCACAACTGGTTACAGCTTTCAGAAGGGCTCCTTCTGCACTTGTAGCGACAGTAGAAATGGAGCACTTAGGCAGCAGCCTGGGTGGGACTCGGGCTCAAATACACACAGTCCCCCCATATAAACTAATCATGTCTGCAAGCAGACAGCTCTTAAAGACACAGTATGCAGAGGCTCTAAAAGCACTCACTACAATGTCTTTTAAAACGGCTGTGCGGCCGGATACCAGCCGGACTTGGAGCACTTAGGCAAGCTCCTGGAAGACTTTTGGGAACCCCCATTACATTTGTCTTCCCTACTCTGGTATCTTTGTACTTGTTTCGAGCCCCTGACTGGGCAGCAGCACAGGTCTCCCAGACTGGCCGCCCTTCCTGACTCTTCTAGTCCGATTTCCAGCTACAAGATTTTGAGCCCCTGACTGGGCTGTGGCACGGGTCTCCCCAACTAGCCCGCCCTTCCTGACTCTTCTAGCCCAATTTCCAGCTGCATGATTTTGAGCCCCTGACCAGGCTTAGGCACAGGTCTCCCCGACTGGCCACCATTTCTGACTCTTCTAGCCCGATTTCGAGCTATAAGATTTCGAGCCCCTGACTAGGCTACAGTGTGGATCTCCCCGACTGGCCACCCTTCCTGACTCTTCTAGCCTGATTTCCAGGTACAAGATTTAGAGCCCCTGACGGGCTGTGGTGCGGGTCTCCCCAACTGGCCATGCTTCCTAACTCTTCTAGGCCGATTTCCAGCTACAAGGTTTCAAGCCCCTGACTGGGCTGTGGCTCAGGTCTGCCTGACTGGTCACCCTTCCTGACTCTTCTAGCCCGATTTCCAATTACAAGATTTTGAGCTCCTGACCACGTTGCGGCATGGGCCTCACTGACTGGCTGTCCTTCCTGACTCTTCTTGCCCAATTTCCAGCTACAAGATTTCGAGCCCTGACAGGGCTGTGGTGTGAGTCTCCCTGATTAGCCCCGCTTTCTGATTCTTCTAGCCCAATTTCCAGCTACAAGATTTTAAACCCCTAACCAGCCTGCAGTGCGGGTCTCCCCGATTGGCTGTCCTTCCTGACTCTTCTAGCCCAATTTCCACCTACAAGGTATTGTCTCCATGGAATACCAAGCCCGTTTCTGATTAGGCTGTTCTGTTGCAGGCTGCATCTCCTATTGGGTGCCAAGCACTGGTGCCTTGCCTGGATTGGCTCCCTGACCTCCAAGCGAGTGAGCAGCCCTGACTGCATCACTTCCCCAGACTGTGAAGATATCGCATTGGCTGCTGGTTGTGCTTTTGCTCCTGGCTTCTTTCCTTTCTGCTTGCCTGAATTTTTCCAAAATTGCTAAGCCTCACCAGTGTTTAAATTATTCCTATAACCTGTAGGAAACCTGCGTAGATGTTTTAAATGTGTTAAGACGGCTTTATTTTTTTACCTGAAACAGAGAGCCTGCTTGTTATACTGTGCTTTTAAAAACAGCTATTTAGGCAGCCTACTTAGATGTTTAAAATGTGTTAATGACTGCTTTTTCTTTTTAAACTGAAAGCAGATAGTCTGCCTGTTAAATATTAACAGCAGCTATTTTAGGGTACTATTTCTATTTTATTTTTTGCTGGATTCAAGTGTTTACAGAATACGATATTAGGAGTTCAGTGTTTCAATCTAATTTTTTGCTTAGGCTGCACTTTTCTCTAAATCTGTAGCCCCTGTTGCTTTTACCTGTCTCTCATTTTCTTTTTATTTCTTATCTTTCCATCTTAAACAGTGGCACCAAGCTAGGCCCGCCCCCTCGTCACACACACACATGCAGACATCTCCACCTCCTACTGTTCCTGGCTCTGCATTGTATTGCAAATCCCTTAATTTCTCGCACCTCTCTTTCTGGCTCTGTATTGTTTTGCAAACCCCTTAATTTTGCACTGCTTTTTCTTCCCTTTATTTCTGTTATTCTGCTCCTTTTTCCTTTGTGTGTTACTCTGAAACCCGCCCCCGATTTTTCACGCAAGCGCCAGTCCTACGTTGCGTAACCTTAACCTCCCTTTCTCTTTTGTCTGCTCTCCTCACTGCCCCTCCCCACTCACCTAGTCAATCTGCTTTTTTTTTTCTTCCTTCCCCTTTATTAACTCTGGAATTTTTCTTCCTTACAAATTTTGAGCCACTGGCCAGCCTGCGGCATAGGTCTCCCTGACTGGCCACCCTTCCTAACTCTTCTAGCCCAATTTCCAGCTACAAGGTATGACTCTCCATGGAATACTAAGCCTGCCTTTTGACTGGGCTGTTCTGTTGCCAGCTGCATCTCCTATTGGATGCCCAGCACTGGCACCTTGCCTGGATTAGCTTCCTGACCTCCGAGCAAGTGAGCGGCCCTGACTGCTTCGCTTCCATGAACTGTGAAGGTGCCACATTGGCAGATGATTGCGCCTTTGCCCCTGGCTTCTTTCCTTTCTGCTTGCATGAATTTTTCACCCGCCCCCACCTCTGGCATTTATTAAATGCCCTACCCCTGGCTGTATGCCCCTCCTCTTACTCTCTATTGGTGATCCCAGCTACCAACTCTGACCACTTGTCAAGTAAAGGGGGGCATCTCTTTTTCAGCCTGTCCCATTTAAAGGGGGCTGCACCATTACAATTTTCCACCTACTTCTTACTTGCAGTTATGTACCCTCCTGGGGCCTTTTTTTCAGAGCTGCCCTGCTGTTCATCCTGGTCACATATAACGTGTGCCACATAAACTGTACTCAAGCACTTGCTGCCCTGTCACTGAGTGGCCCGTCCCTCAGTTCCTACTGCAGGGTAATATCAACTGGCAACAGTAATCACATCCCACCCCAGACGTTGCCTACAATTAGCTTCAAATGGCCTCTGCTACAACACCCAGAGTGACTGCTCTCTCTAGCCCTCTTCCCAGGGACTTTCAATATTCAGGATATAATTTTGTCGCCCCAAAACCAGGGCAGACTAAGCAGATATAGCAATAAGCAGTTAAAGGAATAACTCTTTCATTTAGTACTCCTGTTAATACTGCTATCTGGGAATATTCACCCTAACCCAGGCCCTCCACTACCCCTCTGCATAATGCAGGACAGCTTGTCATTGGCTCAATTAATATTTGTAGCCTCCTCCCTAAGAAGGACTGCTTAAATGCCTGGATACAACAACATAATCCTGATATTTTATCAGGGTTATCAATGTCAGTTTCTGGATATACCGTATACAGGTTGGATCGCCTATCCAAATGCAGTGGTGGGTGTGCTATCTACATCAGCGATAGCCTCCAGGTGCACATCATTCCTCTATGTGATACTGACTCTAGCGTGCAAGCTATAGCACCAAAAATACTACTGGGAAGTTCAATAAAACTCTCGCTGTTCTCACAGTGTATATCCCTCCTAGTTAGAAGACCCTGGGGCTGGATTCGCTGTTGAAGTGCCTCAGTGCTCTTAATCTCCACATTGAAATTATGATACTGGGAGACTTTAATGCAAACTGGCTCTCCCCAGCTGCTAGCTCTTATAGGGATGCCGGCTCTGCAGTGCACTTCACTCAGTTAGTAGCCTCAACTACCAGGATGAATTACAAAACTGGCACCTCCCCTTTGCTGGACTGGGTCTTGTCCAACCAGCCTGAGCACATGTCTCAGACCACAGTTCTTCCTGACGCCTACAGTGATCACTCACCTGTTCTGTTCCAATGGTCTAGTAACTTCACCAAACCTCCAGTTAGAAAAGTTATACATAGGGTCCTTAAACCTGGACATCTTGAGATGCTGAAAGCAGACCTCAGACAACAATGCAATGTTGCTTCCCCACATTTGAAGCACCATTGCTTGCTATATACAGACCTTAGATGGCCTTCTCCATCTGCCAATTGACTCCTTGCCCTTGGTACTCTGCTGGACACCATCATTAGAAATAATCTACCTACCTCTTTTGCAGCTATGCTGGTGCCTCTGTCCTCCACCTATGGCCTCCGCTCTACTGGACTCTCTCTATTATACACTCCTAGGTGCAGAACCTTAAAAGGAACCTCAGCTTTCTCCTACCTGGCCCCAAAATATTGGAATTCCCTACCTCTTGATGTTCGCTCTGCACCTAGTCATATTGCTTTTAAAAAGATGCATCACACTCTCCTCGTCAAACATGCCCTATGTTCCTGTTTTAAACCCCCATAGGGTGCTTGTCATCCCTTTCCTCAGCTCTCAAAATGTTTCAGTTTTGCTCTGGCCCCTTCTTACTGTTATATGTAGCACTTACCATAGATTATGTGTTAAAACTCTACTGCACTATGATTGTATGCTTATTATGTTTTGTACTATTATGTATTTTCTGCCATTGTCTCTGTCATATTAGCTATACTGTTTCTGTCACAGAACATTGTGTAAATTTTTCCTTGTATGATTGATTACCTCTGAACTATACCTGTTATTTGTTTTGTCTGACAATTTTGTATTGTAACCTCCCGGGTCATGTCTGAAAATAGTCATATTTTGTGGCTACGGTACCTTACCCAGTAAACAAAAACTAAATAAAATAATATCTACTCCTCCAGTACTGTTGATGTAGCTCTTGATCAATTCATCCAACTATTTAATGGCATCTGTGATTGGCATGCTCTGATAAAGAAATGTAAATTCAAAGGCCGGAGCAACCCATGGTGTTCCCCAGATCTACTTGAACACATAAAAACGAGGGATCATCTGTGACTGAGCCCCTGCATTGAGTAAGCTGGCTGATATTCAAATATACAAAAAAGAATGCAATAACTGTACAAGGGCCATATGTGCAGTGAAAAATCAATATTTCAAGGAAGCTCTAAACAGATCCTGGAATGACGGCAGGAAATTCTGGGATAACCTCAGAGAAGTCACAGGCAAAGATGAGAAGGCAACACCCACAATGCTAAGCATTAATGATGAACCCTCCACTGACTGCACTGTTATAGCAAATTCATTCAATAATGCTTTCACTGATCTAAGCAGTGTGCTTCCACCTGATTTCTTCATCCATGTTTCCACCCCTCTGAGAACTAGTTTTGATAACCCACTACCCTCTCATCCACCATTTCACTTCAGAGCTATCACCACAGGTGAAGCTAGGAAATACTGCCTAAAGATCCTAGGCAAGTCACGTTTCAGTGGTGACTCCCTTGACCTTAAATTTGTTACGCTTACATTGGACTCCATAATTGGACCACTGACACACATCATCAATACTTCTCTAAAACTCTCCCAATTCCCACAACTATGGAAAACAGCTCTAGTCATACCGGTTTTCAAGAGTGGGGACAGAGCCTTACGGGAAAATTACAGACCCATCTCAATTCTCCCGCCACTATCGAAGGCTCTTGAAAAAATAGTCGGGAATCAGCTGATTGAATACTTAGATAAGCATAAAATACAATGTCCACAGCAGCATGGGTTTCGTAAAGGGCACATCACCATAACTGCACTACTAGAGTTCACTGGGTACATCCACAACTCTATTGATAATGGAGCACTCACAGATGCGACATTTATTGATTTATCAAAAGCTTTCAACACGGTTAACCATGTCTCACTGCTAGACAAGCTGGCCACTATTGGGGTCTCCCAGGATGTAGTCATTTGGTTCAAAAGCTATCTCTCAAACTATTCTCAACAAGTTAGGCTTGACAGTGTTTATCAGACAGCTGACCAGTCCTCTCTGGAGTACCTCAGGGGTCAATCCTGGGGCCCCTATTGTTTGGCATCTTCCTGAATCAACTTCCATCTGCCAGTCACTGCCAAATTCTACTTTATGCAGATGATGCAGTCCTGTTCACAAGCAACACTGGCCCTCTGGTACTCAAGCGTAAACTTCAGGATTGTTTCTTTGCAGTATAGAGATGGTTGAAGGACCACAAACTCATCATGGACTACAAGAAAACCAAGACTATGTTGTTCTTTAGTCTTCAAAACAGGCACCGTTCCTTCCCTCTCAGCATAAAAAATAAGTCTGGGGCCTTGTTGGAACTAGTTCATAAAGTACAGTTACGTAAGAACTTACCGTAACAGTAGATCTTCGAGAGAGGCTCTTGCAGTAGGTAATTACATATAGGACTGACGCCGGCAGGCAGCAGGACCCCACGGAAAAATTTCTAGCTAGCAGTCCCTGGCGAGGGACCGCCCCTACGTCAGGTGACCAGCGTCAGGAGACGTCGGTATAAAGGGCAGTCCCTGATGCCTGCCTTCCAGATCTTTCTCGCCACAAGCCAGAAAGGCCAGACGAGAGAGGAGCGGATATTTCCCTCACTGGAAAAGGAGCTGAAAAAGCCTAGGGGGATGGAGGGCGGGAAGGTATTACCTACTGCAAGAGCCTCTCTCGAAGATCTACTGTTACGGTAAGTTCTTACGTAACTGTACTATCTTACTTCGAGAGGGCTCTTGCAGTAGGTAATTACATATAGGACTGAATCCCAAGCAGTCTGGAACAAAGAGAGGCACCGGGAGGAGGAAACTACTCCAAAAGGCAGATCTAGCTGTGCAAGCCTCAAGATAAGAAGCCTTGCAGAACAGCCAGCCCAAAGCCTGCTCTACGGTGAGAGGCAACATCCAAACTGTAGTGTTTAGTAAAGGTATGGACAGAAGTCCAGGTGGCAGCAGCACAGATGTCCACTGCAGACACATTCTTGAAACAAGCCGCTGAGGCAGCTACTTCTCTGGTGGAGTGACCTCCTACTTGACCCGGGAGGCTCTTGTTGTATTTGTCATAACAGAAAGTGATGCAATGAGCCAACCATTTAGATAGGCATTGCTTGGAAACAGCATTGATTTCCCTTTTATGAGCAAAAGAGACAAACAACTGATCAGTCTTTCTGAGATCCTTCATTCTATTGGTATAGTATCTCAGAATCCGGTGAACATCCGTAGTATGGAGTAAATACTCCCCTTGATTAGAGTACTACGTGAAAAAGGTAGGTAACTCTATGGACTGATTTAGAGTAGACTTTGCTACTACTTTAGGAAGAAACTTAGGATTCGTGTGAAGAGCAACACGTTCCTTGTGAAAAATCAAGTATGGATTTTTGCACATCAGGGCCTGGTGCTCAGAAATTCTCCGAGCAGAAGTAATGGCCACCAGGAAGAGATTCTTCCACGAAAGGAACTTCAAATCCGCAGAAGCTGCAGGTTCAAATGGAGGGAGAGTAAGTTTTTTGAGGACAAAGTTCAAGTCCCAAGGGGGAGTAGGAGTACGGACGGGGGGCCTCAAATGGAGGTCCCCTCTGAGAAGGTCTTAGAGACCTCCAGTTGAGCGAAAGCTTTGTCTGTGAAGGGAACATGGTAGGCTGAAATAGCCGCTATGTATACCTTCAGAGAAGAATGACTGAGACCCAAGTCAAACAGATGATGTAGATACTCCAGCAGAAGCCCCGCTGAACAGGAGAAGGGTTCCACGTTCTTGGAAGCAGCCCAGATAGTGAATATTTTCCACTTCATGGCACAAGTGGATCTGGTGGAGGGTTTTCTGGCTTCCACCAAAATCTCCACCACTTTGGGAGACACTCCAAAACAGGATTGGGCTAAGTCTGCAGGAGCCATGTATGCAGTTGAAGGGATTTGAGGCCTGGATGGACCAGGGTCCCCTGATCCTGGGTCAGTAAACCTCGAGAGAGAGGAAGAGGAGGATCCTCTGAGTATTGTTGTAGAAGACAGAACCAAACTTGCCTGGGCCAGAAAGGAGCGATCAGAATCATTCATGCTCCTTCTGAATCTAGTTTCTGCAAGACTCGTGGGATAAGTGGAATTGGGAGAAGGCATAGATGAATCTGTCCTTCCAGTCTAGAGACAGAGCTTCGCTCCAAAAAGCGCCTCATTCTGGAGTGAACGAGCAGAAGACGGGAAGTTTTGCATTTAGAAGGGACGTGAACAGGTTGACCTGTGGTGTTCCCTAAAGTCAGAAGATATTGTCTAGGACCCCTTGGTCCAGTTTCCACTCATGAGTCAGAGCAGAAGAGCGACTTAGCTTGTCTGTCAAGGTGTTGTCGACTCCTGGAACGTGAACTGCTGTGAGGTGAAGGTCGCGTTGTATTGCCCAATCCCAAACCCTCATTGCCTCCCTGCAAAGAGGGTAGGATCGAGTCCCTCCCTGTTTGTTGATGTACCACACCACGCACATGTTGTCCATCTGGAAGGCTAGGTGGCCAGGAAGGATGTATTGGTGAAGGGCTTGGAGAGCTTACAACACTGCTCGAAGCTCAAGCACATCGATGTGGAGAGCTTGTTCTAGCTTGGACCAGGAGCCCTGGGTCTGATGAGGGCCTAGACGGGCTCCCCAACTTTTGCCCGAGGCATCTGTGGTTATAGTCTGAGAGGGGGGAGGACGAAAGAAAGGAACTCCCCGAAATAGGTTCTCTCGAACCATCCACCATTGCAAGTCTCGAAGCATCGGTGAGGAGACCAGAACAGGGTGATCTAGATTGTCCACTAGCTGATCCCATGGAGAGCGAAGAGTCCACTGAGAAGTTCTCATGTGGAGTTGAGCATGAGGAACCGTCGGGATAGCAGCCACCATGAGCCCGAGAAGGCGAAGGACTGACCTCGCAGAGACCGTCCTGCGGTCGGACAGCAGACTTATTTGGGTCTGGAGGGTGGAAGGCCTTGCCAGTGGTCGTATTGAGAATCACCCCAATAAACTGTAGTCTCTGGGATGGGTCCAGATGAGACTTGGAATGGTTGATGGTAATATCCAGGCAGGCAAAAACCTGCTGGGTAAGGGAAAGGCAACGCAGGAGTTCCTCCCTGGACGAGGCCACCAGGAGCCAATCGTCCAGGTACGGGAAAACCTGCACTCCCCTGGTGTGCAGGTGAGCCGCCGCCACTGCCAGGCATTTGGTAAACACTCGGGGGGCCAAGGACAGACCAAACGGGAGCACCTTGAACTGGTAGTGGTCCCCCTGGAATGCAAAACGAAGGTATTTGCAATGAGATGGGCAAATGGGAATGTGCAGATAAGCATCCTGCATATCCAGAGCACACAGCCATTGACCCGGCCATAGGAGGGGCAGAAGGCTCTGCAAAGAGAGCATCCTGAACCTTTTGTATTCTACAAAAAGATTCAGGGAACTGAGATCCAAAACTGGTCTGAGATCTCCTGTCTTCTTTGGGACCAGGAAGAAATGGGAATAGTAACCCGTCCCTCACAGATGAAGGGGGACAGGATCTATTGCTTGTTTCAGCAGGAGAGCCGAAATTTCCTCCTTTACCAAGAGAAGATGTTCCTGTGAATACGATGACTTCAGAGGGGGGTGACGGGGTGGTTTCTGAAGAAACTCTATCGCATGTCCTTCTGCTATGAGCTGGAGCACCCAAGAATCTGTGGTTATCCTCTCCCATCCCGGAAGGTGGAGGGAAAACCTCCCTCCTACCGGTTCCTGCAGGGAGAACGGAGGCAGTGGGAGAGGAAAGAAAATATTACTCACCTTAGTAATGTTGTTTCTTCTAATGGAGTCTTGCTGTATTCTGACATATGCAGTGATGTCCAAACTTTGAACAGCCCCGGAGATGAAAGAGTTAACTTTCCATGCCAGGCATGGAACGCTGAGCTCAAGCTCTGTTGAGACTCTGTCTGTTGCTGTTTGAACACAAACCGTCAGATCTTTATGAGCTATACTCACTGGGTGTCCTGTGTGGAAACTGTAAACTTACACTAGCCAACTGGCTACTAAATATAATAAAAAGATTTTTTGGTCCCAAAGCAAAGACTCAAGTCAGGAAACCCAAAAAATAAAACAAAACACAACACCCACACACCCACACACCCAAACTAAAGGGGAGAGAAAAGAAGGGGTGGGGACACCTCCTGAGTGCCAACAATGCTGCTGCCCACCCACATCCCAAAAACCAGCTTCTGAGAGGGGGGGTCAGAATACAGCAAGACTCCATTAGAAGAAACAACATTACTAAGGTGAGTAATTTTTTCTTCAAACAACATGAAGACTTGCTGTATTCTGACATATGCAGACTACCAAGCAGTACCTCCATGGAGGAGGGACAGAACCAACTTTGGAAATAGGCTCTGAAGCACTGCTGTGCCAAACCGAGCATCACTTCTAGCCTGGATGTCCAGAGAGTAATGCTTGGTAAAAGCATGTACTGTTTTCCAGGTGGCTGCTTGACAAATCTCTAAGATAGAGATATCCATGGCAGCAGCCAGGGAAGCAGCTGTACCTCTGGTAGACTGAGCCCTCAGGCCTGAGGGTGGAATCCTACCCAGTTTTTCATAGCAAAATTGAATGCAAAAGACAATCCACCTGGCAATAGATCTCTTAGTGGCAGGTTTTCCCTTACCAACCTCACCATAAGTGAGGAACAGTTGGAGGGAGTCAAACCTGTGACCCTTGGTGTGCTCTATGTAGTAGCTAAGGGCCCTTTTCACATCCAAACTGTGCAGCCTCCTTTCCCCAGAGGAGGAATGGTCAGTGAAGAAAACAGGAAGAGACATAGACTGGTTAAGGTGGAAATCTGAAACCACCTTAGGCAAAAACTTCCTATTAGTCCTGAGGACCACCTTATCTCTATGGAAAGAGATAAAATCAGGTTCCACTGACAGGGCCTGTAACTCACTTATGCGTCTGGCGGAAGTTATGGCCACCAAGAAAACAGTTTTCTAAGTCAAGTACTTAAGCTCTGCTGAGGACAAAGGCTCAAAAGGGGGTTGCATAAGCTGAGCAATGCAAACATTAAGGTCCCAAGCAGGGCCAGGGTCCCTGAAGGGAGGATTGGTATGCAGCAATCCCTTGAAAAATTTAGAAAATACAGGATGAGCTGAAAGGGAAGAGTGCTTGCCTGCTGAGAGGAAGGCAGAGACAGCTGCCAGATGCACTCTTAGTGTAGCTGGTCTGGGTCCCAAGCTATTGAGATGAGCCATATAGTCAAGGACTGTGGGCAGGCCAGCAGACTCTGGAGAAATATGCTTCCCAGAGCACCATATAGTAAATCTTTTCCACTTGGAATTGTAAGTGTTTCTGGTGGAAGGCTTTCGAGAAGCCTTTAAAATATCCAGAACACCTTGAGAGAGGTGCAAATCAGCAAACTCTAACTCTTCAAGAGCCAGGCCTTGAGATTGAGAGATTTGAGATTCGGATACCAAACCCTCCCCTGAGCACATGTTAACAGGTTGTAATTCCTGGGAAGAGACAGGGAAAGGTGGACTGCTAAGGACAACAAGAGAGGGTACCAGGGCTGTCTGGCCCAGTCTGGAGCAATCAGAATCACCTTGCAGGGTTGAGACCTGATTTTGACTAGCACCTTGAACAGGAGAGGGAAGGGGGGAAAAGCATACAGGAACTTCCCTTCCCTTCCCTACTGAGAACTAGGGCATCCAGGAGGACTGAATCCAACACTGGGGGCCTGCAGCAAAAGAGAGGAACTTGGTGATTGTCTGGGGCTGCAAAAAGATCAATCTGTGGGGTGCCCCATCTGGAGAAGATCACCTTCAAAATCAGGGGATCCAGGGACCATTCGTGATGGCCCTGAGATATCCTGCTGAGAGCATCTGCCAGGACATTGTCCTTCCTTGGGAGGTGCACTGCTGTAAGAGAGGCATTCAGGGAATAGGCCAGAGATCACAACTTCATTGCCTCTGTGCACAAAGGCCGTGAGACTGAGTGCCCCTTGTGATGATATACCACATTGTGGTGGTATTGTCTGTCCTGATCTGAACTACTTTGTTCTGAACAGACTTGGAAAAAGCCTGAAGTGCTAGAAACACTGCTCTGAGTTCTAATAGATTGATGTGAAGCAGAGATTCCTGAGGAGACCACAACCCTTGGGTGGCCAGGTCCCCCAAGTGGGCTCCCCACCCCAAGAGGGAGGCATCTGTAGAAAGGATTAGAGAATGAGACTGAGTGACAAAAGGAACTCCCTGCCTTAGATTGTCCTGATCCTGCCACCACTGTAATGCCTGGATCAGGGTTCGAGTCACTGGGATTAGTTTGGTCAGAGGATCCTTTTTCTGAGACCAGAAGGCTCTCAAGTGGAACTGAATGTCCCTCGTCTGAAATCTTGCTCCCTGAACCACTGCTGTAGAGGCAGCCATGTGTCCCAGGAGCTGCAGAAAATGCCTTGCTGGTCGAGACACCTGGAGGGTGAATGAAGAGGCCAGTGAGATAAGGGTCCTTGCCCTGTCTAGGGGAAGGAAGGCTCTTGCCTTTACTGTATCCAGCTCTGCCCCTATGAAGGTGAGGAGCTGCACAGGCTCTAGAACTGATTTTGAAAGATTCAGAAGGAAACCTAGAGAAGTGAGCAGTTGCTGAGTTATCTGTAGGTGTGACTTGACTTGGTCTGGAGACTGGCCTACTATGAGCCAGTCATCCAGGTATGGAAAGATGGAGATCTTTTTTCTCCTTAGGAAGGCAACCACTACTGCCAGGCATTTTGTGAACACTCTTGGAGCAGAAGTTAGGCCAAAGGGCATTGCTCTGAATTGATAATGGCCTGAGGGCAGCTCGAACCTGAGGTACTTTCAGTGGGAGCTTCTGATGAGAATATGGAAATAGACATCCTTGAGGTCCAGGGAAACTAGCCAGTCATCTGGCCTTAGAGAGGGTAGAATTATTCCCAGAGTCACCATTTTGAACTTTGGCTTTAAAAGGTGCTTGTTTAAATATCTGAGATCCAGGATGGGCCTCCATACTCCTGTCTTTTTGGGGGTTAGAAAGTACCTGGAGTACAATCCTTTTCCCTTGTGTAGGGGTGAAAGCCTCTACATGGCTCTCAGAGCCAAGAGGGAAGAGACCTCTGCCTCTAGGGCAAGTGCCTCTGAAGGACTTGCAGGTGGAAAGGATCTGGTTCTCATCTTTGGAAATTTTTTGAAGCTGAGAACCAGTCCCTGGCTTACTACTTCCAGGACCCATTTGTCTGATGTTAAAGACATCCAGTCCTGGACAAAGTAAGCCAGCCTGCCCCCTACAGGTGGTGGAGAATCGGCCCTGGCAAACCCATCAGGGTGCCTGTTTGGCAGGGGCTTTAGGCTGAGGGGTGGAAGCAGGCCTGCTTGTACCCCATCTGCCTCTCCCTCTGAAGAACCCCCTATGAGCATAAGCAGAAGAGGAGGCCTGGGCTTGGTAGAAAGGCCTATGAAAAGGCCTGCCTCTGCCCCTGGAATGCTGCCTCTGGGGAGTGGCTTGCCTTTCCTTGGCCTGAGCACTCCTATAGGTGGTCCTGTATTCATCCATTTTCTTCATGTACTTCTTTGTTTGCTCCCCAGAGAATTACCCAGAACAGGAAAATTCATGGCCTTAGTCTGGGTATCCTGAGACAGGCTAGTACATCCGAGCCAAGCCATCCTACGAAGGGCCACAGATGTAGCCATGACTCTAGATGAAACATCATTGGAGTCCACTGCAGCATGGAATTGTACCTTGGATGCCTCAATACCATCCGCAGCCACCTGCTCCAGCTCCTTGGCAAGCTGGCCAGGGACCTGTTTAGCTAAAGCCATTACAGTGTCCCATCTAGATTTCTGATATCTAGCTGTATAGGCCATATAATTAGCCTGCCTGAGTCCCAAGGATGCTGCCATGTACTGTTGCTTTGCCATGGCATCAATCCTTCTGGAGTCCTTATCTGGGGGGTGTGAAGCCAAGGGTATATTTGCCTTATCACAGGCAGCAGCCTGCACTACCCCAACATGGCTGCATTGCTGGGTAAGGAACTCCATATCTGAGCCTGAGAGAGTATACCTCTTGTCCATTCTCTTGTCCCCAGGAGGTATAGAATTAGGAGTCTTTAAAATTTTAAATGTCTGTTTCCCAAAGGACTTATGGAGGGGAATAGACAGCCTCCTGGACTCTGGGATATCCATCATCTCAACATAGTCAGGCTCCTCCTGATCATCTACAGCTTCTTCCATAGGAAGCTGAAGAGTTTCAGCCACTTTTTTGTAGAACATAAAATGGGAAGGGGACTCAGAAAGCCTAGGAGGAGAAACCCCTGAAGGTCTGTCTGGGGAGATGTCCGGGTCAATGGGCACATCCAGACTTTTGTAATCACCATCACTATCCTCATACTCTCCTTCCTCCTCCTCCAGTTCATAAAAATCTTCTAAATTATAATCTGGAACCGGGGGAACCGAATGAACCGAGCCCCTAACCGATGGTGCAGGTTCGGTCGGAACTGGGGTTAGCGATTGAACAATCCTTATCACTTTGGCTAATTCATCAGCGGTCGGGGAAAGAAGTTGTGGATCCACACCGGCTGATTTATCCTTCCTTTTAACCAGAACCGACTCCTCAGAGTCAGTTCTCCTTTTGCCCGAATAAGTTTCTCCCTGGTCAGAGGGCACTTCTTCTGGTTCAGTTGGAACCGAACCGGGCTGGCCATCCGGGTCAGCGGACTTCTTGGCCTCCCTTTCCCTGAGCCTACCAACTCTCTTTTCCAGGGTAGCTGCAGGAAAATTCTTGCAAATCTGGCGGTCAAACCCCAAACAATAAACACAGGTGGTGTGGGGGTCAGCCTTAGCAAAAGCTTGGTAAAAGAAAAAAGATATCACCTGGCTCTAATATCAATAGCAGTTAAAAAACTGGTACTCAGACATTGGAAAGACCAGACTACAATATCATATGCGGAGTGGTTGCACGAAATGTCTTTTGCACTTCGTGTTGAACATCTAATAGCACAAGTGAACCGCCGTCAGTCCTCCTTTATGAAAAAATGGGGAAAGTTATATGCTCTTTACTTGAACTGACATTCATATACAAGCTGGGCTGTGGGTTCCTCTACTCCATCATTTCCTATGATTTGCTCCTTCTCACACTATCTCAAGTAGGAAGTGAATCCTTCTGCAAAATTGCTTTTCCCTTTTTCTTTCCTACATATGGCCTCTCGTGTTCTTTATTTGAATATTAGTATAGCCACATAAATGGACATTAGTATACACTACAGCGGGGGTGGTAAGGGTGGGGGTTGTTCAAATTGTTAAACTTAATTTTCCAGAATGTTCACCTATCTGGTTCATTGATTTTCTCAGTCCTTTCTCTTCCTATCCTACCAGTATCTAAGACGTCATGCTTTATAATATTGTTAATTTCACTGTTTTGTCTTAACAATGTCATGACTTTGCTAAGTAATAAAATATATTAAATAAAAAAAAAAAGCCTTAGAAAAGGCTTCCCCACATATACTACAGTGTTGAAACCCAGTGGGCCCCGTTTTTCTTTTGGGTTTCTCAGACATGGCCAGTCCTAACAAAACTTACCCTTTTTCAGCAATCTGCCAGGCAAGACATCCTTATCGGTTCCTGACCATGTTACGGGTCGTGGAAAAAAACGTAATGAAATCTGTTTTTTTTAGAACTGATAAGGACTGGTTACCACACTCTAAAAGTAGAATAAACTTTTCTGAACAAACCTGATCGGTTCAAACTGAACCGATCCCACGTTTACAAGTTCCACACAGAAGAACAAGAAAATAAACCTATCTAGTACTCACGATACCACAGACAGAGACTGAACCGACAGATTAACGGATTAAATTCAGTCAAAAACCGAGGAAAACAGCACTTTAACCGACAAACTTGAACCGAGCAAAGGAGAAATCTCCGGAGCGACTGTTCAGTGAGGCGGAGTAAAGAATCTGACGGTTTGAGTTCAAACAGCAACAGACAGAGTCTCAACAGAGCTCGAGCTCAGCGTTCCATGCCTGGCATGGAAAGTTAACTCTTTCATCTCCGGGGCAGTTCAAAGGTTGGACATCACTGCATATGTCAGAATACAGCAAGACTTCATGTTGTTTGAAGGAGTCAGGTGGTGTGGGCAGCACCGCAGCTGAAGCACCCACTGCTTTTTTGGGTGGGGGGGATTAGCAGCTGTGGGAACCTGGTGTTTTGTGGCCCGCCTTCCATGGGGTTTCGCCTTTGGCCGATTCCGTCTGCGAAAAGGGACGGCGCTGCTCCTGATGGGGACGGTACATGGAATTAACTGACTTCACTGCCATCCCCTTCTCTTGCAAATTGGTGATGATGTCCTTGACATCACCCCGGAAAAGCACTGACCCCCGGAAGGGTGCTTCCTAGATAGCAGATTGCACCTCCGGGACCATCCCTGACACACGGAGCCAAGCAAGATGCTGTAGGCCTACAGCAAAAGCTGAGCTCCGCCCAGCAGTGTCCACTGCATCGTATGTCGCACGAAGCATGTGTCAACTGGCCAAACGAGCAGAGCGGACAAGATCAGCCAACTCCTGCTTGACTTGGGAGTCAGGCAAGGAGTCCAGTTTGGCTTCCACCTGAGTCAGAATGGCCTTCTGGTAGTCCCCATATGACCGACATAGTTCAGGGCCCTGATTCCCAGCATGGATGAAGCATAAATCTTTCTCCCATACTGGTTCAGAAGGTGTGATTCCTTATCAGGTGGTGACGAGCTAAGGTGTTTGTGGTTTGCCAACCGGCCGTGTGCGGCGCTAATCATGACCTAGTCAGCACGAGAGTGAGAATCCAGGAAATCATCACCCTCTGGAGCCTTATATAGCCTGTTTGACTTCCTAGGAAGTGGGGCTAAAGCCGACTGCTGTTTCCATATTGTGGTAACGAGGTTGGCGTGAGGCTCTATCCAGGGTGGCACCAAGGTAGGAGCTGTCACGGGCAGATACAGATGTTCAGCCAGTTTCAGATGCTGAGCATCTGGTTCCAGGGAGTGCCACTGATGAACCTCCTGGATTTTCCTAAGCAACTCCGTAAAAGAAGGATCCTCTGGAGGAGACTTTGGAGGAGTCCTTGGCCTGGGCTTCGATGGAGAGCGTGGCTAGTCATCTCTCACGGAGCAACCGTCGGAAGAATCCGAGGAGTCCAAGGGTGAAGAGGAGGATGAAGAGGAAAAAGACTCCCTTTCCTGACCTGGGGGAGGAACGGACCCCTTGGGAAGTCCCCTGGGAAGCATGTCCTTCCCTTCTCTGGATCCAGAAGGAAGAACCCTGGAATCCGGAGGTGGTAAGGGAGTGTGCCACCTCGGACGTACGGGAACCTGGGATGGCACTGTCATCGGAAGATGGCTCTCGACCCCTTTGATGAGCTGAGCCTTGGCCTCAGCCCACCAGGAGGCCAGAGTCTCCTGCAGGTCCACCTGCGGCCACGAGGGCGGTGGAGGAGGAGGAGGTGGGGGATAAGGATACGGGTTATAACCGTATGGAGCGTATCCAAAACCTGGCTGCGGGTAGCCCAGCATCGGGTACTGCGGCGTCGGGAAGCCCGGCATCAGGCACTGTGGTGCCGGATACTGCGGTCCTGGGTACGCCGGCGTCAGATAGGACGGAGGGTACCCGGAAGCCGGGGGGGCTGCCAGAGCAGACAGTCCAGCTGGTGGCCTCATGGGTGGGCCCACATTGGAGGCCCGGGAAGGCGGAGTGCCTGATGGGGAGGATGTCTCCCGGTCGGTAGGGTGACATCAGGGCGGCGTGCGAGCCCTGGCGTTGGAGGTACCAACGTCAGAGCCAGCGTCCGGGGAGCCGATATCAGATCCGGTGCATCAGGTGGTGGAAGGACTGACAGAGGAGGATGATCCCCAGCTTCGCCCCAGGGATGGAGGGGAGAAATCCCCGGGGTCATGTTGGGGAGACTTTGGGTCCCCAGACAGGCAGTGAAGGCTGCGGGGAACCAGGTACGACGGATGTGGGAGGGTCCGTCGTCAGTTCCTTCACCAGCCAGACGTTGGACAAGCTGACGTGTGGCTTAAGGGTGAGCTCCCGGGAGGCGCCAGAGGAGCCGGCGTCCAACTTATGAGAGCCATCACCGGAGGCAGGTCGAGTAGAGGGATCAGCCTGGTCCAGTGGAGTGGAAGCCGCCCTGAAGGGTCGGGTGTCTTACCAGTCCTCTCTGGGCAGATGTCAGAGGAGCCGACGCCCAACTTACTGGAGTCACCTGCAGTGGTAGGCCGCAAGCCTTCAGCCGAACCAGGGGCGGAGGCCTCCAATTGCCCAGAGGCGCCTGCCAGGCCCGAGTGCGAGCCAGACGGGCAGGCCGACGCCCCCTCAGAAACCTCCGAGGAGGCCATCGAGGAGCGGTCCCCTGGAGGGGACATTACCTGTGTCCCAGTGACTCCCGAGGGAGACACAGTAGAGGAGCCCTTGTCCTGGTGCCTCTCCTTCTCCTTCTCCTTCTTCTTCCGATGGTCTTCGAGGGAAGTGGACACATGCCTCAGTTTTTTGAGCTCCTTTTCCACTGAACTCATTTTCTTCTTCAGAATATGGGCTTCCAGGGATTGCTGCCAACTTTTCCAGGTAGCCGCGTTGAAGCTGAGGCAGTGCTGGCACTTCTCGACCGGGTGATCGGGGCCTTGGCAGAACATGTACAGGGAATGGCTGTCCTTGTGCAGTAGTTGGGCGCCAGACGAATCACATTTATTTTTGTGCTCGGAGGGTGTAGGGGATGACATACACCGATGATAGTACTGACATTAGTCGAAAAAAAGCAATTATTTTGGTAAAAAGACGATGAAGATAGGGCTGACGAAGCACAAACTTTTCCGTGAGGTGCTGCACGAGCTAACAGCGGGAAAGAACTGGAAGGCGGGCGTCAGGGAATGCCCCTTTATACCGACATCTCCTGATGCCGGTCACCTGACGTGGGAGCAGTCCCTTGCCAGGGACTGCTAGCTATAAATTTTTCCGCGGGTCGTGCTGCCTGCTGGCGTCAGTCCTATATGTAATTACCTACTGCAAGAGCCTTCTCGAAGTAAGATCTTTAAATACTTGGGTGTCACACCTGACAGCACCATGTCATATGTCAATCACAATGATGCCATGGTCAAGGCTGTCAACACCCCATGGATCTGCTTCATAGACATAAGCAGAGTCTAACCCCTGAAGCCCTCAACATTGCAATACTTGGTTCCAGTGTTCACTTGTTGACTACGGGCTAGTAGTCTATGGCTCTGCAATGGACTCAGCCCTCCGCTGAATCACAGTTGCTTTAAATAAAGCCTGTCACCTCCTAACTGGGTCCACATGGCTTACACATACATGTGATCCATATGCCTAGGCTGACTGGCTCCAGCTCTCGGGCAGGCTCAAATTCCAAACCTGCTTCATGGCAAAGAAAGCTAGCCTGGGCCTCACGCCAATGGGGGTGCAGAAACTCCTCTTTCCCTATGAATGTAACTGCCCCACCAGAAGCTCAGATAGTATGATCTTTAAGATTCCCCAATGTTGCACTTCCCTAGGTCAAAGAGCTTTTACCCACCGAGCTCCAAAATAGATTAATACTCTTCCACCAACTTTGATTGCAGAAACCAAGACAGGCGCCTTTAAGTGGGAGCTCAGAAAATACCTTGTTGCTCAAGTCAGCTGTGACTCTTTTCACTAGACCCTGGATGATGGCCTAATAAGGCATCGGCCTCACCCCACACACGACAGTGTAATATGTAGCACCTATGTCTCCTTCCTACCTAAAATACCTGCTGGTTATGTCAATGCGGGCATGGCATTTTCTGGGCTGAATTAGCTCTCTGTTCTTCCTATTACACACGCTAATTAACGAGGCTCAAATTGGGCTAAACACCCTCTCCCCAACCCCTGCTCTTCACCGGCACTTAATCTGCTGTTGTCCTCTTCCCTTCTTGTTTAGACTCTATCAGTCTTCCTAATTTGATCCCTGTGAATATAACTTCCTACTCTCAATCTGGTCATAATCTTGGCCTACAGTTCTGATTGAATGCATAAAGCTATTTGTCAAAGTCACTTTTACACTTACGTTGTTTTTTTTCCTCAGTGAACTTACTGTTTTACCGAATTAGCTGTATCTACATTACGTCTGTACAGCATTGTTTTTATACTGTCTTGAAACCTATGTAACAAGCTTGTTCTCAAGCTATACTGTACTGTCTTGTTTTTTTTGTAAATGACATGGAACCTATATAATGAGCTTGTTCTCAAATGGTGTTATCCTAGATCACAAATAAATAAATAAATAATTTCCAGTTAAATACTTTATTGTTTAGTCTTCCCTTTGTATTCCCCACCCTGACTGAGCTTCAAATAATAATGTATTAAGTTTTTTGATGTTTTGAGGTACTTTAGTACTTTTTTATTGCTTTCACACTTTTCTTGGATTTTATGTTTAAGGCACCAGAAGCCAGGCAGTTTGTGGCCGCCTTATTTCAGAGGAACCAATCCTTGTTTCAATGTGCCCATTTGTTTCAGTCCCGGCCCCCAGATGAAGCTCTCTGGAGTGAAGCGCTGGGGCATCCAAGATCGACCTGTGTTTCAAGGCACTTTGGCCATATTGTTGTAAGAGACAAATGTAATTTATTTTCTAACTGTACTTGGTTCTGGCAATAAAATACACCACAGCACACTACTAATGTGGACCAGCACTCTGCTGATGTGAAAGTGGAGTCTACCTTTTTCAGAAAATCAGTATGAAAAAAATCTATTGTTTGAAATGCAAAAACTCCTAATGTTTGAAATGCATAATCTATTTGTCCCAACTTAATTGTGTATGCAAATTCTAAACATGAATGACTGTAAGTGTAGCTCTAACAATGTGGATGTGGTATCAATGACAAGATGGTTTATGATATGTTTGATAATATAATCTGGATGCCTGTCTTTCATGTCCCAGTTAGTTAAAAACTGAAATAGATCACAAATTCTATTTCACTCATACTATTTTCAAACTGCCCTGGCTGAACTTGGAAAACCAAAACCCAACCCCCTTTCTGAGTTGTTATGTCCACCTCTTCCCCACGCCCTCTCTCCCCAAGAAATCCCGAATCATATTGATTTTTATTGCACTGATGTAATTTTAACTTTTTCACATGCTAATTAAGAAGTAAATGGAAGGGGAAGGGAGCAGATATGTTCCAGTACAGTAGCTTCTTCTTGTTGTTTTTGCATGGTTTCTTGTGGATTTTACTTGGTAGAAGGTTATTTCTTTTCTTTCTTACTACTTCTAAGGGGCTAGCAGGGTATTGTTTTTGGGGCTGTTGGAAGTTTGAAAACTGTTTTTGGTGGCTATAAGTGGGATCATTTCTTTGATGTTTCACTGTGTAGCAGGCTACGTTTGTGGAGGCATATTTCTTCTGATTTAAAACCTATTTGGTGGGATCTAATTGGGGTGGTTTCTTTGAATTGGAGACCTATATCTGTTAATTTCAAGCCTATTTTGATGTATTGTTAGTAAAGCTGTTTGAATTGGAGACCTGTTTCCTTTGGTAGCAAACCTACTTTGGGGGGCTTTGACTGGAATTTTGATTCCTTTTTGCTGGCTTCACTAGCTGCAAAGTTTAGTGCATAGTGGGGAAAGGGTGCTAATGGTCTGGCCAGGTCTCACTCAGCTAATTGACTGGAGGCAGAGCTGAATCAGGTTTGTGGTGTCAGTAGCTTTGGCTTCTCAGAAGTAACTGGAAGGGGAAGGGAGCAGATCTGTTCCAGTACAGTAGCTTCTTCTTGTTGTTTTTATATCGTTTCTTGTGGATTTTACTTGGTAGAAGGTCATTTCTTTTCTTTCTTACTACTTCTAAGGGGCTAGCACAGTATTGTTTTTGGGGCTGTTGGAAGTTTGAAATCTGTTTTTGGTGGCTATAAGTGGGCTCATTTGTTTGATGTTTCACTGTGTAGTAGGCTACATTTGTGGAGGCATATTTCTTCTGATTTAAAACCTATTTGGTGGGATTTAATTGGGCGGTTTCTGTGGTTGCAGTGCTTGGAGGGCAGACACAGGGCTGATACCTCGAAGAGAGTCAGGTGTAAGCCCTAATCCTGCCTCCCACCCTCCCTCCTCCCCAGAGCTCGGCTCATTTATAGGGGAACATCTACCCTGCAATTGGAAGAAAAGGCTTCAGGTACAGCTCATGTAGTTCTAGTCACTGGGGGTTGGTTAAAAGGCTGGGAGAGAGGCGCTTAGGGAGTTGTTCACTTCCCTTATGTTTACTGTGTTGTACTGCACCTAGTAACAGGGGTACCTGTATACTGTGGGACTGTATCTAGGATTAGTGGGTGACCTGATTAATGGGTAGGGGTGTATCTTGGTCTAGTGTGGAACCTGGTGGCTCACCCAAGGAAACCTACTTGGAGGGGGATGGGACCACATGTCATTAGGGCCGGCATCTTTGGGAGGGTGTGAGGCAGCCATGATACTGGACTGGGCTTGGAAGTTCGGTGGTTGCCCAGTGTGCTACCAGCTGGCACAACATAGGGAGGAGATTGCAGGGATTAGGAGACAGCTGGGGGAAGGGGGAGGGGGAGGTATGGTTGGGGAATAGGGCAGGGGCTCTCCCACGAGGTTGCACCAAGCACTAGGGGTGGGTGCATAGGGAAAGGAATGCAGGAGAGTACTCTGGGGTCACATAGGGACCCTGGCAGAGGGGGTCCAAAAGGAGGATACTACCAAGGAAACAGGTAACTGGGGACCCTCACAGATGGGGGCCAAAGGGAGGACATTCTCAGGGAAGTAGGCAGGTGGCTGGGGCTGGACAGAAGGAAGCAATGGGGGGAGGTGGATCGGACCTTAAGCTCAGTAACAGCTTCAATTCTCTTCTTCTGCTTGAGGTTGAGGGGGTGATGTAGCCATGACAGGGGCAGTTACAGATGGAAAGGCAGTAGGGGGCAGGAGGTGGGGGCCGGATAGCAGGAGGAACAGGGGAGAACTTGGAATGTGGGAAAACAGAGGGAGCAGGGGATCAAAGCAGGAGGAGAAGGAGGTAGAGGGAAGAAAGTGCAAGGAGAAGGACCAGTTGGGAGGAAAGGGCAAGGAGAAGGACCAGAAGTACAATGAGGATACAGTAAAGGGATCTGAGGGTTTAGGCCAGGGGAGCATGACAGGCAAGGAGGGGCTGAACAGAGACGGGAAGGAAGGGAGGATGAGCCAGGCTAGTTTAGCAGATGGAGAGGAAGGACCAGTCGTGAGCAGTAATGGTGGGGGTAGCGAGGTACAGAAGGATACTCAGGAGGATGAGAGACATAGGATCGGAGGGAAGGGGGTGGCCAGGGTAAATAAGAAGGGGATGGCAGGTGGCACCCAGATAGGGGGAGAAGCAAGGAGCTGGCTGGGGGGAGGACCGGTAGAAAGGATGAGGGACATGGAAGGGGCGGAAATGGAGGAAAAGGGGCAGCCAGAGTGCTCCTGTTGGGTGATTCCATGAAACGTGAAAGGGAAGGAAAAGCCTGCCTGGTTAGAACAAAATGCTTCCTTGGACTAACGATGCACAGGGCCAAGCATGAGGTATATCAGCTGGCAAAGGATTGTGGAGGTTCTCCGGACATACTGGTCCACCTGGGTACCAATGACATTGAGGGAAATAATGAGCTAGAGATACAGGCAAGGTTCAGGGAGCTTGTCAGGGTCTGTCATGATATAGGATGCGCAATTTCCTTCTCAGAAATCCTGCCGGTGCTAAGGGTGGGGGGAACACAAGAGGAAGATTAGGGAGATAAACCAGTGGCTCAGGGAGTGGTGTGGGGCCAGGGGGTATGGGTTGATGTGGGATTGGGGGGACACCTAGGAGGATAAGGGGCTGTATGCTAGAGATAGGCTCCATCTCAATTCAGAGGGGAAGGAAATCTTTAAGTTGAAAATAGAGGGGTTCATTGCTGAAAGGTGGGGTTTAACCTTGTGAAGGGGGAGGGATGGGAGAAAAGGCTGTTGAGAGGCGTCCAATAAAGGAGGGACTCTGTCTCCACCCCCCCCGGGGAGCTGGAGGAATGCAGAAAAAGGCCGACTGGTAAGGTGCGGACCAGGGGAAGACAAAATCCCCACAGGAACATGAGCAGGGAAAATGGAAGTTTGTTTGTTGAATTTTGTTGACCCAGTAAGCCCACTGGGCCTAGAAGTCCCTTTTTCAGGGGCGACCAGTGGGGGAGGGGGGATAAAGATGGTAAGCAACTGAAATTGAACCAGATTAAGCTGTTGGTGGAATTTTTAGTGAATGAAGGAAATTTGGCCAGGACACCAGGGAAATTCCCCTACTCTCCTGTAGGTGGATGGGCCGTCTCACTGCGAGATGGCCACTGTAGGAGAGACGCTGGAGATGAAGGATGTTGGTGTAGCAGGAGGGAAGGCCGCTCTGCTACTTGAGAATGTTGTATTATTTCAAGAAATATAGGATACGGAGGGCGAAGAGATATTTCATGAGGCAGTATCTACAACAGAGATTTTTTCCAGTTTAAAATCCACAGTAATTATGGAGACAAACAATGGGAATTCCTTTAAGGCTGTGCAAGTGGAGGATCCTTTATGCATCAAGAGTACATCAAACTACACGGAGTTAACACAGCTGATTGCTGACTCCCCTGACAAGCAGAGCATTCAACCTGACAACAGGAATGCAGAAGCAATGAATAAAAATCCACTCCAGAGTGCGGGTGAGTCGAGGTCTGACTGTGTTTTCTACTTGTTTAAAAGTTCCTGTTTTGGCTGGCAGTGAAATCTATAAGGCTGGAGAGTGCCAAAAGCCAACTGATATGTTAAATTCTGCGGTCCATCTGGTCTGTGCAAATTCCTCTACTCTAATGCCTCCTAAACCTGTCTCTGATCCCAAAACTCAAGTCAAAAGCCTACCAAAGTCAGTGCACTTGTCGAGGGGAGCAGGGTTTGTTTTTCAACCTGCTGTTACGGGGGATGCAGTCGCAGACTTGCCGACTCATATAAAATATCAAACAGAGGTTAACAAACAAGACAGAGTGACGGAATTCAGCATTCGCTGGCCACTAATCCCACAAATTGACACCTGTGGCTATAGGCAGGTCTATCCCCCCCAAAAAACATTATGGCAACAAACATATCAGACATTCAAGTTCCAGACTCTCAAGAGCATGATAAAGACTGGTCGCCTCAGAGTGCTCTTTTGGCAGCAGGTTGGGAGAAAACATCCACAGGGGTTTGGACTTCTGACTTAGCATGGGATTCCTCACTCAACTTACAGCTTAATTCCCCAGAGTGGAAACCAGGTTGTGCTATAGGTGTTCCAACGGAGGGAATAAAGGAGAAAGAAATCTTGACAACACTATCTAACTGTAACTCAGAGGAAACACTGGGACAAGGCCCAGCAGTGTACCCCTCTTCATGTGCCATTTCTGACTCTGAGGTTACTACAGTAAATAATTTAGAAGGAAAACAGACTACTGGCAAACCATTGATGTCTGAACTGTTTTCGCATGCTAAACGTGAGGCAGCGCCATGGCGTAACGCTGTGCGCATACGTTACAGAGGAGGTCTGGCAGAGAGGCCAGACAGACATTTATGTGGGGAAATACCTCATAAAAGATTCTTTGCATTTTTCTCCCAGAGATGTTTTTGCATTTATTAACATCTCGGGAGAAGACAATTATGATATAAGTTTTCGCTCTGCTTATACATTAGACCTGTTTTGGGAGAGATATGGTCAAGTGAAATTTTCCCCAACATGGACCCCTTTTTTAGTAATTCCCTTAACGAAACCATTAATTAAAAATGTTGCAGTGATGTTCAGGAATGAGGGAGTCCATGTTGAGGATATCACCTATTGGTTGTCTCAAAAATGCAATGTTCAAAGTGACCCTGAACCTATTTTAGATTCAGAGCAATTCTGGATGGGAGGGTGGAGGTTTAAGGTTAAATTAAGACAGACAGACACAGGAATTGAGCATATCCATAATGCTTTCTTATTGGGAAGGGATAGAGAGGTCTGTTTTTATAGCGGTCAGCCCAGGGCTTGTTATAAGCGTGGGTCAAAAACGCATCTTTCAAGTACTTGCCATCAGCCTAGATGTGATAATTGTGGGGAAGTGAGGCATGTGACTATGTAGTGTGCTAACCATACGAAATGTGACCTATGTGAGGAGTATGGACATGCTTTAAGGGAGTGCCCATGGGCTGCAAAAAATAAGGCCTCTTGTGGGAGCCCAGACCTGATAATCCAGCAGGCCCAAAAGGCTTTGGAGAAAAAAACTGAAACCAGAATTTTGGAAATGGGGAGATCCCCCTCACCTCCAAAACATTTTGAAACCAAATCAGTGGTTGCTGCAGTTCCCCCTCCTTGCCCCCCCCTCCAAGCCACAAACTACACCTATCATCGCTGAAAAACAAGAACAAAATGCAGAACAGTCTGAGCCTGTTTGTTATAAAGACTCAGAAGGCACGACAGCAGCAGGTGTTGACTCTGTCCCTCAGTCTCCCTCACCTCCAAGAAGGTCCAGTAGGAACCTAAAAACAGTCTCTATTCCCATGATAGAGTCAATTGAATCACATAATTCTTATGCCACCCTTTTTACTGCCTGGGGTGATTCTGAAATGGAGGTTGGTGACTCTGACTCTCAAAACTCAGCACAGGATACCTTAGGGGCCCCTATTGAGGACTATAAAGAAAGGAAAAAAAAAAGGAAAAATGATTCATTTTTGTTGTTGTTTAAATAAACTAAATTTATGCCTGCAAATATCTGTGGTTCTTTAAATACACATAGTATTTTGAATGTTAACAAAAGACAAGCAGTCTTTTAACTCTTACATGACAAAAACATATCAGTATGTTTCTTACAAGAAACCTGAATGTTTTCATGGGAGCAAATATCTTCCTTTAAAAGAGATTGGCCTTGGGGACCTTCATATTGGTCCTTTGGTAGAGATAATGCTGACGGTACTGGGATTCTTTTTAATTCTTTTCAATTTGTTCTATATAAATTAGTTGATTTAGTGCCAGGCAGGGTCCTAATTATAGATGGTAAATGGCAATCTAGTAACTATAGATTCATTAACATTTATAATCCTCAGACAAAGGCTTCTAGAATTGAATGTATGAAGGAAAGTCAACCTTATTTAGTCACCTCTTTACATATTTTTTGGGGAGGTGATTTTAATTGTAGCTTACATTCTAAAGGATCAACTACTAAGAAAATTTACTGTGATTCTGTCTCCATTCCATAAATAAAACAGCAGGCCTAACTATATGTAATCAGTTAAATGTTAAGGACTCTTGTTGTATCTTTTTTAAAGGGAAAGCTGGTTCTATAATAGATTATCTGTTTACATCTAAAGACCTTATAGTGAAGTATTTTACAACTGTCCCAGTAGAGTTCTCGGACCACTTGCTTGTTCAGGTGGTTGTTGGGAACACACCCAAAAAGAGGTTTTAGAATAAGAGATGGAAATTGAATACTTTCATTCTATAAGACGATATAGTGAAAAATTCCATTACACTGATCCTAAAAGCCAGATTGTCAGTGGCATTTTTATACCTGGATTTAGGTGTATGGTGGTTGGAAACAAAAAATGATTGTAAAAATTGTTTTAAGCATTATGGGACGCATCAGAGAAATTTTAATTTTTTCCATATCTGAAATTAAGATCACAATTGCAACATTTAATAACTGTAGCTAATTCTTCCAGAAAGGATTTTTCTACTCAAATTGACAACATTAAGTTACAGATGGGAGAACTACAATATGATAGGGCCAGAACCCTACAAGCTCTTATTTCTAATCATTTGAGGAAATCTGTTATAGGGGACCCCTATGAATTATGTAAAACTATTAGAAACTCCTCCTCTATAGAATATTTACAGTACAGCATAATAATAATAGAGTTTATGATGTTGAATCTATATGCTCCATTATTGAAGCACATTTCCAGGCTTTGCAACCGGTGTCTTACCCTTCTTTACAGGACATTAAGAATTATTTGCCCCCCCCACTCCCAATTCTTTGACCTGGCAATGATTTCTGATATGAAAGAACCATTTTCTTTACAGAAAACAGAATCAGTTATCAATAATTTGAAAGATAATACTTGTCCTGGTTTGGATGGCCTGTCAAACCTCTTTTATAAAACCTTTCGCACAGATATTGTAGCTTGTTTAAATTTGGTGCTTCAAAAATTTATGGCTGGGGATTCAATGCCAGTTTCTTTTTCTGAAGGACTACAGATATATATTTTCAAATCAGGGGAAAGAGGAGACATTAGAAATTGGAGACCAATCACAATACTAAATTCAGACTATAACATTTTTATTACCTTACTAAATAATAGAATAAAAAATATGGCCAAAAATGTAATTTTACCTTTTCAATATTGTAGGTTACCAAATAGGCGAATTCAATCTGCCTTATCAACCATAAGAGACTTAATTGAGTCTTTATCTTTAAATGGTAGAGCAGGCTGTCTACTTTCTTTAGATTTAGAGAAAGCCTTTGACAGGGTAAATCACTTGTTTTTATTTACAACTTTATAATTTTTCGGGATTCCTAGTTCGGTAATTAAGATTGTAAAATCCTTATATGACTCTCCAAAAGTGTATCCTGTAATAAAGGGTAAAATATCTAAAGGGTTTGTTATTAAAACAGGGGTACATCAGGGTTGCCCACTAAGTCCTCTGCTGTATATTTTTTCTTTGGAACCCCTAATAAGAGCTTTAATCATAACTCCAAAATGGCAAAGTTTTAAAGTGCCACTGACTAATCATTATTTGATTGTACAGGCATATGCTGACGATGTTTATTTTTTAAAAACAATGAGCAAATAGGAGATTTTTTTAAAGAATTCCAGTCTTTCTCGGTACTTTCCAATGCTAAATTAAATCTTTCTAAATCGAGCGGTTTGCTGATTTGAAGTAATTTCCAGTCCCCCTTTTCGTATAATAATATAAAAATATCAGAGGAACCCTTTACTATTCTAAGTATTCTTTTTGGGTTCCCAAAACTCCTAGATGATAATTGGGAAAGAGTATTAAAAAAGGTTGAATCTAAAATAATTCGATGGAAACAGTTCAGATTCACGAAAAAAAAAGAATTCTAATTCTTAAACAATTCATTCTGCCATGCTTACAGTATTTAGCCTTTATCTTTCCCGTACCATTTCAATATGAAACTAAACTCTATAGTAATTGCTTTCAAATGTTATGAGGTAATAGACTAAACGAAGTAAAAAGATGTTTTACATATCTAGCCAAAAATAAAAGAGGTCTAGGAATGATTGACCCTGTAGTGTTTTGCTATACCCTTTTTTTCATATACAATAAAGCTAAGTTTAGCAGTGCCAGTTAGTGATGAGGAGCTTTGGTTTAGGAACACACTAGGGCGTTACTTAACAGCATGGCTGCATTGTACACCCACAATTAACCCACATATCCATATACCAACCTATTTTAAGCCTGCTGCTCAGAAGTTATATAAGTGACAAGTTACTAAAAGCCAAATATGCATGAACTCTTCACAAAAACTTTATAGTTCTATTATCACTCATATTTACCCTACAATTCCTAGTTTTAAGAACTGTCCTACAGCTTTAAAAAGTAGGATTTTGGAACAATTAAATAATCCTAGACTACCACCTCATATGTGGGAAGTTCAATGGCTTATCATGTATGGCCAGTTGAATATAAGAGGAACTGCAAAATATAAGGCTAAGGAGGAGAGAAAATGCCCATATATAGATTGCATAAACCAAGAAAAAACAATGGAACATTTCTTTCTTTTTTGTTCTTACTCAAATCATTTATGGGCCTATGCGGCAAAAAAATGGAAGTTGAATTGGTTATCTAACCTGACGTATGATATACTGGTGATTGGTATATTCCCTCCAAGTCTTAAAGTTTATGACTATAGAACACTGTTGGTATTTTTTGCATGTTTGCGATTCTGTCTATGGCAGGTGAGATGCCAATGGATAATTTATCAAAAGAAAGCTACTTTTGAAGGGTATTGTTTATATGTATCAAATGAAATACAAAAAGTATATTTTAAAGACATGCAACCATATAATGTAGAGAAAGTAAAGATATGGTGGAAGGGTTTTTCTCACATAATTAAATATAAACAGAAAAAAAAACTGGTCTGCTCAGGATGTGGAAATGTTCTGTTTTCTTTGTGGTAGGTTTGTTATTGTTTTCTGTTATATGGATACTGCAGTACTTTGTTTTTCTTTTAATGTACTATTTCATTTATAATTTTCTGATTGTTTTTCTTATGTACTATTGTAAATAAAATCACCCCTACTCTTTTCGATAAGTGCCACAGGATCTTTAACATCCACCTGAACTACCACCAATCCAGGCAGATGGGACCTCGGTTTAACGTCTCATCCGAAAGACGACACCTCAGAAGTGCAGCACCCCTCTCATGCTGCACTACAGTGTCAGTACTGGGATATTAACCCAAGTGCCAGATGTGGGAACTGAACCCACAGCCCTCTGATCTCCCGGCCTCAAAGGCGAGTGTGCTACCTACTGAGCCACTGACACTGTTAACTGGAAGTATAGGGAAAGGGTGGAAGGTAGTCCTGCTAAATGCCAGGAGCTTAGGCAATAAAATGCCTGAGCTCCAGGTGATGCTGAGGGAGAGGTGGATGTAGCAGTGGTCACTGAGACCTGGGCCACCGCAGGGCATGACTGGGACCTGAACCTGGAGGGTTACACCATGTTCAGGAAGGACAGGGGGAGGGAAGGGGAGGAGGGGTAGCAATAATAGTCAAAAACTGCATTGCCATAGGAGGAGTGGCAGAGGGAACTGTAGAGGTGATTTGGGTCACCTTGATAACACGAGGGGGCAAGAGAGTAAAAATAGTGGTGGTGTATACACCCCTTGCGCTGGCGAAGAAGCTGGAGGAGAGTCTGGTGGCAGATGTTGGGAGACACTGCAGATTGGAAAGAGGAAGGGTGGTGGTGTTGGGGGACTTAAACATGCCAGGAACAGACTGGAAGACTATGACATCCTCAGTGGCCAGGGAACAGAGGTTGTTGGATGTCTTTTAGGACGCGTTCCTAACTCAGCAGGTGGGGGAACCAACCAAGTAGGAGTGGATACTGGATGTGGTCCTGGCAGACAGTGACCAGATTGGGGGCTTGGAGGTAAGGGACCCATTGGCGGGGAGCGACCATACCACAGTTTGGTTCTGCCTGAACCTAGGAGGGGTAGAAAGCTGCACAAAGACGGAGGTAACTGACTTCAGCAGGGCAAATTTCAAGGAAATGGGAAGGATCCTTAAGGAGCACTTAGATGGGATTGGGACAGACATGGATGCTGACAGCAGGTGGGAAATCATTGGGGGGGTGCAGCACGCTACCAGCTCCTGCACAAGAGTAAGACGAAAATGCGGTAGGGCCCAAAAACCCTGCTGGTGGACCAGGGAGGTTCAGGAGGTGGTGAGGGGAAAGAAGGCAGCCTATAGGCAATTCAAGTGCTCAATGAGTGAAGGGACCGAGGGGAGAACGAGCTGATGGCCAGAAGAGCAACAAGGGTGGTGAGGGTGGCTTATGCAAGGAAGGAGCAGAACCTGGCCAGGAAAATTAGGAGAGGGAACAAGTGGTTCTTTAGATACATTGGGGAAAAATGAAGGGTGAAAGGGCAGATTATCAGGATTAAAATAGGTGAGGGATGGGCACAAGACCCGGGGGAGCAGGCTGAGGTACTAAATGAGTACTTCACCTCAGTTTTCACCAAGGAAAATGGGGGTCCTGCATCACACATGGGAGGAGATGACAAAACTGAGGAGGGGGGACCCTTACCGATCGGGGGGTCTGGGGGAGCAGCACTGGCAGGTGGGGGGAAGGCAAAGCAGGGGGATGAGGTAGCGGAGGTGGAAATCATGGCAGAGAGAGTGAGGAAAGCCCTCAGGTCCCTTAAGACAGAGAAAGCACCACAGCCGGATAAATTACATTCCAGAGTGTTGAAGGAACTGGCGGATGTCCTGGCGAAATCCCTGGCGGAGCTCTTCACCATCTCTCTGAGGACAGGGTGGGTGCCCCAGGACTGGAAAGTGATGCATATAGTGCCTATCCACTAGTGGGGATCAAAGGAGGTGGCAGGGAACTACAGGCCGGTCAGTCTGACGTCGGTGGTGGGCAAGGTGATGAAGGGCATTGTCAATGAGAGACTGGAAATGTTGGGGTGCCTGGATGATAGACAGCATGGATTCATCCTGCGGAAATTGTGTCAGTCAAACCTTGTGGAGTTCTATGACTGGGTGACGAGTGCCTTGGACCTGGGTAGACCAGTGGATGTCCTCTTTCTTGACTTCAGCAAGGCGTTTGACTGTTCCTCATGGGAGCCTGTTGGATAAGCTGGGAGAAATGGAGTGGGGAACCAGATGATCAGATGGATAGGCAATTGGCTCCAGGACCGGAGCTAGAGGGTTGTGGTTAACGGGACAGTCTCATCCCCAAGGAGGGTCATTAGTGGGGTCCCTCAAGGATTGGCCCTTGGGCCCCTCCTGTTCAACGCCTATGCCTCTGACATAAGGAAGGGTATCAGGAGTGAGATGAGTCTCTTTGCAGATGACTCAAAACTGGGGGCGGTGGTGGATGGGGAGGAGGGGAGGGTGGCCTTACAGGGGGACCTGGAGGGTCTGGAAAGATGGTCTAGAAAGTGGAAGCTGATGTTCAATGCAGGGAAATGCAAGCAACTGCACCTAGGAGCCAGAAATCCGGGCCAAGTGTACACCCTGGGGAGGAAATGCTACAAGTCTCGATGGCTAAGAGGGACCTGGGGGTGGTGATGGATGTCAAGATGAACAACTCAGAGACCTGTAGGAGGGCAGCGGCAAAGGCCAACAGGATGCTTGGATGCATCACTAGGGGGATCACCTCCAGAAGGAGGGAAGTGATACTCCCACTGTATAACTGCTTGGTGAGGCCGCACCTAGAGTACTGTGTGCAATTTTGGAGGCCACATTTAAAGAGGCACATTGAACTCCTGTAGAGGGTCCAAAGGAGGGCAAACAAAATGATTTGGGGCTTGGGGGATAGGACCTATGGGGAGATGCTCAAAGAACTAAATATGTACACATTGGAAGAGAGAAGGGATCGGAGGGATATGATAGAGGTCTTCAGGTACATGAAGGAGGTAACTAGGGGAGGAGCAGTCAGGGTGCTCCGAAGGAAGGAGGGGAGCAACTAGAGGGCATGGGTGGAAGCTGGGGGAGATTCAGGGGAGAAAGGAGGAGGTGCTACTTCACTGAGAGGGTGGTGGAGCCATGGAATGCATTGCCCAGGGGGCTGGTGGAGGCAGAGACGGTGGAGGGGTTCAAGAGGGGGTGGGACAGGTGCAGGGGAAGGGTTCTGGAAGCAAAAACCAGTGCAGCGAGAATATCCAGGACTGGGAAGGGAGAAACCAGAGAGGGAGAGGGGGGCAGCAAGGTCAGCTCCCAGGGTGGGGGCTGACCAAATGAGCAGACATGAAAGCCTATTCTGCTGGCATTTTAGTATGTTAGTCTAATTATACATCTAAGTTAAAAAGAATATCTTGTCTCCTTAGTTTGCCCTTGGAAACCCTCCAGTAACCTCCACCCCAATTTTTTATAATGAAAACTTTAATAAATTCTTGCTAGATTAAAATGTTTAAGTATTATGCAACAGTGTTTGTGTAGCTATAATAGATTAAAGCAGAGAAACTCAATGTTCTCCCTTAACTATATCCACAACTCCCCCTCCCACTCATCAACTATTTTTAAAGGTATCTGACTATATCAACACTAACCTATAGATTACATGCAGACATATAAAAGAATTTAAACTTCATAATGAAATTGATTCATCTGCATACTAACATAATATTTAAATAAGGTTGTGTTGTGATATCAACCTAAGATTTATGAGTTATAGTTAAATTTGATGATGTTAACTTCTTAACCATTGTTGTTTTAAATCATTATTTGGTGTGTAGCACTTTAATTGTAATATGTATAAATATGGAACACGTTTGTATGGTCCTCAGACCCACCTCCTGAGGAAGGCCCAGTGAAGGTTAAAGCGCTAGGGCTAGTGGGTGCTCTACAGGCACTTACTGAAATAAATATTGCACTTTGCCTTATAAAATCTCTCCGCAAGTACAGAATCGTTCTTCATTTTGGAACTGGATTTACTCAGAATATCAGCAGAATATTTACAGCATGTTGAACCTGGGTTGAGTGCAGATCTCTTTCTTGTTGTGTGTGTGTTTGCAGATTGGACCGACTGCTCGAACATGCATCCAGTTCTATAAAGAAGCGTTTGTATACTGCCCATTGCCTAGCTGAACCTGAAATATTTTCTGTGGCTGGGTTGTGATTTAATATGGAAGTAGGCATCTTTCAGACCCAGAGACTCCAACCATTCTTAAGGTGAGCATGTATTACCTAGAAGTAAATGACTTGAACAGTAACATGAGACGATGCAGAAAACTGGTTTAAAAAACAAACAACCTGGTACCTCCCCCATGTAGCCAGGTTAGTCCCATGACCACCCCAGCCCCTCCACCCAAGTCATCTCCCACCCTCCACGGTCTTCATGGGGCTCTTAGAAAAACTATTTGGCATCCTGCCAGTCCTTCTCCACACCCAACACCATATTTCTCAACCCATCCTCCATAACCCAACCCCCTGATTCCAGTTCATGATGGGGAGTATGGCTAAATTCCAGTGCTCATTCTTGTGCTCTCCTCCACCAAAGTGTCTTTAAATACATACTTCCTCCAAAACTCTACTTTGCCCGAGCCCCAGCCAGGTCAATCAATGTATGCTGGTGTGCCTCCACTTGACCCCAATCCATGATGGGGGTAATTGGTACAGTTCCCAACTTCTCAGTCTGTGCCCCCCACCCCCACCACCTGCTGCACTACCAGGGAGCTGACTGATCATCTGATCAGTCATGGGTATGTGGGAGGGGGGACTACATGCACTCTGCCTATTGTAACTGAATGACAACAGACAAACTGTCTTACAGGATAACAAAGCAGCTCACCGATGTGCACAAAAATCATGGTTGGGGAGGGGAGCAGGAGAAACATGGTAGAATGGAAGATATGGGGCAAAATTCCGAAACTTTTAATGAAAAAAATGACATACGTTAAACCCTAACCATTTAAATTATTGAACTATCTAAAAACATTATTTTTGTATTTATAAATATTTATAATATGTACTGTAAGTCCAACTTAGAATCATTTGGGCTGCTTTTTCATACATAAATTTATTTTACAGTAGATAACAAATACGTAGTTACTGCATTCTAAAATGGTGATAGATAAAACAAGGAAACTAGCACTGAAAATATTAGCATGTACAAGTTATTTTTAAGTAAACGTGAAAAGTTGTAAATAATGGCATTTCATTCACTACTGAAAAATAAGCATTCAGGAAAAAACATGCTAATATCATTTCTTCTTTTTTGCATGACCAGTTTCTCCTTTTAATGGTGGCAAACGATGACTCAGCAGATCTTTTTCTCCAGATTTTACTCTCACTTTTACTTCCTCAACAGGTTCTTTAAAGGGCCTGTAGCTTTGTTCATGTCTCAGTCTGTCTATCCCTGAAAAATTAACAAAAAGTCATGCAGCACATACAACTGATAGACGTGGAAAGACTATTTCATATACAGTAATAATTTTATGCAACACAAGTGGACATAAAAATGACGCAATAACAGGTGATACTCTTGTAGCTAACCTTAAGATATCATAGTATCTTGTTAGTATTGTTAATGTTGATATCCTTAAAGAGCCCCTGACACCATTGTGACAACTCTGAGAAAATGTAATCTTTAGCACAAGTCAGCTTGTATTTGAATATTGTTTCTGTATTTCTCATTCTTCGTTGTTACTAAGGATACTTACATGTAAACAGGATCGCTGCCCTATCTGTTCTGGCTGCCTGCCTACGTCTGACATCACAGTCCTGTTTATGACATCATAGTATGTTGCTGTGGGGATAATTACAATGTCAGAAACAGGGGACAATTTATTTTGTTTATTTATTTATTTGAAAGTTGGTAACCAGGAAAAGCACCATGAACAGAAGCTTGTTTCCAGGTGCACCTTGGATTACGATGTCATATGTAGGATAGCAGAAAGAGCAGATAAAGTCTAAGGGACAATAAGCCTCTTTCATACAGCTGTCCTCAGTAATAAAGAAAAAAAGTAAATAATTATAGAAAATACATGAAATATAAACTGAACTGTCTAAATCTCACATTTTTTCCAAATTTTTCTAATGATGTCAGGGGCTCTTTAAAGGAACACTGTCAATCCCCTTAGACCTCAAAGTGTCTAGTTTAAGAAGTACATTTTATGATTGGTCTCGTTATGCAGAGAATGCTGATGTAGCTGGTATTTTTATTCTAATTCCTTTTTCCTTTTTAAAAGTAAAAACAAACTGCCCACCATTCTGCTGTTACCACATAAAATGTTTGTTTACATTCCTTGATGAACTTCCATTTCATCTTTCCTAGACCTGGGAACACCCCCAACACAGTCTAGCCACTCATAATGCAGTTAGAAGAGAGGAGACTACTGTATCATGGGTGGTGTTACTGTTTGGGGGTGTTCCTAATGTTCAGGAAATATGCAGTAAGAGTAGATGAAGGGACTTCCGGTTCCGCCTCCTACCCATGAGGACATAGGAATTACAGTTTTGACCCCTGCGACATTTAAATCTGTCATACTCCATAAGTATTTGTTTGGTCTTTGCCTCCTTCAGCAGCAGTTCGTATAACATCACTAATGGAGGGAAGATGCTGCCGAAGAATCAACTGAAAAATACATTATTGGAATACTTAAAACTGTCTGCACTGTTGGAGCCAAGAGACGCTAGAAGGCATAGTAAAGGTCAGGCCATGACAGCATCTGATCTGCACAGTGATACTAGTGAGGACGATATAGAAGAATCATTCATGATCACAGCTAAGCTATTTATTACTGAGGATAGCTGTATGAAAGAGGCTTATTGTCACTTAGACTTTATCTGTGTGGGGAGGCAGTATAGCACAGTGGTTTAAGGCTCTGAGCTGCAAACCTGCAGACCTGGGTTTGAATTCCACAGCCCCCCACCTGCATACTGTGTGACCCTGAGCAAGTCACTTAACTTCTTGTGCTCCCAGGTCGCACCTGGAAACAAGCTTCAGCTTAGTGTGCCTCTTGCGGTTAAACAAGTTCCCCTTCCCCAAGCGACGATTCAAAGTGGACAAAATTAATACAACTATGTCCAAAATAGAGAAAACGGTTGTGGGATACCACCAGAGGCCTAGCTGAAGTGACTCACTGGACGGCTGACTTGGAGGCAGAACTGACTGACATATCGACGACTGTGGAAAAACAAGACATGGCCATCCAATACTTACTGAAGAGAAAAAGGGAGCTGACGAACAGATCGGACAATTTGGTGTTCTGGTCATGGAGTGACAACTTGAGAATACATGGCCTTCCAGAAGACACCGAAATAGGGCGTATAGAGGACTTTCTAGACTCCTTCCTGAAAGAAATTTTAGGCCTCCCGGCTGAGCAGGTGCTCAGTACAGTTCGAGCTTACAGGGCCCTTACAAAAAAACTTCCAATCCAAGAGGGGCTCCCCTCTCCATCTTGTTCAAGTTTTTGGGCTACCGGATGAAAAACATGGTGTTTCAAATAGCCTGGTCTAAAAAAGAAATCACTTTTGGGGACAAGAGATTGTTTTTCGATCACGATTATACCCCACTTGCACAACAAAAGAGGCAAGTCCTGCTTGAAATAAAAAAACATCTTGCTGACATCAATGTCAAAATGCCTCTAATTGCATTGGCCCAACTCAAACTTTACCCCTGAGGAACCTGTCTTTTACCATAATCTAGTCAAAGCAAACCCCACACTACAATGACTGGGAGTCCTGCAGGCCTTACTTTCTCACCCAAGCTCTACAACCCCAGATTGCATCTTGATGGATGAGCCATGGTCCAAATTCTCAAATCCAAAGAAACAGACTTGTGCTGCTCCCCTGGCAAATCAGAGGCAACTGCAGAAGGAAATGGCTCCCAAAAAGAACTCTCCCCGATCGCAACATTTACAACAAGTGGCGGACACTTGAACTGGTTTCAGTTCTAGGGCAGCTGGACAGTAGTGGCATAATTTGATGTGCAATGGTTGCCCACATGGATTCCTAAAGAAGATGGCGCCATCTTTGCAGTGGAACTGATCAGCGTGGATGGATACCCATCCTTTACATAAGGGACTAACTGAGAGCTGTAGGTGAATGCACCAGGACATTCTTTTGGGGAACACTGCAGGAGAAGGCAGTAGTTCCACAAACTGTTTTAAACTTTTAAGTGTACTGTAGCAGGCACAGCACGGCGTACCAATGACCCTCACACCTCATGTGTTGCTGGAACTTGACAGGCATCGTTTAGGATGCTTTGGGACAGCTACTTAAGGCTGCGGAATGATAGATAAACTGACCTTTTAAGGACAGTTTACAGTCGTCGTGCACCAGCTTGGCTTAGAAATAGGTGGAGCGTTGCCATAACTACTGCTGTCATCACTTGAGGGCGGTGTAAAATGCACTGCTCCAGTGAGCAGTGTTTTTGAGGTGGAAGACTAGACTTGCTGGCAAAGGCACCAAGCTTCACCTGAGCTCTTTTCTTCTAGGTTTGCTGGTAAGGACAGAGCAAGGAACAACATTATCAGAGCAAGGAAAAACAATTAAGGCTTCTTTTGGCTAGGCAGATTTACTGTGTTACTATTTTCTTTTGTGCTTACAGGTTTTGCTACTTTTTTTTTTGCTTACATTTTACTGCTTTATTGTTCTCAAAATTGTTGTTGCACAGTATACTTTCTGCTGCATTGTTACAGGGTGTGCCTACAGGTTTGTTACTGTTTTGTGCTTACAGATTACTGCAAGGTATATCTTCTGTGGTGTTCTGCAAGTTGTGCTTACAGGTTTTGTTACCTTTTTACTACTTTATTTTTCTCTGTAGTAAAGTGTTTTTTGCAGGGTATATCTTCTGCGAAATTGTTATAGGTGGTGCTTACAGGTTTTACAGTTTTATCTATCATTAGGCTAAGCTTTCAGGGCTAATTATAGGAGCACATATTAGATACCGACTGAGGGATAGTGACTGCATTTGTGTTGGTTGATTGTTTCTGCTCTTATCTCCTTATTTCTTTCATCTGTGGTTCTTTTTCAGCAGGGGAAGGGTCCAACCACCAACCCCCAACCACCCCATGCTACACTCTTTTTATAGGGTAGCACAATTGTGACATTTCCTGTAGCAAAGCAGGAAGGGGAGGATCAGAGGGGTACCCAAACAATGACCTCACTTACAGGGACACAATTAACTGAACTTTTTATAAACAGTTATACAAAAACAAACAAAAAATTATATAAAAAAAAAATCTAACTTTTGCTTTCATTTTCCTTCTAATTACTCAGAACAGGTTATAACCTTGGCAACTCAAGTGGAATGGATATTATTAACTGCAGGTACTGTGGGATACTTTTCAAAAGGGCAGTTACACAGGATTTAGGATGCTGTCCTACATGCTGGACCATCGGAGATCTAAGGGCTCAGCTCCGGGAAGCATGGGCAGAGATTGCGTGCCTCAAATTGCATATTCAGGAGGAAATATATTACAAGAACTGCCCACCATTTCCCCAACATCCAACTGAAGCACCTCAACTACAGAGGGTAGTTGGTCCAGAGGCTGGCAGGTGGTTAGGAGGGGGCAAATCAGGTGCCCCAGCCCTCAGTGTTCACCAATGTATCACCCCCAGAAACCATATAAAAACTACAAACAGGTAGCTGCCTCTATCTCCAAAATCAAAAAAGGGGCAGAGAACACTGCAGCGCAGGACCCTGCATCACAAGAGCTAACACAATAAAACTCACCCAAAACAGGGACCAAAACAAAAAAAAGTAAAAAGAAAATCCAAAACACTTCTGATCATAGGAGACTCCATGATTCGGGGAGTTGATACCTACCTCTGGTCGGGGGTAATGGTCAGATGTCTCCCAGGTACATCAGCGTGGAGAGATACTGACCACATTGCTAAAATTGTGCAGGAGGCAGGAGAAAGCATCACCGTCCTGGTACACATAAGTTCTAATGATCTTGCCAACTGGTCAGTTGTGCAGACCAAGGAACACCTGACCAAGCTGGGTGACAAAGTGTCATCCATTTGGTCCAGCATCTCCTTCTTTGAGATCCTGCTGGTCTGGCAGAAGGGGGCTGATGGACAGAAGGTCATAGAAGGGGAGACAGGGGAGCTAAACATGTGCCACAAGGGCTGGTACCAGGAAAAGGACACAGATTTGTAGGTAACTGGCAACAGTTTTGTGAATGGAAGTTCTTTAAATTTGATGGACTGCATCTGACTGCGGAGGGAGTCAGTGCATTGGGGCAGAAGTTTGATGTCTTTGCAGAATATTTAAACTAGAAAATGGGAAGAGAGATGCAGCACTTAATACATTGAATGGGAAGAACACCCTTCCCCCCTCAGCTGGTGATCAAACAGGAGTTCAGCATGTTAGTTCATTTGCATCACCAGGTAAGGAAAAAGATCTGGCTCCCCATACAACGCACAAGGGGAAAGCCGGACCTCGCCCCACAACTAATGCACCAAAATATGACCACTGGAAAATCATGTACAGAAATGCCTGCAGTCTGGGAAACAAGATCCCAGATCTGGAGGCAACAGTGACAGAGGCTAAACTGGACATAGTAGCCATTAGCGAGACATGGTTCACCAGTTACCACACTTGGGAGACTTCAGTATCTGGCTTTGTACTGTTCAGAAAAATCCGAGGTACAAAAAGGAGGTGGGGGGGATGGCCCTTTATGTCAATGAAAATATCAAAGCTACAGAAATTCAGAATACTCATAAGGAGCCACAAGAACTGTGGGTCTCCCTGGAAACAGGGAATGGGACAGCCATATGAACTGGAGTTGTCTACAGGTCTCCAGACCAGGAGGAGGACATAGGCACATTACTGTTAGAAGATATACAAAACATGACAGCTAAAGGGGAGGTTCTGATAATGGGGGACTTCAACAAGCCAGATACAGATTGGTCAATACCAGCAGGAACATCTGCCAGAAATGGAAATGACGTACCTACCGTAATTCTTGATCTTGTTAGGCGAAGTTTGCATGGAGCTCCAGGTAGCCGCATTGCAAATATCTGTAATGAGGACATTACGAATTTCTGTCAGAGATGTCGCGTCTGCTCTGGTAGAGTGAGCGTACACTCTGCCTTCCAGCTTGACCTGTGCCATGGAATAGCAATGGCAAAGGCATACCACCAGCCACGCTGAAATGCACCAGATAGCATCAGGTTGACCCAGCCGGCTCATGCTGAAGGAAACAAGCAGTTGTTGAGCTTTGTGAATTTCCTTCATTCTATCCAGATAGAACCGTAAGGCTCTTTTTACATCTAGGGAATGAAGGGTACGCTCTCCTTTATTCTGGAAGTTTGCAAAGTAGGTAGGAAGGACTAAAGGTTGATTTAGATGGAATTCTGAGACAATCTTAAGCAGGAACTTAGGATGAGTCCAAAGAACTACTTTGTCCTTGTGAAATACAGTATACAGCGGATCTGTGACCAAGGCGTGTATTTCAGATACCCTATGACCAGAAGTAATGGCCACCAGGAAGGCCATCTTCCAAGTGAGGAATTTCAACTCGCAAGTAGCTACAGGCTCGAAATGTTTTATGAGTGAGCATGTCTAGCACAAGGTTAATGTCCCAGGCTGCAACTGGACATCTAATAGGAGGTTTGGTATGCAGAATCCCTTTAAGAACCTCTTAACTACAGGCAGCAGAGCCAGCGGCATGGAGAGTGCTGGCTCATGATAATCCAAAATTGCACAAAGATGAACTCTGACTGTGGAGTATTGGAGACCTGTGTTTGAGAGATCTAAGAGATACTCCAACACTATTCAGTGGACAGGAAAAAGGATTCTAAAAGGATTTTGCACACCAGATAGAGAAACACTTCCATTTAGCTGTGTAGGTCTTTCAGGTGGATGACTGGCTTGTGTGCAGCCAAAAGAATATCTGAAACCCTACAAGAAACATTAAACCTATTCACCTCTATCTCCTCAGGAGCCAAGCGTGGAGGTGAAGGGACCTCAGATTGGGATTTACTACAGGGCTTTGGGTCAGAAGGTTCGCCTAAAGGGGAAGCGGTTTCGGAGAGGTTTCTGATAGTCTATTGATTAGGGGAAACCAGTTCTGATGAGGCCAGAACAGGGCAATGATAATCATTCTGCCGCCCCTGTGTCTCCAGTTTGAGCAGCACCCTCTGAATCAGGGGAAGAAGAGGAAATGCATATAGAAAGCGTTTTGTTCACTGCAGCCTGAATGCATCCTGACAAAAAAAGCCAGGTCCTGGATTTCTGGAGCAGAAGAGAGGCAGTTTTGTATTGAGTGGGAATGCAAGAAAAAATTACTCACCTTAGTAATTGTGTTTCTTCTAATGGAGTCTTGCTGTATTCTGACTAACTGCAGTTAGCTCCAGCCTTTAAACTGCCCCAGAGAACAAAGGGTTAACTTTCTATGCAGTGCATAGAATGCTGAGCTCGAGCTTGGTTGAGGCCTCTATCTGCAGCCCTTTGAAATCCAACCGTCAGATTCTTATGAGCAAAAACTCACTAACTACCCTATGTGGAAATTGTAATTTTTTACTAGGCAACTGGCAACACGAGTTTTGAATTCCTAAGGAAGACTCAAGTCAGGAAACCCAAAACCAAAAACCAATCCACATAAGAATAACAATAAAACAAGCACCCAAACAAAAAGAGGATGGTGTATAAGAAGCACCCCCCTGAGGTGCAACACTGCACCTGCCTTCCCACTTCCCAAAAAACAGGTTCTGAGAGGGGAGGCAGGGAGGGAGGTCAGAATACAGCAAGACTCCATTAGAAGAAACACAATTACTAAGGTGAGTAATTTTTTCTTCAAACAACATGAAGTCTTGCTGTATTCTGAATCACTGCAGACTACCAAGCAGTACCTCCATGGAGGAGGGAGATAACCTACTTTGGGAATAGACTCTGAAGTACTACTGTGCCAAACCGAGCAACACTCCTAGCCTGGATATCCAGAGAGTAATGCTTGGTAAAGGTATGGACTGTTTTCCAGGTGGCTGCTTGACAAATTTCTAAGAGAGGGATATCCCTGGAAGCAGCCAGGGAAGACAGCTGTACCTCTAGTGGAGTGAGCCCTCAGGCCTGAGGGTGGAATCTTTCCTAGTTTCTCATAGCAGAATTGTATACAAGACACAATCCACCTGGCAATAGTTCTCTTGGTAGAAGGTTTGCCATTTCCCACTTCTCCATAAGTGAGGAACAACTGGAGGGAATCAAACATGTGACCCTTGGTACACTCTATGTAGTAGCTAAGGGCTCTTTTAACATCTAAACTGTGTAGCCTCCTCTCTCCTGAAGAAGAACGATCAGTGAAGAAGACAGAAAGAGACACAGGCTGATTCAAGTGGAAATCTGAAACCACTTTGGGTAAGAACCTTCTATTGGTTATAAGGACCACTTTATCCCTATGAAACAAGATAAAATCAGGTTCCACTGACAGGGCTTGCAATTCACTGATATGTCTGGCAGAGGTAATGGCTACTAAAAACACAGTTTTCCAAGTCAAGTACTTAAGCTCTGCTGAGGACATAGGTTCAAAGGGAGGTTGCATAAGTTGAGCAATGCAAACATTTAAGTCCCAGGCAGGGGCAGGATCTCTAAAGGGAGGAGTTGTATGAAGCAATCCCTTAAAAAATTTACAGAACACAGGATGAGATGATAGTGAGGAAGACTTCCCCACTGACAGAAAAGCAGAAACAGCTGACAAGTTTACCTTGGAAGTAGCTGGTCTGAGGCCTAAGCCATTCAAATGGACCATATAATCCAGAACTGTAGGCAATTCAGCAGTGTGTGGGGAAATATGTTTCTTGGAACACCAAATGCTGAATCTCTTCCATTTGGAGTTATAGGTCTTTCTAGTGGCTGGCTTTTGAGAGGTTTTGAGGATATCCAGAACCCCCTGAGATGGATGCAAATGTACATACTCTAACTCTTCAAGAGCCATGCCTTGAGATTGAGAGACTAAAAACTGGGGTACCAAATCCTCCCCTGAGAGGAGCTTAACAGGTTGTAATTCCTGGGAAGAGACAGAGGAAGATGGACTGCTAGGGACAGTAAAAGGGGGTACCAGGGCTGCCTGGCCCAATCTGGAGCAATCAGAATCACTTTGCAGGGTTGTGACCTTATTTTGACCAGAACCTTAAACAGTAGAGGAAAGGGAGGGAAGGCATAGAAATCTTTCCCTTCCCAGTTCAACATCAGAGCATCCAGAGGGACTGATCCCAAGACTGGGGGTCTGCAACAAAACAGAGGAAGTTGGTGATTGTCTGGGGCTGCAAAGACATCTATTTCTGGAGTGCCTCACCTTGAAAAAATCACTTTCATCACCAGAGGGTCCAGGGACAATTCGTGATGGTCCTGGGATATCCTGCTCAGTGCATCTGCTAGCACATTGTCCTTCCCTAGAAGGTGTACTGCTGTCAGAGAGGCTTGCAGGGAATAAGCCAGGGACCACAACTTCATGGCTTCCATGCACAAGGCCGTAGACTGAGTGCCTCCCTGCTTGTTGATGTACCACATGGTGGTGGTATTGTCCGTTCTGACATGAACCACCTTGTTCTGCACTGACTGAGAGAAAGCTTGCAGGGCCAGAAAAACTGCCCTGAGTTCCAGAAGATTGATATGAAGAAGGGATTCCTGAGGGGACCATGGTCCCTGGTCTGTGAGAGCCCCCAGATGGGCTCCCCACCCCAAAAGGGAAGCATCAATCTCTGCAAAGACATAGACAGGATGGAAGCTGTCCAGAGGAGGGCAACTAAAATGGTGCAGGGTCTGCACCGGAAGACATATGAAGAGAGACTTAAGGAGATTAATATGTATAGCCTCGAGGAAAGGAGGGAGAGGGGGGACATGATAAAAACTTTCAAGTACCTCAAGGGAATCAACAAAGTCCAAGAGGTAGCATCTTTCAAAAAGAGGTGTGCAAGAACAAGAGGGCTGAATTTGAAGATGGGGGCAGCTCAGAGGTAATTTAAGGAAGTATTTTTCACAGAGAGGTTGTGGATGCATGGAACGGCCTTCCGGAGAGGTTGTGGAGTCAAAATCAGTGGTGGAATTCAAGCATGCATGGGACAGTCATAAGGCAATTCTGGGGGTGGGGTAAGAAGAAGTAGGCTGCTGGTTAACTAGGATCGGCAGCTTATCCAGTAGGTAGGGAAATGGGCAGACTGGGTGGGCCAAGCGGTCCTTATCTGCCGTCAAATTCTATGTTTCTATGTTTCTATCTGTGGTAAGGATCACTGAATGAGACTGAGTGACAAATGGGACCCCTTGCCTTAAATTGTCCTGATCCTGCCACCATTGAAGAGCTTAGATCAGTGTCCAAGTCACTGGAATCAGTTTGGTAAGAGGATCCTTCCTTTGGGACCAAAAGGCCCTCAGATAAAACTAAATGTCCCTCATCTGAAATCTTGCCCCTTGGTCCACCACTGTAGAAGCTGCCATGTGGCCCAAGAGCTGAAGGAAGTGCCTTGCTGGTCAGGACACCTGAAGGCTGAAGGAAGAAGCCAGTTCTATAAGAACTCTTGCCCTTTCCAGGGGAAGAAAGGCTCTTGCTTTGACAGTATCTAGCTCTGCCCCTATAAAGGTAAGAAGCTGCACTGGTTCGAGAACTGACTTGGGGAAGTTGAGAAGAAATCCCATGGAAGTGAGCACTTGCTGAGTCACTTGCAGGTCTGACTTGACTCTGTCTGGAGACTGGCCCACTATGAGTCAGTCGTCCAGATATGGAAAAATGGAAATCTTTTGCCTTCTTAGAAAGGCAACTACTACTGCCAGGCACTTTGTGAAAACTCTCGGAGCTGATGTTAGACCAAAGGGCATTGCATTGAACTGATAATGGCCTGAGGGCAAAATGAACCTGAGGTACTTTCTGTGGGAGCACCTGATGGGGATGTGAAAGTACGCATCTTTGAGGTCCAGGGAGGCTAGCCAGTCCCCTGGCCTTAGGGAGGGAAGAATTATTCCCAGAGTCACCATCTTGAACCTTGGTTTTAAAAGATGTTTGTTCAAGTATCTTAGATCTAGGATGGGTTGCCACTCCCCTGTCTTTTTTGGGGTAAGAAAGTACGTGGAGTACAGACCTTTGCCTCGATATAGGGTAGGAACTCTCTCTATGGCTCTTAAGGCCAGAAGAGATGAAACCTCTGCCTCTAGGGCAAGGGTTTCGAAGAGACTTGCAGGTGGAAAAGATCTGGCTCTCACCTTCGGAAATTTTTTGAAGCTGAGAACCAGTTCCTGGCTTACTACTTCCAGGAACCACTTGTCTGAAGTAACAGACATCCAGTCCTGGACAAAGAAAGCCAGCCTGCCCCCTACAGGGATAGGAGAGTAGACCCAGGCAGACCCATCAGGGTGTCTGCTTGGCAGGGGCCTTAGGCTGAGGAGTGGATGCAGCCCTGCTCATCCCCCTTCTGCCTCTCCCTCTGAAGAACCCCCTCTGTGAAAAGGGAGAAGAGGCCTGTGCTTGGTAGAAAGGCCTATGAAAAGGCCTGCCCCTGCCCCTAGATTGCTGCCTTTGAGGAGTTGCCTGCCTCTCCTTGACCTGTGCACTCCTATAAGTGGTCCTATATTCCTCCATCTTTTTCATGTAATTCTCTGTCTGCTCCCCAAACAGAAACATACCTTCCACAGGAAAATCCATGGCCTTAGCCTGGGTGTCCTGTGAGAGGCTAGTACATCTGAGCCAAGCCATTCTCCGAAGAGCCACAGATGTAGCCATGACTCTTGATGACACATCATTGGAGTCCACAGCAGCATGAAATTGTACCTTAGATGCCTCAATCCCATCAGCAGCCACCTCCTCCAGCTCCTTGGCCAGCTGGGGAAGCCCTGATAGCCAGTGCCAGTACAGTGTCCCACCTGGACATCTGGTACCTGGCTGTATAGGCCATATAATTAGCCTGCCTGAGTCCCAAAGAGGATGCCATGTACTGTTTCTTTGCCAAGGCATCCATCCTCCTGGAGTCTTTATCTGGGGGGTGTGAAGCCAAGGGAACATTAGCCCTGTCACAGGCTGCAGCCTGCACGACCCAAACATGACTTCATTGTTGATAGAAAAACTCTGTGTCTGAGCCTGATAAGGTACACCTCTTATCCATTTTTTTATCAACAGGAGGTACAGAATTTGGAGACTTCAAAATTTTTTGTGTCTGTTTCCCAAAAGATTTGTGTAGGGGAATAGACAGCCTCCTGGACTCTGGGATGTCCATCAATTCAACAAAATCAGGCTCCTTTTGATCCTCTGTAGCCTCCTCCATAGGGAGCTGGAGGGTTTCAGCCACTGTTCTGTAGAACAGATAGTGGGGAGGGGACTCAGGGAGGCTATGAGGGGAAACACCAGAAGGTCTGTCTGGGGAGATGTCCGGTTCAATGGGCACATCCAGACTTTCTGCTCCATCATACTCATCATCTTGCTCACAATCCCAGTCTTCCTCAAATTCTGGTTCATAAAAATCTCTAGGGGCATAATCCTGAACCAGAGGAACCGACCGAACCAAACCCCTAGCTAATGGAACTGGATCAGAAGGAACCGGGCGAAGCGATTCAACAGTCCGAATCGCTCGGGCAATCTCATCAGCGGTTGGAACATGAACCTCCGGCTCCAAACCGGCTGATTTATCTTTATGTTTCCTTTTTGTAGGAACCGATCCCTCAGGATTGGCTCTCCTCTTGCTCGATGAAGTATTGCCCTGGTCAGAGGGCACTCCTTCTGGTTCGGTCGGAACCGAACCAGGCTGGCCATCCGGGTCTGACTTCTCGGCCTCCTTTTCTCTAAGTCTACCTAATCTTTTTTCCAGGGTAGACTTAGGAAGGTTTTTACATATTTGGCAGTCTGTATCAAGGTGGTCAAATCCCAGAAAAATAAACACAGGTGGTGTGGGGATCGGCCTAGCAAAGACCTCTCCACACTCACTGCAGTGTGAAACCCAGTGAGCCACCTTTTTTTTCTTGGGTTTCTCAGACATGCCTACAACCAAACTCCCTTTTTCGGCAACTGCCAGGCAAGACTCCCTTATCGGTTTCTAACCGTGTTATGGGTATTGCAAAAAATCGTTAAAACACGTTTTTTTTTTTAAACTGATAAGGACCGGTAACCACACACTAAAGGAAAATACACAGATTTCAAATATGTTGGATCGGTTCAGCCGAACCGCTCGAGAAAAGTTTTTAGTTTCCACAAATAACCCAGAACTACTACCTAAAGTACTTACTATACTGCAGCCAGAGCCCTGAACCATAATACTAGGGAAGTTGAGCAGAAAAAACGATACTTTAAACGACTTTGAACCGAGCAGAAGGAGAAATCTCTGGAGCAACTGTTGAGTGAGGCGGAGTAAAGAATCTGACGGTTGGGTTTCAAAGTGCTGCAGACAGAGACCTCAACCGAGCTCGAGCTCAACGTTCTATGCACTGCATAGAAAATTAACCCTCTACAGTCCAGGGCAGTTCAAAGGCTGGAGCTAACTGTAGATTGTCAGAATACAGCAAGACTTCATGTTGTTTGAAGGTCCAGGTCCGGAGTTCCCCACTCTTCGAAGAGTGACTGAATGACGGTTAAGTCGAGAGACCACTCGTGAGGATCTGACTCCGTTCTACTGAGATGGTATGCCAGTTCATTTTGTGCTCCTGGCAGGTAAACTGCCTGAATCAGAGCCTTGTGCTCCAGGCACCATTCCCACACTCTCATTGCTTCCCTGCAAAATGGGTAAGAGTGTGCACTGCCCTGTTTGTTGATGCAATACATCACTGCCTTGTTATCCGTTTGAAGGAGAACGTTCTTGTGACAGAGTATGTCCTTCAAAGCTTGGACTGCATAGAGGACGGATCTCATTTCCAGGACGTTTATGTGAAGTTGAGACTTGTCCTGAGTCCACATACGTGTGGAGATCCCGGTAGTGAGCTCCCCAACCTTTCAGGGACGCATCCGTGGTAATGGAGATATGATGATCCAGAGGGGTGAAGGGATATCCTTCCAAAATATTGTCCTCCTGAGACCACCAGGTGAGTGACCTCTTCAGAGGTTCCATCACCTTGATAAGAAAGGACTAAGGGAGAGTGGTTGGGGACCACTGAGTACTGAGCATCCATTGAGAGGTTCTCATGTGGAGATGAGCCAAAGGTACAGAGAACACCGAGGATGTCATGAGACCCAGCATTCGTTGCATAGAGAGAGCTCACACTGAGCTGTGTTCTCTGATGAAGCAGGCCATCTGTAAGATATCACTCCTTCTGTCATCTGGAATGAAGGCTTTTGAACAGGAAGTGTCCAGAAGGGTTTCCATGAAAAGGAGCTTCTGGGAGGGCTGCAACTGTGACTTTTTGAGATTCAGCAGGACTTCCATGGATGTGAGGAAATCTGAAGCCGTGGCCACGGCCTCCAGAGTCTCTTGCCTGGAGGGGCTTGCTAGAAGCCAGTTGTCCAGATATGGGAACACTTGATTTCCAATTTTCCTTAGATGCGCTGCGAGAACTGCACAGCACTTTGTAAAAACCCAAGATGCTGAGGACAGACCAAAGGGCAGGACTCTGAATTGATAGTGTTGACCCAACGCCACGAACCTTAGGTATTTTTGTGGGTGGTTTGGATGTATGAGAATGTGCTGGTAGGTGTCCTGCATGTCCAGAGAGGCTAGGCAATTGTGTTGATGAATCAAGGGCCGCAGGGTACCGAGTGATATCATCTTGAACTTTTCCCTGTGCAGGAATTTGTTTAACTTTCTGAGATCCAGGATAGGGCGCATGCCACCAGTTTTCTTTGGAACCAGAAAGTAATGGGAGTAGAAACCCCATGTTTCATTGATCCAGCAGAACTACTTCTACTGCCCTGTTGTTCAGAAGGCCTTGTACGTCGGAAGCAAGAAGGTCTGTCTGTGCTGCAGACAGCTGGGCTGTCGCTTGGAAGGATGATCCAGAGGGGTTTCCAACAGACTGAGAGGGTACTCTTCGCAGATTATCCTGAGGACGCATTTGTCTGATGTTATAGATTTCCACTGGTCATAAAACTGAGTCAGACATCCTCCCGCTGTCGAGAAAGAGTCCCCCTTGGGCAGCTGAGGTGGGACCTTGGTCAGAAATTCAGAAGGTGGCACTGGGCACTTTTGGGCCTTGTGCCTTCTGCTGCTTTTTCTTTTGTGGCTGAGGGGCTTGGTTTCTGTTAAAGCGTCCTCTGCCTTTGCCATGAAAGGACTGATGGTTGTGAAACTGATGCTTGTTCCCACTTCCTCAAGAGGGAGCGGGCGGAGGTCTAGCTGTCTTAATGGCAGACCTAGTCTTCTGTGTGGCCGCTAGTGCTTGTTCCACCTGAGGGCCAAACAGATACATACCTTCAAAAGGTAAGGCCATGACTCTCTGTTGGGCATCATTTGTAAAGCCAGAAGTACACAGCCAGAAATGGTAATGGGTGTAAATGCCAGCTGCCGCAGCTTGGGAAACAGTATTGAAAGCGCCCACTGCAGCTTTAATTTGTTGGTTATTGGACTCGATACCTCTAGTTATGGTCTGTAGTAGCTCTGAGTTAACCTCTGACTCGGGCAGAGCTTCTACCATTGCTTTGAGTGAATGCCAAAGAAGAAAAAATTACTCACCTTAGTAATGCTGTTTCTTCTAATGGAGTCTTGCTATATTATGACAAGTTGCAGTTTGTCCCACCACTAGAACTGCTCCGGAGAAAATAGTTAATCCATTCCATGAACGGAACTTGAGCACGAGCTCTAAGATAGAAGCTCTGTCTGTGTAGTTTCAAACCTGAACTGTCAGATCTTACGAGCAAAAACTCACTAAGGTCTGTGGAAGCTGTAACCTACACTAGCCAACTGGCTACCTAAATAATAACACCCATTGCTGGTCCCAACACCAAAGACTCAAGTCAGGGGACCAGAATTAATAATATAATTTAACAATATGAGAAATAACACAAGAGAATAATAAACACCACCCCCAAACCCCAAAAAGGGGTGAAACGCCTAAAAGGGCATAAAATAGTGCCCACTAGATTTCCCACACCATACCCAAGTAGAAGTTCTGAGAGGGCAGGCTGGGAGGTCATAATATAGAAGACTCCATTAGAAGAAACAACATTACTAAAGTGAGTAATTTTTTCTTCAAACAACATAAAGTCTTGCTATATTATGACAAGTTACAGACTACACAGCAGTACCTCCATGGAGGAGGGACAGAACCTCTTAAGGAATAGGCTCTGAGCACAGCTGTGCCAAACCGAGCATCTCTCCTAGCCTGGACATCCAGCGAGTAATGCTTGGTGAAAGTGTGTCCGTTTTCCAAGTAGCTGCCTGGCATATCTCCAATATAGGGATGTCTCTGGCAGCAGCTAGAGACACGGCTGAACCTCTGGTAGAATGAGCCCTCAAGCCAGAGGGGAGATCTTTGCCCAGTTTCCGATAACAAAATTGGATACAAGAGACAATCCACCTGGCAATTGATCTCTAAGTGGCAGGTTTCCCTTTCCCAACCTCACCATAAGTGAGGAAAAGTTTGAGGGATTCGAACCTGTGACCCTTGGTACGTTCTAAATAGTAACTAAGGGCCCTCTTAACATCCAAACTGTGCAATCTCCTCTCACCAGAAGAGGAGTGTTCAGTGAAGAATACTGGAAGGGAGATAGATTGGTTAAGATGGAAATCTGAAACCACCTTATGCAAAAACTTCCTGTTAGTCCTGAGGACTACCTTATCCCTGTGGAAGAAATAAAGTCAGTTTCTACTGACAAGGCTTGCAACTCACTTTGCGTCAGCAGAAGTGATAGCCACTAGAGAAACAGTTTTCCAAGTTAGATACTTCAGCTCTGCAGAAAACAAGAGGTTCAAAGAGGGTTGCATTAACTGGGCAATGCAAACATTAGGTCCAGGCAGGGCCAGATCCGAAAAGGTGGATTAGTATGGAGTAATCCCTAAAAAACTTGGAAACACAGGGTGAGTGAAAGAGAGGATGACTTTCCTGTTGAAACAAAAGCAGAGACAGCTGCCAAATGAACTCTCAGGGTAGCTGGTCTGAGGCCCAAGGAATTAAGATGGACCATGTAATCTAACACAAGGGCAAATCAGCAGATTCTGGGAAATATGCTTCCAGAACACCAAATGAAAACCTTTTCCATTTAGAATTATAAGTAGCCCTAGTGGAAGGCATCCTAGAAGCCTTTAGAATTTCAAGAACACCCTGAGAGAGGTGTAAGTCAGCAAATTCTAACTCCTCAAGAGCCAGGCCTTGAGGTTGAGGGATTTGAGGTTCGGATACCAAACTCTCCCCTGGGCACAGGATAATAGGTTGTGATTCCTGGGGAGACATAGGGGAAGATTGACTGTCAGGGACAGAAGGAGTGGGTACCAGGGCTGCCTGGCCCAATCCGGGGCAATCAGAATCACCCTGCAAGGCTGGGATCTGATTTTGACTAACACTTTGAATAGGAGAGGGAAGGGGGGAAAAGCATAAAGAAACTTCCCTTCCCAATCCAGAAGGAGGCCGTCCAGGGGGACTGAGCCCAACACTGGAGGCCTGCAGCAGAACAGTGGAAGTTGGTGATTGTCTGGGGCTGCAAAAGATCTATCTGAGGGTGCCCCATCTGGCAAAGACTATCCCCAGTACTTGAGATCCAGGGACCATTCGTGATGGCCCTGAGAAATCCTACTGAGAGCATCTGCTAGAACATTGTCCTTTCCTGGAAGGTGAACTGCTATGAGGGAAGTGTTCAGGGAATAGGCCAGAGACCACAACTTCATTGCCTCGGTGCACAAGGCTGAAGACCGAGTGCCCCCCCCACTTGTTGATGTACCACATTGTTGTGGTATCTGTTCTGACTTGTACCACTTTGTTCTGAACAGATGCAGAAAACACCTGAAGTGCTAAAAAGACAGCTCTGAGTTCCAGCAAATTGATGTGGAACAGAGATTCCTGGGGAGACCACACTCCCTGAGTGGAGAAGTCGCCCATGTGGGCTCCCCACCCCAGGAGGGAAGCATCTGTAGTGAGAGTCAACGTGTGAGCAGGGGGAATGAAGGGGACCCCCAATCTTAAATTGCTCTGATCCTGCCACCACTGGAGGGCCTGGATCAAGGTTCGAGTCACTGGGACCAACTTGGAAAGGGGGTCTCTTCTCTGAGACCAATAGGTTCTCAAGTGAAACTGAATGTCTCTCATCTGAATCTTGCTCCCTGCACTACAGCTGTGGATGCAGCCATGTGACCCAGGAGCTGCAAAGATGTCTTGCTGGTCGAGAGACCAGCAGAGTGAAGGAGGAGGCCAGAGCCACCAAGTTCCTTACCCTTTCTAAGGGAAGAAAAGCTCTGGCCCGGTTTGTGTCCAATTCTGCACCTATAAAGGTGAGTACTTGGACTGATTCCAGAACCGACTTTGGTAGATTTAGCAGGAAGCCCAGGGAGGTGAGAAGCTGCTGGGTGACTTGCAGGTGAGATTTTACCTGTGCTGGGGACTGGCCTACAATGAGCCAGTCGTCTAGATAGGGAAAAACAGCAATCCTTTGCCTCCTTAAGTGAGCCACTGCTACTGCCAGACATTTTGTGAATACCCTTGGGGCAGAGGTCAAGCCGAAGGGCATTGCTCTGAACTGGTAATGACCTGAGGGCAGTTCGAATCTGAGGTACTTTCGGTGGGAGCTTCTGATTAGGACGTGAAAATAGGTATCCTTGAGGTCCAGGGAAGCTAGCCAGTCCCCTGGCCTTAGAGAAGGTAAAATCATTGCCAGAGTTACCATTCTGAACTTTGGTTTCAAAAGTTGCTTGTTCAGATATCTGAGATCTAATATGGGCCGCCATTCTCCTGTCTTTTTTGGGGTAAGGAAGTATCTGGAATACAGACCCCTGCCCTGGTGTAGGGGAGGAACCCTTTCTACTGCTCTGAGAGCCAACAGGGTTGAGACCTCTGCTTCTAGAGCAAGGGTCTCTAAAGAACTTGCAGGTAGAAAAGGCCTGGCTCTCATCTTGGGGAACTTTTTGAAGCTGAGAACCAGACCCTGGCTTACTACTTCCAGAACCCACTTGTCTGAGGTTAAAGACACCCAGTTCTGACTGAAGTAAGCCAACCTGCCCCCTACTGGTAAAGGAGAATCGGCCCTGGGCAGCCCATCAGGGTGCCTGCTTGGCAGGAGCTTTAGGCTGAGGGGTGGGAGCAGGCCTGCCCACACCCCGTCTGCCTCTGCCTCTGAAGAACCCCCTCTGAGCATAAGCAGAGGAGGCCTGAGTTTGGTAGAAAGGCCTGTGGAAAGGCCTACCCCTACCCCTGGGGGTGTGCCTCTGGGGAGTGGCTTGCAGCTCCTTAGCTTGGGCACTTTGTAAGTAGTCCTATATTCATCCATCTTTTTCATATAATTCTCTGTCTGCTCCCCAAACAGAGAATTTCCCACCACAGGAAAATCCATAGCCTTAGTCTGGGTATCCTGTGAGAGGCTAGTACACCTGAGCCAGGCCAACCTCTGAAAAGCTACAGATGTGGCCATGACTCTAGAGGAGACATCATTAACATCCACAGCAGCATGAAACTGCACCTGAAGCCTCACGCCATCGGCAGCCACCTGTTCCAGCTCGCTAGCAAGCTGGCCATGGGCTTGTTTGGCTAATTCTGTAACAGTATCCCATCTAGATTTCTGATACCTTGCTACATAAGCCATATAATTTACTTGCCTGAGTCCCAAGGACGCTGCCATGTACTGTTTTTTTGCCATGGCATCAATCTTCCTGGAATCCTTGTCAGGAGGATGTGAAGCCAGGGGAATATTAGCTTTATCACAGGCTGCAGCCTGAACTACTCAACATGACTGCATTGCTGAGAAGGAATTCTGTATCAGGACCTGACAATGTGTACCTTCTGTCCATCTTTTTATCTACAGGAGGCACAGAATTAGGAGTTTTAAGATTTTTATTGTTTGTTTCCTAAAAGACTTATGCAAAGGAATAGACAATCTCCTAGACTCTGGAATATCCATCATTTCTACAAAATCAGGCTCCTCTTGCTCATCCACAGCTTCTTCCAAAGGAAGCTGGAGGGTTTCAGCAACTTTCTTGTAAAACATAAAATGAGAGGGGGACTCAGAAAGCATAGGGGGAGATTCTAAAGGTCTGTCTGGGGAAATGTCCGGTTCAATGGGCACACCCAGACCCTCCCAGCCACATTCATACTGTTCATAATCATCCTCCCCCTCCTCTGGTTCATAAAACTCCTCAACCTCATATTCTTGAACCGATGGAACCGGACGAACCGACCTTTTACCAGATAGTGGCGGTTCGGACGGGACCGGAGACAGTGACTGGACAATTTGAATAGCTCTTGCTATCTCTGCAGCAGTTGGAGAAGGGATTTTGGACTCCAAACCTGCTGACTTCCTTGTTCTCTTTACTGGAACTGGTTCCTCCGAACCAGCTTTTCTTTTGCCCGAGGAAGTCTCGCCCTGGTCAGAGGGCACTCCCTCCGATTCGGTTGGCACCGAACCGGGCTGGCCATCCGGGTCAGCGGACTTTTTGGCCTCTCGTTCCCTGAGCCTGCCCAATCTCTTTTCCAGGGTGGCTGCAGGGAAATTCTTACAAATCTGGCAGTCTGACTGGAGGTGGTCAAACCCCAGACAATAAACACATGGGTGTGGGTCAGCCTTGGCAAAGACTTCCCCACAGACATCACAGTGTTGAAACCCAGTGGGCCGGGTTTTTCTTTTGGGTTTCTCAGACATAATGCCAGCCTAACCAGAAAAACTTGCCCTTTGAACGGCAGTGCCAGGCAAGACACCCTTATCGGTTCCTAACCGTGTCACGGGTATTGGAAAAAAACGAAATAAATCCGTTTTTTTTAGAACCGATAAGAACCGGGAACCGCACTCTAAAATGACAAGCTTTAAAATTTTTAAGCTTTTAACCCAGCTGATCGGTTCAAAACCGAACCGATAAACTTACAAGTTCCACACAGAAAATACAATTTTAAATTACTTACGATACCACAGACAGAGCTTGAACCGAACGGTTTTGCGGTTAAAATAAAACAATTCTCGGTTGAATCGAACCGAGAAAACACTGTTTAAACCGAGAAATGAACCGAGCAGTAGGAGAAATCTCCGGAGCGACTGTTCAGTGAGGCGGAGTAAAGAATCTGACAGTTCAGGTTTGAAACTACACAGACAGAGCTTCTATCTTAGGGCTCATGCTCAAAGTTCCATTCATGGAATGGATTTAACTATTTCACCTCCGGAGCAGTTCTAGTGGTGGGACAAACTGCAACTTGTCATAATATAGCAAGACTTCATGTTGTTTGAAAACTTTAACAAAACATAATATTTAAGTAAAGTTTAGCTTGCATTTCAGATTAGTTCTTTATTCTTCTTCTCCATTATTTTTTGCTGAGGTCATTTGCATGGAAACAGGCTGTTTGCTCCTGAAGAGTTCATCTATTTCTATTGATGTCTTCCTACCTGAGGTCATAATGCACTACGTGTGACATCACAGTTACTCTCATGGCAACAGATTGTGATGTCACAAGAAAAAATTAATCACCTTATTAATCTTGTTTCTTCCAAGGGAATCTTATGTATTCTGACTTATGCAGTATGGTCTCACCATAGGACTGCGCTGGAGCCGAAATAGTTAATGGAACCTATGCAAATGATGGAATGCTAGGATTGAGCTCTGTTTTCAAACCACTGTCCCTGGTAAACAGTTCTAAGCCATCAGATTCTTACGAAGCATGCACTAACACTTATCTAACTGAGCACTACTATAACTATTAATAACTATGTTAATAAACAAACCATTCTCTACTGTCTTAAAGGTTTAAACTGGTACCACTAAGCCTCAGGTCACAGATACCCAAGAGAAAAAACATTCCCACAGATTTGCAACACACTAGTACAGCTGAAGTGCAGTGACCCTAGCTTCATAGAAGGGGAGGAAGGGAGGGTGCTCAGAATACAGTAAGATTCCCTTGGAAAAAACAAGATTACTATGGTGAGTAAGTTGTTCTTTAAACCCCAGGAAATCTTATTGTATTCTGACTTACGCAGACTACCCAAGCAGTGTTTTTGGAGGTGCATAGAGAACCTATTTAGGAAACAGGTTTTGCTGGACTGCTGTGCCAAACCTGGCATCCCCTCTGGTCTGAACATCCAAGCAATAATGCTTGATGAAGGTATGGACTGTTTTCCAAGTAGCAGCTTTACATATGTCAGTTAGGGTAATATGCCTAGCAGCTGCTAAGGAGGCTGCTGTGCACCTAGTAGAGCGGGCCTTGAGGCCTGCAGATGGCTGCTTGCCCACTTTGCTGTGGCAAAACTGAATACAGGCTACAGTCCATCTTGCAATCGACCTTTTTGTGGCTGGTTTCCCTTTCCCCACCTCTCCATAGGTGAGGAAGAGCTGAGACTGATCTTGTCTATAAGGCTTTGTGTCATCAAGATAGTAGCTAATTGCCCTTTTTACATCCAGGCAATGTAATCTGCATTCACCTGGAGCAGAGTGATCTGTGAAAAAGACAGGCAGTGTAATGGACTGATTAAGGTGGAACTCTGATACCACCTTAAGCAGAAATGTTCTATTAGTCTTTAGGACAGCTTTGTTTCTATGAATGGCTATGTAACCATGCTCTGTGGACAAGGCCTGAAGTTCACTGATCCTTCTAGCAGAATTTATGGAAACCAGGAATACTGTCTTCCAAGTCACATACTTAAGGTTGGCAGAGAACAGGGCCTCAAAAGGGGGGCTGCATGAGCTGGGCAATTCATATATTAAGGTACCACATGGGGATGGGTTCCCCATGTGGGGGGTGTAAATGCAGTAATCCCTTAAATAATTTTCTAAATACTGGGTTGGAGGCTAGAGAAAGCCTCTTACCAGCAGACAAATAAGCTGAGACAGCTGACAAGTGCACTCTCAAAGTAGAGACCCTTAAACCACCAAATAATCTAGAACTATGGGCAAACTGGCTTGGTTGCAATCCAAGTTCTTGCCCTGATTTCCATTTGGAAGAATAAGTTTTTCTAGTGGAAGGTTTTCTGGAAACTCTGAGTATGTATATGACCCCTGCTGAAAAATGCAAATCTGCATATTCGAGGTCTTCAAGAGCCAGGCTTTGAGCCTGAGGGATTGCAGGTTGGGATACATTATCCTCCCCCTGAGAGGATGACAGCAGATTGCGTCTCCTAGGAAGGCTGATTGGTTTGACTACTGACATTGATAGCATCAAGGGGTACTAGGGCTGCATGGTCCAAGCTGTCGCAATGAGGATGAGTGTTCCTGGTTGAGCTCTGAGCTTGTTCAGGACTCTTAGCAGCAGGGGAAAAGGAGGGAATGCATATAGGAACCTCCCTGACTAATCCAGTAACAGTGCATCCAGGGGAATTGTGCCCTTGATAGAGGGTCTGCAGCAGAACTGTGATAACTGGTGATTGTTTGGAGTTGCAAACAAATCCACTTCTGGGGTGCCCCACCACCTGAAGATGGTCTCCAAGACCTGCCTGTTCAGTACCCATTAGTGGTCCTGATTTATTCGGCTGAGGGCATCCACCAGAACATTGTCCTTCCCTGGAAGATGGACAGCTGAGATGGAGGCTTCCAGGGAATATGCCAAGGTTCAGATTTTCATAGCCTCTGTGCACAGAGGAGTCGACCTTGTTCCTCCTTGTTTGTTTATGTAATACATGGTGGTTGTGTTGTCTGTTCTGACCTGAACCACGTTGCCTTTCACTTGATTTGAGAATGATTAGAAGCCCAGAAAAATAGCCCTGAGCTCCAATAAGTTGATGTGCAGACATGTGCAGGAGCGATTCCTGTTTTGACCATGTACCATGTGCTGTGTGATCCCCCAGATGTGCTCTCCAGCCCAGGAGGGATGCATCTGTGATTAGTACCAGAGAGGGGACTTGTTGCGGGAATGGAACCCCTTGCCCGAGGTTGGACTGATCCTGCCACCACTGCAGGGCTTGGAGAAACGTGACTGTGACTGGCACAAGCTTTGACAGTGCCAGTGCCTCTTTTACCTGCTGATGTGATTGGCCCACTATGAGCCAGTCATCCAGGTAGGGAAATACTGTTATTCCTTGCCTCCTTAGATGTGCCATGACTACAGCTAGGCATTTTGTGAACACCCTTGGAAAAGAGGTTAGGCAGAAGGGCACTGCCTTGAATTGGTAATGACCTAAAGGTAGTCTGAACCTGAGGTACTTTCTGTGAGACCGCCTTATAGGGATGTGAAAGTAGGCATCTTTTAGGTGTAGGGATGCTAGCCAGTCTCCCTGGCTTAAGGTTGGTAGAATTGTGGTCAGAGTTACCATCTTGAATTTTGGTTTTGACAAATGTTTGTTTAGGTGTCTTAGATATAGAATGGGTCATCACTCCCCTGTTCTCTTCATTGTGAGGAAGTATTTTGGGTATAGGCCCTTACCCTCTGGTTTGAAGGGACTGGAACTAACTAATTAATTAACCTCAGACACCAGGTTCAAAAACAGATTACTTAGCAATTTTTTTTTAAGAAACATGTTTGAACATATATTTGGCACCCTTAATTTATGTAGAAAAGGCAGATGGTAGACCACTCAGACATCCACTGGACCCAGTGTTGAAGGAGCCAGTCAATAGAAGCAAACAGGAACACGTTGAATTATCTCTGCTCCGAGTTACAAAACAGAAGAAAAATCAATAACAGTTGTAAAGCACTATTCAAGAAGCACCGTTCGAGGTTTTGTTTGCCCTTCAACAGACACAGAATAATTGACTAAGGCTAGAGTCACACATAACTGCCTGATGGAATGTTTAGGGAGCCTAGCTTCTATGGTGATGTAACAGTTTTATATGTATGTGTTGGTGTACCTAAAAAGAAACTCAGTAGAAAGTGAAATAACAAAGAATGATCTTTATTTTCATTAGCTTTTCAAATTGTCTCATCATTGAATTTTATTTACAGTATATACCTTAGGAGTGTTTCCTTACCTTCTTTTTCTATGTAGTCTGGCACTCTGAGAATTCCTACATACCTCATGACAAAGTATATAGGACTCATACTTCCCAAGGTCCAAGACAGTACTATGGCAATAGCTACTGCATTATGGCCAATAGCCTAAAAAATATATATTAAATAACAATGAATGTAATGATATCCTGTTAATTATGCTTTGTAAAAAGTGCTGTTTTTTTTCTAACTCAAACAATAGTAATGTTTAATGCTCATTCAAAATGAAATACGAAAAGAAAAATTATATCTATTTTTATTTTCCTTATTGGGTTGCTAATCTTCTTTCTTTCTCTCTCTCTCTCTCTCTCGATCAGTAAACTACACCATGAATAACACCCCCTTGGCAGGGATAACCTGAGTCTATACAGCACAAATGATATTGCAAACATGATCTACATGCATTAAAAATTCAGATAACATATAACAATGCTTGAAGTAAAAGGCATGCATTTACCTCAAAGCAGATAATAAAAAATACGAATTCTAGAAAATAACACACTTCTCAGAGCATACACTAGTATCTTCTATCTTTTATTTGCTATTGTACTTCCCAGCCATAGTGCACCGATCACTAAAATTTACAGGTTAAAAGAAGGCTGGTGCAGGATGAAAATTACTTACTGTAGTAATGCTGTTTTGTCTAGAGGGTGTATTTGTGAGTCATACACATTTCAGCATTCAGCCCTAAAGTGTTGCCCGGAAGACAGAACTTTAGAATGTTAAAATTCAAAGTCCGCAGTGTGGTCATGCTCCTGCTGACATTCCAATGCCAGCTTTATAGCTGAAGAGCAGAAGAGAGCAGTGACCACTCCAATAACCTACACTATGTACAGCACACAGCAGCTCAGTGGAACATGGTTAAACAGGACACCTACATAATCAGGACGTCTCTTCAGGTACCAGTTTTGTTGTGCATCAGAAAATGTGCTGATTTCCTGTTTCATTGGGAGACACCTGATGTGGTATTCTGCTCTATTGAGATGACTGACTGGACAGCCTGAAGTCAATCACTCCTTTTTCAAACCTCATTAGCTGAAATAATCAGAGTGATTTAAAAGCTGTGAGAAGTTTCATGCTGCGTAGTTCTTAGAGCAACTTCTAGGCACAACGCAGACTCCAGCTGTCGGTTGCCACTTGCTTACCATGTGAAAATTCTGAAAACCATGCAATATCCTGGAAGTTCTGTTTCTTCAGTTCGGTATAGTTCCCAACAGGAAGGAGGCAGAGGAAACTGCATCACACATCAGGTGCCCCAAAATACTGCAGGGAGTCATTTCCACTCCTGGTATGGAGCAAACTCCATGAAATTTAAAAACAAACAATGAGAACACATAAAAAATTTGGGCCAGAAGAAAAAATTACTCACCATAGTAATGTTGTTTCTTCTAATGGAGTCTTGCTATATTATAGACATTAGCAGTTTGTTCCAGCTCTAGAACTGCCCCAGAGTGAAATGGTTAAAACCATTCCAAAATAGAATTTTGGCATGACAGCAGCTCTATCTGTGTCATTTCAAACTTGAACTGTCAGATCTTTACGAGCCAAACTCACTAAGGTCTGTGTGGAAGCTGTAACCTACACTAGCCAAATGGCTACCTAAATAATAACAACCATTGATGTTCCCAACACCCAAGACTCAAGTCAGGGGACCAGAAATACTAACACCATTCTAATAATATGAAAATGGAACATAAGTATAATAAAACACACACGCGTACACACACACACCCAAAGTCCCAAAGGGGACAAAATGCTAACAGGACATAAGTAGTGCCCACACTAAGTTGCCCGCACCCCACCAAGTAGAGGTTCTGAGAGGGGCAGGTTCGGGGGGGGGAGGTCTATAATATAGCAAGACTCCATTAGAAGAAACAACATTACTAAGGTGAGTAATTTTTTCTTCAAACAACATGAAGTCTTGCTATATTATAGACATTAGCAGAATACACAGCAGTACCTCCATGGAGGAGGGGCAGAACCTACTTAGGGAATAGGCTCTGAAGAAGAGCTGTGCCAAACCGAGCATCTCTCCTGGCCTGGACATCCAGGGAGTAATGCTTGGTAAAAGTGTGTACCGTTTTCCAAGTAGCAGCCTGGCAAATCTCTAATAAAGGGATATCTCTGGCAGCAGCTAGAGGCAGCTGTACCCTGGTAGAATTAGCCCTCAAACCGGAGGCTCTCTGCCCAGTTTCTGATAACAAAATTGGATACAGAGACAATCCACCTGGCAATTGATCTCTTAGTGGCAGGTTGCCTTTCCCAACTTCACCATAGGTAAGGAAAAGTTGGAGGGATTCGAACCTGTGACCTTTAGTGCGCTCTATATAATAACTAAGAGCTCTCTTAACATCCAGGCTGCAACCTCCTCTCACCCAAAGAGGTGATCAGTGAAAATACTGGAAGGAGAAAGATTGATTAAGATGGAAATCTGAAACCACCTTAGGCAAAACTTCCTATTAGTCCTAAGGACTACCTTATCCCTGTGGAAAGAAATAAAGTCAGTTTCCACTGACAAGGCTTGCAACTCACTTATGTGTCTGGCAGAAGTGATAGCCACTAGAAAACAGTTTTCCAAGATAGGTACTTAAGCCTGCAGAAGACAGAGGTTCAAAAGGGGTTGCATTAACTGGGCATGCAAACATTAAGGTCCCAAGCAGGGCGGTTCCCGAAAAGGTGGATTAGTATGGAGTAATCCCTTAAAAACTTGGAAAACACAGGATGAGATGAAAAGGGGATGACTTTCCTGCTGACACAAAAGCAGATACAGCTGCCAAATGAACTCTCAGGGTAGCTGGTCTGAGACCCAAGGAATTAAGATGTACCATGTAATCTAACAAAATGGGCAATTCAGCAGATTCTGGGAAATATTTTTCCCAGCACACCAAATGGAAAACCTTTTCCATTTAGAACTATAAGTAGCCTAGTGGAAGGCTTTCTGGAAGCCTTTAGGATCTCAAGAACACCCTGGAGAGAGTGTAAATCAGCAAACTCTAACTCCTCAAGAGCCAGGCCTTGAGGTTGAGGGATTTGAGGTCCGGATACCAAACCCTTCCCTGGGCACAAGTCAACAGATTGTGATTCCTGGGGAGGCACAGGGTAAGATGGACTGTCAGAGACAGAAGGAGTGGGTACCAGGGCTGCCTGGCCCAATCCTGGGCAATCAGAATCACCTTGCAAGGCTGAGATCTGATTTTGACCAGTACTTTGAATAGGAGAGGAAAGGGGGGGAAGCATAGAGGAACTTCCCCTCCCAATCCAGAAGAAGGGCATCCAGGGAACTGAGCTCAGCACTGGAGGCCTGCAACAGAACAGAGGAAGTTTGTGATTGTCTGGGACTGCAAAAGATCTATCTGAGGGATGCCCCACCTGGCAAAAACTATCCCCAGCACTTGAGGATCCAGGGACCATTCGTGATGGCCCTGGGAAATCCTGCTGAGGGCATCCGCTAGGACATTGTCCTTCCCTGGAAGATGAACTGCTATGAGGGAAGTGTTCAGGAATAGGCCAGAGACCACAACTTCATTGCCTCGGTGCACAAGGCCAAGACCGAAGTGCCCCCTGTTTGTTTATGTACCACATTGTTGTGGTGTTGTCTGTTCTGACTTGTATCACCTTGTCGTGGATAGATGCAGAAAAGCTTGAAGAGCTAAAAGACAGCTCTGAGTTCCAGCAAATTGATGTGGAGCAGAGATTCCTGGGGACCAAACTCCCTGAGTGGAAAGGTGCCCATGTGGGCTCCCAACCCAGAAGGGAAGCATCTGTAGTGAGAGTCAAGTCATGAGAAAGGAAATGAAGGGACCCCGCTCTTAAATTGCTCTGATCCTGCCACCACTGGAGAGCTAGGATCAAGGTTCAGTCACTGGGACCAACTTGGAAAGGGGTCTCTCTCTCTGAGACCAAAAGGTTCTCAAGTGAAACTGAATGTCTCTCATCTGAAATCTGGCTCCCTGCACAACAGCTGTGGATGCAGCCATGTGCCCCAGGAGCTGCAGAAAGTGTCTTGCTGGTCGAGAGACCTGCAGAGTGAAGGAAGAGGCCAGAGCCACTAAATTCCTTACCCTTTCTGCGGGAAGAAAGGCTCTGGCTAGCTTTGTGTCCAATTCTGCCCCTATAAAGGTGAGTACCTGGACTGGTTCCAGAACCGACTTTGGTAGGTTTAGCAGAAAACCCAGGGAGGTCAGAAGCTGCTGGGTGACCTGCAGGTGAGATTTTACCTGTTCTGGGGACTGGCCTACAATGAGCCAGTCGTCTAGATAGGGAAAAACAGCAATCCTCTGCCTCCTTAAGTGGGCCACTGCCACTGCTAGACACTTTGTGAATATCCTTGGAGCAGAGGTAAGGCCGAAGGGCATTGCTCTAAACTGGTAATGACCTGAGGGCAGTTCGAATCTGAGGTACTTTCAATGGGATCTTCTGATTAGGACATGGAAATAGGCATCCTTGAGGTCCAGGGAGGCTAGCCAGTCCCTGGCCTTAGGAAAGTAAAATCATTGCCAGAGTTACCATTTTGAACTTTGGTTTCAAAAGATGCATGTTCAGATATCTGAGATCTAAAATGGGCCGCCATTCTCCTGTCTTTTTTGGGGTAAGGAAGTATCTGGAATACAGACCCCTGCCCTGGTGCAGGGGAGGAACCCTTTCTACTGCTCTGAGAGCTAACAGGGATGAGACCTTTGTTTCCAGAGCGAGGGTCTCTGAAGCACTTGCAGGTAGAAAAAGTCTGCTTCTCAACTTGGGAAACTTTTTGAAGCTGAGAACCAGACCCTGGCCTACTACTTCCAGAACCCACTTGTCTGAGGTTAAAGGAGCCCAATTCTGACTGAAGTAAGCCAACCTGCCCCCCACTGGTACAGGAGAATCGGCCCTGGGCACCCCATCAGGGTGCCTGTTTCAGGAGCTTTAGGCTGGGGGTGGGAGCAGGTCTGCCCACCCTCGCCTGCCCTTGCCTCTGGAGAAGCCCCTCTGAGCATAGGCAGAGGAGGCCTGAGTCTGGTAGAAAGGCCTGTGAAAGGCCTACCCCTACCCCTGGGGGCATACCTTTGAGGAGTGGCTTGCCGCCCTAGCCTGGGCACTCTTGTAAGTAGTCCCATATTCATCCATCTCTTCATGTAATTCTCTGTCTGCTCTCCAAACAGAGAATTTCCCACCACAGGAAAATCCATAGCCTTAGTCTGGGTATCCTGTGACAAACTAGTACACCTGAGCCAGGCCAACCTACAAAAAGCTACAGATGTGGCCATGACCCTAGAGGAAACATCATTAACATCCACAGCAGCATGAAACTGAACCTTAGAAGCTTCAATGCCATCAGCAGTCACCTGTTCTAGTTCACTAGCCAGCTGGCCATGGGCCTGCTTGGCCAATTGCATAACAGTATCCCATCTAGATTTCTGATACCTAGCTACATAGCCATATAATTTGCTTGCCTGAGTCCCAGAGAGGCTGCCATATACTGTTTTTTGCCATGGCATCAATCTTCCTGGAATCCTTGTCAGGAGGATGTGAAGCCTAGGGAATATTAGCTTTATCACAGGCAGCAGCCTGAACTACTAACATGACTGCATTGCTGAGAAAGGAATTCTGTATCAGGACCTGACAATGTATGCCTTCTGTCCATCTTTTATCTACAGGAGACACAGAATTAGGAGTTTTACATTTTAATTGTTTGCTTCCTAAAGACTTATGAAAGGAATAGACAATCTCCTAGACTCTGGAATATCCATCATTTCTACAAAATCAGGCTCCTCTTGCTCATCCACAGCTTCTTCTAAAGGAAGCTGGAGGGTTTCAACAACTTTTATAAAACATGAAATGAGATGGGGACTCAGACAGCATGGGGAGATTCTAAAGGTCTGTCTGGGGAGATGTCCGGTTCAATGGGCACACCCAGACCTTCCCAGCCACATTCATACTGTTCATAATCATCCTCCCCCTCCTCTGGTTCATAAAATTCCTCAATATCATATTCCTGAACCACTGGGACCGGACGAACCGACCTTTTGCCAGATAGTGGCGGTTCGGACGGACCCTGAGACAGTGACTGGACAATTTGTATGGCTGGAATTGGTTCCTCAGAACCAGCTTTTCTTTTGCCCAAGGAAGTCTGGCCCTGGTCAGAGGGCACTCCCTCCGGTTCGTTTGGCACCGAACCGGGCTGGCCATCCGGGTCAGCGGACTTTTTGGCCTCTCGTTCCCTGAGCCTGCCCAATCTTTTTTCCAGGGTGGCTGCAGGGAAATTCTTACAATCTGGCAGTCTGACTGGGTGGTCAAACCCCAGACAACAAACACATGTGGTGTGTGGGTCAGCCTTGGCAAAGACTTCCCCACAAACATCACAGTGTTGAAACCAATGAGCCGGTTTTCTTTTGGGTTTCTCAGACATAATACCAGCCCTAACCAGAAAACTTGCCCTTTAAGCGGCAGTACCAAGGTAGGAACACCATATCGGTTCCTAACATTAATGCGAGTATTGGAAAACGTAATAAATCGTTTTTTTTAGAACCGATAAGAACAGGAACCGCACTCTAAAATATTAAATTTTTAGTTTTAAATGAGTTTTAAACCCAACTGATCGGTTCAAAACCCGAACCGATAACTTACAAGTTCACACAGACAAAACCTTCAATTTGCCACGGTTACCACAGATAGAAGCTTGAACGAATGGTTTTGCGGTTAAAATAAAACTATTCTCGGTTGAATCAACAGAAAACACCCCACAAACCAAGAAATGAACCGAGCAGTAGGAGATCTTCTCCGAGGCGACTGTTCACTAGTGAGATAAAGAATCTGACAGTTCAGGTTTGAAATAACACAGATAGAGCTGCTTCTTAGAGCTCGTGGCCAAAATTCTATTTTGGAATGGTTTTAACCATTTCACCTCCGGAGCAGTTCTAGAGCTGGATCAAACTGCTACTGTCATAATATAGCAAGACTTCATGTTGTTTGAAAATGGCGCTACGCTAGATGGTGCCTGGAAGCGCGGCACTGTGCACAGTGCCAACACCACCCCCAGCACCGAAGATGGCACCATCATGGAGCGTGGCACCTCCATTACTCAAAATGCTGAGGATGGCACCGATGGGGCAGATGGCACCGACAGCACTAGCGGTGCTGAGGAAAAAAATACTCACCATAGTAATGTTTCTTCTAATGGAGTCTTGCTGTATTCTGACTACGGCAGTGATTGCTAACCTTTGAACTGCCCCGGAGAACAAAGAGTTAACTTTCCATGCAGGGCATGGAACGCTGAGCTCGAGCTCGGTTGAAGCCTCTGTCTGCTGTTGTCTAAATGCCAGCCGTCAGATCTTTACGAGCAATACTCACTAGAAGTTCTGTGTGGAAACTGTAAGACTCACACTAGCCAACTGGCAACTAAATTTATTAAAAAAGGGTTTTTTGGTTTCAAAGCAAAGACTCAAGTCAGGAAACCCAAAAAAACCAAACACAACACACACCCAAAATAAAGGAGGGTGAGAAAGGGGCATCTCTAGGGTGCCAACACTGATCCTGCCCACCCACATCCCAAAAACAGGTTCTGAGAGGGGAGGCAGAGGGGAAGGTCAGAATACAGCAAGACTCCATTAGAAGAAACAACATTACTAAGGTGAGTAATTTTTTCTTCAAACAACATGAAGTCTTGCTGTATTCTGACTATTGCAGACTACCAAACAGTACCTCCATGGAAGGGACAGAACCTACTTTGGGAATAGGCTCTGAAGTACTGCTGTGCCAAACCAAGCATCACTCTAACCTGCATATCCAGAGTAATGCTTGGTGAATGTATGGACTATTTTCCAGGTGGCTGTGACAAATTTCTAAGATAGGAATATCCCTGGCAGCAGCCATGGAAAGCAACTGTACCTCTAGGTAGAGTGAGCCCTCAGGACAGAGAGTGGGGTTCTACCCAGTTTTTCATAGCAGAATTGTATACAAGAGACAATCCACCTGGCAATAGATCTTTTAGTGGCAGGTTTGCCCTTACCGACTGCTCCATAAGTGAGGAACAACCGGAGGGACTCAAACCTGTGACCCTTGGTGCACTCTATGTAGTAGCTAAGGGCCCTTTTACATCAGGCTATGCAACCTCCTCCTCTCCAGAGGAGGAATGAGTCAGTGAAGAAAACAGGGAGGACATAGACAGATTAAGGTGGAAATCTGAAACCACTTTAGGCAAAAAACTTCCTGTTAGTTCTTAGGACCACTTTATCTCTGTGGAAAGAGATGAAATCAGGCTCCACTGACAGGCTTGCAATTCACTGATACACCTGGCAGAGGTATGCTTCAAAACACAGTTTTCCAAGTCAAGTACTTAAGCTCTGCAGAGGACAAAGGCTCAAAGGGTGGTTGCATAAGCTGAGCAATGCAAACATTAAGGTTCCAAGCAGGAGCAGGGTCCCTAAGGGGGCTGGTGTGCAGCAATCCCATAAGAACTTACAAAACACAGGATGGGCTGACAGAGGAGAGGCTCTTGCCTGACAAGAGGCAGAAACAGCTGCCAGATGCACTTTAAGTGTAGCTGGTCTAAGTCCAAAGCCATTAAGATGAACCTATAGTCAGGACCATAGACAACCCAGCAAATTCTGGAGAAATATGCTTATTAGAGCACCAAATAGTGAACCTTTTCCATTTGGAGTTGTAAGTCTTTCTGGTGGAAGGCTTTCGAGAAGCCTTAAGGATATCCAGAACCCTTTGAGAGAGGTGCAGATCAGCAAACTCAAACTCTTCAAGAGCCATGCCTTGAGATTGAGAGATTTGAGGTTCGGATACCAAATCCTTCCCTGAGAGGATGTCAACAGGTTGTAATTCCTGGGAAGAGACAGGGGAAGGTGGACTGCTAAGGACAGCAACAGTGGGTACCAGGGCTGTCTGGCCCAGTCTGGAGTAATCAGAATCACTTTGCATGGTTGAGACCTGATCTTGACTTGCACTTTGAACAGGAGAGGAAAGGGGGGAAAAGCATACAGGAACTTCCTTTCCCAATCCAGAATCAGAGCATCCAGGGGGACTGAGCCCAAGACTGGGGGTCTGCAACAAAAGAGAGGAAGTTGGTGATTGTCTGGGGCTGCAAAAAGATCTATTTGTAGAGTGCCCCATCTGGAGAAAATCACTTCCAAAAGTAGGGGATCTAGGTCCATTCGTGATGGTCCAGGGATATCCTGCTGAGTGCATCTGCTAGGACATTGTCCTTCCCTGGGAGGTGAACTGCTATCAGAGAGGTTTGCAGGGAATAGGCCAGAGACCACAACTTCATTGCTTCTGTGCACAAGGCCGTAGACCGAGTGCCTCCTTGCTTGTTGATGTACCACATTGTGGTGGTATTGTCTGTTCTGATCTGGACCACCTTGTTCTGTACAGATTTGGAAAAGGCTTGCAGTGCCAGAAAGACTGCTCTGAGTTCCAAGGGACTGATGTGAAGCAGAGATTCTTGAGGTGACCACAGCCCTTGGGTGGTAAGATCCCCAAAGTGGGCTCCCCAGCCCAGCAGGGAGGCATCTGGGGTGAGTATTACTGAATGAGACTGAGTGACAAAAGGAACTCCCTGTCTTAAATTGTCCTGATCCCGCCACAATTGCAAAGCCTAGATCAGGGTTCAAGTCACTGGGACCAGTTTGGTAAGGGAATTCTTTCTTTGGGACCAGAAGGCTCTTAAATGGAACTGAATGTCCCTCATATGGAATCTTGCCCCCTGGACCACTGCTGTAGAGGCTGCCATGTGGCCCAGGAGCTGCAGGAAATGCCTTGGTGGTCGAGACACCTGAAGGGTGAATGAAGAGGCCATTTCTATAAGGGTCCTTGCCCTGTCCAGGGAAGGAAGGCTTGCCCTTATTGTCCAGCTCTGCCCCTATAAAGGTGAGGAGCTGTACTGGCTCAGGAACTGACTTTGGAAGGTTGAGGAGAACCTAAGAAGTGAGCACTTGCGAGTTGTTGCAGATGTGACTTGACTTGGTCTGGAGACTGACCCACTATGAGCCAGTCGTCCAAGTATGGAAAGATGAGAATCTTTTCTCCTTAGGAAAGCAACCACTACTGGCAGGCACTTTGTGAACACCTTGGGGCTGATGTTAAGCCAAGGGCATTGCTCTGAATTGATAGTGGCCTGAGGGCAACTCGCCAACCTGAGGTACTTTCTGTGTGAGCACCTGATGGAATGCTAAATAGGTATCTTTGAGGTCCAGGGAGGCTAGGCCAGTCCCTGGACTTAGAGAGGCAGAATTATTCCCAGAGTCACCATTGTGAATTTTGGTTTTAAAAGGTGCTTGTTCAGATATCTTAGATCCAAGATGGGACGCCATTCTGCTGTCTTTTTGGGGGTTAGGAAGAAACTGGAGTACAATCCTTTGCCCCTGTGTAGGGTAGGAACCCTTTCTATGGCTCTGAGAGCCAGAAGGGATGAAATTTCTGCCTCTAGGGCAAGGGTCTCTGATGGATTTGCAGGTGGAAAGGATCTGGCTCTCATTTTGGGAAATTTTTTGAAACTGAGAACCAGTCCCTGGCTTACTACTTCCAGAACCCACTTGTCTGATGTCAAAGACTTCCAGTCCTGGACAAAGTAAGCCAGCCTGCCCCCTACAGGTATTGGAGAATTGGCCCAGGCAGACCCATCAGGGTGTCTGCTTGGCAGGGGCTTTAGGCTGAGGGGTGGAAGCAGGCCTGCTCATTCCCCATCTGCCTCTCCCTCTGAAGAATTCCCTCTGAGCATAAGCAGAAGAGGAGGCCTGGGCTTGATAAAAAGGCCTTTGAAAGAGCCTACCCCTTCCCCTGGAATGCTGTCTCCGAGGAGTGTCTTGCCTTTCTTTGGCCTGAGCACTCCTGTAGGTGGTCCTGTACTCGTCCATCTTCTTCCAGTAGTTCTCTGTCTGCTTCCCAAACAGAGAATTACCAATGACAGGGAAATCCATGGCCTTAGCCTGGGTATCCTGTGATAGGCTAGTACATCTGAGCCAAGTCATCCTCTGAAGGGCCACAGATGTAGCCATGACTCTAGATGAGAACATCATTGGAGTCCACAGCAGCATGAAACTGCACCTTGGATGCCTCAGTCCATCAGATGCTCCAGCTCCTTGGGCAAGCTGGTCAGGGCTTGTTGTAAAGTAGCACAGTGTCCCACCTGGACTTCTGGTATCTAGCTGTGTAGGACATATAGTTAGCCTGCCTGAGTCCCAAAGATGCTGCCAGTACTGCTTCTTTGCCATGGCATCAATCCTCTGGAGTCCTTATCTGGGTATGTGGCCAAGGGAATATTGCCTTGCATACAGACAGCAGCCTGCACTACTACCCCAACATAGCTGCATTGCAGGAAAGGAACTCCGTGTCCGAGCCTGAAAAGGTATACCTCTTGTCCATTCTTCTGTCCACGTGAGGTATGAAGAAAAATTACTCACTTTAGTAATTGCCTTTCTTCTCATGGAGTCTTACATATTACGACCATTGCAGATTGCCACAGCACTTGAACTGCCCGGAGAGAAGGAGTTAACTCCAGGCTGACTGGAGTTCAAGCGAGCGCTTTGCTGAACGCTCTATCTGGCTAGTTTCAAACTGAAACTGTCAGATCTTCTGAGCCAACACTAGCAAAAGTCTGTGTGGAAACCCTACACTAGCCAAATGGCTACCTACTAGTAGAATAATATGAAACAGCAACAACAACTAATATCACCCCTAATAAGCACTAGGCCCCTCCCCAAAAGACAGAAGTCCAGGAGGGGGGGCCAGTACATACAAGCAAAATAGAAATAGCCTCGTTTTCCTAATCCTAAAGAAAAGGGAAAAAGGAAAAGATCTATAATGGCATGACACAGTGCTTGCACTAATTTGCCAACCCTTACCCAAGTAGAAGTTCTGAGAGGGGCAGGTTGGGGTGGTCATAATCATAGCAAGACTCCATGAGAAGAAAAGCAATTACTAAGGTGAGTAATTTTTCTTCCAAACACCATGAAGTCTTGCTATATTATGACAATTAGCAGATTACAGCAGTACCTCCATGGAAGGGCCAGAAACCTACTTAGGAAATAGGCTCTGAAGCATGGCTGTGCCTAAACTGAGCATCTCTCTGGACTGGACATCCAGGAGTAATGCTTGGTAAAGGTGTGAACTGTTTTCCAGGTAGCAGCGACAGATTTCCAGAATAGAATATCTCTAGCAGCAGCTAGAGATGCAGCTGTATACCCTAGTGGAATGGGTCCTCCAAGTCCTGAGGGGTCTCTACTAGTTTTTAGTAGCAAAATTAGTATAAGAGACAATTCACTAGCATGGTGTCCTCTGAGTGCAGATTTCCTTTGCCTTAACCTTACCATAGGTAAGAGGAAGAGTTGGAGGATTTGAACCTGTCACCCTTGGTGCATTCCAAATAGTAGCTTAAAAGCTCTTTTTGACGTCAAACTGTGCAATCTCTCCTCTCACCCAGGAAGAATGCTCAGTAAAATACTGAAGGAGATGGATTAGTTAAGATGGAAATCTGAAACCACTTTGGAAAAAACTTTCTGTTAGTCCTGAGGTTACCTTATCTCTGTGAAAAGAAATAAAATCCTTTTCCACTGACAGGGCTTGTAACTCACTTATCGACTGGCAGAAATGATGGCCACTAGGAAAACAGTTTTCCAAGTTAGGAACTTAAGGTCTGCTGAAGACAGAGGTTCAAAGGGGAGTTGCATTAACTGAGCAATGCAAACATTAAAATTCCCAGGCAGAAACTGGGTCCGAAAAGGAGGGTGAGTGTGAAGTAACCCCTTAAAACTTGGAAAACACAGGGTGAAGAAGAGGAGGCAGGCTTTCCTGCTGATATAAAAACGAGACAGCTGCCAGATGAACCTTAAGGTAAGCTGGCCTGAGGCCTAAGGAATTAAGATGGACCAAGTAGTCCAGCAAATGGGCAAATCAGCAGATTCTGGGAGAATTCTTCCCAGAACACCAGATGGAGAACCTCTTCCACTTGGAATTATAAGTGGCCCTAGTGGAAGGACTTCCCAGAGGCCTTTAAATATCAAGGACACCTTGAGAAAGGTGTAAATCAGCAAATTCTAACTCCTCAAGAGCCAAGCCTTGAGGGTGGAGGGATGGAGGTCGGATACCAAACTCTCCCTGGGCACAAGTCAGCAGGTTGTGGACCTGGGAAGGTCCAGGGAGGAGGTGGACTGTCAGGGACAGAAGCAGTGGGTACCAGGGTTGCCTGGCCCAGTCTGGTGCAATCAGAATCGCTTTGCAGGGCTGGGATCTGATTTTTACTAACACCCTGAAGAGAAGGGGGAAGGGGGGAAAGGCATACAGGAACTTCCCTTCCCAATCCAACAGAAAGGCGTCCAGGGGGACTGAGCTCATTACTGGAGGCCTGCAACAGAACAGAGGAAGTTGGTGGTTGTCTGGGGCTGCGAAAAGATCTATCTGAGAGAGTGACCCATCTGCAAAGACTGACTCCAGCACTGGGGATTCAAAGACCATTCGTGATGACCCTAGAAATCCTGCTGAGGGCATCCAGCTAGGATATTGTCCTTCCCTGGAAGGTGAACTGCTACTAGGGAGGTGTTCAGGGGTAAGCCAGAGACCACAACTTCATTGCTTCGGTGCACAAGGCTGATGACCCAGTGCCCCTGCTTGTTGATGTACCACACTGTTGTGGTATTGTCTTGTCCTGACCTGAACTACTTTGTTCTGGACAGATGCTGAGAAAACCTGAAGAGCTAAAAGACAGCTCTGAGTTCCAATAGGTTGATGTGGAGCAGAGATTCCTGGGGACCACACTCCCTGGTGGAAAGGTCGCCCAAGTGCGCCCCACCCAGCAAGGAGGCATCCGTGGTGAGGGTGAGGGAATGAGAAATGGGAATGAAGGGACCCCTTGTCTTAGATTGCTCTGATCCTGCCACCACTGAAGAGCTAGAATCAGGAGTTGGGGTCACTGGGACCAATTTGGTAGGGGACCCTCCTTTGGGACCAAAGGCCCTCAAATGAAACTGAATGTCTCATCTGGAATCTTGCTCCTTGCACTACAGCTGTGGAGACAGCCATGTACCTAGAAGTTGCAGAAAGTGCCTTGCTGGTCGAGAGACCCGCAGGGTGAAAGAGGATGCCAGGACAAGCTTCTCTACCCTTTCAGGGGAGAAATGCCCTGACCAACTTTGTGTCCAATTCCATCCTATGAAAGTTAGTACCTGAACTGGTTCTAGAACTGACTTTGGTAAATTCAGCAGGAATCCTAGGAAGTGAGAAGCTGCTGGGTGACTTGCAGGTGAGTTTTACCTGATCTGAGGACTGACCCACAATGAGCCTGTCGTCCAGGTAGGAAACACAGCAACCTCTGCCTTCTTAAATGAGCCACTACCACAGCTAGACATTTTGGAATACCCTTGGAGCAGTAAGACCGAAGGCATTGCTCTGAACTGGTAGTGACCTAAGACGGTTCGAACCTGAGAGTATTTTCAGTGAGAAGGCCTGATCAGGATATGAAATAGGCAATCATGAGGTCAGGAGGCTAGCCAGTCCCCTGGCCTGAGAGAGAGTAAAATCATTGCCAGAGTTAACATTGTGAACTTTGGTTTCAAAGATGCTTGTTCAGGTACCTTAAGTCTAGAATGGGCGCCATTTCTCCTGTCTTTATGGGTAAGAAAGTATCTGAGTACAGCCCTTGCCCTGGTGACAAGGAGGAACCCTTCCACTGCTTTGCAGTCTAGGAGGAAGAGACCTCTGCTTCCAAAGCAAGGGCCTCTAAGCAGACTTGCAGGTGGAAAATGTCTGGTTCTCATCTTTGGAAACTGTTTGAAGCTGAGAACCAGACCCTGGTTACTACCTCCAGAACCCATTTGTCCAAAGTTAGGGACACCCAGTTCTGGCTGAAATAAGCCAACCTGCCTCCAACTGGTACAGGAGAATCGGCCCTGGGCACCCCATTAGGGTGCCTGCTTGCAGTAGCCTTAGGCTGAGGGTGGGGACGGTTTACCGCCCCCATACCTCTGCCTCTGAAAAACCCTCTGTGCAAAAAAGCAAGGAGGCTTGGGATTGATAAAAGGCCTGTGAAAGGCCTGCCTACCTCTGAGGTGTGCCTCTGTGAGTGGCATGCCGCTCCTTGGCCTGGGCACTTTGTAGGTAGTTCTGTATTCATCCATCTTTTTCATATAATTTTTCGTTTGCTCTCCAAACAGAGAATTTCCCACCACAGGAAAATCCATAGCCTTTGACTGAGTATCCTGTAACAGATTAGTGCACCTGAGCCATGCCAACCTCGGAAAGCTACAGAAGTGGCAATGACCCTAGAGGAAACATCATTAACGTCTACAGCAGTATGAAATTGAACTTTAGAAGCTTCAATGCCATCAGCAGCCACCTGTTCAATTCATTGGCCAATGGCCAGTTGGGCCTGTAGCTAACTGTAACACTGTATCCCATCTAGATTTCTGATATCTAGCCACATAAGCCATATAATTTGCCTGCCTGGGTCCAAGAAGCTGTCATATACTGTTTTTTCTGCCATGGCATCAATCTTCCTGAATCCTTATCAGGAGGATGTGAGGCCAGGGGATATTAGCTTGTCACAGGCTGCAGCTTGTACCACACCTACATGACTACACTGCTCAGTGAGGAAGTCTGTATCAGGGCCTGATAAAGTATACCTTCTGTCCATTTTTATCTACAGGAGGGACAGAATGAGGATTTTTAAATTTTTGTTGTTTGCTTCCTAAATGACTTATGCAAAAGGAATAGACAACCTCCTAGACTCTGGGATAGCCATCATCTCAACATAATCAGGCTCCTCTTGCTCATCCACAGCCTCTTCCAAGGGAAGCTGGAGGTTTCTGCAACCTTTTTGTAAAACATAAAATGAGAAGGGACTCAGACAGCATAGGGGGAGATTCTAATGGTCTTTCTGGAGAAATGTCCGGTTCAATGGGCACGTCCAGACCCTCCCAGCCACATACATAATGATCAAAATCTTCCTCCCCCTCCTGTGGTTCATAAAATTCCTCAACAACATACTCTTGAACCACTGGAACCAAACGAACCGACCTTTTGCCAGCTGTTGGTGGTTCGGCCGGTCCCTGAGACAGTGACTGGACAATCTGTATGGCTTTAGCTATCTCTGCAGCAGTTGGAGAGGCAATCTTGCACTCCAGACCTGCTGATTTCTTAGATTTTTTTACTGGGACTGGTTCCTCAGAACCAGCCTTCCTTCTGCCCAAGGAAGTCTCGCCCTGGTCAGAGGGCACTCCCTCTGATCCAGTGGGTGCTGGACCGGGCTGGCCATCTGGGTCAGCGGACTTTTTGGCCTCTCGTTCCCTGAGCCAGCCCAATCTTTTCTCCAGGGTGGCTGCAGGGAAATTCTTACACACCTGGCAGTCTGACAGGAGGTGGTCAGCCCCCAGACAATAAACACATGTGGTGTGTGGGTCAGCCCTGGCAAAGGCTTCCCCACAAACATCACAGTGTTGAAACCCAGTGGGCCCGGTTTTTCTTTTGGGTTTCTCAGACATAATGCCAGCCTATCCAAAAACTTGCCCTTTTTATGGCAGTGCCAGGCAAGACACCCTTATCGGTTCCTAACCGTGTCACGGGTATTTGAAAAAACCCAATTTAAGGCCCTCAAATGAAACTGAATGTCTCTCATCTGGAATCTTGCTCCTTGCACTACAGATAGGTTTTTTTAGAACCAATAAGAACTGGGAACCGCACTCTAAAAGCCCAAGCTATTATTTAAAATTGTTTTTTTTAGCAAACCGATCGGTTCAAAACCGAACCGATAATTAATTTCCACACAGACTTTAAAATCTTGTACTTACGGTTTACCAGATAGAGCTTTGAACCGAAATGCGGTAAAATAAATACTTATTGCCGGTTAAAATGAACCGAAAACACTCGTTTGAACCGAGAAATGAACCGAGCTGAAGGAGCAGATCTCCGGAGCGACTGTTCAGTGAAGCGGAGTAAAGAATCTAACAGTTTCAGTTTGAAACTAGCCAGATAGAGCTTTCAGCAAAGCGCTTGCGCTTGGAATTCCAGTCAGCCTGGAGTTAACTCCTTCCTCTCAGGGGCAGTTCAAGTGCTGTGGCTAACTGCTAATTGTCATAATATAGCAAGACTTCATGGTGTTTGAATTAGGAGTTTTTAAAATTTTAAATGTCTGTTTCCCAAAAGATTTATGGAGGGGAATAGACAATCTCCTGGACTCTGGGATGTCCATCATCTCTACAAAATCAGGCTCCTCCTGATCCTCTACTGCTTCTTCCATTGGAAGCTGGAGGGTTTCAGACACTTTCTTGTAAAACATAAAGTGGGAAGGGGACTCAGAAAGCCTAGGAGGAGAAACACTTGAAGGTCTGTCTGGGGAGATGTCCGGGTCAACAGGCACATCCAGACTTTTATAATCACCATCATCATCATTATTATCCTCATAGTCTCCCTCCTTCTCCTCCAGTTCATAAAATTCTTCTAGAGTATAATCCGGAACCGGGGGAACCGACCGAACCGAGCCTCTGACAGATGGTGCCGGTTCGGCCGGAACTGAAGTTAGCGACTGAACTATCCTTATCGCTTTGGCTATTTCATCAGTGGTCGGAGAAAGAACTTGTGGATCCGAACCTGATGATTTTTCTCTTCTCTTTCTTTTAACCGGAACTGACTCCTCAGAATCGGTTCTCCTTTTGCCTGAAGAAGTTTCTCCCTGGTCAGAGGGCACACCTTGTGGTTCGGTCGGAACCGAACCGGGCTGGCTATCCGGGTCAGCGGACTTCTTGGCCTCCCTTTCCCTCAGTCTACCTACTCTCTTATCCAGGGTAGCTTTGGGAAAACTTTTACAAATTTGGCAGTCTGAACTGAGGTGGTCAAACTCCAGTCAATAAACACAGGTGGTGTGGGGATCAGCCTTAGCAAAGGCTTCCCTACACACACTACAGTGTTGAAACCCAGTGGGCCCGTTTTTTTTCTTGGGTTTCTCAGACATGGCCAATCCTATCCACAACTTACCCTTTTTTCGGCAATCCACCAGGCAAGACACCCCTATCGGTTCCTGACTGTGTTATGGGTCTTGGAAAAAAGTGTAATTAAATCCATTTTTTTAGAACCGATACGGACTGGTTACTGCACTCTAATAAAATTCAGAAGTTTTTTAAAACTAAACTGATTGGTTCAAATCGAACCGATCCAATGTTTACAAATTCCACACAGAAACTAAATGCAAAACCTATGCAGTACTCACGGTACCACACAGAGACTTAAACCAACAGGTTCAGTAGCAGAAATTCGGTAGAAACCGAGCGAAAAAAATGACACTTTAACCAACTTTTTTTAACCGAGCGAAGGAGAAATCTCCGGAGCGACTGTTCAGTGAGGCGGAGTGAAGAATCTGACGGTTGGAGTTTAAACAACAGCAGACAGAGGCTTCAACCGAGCTCGAGCTCAGCGTTCCATGCCCTGCATGGAAAGTTAACTCTTTGTTCACCGGGGCAGTTCAAAGGTTGGCAATCACTGCGATAGTCAGAATACAGCAAGACTTCATGTTGTTTGAAAAGGACCTCAACACCAGAGAAACCAGCAGCAAAGGTAATGGCACTGCCGCAGAAGTCTGCGAATTGCAATCTGAAGGCAAAGAATGAAAAATAGCAGGAGATAAAGACATTGGTGTGGACCCCTGCACCGCAGCGATGTGAGGGGGATACACATCATCGATGACACCTAAAAGAAAAAAATTACTCACTTTAGTAATTATGTTTCTTCTAATGGAGTCTTGCTGTATTCTGACTATTGGAGTTAGCCCCAGCTTTTAAACTGCCCCATAGAAAAAGGGGTTAACTTTCTATGCAGAGCATAGAATGCTGAACTCGAGCTTGGTTGAGGTCTCTGTCTGGAGCCCTTTGAAATCCAACCATCAGAATCTTACAAGCAAAAACTCACTAACTATCCTATGTGGAAATTGTAACATTTTTACTAGCCAACTGGCAACAAAAAGTTTCGGATTCCCAAAGGAAGGCCAAGTCAGGAAACCCAAAACCAAAAACCAAACCAAATAAGTATAATAATAACATAAATACCCAAACAAAAAGAAGAGGGTGTAAAAGGAGTACCCCTGAGGTGCAACACTGCACCTGCCCACCCACTTCCCAAAAACAGGTTCTGAGAGGGGAGGCAGGAAGGGAGGTCAGCATACAGCAAGACTCCATTAGAAGAAACATAATTACTAAGGTGAGTAATCTTTTTCTTCAAACAACATGAAATCTTGCTGTATTCTAACTACTACGAGACTACTGCAAGCAAGTACCTCCATGGAGGAGGACAGACCTACATTGGGAATAGGTTCTGAAGTAATACTGTGCCAAACCAAGAATCACTCCTAGCCTGGATATCCAGAGAGTAATGCTTGGTAAAGGTACGGACTGTTTTCCAGGTGGCTGCTTGACAAATTTCTAAGAGAGGAACATCCCTGGCAGCAGCTAGGGAAGCAGCTGTACCTCTGGTGGAGTGAGCCCTCAGGCCTGAGGGTGGAATTTTTCCTAGTTTCTCCATAGCAGAATTGTATACAAGACACAATCCACCTGGCAACAGTTCTCTTGGTGGCAGGTTTGCCCTTCTCCACTTCTCCATAAGTGAGGAACAACTGGAGGGAATCAAACCTGTGACCCTTGGTATGCTCTATATAGTAGCTAAAGGCCCTTTTAACATCTAAACTGTGTAGCCTCCTCTCTCCTGAAGAAGAATGATCGGTGAAGAAAACGGAGAGACACAGACTGATTCAAGTGGAAATCTGAAACCACTTTGGGCAAGAACCTTCTATTGGTTCTAAGGACCACTTTATCCCTATGAAAGGAGATAAAATCAGGCTCCACTGAAAGGGCTTGCAATTCACTGATACGTCTGGCAGAGGTAATCGCTACTAAAAACACAGTTTTCCAAGTCAAGTACTTAAGCTCTGCTGAGGACATATGTTCAAAGGGAGGTTGCATAAGTTGAGCAATGCAAACATTTAAATCCCAGGCAGGGGCAGGGTCTTTAAAGAGAGGATTGGTATGAAGCAATCCTTTAAAAAATTTACAGAACACAGGATGAGATGATAGTGAGGAAGACTTCCCCACTGACAGAAAAGCAGAAACAGCTGACAAGTGCACCTTGAGAGTAGCTGGTCTGAGGCCTAAGCCATCCAGATGGACCATATAATCCAGAACTGTTAGCAATTCAGCAGTGTCTGGAGAAACATGTTTCTTGGAACACCAAATGCTGAATCTCTTCCATTTGGAGTTATAGGTTTTTCTAGTGGTGGGCTTTCGAGAGACTTTTAGAATATCTAGAACTCCCTGAGACAGATGCAAATCTGCATACTCTAACTCTTCAAGAGCCATGCCTTGAGATTGAGAGACTGAAGATTGGGGTACCAAATCTTCCCCTGAGAGGAGGTTAACAGGTTGTAATTCCTGGGAAGAGACAGGGGAAGATGGACTGCTAGGGAAAGCAACAGGGGGTACTAAGGCTGTCTGGCCCAGTCCGGAGCAATCAGAATCACTTTGCAAGGTTGTGACCTTGTCTTGACTAAAACTTTGAACAGTAAAGGAAAGGGAGGGAGGGAAGGCAAACAGAAAGGTCCCTTCCCAGTTCAGAATCAGAGCATCCAGAGGGACTGAGCCCAAGACTGGGGGTCTGCAACAAAAGAGAGGAACTTGGTGATTGTATGGGGCTGCAAAGAGATCTATCTTTGGCCTGCCCCACCTTGAAAAAAATCACCTTCAAGACCAAGGGGTCCAGGGACCATTTGTGATGGCCCTGTGAGATCCTGCTCAGTGCATCTGCTAGCACATTGTCCTTCCCTGGAAGATGGACTGCTATCAGAGAGGTTTGCAGGGAATAAGCCAGGCACCACAACTTCATGGCTTCTGTGCACAAGGCCGTAGACCGAGTGCCTCCCTGCTTGTTGATGTACCACATGGTGGTGGTGTTGTCAGTTCCGACTTGAACCACCTTGTTCTGCACTGACTGAGAGAAAGCTTGCAAGGCCAGAAAAAACTGCCCTGAGTTCTTGGAGACTGATATGAAGAAGGGATTCCTGAGGGGACCACAGTCCCCTGGCAGTGAGGGCCCCCAGATGGGCTCCCCAGCCCAGAAGGGAAGCATCCTGATCCTGCCACCATTGAAGGGCTTGGACCAGGGTCTGAGTCACTGGAATCAGTTTGGCAAGGGAGTCCTTCTTTTGGGACCAAAAGGCCCTCAGATGGAACTGAATGTCCCTCATCTGGAATCTTGCCCCTTGGACCACTGCTGTAGAAGATGCCATGTGGTCCATAAGCTGCAGGAAATGCATTGCCGGTCGAGACACCTGAAGGCTGAAGGAAGAAGCCAGTTCTATAAGAACTCTTGCCGTTTACAGGAGAAGAAAGGCTCTTGCTTTGACAGTATGCAGCTCTGCCCCAATAAAGGTAAGGAGCTGCACTGGCTCAAGAACTGACTTGGGAAGGTTGAGAAGAAATCCTAGAGAAGTTAGCACTTGCTTGGTCACTTGCAGGTCTGACTTGACTTGGTCTGGAGACTGGCCCACTATGAACCAGTCGTCCAGATATGGAAAATTGGAAATCTTTTGCCTTCTTAGAAAGGCAATGACTACTGCTAGGCACTTTGTGAAAACCCTTGGGGCTGATGTTAGACCAAAGGGCATTGCTTTGAACTGATAGTGGCCTGAGGGCAACTAAAACCTGAGGTACTTTCTGTGGGAGCACCTGATGGGAATGTGAAAATAGGCATCTTTGAGGTCCAGGGAAGCTAGCCAGTTCCCTGGCCTTAGAGAGGGAAGAATTATTCCCAGAGCTACCATCTTGAACTTTAGTTTTAAAAGATGTTTGTTCAGGTATCTTAGATCTAGGATAGGTCGCCACTCCCCTGTCTTTTTTGGGGTAAGGAAGTACCTGGAGTACAGACCTTTGCCCCTGTATAGGGTAGGAACTCTCTCTATGGCTCTTAAGGCCAGAAGAGATGAAACCTCTTCCTCTAGGGCAAGGGTTTCTAAGAGACCTGCAGGTGGAAAAGATCTGGCTCTCAACTCCGGAAATTTTTTGAAACTGAAAACCAGTCCCTGGCTTACTACTTCCAGGACTCACTTGTCTGAGGTAATAGACATCCAGTCCTGGACAAAGTAAGCCAGTCTGCCTACTGGAATAGGAGAGTCGACCTGGGCAGGCCCATCAGGGTGTCTGCTTGGCAGGGGCCTTTCGTTGAGGAGTTGATGCAGCCCTGCTCATCCCCCTTCTACCTCTCCCTCTGAAGAACCCCCTCTGTGAAAAGGGAGAGGAGGCCTGTGCTTGGTAAAAAGGCCTATGAAAAGGCCTGCCCCTGCCCCTAGACTGCTGCCTTTGAGGAGTTGCCTGCCTTTCCTTGGCCTGAGCACTCCTATAAGTGGTCCTGTACTCATCCATTTTCTTCATGTAATTCTCTGTCTGCTTCCCAAACAGAGAATTACCCACTACAGGAAAATCCATGGCCTTAGCCTGGGTGTCCTGTGAGAGGCTAGTACATCTGAGCTAAGCCATTCTCTGAAGAGCCACAGATGTAGCCATGACTCTTGATGACACATCACTGGAGTCCACAGCACCATGAAACTGTACTATTGATGCCTCAATCCCATCTGCAGCCACCTCCTTGGCTAGCTGGGGGGAGGCCTGTTTAGCCAGTGTGAGTGCAGTGTCCCACCTGGACTTCTGTTACCTGGCTGTATAGGCCATATAATTTGCCTGCCTGAGTCTCAAGGAAGATGCCATGTACTGTTTTTTTGCCAAGGCATCAATCTTGCTGGAGTCTTTGTCTGAGGGGTGTGAAGCCAAGGGAATGTTTGCCTTGTCAAAGGCAGCAGCCTGCACTATCCCAACATGGCTGTATTGCTGGTATAAAAACTCCGTATCTGAGCCTGATAGCGTGTACCTCTTGTCCATCCTTCTGTCAACAGGAGGTACAGAATTCGGAGACTTCAGGATTTTTTGTGTCTGCTTCCCAAAGGATTTGTGAAGCGGAATAGACAGTCTCCTGGACTCTGGGATGTCCATCATTTCCACATAATTAGGCTCCTCATGATCCTCCATTGGGAGCTGGAGGGTTTCAGCCACTTTTCTGAAAAAGAGAAAATGGGAAGGGGACTCAGAAAGCCTAGGAGGGGAAACACCAGAAGGTCTGTCTGGGGAGATGTCCGGTTTCACAGGCACATCCAGACTTTCACCATCACCATCATCTCCAAACTCCCCCTCCTCCTCAAACTCCGGTTCATACAAATCTTCAGTGGTATAATCTTGAACCAGGGGAATCGACCGAACCGAACCCCTGCCAAAAGATGCCGGATCGGTCGGAACCGGGCGAAGCGATTCCACAATCTGAATCACTCTGGCTATCTCCTCGGCAGTCGGAACATGAACCTCTGGATCTGAACCGGTTAATTTTTCTTTGCGTTTCCTTTTTGTAGGAACTGACCCCTAAGGATTAGCTCTCCTCTTGACCGAAGAAGTATCACCCTGGTCAGAGGGCACTCCTTCTGGTTCGGTCAGAACCGAACCAGGCTGGCCATCCGGGTCAGCGGACCTCTTGGCCTCCTTTTCCTTCAGTCTACCTAATCTCTTTTCAAGGGTAGATTTAGGAACATTTTTACAAATTTGTCAGTCTGTATCAAGGTGTTCAAACCCCAGACAATAAACACAGGTGGTGTGGGGATCGGCCTTAGCAAAGACCTCCCCACACTCACTGCAGTGTTGAAACCCAGTGGGCCCATTTTTTTTTCCCGGGTTTCTCAGACATGGCCAACCTAACCAAACTTACCCTTTTTATGGCAACTGCCAGGCAAGACTCCCTTATCGGTTCCTAACCGTGTCACGGGTATTGTAAAAAAAACATTCAAAACACGTTTTTTTTAGAACCGATAAGGACCGGTAACCATACTCCAAAGTAAAACACAAGGATTCACTACAAGCGATCGGTTCAGCCGAACCAATCTAACAGTCTACAATTTCCACAAAGAAAATCAGAACAAAACCTATCTATTACTCACGGTACCACAGACAGAGACTGAACCGACTATGCGGAAATAAATTCGGTTTAAAACCAACAATTTAACCGAGACCTTAACCGACTTTCGAACCGAGCTGAAGGAGAAATCTCTGGAGCAACTGTTCAGTGAGGTGGAGTAAAGAATCTGACGGTTGGATTTCAAAGGGCTCCAGACAGAGACCTCAACTGCGCTCGAGCTCAGCATTCTATGCTCTGCATAGAAAGTTAACCCTTTGTTCTCTGGAGCAGTTTAAAGGCTGGGGCTAACTGCAATAGTCAGAATACAGCAAGATTTCATGTTGTTTGAAAGGCGCAGTGGAGCCAGAAAATCCTAACCACCCTCCTTGCCGATCCGAAACCAACAGGCCCGAAGGCCCTGGAGATGGACTGGCTGGATTGGGCAGTCAGGACAACCTCCAAGCCAACTGCTCCATAAGAGTGGCCCAGTGGTGAAAGTGCTCATCGGAAGCCCCCCTAGAAGGCAGAGAGGGGCTCTGATGTCGAAGAAGCCGACTGCCAGAGACAGAAACCGGTGACTTGGAAAGAGATGGAGACTGGTCCCTGACCCCAACAACTGACCGTCTACGTGCAGACCTACCAGAGGACGACCTCGAGCGATGCTGTCTTGCTTTGGTCGGTGGACCGAAGAAGAACTCAAGGCCAAACGGTGCCATGAATGGTACCATTTCTTTTTGTGCTTTCGGGAGGACCACCCATCCTCCCTGAGCACTGGACCATCCGTTGTCAGACCCCCACCCCCAGAGGGTGCCAGACCAGACCCGGTCCGGCTGACTGAACAGCTTTCATGCGAAGTCTCCCTACCGTCACCTGCCCCACTCATGGTTGACTCCGTCAATTGAATGCTGGAGACTTCTTTCTTGTACAAGTTAGAATAAGTAAAATGTAATCGGCACATTTCGTGATAAAATACGAAATAAAAAAACTGAAAACTAAGCTGCAGTTTGAAGTTTGACTCCCAGCAATCGAGCGACATCATCACTGAAGTGCACTTGACGGCGGGAAAAAAGGAACTGAGGCTGTTGGAGGGTTGACGCTGAGATAGTCCACACCGCACAAGCCTGGCTCACAGTGTCGCTTCCTTGCGGCTCCATCGCGACGCTGGTCCTCTTGAAAAAGTTTGGCTCCTGCTGGATCCTAGTGCCTCTGGCATACTCCCCATTAGTGGGAATGAGTGGCGGAGACTTTATGTCCAGGAAGATCATACACCTACTTACATACCCCTCTGCCACTGGTACTGACATTGTCCTCTCCATGTTCTACTCTAAATTCTCCTCAGTTTGGGACAAGCATGCACCACTCAGAAAATCCAGGGTCAAAATTCACCACCACACCCAGACTACTTCCAAATCATTGACCAGTGCCAGTCCTGTGATCTCGCCTGGGCATGCTACAAATTATCACACTCCCTTCCTGACCTCCATTTATATAGGACTAGCAGAAGCTCCTGCACAAAGGCTGTCCAGGATGCAACATCTCACTTTTCCAAGGTCAACCTTTAGAACAAACTTAATGCCCCACCTAAGTTCTGGAAGGTAGCTGACTCCATTTTTGACCCTCCCGCCAAGTCCACCCCTCCAGTCCCTCTGAGAAATGGGTCACCTGTGTCTCACCCCTCCTCTGTTGTTGTTCAGTTCAATGAGTTCTTCACCACCTGTACTGCCCCTTCCACTCCCCCTCCAGCCTCTTCTGCTCCATCTCATGTTCCCTCCCGGAGTCCCCCCCCCCATTACTAGCCAGGAAACTCTAACTGTCCTTTCTTCTCTCAGCCACAATAGGCTAGATCCTAAACTCCTCCACATCACTGCTCCTACCATAGCATCTCCTCTGACTCATCAAGTCAGCCACTCCTTCTTCCTCAGTGCTGTTCCTCAGTCTTGGAACTTGGCAAAAATTATTCTGTTTCACAAAGAGAGGGATCCTTCCTCCCCTGGTAACTTTCGTCCAAGATCCCTCCTCCCCTCTCTTGCTAAAATGCATGAAAATTTGTGTACACCAGACTGCGATTTCCTCTCCTCCACCAATTTCCATTCAATTCAATTTAATTTTATTTTTAACCAGAAAATACACCATTCAGATACTCATTTGCAAGGTGGTCCTGGGGGGACATACATAAAAGGAAAGAAAAAATTACTCACCTTAGTAATGTTGTTTCTTCTAATGGAGTCTTGCTATATTATAGACATTAGCAGTTTGATCCAACTCTAGAACTGCCCCGGAGTGCAATGGTTAAAACCATTCCAATATAGAATTTTGGCACGAGAGCAGCTCTATCTGTGTCATTTCAAACCTGAACTGTCAGATCTTTACGAGTCAAACTCACTAAGGTCTGTGTGGAAGCTGTAACCTACACTAGCCAAATGGCTACCTAAATAATAACAACCATTGATGGTCCCAACACCCAAGACTCAAGTCAGGGGACCAGAAATACTAACAAAATTCTAATAATATGAAAATGGAACATAAGTATAATAAAACACACACACGCGTACACATACACACCCCAAAGTCCCAAAGGGGACAAAATGCTAACAGGACATAAGTAGTGCCCACACTAAGTTGCCCGCACCCCACCAAGTAGAGGTTCTGAGAGGGGCAGGTTGGGGAGGTCTATAATATAGCAAGACTCCATTAGAAGAAACAACATTACTAAGGTGAGTAATTTTTCTTCAAACAACATGAAGTCTTGCTATATTATAGACATAACAGAATACACAGCAGTACCTCCATGGAGGAGGGGCAGAACCTACTTAGGAATGGCTCTGAAGAACAGCTGTGCCAAACCGAGCATCTCTCCTGGCCTGGACATCCAGGGAGTAATGCTTGGTAAAAGTGTGTACCGTTTTCCAAGTAGCAGCCTGGCAAATCTCTAATAAAGGATATCTCTGACAGCAGCTAGAGACGAGCTGTACCCTGGTAGAATGAGCCCTCAAACCGGGGGCTCTGCCCACTTCTGATAACAAATTGGATACAAGAGACAATCCACCTGGCTATTGATCTCTTAGTGGCAGGTTTGCCTTTCCCAACCTCACCATAGGTAAGGAAAAGTTGGAGGGAATCGAACCTGTGACCTTTGGTACGCTCTATAAAATAACTAAGAGCTTTCTTAACATCCAGGCTGTGCAACCTCCTCTCACCCGAAGTGGAGTGATCAGTGAAAAATACTGGAAGGGAGATAGACTGATTAAGATGGAAATCTGAAACCACCTTAGGCAAAAACTTCCTATTAGTCCTAAGGACTACCTTATCCCTGTGGAAAGAAATAAAGTCAGTCTCCACTGACAAGGCTTGCAATTCATTTATGCGTCTGGCAGAAGTGATAGCCACTAGAAAAACAGTTTTCCAAGTTAGGTACTTAAGCTCTGCAGAAGACAGAGGTTCAAAGGGGTTGCATTAACTGGGCAATGCAAACATTAAGGTCCCAAGCAGGGCGGTTCCCGAAAAGGAGGATTAGTATGGACTAATCCTTAAAAACTTGGAAAACACAGGATGAGAGGAAAGAGGGGATGACTTTCCTGCTGATACAAAAGCAGACACAGCTGCCAAATGAACTCTCAGGGTAGCTGGTCTGAGACCCAAGGAATTAAGATGTACCATGTAATCTAACAAAATGGGCAATTCAGCAGATTCTGGGAAATATTTTCCCAGCACACCAAATGGAAAACCTTTTCCATTTGGAACTATAAGTAACCCTAGTGGAAGGTTTTCTGGAAGCCTTTAGGATCTCAAGAACACCCTGAGAGAGGTGTAAATCAGCAAACTCTAACTCCTCAAGAGCCAGGCCTTGAGGTTGAGGATTGAGGTCGGATACCAAACCCTTCCCTGGGCACAAGTCAACAGATTGTGATTCCTGGGAAGGCACAGGGGAAGATGGACAGTCAGAGACAGAAGGAGTGGGTACCAGGGCTGCCTGGCCCAATCCGGGCAATCAGAATCACCCTACAAGGCTGAGATCTGATTTTCACTAGTACTTTGAATAGGAGAGGAAAGGGGGAAGCATGAGGAACTTCCCTCCCAATCCAGAAGAAGGGCATCCAGGGAACTGAGCCCAGCACTGGAGGCCTGCAACAGAACAGAGGAAGTTTGTGATTGTCTGGGGCTGCAAAAGATCTATTTGAGGATGCCCCACCTGGCAAAACTATCCCCAGCACTTGAGGATCCAGGGACCATTCGTGACGGCCCTGGGAAATCCCTGCTGAGGGCATCCGCTAGGACATTGTCCTTCCCTGGGAGATGAACTGCTATGAGGGAAGTGTTCAGGGAATAGGCCAGAGACTACAACTTCATTGCCTCGGTGCACAAGGCTGAAGACCGAGTGCCCCCCTGTTTGTTGATGTACCACATCGTTGTGGTGTTGTCTGTTCTGACTTGTATCACCTTGTCGTGGACAGATGCAGAAAAAGCTTGAAGAGCTAAAAAGACAGCTCTAAGTTCCAGCAAATTGATGAGGAGCAGAGATTCCTGGGGGGACCAAACTCCCTGAGTGGAAAGGTCGCCCATGTGGGCTCCCCAACCCAGAAGGGAAGCATCTGTAGTGAGAGTCAAGTCGTGAGAAGGGGAAATGAAGGGGACCCCCGCTCTTAAATTGCTCTGATCCTGCCACCACTGGAGAGCTAGGATCAAGGTTCGAGTCACTGGGACCAACTTGGAAAGGGGGTCTCTTCTCTGAGACCAAAAGGTTCTCAAGTGAAACTGAATGTCTCTCATCTGAAATCTGGCTCCCTGCACAACAGCTGTGGATGCAGCCATGTGCCCCAGGAGCTGCAGAAAGTGTCTTGCTGGTCGAGAGACCTGCAGAGTGAAGGAAGGGCCAGAGCCACTAAATTCCTCACCCTTTCTGGGGAAGAAAGGCTCTGGCTAGCTTTGTGTCCATTCTGCCCCTATAAAGGTGAGTACCTGGACTGGTTCCAGAACCGACTTTGGTAGGTTTAGCAAAAACCCAGGAGGTGAGAAGCTGCTGGGTGACCTGCAGGTGAGATTTTACCTGTTCTGGGGACTGCCCTACAATGAGCCAGTCGTCTAGATAGGGAAAAACAGCAATCCTCTGCCTCCTTAAGTGGGCCACTGCCACTGCTAGACACTTTGTGAATACCCTTGGAGCAGAGGTAAGGCCGAAGGGCATTGCTCTGAACCAGAAATGACCTGAGGGCAGTTCGAATCTGAGGTACTTTCGATGGGATCTTCTGATTAGGACATGGAAATAGGCATCCTTGAGGTCCAGGGAGGCTAGCCAGTCCCCTGGCCTTAGGGAAGGTAAAATCATTGCCAGAGTTACCATTTTGAACTTTGGTTTCAAAAGATGCTTGTTCAGATATCTGAGATCTAAAATGGGCCGCCACTCTCCTGTCTTTTTTGGGGTAAGGAAGTATCTGGAATACAGACCCCTGCCCTGATGCAGGGGAGGAACCCTTTCTACTGCTCTGAGAGCTAACAGGGATGAGACCTCTGTTTCCAGAGCGAGGGTCTCTGAAGCACTTGTAGGTAAAAAGTCTGCTTCTCAACTTGGGAAACTTTTTGAAGCTGAGAACCAGACCCTGGCTTACTACTTCCAGAACCCACTTGTCTGAGGTTAAAGAAGCCCAATTCTGACTGAAGTAAGCCAGCCTGCCCCCACTGGTACAGGAGAATCGGCCCTGGGCACCCCATCAGGGTGCCTGTTTTGCAGGAGCTTTAGGCTGGGGTGAGAGCAGGTCTGCCCCCCTGCGTCTGCCCCTGCCTCTGAAGAAGCCCCTCTGAGCATAGGCAGAGGAGGCCTGAGTCTGGTAGAAAGGCCTGTGAAAAGGCCTACCCCTACCCTTGGGGGCATGCCTTTGAGGAGTGGCTTGCCGCTCCTTAGACTGGGCACTCTTGTAAGTAGTCCTATATTCATCCATCTTCTTCATGTAGTTCTCTGTCTGCTCTCCAAACAGAGAATTTCCCACCACAGGAAAATCCATAGCCTTAGTCTGGGTATCCTGTGACAAACTAGTACACCTGAGCCAGGCCAACCTACGAAAAGCTACAGATGTGGCCATGACCCTAGAGGAAACATCATTAACATCCACAGCAGCATGAAACTGAACCTTAGAGGCTTCAATGCCATCAGCAGCCACCTGTTCTAGTTCACTAGCCAGCTGGCCATGGGCCTGCTTGGCCAATTGCATAACAGTATCCCATCTAGATTTCTGATACCTAGCTACATAAGCCATATAATTTGCTTGCCTGAGTCCCAGAGAGGCTGCCATATACTGTTTTTTTGCCATGGCATCAATCTTCCTGGAATCCTTGTCAGGAGGATGTGAAGCCAAGGAATATTAGCTTTATCACAGGCAGCAGCCTGAACTCACTAACATGACTGCATTGCTGAGAAAGGAATTCTGTATCAGGGCCTGACAATGTATACCTTCTGTCCATCTTTTTATCTACAGGAGGCACAGAATTACGAGCTTTTAAAATTTTAATTGTTTGTTTCCTAAAAGACTTATGTAAAGGAATAGACAATCTCCTAGACTCTGGAATATCCATCATTTCTACAAAATCAGGCTCCTCTTGCTCATCCACAGCCTCTTCTAAAGGAAGCTGGAGGGTTTCAGAAACTTTTTTATAAAACGTAAAAGGAGATGGGGACTCAGACAGCATAGGGGGAGATTCTACAGGTCTGTCTGGGGAGATGTCCGGTTCAATGGGCACACCCAGACCTTCCCAGCCACATTCATACTGTTCATAATCCTCCTCCCCCTCCTCTGGTTCATAAAATTCCTCAATATCATAATCCTGAACCACTGGGACCGGACGAACCGACCTTTACCAGATAGTGGTGGTTCGGACAGACCCTGAGACAGTGACTGGACAATTTGTATGGCTTTTGTATCTCTGCAGCAGTTGGAGAAGGAATTTGGACTCCAGACCTGCTGATTTTCTTGTTTACTTTACTGGAATTGGTTCCTCCGAACCAGCTTTTCTTTTGCTTGAGGAAGTCTGAGGCCCTGGTCAGGGCACTCCCTCTGGTTCGGTTGGCACTGAACCGGGCTGGCCATCCGGGTCAGCGGACTTTTTGGCCTCTCGTTCCCTGAGCCTGCCCAATCTTTTTTCCAGGGTGGCTGCAGGGAAATTCTTACATACCTGGCAGTCTGACTGGAGGTGGTCAAACCCCAGACAATAAAAACATGTGGTGTGTGGGTCAGCCTTGGCAAAGACTTCCTCACAAACATCACAGTGTTGAAACCCAGTGGGCCCGGTTTTTCTTTTGGGTTTCTCAGACATAATGCCAGCCTAACCAAAAACTTGCCCTTTTAACGGCAGTGCCAGGCAAGACACCCTTATCGGTTCCTAACCGTGTCACGGGTATTGGAAAAAAACATAATAAATCTGTTTTTTTTAGAACCGATAAGAACCGGGAACCGCACTCTAAAATAGTAACTTTTAGTTTTAAATGAGTTTTAAACCCACTGATCGGTTCAAAACCGAACCGATAACTTACAAGTTCCACACAGACAAAACCTTCATTTACTTACGGTTACCACAGATAGAGCTTGAACCGAACGGTTTTGCGGTTAAAATAAAACTATTCTCGGTTAAATCCAACCGAGAAAACACTTTTTAAACCGAGAAATGAACCGAGCAGAAGGAGAAATCTCCGGAGCGACTGTTCACTGAGGCGGAGTAAAGAATCTGACAGTTCAAGTTTGAAATGACACAGATAGAGCTGCTCTCGTGCCAAAATTCTATTTTGGAATGGTTTTAACCATTGCACTCCGGGGCAGTTCTAGAGCTGGATCAAACTGCTAATGTCTATAATATAGCAAGACTTCATGTTGTTTGAAACACTACAGATTTATACAATAGTTCACACAATACAGTGGGCAGTACATAACAAGGTACAGTCAGAATACTCAGATTTTTACGTATCTACATAAGTTCAAGCAGCTAACTGCATAACACGATTGGAATGGAAGGAGGTAAGGGGGAAGGTACAGCATGATCCATAAGGTGAGGTAGGAATAGTCGAAGATAAGTAGGATGAGGGGGGAAAAAAGTGTAAGGAAGAGAGACTCAGGGAGTAGTAGGGCATAGACAGACAGGAGTGCAAAACAAAAGAAAGAAAGGGAGCACGGAGAGCCAGGGGCAAATATAGTGGTAAGTACCATATAAAATATCAAAAGGGGGACCCTAGGCATAGCACTGGCAGTTTTCCTTCCCCATTCCAGTCCGACTTAAAGCAGTATCACTCCATCATCTCCTCTTTGCTGCCTGCAACTGATTCTATCTTCTCAGGGATGGATAAGGGGCACGTCTTGTCTGCAGTCTCCATCGATCTGGCCAAAGCCTTTGATTCAGTGATCCACTCACTCCTCCTGGAGGGAGGCAGCATTTATTTATTTAGTTTTTGTTAACCAGGTAGGTGCACTAGCCATGATTGCAGGTCTAGAGTACCTGTTGGAAAATACCTCTCAGAATTTTAATAATAATGAGGTTTTCATCTTAGGGGACCTAAGAAAAAATTACTCACCATAGTAATGTTGTTTCTTCTAATGGAGTCTTGCTGTATTCAGACATAATGCAGTTAGCCCCAGCACTTGAACTGCCCCGGAGAGGAAAGAGTTAACTCTATGCAGAAGCATAGAACGTTGAGCTCGAGCTCGGTTTTCAAACCTCTGTCTGTGGTACTTCCCAGTGTAACCGTCAGATTCTTACGAGCACACTAACATACTATATTATGGAAATTGTTCAACATATAGCCAAAGGGCAAACAATTATTTTTGGGCCCAAAAGACTCAAGTCGAGAACCCAAGAAGGAAAGGTAGTGACAATATTTAAGTATAAAACACCAGAAAAAATAACAACAACATCCACCCCACCCAAGAGGGAGGGTGCAAGGTCCACCCCTGAGGTGCAACACTGTACCTGCCAGCCCACTTCCCAAAACCAGGTTCTGAGAGGGGAGGCGGGGGGAGGTCTGAATACAGCAAGACTCCATTAGAAGAAACAACATTGCTATGGTGAGTAATTATTATCTTCAAACAACATGAAGTCTTGCTGTATTCAGACATAATGCAGACCACCAAGCAGTTCCGTATGGAAGAGGGAATGCAGAACCTACTTTGGGAAGAGGCTCTGCAGTACTGCTGTGCCAAACCTAGCATCACTCCTAGCCTGGATGTCCAGGGAGTAATGCTTGGTAAAAGCATGTACAGTTTTCCAGGTGGCTGCTTTACAGATCTCTAACAAAGGTATATCTCTGGCCGCAGCTAGAGAAGCAGCTGTACCCCTAGTCGAATGAGCCCTCAGGCCTGAAGGGGGCGTTCTGCCCAACTTGTCATAACAGAATTGTATACAAGAAATAATCCACCTGGCAATAGTTCTTTTAGTGACAGGCTTACCTTTCCCCACTTCACCAGAAGTTAGAAACAATTGAAGACAGTAATTTCTATGTGCCTTAGTATGCTCAATGTAGTAGCTAAGGGCCCTCTTAACATCCAGACTGTGTAACCTTCTTTCACCTGAAGAAGAATGATCAGTGAAAAACACAGGGAGAGATATAGACTAGTTCAGATGAAAATCCGATACCACTTTGGACAAGAACCTCCTATTGGTTCTTAGGACTATTTTGTCCCTATGGAAGGAGATGAAGACAGGATCAACTGACAGAGCCTATAACTCAGTAATCTGCCTGGCAGAAGTAATAGCTACCAGGAACACAGTTTTCCAGGTCAAATACTTCAATTCAGATGAAGCCAGAGGTTCAAAGGGTGGTTGCATAAGCTGAGCAATGCAGACATTAAGATCCCAAGGCGGAGAGGGCTCCCTAAAGGGAGGGTTAATGTGAACCAGGCCTTTGAAAAACTTTCTGAAGACAGGAGGAGATGCCAGGGAAGAGCCCTTCCCTGCTGAGAGGAATGCAGAGACAGCTGCTAGATGAACCTTCAGAGTGGCAGGCCTAAGGCCTAGGCCATTCAGATGAACTAGATAGTCTAAGGTTGTGAAAATGCCTGCAGAATCAGGCAGGATGCCTTTCTGAGAGCACAAAATACTGAACCTTTTCCATTTTGAGTTGTAAGTTTTTCTAGTGGAAGGTTTCCTGGAGACCTTCAGAATATCTAGAACTCCCTGAGAGAGATGTAGTGCTGCATATTCTAACTCTTCAAGAGCCAGGCCTTGAGATTGAGAGACTGGAGATCTGGGTACCAGATCCGCCTATGGGAGGAGGACAGGAGATTGTATGTCCTGGGCAGAGACAGGGGACGTGACACTGACAAGGACAGCAGTAGAGGATACCACGGCTATCTGGCCCAATCTGGAGCCACCAGTATCACTGTGCAGGGTTGAGTCCTGATCTTGATCAGAACTCTGAACAGCAGAAGGAAGGGAGGGAAGGCATAGAGAAATCTGCCCTTCCAGTCAAAAATGAGAGCATCCTGGGGAACCGTCCCCAGAAGTGGAGGTCTGCAACAAAACTGAGGAAGTTGATGATTGTCCGATGCTGCAAAGAGATCTATCTCTGGAGTGCCCCACCTGGAGAATATAACCTTCAGGATCTGAGGATCCAGGGACCATTCGTGATGTCCCTGTGAAACTCTGCTCAGAGGATCTGCTAGTACGTTGTCCTTCCCTGGAAGGTGAACTGCCACCAGAGAAGTCTGAAGAGAATAGGCCAGAGGCCACAGCTTCATGGCCTCTGTGCACAAGGCCGAGGACCGAGTGCCTCCCTGTTTGTTGATGTACCACATTGTGGTGGTGGTGTTGTCTGTACTGACTTGGACCACCTTGAACTTGACTGAATCCGAGAAGCTCTGCAGGGCTTGGAAAACTGCCCTGAGTTCCAGGAGATTGATATGAAGGACAGACTCTTGTGGAGACCAGACCCCTTGAGCTGTCAGGGCTCCCAGGTGGGCTCTCCACCCTAGGAGAGAAGCATCCGTAGTTAGAACTACTAATGGGACTTGAGAGAGAAATGGAACCACTTGTCTGAGGTTGTCCTGGTCCAGCCACCACTGGAGAGCTTGGACCAGAGTCTGAGTCACTGGGATCAGTTTGGTAAGTGAATCCTTCTTTTGAGACCAAAAAGACCTTAGATGAAACTGAATATCCCTCATCTGGAACCTTGCTCCCTGCACCACTGCTGTGGAAGCTCCCATGTGGCCCAGGAGCTGGAGGAACTGTCTTGCTGGGCAGGAGACCAGAGGTCGAAAGGAGGACGTGAGATCCACTACAGCCTTCACCCTTGCCAGGGGAAGGAAGGCTTTTGCTTGTACAGTGTCCAACTCTATGCCTATAAAGGTGAGAGGCTGAACTGGTTCGAGGACAGACTTTGGAAGACTGAGAAGAAACCCCAAGGAGCTGAGTAGGTCCTGGGTAGTTTAAAGAGCTGACTTGACCTGTAAAGGTGACTGACCCACTAAGAGCCAGTCATCCAGATACGGGAAGATGGTGATACCCTGTCTTCTGAGGTAAGCCACCACTACTGCAAGGCACTTTGTGAACACCCTTGAAGTTGATGTTAGGCCAAATGGCATAGCTTTGAATTGGTAATGGCCTGAAGGCAACTCGAACCTGAGGTATATTTTGTGGGAGCACCTGATAGGAATATGGAAGTAGGCATCCTTGAGGTCCAGAGATGCTAGCCAATCCCCTGGCCTTACAGAGGGAAGGATTATTCCCAGAGTTACCATTTTGAATTTGGGCTTTGAAATGCGTTTGTTCAAATACCTTAGGTCTAGAATGGGTCGCCACTCCCCTGTTTTCTTTGGGGTAAGGAAGTACATGGAGTACAGTCCTTTTTCTCTGTGCTGGGTAGGAACCTTCTCTATAGCTCTGAGAGCTAGAAGAGAGGAAACATCTGCCTCTAGGGCAATGCCTTCTGAGAGTGATGCAGGTGGAAAAGACTTGGCCCTCTTTTTTGGAAATTTTTTGAAGCTGAGGGCCAGTCCCTGGCTTACTACTTCCAGGACCCACTTTTCTGAAGTCACAGACTTCCAGGCCTGGAAGTAGTAAGCCAGCCTGCCTCCTACTGAAAATGGGGAGTCGACCTGGGCTGACACATCAAGGTGTCTGCTTGGCAGGAGCCTTAGACTGAGAGGCAGGAGGAGCAGCTCTGCTCATCCCCTCCTACCCCTCCTCTGAAGAACCCCCTGTGGGAAGGGAGAGGCCTGGGCTTGGTAAAAGGCCTTTGAAAGGACCTGCCCTGCCCCTGCTAGGCTGCTGCTTGTGGAGTGGCTTACCTTTCTTTGGCCTGTGCACTCCTGTATGTGGTCCTGTATTCATCCATTTCTTCATGTAAGCCTCTGTCTGCTCCGCAAACAGAGAGTTACCTACAGGAAAATCCATAGCCTTAGTCTGGGTATCCTGTGAAAGACGAGTACATCTGAGCCAAGCATGTCTTCTGAGAGACACAGATGTAGCCATGACTCTAGATGCCACATCACTGGAGTCCACAGCAGCATGAAATTGCATTTTGGATGCCTCAATTCCATCAGCAGCCACCTCCTCCAGCTCCTTGGCTAGCTGGGGAGAGGTCTGTTTAGCCAGTTCCAGAACCGTATCCCATCTGGATTTCTGGTACCTGGCTGTGTAGGCCATATAAGTAGCCTGCCTGAGTCCCAAAGAGAATGCCAAATACTGTTTTTTGGCCATGGCATCCACTTTCCTGGAGTCCTTATCCAGGGGGTGCAAAGCCAAACGAATGTTACCCTGTCACAGGCTGCAGCCTGCACTACCTCAACATGGCTGCAATGACTATAAAGGAACTCCACAGCTGAGCCTGATAACAAATACCTCTTGTCCATTCTCTTATCCACAGGAGGTATTGAATTAGAGTTTGTAAAATTTTGTGTGTCTGTTTCCCCAGGGATTTATGAAGAAGGATAGACAGTCTTTTGGACTCTGGGATGTCCATCATTTCCACAAAATCATCCTCCTCTGCAGCTTCAACCAAGGGAAGGTGCAGGGTTTCTGTCACCTTTTTATAGAACAAAAAATGTGAAGGGGACTCAGAGAGCCTGGGAGGAGAGACACCTGAGGGCCTGTCTGGGGAGATGTCTGGTTCAATGGGCACATCCAGACCCCCCTGGTCATCGTCATCATCATCGGGATAGTCTTCGTCTGCCTCCCTCCCACTCCTCATAATAAGCGACTGGATCATAATCCGGAGGAGACAGATCCGACCGAACCGACCACCTAACCGGTGGTACCAGTTGGGACGGAACCGGTCTAAGCAATTGAACAATGCTAATCGCTTTGGCTATTTCGTCTGCAGTTGGAGAGTGCAATAACGGATCCGAACCAGCAGACTTACGCTTATTTTTTGATGGAACCGACCCCTCAAGGTCAGCTCTCCTTTTGCCCGAGGAAGTATCGCCTAGGTCAGTAGGCACCTCCTCAGGTTCGGCCGCAACCGAACCGGGCTGGCCATCCGGATCTACGGACTTCTCGGACTCCCTTTCCTTCAGCCTACTCAGTCTTTTGTCTAGAGTGGATTTAGGAAAGTTTTCACAGATTTGGCAGTCTGACTTGAGGAGGTCAAACCCCAGACAATAAACACAGATGAAGTGGGGGTCAGCCTTAGCAAAGGCCTCCCCACATTCAGTACAATGTTGAAACCCAGTGGGACCTGTTTTCTTCTTGGGTTTCTCAGACATGGCCAACCTAACAAATTACCCTACTGCAACTTTCAAGCCAGGTAATACAATAACCGATAGGTTACAAACCGTGTCACAGACTTTTTAAAAGAACCAGCAAAAACAACAGGTTCTTTTGAAACCAGTCGGTACCAGAACACCACTCTAATCCCAGAAATAAAATTAAACAGAATGGGTCGGTTCCAAACTGGACCGACCGGAAAGAAACAGAAGAAAGAAAAAATTACTCATCTTAGTAATGTTGTTTCTTCTAATGGAGTCTTGCTATATTATAGACATTAGCAGTTTGATCCAGCTCTAGAACTGCCCCGGAGTGAAATGGTTAAAACCATTCCAAAATAGAATTTTGGCATGAGAGCAGCTCTATCTGTGTCATTTCAAACTTGAACTGTCAGATCTTTGAGCCAAACTCACTAAGGTCTGTGTGGAAGCTGTAACTACACTAGCCAAATGGCTACCTAAATAATAACAACCATTGATGGTCCCAACACCCAAGACTCAAGTCAGGGACCAGAAATACTACCACCATTCTAATAATATGAAATGGAACATAAGTATAATAAAACACACACGCACACATACACACCCCAAAGTCCCAAAGGGACAAAATGCTAACAGGACATAAGTAGTGCCCACACTAAGTTGCCTGCACCCACCAAGTAGAGGTTCTGAGAGGGGCAGTTTGGGAGGTCTATATATAGCAAGACTCCATTAGAAGAAACAACATTACTAAGGTGAGTAATTTTTCTTCAAACAACATGAAGTCTTGCTATATTATAGACATTAGCAGAATACAGCAGTACCTCCATGGAGGAGGGCAGAACCTACTTAGGAATAGGCTCTGAAGAACAGCTGTGCCAAACCGAGCATCTCTCCTGGCCTGGACATCCAGGAGTAATGCTTGGTAAAAGTGTGTACCATTTTCCAAGTAGCAGCCTGGCAAATCTCTAATAAAGGGATATCTCTGGCAGCAGCTAGAGACGCAGCTGCACCCTGGTAGAATGAGCCCTCAAACTGGGGGCTCTGCCCACTTTCTGATAACAAATTGGATGCAAGAGACAATCCACCTGGCTATTGATCTCTTAGTGGCAGGTTTGCCTTTCCCAACTTCACCATAGGTAAGGAAAGTTGAGGATCCGAACTCAGACCTTTGGTACGCCTATATAATAACTAGAGCTCTCTAACATCCAGGCTGTGCAATCTCCTCTCACCAAGAGGAGTGATCAGTGAAAAATACTGGAAGGGAGACAGATTGATTAAGATGGAAATCTGAAACCACCTTAGGCAAAACTTCCTATTAGTCCTAAGGACTACCTTATCCCGTGGAAAGAAATAAAGTCAGTCTCCACTGACAAGGCTTGCAATTCACTTATGCGTCTGGCAGAAGTGATAGCCACTAGAAAAACAGTTTTCCAAGTTAGGTACTTAAGGTCTGCAGAAGACAGAGGTTCAAAAGGGGGTTGCATTAACTGGGCAATGCAAACATTAAGGTCCCAAGCAGGGGCCGGTTCCCGAAAGGGAGGATTAGTATGGACTAATCCCTTAAAAAACTTGGAAAACACAGGATGAGAAGAAAGAGGGATGACTTTCCTGTTGACACAAAAGCAGACACAGCTGCCTAAATGAACTCTCAGGGTAGCTGGTCTGAGACCCAAGGAATTAAGATGTACCATGTAATCTAACAAAAGGGCAATTCAGCAGATTCTGGGGAAATATTTTTCCCAGCACACCAAATGGAAACCTTTTCCATTTGGAACTATAAGTAGCCCTAGTGGAAGGCTTTCTGGAAGCCTTTAGGATCTCAAGAACACCCTGGAGAGGTGTAAATCAGCAACTCTAACTCCTCAAGAGCCAGGCCTTGAGGTTGAGGGATTTGAGGTCCGATACTAAACCCTTCCTGGGCACAAGTCAACAGATTGTGATTCCTGGGAGGCACAGGAAGATGGACTGTCAGAGACAGAAGGAGTGGGTACCAGGGCTGCCTGGCCCAACCTGGGCAATCAGAATCACCTGCAAGGCTGAGATCTGATTTTGACTAGTACTTTGAATAGGAGAGGAAAGGGGGGGAAAGCATAGAGGAACTTCCCCTCCCAATCCAAAAGAAGGGCATCCAGGGGAACTGAGCCCAGCACTGGAGGCCTGCAACAGAACAGAGGAAGTTTGTGATTGTCTGGGGATGCAAAAGATCTATCTGAGGGATGCCCCACCTGGCAAAACTATCCCCAGCACTTGAGGATCCAGGGACCATTCGTGATGGCCCTGGGAAATCCTGCTGAGGGCATCCGCTAGGACATTGTCCTTCCCTGGGAGATGAACTGCTATGAGGAAGTGTTCAGGAATAGGCCAGAGACCACAACTTCATTGCCTCGGTGCACAAGGTCAAGACTGAGCGCCTCGTTTGTTGATGTACCACATTGTTGTGGTGTTGTCTGTTCTGACTTGTATCACCTTGTCGTGGACAGATGCAGAAAAGCTTGAAGAGCTAAAAAGACAGCTCTGAGTTCCAGCAAATTGATGTGGAGCAGAGATTCCTGGGGGACCAAACTCCCTGAGTGGAAAGGTCGCCCATGTGGGCCCCCAACCCAGAAGGGAAGCATCTGTAGTGAGAGTCAAGTCGTGAGAAGGGGAAATGAAGGGGACCCCCGCTCTTAAATTGCTCTGATCCTGCCACCACTGGAGAGCTAGGATCAAGGTTCGAGTCACTGGGACCAACTTGGAAAGGGGTCTCTTCTCTGAGACCAAAAGGTTCTCAAGTGAAACTGAATGTCTCTCATCTGAAATCTGGCTCCCTGCACAACAGCTGTAGATGCAGCCATGTGCCCCAGGAGCTGCAGAAAGTGTCTTGCTGGTCGAGAGACCTGCAGAGTGAAGGAAGAGGCCAGAGCCACTAAATTCCTTACCCTTTCTGGGGGAAGAAAGGCTCTGGCTAGCTTTGTGTCCAATTCTGCCCCATAAAGGTGAGTACCTGGACTGGTTCCAGAACCAACTTTGGTAGGTTTAGCAGAAAACCCAGGGAGGTGAGAAGCTGCTGGGTGACCTGCAGGTGAGATTTTACCTGTTCTGGGGACTGGCCTACAATGAGCCAGTCGTCTAGATAGGGAAAAACAGCAATCCTCTGCCTCCTTAAGTGGGCCACTGCCACTGCTAGACACTTTGTGAATACCCTTGGAGCAGAGGTAAGGCCGAAGGGCATTGCTCTGAACTGGTAATGACCTGAGGGCAGTTCGAATCTGAGGTACTTTCAATGGGATCTTCTGATTAGGACATGGAAATAGGCATCCTTGAGGTCCAGGGAGGCTAGCCAGTCCCCTGGCCTTAGGGAAGGTAAAATCATTGCCAGAGTTACCATTTTGAACTTTGGTTTCAAAAGATGTTTGTTCAGATATCTGAGATCTAAAATGGGCCGCCACTCTCCTGTCTTTTTTGGGGTAAGGAAGTATCTAGAATACAGACCCCTGCCCTGATGCAGGGGAGGAACCCTTTCTACTACTCTGAGAGCTAACAGGATGAGACCTCTGTTTTCAGAGCGAGGGTCTCTGAAGCACTTGCAGGTAGAAAAGTCTGCTTCTCAACTTGGGAAACTTTTGAAGCTGAGAACCAGACCCTGGCTTACTACTTCCAGAACCCACTTGTCTGAGGTTAAAGAAGCCCAATTCTGACTGAAGTAAGCCAGCCTGCCCCCACTGGTACAGGAGAATGGCCCTGGGCACCCCATCAGGTGCCTGTTTCGCAGGAGCTTTAGGCTGGGGGTGGGAGCAGGTCTGCCCACCCTCGTCTCTCCCCTGCCTCTGAAGAAGCCCTCTGAGCATAGGCAGAGAGGCCTGAGTCTGGTAGAGGCCTCGAAAAGGCCTACCCCTACCCCTGGGGCACGCCTTGAGGAGTGGTTGCCGCCTTAGCCTGGGCACTCTTGTAAGTAGTCCTAGTCATCCATCTTCTTCATGTAATTCTCTGTCTGCTCTCCAAACAGAGAATTTCCCACCAGGAAAAATCCATAGCCTTAGTCTGGGTATCCTGTGACAAACTAGTACACCTGAGCCAGGCCAACCTACGAAAAGCTACAGATGTAGCCATGACCCTAGAGGAAACATCATTAACATCCACAGCAGCATGAAACTGAACCTTAGGGCTTCAATGCCATCAGCAGCCACCTGTTCTAGTTCACTAGCCAGCTGGCCATGGGCCTGCTTGGCCAATTGCATAACAGTATCCCATCTAGATTTCTGATACCTAGCTACATAAGCCATATAATTTGCTTGCCTGAGTCCCAGAGAGGCTGCCATATACTGTTTTTTGCCATGGCATCAATCTTCCTGGAATCCTTGTCAGGAGGATGTGAAGCCAAGGAATATTAGCTTTATCACAGGCAGCAGCCTGAACTACCCCAACATGACTGCATTGTTGAGAAAGGAATTCTGCATCAGGGCCTGACAATGTATACCTTCTGTCCATCTTTTATCTACAGGAGGCACAGAATTACGAGCTTTAAAATTTTAATTGTTTGTTTCCTAAAAGACTTATGTAAAGGAATAGACAATCTCTAGACTCTGGAATATCCATCATTTCTACAAAATCAGGCTCCTCTTGCTCATCCACAGCCTCTTCTAAAGGAAGCTGGAGGGTTTCAGCAACTTTTTATAAAACATAAAAGGAGATGTGGACTCAGACAGCATAGGAGAGATTCTAAAGGTCTGTCTGGGGAGATGTCCGGTTCAATGGGCACACCCAGACCTTCCAAGCCACATTCATACTGTTCATAATCCTCCTCCCCCTCCTCTGGTTCATAAAATTCCTCAATATCATAATCCTGAACCACTGGGACTGGACGAACCGACCTTTTACCAGATAGTGGTGGTTCGGACGGACCCTGAGACAGTGACTGGACAATTTGTATGGCTTTTGCTATCTCTGCAGCAGTTGGAGAAGGAATTTTGGACTCCAGACCTGCTGATTTTCTTGTTTACTTTACTGGAATTGGTTCCTCAGAACCAGCTTTTCTTTTGCCCGAGGAAGTCTGGCCCTGGTCAGAGGGCACTCCCTCTGGTTCGGTTGGCACCGAACCGGGCTGGCCATCCGGGTCAGCGGACTTTTTGGCCTCTCGTTCCCTGAGCCTGCCCAATCTTTTTTCCAGGGTGGCTGCAGGAAATTTTACATACCTGGCAGTCTGACTGGAGGTGGTCAAACCCCAGACAATAAACACATGTGGTGTGTGGGTCAGCCTTGGCAAAGACTTCCCCACAAACATCACAGTGTTGAAACCCAGTGGGCCCGGTTTTTCTTTTGGGTTTCTCAGACATAATGCCAGCCTAACCAAAAACTTGCCCTTTTAACGGCAGTGCCAGGCAAGACACCCTTATCGGTTCCTAACCGTGTCACGGGTATTGGAAAAAATCGTAATAAATCCGTTTTTTTTAGAACCGATAAGAACCGGGAACCGCACTCTAAAATAGTAACTTTTAGTTTTAAATGAGTTTTAAACCCACTGATCGGTTCAAAACCGAACCAATAACTTACAAGTTCCACACAGACAAAACCTTCATTTACTTACGGTTACCACAGATAGAGCTTGAACCGAACGGTTTTGCGGTTAAAATAAAACTATTCTCGGTTAAATCCAACCGAGAAAACACTTTTTAAACCGAGAAATGAACCGAGCAGAAGGAGAAATCTCCGGAGCGACTGTTCACTGAGGCGGAGTAAAGAATCTGACAGTTCAAGTTTGAAATGACACAGATAGAGCTGCTCTCATGCCAAAATTCTATTTTGGAATGGTTTTAACTATTTCACTCCGGGGCAGTTCTAGAGCTGGATCAAACTGCTAATGTCTATAATATAGCAAGACTTCATGTTGTTTGAAAGAACAATTTCCAACTTTTCACAGAAATAAAACACAGTCACTACCTATCTATACACTACCTGTACCGTAGACAGAGGCTGGAAATCCGAAAATAACAAAAAATTATACGGTTTAAACCGAATGCTTTACTTTTACCAAACCGAGCAGAGGAAATCTCCGGAGCGACTTCACTGTTAGGCGGAGTAAAGAATCTGATAGTTACACTGGAAGTACCACAGACAGAGGTTTGAAAACCGAACTCGAGCTCAACGTTCTATGCTTCTGCATAGAGTTAACTCTTTCCTCTCCGGGGCAGTTCAAGTGCTGGGGCTAACTGCATTATGTCTGAAGACAGCAAGACTTCATGTTGTTTGAAACTTAAACTGGCTTGGGGCAGCTCTCAGTTCTCTTCAGTCTCTGACTCATAGCTACAACCTGCATCAGATGGTAACAGTGCCAACTAGAAGTCTGTCTTCATCATCACTAGGCACACTTTTGGATTGGGTGCTGGTAAACTGGATCGAACACATCTCAGCCGCTGGTACTCTTGCTGATGCCTTAACTGACCACTCTCCTACTTTCTGCATCCTGTCCTTGGGGGCACCTCCATCTCCTCAACCACGTTTCATCACTGTCACAAACTTTGCTCACCTAGACCAAGAGGTGTTTCTGTATGATGTCTCCAGAATTGATTGTTCGGAGATCTATCTATCACACTGTTCTCAGGATGCTCTTAACCTCTTCATCACTAAATTCCTTATGGTTCAATGTAAACATGCTCCAAAGATCACCCGGAGAGTGAGGGGTAAACAAACAAGATGGCTAAACAAAGACTTGCTCAAAAGTTTGCGCCTTAGAGATAAACTCTGGAAATGCTACAAAACATCAGGCCAGCAAACAGATTTCAACACTTACCGTACGCTATGGAATTCAAGTAAAAGACAAGTCAGAGCTGTTAAGAGCAAGTACTGTAAAGACCTACTGATTAACTCAGCCAATGATCCCAGAAAATTCTGGTCACACATCAAATCCTTCCTAGGATCCTCACGGTCAACTACCCCTGGTAATATGCTGATAATGATGTGCATTGCAATGACTCACAAACCATAGCTAATTCTTTCAACCTGCATTTCTCTGATCTCTCCCAATATACATCTTCCTTCAATCCCACTGCAGTGTCCTCCCACTCCTTATCAGAAACCTGTCTGGATAAGCTGGAAGTTTTGTCCCCTGTGCCTCCTTATACTCGTCCATTCTATTTTAAGGCTGTGTCTAGAAAGGAAGTCCTGAAGCTCCTGAGGTCCATCTCTGATCATACCAGCTGTGGCTCAGACTCTCTGGAACCCCACCTCTTGAAACTTGCAGCTCCCCTTATTGCATTACCGCAGGCCAAAATTTATACGTTATCACTTTCAGGTGGAGTGGTCCCTGACCTCTGGAAAGTTGCTCAGATCACGCCTGTACCTAAAAAAGGGGATCCTAAGGTTGTCATGAACTACAGACCAATTGCCATACTCTCGGTACTGAGCAAAATCCTGGAGAAAATTGTCGCTTCTCAGACAACTGACTATCTACTTAAGCACAGCCTGCTCTCGGATACCCAACATGGCTTCAGGACACAGCACGACTGCACTCCTTAAATTCATCACAGACACTCTTTCAAAAATGGATACTGGCAATCTGACTGGGGCTGTCTTTATTGACCTCACAAAGGCTTTTGACCTTGCTGATCACACTTTGCTTCTCTCCTCACTTCGATACCTGCATTTCTCCTCCTCTGTTGTTGACTGTTATGAAAGCTACCTGACAAATAGAACTCAAGTAGTGAAATTTAATTCCTGTCTATCGAACAGTACCACCACTAACATTGGTATACCTCAGGGCTCCATCCTAGGGCCCCTCCTATTCTCTCTTTATATAAATAACATTGGAGCTGCTCTAAAATCCTGCTCTGCTATTCTGTATGCTGATAATCTTGTCATCTATACAAGTTCTACTAATATAGATAATATCAACACAATCCTTTCCTCTGACTTTAACAATATCCAAAACTGGCTATATGACCACAAACTGGCTGTCAAAACTAAAGCCATGCTGCTTGGATCGGCCCCAAAGCTCTGGGCTTACACAACAGCACTGACGGTGCAGGACTTAGAAGGTCAATTACTGGAATGAGTGACCTCTTTCAAGTACCTGGGCATCCTGCTAAATCAATCTCTTGATCTTAATCTTCATGTACAGTCTGTTTGCAGAGCTGTCAATTCCAAACTGGGTGCTGCATATAAGACTAGTTATATGCTCATGCCATCGGCTAAAATGGCCATTACGAGGGGGATTCTGCTCCCCACCCTACCTTATGGGGCTCCCTTATTTGGGGGCTGCTCATAAAACTGACCTACTCAGATGGGATATTACGTATAACAACATATGTCGCTATGCCTCTTCTGCTCCTCGGCTTAAACACCACTGTTAACTTTATAATGATCTTGGTTGGCTCTCTCCGTTAGCTAATAGGAAATACTATCTTGGCTCTCTTATTGATTCGATAATTCAAAATCAGACCCCTAGGTGTCTTGCAGCTATGCTTGTTCCTCAGGACACACTCCATGGTCTACGATCAGCTGATAAATCCTGTCTGACTTTGCCGAGGTGCCACACTAGGAAAGGAACTGTTGCATTTGAGCATGCGGCTTCACAGCTGTGTAATTCCCTTCCCCTCGACATTAGACTTTCTAGCTCCCACACATGCTTTAAGAGAAAACTGCGCTCAAATCTGTTGATTGCTGATACCTGTTCCTGCTTTCACCCTACCTAATGACTGATGTCCCTGGCCATACAATACTATTTCCTCACCTCTATATAACCCTCTTACTGCCTCAGCCTGTCCCGGCTCCCTTTCCCTGCCCATATACAATCTTGCACTGCAGGCATCTCCCTTACACTTACACACACTCATACAATCTAATTTCATGACTTGCTCCCCTCTTCCTCACTTACAAACCTTTTCCTTAATGACACTCCCTGCTCTCAATGGTTATTTCTTCCTTTTGTATTACCTGTTTTTGTTTTTGTGTACCTTGTTCTGTTCATATGATGTCACCTGATAATTTATTGTCCAAGGTCCTCTCTGTTCATTGCATAGGTAGGCAGCTATGAACTTATGAATGGTCTACTCTGTATGTCTCTGATATATTGTATCCACTTTAACTCATTGTATGTAAAGCGCTTTACTTTGTATGTTCTGATATATTGTATCCTCTTTAACTCATTGTATGTAAAGCACTTATAATTTGTTATCCTGTTAAGTTTCTGCATGTCTGTACTCTCCCGGGTCATGCCTGAAAATAGTCATTTTATGGCTAGTGCACTTACCCGGTTAACAAAAGCTAAATTAAATTTTCAGGCACGACCCGGGAGAGTACAACAATCAAAGACAGGTATGTGGCATGAGTACAATGAAATTACAATAGCATAAGTCAAAACAGTTAGTAGTAATGAATACATGCAGCCAGGACAATAACAATCAATAAAATACACATGGAATTTTTAGGCGTAGAAGACCTACACAGTCTAGGAAGAGATACCACAACACAGCAGCAAATAAATATTGTTCAAATTAGTGACAACAATGAAGATTCAAATAGGCAGTGAAACAAGGCAAGGGCAAACTCCTGACTGGGCAGGATGCATTATCATGGCCTCTGAAACAAGACTTGTGTGGGGGGTTGGGATAGATTAGCTCTCAAGGAGATAGTAATGGTAAGAAGTGCTATGAGGTAGGGAGGTTAAAGTTAGGCCAGGCAGCATCTGGCGGGTGAGTGGATTAGGGAGGATTAAAACAAGTGCAGTGATCAGCAAGGGATAGATGTAAGCGTAGCTCCTTTTTGAAACTGTCATGGGATCCAAATATTCGAAGTGCATGGGGGAGAGAGTTCAAAAGCTTAGGAGCAGAGTGACTGAAGGCAACAGAGCCTTTTGATGTTTTACATCTAGGTACATTCAGCAGGGATTTATCTACCAATCGCAATCTATAGGAGGAGGTTTGAGGTACCAGCAATGTTGCGAGCACAGTGGTTTAAGGCTCTGAGCCTGCAAATCTGGAGACCTGGGTTTGAATCCCACAGCCCCCCTTGCATATACTGTGTGACCCTGAGCAAGTCACTTAACTTCTCTGTGCTCCCAGGCTGCACCTGAAACAAGCTTTCAGCTTAGTGTGTCTCACCTGGTTAAACAATTGGAAAAAAACAACAAAAAAGCTGAGTTCTACTGGCCTCTCCACTCCCACTGTTGACTGGTTCTTATCTCACGAGCCGTCTATAGTCGGTACAGATTGCTAGTGCCCAGTCACCCCCACTTCCCATTAATTCTGGGGTCCCACAGGGCTCCATCTTGGGTCCAATTCTTGCCTCCATTTTTCTTAACAACCTCTCCTGAGCCTGTACCAACTCACATATTCACATGTATGCAGATGACACATTCCTTTACATCTCCGGTCACTCTACTAAAGCCATGAAAGGTCTGCTCCAGCAACACTTCCACATCTTGCACTGGTCCAATCCAACTAACTCCGGGTCAGCTCGCATAAAAAACCCTGTATACATAACCTTTGATACCTGGGAGAAACAAGGTTACTATGGTAAGTAACTTTTTCTTCTCACCCCAGGAATACTCCAATATTCCTAACTCTTCTGCAGAAAAAGCAGTACCTTTGGAGGCGTGAAGAGAACCTATTTTAGAAATAGGCTCTGCAAGACAGCTGTACCAACTGAGCATCAGCCCTAGCCTGCATATCCAGGCTGTAATGTTTGGTAAATGTGTGAACTGTACTTCAGGTAGCTGCTTTACAGATATCTAGAAAGGGACATCCTTGACAGCTGCCAGTGTGTCAGCTGCCCCCCCTTGTGGAGTGGGCTCTGAGCCCTGCTTAGGCCTCTCTGCCCACTGTGACATGACAAAACTGAATACACTGGACCATCTAGTGAAAAGTGGACCTTTAGATGCTGGATTAACCCTTCCGATAGCCCCATAAATGAGAAAAATGTGTACTGTACTGCCTGTGGAGCTTAGTAGCTGTCATGCAGTAGCTGAAAGCTCCCTTGCATCAAGACTATGCAATAAGAAAAAATTACTCACCTTAGTAATGTTGTTTCTTCTAATGGAGTCTTGCTATATTACGACAATTGCAGTGAGTCCCCATCTTCGAACTGCTCCGGAGGTGAAATAGTTAACTTTCCATGCAAGCATGGAACTCTGAGCGCAAGCTAGGTTAGAAAGCTCTGTCTGCTGATCTTCAAACATAAACTGTCAGATCTTTACGAGCTAAAACTCACTAAGGCTCTGTGAGGAAGCTGTAAACCTACACTAACCAACTGGCTACTAACATAAACACACACTTCTTGGTCTCAAACAAAGACTCAAGTCAGGAGACCCAAAAACTGAAAAACATAACACCAATTCACCCCAAAAGAAGGGTGAAAAACAACAAGGTGGGCATAAATAAAGTGCCAACACTGTAATGCCCACCCACATCCCAAAACAGAGATTCTGAGAGGGACAGACAGGGAGGGAGGGAGGTCATAATATAGCAAGACTCCATTAGAAGAAACAGCATTACTAAGGTGAGTAATTTTTTCTTCAAACAACATGAAGTCTTGCTATATGATGACAATTGCAGACTACACAGCAGTACCCCCATGGAGGAGGGACAGAACCTACTTAGGGAATAGGCTCTGAAGGACAGCTGTGCCAAACCGAGCATCACTCCGAGCCTAGATGTCCAGGGAGTAATGCTTGGTAAAAGTGTGAACTGTTTTCCAGGTAGCTGCTTGACATATCTCTAGAATAGGGATGTCTCTGGCAGCAGCCAAAGAAGCAGCTGTACCTCTGGTAGAGTAAGCCCTCAGGCCTGAGGGAGGAACCTTACCCAGTTTTTCGTAACAGAATTGGATACAAGAGACAATCCACCTGGCAATGGATCTTTTAGTGGAGGGCTTCCCTTTACCAACCTCACCATAAGTGAGGAACAGTTGGAGGGAGTCAAACCTGTGACCCTTGGTACGCTCTATGTAGTAACTAAGGGCTCTCTTCACATCTAGGCTGTGCAGCCTCCTCTCACCAGAGGAGGAATGGTCAGTGAAGTACACTGGAAGAGATATAGAATGATTAAGGTGGAAATCTGAAACCACCTTAGGCAGGACCTTTCTATTAGTCCGAAGGACTACCTTATCTCTGTGAAAGGAGATAAAATCCGACTCCACTGACAACGCTTGTAATTCACTTATGCGTCTGGCAGAGGTGATGGCTACCAGAAACACAGTTTTCCAAGTCAAGTACTTAAACTCAGCTGAAGACAAAGGCTCAAAGGGGGGTTGCATAAACTGAGCAATGCAAACATTAAGATCCCAGGCAGGGGCAGGATCCCTGAATGGAGGGTTGGTGTGAAGCAATCCCTTTAAAAACTTGGAAAATACAGGGTAAGCTGAAAGAGGAGAGGATTTACCTGCTGAAATAAAAGCAGACACAGCTGCCAAATGCACCTTCAGGATAGATGGTCTCATCCCCAAGTGTTCAGATGGACCAAATAATCCAGGACTGTGGGTAAATCAGCAGATTCTGGGGAAATATGCTTTTCTGAGCATCATATGGAAAACCTTTTTCATTTGGAGTTGTAAGTAGCCCTGGTGGAAGGCTTCCTAGAAGCCTTCAATATATCCATTATGCCTTGTGAGAGGTGTAGGTCAGCAAACTCTAACTCTTCAAGAACCAGGCCTTGAGATTGAGAGATTTGAGATTGGGGTACAAAACCCTTCCCTGGGCACAGGTTAACAGATTGTGATTCCTGGGAAGGCACAGGGGAGGATGGACTGCTAAGGACAGTAGGAGTGGATACCAGGGTTGTCTAGCCCAATCCGGGGCAATCAGAATGACCGTGCAGGATTGGGATCTGATTTTTACTAGCACTTTGAACAGGAGAGGGAAGGAAGGGAAGGCACAGAAAAACTTCCCTACCCAACTGAGGGCTAAGGCATCCAGAGGGACTGAGCCCAAGACTGGGGGCCTGCAGCAAAAGAGAGGAAGTTGGTGATTGTCTGGGGCTGCAAAAAGATCTATCTGTGGGGTGCCCCATCTGGCAAAAAACACTCCCAGAACCAGGGGATCCAGGGATCACTCGTGATGGCCCTGAGAAATTCTGCTGAGAGCATCTGCCAGGACATTGTCCTTGCCTGGGAGGTGAACTGCCGTAAGGGAGGTGTTCAGGGAGTAAGCCAGAGACCACAACTTCATGGCTTCAGTGCACAAGGCCGTAGACCGAGTGCCCCCTTGCTTGTTGATGTACCACATTGTAGTGGTGTTGTCTGTTCTGACCTGTACAATTTTGTTCTGAACAGATTTGGAGAAAGCTTGAAGTGCTAGAAAAACTGCTCTGAGCTCCAACAGGTTGATGTGGAGCAGAGATTCCTGGGGGGACCACAGTTCCTGGGTAGTGAGGTCGCCCATGTGAGCCCCCCACCCCAAGAGGGATGCATCCGTGGTAAGGATTAAGGAGTGAGACTGAGTGACAAAAGGAACTCCTTGTCTCAGGTTGCTCTGATCCTGCCACCACTGTAGGGCTTGGATCAGGGTTCGAGTTACTGGGATCAACTTGGTAAGAGGATCCTTTCTTTGAGACCAAAAAGCTCTCAAATGGAACTGAATGTCCCTCATCTGAAATCTTGCTCCTTGCACTACTGCTGTGGAAGCAGCCATGTGTCCTAGGAGCTGCAGAAAATGCCTTGCTGGTCGAGAGACCTGCAGGGTGAATGAGGAGGCCAGGGAGACTAGGGTCTTTGCCCTGTCCAGAGAGAGGAAGGCCCTGGCTCACTGTGTGTTCAGTTCTGCGCATATGAAGGTTAGGAGCTGGACAGGCTCTAGAACTGACTTTGAAGGATTCAGAAGGAAACCTAGGGAGGTAAGCAATTGCTGAGTTACCTGAAGGTGTAAGCTGACCTGGTCTGGGGACTGGCCTACTATGAGCCAATCGTCCAGGTAAGGAAAGATGGCAATTTTTTGCCTTCTTAGGCAGGCAACTGCTACTGCCAGGTATTTGGTGAATACCCTTGGAGCAGAGGTGAGGCCAAAGGGCATTGCACTGAACTGGTAATGGCCTAAAGGCAGCTCGAACCTGAGGTACTTTCGATGGGAGCTTCTGATGAGAATATGGAAGTAGGCATCATTGAGGTCCAAGGATGCTAGCCAGTCCTCTGGCCTTAAAGAGGGTAAAATAATTCCCAGAGTCACCATTTTGAATTTTGGTTTTAAAAGGTGCTTGTTTAAGTATCTGAGATCCAGGATGGGCCACCATTCTCCTGTCTTTTTTGGGGTAAGGAAGTACCTGGAGTACAAACCTTTGCCCTGGTGTAGGGGTGGAACCCTTTCCACGGCTCTGAGAGCGAGGAGGGTAGAGATCTCTGCCTCTAAGGCAAGTGCCTCTGATGGAGATGCAGGTGGAAAAGATCTGGTTCTCATCTTTGGAAATTTTTTGAAGCTGAGAACCAGTCCCTGGCTTACTACTTCCAGGACCCACTTGTCTGACGTTAGAGACTTCCAGTCCTGGACAAAGTAAGGCAGCCTTCCCCCTACAGGTAGAGAAGAATCGGCCCTGGCTACCCCATCAGGGTGCCTGCTTGTCAGGGGCTTTGGGTTGAGGGGTGGAAGCAGGCCTGCTTGAACCCCGTCTGCCTCTCCCTCTAAAGAACCCCCTCTGGGCATAAGTGGAAGAGGAGGCTTGGGCTTGGTAAAAAGGCCTATGAAAAGGCCTGCCCCTGCCCCTGGGAAGCTGCTTCTGAGGAGTGGCCTGCCTTTCCTTGGCCTGTGCACTCCTATAGGTGGTCCTGTATTCATCCATTTTCTTCATGTAATTCTTTGTTTGCTCCCCAAACAGAGAGTTGCCCACAACAGGAAAATCCATGGCCTTAGACTGGGTATCCTGTGACAGGGTAGTACATCTGAGCCAAACCATTCTGCGAAGTGCCACAGATGTAGCCATGACTCTTGATGACACATCATTACAGTCTATAGCAGCATGAAATTGCACCTTAGATGCCTCAATACCATCTCTAGCCACCTGTTCCAACTCCCTGGCCAGCTGGTCAGGGACTTGTTTTGCTAGAGCCAGCACAGTCTCCCATCTGGATTTCTGGTATCTAGCAGCATAAGCCATATAATGTGCCTGTCTGAGTCCCAAGGATGCTGCCATGTACTGTTTCTTTGCCATAGCATCAATCTTCCTGGAGTCTTTCTCAGGAGGGTGTGAAGCTAGGGGAATATTCGCCTTGTCACAGGCTGCAGCCTGCACTACTCCCACATGGCTGCATTGCTGTGTGAGGAACTCCATATCAGAGCCTGATAATGTATACCTCCTGTCCATCCTTTTATCAACAGGAGGTATAGTGTGAGGAGTTTTTAAAACTTTTACTGTCTGCTTCCGAAAAGATTTATGCAGAGGAATAGACAGTCTCTTAGACTCTGGAATATCCATCATTTCTACATAATCAGGCTCCTCTTGGTCATCAACAGCTTCCTCAACAGGGAGCTGGAGAGTTTCAGCAACCTTTTTTTAAAACATAAAATGAGAAGGGGACTCAGAGAGCCTTGGAGGAGAAACCCCGAAAGGTCTGTCTGGAGAGGTGTCCGGTTCAATGGGTACATCCAGATCTTCAAAACCATATTCACTCTCCTCATACTCCTCTTCCCCCTCCCACGGTTCATAAAATTCCTCAAAATCATAATCTTGAACTGGTGGAACTGGCCGAACCGAGCGCCTCTCTGATGGTGCCGGTTCAGTAGGAAAAGGGGAAAGAGACTGGACAATTTGGATTGCTTTAGCTATTTCTTCAGCGGTTGGAGAGAGAACTTTTGGCTCCACACCAGCTGACTTTCTAGTCCTTTTTGCAGGAACTGGCTCCTCAGAGCCAGCTCTTTGTTTGCCCGAGGAAGTATCGCCTGGTCAGAGGGCACCTCCTCTGGTTCGTTGAACCAACCGGCCGCCATCCAGGTCAGCGGACTTTTGGCCTCCCTTTCCGTGGAGCCTACCAACTCTCTCTCTTTTCTATGGTGGCAGCAGGAAATTCTTACAAATCTGGCAGTCTGCATTGAGGTGGTCAAACCCCAGACAATAGACACAGGTGGTGTGAGGGTCAGCCTTAGCAAAGGCTTCCCCACAGACACTACAGTGTTGAAACCCAGTGGGCCCGGTTTTTCTTTTGGGTTTCTCAGACAGAATGCCAGCCTAACCAAACTTGCCTGTTTATGGCAATCCGCCAAGCAAGACTCTCTTATCGGTTCCCAACCGTGTCACGGGTCATGGAAAAAAACGTAATGAAATCCGTTTTTTTTAGAACCGATAAGAACCGGGAACCGCACTCTAAAAAAGGACTGGCAATTTTAAAGCACAATCTGATCGGTTCAACCGAACCGATAAATGTTTACAAGTTCCACACAGAGAAACGAATGTAAAACCTATCTATTACTTACATTACCACAGACAGAGCTTGAACCGACCAGTTTCGGTATAATTTCGTCGAAAACCGATAAAATAATACTTTTAAACCGACAAAATGAACTGAGCAGAAGGAGAAATCTCCGGAGCGACTGTTCAGTGAGGCGGAGTAAAGAATCTGACAGTTTATGTTTGAAGATCAGCAGACAGAGCTTTCTAACTGATCTCGCGCTCAGAGTTCCATGCTTGCATTGAAAGTTAACTATTTCACCTCCGGAGCAGTTCGAGGATGGGACTCACTACAATTGTCATAATATAGCAAGACTTCATGTTGTTTGAATACGTTCACCAGAATTAGAATGCTCAGTAAAAAACACTAACAGAGTGATACATAGTTTGGTTTAGATAAAAGTCTGAAACCATTATAGGAAGGAATTTCCTATCAGTTTTAAGAACAACTTTATCCCTGTGAGAAGGGATGTAGTCCTGCTCAATGCATACGGCCTGAAGGTCACTGATCGGTCTGAGTGAGGTGCTAGCCACTAAAAGTAGCATTTGCCATGTAACATAGTTTAGTGCTGCTGAAAACATTGGTTCAAAGGAAGAACCCATGAGCTTGGCAAGACAAATGTACAGGCCCCGTGCTGACACTGTTTCCCTGACCTGTATCCTTATATATCATGAATAGCTGTTGTAGTTGTTGTAAAAATGTTATTCTTATTCATAACAAAATGAACAAAAACAGGATAAATGCCACTGAATAAAAAACTAATTTCCAAGGAGGTCCAACCTAAAATATTTAATACATACATTTAGAGACAAACAAAAACAATCGCAATTTGATATTGTATAAAAGAAGTCAAAACAGCCAACATCTGTTTTTCTGCCCTGTTTATGGGCTTTAGTGACTGTCAAGTAATAGCCAGACATTCCTTTGATATCCAGGCTATGGAGTCTCCTTTCACCAGAACTAGAGTGTTCAGTGAAAAACACAAATAAGGTAATGCTTTGGTTCAAATGGGTTTAGGAACCACTCTAGTAATAAACCTCCTGTTTGTTCTCGTGACCACTTTGTCTCTGTGGGATGAGATGTAGTCCTGTTTAATGGGACAAGGAAAACTGTGCCATGTGACACATCTCAAATAAGCTGAAAGAATAGGTTCAAAAAGGGGAACTCATGAACCTAGTTATGCACACATTTAGGTCCCATGCAGGCACTGGTTCCCTGTGAGGGGTGCAAGTGGACCAGGGCCTTAAAGAACCTCTTTTTTTTTTTAAACAGAGTATAAAACCAGAAAATATTCTGCAACTGACATGTAAGCAAATGCTTTTTTCTTTTTTTTTTTTTTAAGATACTGGGCTATAAGTCCATTGATTGTAAATAGATAAAATAGTGCAGCACAACTGGGGCACTAGTCTGTGCTGGTATCCCAATGGAAAACCTTTCACCTTTTGTAGTATAGGTATTCCCAACAAAAGGCTTTCTGTAACCCCTTAAAATGCCCAAAACACCTTAGAAAGATGCAAGCATGCATATTCTAGATTTCTAAAACCTTCAAGTGAGTTGAGGTTGGAGTACAGGAGCCTCCCTCTATTGGAGGCAGTAAAATATTCCTTTTGAGGAATATGCATTGGCTTAGCCACAGACGTGGATAGCAGAATGTACCATAGTGTCTGGCTCAGTCTGGTACCACAGAAACTGATAATACTGATTTGGGCTTAAGCCCAAGCAATGCTCTGTACACCAAAGAGGAGGAAGAAGGGATGTGAAAGCATACATGTGCCTCACTGACCAAAACAAAGCCAGAATATCCAGGCAGACTATTTCCCGATCAGCTGTGCAACAGTACTGTGGCAAGTGGTAGTTCAGGTGGGATACGAACAAGTGTACCACTGGAGTGCCTCACTTCTTAATGATCACTTGCACCACCTAACTGTCCAAGGCCCATTAGAAATTAGCTTGGTTGATTTGAGTCAGGGTACCTGCCAATGTATTATCCTTGCCTGGCAGAAGAAAAACCTGTCAGAAAACCCCCACAGAGTATACTACACTCCATATTTTCATGACTTCTGCGCAAGGAGGGTTTGACCTTATCTCTTCCTGCTTATTTATGTAGTGCAGTGTGGAGGTATTGTCTGCTCTGACCTGTAGCAATAACACTACTTTTAGCTCCAGCAGATTTATCTGCAGGAGTGACTCTGCACTTGACTATATGCCTTGGATGGTGTGAACCCCAAATGGGAATCCCACTCTAGCAGGGATGCATCTGTTGCTAGAACAACTGATAGGGATTCTTGCTGAAAAAGGAAACCCTTAGTTGGTTTCCTCTTTCCACCCTTGGAGGGTCAGTAACAATGTTCTTGTTACTAGGATTAGTTTTGAAAGGGGGTGCTTACCCTGACCCCAGTGAGCCTTGAGGTAAAATTAAATGTCCCTCATCTGTAACTTTTTTTTTTTTTTTGAGTTGTTTAACCAGGAGTAGTACACTAAGCTGAAAGCTTTTTTACAGGAGTGATCTGGGAGCACAGAGAAGTTAAGTGACTTGCTCAAGGTCACACAGTGTGCAAGTGGAAGCTGTGGGATTCAAACCCAGGTTTGGGCTGCTGGATGTCACCAGATTTGCAACTCAGAGCCTTAAACCACTGCACTATACTGCCTCCCTATAACTGTCAGTGGCAGGTGCCTTATGGCCAGTAGGTGAAGAAACTGTGCTGGAGTATTTGGTTTATTCAGGTTGGTTAAGCCCGTTAACCGTGGGATACTCCTTGACCTGCCCAGAGGCAGATAAGGCCCTGCTTTGCAGGGTATCTAGCTCTGCTCCCATGAACCATAGTGCTTGAGCAAGCTGGGGACAGACTTTCTAAAGGTATCAGGGGCATAAGCACTCCAGGAACCCTTGGGTGAGTTGCAGATACGCACACTTGCTGGGGTGATTTTACAACCCCCAGCCAGTGATCTTGGTAAAGGAAAAAGTGGCAAGTTAAAGGAAAAACTACAAAGTACTTTGAACTTTGGCTTTGTTCGGTGCCTAAAACAGGCCCCCACACCCCACTTTCTTTGTGGTACCCTTTGCTGTAATAGAGAAGTGTCCACTGTACAGTACTTGACAGTAACAGGTTTAACAAACCTGCTTTTAATGGGGGGGGGGTGTCATGTCAATTCCTGAAGTACCACTGCTGTCGGTACTGTAGATGCAAAGGTGCATTCATGGCCTGGTAGCCAAAGAAGCCTGCAGTGGAAAGATCTGCCTCCCATCCTACATGATTTAGTGGGAGGAAAGCCTCTTCTTGTGCAGAATTGCTACTGTATTGTATTTGTGCACCCTTTTTTAAACCTTTATCTTTTCCCCAAAGAGGAGTTACCCTCGGCTGGGAAAATCCAGAGTCTTGGTTTGGTTATCCTAAATGAGGTTTGTGACTTGCAACCAGGCAAACCTCTTCCACCCGTTGTATTTACCATCCCTGGTAATAGTCTTTAGAATCAGCAGACATTTGAGACTGATATTTGGCTCCAAACCAAAATTAGTTGTTTTGGCTAGGTCAGGGGTTCTCAAATGGTGAGGCCAGCCTCCCTGGTGAGGCCTCAACCTGTTCCAAGGGAGGCTCAAGCAAGTCTGAAAAAGTACAATATTTAAATTTTTAGTTTTATGTATTTTGTGTGAAGAGATGAAGCAAACTGAAAGAGGATAATAGTAGGTGAATTTTATGTATTTATTTACTAATAGGTGACAAGGGAGGGTGAATGAGCCAAGGCTCATTTCAGGTGTACCCGGGGAAGGGTAGAGAGTGAATACATTTCAAAAGGTAACTGCAAAACACTCAAGAAATACACAATGAACAATAGTGCATACAAATATGAACAATAAACTAATAATGAGTGGTGGTAACTGATAAATTTGTAGATAGATGGCAGAACAGCCCAAATACAAGGGTTGAACATAGAAGTGCTAAGAGCAATAGTAGGAAGGAGCAAAGTAATCTCAGAGAAGTTGCTTAGGAGCAGGGAAGGAGGGGGAGAGGCAAAGTATGTAGGAAGGTTATTTCATTTAGAGAGGAAACAGTGAAAGTAATCTGACCCATGAAGGTATCGCAACAAGGGGTAACAATGGTTCAAGAATGAAAATAGTGGAGCAAGTAGGCTGGCCTTGGGGGGGAGGGGTTACAATAAACTGAACAGTAATATTTGTTTACTTTATTTGTTATTCAGATAACACCTTTGAGCATAAGAGATATTTTTTAAAGGTTCCACATCAGTATAAGACAAAGAACTGAATGAAAAAACTGAATGTGAGCCAAGTACTCAAATGGGTTTCAATTTATTCATGGTGTACTACGCAAAGTACAGTATGTTATTTTCCTTTGGGGAGGCCCAAGATTATTTTAGTTTTTGGGGGAGGCTCAAAATCTTTTCCATGGATTTGGGGAGGCTCACTGTGACAAAGTCTAAGAACTACTGGGCTAGGTCATCTGACAGAGGAGTCTGGACTTTGACTGTTATAGCAGGGGCCGACTACCCTAATAACTTCTGGTATTGACATAATCTTGAAAGTTTGCCTGCCTGATAGCTAGGAACACTGATAAATGCCAAGGGTATCTATGCCTTCTCGCAGGCTATCACTTGTACCACCCCTCAGTGGACAGAGTTGGAGGATAAAAATTCAGCCCCTCCTTATCCAGTTTATTATGTCTTGTACAGCCTCTTATCAAGAGGGGATAAAGAGCTTAGGAGTTTGTAAAATCTTGAAAGTACCCTCCTCGACGAATATTTGTATTCACAGGAAGGAGAAGGTTTTGGTGGGTGTCAGCCCAGTCATATCTCACAATTGTGGAGTATGAGGAATAATCCTCAAGCTCTGTGGAAAGAATCAAACTCCTATTTAGGGGAAAAACCTAGGTTTAATAGGGTCCCCTTTGTTCATTTCATCATAAACACATATTTCTCCTCTGTAACATTAATAGTAACAAGCATTTGTCAATGCCGAATGTTTGCTTGCTGGCATTAGCAGTGGAATTGCAGGAGTTAGACAGATGCAGTATAGGAGTGGCACTGAAGTATTGAACTGACACCAACTCCACCCTCACCCTGCAGAGATGGACAGGCATTGGGGTATACTTTTGGGTCATCGCCCATGATGTCACGACATTTCACCTCACCCTACCTTTTAGACACTGACAAGTGTCGAGGTGTGCCTTAGGGTGTTTGGGCTTTAAATTCACCTCATTCCATAAGGAAATATGCTGAAATGGATGCAGTATGGAGAATGGGAGAACTCTGGGGGCAAAGGCTCCAAAGTGCACCTCGATACCTGTCACTGGCTGCAGGGTGGGGTTGGGGGTGGAATGGCATGAGTATTACTGTCGAAATCCCAAGTCATACCCCTGACGCATGTCAGTCCCTGCAGGGCAGGGCGTTATGGTTGAAAACCCTAATGCCCTGGGCGTTTCTTGGTATTTTTACTCCAAGTTTTCGACATGGACTTTTTGTGACCCTACCACATGAACAGTGATACAATCAGTTCGTTAGGCGAAAGGTGATTTGCACAGTGACTGCGCCATTTGGTGCCACACGTTCGAAAACACATTTCGAACTGGATGTGAAAAGTGACAGGTGTACTGTTCATGAGGAGGTGTAAAAAATGGCATTGTTGAAAATCTGGAGTGAAAATATAAAAATACTGGTGAAGTGACGAGCGTGCGTAGAAACTGCGCAATGTACACCCGTAATGTAATTAGTTTGGGGATTTTTTAAGGCAGATTTTCAACACAGGCATTTTGGAACCTCCACTCATGAACCGTGTCACTGTGATTTTCTTGATCTGTCCCGAATACTAATTTCCCACAGTGACCACGCTATTCTGCACTGGAAGTGCAAAAACACATTTCAGCCAGGGTGTAAAAAATGACAGTTGTACTGTTCATAAGGAGGTGTAGAAAAATGTCAATGTTGAAAATCTGGACTGAAAATATTACAAATTCGTGAACTTACAAGGGTGCGTAGAAATTGTGCAATGCATACCCGTAACACAGTCATTTTAAGGACTTTTGTCACTAAATTTTCAACATAGTCATTTTAACACCTCTGCTCATGAACAGTGTCACTGTGATTTTCTTAATGTGTCCCGAACATTGATTTGGCACACCGACTGCGCCAATGTGTGCTACATGTGCGAAAACTCATTTTGGGCAAGATGTGAAAAATGACTGCTGTACTGTTCTTAAGGAAGTGTGGTAAATGGCAATGTTGAAAATCTGGGTGAAAATATTAAATATTCTCAAAGTTACTGACGTGCGTAGGAACTTAGCATACGTCAACTCATAAAACAGTCCATTTTCAGGAATTTTCACCAAATTTTCAACATAGGGTTTTTGGGGGCCTATCTCATGAACTGTGACACTGTCATTTCATTACTTGGTCCCGAAAGGTGGTTCCGCGCAGTGCCTGCGAAATCACCTTTCGGGACCGAATAACAAAATGACAGTGACTGAGTTCATGAGGTGGGGTCCAAAGAAATGGAAATTACGTACCTACCATAATTCTTGATCTTCTTGGACGAGTCTCCACCACTCATTCACACACTAATGGGATCTCGCCAGAGGCACTAGGACCCAGCGAGCAAACTTTTTTGCTAGAGGGTCGGGGCCAGAGATGGAGCCACGAGGAGCGGCACCGCGAGCCTCAGCTCATGCGGTAATGACTATCTTGGCGTCGACCCTCCAACTGCCTCAGTACCTTTTTTTCCGAGGAAGTGCAGCATAACTAACCTAGAAGGATAGCCTAACCAAAAACCAGACATACATGTAAGATAGTCCCATATAAGAAGGATCAACAAAGAAGTCTTCACAGCCTAAAGATTGAGGGAATGAAGACCAACAACAGGGATGAGCTTGGGGATGGAGGATGGGCGTGTGAATGAGTGGTGGAGACTCGTCCAAGAAGATCAAGAATTACGGTAGGTACGTAATTTCCATATCTTCCTAGACATATGTCTCCACCACTCATTCACACTAATGGGAGAGTACCAAGCTAATAATCCCCCGAGAGGGTAGCAGGACAGACCAAGAGCTCACAGTTTTAGGACAGGAGTCCATCAAGGATGGTTCTGCCAAAGAAAGATGTCGTCTGGCATGGACATCCAGGGTATAGTGTTTGACGAAAGTATGCACTGAGCTCCGGGTAGCCGCATTGCAAATATCTGCAATGGGCACATTGCGGATTTCCACTAGGGATGCCGTGACCGCTCTAGTAGAGTGAGCGTACATTCTGCCTTCCAGCTTAACCTGCACCATGGAATAACAGTGGCGAAGGCATGCCACCAGCCATGCTGAAATACTGTACATCTTATAGCGACAGGTTGACCCAGCCGGGTCTCGCTGAAGGAAGCAAACAGTTGCTGAGCTTTGCGAAAGTCTTTTGTTCTAGCTAGATAGAAATGCAAAGCTCTTTTGATGTCCAAGGAATGAAGAGAATGCTCTCCTTCATTTTGGAAGTTCGAGAAGTAAGTAGGAAGGACCAAAGGTTGGTTTAGATGGAATTCTGAAACAACCTTAGGGAGAAACTAAGGATGGGTTCTAAGGACTACTTTGTCTTTATGAAACACAGTATACGGAGGGTCTGTGACCAAGGCATGTATCTCAGAGACCCTGCAGGCTGAGGTAATGGCCACCAGGAATGCTGTCTTCCAAGTGAGAAATTCTAGCTCACAGGTAGCTAGAGGCTCGAACGTTTTTCGAGTGAGCATGTCTAGCACAATATTAATGTCCCAGACTGCGACTGGACATCTTATAGGAGGTCTGGTATGAAGAATTCCCTTAAGAAACCTTTTAACCACTGGCAACTGAGCCAGTGACAAGGAAAGTACTGGCTCATGATAAGCTGAAATGGCACAAAAGTGAACCTTAACTATAGAGTATTGCAGACATGAATTTGAGAGGTCTAAGAGGTACTCTAAAACTTTATCTGGTGGGCAGGAAAAGGGATTCAAAGAGGATTTTGCACGCCAGAGTGAAAAACACTTCCATTTGGCTGTGTAAGTTTTCCTAGTAGCTGGCTTGCATGCAGCCAGAAGAATGTCTGAAACCCTGCGAGAGACATTGAACCTGCTCACTTCTATCTCTTCAGGAGCCAAGCGTGAAGGTGAAGTGACCTCAGGCTGGGATGGACCACAGGCCCCTGAGTCAGAAGGTTCGTCTGAAGGGGAAGTGGTTTCAGAGGAGCTTCCAACATACTGTTGAGTAGTGGAAACCATATCTGTCGAGGCCAGAAGGGAGCAATGAGGATCATTTTGTCCCCCTGGGACTCGAACTTGAGAAGTCCCTCTGAATTAGTGGAAGAGGCAGAAAAGCATATAGAAAGCGTTTTGTCCACTGCAGCCTGAATGCATCCTGACAGAAAATGCCAGGCCCCGGATTTCTGGAGCAGAAGAGAGGCAGTTTTTTGTTGAGTGGGGATGCAAAAAGGTCCAGGTCTGGAGTTCCCCACTCTGCGAATATTGACTGAACTATGGTTGAGTCGAGAGACCACTCGAGAGGATCTGTCTCTGTTCTGCTGAGATGGTCTGCCAGTTCATTCTGCACTCCCAGCAGGTAGACCACTTGAATTAGATCCTTGTGCTCCAAGCACCATTACCACACTCTCATAGCTTCTCTGCATAAGGGGTAAGAGAGAGCACCGCCCTGCTTGTTGATGTAATATATCACTGCTTTGTTGTCCGTTTGAAGGAGAATGTTCTTGTGACATAGAATGTCCTTCAAAGCTCGGACTGCATAAAGGACGGCTCTCACCTCTAAGACATTTATGTGAAGCTGGGAATCGTCCTGGGTCCACGTACTTTGAGTGTGGAGAGTCTGACAGTGAGCTCCCCATCCCATCAGGGACGCATCTGTGGTAATGGAAATCTGATGATCCAGAGGAGCAAATGGATACCCTTCCAGGAGATTGTCCTCTTGCGACCACCAGGTGAGTGATCCCTTCAGAGGTTCTGTCACCTTGATGAGAAAGGACAGAGGGTGAGTGGACTGGGACCACTGAGTGCTGAGCATCCATTGAGAGGTTCTCATGTGGAGGTGTGCTAGGGGTACAGTGAACACCGAGGATGCCATCTGAAGGATATCGCTCCTCCTGTCCTCTGGAAGACATGCTTTCGCACAAAAGGTGTCCAAAGAGTTCCTATGAAAAGGAGCCTCTGGGAGGGCTGCAGCTGTGATTTTTTTCAGGTTTAGCAGGACTCCCATGGACGTGAGAAAGTGTGAAGCAGTGGCCACGGCTGCCTAGAGTTCCTGTCTGGAAGGGCTTACAGAAGCCAATCGTCCAGATATGGGAACACCTGTATTCCAATTTTTCTGAGATGTGTTGTGAGAATTGCACAACACTTTGTAAAAACTTGCGGCGCCGAGGATAGCCCAAACGGCAGGACTCTGAACTGATAATGTTGTCCCAAAGCCACGAACCTTAGGTATTTGTGATGCTTTGGATGAATAAGAATGTGCTGGTAAGCATCCTGAATGTCCAGGGAGGCTAACCAGTCGTGTTGATGAAGCAAAGGTAAGAGAGTTCCTAGAGATATCATTTTGTATTTCTCTTTGGGAAGGAATTTGTTTAGTTTTCTGAGGTCCAAAATGGGGCGCATGCCTTCGGTTTTCTTTGGAACCAGAAAGTAATGGGATTAGAACCCTGTGTTTCGTTCATCCAGTGGAACTACTTCCACTGCCCTGTTGTTGAGAAGGCCCTGTATCTCGGAGGCGAGAAGATTTATTTATTTACGAGATTTACCAGGAAGGCATACTGAGCAACATGCTCGATTCCAGATGCAACCTGGGGGCCGAGACCCAATACATAACATAGAGTTTTTTACACATACAGTACAGTATTAGAATACAGAATGCTTACTCCTGGCAAACATATGGCAGGAAGTTTACAGACAGGGACAGAATTACAATTGAAAATGCGACTAGACTTCAACATCATTGTAGTAAACTGTTAGATTAACAGGAGCAGCTGGAGGAGAAATGTGCTTTGAGTAGTAGGTTGCGATGATAGCGATTTTGTGCGTGTCTTATGGGGGCGAGTGGGCATTCCAAATCATGAGATTCTGTGTTAAAAGCAGCCTGGCCTTTGGTTGTGCACATAAATGGGACGTGGAGTAGTCTAGGGTCCGTGCTTCTGAGGGAGTACGCAGGTGGAGGTTGTTGGGAGAGGGTAGAAGCCAGGTAGGGAGGGAGGGAGAGGGACCAAAATTTGGCAGTGAACCTAGCGCAGTTAATTAATCTACGATCATGGAGGGACGGCAGGGTTAGGGAGCTCTATAAGGTGCAGTGGTGTGTGGATTGTGGGCAGTTGAAGATGAAACGACAGAAGAAGTGGAACAAGGTGTCTAGGCTGGCCAGGGCGGACGCGGGTGCGATAATGTATATTATGTCACCATAATCGAGTATGGGAAGTATAATTTTTTGGACAATGGCGTGCCTCATTTGTGTGGAGAGGCAGTTTTTGTTTCGGTATAGTGCACCCAGTTTGGGGAGCAGCCTCTTATGTAGGGAGTTGATGTGAGAAGTAAAATCTAGGTGCTGGTCTAGCCAGACGCCTAGATATCTGTAGCTAGTGCATTGCTCCAGGGGTGTCCCATCCAGGGTTTTGAAAGAGGGGCAGGGGGTTTGGCGGGAGAGTCTTTGTTGGGAGCCAAACATTAGCGACACGTTTTTTTTAGGGTTTAGAAATAACTTGTTTGTCCTAAACCAGTTCTGGATGGCAGAGAAGTCCTTCTGTAGGAGAGATGCCACGCTGCATGTTGAGGGACCTGAGGCATACAAGACTGTGTCGTCCACATACATTTGGATGGAGGAATGGGAGCATGCAGAAGGGAGGTCATTTAGAAAAATGGAGAAGAGTAGTGATCCTAGGAATGATCCTTTGGGGACACCAGAAGTGACTGGTAGGGGGTTGAAGGTGTGCGAAGTAAGTCTGACTGCTTGTTTCCTGCCCACTAGGTAATCATGGAACCACTCAATGGCTGGGTTGGAGAGGCCTGCATCAGTGAGTTTGGAGAGAAGTAGGGAATGAGAGACGGTATCGAAGGCCTTTGCTAGGTCAATAAAGATGGCCAAGGTGATGTGTCCTTTGTCGATACCAGTGAGATTGTCACCAGTGACTCATAGTAGGGAGGTGATGGTTGAGTGGGATTTGCAGAAGCCAGATTGGAAGGGCGTGAAAAAGGAGGAGGCATCCAGGTACGGAGTCAATTAAGACAGGACAAGTCGCTCCTGTAGTTTGGCCAGGATAGGGAGTAGGGAGATGGGTCTATAACTGCCTGGAGAAGAGGGGTCACCCCCTTTTGGCAGGGGTATGACGGTGGCCATTTTCCATGCTGTTGGTAAGTTGCCCAGCGAGAAAGAGAGGTTGAAGAAGGTGGCAAGAGGGGCGGCTATGGCAGGGGCTGACAGAAAAAGCATCTTGGCATCCAGGGACGTAGGGCATTTGCCTTTGTAAGGGTTCAGGGCCCATAGGGAGCAGAGGACTTCTAATTGCGATACTGGATGGAATGAGAACGGCAGGACTGGGGGGGGGGTGTGAAATCTGACTGAAGAGCTGACAGCCTGGGCTGTCATCTGGGGGTACGGTCTGGAGGTGTCTCCAGAAGATTGAGTGAACACCCTTCGCAGATTACCTGGAGGACCCATTTGTCTGAGGTTATGGACTTCCACTGACTGTAGAACTGAATCAGGCGACATCCCACCACTGAGGAAAAGTCCACCTCGGGCAGCTGAGGTGGGACTTGGGCCAACAACTCAGGAGGCGGCACTGGGCGCTTTGGGTCCCTGCGCCTTCTGCTGCATTTTCTTTTGAGGCTGGGGGGTTTGGTTTTTATTAAAACTTCCCCTGCCTTTGCCTCGAAAGGACTGACAGTTATGAAACTGGCATTTATTAACACTTCCTCGAGAGGGGACAGGAGGAGGTCGAGCCAATTTAATGGCTGATCTAATTTTTTGTGTAGCGTCTAGAACCTGCTCCACTTGAGGGCCGAAGAGATACACACCATCGAAAGGCAATGCCATTACCTGTTGCTGTGCATCATTCGTGAACCCTGAAGTGCGCAGCCAGGAATGACGGCGGGTACATATGCCCGCCGCCGCCTCTCAGGAAGCAGTATCGAAAGAGTCCATAGCTGCTTTAACCTGCTGGTTGTTGGACTCAATACCCCTGGTTATGGTTTGAAGAAGCTCTGAATTTGTGTCCAACTCCAGCAGAGCTTCAACTATCTGTTTGAGTGAATGCCAAAGGATATATTCATATTGAGAGAAGTAGCTTTGGTAGCTGGCAATACGCATACCTAGGGTGGAAGCAGCAAAGACTCTCTTACCTAAAGTGTCTATCTTATGAGATTATTTATTAATAGGTTGAGCTGTAGTAGTCTGGGAAGGCCGACCATATCATTCTCTGCCAAGACTACAATAGGGTCCGCAATGGCTTGGGATGCCAAAATGGGTCGATCCTTGGGAGCAGAGTATTTCCTATCTATGGACGTAGCCACCGAAGGAATGAGAGCAGGATAATTCCATACCATTTGAGAGAGCGTCTCAAAGGAGGGCTGTACCGGAGGAGTGAAATCCATAGGGATCTCCGGAACATGAAGGTACTGGAGTCTTAACAGCTTCCCAGGATCAATATCTGTAGTTTGGAGAGAAAGAGTGGAAAAAAAGTTTTTCAGCAGAGACTTAAAAGACAGGTCCTCGACCACAGGCTCTGCAGCAGGAATAGATCCTGTTCCTTCCACATCATCATCCAGCATAAGGTCTAGGTCAGGCTCAATGTCATCTCCTGACAGTCCAGGAGGGACTGAATGGACAGGAAAGGAGAGAAGTTCAGAAGGAAATGAGGAAGAAAAAGGGTTGAAGGAGGAGTCCTGAAGGTTGGATGACGTCCTAACAGGCCATGGTGGCGAAGAAACGCACTGTGCCGAAAAGACACATGGCGCCGATGAGCTGCGGTGCCGAGAAGCCTGGCGCGAAGATGGGCCGGCGCCCGGTGGCGCCTAGAGGCGCTGATGATGCCGAGAAGCCACATGGCGCCGGACAAGCGACAGATGCTTCAATGCAGAAGACCACTTGAGCGAGCTATTAACGCCGAGGGCATCGAAAACATCCCAAGACTCCAAAAAACAGGATTTGAGGAGAAAGAAGGATGAAGACCAGGAGATAGAGGCATTGGAGTGGCCCCCTGAACCGCAGCCATGTGAGGGGGGGAAACACCTAAGGGCAGAGTCGACAGCTCCGAAGGCGGTGCCACGCAACTAGGGAGGCTCAACCACCCTGCCTGATCTCCCAAAAAGCCCGAAGGCCTCTGAGTGATCAGGCGAGGCAGCTGGACCAACCTCAGAGCCCATTGCTCCATAAGAGCAGCCCACTGATGAAACTGCTCATCTGAAGACCTGCCAGAGGGTGGGGTAGGGCTCCGATGTCGAAGACGTCGGCTACCAGAAACAGAAGAAAAAATTACTCACCTTAGTAATGTTGTTTCTTCTAACGGAGTCTTGCTATATTATGACATATGCAGTATAATCCCAGGTTAGAACTGCTCCGGAGGAGAAAGAGTTAACTTCCATGCAGGGCATGGAATCTTGAGCGCGAGCTCGATTGTACACTCTGTCTGTTGAAGCTCAAACTTAAATTGTCAGATCTTTACGAGCAAAAACTCACTAAGGTTCTGTGTGGAACCCATAAACCTACACTAGCCACTGGCTACTAACTATAAAAACACCTTTTTGTTCTTGATCCCAAAACAAAGACTCAAGTCGGGGGATTCAAGAAGGAAAATTTAAGCATAACACTAAGCACCCTAGAAGGGTGAAATAAAGTGGGCATCAAAAAGTGCCAACATTGCACTGCCCACCCACATCCAAAAACAGAGGTTCTGAGAGGGTAGGCTGGGGGAGGTCATATATAGCAAGACTCCATTAGAAGAAACAACATTACTAAGGTGAGTAATTTTTCTTCAAACAACATGAAGTCTTGCTATATTATGACATATGCAGACTACACAGCAGTACCTCCATGGAGGAGGGACAGAACCTACTTGGGAAATAGACTCTTGAAGCACAGCTGGCAAATCGAGCATCACACCTAGCATGGATATCAGGAGTAATGCTTAGCAAAAGTGTGAACTGTTTTCCAGGTAGCTGCTTGACATATCTCTAGGATAGGAATGTCCTGGCAGCAGCCAGAGGCAGCTGTACCTCTGGTAGAGTGAGCCCTCAGGCCTGAGGGAGGAACCTTACCGAGTTTTCGTAACAGAATTGGATACAAGAGACAATCCACCTGGCAATGGATCTTTTAGTGGCAGGTTTCCCTTTACCAACCTCACCATAAGTGAGGAACAATTGGAGGGATTCGAACCTGTGACCCTTGGTACGTTCTATATAGTAACTAAGGGCTCTTTTGACATCTAAACTGTGCAATCTCCTCTCACCAGAGGAGGAATGGTCAGTGAAGTACACAGGAAGAGACATGGATTGATTAAGGTGAAAGTCTGAAACCACCTTAGGCAAAAACTTCCTGTTAGTCCTGAGGACTACCTTATCTCTATGAAAGGAGATAAAATCAGGCTCCACTGACAAGGCTTGTAGCTCACTTATGCACCTGGCAGAGGTGATGGCTACCAGAAACACAGTTTCCAAGTCAAGTACTTCAGCTCTGCTAAGACAATGGCTCAAAGGGGTTGCATAAGCTGAGCGATGCAAATATTAAGATCCCAAGCAGGGGCAGGATCCTGAATGGGGTTGGTGGAAGCAACCCTTTAAAAACTTGGAGAACACAGGGTGAGCTGATAAAGAAGAGGGCTTACCTGCTGACAAGAAGACAGACACAGCTGCCAAGTGCACTTTTAGGGTAACTGGTCTCAGCCCCAAGGAATTCAAATGCACAAATAATCCAGGATTGTGGGCACACCAGCAGATTCTGGGAAATATGTTTACCAACACCATATGGAAAATCTCTTTCATTTTGAATTATAGGTAGCCCTGGTGGAAGGCTTCCTAGAGGCCTTCAAGATATCCAATACACCTTGAGAAAGGTGTAGGTCAGCAAACTCTAACTCTTCAAGAGCCAAGCCTTGAGATTGAGAGATTTGAGGATCGGATACCAGACTCTCCCCTGGGCACAGGTTAACAGGTTGTGATTCCTGGGAAGACATGGGGAGGGTGGACTGCTAAGGACACGAGGAGTGGGTACCAGGGCTGCCTGGCACAATCTGGAGCAATCAGGATCATCTTGCAGGATTGAGATCTGATTTTGACTAGCACTTTGAAAAGAAGGCGGGAAAGCATAGAGAAACTTCCCTTCCCAACTGAGAAGGAAGGCATCCAGAGGGACTGAGCCCAACACTGGGGGCCTGCAGCAAAAAAGGGGAAGTTGGTGATTGTATGGGGCTGCAAAGAGATCTATTTGCGGAGTGCCCCATCTGGCAAATATTACCTCCAGTTCTAGGGGATCCAGTGCCCATTCGTGATGGCCCTGGGAAATCCTGCTGAGAGCATCCGCTAGGACATTGTCCTTGCCTGGGAGGTGAACTGCTGTAAGGGAGGCGTTCAGAGAATAAGCCAGAGACCACAACTTCATTGCTTCGGTGCACAAGGCCATAAACCGAGTGCCCCCTTGCTTGTTGATGTACCACATTGTAGTGGTATTGTCTGTTCTGACCTGAACAACCTTGTTCTGGACAGATGTGAAAAAAACCTGGCCTGCTAGAAAAACTGCTCTGAGCACCAGCAAATTGATGTGGAGCAGAGATTCCTGAGGGGACCACAGCCCTTGGGTGGAAAGGTCGCTCATGTGAGCTCCCCACTCCAAGAGGGATGCATCTGTAGTAAGGGTCAAGGAATGAGACTGGGGAGTGAAGGGAACCCCCTGTCTCAGATTGCTCTGATCCTGCCACCACTGAAGGGCCTGGATCAGGGTTCGAGTCACTGGAATCAATTTGGTTAGGGGATCCGTCCTTTGAGACCAAAAGGCTCTCAAATGGAACTGAATGTCCCTCATCTGAAATCTCGCTCCCTGCACCACTGCTGTAGAAGCAGCCATGTGCCCCAGGAGCAGTAGAAAATGCCTTGCTGGTCGAGAGACCTGCAGGGTGAAAGAGGAGGCCAGAGACACAAGGGTCCTTGCTCTTTCCAGAGGAAGGAAGGCTCTGGCTTCTTTTGTGTTCAGTTCTGCGCCTATAACGGTGAGAAGCTGGACAGGCTCCAGAACTGACTTTGGAATATTGAGAAGGAAACCTAGAGATGTAAGCAGCTGCTGGGTTACTTATAAATGCAGTTTGACCTGTTCTGGAGACTGGCCTACAATGAGCCAGTCATCCAGATAAGGAAAGATGGCAATCTTTTGCCTTCTTAAATGAGCAACTGCTACTGTCAGGCATTTTGTGAACATCCTTGGAGCCGAGGAGAGGCCGAAGGGCATTGCTCTGAACTGGTAATGGCCTGAGGGCAGTTCGAATCTGAGGTACTTTCGATGGGAGCTTCTGATGAAACATGGAAGTAAGCATCCTTGAGGTCAGGGAGGCTAGCCAGTCCCCTGGCCTTAGAAAGGTAAAATAATCCCCAGGGTCACCATTTTGAACTTTGGTTTAAAAGGTGCTTGTTTAATACCTGAGATCCAGAATGGGCCGCCATTCTCCTGTCTTTTTTGGGGTAAGGAAGTACCTGGAGTACAACCCTTTGCCCTGGTGTAAGGGTAAAACCCTTTCCACAGCTCTGAGAGCCAGGAGGGAAGAAACTTCTCCTTCCACGGCAAGTGCCTCTGATGGGTTTGCAGGTGGAACAGACCTGGCTCTCATCTTCAGAAATTTTTTGAAGCTGAGAACCAGTCCCTGGCTTACTACTTCCAGGACCCACTTGACTGATGTTAAAGACTTCCAGTCCTGGACAAAGTAAGCCAGCCTGCCCCCTACCGGTAGTGGAGAATCGGCCCTGGCCACCCCATCAGGGAGCCTGTTTTGCAGGGGCTTTGGGTTGAGGGGTAGAAGCAGGCTAACTAGAGCCCCTTCTGCCCCTTCCTCTAAAGAACCCTCTGGGCATAAGCAGAAGAGGCCTGGGCTTGGTAAAATGGCCTATGAAAGGCCTGCCCCTGCCCTGACATGCTGCCTTTGAGGGTGACTTGCCTTTCTTTGGCCTGTGCACTCCTATAGGTGGTCCTATACTCATCCATTTTCTTCATATAATTCTCTGTCTGCTCCCCAAACAAAGAATTTCCCACAACAGGAAAATCCATAGCCTTAGACTGGGTATCCTGTGACAGGGCAGTACATCTGAGCCACGCCATTCTGCGAAGAGACACAGATGTAGCCATAACTCTAGATGAAACATCATTAGAGTCTACAGCAGCATGAAATTGCACCTTGGATGCCTCAATACCATCCGTAGCCACCTGCTCCAGCTCCCTGGTAAGCTGTTCCGGGGCCTGTTTTGCTAGGGCCAGGACAGTATCCCACCTGGATTTCTGGTACCTAGCTGAGTAAGCCATATAATTTGCCCGTCTGAGTCCCAAAGATGCTGCCATGTACTGCTTTTTTGCCATGGCATCCATCCTCCTGGAATCCTTTTCAGGAGGGTGAGAGGCTAGAGGAATATTCGCCTTGTCACAGGCTGCAGCCTGCACTACCCCCACATGGCTGCACTGCTGGGATAGGAACTCCGTATCAGAGCCTAATAAAGCATACCTCTTGTCCATCCTTTTATCCACAGGGAGGATAGAATGAGGAGTTTTCAGAATTTTTACTGTTTGTTTCCTAAAAGATTTATGCAAGGGAATAGACAGTCTCCTAGACTCTGGAATATCCATCATTTCCACAAAATCAGACTCTTCTTGATCATCAACAGCTTCCTCAACAGAGAGTTGCAGAGTGTCAGCAACTTTCTTGTAAAACAAAAATGAAAGGGACTCAGATAGCCTGGGAGGGATACGCTTGAGGGTCTGTCTGGAGAGATGTCGGTTCAATGGGCACATCCAGACTTTCAAAATCACACTCACTCCCTCGTACCCCTCCTCTCCTTCCCTGGTTCATAAAAATCTTCAAAATCATAATCTTGAACCAGGAGACCGACCGAATCAGCGCTTACCTAATGGTGCGGTTCGGACGGAACTGTGGGAAAGAGACTGGACAATTTGAATAGCTTTGGCTATTTCCTCAGCGGTTGGAGAAAGAACTTTTGGCCCCAAACTAGCTGACCTTCTAGCCCTTTTAGTTGGAACCGGCTCCTCAGAGCTGGCTCTCCGTTTGCCCGAGGAAGCATCGCCCTGGTCAGAGGGCACTCCCTCAGGTTCGGTTGGAACCGAACCGGGCTGGCCATCCGGGTCAGCGGACCTTTTGGCCTCCCTTTCCCTGAGCCTACCAACTCTTTTTTCCACGGTGGCAGCAGGAAAATTCTTACAAATCTGGCAGTCTGCATTGAGGTGGTCAAACCCCAGACAATATACACAAATGGTGTGTGGGTCAGCCTTGGCAAAGGCTTCCCCACAGAGGCCTCAGTGCTGAAACCCAGTGGGTCCGGTTTTTCTTTTGGGTTTCTCAGACATAGTGCCAGCCTAACCAAAACTTGCCTGTTAATGGTAATCCACCAAGCAAGACTCTCTTATCAGTTCCCAACCGTGTCACGGGTCATGGAAAAAACCGTAAAAAAATCTGTTTTTTTAGAACCGATAAGAACCGGGAACCGCACTCTAAAGGGCTAGAAAGTAATTTTAAAACCCCTCTGATCGGTTCAACCGAACCAAAAAAGCGTTTACAAGTTCACAGAAGAAAAAATAATAAATAAGCCTATCTATTACTTACAATACCACAGACAGAGCTTGAACCGACGATTGCGGTTAAATTTTGGTAAAATAAACTGAGAATTACACTTTAAAACCGACAAACAAACCAAGCAGCAGGAGGAATCTCTGGAGCGACTGTTCAGTGAGGCGGAGTAAAGAATCTGACAGTTTAAGTTTGAGCTTCAACAGACAGAGTGTACAACCAAACTCACGTTCAAGATTCCATGCCCTGCATGTAAGTTAACTCTTTCAACTCCGGAGCAGTTCTAACCTGGGGTTATACTGCATATGTCATAATATAGCAAGACTTCATGTTGTTTGAAGCAGGCGACTCCGAAGGAGGAGGAGATCAGCAACTAGTCTCAATAACTGACCGTTTACATGCATACATATCAGAGGGCGACCTCGAGTGATGCCTTCTCTTTTTTGACCTGTGGACCGAAGATGAGCTTGAGGCCAAACAGTGCCGAGAATGCGACTGCTTACTTTTATGCTTTCGAGGGGACCGCCCACCCCCTCAGGCATTGGACTATCCGTTGTCAGACACCCCCTCCGGAGAAGGTGGTGGACCGGATCCAGCCCAGCTGACTGAACAGCTTTCATACGAAGTCTCCCTACCGTCACCTCACCCCCCCCCCATGGTCGACTCCATCAATGTAGGCTGAGACTTCTTCGTTAAATAAGAATGAATAAACTAAGCGATACTTTATTCGAGATATTACTACAAAACAATAAAACAGAAAAACTATGCTGCTAGTTTGAAGTTTGACTCCCGGCGGGCGAGCGACATCAACACTGAAGTGCACTCGACGGCAGGAAAAAAGGAACTGAGGCGGTTGGAGGGTCGACTCCGAGAAAGTCATTACCACACGAGCTGAGGCTCGTGGTGCAGCTCCTCTCGGCACCATCTCTGGCTACCACCTTCTAGCAAAAAGTTTGCTCCGCTGGGTCCTAGTGCTCTCAAGCAGATCCCATTAGTGTGAATGAGTGGTGGAGACTTATGTCCAGGAAGATCCCCATGTTGAAAACTTGGTGAAGAAATTCTCAAAAATGGCCGAGATATGCACCAAAGTTAAAAAGAAAAAATTACTCATCTTAGTAATTATGTTTCTTCTAGTGGAGTCTTGCTGTATTCTGACAATTGCAATTAGCCCCAGCCTTTAAACTGCTCCGGAGAACAAAGGATTAACTTTTCTATGCATGGCATAGAATGTTCATCTCGAGCTCGGTTGAAGCCTCTGCCTGTTGTTATTCAAACTCCAACCGTCAGATCTTTACGATCAAACCTCACTAGGTGTTCTGTGTGGAAACTGTAAAATTTTTAACTAGCCAACTGGCAGAAAAGAAAAAATTACTCACCTTCATAATGTCGTTTCTTCTAATGGAGTCTTGCTGTATTCTGACTATTGCAGTGATTGCTAACCTTTGAACTGCCCCGGAGAACAAAGAGTTAACTTTCCATGCAGGACATAGAACGCTGAGCTCGAGCTCGGTTGAAGCCTCTGTCTGCTGTTGTTTAAACTCCAACCGTCAGATCTTTATGAGCAATACTCACTAGAAGTTCTGTGTGGAAACTGTAAGACTCACACTAGCCAACTGGCAACTAAATTTATTATAAAAAATAAAGGGTTTTTTTGTTTCAAAGCAAAGACTCAAGTCAGGAAAACCAAAAAACAAAACACAACACACACCCAAAATACAGGAGGGTGAGAAAGGGGCACCTCTAGGGTGCCAACAGTGCTCCTGCCCACCCACATCCCAAAAAACAGGCTCTGAGAGGGGAGGAAGGGGGGAGGTCAGAATACAGCAAGACTCCATTAGAAGAAACAACATTACTAAGGTGAGTATTTTTTTCTTCCAACGACATGAAGTCTTGCTGTATTCTGACTATTGCAGACTACCAAGCAGTACCTCCATGGAGGAGGGACAGAACCTACTTTGGGAATAGGCTCTGAAGTACTGCTGTGCCAAATTAAGCATCACTCCTAGCCTGGATATCCAGAGAGTAATGCTTGGTGAACGTATGGACTGTTTTCCAGGTGGCTGCTTGACAAATTTCTAAGATAAGAATAGCCCTGGCAGCAGCCAGGGAAGCAGCTGTACCTCTAGTAGAGTGAGCCCTAAGGCCTAAGGGTGGTGTTCTAACCAGTTTTTCATAGCAGAATTGTATACAAGAGACAATCCACCTGGCAATAGATATTTTAGTGGCAGGTTTGCCATTACTGGCCTCTCCATATGTGAGGAACAACTGGAGGGACTCAAACCTGTGATCCTTGGTGCGCTCTATGAAGTAGCTGAGGACCCTTTTAACATCCAAGCTGTGCAACCTCCTCTCTCCAGAGGAGGAATGTTCAGTGAAGAAAACAGGGAGAGACATAGACTGATTAAGGTGGAAATCTGAAACCACCTAAGGCAAAAACTTCCTGTTAGTTCTTAGGACCACTTTATCTCTATGGAAAGAGATGAAATCAGGTTCCACTGACAGGGCTTGCAATTCACTGATACGCCTGGCAGAGGTAATGGCTACCAAAAGAAAAAAATACTCACCTTAGTAATGTTGTTTCTTCTACTGGAGTCTTGATCTATTCTGACTATTGCAGTGATCTCTAACCTTTGAACTGCCCCGAAGAATAAAAAGTTAACTTTCCATGCAAGGCATGGAACGCTGAGCTCGAGCTCGGTTGAAGCCTCTGTCTGCTGTTGTTTGAACCCCAACCGTCAGAGCTTTACAAGCTATACTCACTGGAAGTTCTATGTGGAAACTGTAAACTCACACTAGCCAACTGGCAACTAAATTTGATAAAAAAAAGGGGGTTTTCGGTTTCAAAGCAAAGACTCAAATCAGGAAACCCAAAAAACAAAACACAGCACACAACCAAAATAAAGGAGGGTGAGTAAAAAGGGGCACCTCTAGGTGCCAACACTGCTCCTGCCCACCCACATCCCAAAAACCAGGTTCTGAGAGGGGAGGCAGGGGGAGGTCAGAATACATCAAGACTCCATTAGAAGAAACAACATTACTAAGGTGAGTAATTTTTTCTTCAAACAACATGAAGTCTTGATGTATTCTGACTATTGCAGACTACCAAGCAGTACCTCCATGGAGAAGGGACAGAACCTACTTTGGGAATAGGCTCTGACGTACTGCTGTGCCAAACCGAGCATCACTCCTAGCCTGGATATCCAGAGAGTAATGCTTGGTGAAAGTATGGACTGTTTTCCAGGTGGCTGCTTGACAAATCTCTAAGATAGGAATATCCCTGGCAGTAGCCAGGGAAGCAGCTGTACCTATAGTAGTGAGCCCTCAGGCCTGAGGGTGGGATTCTACCCAATTTTTTGTACCGGAAATTTATACAAGAGACAATCCAACTGGCAATAGATCTCTTAGTGGCAGGTTTTCCTTTACCGACCTCTCCATACGTGAGGAACAACTGGAGGGAGTCAAACCTGTGACCCTTGGTGTGCACTATGTAGTAGCTAAGGGCCCTTTTTACGTCCAGGCTGTGCAGCCTCCTCTCTCCAGAGGAGGAATGGTCAGTGAAGAAAACAGGAAGAGACATAGACTAATTAAGGTGGAAATCTGAAACCACCTTAGGCAAAAACTTCCTGTTAGTTCTTAGGACCACTTTATCTCTATGGAAGGAGATGAAATCAGGCTCCACTGACAGGGCTTGCAATTCACTGATGCGCCTGGCAGAGGTAATGGCTACCAAAAACACAGTTTTCAAGTCAAGTACTTAAGCTCTGCAGAGGACAAAGGCTCAAAAGGGGGTTGCATAAGCTTAGCAATGCAAACATTACGGTCCCAAGCAGAAGCAGGGTCCCTAAAGGGAGGATTGGTGCGCAACAATCCCTTGAAGAATTTGCAAAATACAGGATGGGATGAAAGAGAAGAGGGCTTGCCTACTGACAAAAAAGCAGAAACAGCTGCCAAATGTACTTTGAGTGTAGCTGGTCTGAGTCCCAAGCCATTGAGATGAACCATATAGTCCAGGACTGTAGGCAACCCAGCAGATTCTGGAGAAATATGCTTACCAGAGCACCAAATAGTGAACCTTTTCCATTTGGAGTTGTAAGTCTTTCTGGTGGAAGGCATTCGAGAAGCATTTAGAATATCCAGGACACCTTGAGAGAGGTGCAGATCAGCAAACTCTAACTCTTCAAGAGCCAGGCCTTGAGATTGAGAGATTTGAGGTTCGGATACCAAATCCTCCCCTGAGAGGATGTCAACAGGTTGTAATTCCTGGGAAGAGACAGGGGAAGGTGGATTGCTAAGGACAGCAACAGTGGGTACCAGGGCTGTCTGGACCAGTCTGGAGCGATTAGAATCACTTTGCAGGGTTGAGACTTGATCTTGACTGGTACCTTGAACAGGAGAGGGAAGGGGGGGAAGCATACAGGAACTTCCCTTCCCAATTGAGTACCAGAGCATCCAGGGGGACTGAGCCCAATACTGGGGGTCTGCAGCAAAAAAGAGGAAGTTGGTGATTGTCTGGGGCTGCAAAAAGATCTATCTGAGGAGTGCCCCATCTGGAGAAAATCACTTTCAAAACTAGGGGATCTAGGGATCATTCGTGGTGGCCCTGAGATATGCTGCTAAGAGCATCTGCAAGGACATTGTCCTTCCCTGGGAGGTGAACTGCTGTGAGAGAAGTTTGCAGGGAATAGGCCAGAGACCACAACTTCATTGCTTCTGTGCACAAGGCCGTAGACCGAGTGCCCCCCTTGCTTGTTGATGTACCACATTGTGGTGGTATTGTCTGTTCTGATCTGGACTACTTTGTTCTTAACAGACTTGGAAAAAGCTTGTAGTGCCAGAAACACTGCACTGAGTTCCAAGAGAATGATGTGAAGCAGAGATTCTTGAGGTGACCACAGCCCTTGGGTGGTAAGATCCCCCAAGTGGGCTCCCCAGCCCAAGATGGAGGTGTCTGTGGTGAGGATTAGAGAATGAGACTGAGTGACAAAAGGAACTCCTTGCCTTAAATTGTCCTGATCCTGCCACCACTGCAAAGCCTGGATCAGGGTTCGAGTCACTGGGACTAGTTTGCTAAGGGAATCCTTTCTCTGGGACCAGAAGACTCTCAAGTGGAACTGAATGTCCCTCATCTGAAATATTGCCCCCGGACCACTGCTGTAGAGGCTGCCATGTGGCCCAAGAGCTGCAAGAAGTGCCTTGCTGGTCGAGACACCTGAAGGGTGAAAGAAGAGGCCAGTTCCATTAGTGTCCTTGCCCTGTCCAAGGGAAGGAAGGCCTTTGCTCTTATTGTATCCAGCTCCGCTCCTATAAAGATGAGGAGCTGCACTGGCTCTAGAACTGACTTTGGAAGGTTTAGGAGGAACCCTAAGAAAGTGAGCAGTTGCTGAGTTATCTGAAGATGTGACTTGACTTGGTCTGGAGACTGACCCACTATGAGCCAGTCGTCCAGGTATGGAAAGATGGAGATCTTTTTTCTCCTTAGGAAAGCAACCACTACTGCCAGGCACTTTGGAACACCCTTGAGGCTGATATTGCTCTGAATTGATAGTGGCCTGAGGGCAACTCGAACCTGAGGTACTGCTGTGGGAGCACCTGATGGTAATGTGAAAATAGGCATCCTTGAGGTCCAGGAAGGCTAGCCAGTCCCCTGGCCTTAGAGAGGCAGAATTATTCCCAGAGTCACCATTTTGAATTTTGGCTTTAAAAGGTGCTTGTTTCGGTATCTCGGATCCAGGATGGGCCACCATTCTCCTGTCTTTTTGGGGTTAGGAAGTACCTGGAGTACAATCCTTTGCCCCTGTGTAGGGTAGGAACCCTTTCTATGGCTCTGAGAGCCAAGAGGGAAGAAACCTCTGCCTCTAGGGCAAGGGCCTCTGAAGGATTTGCAGGTGGAAAGGATCTGGTTCTTATCTTGGGGAATTCTTTGAAGCTGAGAACCAGTCATTGGCTTACTACTTCCAGGACCCACTTGTCTGATGTTAAAGACCTCCAGTCCTGGACAAAGGAAGCCAGCCTGCCCCCTACAGGTAGTGGAGAATCGGCCTGGGCAGACCCATCAGGGTGTCTACTTGGCAGAGGCTTTAGGCTGAGGGGTGGAAGCAGGCCTGCTCATACCCTGTCTGCCTCTCCCTCTGAAGAACCCCCTCTGAGCAAAAGCAGAAGAGGAGGCCTGGGCTTGGTAAAAAGGCATTTGAAAGGGCCTGCCACTGCCACTGGAATGCTGTCTCTGAGGAGTGGCTTGCCTTTCTTTGGCCTGAGCACTCCTGTAGGTGGTCCTGTACTCGTCCATCTTCTTCATGTAGTTCTCTGTCTGCTCCCCAAACAGAGAATTACCAATGACAGGGAAATCCATGGCCTTAGCCTGGGTATCCTGTGATAGGCTAGTACATCTGAGCCAAGCCATCCCCGAAGGGCCACAGATGTAGCCATGACTCTAGATGAAACATCACTGGAGTCCACAGCAGCATGAAATTGCACCTTGGATGCCTCAATCCCATCCGCAGTCACCTGCTCCAGCTCCTTGGCAAGCTGGTCAGGGGTCTGTTTAGCCAGAGCCAGCACAGTGTCCCACCTGGACTTCTGGTATCTAGCTGTGTAGGCCATATAGTTAGCCTGCCTGAGTCCCAAAGAAGCTGCCAGTACTGCTTCTTTGCCATGGCATCAATCCTCCTGGAGTCCTTATCTGGAGGGGTGTGAAGCCAAGAGAATATTTGCCTTACCACAGGCAGCAGCCTGCACTACCCCAACATGGCTGCATTCCAGGAAAGGAACTCCATGTCTGAGCCTGAAAGGGTATACCTCTTGTCCATTCTTCTGTCCACAGGAGGTATGGAATTAGGAGTCTTTAGAATTTTAAATGTCTGTTTCTCAAAAGATTTATGGAGAGAATAGACAATCTCCTGGACTCTGGGATGTCCATCATCTCAACAAAATCAGGCTCCTCCTGATCCTCTACTGCTTCTTCCATTGGAAGCTGGAGGGTTTCAGCCACTTTCTTGTAAAACATAAAGTGGGAAGGGGACTCAGAAAGCCTAGGAGGAGAAACACCTGAAGGTCTGTCTGGGGAGATGTCTGGGTCAATAGGCACATCCAGACTTTCATAATCACCATCATCATCATTATCCTCATACTCTCCCTCCTCCGGTTCATAAAATTCTTCTAAAGTATAACCTGGAACCGGGGGAACCGGGGGAACCGACCGAACCGAGCCCCTGACAGATGGTGCCGGTTCGGCCGGAACCGAAGTTAGCGATTGAACTATCCTTATCGCTTTGGCTATTTCATCAGCGGTCGGAGAAATAATTTGTGGATCCGAACTGGATGATTTTTCCCTTCTCTTTCTTTTAACCGGAACTGACTCATCAGAATCGGCTCTCCTTTTGCTCGAAGAAGTTTCGCCCTGGTCAGAGGGTACTCTTTCTGGTTTGGTCAGAACTGAACCGGGCTGACCATCCGGGTCAGCGGACTTTCTCGGCCTCCCTTTTCCTCAGTCTACCTACTCTCTTATCCAGGGTACTTTTGGGAAAACTTTTACAAATTTGGCAGTCTGAATCGAGGTGGTCAAACCCCAGACAATAAACATAGGTGGTGTGGGGATCTGCCTTAGCAAAGGCTTCCCCACACACACTACAGTGTTGAAAAACAGTGGGCCGGTTTTTTTCTTGGGTTTCTCAGACTTTAAGTCCTATCCAAAGCGCCTTTTACGATAATCAAGCCAGGCAAGACACCCCTATCGGTTCCTGGCCATGTACGAGGTCTGGGAAAAAACATCAATTAAATCTGTTTTTTTTAGAACCAATACGGACCGGTTACCACACTCTAATAAATTCAAAAGTTTTTAAAACCAATCTGATCGGTTCAAACCGAACCGATCCAATGTTTACAAGTTCCACACAGAAACTAAATGCAAAACCTATCTAGTACTCACGGTACCACAGACAGAGACTTAAACCGACAGGTTTCAGTAGCAGAAATTCAGTAGAAACCGAGCGAAAAAACGACATTTTAACTGACTTTTTTTGAACCGAGCAAAGGAGAAATCTCCGGAGCGACTGTTCAGTGAGGCAGAGTAAAGAATCTGATGGTTGGAGTTTAAACAACAGCAGACAGAGGCTTCAACTGAGCTCATGCTGAATGTTCCATGCTGGTCGTGGAAAGTTAACTCTTTGTTCTCCGGGGCAGTTGAAAGGCAGGACCTAACTGCAATAGTCAGAATACAGCAAGACTTCATGTTGTTTGAAATAATGTTTTGGGTCCTAAATAGAAGACTCAAGTCAGGAAATTCAGAAACACAAACCAATCAAATGAAATAACATTCCACCCAAAGAGAACAGAGGGTGTAAAAGAGGGGCACCTCTAGGGTGCCAACACTGCTCCTGCCCACCCACATCTCAACAACCTAGGTTCTGAGAGGGGACGTGGGGGGGGGGAGGTCAGAATATAGCAAGACTCCACTAGAAGAAACATAATTACTAAGGTGAATAATTTTTTTTCATACAACATGAAGTCTTGCTGTATTCTGACTATTGCAGACTACCAAGCAGTACCTCCATGGAGGAGGGACAGAATCTACTTTGGGAATAGGCTCTGGAGTACTGCTGTGCCAAACCGAGCATCACTCCTAGCCTGGATATCCAGAGAGAAATGCTTGGTAAAAGTAGGGACTGTTTTCCAGGTGGCTGCTTGACAAATGTCTAAAAGAGGGATATCCCTGGCAGCAGCCAGGGAAGCAGCTGTACCTCTTGTGGAATGAGCTCTCATGCCTGAGGGTGGAGTTTTACCCAGTTTTTCATAGCAGAATTGTATGCAAGAAACAATCCGCCTGGCAACAGATCTCTTGGTGGCAGGTTTGCCCTTCCCAACTTCTCCATTAGTGAGGAACAACTGGAGGGAGTCAAACCTGTGACCCTTGGTACGCTCTATGTAGTAGCTAAGGGCTCTTTCAAAATCCAAACTGTGTAACCTCCTCTCTCCCGAGGAAGAATGATCAGTGAAGAAAACAGGGAGAGATATAGACTGATTCAGGTAGAAATCTGAAACCACTTTAGGCAAGAACTTTCTGTTAGTTCTAAGGACCACTGATACGTCTAGCAGAAGTAATGGCTACCAAAAACACAGTCTTCCAAGTCAAGTACTTAAGCTCTGCTGAGGACAAAGGCTCAAAAGGGGGTTGCATAAGCTGAGCAATGCAAACATTAAGATCCCAAGCGGAGCAGGATCCCTAAAGGGGGGATTCCCGTGAAGCAATCCCTTGAAAAACTTACAGAATACAGGATGGGATGACAGTGAGGAAGACTTGCCTACTGACAGGAAAGCAGAAACAGCTGCCAAGTGTACCTTGAGAGTAGCTGGTCTGAGACTTAGGCCATTGAGATGGATCATATAATCCAGAACCGTGGGCAATTCAGCAGAGTCTGGAGAAATATTCTTCTTAGAACACCAAATGCTGAATCTTTTCCATTTGGAGTTGTAAGTCTTTCTGGTGTAGGGCTTTTGAGAAGCCGTAAGGATATCCAGAACCCCTTGGGAAAGATGCAGATCTGTAAACTCTAACTCTTCAAGAGCCATTCCTTGAGATTGAGAGACTGAAGATTGGGGTACCAAATCCTCCCCTGAGAGGATGTTAACAGGTTGTAATTCCTGGGAAGAGATAGGGGAAGATGGACTGCTAGGGACATAAGCAGAAAAGGAGGCCTGGGCGTGGTAAAAAGGCATTTGAAAGGGCCTGCCCCTGCCCCTGGACTGCTGCCTTTGAGGAGTTGCCTGCCTTTCCTTGGCCTAAGCACTCCTGTAAGTGGTCCTGTATTCATCCATTTTCTTCATGTAATTCTCTGTCTGCTCCCCAAACAGAGAATTACCCATTACAGGAAAATCCATGGCCTTAGCCTGGGTATCCTGTGAAGGCTAGTACATCTGAGCCAAGCCATTCTCCGAAGAGCCACAGATGTAGCCATGACTCTTGATGATACATCATCGGAGTCTACAGCAGCATGAAACTGAACTTTCGATGCCTCAATCCCATCTGCAGCCACCTCCTCCAGCTCCTTGGCAAGCTGGGGGGAAGCCTGTTTAGCCAGTGCCAGTACAGTGTCCCACCTGGACTTCTGGTACCTGGCTGCATAGGCCATATAATTAGCCTGCCTGAGTCCCAAGGATGATGCCATGTACTGCTTCTTTGCCATGGCATTAATCTTCCTGGAGTCCTTGTCTGGTGGGTGTGATGCCAAGGGAATGCTTGCCTTATCACAGGCAGCAGCCTGTAAAACCCCAACATGGCTGCACTGCAGATAAAGGAACTCCGTATCTGAGCCTGAAAGAGTTCTGTCTGGGGAGATGTCCGGGTCAGTAGGCACATCCAGACTTTCACCATCACCATAATCATCTTCCAACTGTCCTTCTTCCTCAAACTCCGGTTCACAGAATTCTTCCAAGGTATAATCTGGAACTGGGGGAACCGACCGAACTGAGCCCCTGCCAAAAGGTGCCGGATCAGTCGGAACCAAGCGAAGCAATTCCACAGTACGAATCGCTTTGGCTATTTCATCGGCGGTCGGAGTATGAGATTCTGATCCGAACCGTCGATTTGTCTTTTCGTTTTCTTTTCATCAGAACCGATTCCTCAGAATCGGCTCTCCTTTTCCCCGAAGAAGTATCGCCCTGGTTAGAGGGCACACCTTCTGGTCCGGTCAGAACCGAACCGGGCTGGCCATCTGGGTCAGCGGACTTCTCGGCCTCCCTTTCCCTCAGTCTACCTAATCTCTTTTCCAGATTAGATGTGGGAAAATTTTTGCAAATTTGGCAGTCTGAATCGTGGTGGTCAAACCCCAGACAATAAACACAGGTGGTGTGGGGATCGGCCTTAGCAAAGACCTCCACACACACACACAGATACTGCAGTGTTGAAACCCAGTGGGCCCAATTTTTTTCTTGGGTTTCTCAGACATGGCCAACCTAACCAAACTTATCCTTTTTTTGGCAACCGCCAGGCAAGACTCCTTTATCGGTTCCTGACCGTGTCACCTGTCTTGGAAAAAAATGTACTAAAACCTGTTTTTTTGAGAACCGATATGGACCGGTAACCACACACATTAAAGTAAAGTACAAATTTTACTTGAAAATGATTGGTTCAGCCGAACTGATACACACTTTTACAAGTTCCACACAGAAAACAGAACAAAACCTATCTAGTACTCATGGTACCACAGACAGAGACTTGAACCAACTATGCTGACTTCAACCGACTTGATCCAAGCAGCAGGAGAAATCTCCGGCGCCACTGTTCAGTGAGGCGGAGTAAAGAATCTGATGGTTGCAGTTCCAATAACAACAGGCAGAGGCTTCAACCGAGCTCGAGATGAACGTTCTATGCCATGCATAGAAAAGTTTACCCTTTGTTCTCCGGGGCAGTTTAAAGGCTGGGGCTAACTGCAATTGTCAGAATACAGCAAGACTTCATGTTGTTTGAAAAACCCATTTATGCCATTACACAGTTTACCGGCATTTCTTCAGTTCGCGGTTGGCTTTGAAGAGTGCAGACACGTTCCTGGTCCACCGAAGATCGTCGCGCCCGGCGTCCGGAGTAAGTATGGGGTGAGGTGATGGGGGTGTGGGAGGTGGGGTGCGCCAGAGGGTGGGCACAGACTCGAGGCGAGAAAGTCAGCGAGGACTGTTTTTTCTTATAGGTTTCCTTTTTGGAAACAATGCAGGACTTTTGCCATGCTGGGGTGGGCTCCCAGTGTAGCAGCTGGAAGTTTGGAGGGGACAGTGGAGCCGATGGGGGACTGGGCACCCCCGTTGGCCATATGGACTTTTGCCATGCTGGGGTGGGCTCCCAGCATAGCACCTAGAAGTTTGTTTGGGGGAGCAGTGGAGCCGATGGGGGATTGGACACCCCTGTCGGCCACACAGACTTTTGCCACACTGGGGAGGGCTCCCAGCGTGGCACCTGGAAGTCTGTTTTGTGGGGGTTACAGTGGAGATAACAGGGGATTGGGCACCCCTGTCGTCCATACAGACTTTTGCCACGCTGGCTTGAGCTCCCAGCGTGGCACCTTGAAGTCTGTTTGAGGGGGCAGTGGAGCCGGCGAGGATTGGGCACTCCCCATCGGGGCCATACAGTGTATGGGGGTGGGAGGGAGTGCATGAGCACGCTGGGGTGGGTTTCCGGGGTGCTACTTGGGTGTTTGTTGGGGGGGAATCCAAGAAAAAATGGAGCTGTCTATGACAGCTGTTCAGATGCAGTGCTGACGTGTAGGCACTTTGCATACTGCTAACAGCAGTATGCAAACTGCCTGCCGATGGCAGTATGCAAATTGCCTACACATTACCACTGCTCACTGTAGCGGTCTTTTGCTTTGAACTGATTGCCACTGCGTCTGAACTGCTGTCATAGACAGCTCGGACATTTATTGGTGAGGTGAGGCCATGCCTGTAAGAAGGAAAAGGGCATTGGAAGTGGGGAGGCACACCTACGAAAATTTGTGTAGTGGCACTATCTTTCTTGCACATGCGTGCAAGCAAACATAAAAATGAGCACAGGAGACAGCTGTTTGCAGAGGTCTGCTGCTGAAAAGCAGATAGCCTGTGTAAGCTTGAATGATCTTTATCAGCCGGAAATCTGCAGGATTTGGCAGGCATTATAACAGGCACAGAAGTCCCCAAATGCTGTCCAGCAGGGGGTTCTGTGTGCTTAGTTTTCTCTTGATTTTAGAGGGAACCAGGGAGTTAGCCAGTTCAGCAAGTCTCTTAAAAACTGCTTGTATACCAGTCTCAGGGGAAGCAGTTACAGTAGTTGTTATTGTGGTTTCACACACAGTAATTTAGGGTGTCAGCTGGTCAGAGCTTGAGGGACCCTGAGGTGGTGACATTTTCTTCTTTTAGCCTTATTCAGGCATTTTAAATAATTCTGTCAAGACGTGAACGCAGGTTTCACACTGTTGAAATGTCCATGTCTCAACAGAATTCACCACACTCAAAAAACATTAAAAACTGGGATTACCAGTTTTTTCTTTTCAGTTTCTAGGTATAAAACACATAAACTTTGCAACCACTAAAATTTTGTTTAAATTAAAGTATATACAGCAATTGCGGTCAGTTCCGGAACCAATGAAGAACCGATCGGAATCGGGAACCGAAGTAAAAGTGAACCGAAGCTAACGGTTCAAGAACTGGGATTAGCATTTCTAAAAACAAGTTTAAATTAATAAAATGAAATATAACTAATAGAGTGTTTAGTCAGAAAACTCAAATAAATATAAAACAAACCCCAGTTTATACCCAGTTATGCTGAACGGGAGAAACCGAGGGAACACATACTGTAATTTAACACATAAAAACTTATGGGTTATCTTAAAATTATAAAGAATAGAGGCGGCAAAAGAAAAACAAGAAAAAAATGACTCACTGCAGTAATCTTCTTTCTTCCAAGGGGTCCTTTAGCATCAGTAACTTTTTTGCACTTAGCTGGCTAGGTGCAACTGCCCCAGAGGTGTGCTTTTAAGAGATATTTAAGTGAGCGTAGGGCCAAGCCAATCAAAAGACAGGAGGGGTGTGAGCTGAGTGAGAGCTGTTGAATGCTTCAGAATTTTTTCAAGGAAAAACTAGGGCAAATGCCCTGAAAAAGAATTAACAGGATTAAAAAAACATACAAATGTCCACAAAAGTGGAAATAGAAACAACAGCAACACGAGCTAAAAACTCATCAATAAGAAACTCCAAATTTGGTAAAAGGTGACATAAGAGCCCTTCTCCGACAGGTGAACCAGGAAGGAAGAGTGGGAGCTTATGAAACGCTAAAGAACCCCTTGGAAGAAAGAAGATTACTGCGGTGAGTAATTTTTTTCTTCTAACCCCAGGAGTCCTTTAGCATCAGTAACTTTTTTGCAGACTACCCAGCAGTACCAAGTGGGAGGCGGGCAGAGAACCTACTTAGAAAAGAGGCTCTGCAGAACCGCCCTGCCAAATTTGGCATCAGATCTGGTCTGCATATCCAAACTGCAGTGTTTCACAAAGGTGTGCACAGATTTCCAGGTAGCTGCTTTGCAGACATCCAGTAGGGGAATGTCCCTTGCTGCTGCATGCGAGCCTGCAGTGCCCCTGGTGGAATGGACCTGAGCCCCACTGGAGGTTGTTGACCAGCTTTCTCATAGCAGAATCTAATACAAGCGATCAACCAATGAGAAATAGTTCTCTTGGTAGCTGGTCTTCCTCTGCCTACATCCCCATAGGAGAGGAACAACTGAGTGGACTGTCTAGTTAGTGAAAGATGGCTCTTTTGACATCCAAGCGGTGGAGCTTTTGCTCACCAGGAGTGGATAGCTCAGTGAAGAAGACAGGCAGAGTAATGGACTGGTTCAAGTGAAACTCTGAAACCATCTTTGGCAGAAATTTCCTACTTGTCCTGAGCTCAACTTTATCGTTGTGAGGGATGATGTAATTTGGCTCAGTGCACAGGGCCTGTAGTTCTGAAATCCTCCTGGAAGACATAATGGCTACCAGGAAGATGGTCTTCCAAGTTAGAATCTTGATGTGGGCTGTGGACATAGGCTCGAAAGGTGGATTCATGAGCCCATCTATGCGAAGGTTCAGGCTCCAAGGAGGAACAGATTCCCTGGTTGGAGGCTGGAAGTGCAAGAGGCCTTTGAAAAACTGTTTAAAAATGTTGTGGGGAAAAAATTATTTCTTCTTTCCCACCAAAAGGTAGGCTGAAATTGCCACCAGGTGTAGCTTGAGTGAAGATGATTTTAAGCCTGATGCTTGTAGGTGTACCAGGTAGTCTTGCAGCTGATGGTCTGAAGCTGATAGTGGTTTGACCTTTTCACTCTTGCACCAGAGGGAAAACCTTTTCCATTTGGCTGCATTAGTCTTCTTAGTGTTTGTTTTTTTAGCCATCCTCAGTATCTTAAGGAGGTGTTCAGAGTACTGTGAGGATGGAAACTCTTAACTCTTTAAGAACCAGGCCTTGAGGTGAAGAGAGTGTATGTCTGGGTACTGCACTCCTGTCTGAGGAAGGGTCAGCAGGGAGCGAGTCGGAGGCAGGCGAATGGGCCAGCTGCAGGACATTGAGAGAAGGAGAGGGTACCAGGCTTGCCTGGGCCATTCCAGAGCCACTAGGATCATAGATGCAGGTTGCTGTCTGAGTTTCTGCAAAACCCTGAATTTCAGGGGAAAGGGAGGAAATGCGGATAGGAACCTCCCTGACCAGTTCAGGATCAGGGCATCTCGAGGAAGTCGTCCCGGAACTGGGGGCCTGCAACAGTACTGAGGAAACTGAAAATTGAGAGAAGAGGCAAACAGAGCCACATCTGGTGTGCCCCACCACCTGAACACTGTGGCAAGTACTTGCTTGTTCAGTGTCCACTCGCTCTGACCTTGACTGATGTGGCTTAGGGCATCCGCCAGAGTATTGAGTTTGCCTGGGAGGTGAATAGCTGAGAGGCTGACTCCTAGGGAGAATGCTAGAGACCAGAGCTTCAGAGCTTCCAGAGTATTACTGATCTGGTACCACCCTGCTTGTTTATGTAGAACATTGCAGTGATGCTGTCTGTTCGAATTTGAACCACCTGCCCTTCTATGCTGGGAGCGAAAGCTTTGAGAGCTAGTAAAACTGCTCTGAGTTCCAAAAGACTTATGTGCAACTGTGACACTTCGGGAGTCCAGTTGCCACTTACTGAGGCACTGTCTAAATGAGCTCCCTAGCCCAAAAGGGAGGCATCTGTGGTGATCACTTTAGTCGGAAGAGGAGCTTGAAAGGGAACCCCTGCCTGCAAATTTGCAGGGTTCTCCTACCACAGCAAGTTTTGAAGGAACTGCTCTGATACAGGTATCAACTTTTAAAATCTGTTGCTTCTCTGAGATCAGCAAGCTCTGAGGTAGGTTTGCAGGAGTCTCATCCTGTACCTGACTCCTGGGACTACTGCAGTCATAGAGGCCATATGTCCCAGAAGTTTGAGGAAATGTCTGGCTGGCCTTAGCTGTCCCTGGGTGAAAGAATCTGCCATTGAAAGGAAAGAAAAAATTATTCACCATAGTAATGTTGTTTCTTCCAATGGGGTCTTGCTGTATTTTGACTACATGCAGTTAGTCCCAGCACTTGAACTGCTCCGGAGAGGAAAGGGTTAACTCTATGCCAAGTCATAGAACGTTGAGCTCGAGCTCGGTTTTCAAACCTCTGTCCCAGGTACTCCTCAGTGTAACCATCAGATTTTTACGAGCACTGTACTAACTAACAACCCAGAAATTGTTTTTAGAAATTTCATGCCAAAAGGCAATAAACATAAATTTAGGGCCCAAAGACTCAAGTCAAGACCTCCAAAAAAGAATCCAAGTAGGTAATAAAGTATAAAACAATAAAATATAAGAACAAAAAACCTCATATAAAGAAGAGGCAACCAGGTACACCCCTGAGGTGCAACACTGTGCCTGTCCACCCACATCCCAAAACAACTAGGTTCCAGGAAGGGAGGCAGGTCAGAATACAGCAAGACTCCATTAGAATAAACAACGTTACTATGGTGAGTAATTTTTTCTAGAAACAACATGAAGTCTTGCTGTATTCTGACTATATGCAGACTACCAAGCAGTACCCCCAAGGAGGAAGGAACTACAGAACCTATTTTGGGAATAGACTCTGCAGTACTGATGTGCCAAACCTAGCATCATTTCTTGACTGGATGTCAAGGGAGTAATGCTAGGTAAATGTGTGAAAAGTCTTCCAGGTAGCTGCTTTACAGATTTCCACTAAGGGTATATCCCTGGCAGCTGCAACCGAAGCAGCTGTACCTCTAGTGGAGTGAGCCCTCAGGCCTGATGAAGGCTCTCTCCCCAATTTTGAATAGCAGAACTGTATGCAAGAGACAATCCATCTAGCAATAGTTCTCTTAGTGACAGGTTTACCTTTACCCACTCCCCATAAGTAAGAAACAACTGGGAGCAGTCGTGTCTATGGGGTTTAGTGGATTCTAGGTAGTAACTCAGAACCCTCTTTACATCGAGACTCTGTAATCTCCACTCTCCAGAGGAGGAGTGGTCAGTGAATAATACAGGTAGTGTCATAGGTTGGTTCAGATGAAAGTCTGATACCACTTTGGGAAGGAAGAACAAATTACTCACCTTAGCAATTATGTTTCTTCTAACGGAGTCTTGCTGTATTCTGACTATTGCAGTTAGCCCCAGTACTCAAACTGCTGTGGAGAGAAGAGGGTTAATTTTCTATGCAGAGCATAGAATGTTGAGCTTGAGCTCGGTTCAGACCTCTGTCTGCTGCACTTAGAAGCACAACCGTCAGATTCTGACGAGCTAATACTAATTAGCTACTATGTGGAAATTGTTAAATTTTTATTAGCCAAATGGTAACCAAATATTTTGGATCCCCAAAAGACTCGGGTCAAGAACTCCAAAATCAAAAACCAGGTGGTGAACAACTTAAGACTGTTAAATTAATAATATAACCCATTTCCCCTCTCTAAAAGGAGGGAGTGCCCAAATGCACCCTTGGGGTGCAACACTGCACCTGCCAGCCCACTTCCCAAAAACAGGTTTTGAGAGGGGAGGCAGGTCAGAATACAGCAAGACTCCATTAGAAGAAACAAAATTACTAAGGTGAGTAATTTTTTCTCCAAACCACATGAAGTCCGTGACCGTGGTGAAGACCGTGGTGGTCTCAGTAGCGCAGTGGTAGGGTAATGGACTTTGATGCAGGAGGTACCAGGTTCAAATCCTAGTGGGGTAGAGCTGCTGACACTGGTGGCAAAGGTTCAGGGTTTAAAGCCTGCAGGGTGACTGAAGGAAGTTTATTGTAGCAAAGTATGGAGTCAGAGGCTTTGAGAACTGTGAGTAATTTAGAATAGCTTGGCAGAAGGCACCAGGAGAAAGGACTGCTGTGTGACTGAACTTCTCTGCTGGGACTAAAGTATAAGAACTTTTGTATTTGACCTTTAATTTAGGGTAAAAAAACTACCATACAGAAAAAAAAGTGTGTGTTTGGGTTAACTGAACTGAATGGGTATCTGCAGAGTTATCTAGGTGTATATCTCAGGTGACTGAAAGGACTTAACTGCTGTGAGGTTTAAATTACTTGTAGAAAGATCTGGTAAGTAGGGGGTGGCTTAGCTAGAAGGAAGCTACATTTAAAGACTGCCTTAGAAAGTTTCAGCTAATAGCTTGGCAGAAGGCACCAGGAGAAAGGACTGCTGTGTGACTGAACTTCTCTACTGGGACTATATTGCTCTCTTCCTCCCTCCACCCAAAGTTAATTCTATTTTATAGGCACAGGATTTGACTGACAGCAAGGACTTCCTGTTTAGGGGCAGGAAGTGAGTGATCACAGAACCACCAAGGACCCACCATCCTAGAAGGTCAAGAGTAGCTCTCCGGCCCCCTCTAGCTGCTGGAGGTCTGCCTCTGAGCAAGTAAGTGGTCTACTGTGAAATATAGGATATTCTTGTCTCAGAACAGGACAATCAGGAGCTTAAAGGGCACACAGGCAGAAAGTAAGGAGAGAGAGAAAAAAACAGAGGAAAGAGTAAGGATTGCAAACAGTTAAGGGGCCAGAAATAAGACATGATTGGAGTGGTGCAGTGCAGTGGCTGTGGAGCAGCAGTCTTCCGGGAGATGTTCTGGAGGATGCGGTGTTGTCCCATCTGCAGGCACCTCTCTGGGTTGAGGAGGAGGTTGCTCATCTCCAGGCTGAGTTGGCCAGGATTTGTGGGACCTCCCTTCCATCCAGGGACCACCAGTGCCACTGCCATTGCCTCAGAGGTTGCCAAGAAGAGGGCGGTTGGACCACAGTGGGCTCAGGGAGGGGTGAGGTGGTGGAAAGAGGCGCATCCCTCCTGTTGTACCTCTCCACAATTCCTATGCCATTCTGGCAAAGTGTGGTTCCTCTGGAGGCACCCACAGTGGAGACCAAGGAGGATGCTGGGAACCTCCACAAAGGAGACCCACAGGAGGGTGGCAGGGGACCTGCAGGGAAAAAACAACTCCTGGTGGGGACTCCATTGTTAGGAAGGTAGAACTGGGAGGAAGGGAGGGAGGTAAGGTGCCTGCCTGGCGCCATGGCTTGGAGGGACAGGGAGGCGAATCCTCAGGATTGCAGAGCAGCTGCACAGGGAGGGAGCTGGATGTCATTGTCCACCTAGGGACAAATGACCTGGCTAGAAAGGGATTAGAGAAGTGCAGGAAGAGTTTGTGGAATTGGGGAGGGCCTTAGTCAAGTAGCACGCACAGTAACCTTCTCGGAGGTGCTACCCATCTATGGCATAGGAGAGGCTAGGGTGTTCCGCACCATGGGATTCAATCAGTGGTTGAAAAACTGGTGTGGAGCTCAGGGGTTTGGCTTCATTGGGGACTGGGGGTCCACCTGGAGTGATGCAAGCCTATACTGGCATGATGGGCTGCATCTGTCCGGGAGGGGAACCAGGATCCTAGGTGATAGGTTTAACTGCTTCATTGGCAAGCTTTTAAACTAGCCAAGGGGGGAGGCACTGGAAAGGAGCAGGGAAATCCTAGCCCCCAAATAATCACGGTAGTAAGTGCGGCAAACACCAACATAGAGGTGTCGATAGGGAGAAGGGCAGGGGTAAATGGAGAAAGTGACAAAGGCAAGAAGGACAGGGATGGGCCAAAAGGGAGTAAGGCCATCAGGAAATGGAGGGTAATGAGTACTAATGCCCGTAGTCTGGGCAACAAGCTCCCTGAGCTGATGGCCTTAATGGAAGAGGGATGCCTGGATATCGTAGCAGTCACAGAAACATGGTACACACAGAACCATGACTGGGATGTTAACATACCAGGGTACATAACCTACAGGAGAGACAGGCAGGCAGGGGAGAAGAGGGGGAGAAGTAGCTCTCTATGTAAAGGAAGGGATAAAAGCAACATATTCAATTCAGTGCTTCAGAGTAACTGGTAACTGGTATTTTTCTTTTAAACTTAGATTGTAGGCTTGTAGTGACACTATACTTTCTTTCTGTGTTGTCTTTACTTATAATTGTTTTTGGGCTGTTGAAAATTTAAAAAATAGTGGTGGTGTAATTCTGTGCTGTCTTTAATTGCTGCAAATTTTATCTTGGCTTGTCTGACTGTCCTGTAGCTGGGTGAAGGGTGTTAATTGTCTGGCCTCTGACCTCAGCTACGTGATAACTGAAGGTGGGGCTTAGTCACAGTTAAAGCAGCAAACAGAAGTTCATCTTCTCAGAAGAAGCCAGAAGGTGAAGGAAGGAAACATATTCAATTCAGTGCTTCAGAGTAACTGGTAACTGGTATTTTTCTTTTAAACTTAGATTGTAGGCTTGTAGTGACACTATACTTTCTTTCTGTGTTGTCTTTACTTATAATTGTTTTTGGGCTGTTGAAAATTTAAAAAATAGTGGTGGTGTAATTCTGTGCTGTCTTTAATTGCTGCAAATTTTATCTTGGCTTGTCTGACTGTCCTGTAGCTGGGTGAAGGGTGTTGTTGTCTGGCCTCTGACCTCAGCTACGTGATAACTGAAGGTGGGGCTTAGTCACAGTTAAAGCAGCAAACAGAAGTTCATCTTCTCAGAAGAAGCCAGAAGGTGAAGGAAGGAAACATATTCAATTCAGTGCTTCAGAGTAACTGGTAACTGGTATTTTTCTTTTAAACTTAGATTGTAGGCTTGTAGTGACACTATACTTTCTTTCTGTGTTGTCTTTACTTATAATTGTTTTTGGGCTGTTGAAAATTTAAAAAATAGTGGTGGTGTAATTCTGTGCTGTCTTTAATTGCTGCAAATTTTATCTTGGCTTGTCTGACTGTCCTGTAGCTGGGTGAAGGGTGTTAATTGTCTGGCCTCTGACCTCAGCTACGTGATAACTGAAGGTGGGGCTTAGTCACAGTTAAAGCAGCAAACGAAGTTCATCTTCTCAGAAGAAGCCAGAAGGTGAAGGAAGGAAACATATTCAATTCAGTGCTTCAGAGTAACTGGTAACTGGTATTTTTCTTTAAACTTAGATTGTAGGCTTGTAGTGACACTATACTTTCTTTCTGTGTTGTCTTTACTTATAATTGTTTTGGGCTGTTGAAAATTTAAAAATAGTGGTGGTGTAATTCTGTGCTGTCTTTAATTGCTGCAAATTTATCTTGGCTTGTCTGACTGTCCTGTAGCTGGGTGAAGGGTGTTAATTGTCTGGCCTCTGACCTCAGCTACGTGATAACTGAAGGTGGGGCTTAGTCACAGTTAAAGCAGCAAACAGAAGTTCATCTTCTCAGAAGAAGCCAGAAGGTGAAGGAAGGAAACATATTCAATTCAGTGCTTCAGAGTAACTGGTAACTGGTATTTTTCTTTTAAACTTAGATTGTAGGCTTGTAGTGACACTATACTTTCTTTCTGTGTTGTCTTTACTTATAATTGTTTTTGGGCTGTTGAAAATTTAAAAAATAGTGGTGGTGTAATTCTGTGCTGTCTTTAATTGCTGCAAATTTTATCTCGGCTTGTCTGACTGTCCTGTAGCTGGGTGAAGGGTGTTAATTGTCTGGCCTCTGACCTCAGCTACGTGATAACTGAAGGTGGGGCTTAGTCACAGTTAAAGCAGCAAACAGAAGTTCATCTTCTCAGAAGAAGCCAGAAGGTGAAGGAAGGAAACATATCAATTCAGTGCTTCAGAGTAACTGGTAACTGGTATTTTTCTTTTAAACTTAGATTGTAGGCTTGTAGTGACACTATACTTTCTTTCTGTGTTGTCTTTACTTATAATTGTTTTTGGGCTGTTGAAAATTTAAAAAATAGTGGTGGTGTAATTCTGTGCTGTCTTTAATTGCTGCAAATTTTATCTTGGCTTGTCTGACTGTCCTGTAGCTGGGTGAAGGGTGTTAATTGTCTGGCCTCTGACCTCAGCTACGTGATAACTGAAGTTGGGGCTTAGTCACAGTTAAAGCAGCAAACAGAAGTTCATCTTCTCAGAAGAAGCCAGAAGGTGAAGGAAGGAAACATATTCAATTCAGTGCTTCAGAGTAACTGGTAACTGGTATTTTTCTTTTAAACTTAGATTGTAGGCTTGTAGTGACACTATACTTTCTTTCTGTGTTGTCTTTACTTATAATTGTTTTGGGCTGTTGAAAATTTAAAAAATAGTGGTGGTGTAATTCTGTGCTGTCTTTAATTGCTGCAAATTTTATCTTGGCTTGTCTGACTGTCCTGTAGCTGGGTGAAGGGTGTTAATTGTCTGGCCTCTGACCTCAGCTACGTGATAACTGAAGGTGGGGCTTAGTCACAGTTAAAGCAGCAAACAGAAGTTCATCTTCTCAGAAGAAGCCAGAAGGTGAAGGAAGAAACATATTCAATTCAGTGCTTCAGAGTAACTGGTAACTGGTATTTTTCTTTAAACTTAGATTGTAGGCTTGTAGTGACACTATACTTTCTTTCTGTGTTGTCTTTACTTATAATTGTTTTTGGGCTGTTGAAAATTTAAAAATAGTGGTGGTGTAATTCTGTGCTGTCTTTAATTGCTGCAAATTTGCCCTCCCACCCCTTCCCCAACTCTTAATTATATGCCCTGATAAATCTGATTGACAGGAGCTAAACACAGGGTATAGTAAGAGGTGTGAAGTAGGAGGGGCATAAGGGAAAGACCACCCTCAGCACGACAAGTGTTTTGACTCATTTATTTATTTATTGGTTTCTTTTCCTTAAAAATATATATCTGAGGATCAGTTACAGGATTTTAATACTGTAAATAAATAAAAGAGAACTAAGAGAGCTTCAGTAGCAGATAAGTAGTGGAATTGCAGTATAATGTGGGAGTGGTGCAATGTAGTGGCTGTGGGGCAGCCATATTCACGAGACCTTCTGGACACTGAGGTGCTGCCTATCTGCATGCATCTCTCGGGACTGAGGGATGAGGTAGCCAGACTCAGGCGAAGTAAACTGGGTCAGGAGTACCATCACCCTGTCCAGGAACCACCAGTCAATGCAGCTGCCTCAAAGGATGCCGAGAGCGAGGAGACTTGGATGACAGTGGGCTCAGGGAGGGTTAGAGCAGTCAGGCAGAGGCACATCCCAGATCCTATTCCTCTCAAGAACTCATATGCCACACTGGCAAATGAGGACAACCAAATAGAGGAAGTGGAAGGAAAGGATGTGGAGGTTAGGCAGGAGGTGACCTCAGTGGGAAAGCAGTGGACCCCAGAGGGAGGAGGCGAATCCTGGTGGGGGACTCCATCATAAGAGGATCCAGCTAGGAACACAGGAGGAACAGGGAGGTGAGGTGCCTACCAGGTGCCACGGCATGGAGGGATGGAAGGAAGATACTGGGGATCACTGGGAAGGCAAGACAGGAGGGTGAGCTGGATGTCATTATCCACCTAGGTACTAATGACTTGGCAAATGGGGACCAAAGGAAGTTCAGGAAGAGTTTAGGAAACTGGGAGGGTCTCAAGCAAGTAGCTACTTCTGTCACTTTCTCAAGTACTACCTGTGAGAGCAAGGGAGAGCATGAAGTGCATGCACAGAACTTTAACTCATGGTTGAAGAACTGGTGCTGTGAGGAAGGGTTTGGATTCATTGGTGACTGGGGACCCATCTGGAGGGATGGAGGTTTGTTCAAGCCTGGCGGCCTGCATCCATCCTGGAGGGAATCAAGCACTCAATGATAAGTTTAAATGCTACATTGACAAGCATTTAAACTAGCAAAGGGGTGTGGCAGGCCAGCAAGGATGGTACCTACTTGCTCACCCCACAGCTAGTAATGGAACCAGTGAACCAGAGGGTGGCTATCTCTGCAAAGCAGTGTGCAAAAGTTGGAGATTAGTGTCCAAAGGTGGATAAGCAGAAAGGGGAAAATTCAGCAGAAGGGCAGACAGCAAGGAGAACCAGGGATAAATGACAACCAAGGAAGGGGCTGAGTAGAACAGTGAAGCAGTCTAGGAGGTCAAATCATGGAAAGCCATGTGTGCAAATGCCAGGAGCCTTAGCAACAAGATGGAAGATCTGGAGGCTGTCATGGTACAGTCAGACCTGGACATTGTGGCCATCACTGAAACCTGGTGTAATGATAACCATGACTGGGAGATGGCCATACCTGGCTACAACATATTCAGAAGAGACAGAGCAGGCAGGAAGGAGGAGGTGGCACTGTATGTGAAAAATGACATAAGGCCACACAGATCCAGGAGGAACAAAATGGGGAGAGATACTGTGGGTTAAGCTGGAAAGGAAAATGGGGCCAGCCATCCGCACAGGTGTGGTCTATAGACCACCGCCCAGGAGGAAGAAACAGATAGGGAGCTGATGCTAGCCATCCAAAGGATGGCTGACAAGGGTGAGGTAGTACTGGTTGGAGACTTCAATATACCAGATGTGGACTGGAGCATCCCAGCAGCAGCATCAACTAGGAGCAGATTTATCCTGGACTCCCTTCAGGGTGCCTTCCTCAAGCAACTGGTCATGGAACCAACTGGCAGAAGGCAATACTGGACCTTGTGCTCACAAACAGGGACAGTGTGATGGGGGTAACAGTGGGGGAGCACCTGGGGAACAGTGACCACCAGTCATTGTGGTTTGAAATCACAGAAAGAGCAGAACCAAACCACACAAAAACACGTATCCTGGATTTTAGGGGCAGACTTTGGGAAAATGGGGAGATGCTTGAAAGAGGCATTAAGGGAATGGGACAGGAATCAGGGATTGAGGAACAGTGGGCAGTATTTAAAATGGGGATTATAAGAACAACAGAATTATGCATTAAGCAGGTTAGCAAGAGGAAAGAAAGAGAGACCATTATGGTTTCCAAAGAGGTAGCAAAGAAGTGAAAGCCAAAAGACTGCATTCAGGCAATACAAAAGACACAGGCAGAGGGGATAGGGAGAAGTACCAGGAGAAACAAAGGAGGCAGGGAAGTCAGTAAGGAAGCCAAAGCTCAGACAGAAGAACACATTGCAAAATCAGTGGTTAAAGGGACAAAACCTTTTACAGGTACATAAGTGAAAAGAAGGACAAAGGGAGGGTAGTGAGACTGAAGGGGGAGGATGGGAGCAGCGTGGAGGATGACAACAGTAAAGCTGACATATTGAACAGGTATTTCTGCTCAGTCTTTACTAAGGAAGAGGGGTAATGGGTCTGAAGGGAGTACAAAGGGTGAGAATGGTGCAGAAATGGACACAAGTCCCTTTACAGAAAGGGTCCTGAAGGAACTGGAAGTAATAAGAGTTGATAAAGCAATGGGCCAGATGGGGTGCACCAGGGTCCTTAAAGAACTAAGAGAGGTGGTGGCTGAACCTCTGGCTATCCTGTTCAGCCAATCACTGGAAACAGGGGAGGTACCCAAAGACTGGAGGACAGCAGATGTAGTCCCCTTATACAAAAGTGGGAACAAAGAGGAAGCAGGGAACTACAGACCAGTCAGCCTCACCTCGGTAGTGGGAAAGATCATGGAAGCACTACTGAAGGAGAGATTGGTGGAACATCTGGTTGTCAATGGACTACAGGACCCAAGGCAGCATGGTTTCACCAGTGGGAGGTCATGTCAGACCAACCTCATTGAATTTTTTGACTGGGTGACTAGGGAGGTGGATCAGGGGAGGGCAGTGGACATGGCCTATCTGGACTTCAGCAAGGCCTTTGACACTGTGCCACATAGAAGACTATTACACAAACTGGGGAATATGGGTGTGGGCAGGACAGTAGTGTGGTGGGTAGGTAACTGGCTGGGTGGCAGGACACAGAGGGTGGTGGTAAATGGCTGTCACTCCACAGAGGAAGAGTGACCAGTGGGGTACCACAGGGATCAGTGCTGGGACGGTCCTATTCAACATCTTCATCAGTGACATTGCGCAGGATATAGAAGGCAGAATTTCACTGTTCGCTGATGACACAAAGCTCTGTAACAGAGTAGACACACCAGAGGTGTAGACAGAATGAGAAGGGACCTGCAGAAACTTGAAGAATGGTCAAGGGTTTGGCAGTTGAAATTCAATGCAAAGAAGTGCAAGATAATGCATATGGGGCACAAAACCTGGCACAATATATCAGTTGGGGGTGAGGATATAGCATGCACCAAGCAGGAAAGGGATCTTGGGGTTGTCATCTCTGATGACCTCAAGGTGAGAAACAGTGTGACAAGGCATCAGGTAAAGCAAATAGGATGCTGGGATGTATAGGCAGGGCATCACCAGCAGGAAAAGGAGGTCATAATTCGCTATACAAGACACTAGTGAGGCCCCACCTGGAGTACAGTGTACAGTTCTGGAGACCATACCTACGTAAGGACATAGACAGGGTAGAGAAGGTTCAGAGGAGGGCAACAAAGATGGTGCATGGGTTGCATCACAAGTCCTATGAAGACAGGTTGAAGGAACTGAACATGTACTCACTGGAGGAGAGGAGGAGAGAGGGATATGATAGAGACATACAAGTATCTTACAGGGAGGAACAGGGTGCAGGAAAACACTATTTTTAAGCAAAAAGATGTTTCAGGACTAGAGGGCATGGGAAGAAGTTGGAGGAGGGCGATTCAGAGGAAACATGAGAAAGAATTTCTTCACAGAACAGGTGGTGGACAAGTGGAACACCCTGCCAGAGGAAGTGGTGGGGGCTGAAACAATCACGGGATTTAAGAATGCATGGGATAGACATAAAGGAATTCTAGAGGTCAGGGGTAAGGGGAAATAGACTTCTAGGAAAACAAACTGAACTTACAAGCTCAAATGGGCAGACTAGGTGGGCCATAGGCCCTTATCTGCCGACACTGTCTATGTATCTATGTATCTATGTAACTGAACAAAAGAGTAAACAGGGAGGAGAGGAGGCACTGTGGGTCACCTTGGAGACTGGAAAGGGCACCACAATCCGCACAGGGGTTGTGTACAGACCCCCATGTCAGGGGGAAGGAATGGACAAGGATATGATGAAGGCATTCTTAGAATGGCAGAGAAGGGGGATACTGTTGATGGGAGACCTGAATATGCCAGATGTTAACTGGAGCACATTTGCTGCAGCCACATCCAAGAGCAGTGCCATTCTTGATGCCCTACAGGTGGCAGGCATTAGACAGCTAGTTTTGGAACCCACTCGTGAGGGAGCAATCTTAGACCTCATACTCTCAAACGGGGGCAGTGAGAGGATCTCAGATCTAGAAGTGGGTTGCCATCTGGGGACAAGTGACCATCAAACAGTGTGGTTCACGTTAAACTCAGCTACAGAGTCAAGCCATACAAAAGTGAGGGTACTGGACTTTAGGAGGGCTGACTTTGCAAGATGGGAGAGTGCCTCAGAAAAGCACTAGCAAACAGGCTAGAAGGAGGGTGGAGCAACAATGAGGAATTATCAAAACTGCCATCACAGAGGCAACAAGCCTTTGTGTGAAGCAAATACACAAATCAAAATGAAAGAAAAAGCCACTATGGTTCTCAAAAGAGGTGGCTGTGAAGTCAGGAAGAAAAGATAGCATTCGGAAGTATAAGGAAACACAGAAGGAGCAGGACAGAGAGCTGTACCAGTTAAGGCAGAAGGAAGCAGAGGAGGAAGTCAGAATAGCAAAGGCCCAGACTGAGGAAAAGATAGCCAACTCAGTTAAGAAGGATAAAACCTTTTATAGGTACATCAGGCGTAGAAAGACAAAGGGAGGGATAGTGAGGCTGAATAGAATGAGCGGTGGGTGGGCAGAGGGGACAGTGAAAAAGCAGGAATACTGAATGAATATTTCTGCTCAGTATTCACAAAGAGGAGAGGAAGTACCTAATCCAATTAGAAGCACTCTTGATAGGGGTCGATCCAGTCCTTTCACAGAAGAAAGGGTTCTGCAAGAACTCCTAAAACTGAAGGTGGACAAAGCAATGGGTCCTGATGGAATTCACCTAGAATTCTAAAAGAATTAAGGAGGAACTAGTGAAACCACTGACTACTCTTTTTAATAAATCATGGGAGAGGTGTGTGGTACCCGAGGACTGGAGGAAGGCGGATGTGATTCTCCTTCACAAAAGTGGGACCAAGACAGAAGCAGGAAACTACAGACCTGTCAGTCTTGACCTCTGTGGTAGGAGAAAGTGATGGAGTCACTTCTGAAGGAAAGAACAGTTGAGTACCTAGAGGCCAGTGGAGCACAGGACCCAAGGCAGCATGGGTTCCAGCGGAAGGTCATGTCAGGCAATCTAATAGATTTCTTTGACTGGGTGACCAAAGTAGTAGACCAGGAGGGCTGTGGCATGGCCTACCTAGACTTTAGCAAGGCATTTGATACAGTCCCACACAAAGATTAATAGTCAAATTAACCAGCCTGGGAGTGGGACCCAGGGTGGTAGCCTGGGTAAAACATTGGCTGGATAACAGGACACAGAATGTAATTGTAAATGGAGTCCACTCTGAAGAAAGGGGGGTTACTAGTGGGGTACCGCAGGGTTCAGTATTGGGTCCAGTCCTTTTTAGTGTCTTCATCAGTGACATTGCAGAGGGACTGGAAGGAAAAGTATGCCCTTTTGCAGATGACACAAAGATCTGCAACAGGGTTGACTCACAAAGAGGCGTGGAAAGGATGAAAAGGGACTTGGCAAGGTTGGAGGAATGGTCAGAAGTATGGCAGCTAGGATTCAATGCAAAGAAGTGCAAATAATGCACCTGGGAAACAAGAACCCAGGGAAGAATACACAATGGGTGGGGAGGTAGTAACAACAACAAAAAGGAAAGGGACCGGGGTAATCATATCAGATGACCTTAAGGTTAGTAAGCAATGTGAGAAGGCAGTAGGGAGGGCTGGGAGTATACTGGGATGTATGGGAGAGGCATCATCAGCAGAAAACAGGAAGTTGTTATCCCTCTGTACAGACAGTTGGTGAGACCCATCTGAGTACTGTGTCCAGTTCTGGAGACCCCATCTCCAAAGGACATAGACAGGATAGAGGCAGTCCAGAGGAGGACAACTAAAATGGTGCAGGGTCTGCAAGAGAAGCCGTGAGGAGAGACTAAAGGAGCTTAATATGTATACCTTGAGGAAAGAAGGGAGAGGGGATATGATAGAAACTTTAAGTACCTCAGTGGAATCAACAAGTCCATGAGGGTAGCATCTTTCAGAAAAAGAGACTTGCAAGAACAAGGGACACAATTTAAAGATAGAAGGAGGGCGGTTCAGGGCAATGTGAGGAACTATTATTTCACAGAGAGGGTAGTGGATGCATGGAACAGCCTTCCTGAGGAGGTTAGGGGCTCAAAACTGTGGGAGAATTCAAGAATGCATGGGACAGACATAAGGCAATTCTTGTGGGGGGTAGGAAGAAATAGGCTGCTGGTTAACTAGGATCTGCGGCCTATCCTGTAGTTAGGGAAATGGGCAGACTAGATGGACCTAGCGGTCCTTATCTGCTATCAAAGTCTATGTTTCTATGGTCTGGGACTGGTCATGAGAGGCTGTTATGACCAGAGAATCGGCCTGAGGATGCTGAGTCAAGTACTGGTCTTCTCTTGGAGCCTTGTACAAGCGGTCAGCGTTCTTCGGCATCGCCGGGAGTGAATGTGGATGCTTCCACGCTGCCTTGGTGACATCCACGAAAGTGTCTACCAAGGGTGGCACCACCACAGGCTTGGGGTCCTTCTGCCGAAGATACTTTGCAAGGCATAGCCTTTCGGGGTCTAACTCTTCCACATCCCATCCCATGTTCTCTTGGATGTGTCTCATAATATCCGAGAACAAAGGGTCATCCAGAGCAGACTTTGGCAGCTCACGTGGGTCCGGAGAAGGGATGGAGAGGGGAGATGGGGATCTGGATGTTGAAAACTCTGATCCCGTGTCCTCCGTCGAAGGCGAACGGCGGCGTCTTCTGGGTCTCTTGGGACTGGGTGACCTAGAAGAGGATCTGGACGGAGGTCTCCTTTTATCTAGTCTCCCCCTTGGAGGGGTCCTGGGCTCCCGGGGAGGAGGTGAGCGCGGCCTGCAGACCCAGACGGAGAAGGGGGTGCAGGAACTGGAGGAGCAACCGGTGTAGGAGGAGGAGGAGGAAGCGGAGGTGGAGTGGGGACCATGTCCTTTTTGATGGTATCCCACCAGTAAGTGAAAAGCTCCTTCACCTCTGAAAAAGAAAGGCCCGACGACGGCCCGGGCGCCGATGGACGGTCATCGGGTCCCGGTGTCGGCTCCACAGGGGGCTCGGGTTGTGGCGAGGGTTCTCTGGGAGTCTCAACAGGACCAGGGTCGCCCGTCTGGTCCTTGGGCTGAATTAACTCCTCCTCAGTGATGGTCTCCTGACCGACGTCGGTTGGAGGTGTCGGGGTCCTCTTCTCAATTGGAGCGGGCGCCGGTCCCTCTACCGGCGTCCGGTGATGAGTTGGCCTGGCCGGCGATGGTCTTCTGATGGACGACAGCTCTGGGGACCTGTGGCGAGAGGTCGACGTTGGACGAACCGGCGTCGGGTCCAGCGGCCTCTTAAGTGAGGTGAGCTCCTTGGTTTTCCGGTGGAGAGGAGGAGGCAAGGAAGCAGACCTGACGTTGGGTTAAGGATGGCGGGAACCCGACTTGTGGTGATGGTGGCGATCCCCAGACTTAGCCAGGGCCTTGGAGGATGAGGAAGGCCTGGGAGTCTTGGCCTGAGAAGAGGAGCCTGAAGACTTTCTCACCGCAGCGGGGGGAGGCTGAGAGCTGGCCCAGGAAGGAGAGCAGTCGGACCTGGAGCTAGAGCTCTTGAGTCGGAGGCCCTAGAAGGGACCTGGAAGGGCCTTCTCCTATCTTCTCTGCATGCTTGCAGGCCTTCTCTGAAGAATCCCCTTGGAAGCCATGGTCTTGAGTTGTTCCTCTAGCAGGAGCAGCCTGTAGAACCTTCTGGCGATGGATCCGGGTTCTGCTGTTGAAAACCCTGGCAAAAGGTGCAGGACTGGGTCATGTGGTCTGAGCCTAGGCACGGACACAGGCAGTCACGGATCATGAATAGGATCTGCTTCCCACAGGCGCCGAGGAGTGACCGGAGTCGGAGAGGACATCAGAGAAAAACTGAACGAGAGAATGAATTTCCCATAGAAAACACTTTACCACGCTGGCCAGAAACTGAACCGGCGTCGAGACATGCAAGTCAACGGCGGAAAGAACTGGGGAATCTGCGACCGCCCCTTATACCACGCCTGACGCCGGAGGCGGACCGACGTCGTCCCCGCCGAAGATAGTCTAGCTAGAATTTTCCATGGGGTCCTGATGCCTGCTGGCTTCAGTCCTAATGGTGTAACCTGCTGCAAGAGCTGTGTCTTGAAGTAAGATCAGCAATTCGGTAGAAACCGAGTGAAAAAACGACACTTCAACCGACTTTTTTGAACCGAGCAAAGGAGAAATTTCTGGAGCGACTGTTCAGTGATGTGGAGTAAAGAATCTGATGGTTGGAGTTTAAACAACAGCAGACAGGGGCTTCAACTGAGCTCGTGGTGAACATTCCATGCTGGCCATGGAAAGTTTAGCTCTTTGTTCTCCAGGGCAGTTGAAAGTCAGGACCTAACTGCATATGTCAGAATACAGCAAGACTTCATGTTGTTTGAAACAGAAATCTCCCCTCCCAGTTCAAGATCAGAGCATCCAGAGGGACTGAGCCCAAGACTGGGGGTCTGCAACAAAACAGAGGAAGTTGGTGATTGTCTGGGGCTGCAAAGAGATCTATCTCTGGAGTGCCCCACCTTGAAAAAATCACTTTCAACACCAGAGGGTCCAGGGACCATTCATGATGGCCCTGTGAGATCCTGCTGAATGCATCTGCTAGCACATTAGCACATTGTCCTTCCCTGGAAGGTGGACTGCTATCAGAGAGGTCTGCAGAGAATAAGCTAGGGACCACAGTTTCATGGCTTCCGTGCACAAGGCCATGGACTGCGTGCCTCCCTGCTTGTTGATGTACCACAAGGTGGTGGTGTTGTCTGTCCTAACCTGAACCACCTTGTTCTGCACTGACTGAGAGAAAGCTTGCAAGGCCAGAAAGACCGCCCTGAGTTCCAAGAGATTGATATGAAGAAGGGATTCTTGAGGGGACCACAGTCCCTGGGCTGTGAGAGCCCCCAGATGGGCTCTCCACCCCAATAGAGAAGCATCCGTGGTTAAGACCACAGAGTGAGACTGAGTGACGAATGGGACTCCTTGTCTGAGGTTGCCCTGATCCTGCCACCATTGGAAAGCCTAGATCAGAGTCTGAGTCACTGGAACTAGTTTGGTTAGTGAACCTTTCTTCTGAGACCACAAGGCCCTCAGGTGAAACTGAATGTCCATCATCTGAAATCTGGCCCCTTGGACCACTGCTGCAGAAGCTGCCATGCGGCCCAGAAGCTGAAGGAAGTGCCTTGCTGGCCAGAAGGTGGAATGAAGAAGCCAGCTCTACAATAGCCCTTGCCCTTTCCAGTGGAAGAAAAGCTCTTGCTTTGACTGTATCCAACTCTGCACCTATGAAGGTGAGGAGCTATACAGGCTCGAGAACTGACTTGGGAAGATTGAGAAGGAATCCTAGGGAAGTGAGCACTTGCTGAGTCACTAGCAGGTCTGACTTGACTTGGTCTGGGGACTGACCCACAATGAGCCAGTCGTCCAGGTATGGAAATATGGAAATATTCTTCCTTCTTAAAAAGGCCACTACTACTGCTATGCATTTTGTGAATACCCTTGGAGCCGATGTCAGGCCGAAGGGCATAGCCTTGAACTGATAATGGCCTGAAGGCAATTCGAACCTGAGGTACTTTCTGTGGGAGCACCTGATGGGAATGTGAAAGTAGGCATCTTTTAAGTCCAGGGAGGCAAGCCAGTCCCTGGCCTTAGAGAGGGAAGGATTATTCCCAGAGTCACCATTTTGAATTTTGGTTTTAAAAGATGTTTGTTCATGTATCTGAAGTCTAGGATGGGTCGCCACTTCCCTGTCTTTTTTTTGGGGTAAGGAAGTACCTGGAGTACAGACCTTTGCCCCTGTGCAATGTAGGAACTCTCCCTACAGCCTTTAGAGCCAGCAGAGATGAAGCCTCTACCTCTAGGGCAATGGTGTCAGAGATGCTTGCAGGTAGAAAAGATCTGGCCCTCAGCTTTGGCTATTTCTTGAAGCTGAGAACCAGCCCCTGGCTTACCACCTCCAGGACCCACTTGTCTGAGGTAACAGACATCCAGTCCTGGATGAAGTAAGCCAGCCAGCCTCCTACAGGAATGGGGGAGTCGACCCGGGCTGACACATCATGGTGTCTGCTTGGCAGGAGCCCTAGGTTGAGGGGTGGATGCAGCCCTGCTCATCCCCTGTCTGCCTCTCCCTCTGAAGAACCCCTTCTAAGGAAAAGGAGAAGAGGCCTGTGCTTGGTAGAAAGGCCTATGAAAAGGCCTGCCCCTGTCCCCTAGCTTGCTGCCTTTGAGGAGCTGCCTGCCTTTCCTTGGCCTGTGTACTCCTATAGGTGGTCCTATACTCATCCATCTTTTTCATGTAATTCTCTGTCTGCTCCCTAAACAGAGAATTACCCACCACAGGGAAATCCATGGCCTTAGCCTGGGTGTCCTGTAAGAGACTAGTACATCTGAGCCAAGCCATTCTCCGAAGAGCCACAGATGTAGCCATGACTCTAGATGACACATCACTGGAGTCCACAGCAGCATGGAACTGTACCTTAGATGCCTCAATCCCATCAGCAGCCACCCCCTCCAGCTCCGAGGCTAGCTGGGGGGAGGCCTGCGTAGCCAGTGCCAGTACAGTGTCCCACCTGGACTTTTGGTACCTGGCTGCATAGGCCATATAATTAGCCTGCCTGAGTCCCAAGGTGGATGCCATGTACTGTTTCTTTGCCATGGCATCCAGCTTCCTAGAGTCTTTATCTGGGGTGTGTGTGAAGCCAATGGTATATTAGCCTTATCACAGGCTGCAGCCTGCAGAACCCCAACATGGCTGCATTGTTGATACAAGTGCTCTGTACCTGAACCTGATAAGGTGTACGTTTTGTCCATCCTTCTGTTGACAGGAGGTACAGAATTTGGAGTTTTTTAAATCTTTTGTGTCTGTTTCTCAAAAGACTTATGAAGGGGAATAGACAGTCTCTTGGACTCTGAGATGTCCATCATCTCCACATAATCAGGTTCCTCTTGTTCCTCCACAGCTTCCTCCACAGGGAGCTGGAGGGTTTCTGCCACTTTCCTGTAAAACATGTAGTGGGAAGGGGACTCAGAAAGCCTAGGAGGGGAAACACCAGAAGGCCTGTCTGGGGAGATGTCTGGTTCAATGTGTTCATCCAGACCTTCCCCACCATCGTTATCATCATCATAATCTTCATCTCCCTCCAAATCTGGTTCATAAAAATCTTCAGAGGCATAACCTTGAACTGGAGGAACCGACTGAACCGAACGCCTGCCAGAAGGTGCCTGATCAGACGGAACTGGGCGAAGCAATTCTACAATCCTTATCGCTTTGGCAATCTCTTCAGCGGTTGGAAAATGGGTCTCTGGATCTGAACCAGCCGATTTCTCTTTTCTTTGTCTTTTTGTAGGAACTGATCCCTCAGGATCGGCTCTCCTCTTGCCTGATGAAGTATCACCCTGGTCAGAGGGCACTCCCTCAGGTTCAGTCGGAACCGAACCGGGCTGGCCATCCGGGTCAGCGGACTTCACGGCCTCCTTATCCCTAAGCCTACCTAATCTTTTTTCCAGGGTAGACTCAGGGAAATTTTTACAGATTTGGCCGTCTGAATCGAGGTGGTCAAACCCCAGACAATAAACACAGGTGGTGTGGGTATCAGCCTTAGCAAAGACCTCCCCACACACACTGCAGTGTTGAAACCCAGTAGGCCCGTTTTTTCTTCTGGGTTTCTCAGACATAGCCATCCTAACCACAGACTTACCCTTTTTATGGCAAACAACCAGGCAGGACACCCTTATTGGTTTCTAACCGTGTCACGGGTATTGTAAAAAAAAAAAAACACAAAAAAATGCGTCTTTTTTTAAACCGATAAGGACCGGTAACCACACACTAAGTTTAGAAACAAAAACAGAATATGTAATTCACTAAACGTCCGGTTCAGCCGAACCGGTCGAAAATCAATTTTTACAATTTCCACAAGTTTACTATGTCAAGTTCACTATCTAGTACTTACTGTACCACAGACGGAGATCTGAATTGAAACTTGTGAAAAAATAAGCGGTAAAATCGAAGACTTTAACCGACTTTTGAACTGCGAGCAAAGGAGAAATCTCCGGAGCGACCGTTCAGTTAGGCGGAGTAAAGAAGCTGACGGTTGTGCTTCTAAGTGCAACAGACAGAGGTTTGAACTGAGCTTGAGCTCAATGTTCTATGCTATACTAGGAGTTATACTAGGAGGTATAGACATAATGAGAGCCAAAGGCCCATTAGAGTATGTCTCCAGCCAAGCTGGTATGTTCCATGTTTATCTTAACAGGACTGAGTCAAGTTTATGTTTAAAGCTTATAAGATCTGTATTGTCTAACAAAGAATTTGGTAATGAGTTCCCCAAGGTAGTTATTCTCTGGGTAAAACAGGATCTCCTTTTATTATTTTTAGGGTATGTTAGAGACAATTGATATCTATGGCTTCTTAAATTACAATTGTGTTTATTATAAGATAGATTTAGTTGTGTTTGTAACTCTTCCTCCCTACATATTTTATGCATAAAAAGTACATCTCCTCTTTTTCTTCTCTGCTCCAGGGAATGCATTTCTAGTTCATCCAATCTTTGTTCGTAGCTCATAATTGATATATCTTCCACCATTTTGGTAACCCTCCGCTGTGCTCCTCCATTCTATTTACATCCCTTCTCAAGTATGCATAAAAAATTAACCCTCTTCTCTCCGGGACAGTTTGAATGCTGGGGCTAACTGCAATAGTCAGAATACAGCAAGACTTCATGTGGTTTGAATTTCCTATTTGTACGAAGGCCCACCTTATCTCTGTGAAATGAAATGAAATCAGGTTCCACTGATAAAGCCTGTAACTCACTGATTCTCCTGGCAGAGGTGATAGCAACCAGGAACACAGCTTTCCAAGTCAAATATTTGGCTCAGCTGAGCAAAGTGGTTCAAAGGGAGGCTGCATCAGCTGTGCAATACAGATATTCAGGTCCCATAGAGGAGTAGGATCCCTGAAGGGAGGATTGATATGGACCAAACCCTTGAAAAATGTATTAAAAACTGGATGGGACACTAGAGAGGAGACCTTCCCAGCTGAAATAAAGGCAGAAATAGCTGCCAAATGCACTTTGAGAGTGGTAGGCCAAATGCCTAAACTGTTAAGATACACCAAATAATCCAAAGCAGTGGCAATGTCAGCCGAGTCAGGCTGAATCTGCCTCTGGGAGCACCAGAACCCAACCCTCTTCCAATTAGAATTATAGGTGTTTCTAGTGGAAGGCTTTCTACTATCCTTAAGGATATCTAGAGCTGATTGTGAGAGATGCAGGTGTTAATATTCTAGCTCTTCAAGAGCAAGGCCTTGAGCATGAGTGTGTGTGAAGATTGGGGTACAATATCCTCCCCTGAGATGAGGTGAGGAGGTTGAATTGTCTGGGAAGGCACAGAGGAATTGTCACTGATAGTGACAATAGTAGAGGATACCAAGGCTGTCAGGCTCAGTCTGGGGCTACCAGAATCACAGTGCAAGGTTGGGATCTGATCTTGACCAGAACTCTGAATATCAGAGGAAAAGGAGGAAAAGCATAGAGAAACCTGTTGATCCAATCCAACAGGAGGGCATCTAGAGGAACAGACCCCAGGAAAGGGGTCTGCAGCAGAATAAAGGGAGTTGATGATTGTCCAAGGCTGCAAAGAGATCTATCTCTGGAGTGTCCCATCTCCTGAAAATGATCTGAAGAATGAGAGGATTCAGGGCCCATTTGTGGTGACCTTGGGAAATCCTGCTGAGAGCATCTGCAAGTACGTTGCCCTTCCCTGGGAGATGCACAGCAATCAGAGAAACCTGCAGGGAATAAGCTAGTGACCATATTTTCATGGCCTCGGTGCACAAGGCCGAGGACCGAGCGCCCCCTGCTTGTTGATGTACCACATGGTTGTGGTGTTGTCTGTCCTGATCTGCACCACTTTCCCCTGAATTATGTTCGAGAACGTCTGGAGTGCTAGAAAGACAGCCCTGAGTTCGAGAAGGTTTATGTGTAGAAGAGACTCATGATGAGACCAAGTTTCCTGAGCAGTAAGCTGATCCAGATGGGCTCCCCATTCCAGCAAGGAAGCGTCTGTGGTGAGAATAACTGTGGGAACCTGACTGAGGAAGGGAACCCCTTGCCTCAGATTGTCCTCTCCAGCCACCACTGGACAGCCTGAACCAGAGTTAGAGACACTGGAACCAACTTGGAGAGGGGATCTTTTTTCTGAGACCAAAAGGTTCATAGATGAAATTGAATATCTCTCATCTGGAACCTTGCCCCTTGCACTACTGCAGTGCAGGCTGCCATGTGGCCTAACAATTGCAAGAAGTGTCTGGCTGACCGAGACACAGGTGGATGAAAAGAGGAAGCCAGAGTGATGAGGGATTGAACCCTTGAGGGAGGAAGAAATGCCTTAGCCTGAACAATGTCCAGCTCCACTCCTATAAATGTGAGAAGCTGGGCTGGTTCCAGAACAGACTTTTCCAGATTTAAAGTGAATCCTAGGGAGTCTAGAAGGTTTAGAGTGACCTCTAGAGCTGACCTGACTTGGTCTGGAGACTGGCCTACTATGAGCCAGTTGTCCAGATAAGGGAACAGTAAGGTGCCTTGTCTCCTAAGGAAGGCCACCACTACTGCTAGACACTTGGTGAATACCCTTGGAGCAGATTTTAGGCAGAAAGGAATTGCTCTGAACTGGTAATGGCCTGAGGGCAGTTCGAACCTGAGGTACTTTCTGTGGGACTGCCTGATAGGCATGTGGAAATAGGCATCCTTGAGATCCAGGGAGGCTAGCCAGTCTCCTGGTCTCAGAGAGGGAAGAATTATTCCCAGAGTCACCATCTCGAACTTTGGCGTTACTACATGTTTGTTTAGGTAATGACAGATCTAGGATAGGTCATCACTCCCCTGCCTTTTTTAGGGTAAGGAAGTACCTGGAGTACAATCCCTTTCCCATGTAAATGAGAGGTACATTTTTCACTGCTTGCAGAAGCAGTAGAGAGGAGACCTCTGTTTCTAAAGCCTGTGTTTCCTCTGGAGAGGAAGGACAGAAAGCCTTTGCTCTCAACTTTGGGAACCTGTTGAAGCTGACAGCAAGTTCCTGGCTCAATACTGCCAGGACCCACTTGTCTGAAGTGATAGACTTCCAGGCCTGGAAAAAATAAGCCAGTTCTGCCCCCTACAGGGATTGGAGAGGTGACCCAGACTGACACATCAGGGTGTCTGTTTGGCAGGGGGCTTAAACTGAGAGGAGGATGCAGCCCTTGTCATCCCCTTTGTACCTCTTCCCCTAAAGAACCCCCTCTGCTGAAAAGAAGAGGAGGCCTGGGCCTGGTAAAAAGGCCTTAAAAGGCCTGCCCCTCCAGCACTAGATTGAAGCCTTTAAGGAGTGGTCTGCTTTTCTTTGGCTGCAGCACTCCTACATGTGGTCCTGTATTCGTCCATCTTTTTCATGTAAGTCTTTGTTTGCTCCCCAAACAGAGAGTTACTGGTGACAGGGAAAATCCATGACCTTGGTCTGGGTATCCTGAGATAAGTTGGTACACCTAAGCCAGGCAAATTTCCTCATGGAAACAGATGCAGCCATGACCCTAGAATGAACATCATTCAAGTCCACAGCAGCAGCATGAAACTGGACCTTGGAAGCTTCAATGCCATCCACAGCCACATGCTCCAGCTCCTTGGCCAGCTGAGGAGGGTCATTTTTAGCCAGCTCCAGAACCGTATCCCACCTAGACTTCTGGTATCTGGCTGTATATGCCATGTAGTTGGATTGCCTGAGTCCCAAAGAGGATGCCAAGTACTGTTTTTTTTTTGCCATGGCATCCACTTTCCTGGAATCCTTATCCGGGGGGCCAGACGCCAGGGGAATATTAGCCTTGTCACAGGCTGTAACTTGCACTATCCCAACATGGCTGCAATGACAGGTAAGGAATTCCATTCCAGGACCTGACAGGGCATACCTCCTGCCCATCTTCTTATCCACAAGAGGTATGGATGTTGGAAACTGTAATATTTTTGGGGTCTGTTTCCCCAGGGACTTGTGCAGAGGGATAGACACCCTTTTGGACTCTGGGACATCCATCATTTCAACATAGTCAGGCTCCTTCTGATCCTGTTCAGCTTCTTCCACAGGAAGCTGAAGAGTCTCAGACACCTTCCTGTAAAACAAGAAGTGGGAGAGGGGCTGAGAAAGCCTGGGAGGAGACACATTAGAAGGCCTGTCTGGGGAGATGTCAGGCTCAAAAGGCTCATCTAGGTCTTTGTAATCTTCATCTTCATCATCTTCGTCTCCTTCCCAATCACCCACATAAAATGCTTCAGGGTCATATTCAGAAGCAGACAAGTCCGACCAAACCGATCGTTTCTGAGTTGGTGTCAATTCGGTCGGAACCGGGCGAAGTGACTGCACAATAGCAATCGCGTTGGCTATCTTGTCAGCGGTTGGAACATGGGAACCGGGATCCGAACCGGCTAACTTGCATTTTCTCTTTGCAGGAACCGATTCTGCAGAATCGTCTCTCCTCTTGCCCGAGGGGGTATCGCCCAGGTCAGTGGGCACCCCCTCAGGTTCAGTCAGAACCGAACCGGGCTGGCCATCCGGGTCAGCAGATTTTTCGGCCTCCCTTTCCTTCAGCCTACTTAAACATTTATCCACAGTGGCTTTAGGAAAGTTTTTGCAGATTTGTCAGTCTTCTTTGAGGTGGTCAAACCCCAGACAATAAACACAGATGAGGTGGGGATCAGCCTTGGCAAAGGCCTCCCCACACTCAGTGCAGTGTTGAAACCCAGTGGGCCCGGTTTTCTTTTTGGGTTTCTCAGACATGCCTCAATAAAACAAAGTTACCCTTACCAGCGTTTAAGCCAGGCAGCTACAAAAACCTATCAGTTCCAACTGTGTCATGGGTCGGTTGAAAAAAACAGAGAAATTGTTGTTTTTTTCAGGAATCAATAGATACTGGTAACCACACTATACTTAAAGATAGAATTAAATCAAACAAATTACTTCGGTTCCCAACCAGACCGACCGGAAAGAAACCAAAATTAAAAAAACAATTTCTTTACAAAACACACTACTACCTACTAATACACTTACTGTACCAGGACAGAGATGTAAATACCGAAAAATAAAGAAACGGTTTAAACAAACTGACCGATTTTTCTGTGACGAAACGAAGTGAAGGAGAGGATCTCCAGAGCAACTTCTCAGTTAGGCGGAGTAAAGAATCTGACGGTTACACTGAGGAGTATCTGGGACAGAGGTTTGAAAACCGAGCTTGAGCTCAACGTTCTATGCTTTGGCATAGAGTTAACCCTTTCCTCTCCGCAGCAGTTCAAGTGCTGGGCTAACTGCATATAGTCAGAATACAGCAAGACTTCATGTTGTTTGAACTCTGAATTCTTTCCTGCTGGAGGAAAGCATATCCCTTCTGAGTGTCCAGCTGGGCCACTATGAAGGTGAGCAGCTTGGTGGGTTCCAGGTGTGATTTATTTAGATTTTCCAGGAAACCCAGAGACTCCAGAGTGTGTTCTGTGAGGGAAAGAGATTTCTTGAACTGACAAGGAGACTTTGCTACTATGAGCCAGTCGTCCAGATAGGGTTAGAAAGCGACACCCACTCTCCTGAGATGTGCTGCTACCACTGCGAGACACTTGGTAAAGACTCTTGGGGCCGAGGACAGGCCGAAGGGCATTGCGGTGAACTGATAGTGACTCAAAGGAAATTTGAACCTGAGAAACTTCCTGTGAGATCTCCTTATGGGTAGGCGTCCTTTAAGTCGAGGCAGGCTAGCCAGTTTCCCTGTTGTAAGGACTGTATGACCAGTGACAAAGTGACCAATTTGAATTTGTTTTTTTTCAGATGTTTGTTTAAATATCTGATATCTAAGATAAATCGTCACTCCCCAGTTTTCTTTTGTGTCAGAAAATACCTGGAGTAGAGGTTCTTGCCCTTCTCATGGGTGGGGACCCTCTCCACTGCTCGTAAAGACAGAAGGTTTTGTACCTCCATTTCCAACAGCGGTATCGATGTTGGGGACAGAGGTCTTGACACCTGGGTATGCTTGAGGTCTGGCAGCTGCTTGAATTGTAATGACAGACCCTTCTCCACTATCTCCAGCACCCACTTGTCCGACGTGATGAGGGACCAGTGCTGAAGACAGTGAGAAAGTCTGCCTCCAACCAGAAATGGGGAGTTGACCTGGACACTCACATCAGGACTTAGACTGAGAGGCAAATGGCTGGGTAGAGGTGGGCTCTTCTTTGGCCCCTTCTGCCCCTGCCTCTGAAAGACCCCTTGTACTGGCTAAAGTCAGATTGGGGATAGGGACTGAAAGGCCTGGTAACAAAACGTCCGCCCCTACCACTCCTGGGAGGGGATCTCTGAGGTTGGCGGGCTTAGGCTAGGATGAGTGGCTCTGCCAGGAGGTCTTGTACTCATTGACTTTTTTCATGTAGTCAGTGATTCTGTAATCAAACAACATATTTTGATCACAGGGAAAATCCCTGGCCTTGTTCTGAGTGTCTGTGGTCAGACTGGTTGTTCTAAGCCAGGCAAAGCGTCTCAGAGAGATGGCATGGGCCATCACCCTAGGGGCTGCATCACTGTTGTCATCTGCCATGTGGAATTGGTACATAGTAGCTTCCAGGGCAGTTTTTGATGTATCCACCAGCTCCTGCACCATAGAATCTGATCCGTTGCGGGAGACAGCCTGGACAGATTTCCAAAGGGCTATCTGATATTTGACTGTGAATGCCATGTAAGAAGAAAGCCTGAGAAGCAGGGTAGCTGTGGCATACATTTTCTTTGCTATAAAGTCAATTTTCTTGGAATCCTTGTCAGGAGGTGAGGGTGACAAGGAGACTCCAGCTTTCTCACAAGCTGCCTGCTGCACTATACTTTCGTGGCCAGGATGTGTAGACAGGAACTCAGTACCATTTTTAGACAATTTATATTTTCTCTCAAGTCACTTATCAACCCTTGATACTGAAGTGGGGTGTTGAAGCACCTTCATGGTATTTTTTATAAATGCATTATAGATAGGGACGATCAGGGTCTTTGAGGATGAAAGACCCCTCATCTCCCTATAATCTTCATCTTCATTGACATCCTGGTTGGGCTCCTGCATAGAGAGGTCCAGGGTATCCAGCATATTTTGTATAAATGTAAACATAGAGGAAGGATCCTCGTGGTCACCTAGGGGATCCCCAAGGTGAAGGTCCGGGGACTCCTGGGGCTCAAGGCCCTCAAAATCCATGTTGGGGGCATCATAAAATTTGGTCATCATCTGTGTCACCCTCACAGTCTACAGAAGAGAGAACTGTGGAAGAGTGCTTGCCAGCCCCAGCAAATCGAGGACCCATCTTTTGAAGGGTCTGAAACAGTTGCCATGCTTTTTCTATATCTTGCACTGACAAAAGAACCTGCCCAGTTTGTAAGTGTTTTGCTTTTTCTGTATGCTTTAACCTGCCTGTTGTCTCGCTATTGGCTTTCCCAGGAGCAACGGGAGTAGCTCTGTCTTGACAGAGCCACTTCATCAGAGGCTTGATCAAGCTTCCTTTTTTCATCACTCTTATTATATTTCAATTTGTGAGGAACTTCGTCTTTGGAAGCTTTATTTTTTGGCTGGGATCTGGAGGGTTCCTCAGCACCTCTGCTTTTGGTATTAGTACTTTTGAATGGCCCCTTGTCGGAAGCCTTTGATTTATCCTCAGCCATAATAATCAAAGGTCTGTCTACTATGTTTGCCAACTTAAGCAAAGCATACCAGTTCTGGACCAATGAACTGAGTGCAGGTTTCTGTGAAAATGCCACTGGCCAGTCCTGCCCCATTTAATAAACTCTGTCTATTACTAGTGCCTTTTTTTTGGTTGTAAAACTGGGATCTATACCAGTGCCAATCTTAATAGAAACCCAGTAATACTGAACTGCACGCTGGTGGCTGCTGGACCCTTGTGGACAGTCCTGACACAGAGGATACCAATGTCCAGTAATATAAGAAAAAAGGTTTCCTCGTAATTGCCAAGCTAAAGAGAAACCCCCCAGGCATTGTTTAAATTTGAAATCTACTGCAGGTGCCTCACGTTAAACGCCCGCAAGGTCTGAGGTAAAAAAATAAGGCAGCTGTCCCTAATTCAACGGTTCCCACAAGAATTTGCCCCAAAAATGAAGGAAACCATAGAAAATAAGCACCTGCGATAAAATTAGGCTTTAAACTAAATAGTCGCGGTAAAAATAAAGTCAAAATATCGCTGTCACGCTAATAATAAATAAATTGTGCAGCGCTAATGGAAAAATAAAACTTTCACTCAGCACACTAAAGGAAATAATTTATAAGGAAAACTTTACCCAGATAAGCACTGGGAGGCGGTCAACAAGGAAAGTTGGGAGACACCTCAGAGGCAATATTGCTCAGTCCGGCGGAGAAAGAATTCTGAAACATTCAACAGCTCTCACTCAGCTCACACCCCCTCCTGTCTTTTGATTGGCTTGGCCCTATGCTCATTTAAATATCTCTTAAAGGCACACCTCTGGGGCAGTTGCACCTAGCCAGCTAAGTGCAAAAAAGTTACTGATGCTTAAGGACTCCTGGGGTAAGAATAAATACTTCTGTATATTTTATAAGTTTTCACATGACAGAACGAGATGATGAAGAGAGGATATCCAGGCATCAAGTCTTAACAGGCACTCTATCTCCAGGTAGATCTGGCTTAGAGGCATACTGCAAAAGAGTTAGGAATACTGGAGTATTGCCAGGGTGAGAAACTGGTTAGACTCCATACTCTGCCCATCTTCTCCACCGTAGATGGCTCCCATCTACAAGTGGTTCAATCCTTCAAGTACTTTGGTGTGCGGCTAGACAGCAAGCTCAACTTCTCTACCCACACATTCGTTCAAAGCTCTGCCCAAAACTTGGTGCCCTGTATCACAATAAATACTGTTTGTTTACACAGGTCCACTGAGTGCTAGTTAGCAAAATGGTGCCCCAACTATGCCGATGTCGTCTATCACTCCACCCCATCCACCTCCCTGGCCAAAGTAGACACCTTCTGCAGCTCCTTTTACTGCTTTGCTACTAACTCCCCCTCCCATACTCATTACTGCTACTTTACTCTTACTTATCCATTCCCCCCTACCCTCACATTACCAGAACCACTGGGCCTCTTTCATATCGAAATATTAGTTTGGGTCCCTTTCCTCTTATCTTTCATCATACTCTCCCTCATCCCCTCTGTTTCCTGCTCCCTTTGCTCCAGGGATCCTCTCACCTTTGCCATTCCTCATCCCTGACCCTCTGCTGAGCAATCAGTCCTTTCCTGTCATCTTCCCACACCTCGGAACTGGCTACCTGCATCCCTCCACTACACCACTTCCCCTGGCTCTCTCAAGTATCAGCTAAAATTAAAAAATTACAGACCTACCGGAAGAAATAAATTACTTACCATAGTAATGTTGTTTCTTCTAATAGAGTCTTGCTGTATTCTGACAATATGCAGTTAGACCGACCGGTACAACTGCCCCGGAGAACCAAGAGTTAAACTCTATGCAAATGCATAGAACACTGAGCTTGAGCTCAGTTTTCAAACCACTGTCCTCGGTACGTTCTAGTAACTGATCAGATTCCATGAAGCGAACTAGATTAATATATATGTAATGGCCAAAACTAAGCCTAAACAGGACCCCAACAGGGGCAACATAAGCAAAAAGCCAAAGGGCATATAAAAGACTCAAGTCACAGATGCCCACAGAAAACCATTACCACTAATGGTTTAAACCATAAAATTGCTGCAGAAGAGCCACCCTTCCCCAAGTTCTGAAGGGGAGGTAGGGTGGGAGGTCAGAATACAGCAAGACTCCATTAGAAGAAACAACATTACTATGGTAAGTAGTTTTTTCTTCAAACAACATGAAGTCTTGCTGTATTCTGACAATATGCAGACTATAAAGCAGTGCCCCCAGGAGGTGGGCACAGAACCTATTTGGGGAATAGGCTCTGCAGTACTGCTGTGCCAAACCTGGCATCACTCCTTGCCTGAATATTCAGGCTGTAATGCTTAGTAAATGTATGGACAGACTTCCAGGTGGCAGCCTTACAAATCTCAAGCAAGGGGCCTTCTCTGGCAGCTGCCAAGGAGGCTGCAGTTCCTCTGGTAGAGTGGGCCCTAAGACCTGCTGGTGGGTCCTTACCCAGCTTACTGTAGCAGAACTGGATACAAGCCACAATCCATCTGGCTATAGTCCTTTTTGCATCTGGCCTGCCCTGACCAACTTCACCATAAGTAAGAAAAAGCTGGGAACAATCCTTCCTTACCTCTTTTGTCCTATCCATGTAATAGCTAATAGCTCTTTTAATATCCAGGCTGTGCAGTCTGCGTTCACCTGAACTAGAATGATCTGAGAAAATTACAGGCAAAGCAATGGATTGATTCAGATGAAAATCAGAAACCACCTTAGGGAGGAATTTCATAGATACATACATAGATACATAGACAGTGTCGGCAGATAAGGGCCTATGGCCCACCCAGTCTGCCCATTTAAGTTTGTAAGTTCACTTTATGTTTTCCAAGAAGTCTGTTGCCCCTTACCCCTGACCTCCAGAATGCCTTTATGTCTATCCCATGCATTCTTAAATCCCGTGATTGTTTCAGCCCCCACCACTTCCTCTGGCAGGGTGTTCCACTTGTCCACCGTTCTGTGAAGAAATTCTTCCTCACGTTTCCTTTGAATCGTCCTCCTCCAACTTCATCCCATGCCCTCTAGTCCTGGAACATCTTTTTCGCTTAAAAATAGTGCATTCCTGCACCCTGTTCCTCCTGTAAGATACTTGTATGTCTCTATCATATCCCTTCTCTCCCTCCTCTCCTCCAGGGAGTACATGTTCAGTGCCTTCAACCTGTCCTCATAGGACATTTCCTATTAGTTCAGAGCACAATCTTATCCCTGTGAGGTGAAATACAGTTGGGCTCCACAGACAAGGCTTGAAGCTCACTGATTCTTCTAGCAGAAGTGATAGCCACTAGAAAAACAGTTTTCCAAGTGAGAAACTTGAGTTCTGAAGAAAACATAGGTTCGAAAGGAGGCCACATAAGCTGGCCTATACATATGTTCAGGTCCCATGCAGGGGTACGTTCCCTATGTGGGGGATGAAGATGCAACAACTCCTTGAAAAACCTTTTGAAAATTGGGTGTGCAGCCAGAGAAGATGCCCTCCCTGCTGAAAGATAAGCAGAGACAGCAGAAAGATGTACCTTCAGGGTAGATGGCTGTAAATGCAGAGACTGAAGTTGGGCCAGATAGACCAGAAGCTCCGATACTGCAGCTTGTTGTGGATCCAAATCCTTCTGTGCACACAAGATGGAAAATCTTTTCCATTTAGAGGAATAGGTTTTTCTGGTGGCAGGCTTTCTGGCACCTTTCAGAATATCCAGGACAGATTGAGACAGTTGTAAATCTGCATATTCTAGGTCTTCAGGAGCCAAGCCCTGAGGCGAAGGGACTGAAGATTGGGGTACATTATCCTGCCCTGAGAGGATGTCAGCAGGTTGTACCTCCTGGGTAGAGAAATCATTTTGGTCACTGACAGTGGCAACAGCATTGAGTACCATGGCTGTCTGGCCCAGTCTGGGGCTATGAGAATCATTGTGGCAGACTGAGACCTCAGCTTAACCAGGAGTCTGGCTGTCAGAGGTAAGGGAGGAAAAGCATAAAGGAACCTGTTTGACCATTCCAGAAGGAGAGCATCCAGTGGCACTGAGCCCTGGAGTGAAGGCCTGCAACAATACAGAGGTAATTGCTGATTGTCTGGGGCTGTGAAGAGATCTATCTCTGGATCCCCCACCTCCTGAATACTGAGGGAAGGACCTGCTTGTTCAAGGTCTATTCGTGATGGCCCTGGCTGATTCTGTTGAGAGCATCTGCCAGTACATTCTCCTTGCCTGGCAAGTGAACTGCTAACAGTGACATGTTGAGAGAATATGCCAGCTTCCAAATCTTCATGGATTCTGTGCACAGCAGGGATGATCTTGTTCCCTCGTGCTTGTTGATGCAGTACATTGTGCTGGTGTTGTCTGTCCTGACCTGCACCACCTTGCCCTGTACGAGACTGGCAAACTCCCGAATAGCCAGGAGCACTGCTCTGAGTTCCAGAAGATTGATGTGCAAGAGGGACTCCTGAGGGAGCCACATACTGTGTGCTGTGTAAACCCCCAGGTGGGCACCCCAGCCCAGGAGAGAAGCATCCATTGTCAGCACCACAGAAGGTACCTGAGGGAAAAAGGAAACCCCTACTTTGAGGTTGTCCATCTCCTGCCACCACTGAAGAGCTAACAGAAGGGTGGGAGACACTGGAATCAGTTTGGACAGAGAATCCTTTTTCTGAGACCAGAAGGATCTCAGGTGGAACTGAATCTCCCTCATCTGGAACCTGGCTCCCAGGACCACAGCTGTGGTGGAGGCCACGTGTCCTAGAAGCTGGAAGAAGTACCTTGCTAGCCGAGGAACTCGAACCTGAAAGGATTTTTCCAATTCTATGAGGGTCTGTGCCCTTGCAGAAGGCCAAAAGGCCCTTGCCTAAATGGTATTCAGCCCTGCCCCTATAAAATCTAGTACCTGTACTGGGGTTAAGACAGACTTTTGATGATTCACCAAAAATCCCAGAGAGCGAAGAGTATCCTGAGAGAGTTTTGGGGCTTCTGTGACCTGCTGGAGGGGGATTGACCCAGCTGGTTCCGATAACTCTATGATTTTTGTAATATAAAAATGTAGTGGGATTGTCTGTCATGAAAAATCCTTTGCCTGGGATGACATAACCCCACCCCCCAGGTATCAGTTCAAAAGACAGGATATATGTTAAACCAGCAGATCTCTGAATGCAATTAACTTGTCAGTTTGCTTTGAAGCCAGGAACTAATATATCCATTTTATAACATTCTCAGGAAAGTAATTTAATTGCACCTGGTGTCATAAGAAAGTGGAATATCTATTTGATGATGTCCTCAGGAAAGTCAGTTGATTGCACCTGGTGTCATAAAAAGTCCTTTAATGTGTTCGAGAAAGGGAACTGCTCATGGATCAAAGGGACTGAGAAATTACAGTCTTAATTAGGAGTGTCATCAATTTGGACAATGGGTCTTGCTGCAGTCACATAGTTCAATACCTTGATGGGATTTCCTGTGTTGTGTATATATATATATATATATATATATATATATATATATATATATTTTTATATATATATATCCTGAAAGGGAGGAGCTAGATGATGACATCATGAAGTGGGATGAAACACAGCATTTTTAAACTGTAGTCTGTATTCCATCGATACACATTCATATACTTGGACTGAGAGAAGGAACATCTAAGAGCACTGAAAGATTATAAGAAATACCTTACATAAATAAGTCTAATGGTTGGTAGGAATTTTGCACTTTTAAACCTGTTTTGTTTTTAAGATTGTATGTGTTGGGATATTTTGCTGTGTATTTACTGTTTACCTATTTTCACCTATCTTAAAGTAAAGATACATATTTTAAACAGAAACTGCCTGATGTGCCTTGCAACTTCTTTTTTTTGTAAGTGAAGCTTAGATGGTTAAAGTTGACACTGTGCTTAAGCTTATTGGGATACCACATTGGGAAACAGGTAAGAGTTTCTCTAAGGTCTTGCATAGAGCTTTAAGGGTTCATTTTGTAACACCTGGTTGGGTGCCTGTGGCAAACAATATCTGACATTTTCCCAAGAGCAGAATTATCTGAGCCTGTACATTGGGTATGCTAGCAAGAGGTTAACAGTTTGAACCCCTCCAGAACTTGAGACCAAAGTTTGATTCGAACCCACAAAACAGACAGGAGGGTTACCCTGTTCTGTTAACTGTTCACAATACTACACTCAGAGGTTGGCACTTTGGAAGTAGAGGGCTGACCTGCGGAGTGGGGTTGTGACAGATTGGTTGGCAGCGGTGAGATAATTTTAGTATCATAAGCTTTATTGTTCAGTGTGTCAGGTTGAGACTGTTCAACTCACTTAAAAAAAAAAACAAAGGCAGTGTTTTATCTTAAAATGAAACAGAACTATATCCCTTGGCTTACAGTCAAGTTCCTACCCATTTTATTTTTTTTATAAAGTGCCAGTCAGAGTAGCAGTAGTTGGGGACGGTGTCTTACAACTACAGCAGGCACACTGTAGACTACTTAAAGCAGTTGTGCGGGGACAGAGGAGTCCCGTTCAAGGTGAAAGCCACAAAGCAGAACCTCGTGGATGCCCTGATGGTAGCAGATACCCAGAGCGTAGAGTCACAGACAGTGACTGTAAGGGACCAAACCTTGACTGTGGAAGGGCTAGGAGCCAGTGCAGTGTCCAGATCCGATGAGGAGGGCAATATGGCCACTGTCAGCAAAGAGCCACAGCAGCATGGGAAGGTCACCAGTATCCTGGATCCAGAAGTACTCAGGCTGCAAACTGAGTTGCGCAGGATGGAGCTGGAGTTCCAGAGGGAGAGGGACCGTGAACAGCGGGACACGGACCGTAAGGCAGAACGAGAATGCCGAGAGGGAGAGAGAGAACACTGAGAGGCAGATCGTGAGGAATATGAGCACCAGAGGCAACACGAACTGGAGAAGCTACGACTCCAACCAGCAGCACCAGAGCAGGTAAGTGGCTTGGGGTTAACTGGGACTACAGGACTGGGTTACAAATTTAATTCCAAATTGATAGCTGAATTTAAAGAGGGGGAGGATATGGATGCCTTTTTAAATTCTTTTGAAAAAGTTTGTATTCGGGCTAAAATTCCTAGGGAGTCCTGGAGCTTCCAGCTATCCCCGCTACTTACCGGGAAAGCTCGGGATGCATTGGGTCAACTGGACAATGAGGACAGTGATGATTACAGCAAACTTAAAGCTGCACTGTTAAAGAAATTTGAAGTAACTGCTGAGTCATACAGAGCTAAATTCCGTAAGCTCAGGAGAAACCCTGACATGAGCTATAAGGAGCTAACCATGAAACAACGTCAGTTTTTAAAACGTTGGTGGGAAGGAATTGAGGCAAACTCTTGTTGATAAAATTGAAAATGTGATTTTGTTAGAACAGTTTTATTGGGCATGTCCAGCAGAGCTGAAAACCTGGCTGGAAGACCGAGATCCCAAAACAGTGCAAGAGGCTGCTGAGCTTTTGGACCACTATGCCAAGAGCAGACCTGCTCTGAGAGCAAATGGGGTGGGCGTGGCAATGCAGAAAGGGAAAATCGTGCCTTCAGGGCAGCTAAAACCCCCACTGCCTCCACCGAAACCAGTTAGCCCCAGGTTTTGAAGAAAAGATTTCTCTGAAATTAGAAATGCATGTTGGTTGTGTAAAGAAACTGGGCACATCGCCAGACAGTATCCAAAATGGATGACCAATACACAGGTGTCTAGGAAAGAAGTGGGTTGTTTGTGTGTCCCTAGAAGCATGCCAGTGAACATGAGGGAACACATGCACCCAGTCATGGTGAATGGTGTACAGATGCAAGGGTTAAGGGACACTGAGGCATCCTTGACCTTGGTAAAGAGGGATCTAGTAGAGCCTGGTCAGCTTATACCCAATAAATACGTCACTGTACAGGACTTTACTGGTGAAGAGAAAACATTGCCCATCGCTAATGTTCTCCTAGACTGGGGTGAAACAGGGGGAACTGCGCAACAGGTGGCTGTAGTCAAAACCTTAGCAGTGGATGTGATCTTGGGTAATAACCTCATTCAGGGGATGGTATGTGCAGTTACCCGTAGCCAAGCAGCAAGGGAAAATGGTAGTTCCCTGAAACCCACGGGAACAATTGTAAAGACAACTGGGAGGCTGGTTCCCCAGCCTGTGTCTCCTGATATGGGGACTAACGAAAGGGTAGAAATTTCCCCAGTAGCAAGTAACCACACAGCTACAGAGGATTACTCCGAAGAGGGAGGGGTGACCCATTGTGAGAGAGTTGGGACTGACAGTGATCCTGAGTGCCCTGATGCTAGTGCCAGGCACTCTAGTTTAGTGACTGAAGGGGACCTGTCCCAAGCCTTGGGAATGTGTGCGGGGTTTGCAGGTGCTCAGAGAAGTGACCCTAGTCTAGAGAAGCTGAGGGCTTGGGCAGACTCTGACAGAGCACCGGGAGGTGACCGCAGACATAACGTGTATTGGGAAAATTTACTTATGTATACTCAGACTATGCAGACAGAGGGAGGGGTGCTAGGGAGGCAGCTTGTCATTCCCCAGGGGTATCGTGAGCAGTTGCTCAAGATTGCACATGATATTCCCTTGTCTGATCATCTGGGAATCATGTGCACTATGCAGTGGTTGGCCCAGAATTTCTATTAGCCTAACTTCACCCAGCAGGTGAAGGAGTATTGCAAGTCTTGTCACCGGTGCCAAGAAATAGGGAAGGTGGGCAATAAAACCCAAGCTGCCCTGATTCCATTGCCCATAGCGGAGAAGCCATTCCAGAGGGTGGGAATGGATATTGCGGGGCCTTTAAATACCCCCAGCTCCTCAGGGAAGAGATTCATCCTGACTGTGGTGGATTATGTCACTTGGTACCCAGAGGCAGTCACCCTATCCTCACTGAGGACAGACAAAGTGGCAGATGCCTTACTTGGGATTTTCTCCCCTGTTGGGTTTCTGTAGGAGGTTAACACCGATCAAGGGGGTTCTTTCATGTCAGACCTGATGAAATGTTTATGGGAAAAGTGTGGGGTGGTGCAGAGATGCACGACATCGTATCACCCACAAACCAATGGGCTTGTGGAAAGATTCAATGGTACCCTGAAGTCAATGCTCCGGGCATTTGCTGAACAGCATGGGAGGGACTGGGAGAAATACCTTCCCCACCTGTTGTTTGCATACAGGGAGGTGCCCCAAGAGTCGACAGGATTTTTTCCCTTCAAACTCTTATATGGACACCGGGTATATGGGCCCCTACACTGGAGGACTGGGAAGGAAAGCATACCAACCAGGAAACTCCCATAGTGGACTACGTCCTTAAGTTTAGGGAAAGGCTGAAGGAGCTTATGGGGACAGCCCAAAGCAACCTAGCAGCTGCCCAACAGAAACAAAAAGTGTGGTACGACCGCAGAGCCAGATCTCGCTCGTACATGGTGGGTCAGGACGTCATGGTCCTTATTCCGGTCCGGAAAGACAAGATGCAGGCTGAGTGGGCAGGACCGTACAAAGTAGTCAGAAAGGTAAATGATGTGAACTATATCACAGAATTACCTGACAGAAGACATACAGAAAGAATGTACCATGTCAACATGATGAAGCCATATGTTAATAGGGCTGACATGGTGTTTGCAGTGTGTAGTCCTGTAGAGGGGATGGACAAGGGAGACCCCCTTCTGGACTTGCTGGAAAAAAGCAAGTGGGAGTCCTCTGTGGAGGCAGTTAAATTGTCACTCCAGCTGGCCCCGGACAAGATTCAGGAAGTAAGGGAGGTTTTAGCAGACTTTGCCCTACTGTTTAGCACCAGATCTGGACTAACCCCCTTAGCAACGCACAAGGTAGAGACAGGGACACAGATGCCCATACGGCAGACAGCATATTGGGTATCAGAGGCTGTCCAAAAGGACATTAGGAGGGAATGGAGGAGATGCTGGATTTAGGGGTAATCCAGAGATCCCACAGCCCCTGGGCCTCACCCGTAGTCCTTGTGCCCAAGCCAGATGGCTCTACTCATTTCTGTGTGGACTATCGTGGACTGAATGCAGTCACAAAGTCCGATGCCAACCCGATGCCCTGGATGGACAAACTCCTGGACAAGTTGGGAGGGGCGACCTACCTTACAACCACTGACCTGACCAAGGGGTATTGGCAGATAGAGTTGATGGACTGAGCTAGGGAGAGGCTGGCCTTCATCACTCCGAAAGGCTTATTTGAATTCAAAGTAATGCTTTTCGGAATGAAGATTGCCCCGGCCACTTTCCAAAGGTTGGTGAACCAGGTGTTAAATGGTGTTGAGGAGTATGCTGTGGCGTACCTGGATGACATTGCCATCTTTAGTACCAGCTGGGATGAACACCTATCCCACTTTAGGGAAGTGCTGGGCAGGATACAGAGGGCCAGGCCCACTGTCAAAACCGGGAAGTGCCAGGTGGCCATGGGAGAAGTGGCATACCTTGGGCATGTGGTAGGCTGAGGACAGCTCTGTCCTAACCAAATAAAAATACAGGTAATCCAGGCATGGCCCAGCCCAGAAATGCAGAAGCAGGTCAGAAGTTTTCTTGGAACAGCAGGGTACTATAGAAAATTTGTACCCAATTACAGTGCCCTAGCTGCTCCCCTATCTGACCTGGTAAAGAAAAGGATGCCAAAGAAAATTACCTGGGGACCAGCCTGTGAAGAAGCCTTTACCAGATTGAAGGAGGCACTGTGCAGTGCTCCTGTTTTGACAAGTCCTGACTATAGCAGACCCTTATAGTTCAGACAGATGCCTCAGGCATGGGTATTGGGGCAGTACTGAGTCAGACATCCAGCCAAGGGAAAGATCACCCTGTAGCCAGTCTGAGTAAGAAGTTACTTCTCAGGGAGCGGGCATACTCTACTGTGGAAAAAGAGTGTCTTGCCATAGTGTGGGCCCTAAAGAAATTAGAGCCATACTTTTACGGGCAGCATTTTGTGGTACAGACTGACCACAACCCCCTGGTTTGGCTAACGCAGATGGGAAAAAACAATGGTAGATTACTAGGATGGAGTTTTGGTTTGCAAGGGTATGACATGACCATTCTACATAGGGCTGGAACGACCAATCAGAACTCAGATGGGCTGTCTCGTGTCTACAAGGAGTGAACTGATTTGGGAAGCTCATCCCATGCAGGAGATAGAGCCCAACAATTCAGTCTAGGTGGGGAGGATTGTGACACTTAGACAGCTGGTTCTGATAACTCTATGATTTTTGTAATATAAAAATGTAGTGGGATTGTCTGTCATGAAAAATCCTGTGCCTGGGATGACAAAACCCCACCCCACAGGTATCAGTTCAAAAAACAGGATATATATTAAATCATCAGATCTCTGAATGCAATTAACTTGTCCGTTTGAAGGAACTAATATATTCATTTTATAACGTCCTCAGGAAAATCATTTAATTGCACCTGGTGTCATAAGAAAGAGGAATATCCATTTTATGACATCCTCAGGAAAGTCAGTTGATTGCACCTGGTGTCATAAAAAGTCCTCTGATGTGTCTGAGAAAGGGAACTGCTCATGGATCAAAGGGACTGAGAAATTACAGTCTTAATTAAGAGTGCCATCATTTGGACATCTTGCTGGAGTCACAGAATTCAATACCTTGATATGACTTCCTGTTTAGTGTGTATATATATATATATATATATATATATATATACTGAAAGGGAGGAGCTAGATGACGACATCAGAAAGAGGGATGAAACATAGCATTTTTAAACTGTAGTCTGTATTCCATTGATACACATTCATATACTTGGACTGAGAGAAGGAACATCTAAGAGCACTGAAAGATTATAAGAAATACCTTAGATAAATAAGTCTAATAGTTGGTAGGAATTTTGCACTTTTAAACCTGTTTTGTTTTTAGGATTGTATGTGTTGGGATATTTTATTCTGTATTTACTGTTTACCTATTTTTATCTATCTTAAAGTAAAGATATCTATTTTAAAACAGGAATTGCCTGGTGTGCCTTGAAACTTATTTTTTTTGTAAGTGAAGCTTAGATGGTTAAAGCTGACACTGTGCTTAAGCTTATTGGGATACCAAATTGGGAAACAGGTAAGAGTTTCCCTAAGGTCTTGCATAGAGTTTTAAGGGTTCATTTTGTAATATCTGGTTGGGTGCCTGTGGCAAAAGATATCTGGCATTTCCCAGAAGAGCAGACTTATCTGAGCCTGTACACTGGGTACACTAGCAAGAGGCTAACAGTTTGCATCCCTCCAGAACCTGAGACCAAAGGTTGATTCGAACCCACAAAATCGACAGGACGATTACCCTGTTCTGTTAACTGTTCACAATACTACGCTCAGAAGTTGGCACTTTGGGAGTAGAGGGCTGACCTGCTAAGTGGGGTTGTGACAGAGGCCATGTGTCCTAGAAGCTGTAAGAAGTACCTTGCTGGCTGAGGAACTCGAACCTGAAAGGATTTTGCCAATTCTATGAGGCTCTGTGCCCTTGCAGAAGGCCAAAAGGCCCTTGTCTAAATGGTATTCAGCTCTGCCCCTATAAAGTCTAGTACCTGTAATGGGGTTAAGACAGACTTTTGATGATTCACCAAAACTCCCAGAGAGCGAAGAGTATCCTGAGTGAGTTTTAGGGCTTCTGTGACCTGCTGGGGGGATTGACCCACCAACAGCCAGTCGTCCAGATAGGGGTAAACTGAAACCCCTTGCCTTCTGAGGAATGCCACCACTACTGCCAGACATTTTGTAAACACTCTTGGTACACATGTCAGGCCGAAGGGCATAGCCCTGAATTGGTAGTGTCCTGTAGGCAGTCGAAATCTGAGATATTTTCTGTGAGACTGTTTGATGGGGATGTGGAAGTAAGCATCCTTTAGGTCTAGGGATGCCAGCCAGTCCCCTTGCTTGAGAGTATGTAGAATGGTAGCCAGGGTTGTCATTTTGAATTTTGGCTTTGTAAGATGCCTTGTTTAGAAATCTGAGATCCAGAATGGGCCACCACTCCCCATTTTTCTTTGGTGCCAGGAAGTACCTTGAGTACAGTCCTTTTCCTCTGTGCCAAGGTGGCACAGGTTCCACTGCTCTTGACTGAAGAAGTGTGGAAACCTGTGCCTCCAGCTGGGCTGTTTTTGCAGTGCTGGAAGGTCTGAAAATTCTTGCTGACAGTTTTGGAGGCACCTTGAAAGTGAGAGCAAGTCCCTGACCCACTATCTCCAGGACCCATTTGTCTGAAGTGATGGAATGCCAGACCTGGAGATAGCAGGTCAGCTTGCCCCCAACAGGTTAAGGGGAGGCAGCCCGAACAGAGCTTTCAGGGTGTCTGTTTCGCTGGGGTAGCAGACTGGGGGGGGGAGGTGGCCCTGCCAGCCTCCCCCCTGCCCCTCCCTCTAAAGAACCACCTGAGTTGCTGGTAAGAGGGAAAGCTTGGTCCTGGTGGAAAGGCCTGGGGTAAGGTCTGCCCCTGCCCCTGGCCTGCTGCGTCTGAGGAGTGGCAGCTTTCTCTTTTGCTGAAGCACTCCTGTATGCCATTCTGTACTCATTCATTTTCTTCATATATGCCTCAGTCCGTTCCCCTAACAGAGAATTCTGGGCAAGGGGAAAATCCATGCCATTATTCTGTGTGTCCTGGGACAGGTTAGTACACCTGAGCCAGGAAAAATGCCTGAGGGATACAGCAGAAGCCATAGCCCTGGAAGCTGCATCATTGGACTCCACAGCCAAGTGGAACTGGGACTTGATGCTTGTACCCCCTTATTGACCAGCTCCTGAAGGTCAGCAGAAAGCTCAGTAGGGGCCTTTTTAGCTAGTTGTTCGACAGCCTCCCAAAGGGACTTTTGATACCTGGAGGCATAAGCCATATAAGAGGCTTGCCTGATACCCAAGGAGGATGCCAGTTACCCTTTCTTGGCAAAGGAATCCACCTTCCTGGAATCCTTATCAGGGGGTGAGAGACCAGAGCAATGCCAGCCTTCTTGCAGGCTGCAGTTTGAACTACCCCTACATGGCTACAATGACAGCTAAAAAATCAGTACCATTGCCAACCAGAAGGTACTTCCCGTCCATCTTCTTATCTAAAGGAGGGACAGAACTAGGGATTTGGAGGATCTTTAAAGTCTGCTTCTTAAGGGACCTATGAATGGGAATCAAAAGTCCCTGGGATACAGGAAGATCCATCATCTCCTTGTAATCCTCTTCATCATCCTCCTGCCTGGCTTCTTGTACAGAGAGCTGCAGGGTCTCGGCCACCTGCCTCATAAAAGCGAAATGGAAGGTAGCCTCAGAGACAGGCCAAGGAGAGGATTTGTACTGAGGATGGTCGGGGAGACCTCAGGGTCAATGAGTTCCCCTTCATCCTGTTCCTCCTCCTTCTCATATTCAGAAAAGTAATACTCCTCAGAATCAATGTGTCCTGAAGGAGTTGAACCGGTATCTGGAACTGTTGACTGCCCAGGCGGTACCTGTGACGGTTCGCCAAACCCAGATTGCAAAGACTGCACTATTCGGATGGCCTTTGTAACTTCATCCGCGGTTGGAACGGTGAACGATTGCTTACGCAGTTCAACTGAGTGATTTGGCTTTCTGAGTGCAGGTTCAGAAGCTGACTCGAGCGATCGTTTGCTGTCGACAGTTCACCCTGGCTTAAAAGGTCGGTTGTAGGATCCGAAGGTTTGGTAGAACCGGAACCGGCCTCAGCAGTCTTATCCATTTTTTCCTTTAGTTTACCGACGTGCCTGTCTAAAGTAGACTGAGGGAATTTTTTACAAATATCACAGTCTGTTTGTAAGTGGTTAAAACCCAAACAATACAGACAAACCAAATGTGGATCAGCTTTTGCAAATTGCTCCCCACACTCAGTACAACACTGAAACCCAGTGGGACAGGTTTTTCTCTTGGGTTTCTGTGACATAACGCTAAAATTTGGAGCTTAACCCAGTGACTTAGTTAGGCCGGTTAAGCAAGAATCAAATACCTACTTTATCCATAGTGGTTTAGTTAGGACAGGATAAAGAATTGAAGAAATAGGAAAATTACCCTGAAGGCTTAGTTAGGCTGGGTAATAGAAGACAAAGTCTGAACCATAGCAGTTTTAGCGTAGCCAAAAATGAACCGAGGCCCCGGTTCTGATCCAGGACTTTGCACCGGTATCCCAATACAGCGAAAGTTTAGAGAAAAAGAGAAATTTAGAAGTTCGGTCCCCTCATAGTCACAGAACCGATCGGAAACCGAACACTTACCCAACCTAGGAAACGTGCACTATACCAAAGACAGTGGTTTGAGAACGTGCTAAATTTAAACAACAAAGCAGTTTGAAATAAACCAACGAAACTAAGTTAGACCAAAAGCAGCGATGAGGAATCTCCGAGACGTCTTCACTGGTGAGCGGAGTAAAGAATCTGATCAGTTACTAGAACGTAATGAGGACAGTGGTTTGAAAACCGAGCTCGAGCTCAACGTTCTACGCATTTGCATAGAGTTTAACTCTTGGTACTCCGGGGCAGTTGAACCGGTCAGTCTAACTACATATTGTCAGAATACAGCAAGACTTTATGTTGTTTGAATTCTTGATCTTCTCTAGTATCTCCATCATTCATTATTGCTGGGTGTCAGCTGGAGGCGTGCACCCGCCACGGGAGCCCTTTTTTTGTGGGGGGAGGAGGAGTCGTCACCTATGGCACCACCCACATGGCTGATGCACTGTGTCAAGCACATTGGTTGGCCATTAGGCACCGTAAACTTCTCCTCCATCCCAGTACTGTTTAGCTGGAGAGGTAGTAAGACAGGTTTCAGAGAAAAAAGGGAGAGGCAAGAGAGCCAAAGGATAGAAATAGGAAAGGATATAAACTGAAAAAGGTATTGAAACATTGAATTTGATGGCAGATAAGGACCACTTGGCCCACCCAGTCTGCCCATTTCCCTACCTAATGGATAAGCTGCAGATCCTAGCTAATCAACAGCCTGCTTCTTCCAACCTCCACCCCTTAGAATTGCCTTATGTCTGTCCCATGCATTCTTGAAATCCACCACTGTTTTTGACTCCACAACCTCCTCAGGAAGGCTGTTCCATGCATCCACAACCCTCTCCATGAAAAAATACTTCCTCACAATACCTCTGAGCCATCCCTCCCTCTACCTTCAAATTGTGCCCCCTTGTTCTTCCATACCTCTTTTTCCGAAAGATGCTACCCTCTTGGACTTTGTTGATTCTCTTGAGGTATTTGAAAGTTTCTATCATGTCCCCCCTCTCCCTCCTCTCCTCGAGGCTATACATATTAAGATCCTTAAGTCTCTCTTCATATGTCTTCTGGTGCAGACCCTGCACCATTTTAGTTGCCCTCCTCTGGACAGCCTCCATCCTGTCTATGTCTTTGTGGAGATTGGGTCTCCAGAACTGCACACAGTACTCCAGATGGGGTCTCACCAGCTGTCTGTACAGAGGGATAACAACTTCCTGTTTTCTACTGGTGATGCCTCTCCCTATGCATCCCAGTATCCCACCAGCCCTACTTACTTCCCTCTCACATTGCTTGCTCACCTTTAGGTCATCTGATATGACTACCCCAGGTCCCTTTCCATTTTGTTGTTGTTAGTATCTCACCCCCCACTGTGTACTCTTCCCTGGGTTTCTGTTTCCCAGGTGCATTACTACTTCTTAGCATTGAATCTAAGCTGCCACATTTGACCATTCCTCCAACCTTTCCAAGTCCCTTCTCATCCTTTCCACCCCACCTTGTGTATCAACTCTGTTGCAGATCTTTGTGTCGTCTGCAAAGAGCCATACTTTTCCTCCCAGTCCCTCTGCAATGTCTCTTATAAAGACATTAAAGAGGACCAGTCCTAGTGCTGAACCCTGCGGTACCCCACCAGTAACCCCCCTTTCTTCAGAGTGGACTCCGTTTACTATTACCCTCTGTGTCCTGTTCTCCAGCCAATTTACCCAGGCTACCATCTTGGGACCCACTTACAGGCTGGCCAACTTGTATATTAATCTTTTGTGTGGGACTGTGTCAAATGCCTTGCTAAAGTCTAGGTAGGCCATGTCTACAGCCTCTCCCTGATCTACTACTTTGGTCACCCAGTCAAATAAATTTATTAGATTCATCTGACATGACCTTCCCGCTTTGAATCCATGCTGCCTTGGGTCCTACACTCCTCTGGCCTCTAGGTACTCAACAATTCTTTCCTTCAGAAGTGATTCCATCATTTTCTCAATCACTGAGGTTAAACTAACAGGTCTATAGTTTCCTGCTTCTGCCCTGTTCCCACTTTTGTGAAGTGCAATCACATCTGTCCTCCTCCAGTCTTCAGGTACCACCCCATCCTCCCATGATCTATTAAAGAGGGTAGTCAGTGGTGTCACTAGTTCTACCCTTAGTTCTTTTAGAATTCTGGGATGAATCCCATCAGGCCCCATTGCTTTGTCCACCTTCAGTTTTAAGAGTTCCTTCAGAACCCTTTCTTCTGTGAAAGGGCTAGTATCAATCCCCATATCCAGTGTGTTTCTATTGTTTGGTTTAGGTACCTCCCCCTCTTCATTTGTGAATACTGAGCAAAAGAATTTGTTTAGTATCTCTGCTTTTTCACAGTCACCCTCTGCCCAACCCCCTCCCCTTTATTAAGCCTCACTATCCTTCCCTTGGTCTTCCTTCCCTCCCTGATGTACCTATAAAAGGTTTTATCCCCCTTCTTAACTGAGTTGGCAGTATTTTCCTTGGTTTGGGCCTTTGCTGTACTGACTGCCTTTCCTGCTTCCTTTTGCTTTAACTGATACAATTCTCTGTCCTGCTCCTTCTGTGATTCCTTGTACTTCCTGAATGCTCTCTTTTTCTCCCTAACCTTCCCTGCCACCTCCTTTGAGAATCATAGTGGTTTCTTACATCATTTTGTTTTGTTTATTTGCTTCACACAAAGGCTAGTTGCCTCTTATAAGTCGATTAGGGGACAGAAAGAGAAGCCTACTCTAAGTGGCCATAGGGTCCAAATCCTTGGGCGGTTCTGGAGAAGGGAGAAGACAGAGGATAGAAGGAAAAGAGTAGAGAAGGGAGAAGGGAGAAGGGGATGAAAAGGGGAAGGGGAGAGGAGAGAAGAAGAGCTGTCTGCCACATTAAATTGGAAGACTACTGGCATGACAGTTTCAAATCCCAGCAGGATTAAAGACAAGGGAGCAAGGATCCCACCAGTTAAGGAGATATCGAACCAAGGTCTGAAGGGGATTAATGGCCTTGTCAGACTTGGCGACTCATCCCCTTTACTCAAACATTAGTAAAACTTAAGCCTAGGTCTCACCAGCTGTCCCAGGGAGAGTAACAGTCCTGCTCAGAAGAGGAGTGAGTCCTGAGTTAGGGTATGGAAAGAAATCTGGAAGGTTTTCCATGGTAGTACTGGAGTAGTCCCTGGGACAACTGTATCATAAGAAAAGAGAGGGAAGAAATTCTCACGGACTCTCTTAGGACTGCCATGAAGTAAGACAGCTAGAGGGTGACATAAGCCAGAGGATTATTCAAGCCCTAAGTGGGGGACACCCTAGAAATGTAAAGAGAATCAGAGGGAGTTCCCTCAGGGGGTTTAGGGTGAAGACCCTACTCGCCATCCTCCAGAGTGAATGCTCTGTGACTTTAGAGAAGGAACAGAGAGCTCTGAGGTACCAGGGGACTCAGCCCCCAATTGGTCTCTAGGAGGGTGAGGGCGAGCAGGGCAGAGGTGACGCCCAAGAATTGAGGCCCATGAGGGGATGGAGGGAGGTAATCAGTAATGAACGGTGAAGATACAAGAGAAGATCAAGAATTATGGTAGGTACGTAATTTTTATATCTTCCCCTTGTCAGTCCGCACCATTCATTACTGCCGGGCGAGTATCAAGCCCCCCAGAGTGGACCTGGCACAGCCCTGAGGGAACAGATCCCTCAGCCTCCTGTGAGTGAGACGCAAGAGGGGGAGACCCTAACCTTACTAGCAAGGTCTAAGGCTGCTCTGGATGAGGAGGTATCCCTGTGGCTGGGGAGATGGAGGACACCCCTGAAGAATCCTCCTTGCCCTGTGGGAAAAAAGACGGGTCCCCCAGAAAGCGGAGAAGATCACCCTACAACGGGCAATAGGTGACAATCTGGATATATGAAGCCACGCCGTCCACCTAATGTAGATCACTGTCCCTGCCAGTCTGGAAGCCATCTCAGTGGTGTCGTAAGATGCCCTTGCCTGGTGCCTTGCAAGCTCCAGACCCTGAGCAGAGAGGGCAATAGCCTGTCTAGATTGCTCCGTATCAGGCAAAGATGCTAGCACCTGAGCTAACATCGACCACAGGTGCCTGTTATAGGCAGCATGGTGCACCTGATGTGAACCTATGCACATCAACACATGAGCTGAAGAGAAGACCCTTTGTCACCACTGGTCAAATTCTGTAGAATCCAGATTCAGGGGTCGGTCATGTGCCAGGCGCTGAGGACCAGAGGGAGTGTCTAGGGACATCAGACCCAGAAGAGGGTGAGGTAGGGAACCTAGAGACTCCTGGGGATCACAATACCATCTCTTGCAGTCTGCTGGGGCTGGAATAGGGGCGGCTGGAGACTGCCAGGTGCAGATAGATGCCTCCTGGAAGGGGGATAGGCCAGGAGGGAACCAATAGGTGGTGAGCACTAAATTCACTAAGGAATGAACACACCTCCCATTCGGTATTGGTCCTCAGAACATGGGAGATGCGACGCTCCTGTACTAGCCTCAAAAGGAACTGCTGATATTCAGTTAAATCAGCGTCAGAAGACAGGTGAAACATAGAAACATAGAAGTTGATGGCAGATAAGGACCGCAAGGCCCATCCAGTCTGCCCATTTGAATGTTCCTCTCCCTCAGAAGACGAGGAGCTCGAATGCCCAGAGGACTCCTGCGGTGGAGAGGACAGGCATAAGACCCGTTCATCCATGGCCCTAACATAGGAAGGAAAGGCCGCCACGGTGGCTCTGAACATCTCCCAGGTTAAAGGCCTCATAGGACTCACATGGTCCAGGACAGGAGGGAGTGTTTACCGAGGGATGGGCGATGAGCACCATACTGAGTGTGTGTGACCTCTGCCAGGGTTCTGAGACCCAGGGACTGATTCCACTGTGCAAGAGGGCCCTAAGGCTATACCAGGCTGTGGAGTCAGAGTCTGGGAAGGCAAACTCCGGAACAGTCCTGAAGGGGAGTCTCTCCTGTGACACGCCAGGGGTTGCATGTGTCCATAAGGGCAACCCTCTGCGCTGCCAACCAAAGGTGCCTCCAACACCTTAAGGGAAAGGCGGGGCTCAGTGCTGCAACTCCTCCTCACCACCCGCAGGGTGGTGGAAGGGGGACGCCGCATCTTGCACCGACCTCTCAACCCCTCAGACTCATAGGCAGCCCTCTTCCTCAGTCTCAGTGCGGCGGGTTCCCTCAAACCCACAGGCCCCCCCAAAGGAGGCCGCAGGAGCAATGGCCCCCACCCCCCGGTAGGGCTGCAGCAGCACCAAAGATGGCAGCTGCCTCGACCTCCCCAGAGGAGGGCACCCCGCCCTGAGCTCCTGAGCGGTCACCCCAAGGGATCCATGGCCACCCCCAGCCAAAGGATCCTCCCTGGTAACAGGGTCCGAGGACTCAGGGACAAGGACACTGGGCCGCCTGGTGCCGCATCCCACAGGGTTCTCCAACTCCAAAAAGTCAGACTGCCAGTCCAGATCCACCTAATAGTCATCCCCGTCCAAAGAGGAGGTGACCAGGTAGACCTCCAGGCTAGCGACCCCGGGACAGCACCTGGCAGTGGCGCCACTACAGGACACAGCACCCCGATCACCAGTGCCATGAATGGTGCCAGGATCCGGGGCGGCGCCACATAGCAGTGAAGAGGGTCCGCCAGAGCCGGGCCCAGCAACCGTGGGCCATGACACTGGGGGAGCCTGCACCTCCGAAGAGGTGACTGCCGGGGCGACACCAGCAACATGACTCCAGGGGGAATCACGCTGCTCCTCCGGTGCTGTGGAAGAGGCCTCCTCCTCCTCCTCCTCGGCAAGGCTGGAACTGGAGGAGGCCCCCTCCTCGCCGAGCCATATAGACCCGGGAGGGGACCCGGAGGAAGGGTCTAAGGTCCTGGCCTGGGAAGCCCATGGGCGACATCATCCTCCGAAAGTCGGCGGGGCCCTGCTGACTTTAAACATGCGGACTTCTAAGATGCAGGGGTCCAATGAGGAGCAGGCGTTGCAGTGGTCCATATCACGGTTGGGTCCCAGGCACTGAAGGCAGACATAATGCAGGTCCGAAACAGAAAAATGCTGCCACAGGGGCACTGATGCATGGCGGCATGGCCCGCTTTCAACTTACGTTTAGCCCAAAACCAGACATGATTCTAAAGAAAAGTACAAAAACTGAAGCAAAAGACCTAACACCATTGACAAGAACAATAAAAGAAAGGTCTTACAGGTCTGTAACGGTGGCAGATAGAAATGAACCAGGATAAAGGAGTTGGCTTTGATCCGAGGAAAGGCCTAATGGCGCAAAAAAAACTGAACCTGCACAGCAGGTGTGTCCTTGATGGCGGGAGAAACAGAACTGGGATGGAGGAGGAGTTTATGGCGCCTAATGGCCAACTCGCGTGCTTCACTTAGTGTGTCAGCCGTGTGGGCAACACCATAGGCGCTGACTCCTCCCTCCAAACAAAACAAAAAAAAAGCTCCCATGGTGGGTGCGCGCCTCCAGCTTACACCCAGAAGTAATGAATGGTGAAGATTGACAAGCAGAAGATCTCCTTGCCTTCCTCCTCTGCTCCTGTTTTCCCTCTCCCTGACTTTTTGCTTGCAACTGCTATCCTACCTTCGCGTAGGTGTGGATGAGGTACAAGGTAAGACAGCAAGAGAAAACTGAGAGACAGTGAGAGGCAAAGAACCGCGAGCCTGTCGGGTTGACCAAGTCCAAAGTCTCACAGGAAAATTGGGTTGTGCAACCAGACAGAGAAGAGACAGAAAAGGAAAGATCCTTGCATTTAAACACTTTCTCCATAACAACTGGGACAAGGTACTAGTTTACCCTGTCACAGTGATAAGAAGGCTATGTTGAAAATGGGGTGTAGAAATATGGTAAAAGGACCAAGTTGTGAGTGAACATTGAAATAATTCAGTGTTCACTCATAACTTCGGTAATTGTCAGTATTTTTCCACCAAACTTTCAATATGGCCTTTTTCGGTATCCCACCTCATGAACAAGGCAGTTGAAATTTTTCAAATAAGTGCCGAATGGAGATTTCAGACACTATGTGAAATCACATTTTTGACAGGATAAACAGGTTACTCACCTGTAACAGTAGTTGCATGAGTGGTACATGATGTTCATCCACACTTTCTGGCAGTGCCATTCCCTTTAAAACTTGGCTGGAAATGTATTCAAGCTGGCTCCTCCTACCCACCCGGTTGGCAACTCCCTCAGCTCCATCCCTGACACCAGATCTTGCACGCTGGAAGCAATTGTGTGCGCCAAAGCTGGGGAAGGTCGGGTGGGTCCCTGTGGATGAACATCTTACACCACTCCTAGAAGAAAAAATTACTCACCTTAGTAATCTTGTTTCTTCCAAGGTATTCTATATTCATAACTCTCTGCAGTCAGCCTCCTAAGCTGAGCTTCCCAGAGAAAATTGAACTATATGCAAATGATAGAACTATCATTGGCTCATGACACATATAACTGCTGCCCTTATCTGCTGCAATGTTTCATCAACGTATCTGATTTCTAAGGAGCCTATAAGGCAACCTATACTAAGACTTATATAAATATACTTATCTAATATAACACAACTTAAGCTGCCCATGACAGCATGAAGCATCTGTAATATTATTATAATCCTAAGCCCACCTGAATGCCAGAATCACCTGGAAAAGGAAGGAAATTAAATATTTTCCACTAGGGTTAAAAAACATATATATCAGTGTTTGGGACTTTCCATTAGAAAACTCAATCAGGAGTGCAGAGGCTCTGGTTCTGGAAGGGGAGGCAGTGTGGGAGAGTTATGAATATAGAAGAATACCTTGGAAGAAACAAGATTACTAAGGCAAATAATTTTTTCTTCTAACCCCAGGTATTCTTCTATATTCCTAACTTTCTACAGACGTCAAAGCATTACCTTTGGAGGTGGGCAGAGAACCTGCTTAGGAAAGAGGCTCTGCAGGACTGCTGTGCCAAATCTGGCATCTCTTCTGGACTGTGTGTCCAAACTGTAGTATTTAGTAAATGTGTGGACTGTCCTCCAGGTAGCTGTTTTACAAATTTCCACTAATGGAATATCTCTGGATGCTGCCATAGTAGCAGCTGTGCCCCTGGTTGAATGAGCCCTCAGGCCTACTAGGGGTTCCTTGCCACCTTTTGAGTAGCAAAACTGAATGCATTGGACTATCCAGCAAGAGACTGACCTCTTAGAAGCTGAGGTGCCTTTACCTACATCCCCATAAGTAAGAAACAGCTGTTGCTTTTCATGTCTATGATCTTGGTATGGGTCATATAGTAACTTAATGCTCTTTTGACATCTAGACTATGGAGTCTGCGCTCACCAGAACTAGTATATTCAGTGAAGAAAACTGGCAGTGTAATGGATTGATTTAGGTGAAAATCAGAAACCACCTTGGCAAGAAATCTCCTATTTGTTCTCAGCACCACCCTATCATTATGGAATTTCTAGCTGAAGTCACTGCAACCAGAAGAAAAAGTTACTTACCTCAGTAACCTTGTTTCTCCCAGGGAATACTCCAATATTCATAGCTCTTCTGCAGTGTGCCTTTAAGTCAGATCTGCCCGGAGGTAGAACATTATGCTAATGATGGAATCATTGCCAATAGCCACTTTTCAAATGCTGCCACCTATCAACTGCCTACATTCTAACCCTCAGATTTCAAGGACGCCTGGAAAGACAGGGCCCAATATTTACAATATAAAGGATTGAATTTAAAATTTCCACACCCAAACCTCCAACTGGAGGAATAATATAAATATATATTAAACAGACCACCCAAACTCCTATGTCAGAATTACCTGAAAAGGAGAAAAAGCAAAGAATAAGTTCCAATAAAAAGTAGAATGTGGCATACATACTCTCTGTTACAGTATGGAGTGAAGAAGCCACTGGTTCTTAAAGGGCAAGCAGGTTGGGAGAGTTATGAATATTGGAGTATCCCCTGGGAGAAACAAGGTTACTATGGTAAGTCACTTTTTCTTCTCACCCCAGGAATACTCCAATATTCCTAACTCTTCTGCAGATTAAAAAGCAGTACCTTTGGAGGTGGGAAGAACCCTTTTTTGGAACAAGCTCTGCAGGACAGCTGTACCAAACCTGGCATCGGATCTAGCCTGCATGTCCAAGCTGTAATGCTTGACAAATGTATGTACTGTTCGCCAGGTCACTGCTTTGCAAATATCCACCAATGGAACATCTCTTGCTGCTGCCAGTGTGGCAGCTGTACCCCTTGTGGAGTGGGCTCTGAGCCCTGCTGGTGCTTCCTTGCCCACCTTTGAACAGCAAAACTGAACAATCCAATGAGAAATGGACATTTTAGATGCTGGATTTCCCTTTCCCATATCCCCATAAGTGAGGAAGAACTGTGTCCTGTCCTGTCTATTCGGCTTAGTACCTGTGATGTAGTAACTCAATGCTCTCTTGACATCCAGGCTATGAAGCCTGTGTTCACCAGAAGAAGAATGCTCAGTGAAAAACACTAGCAAAGTGATGGACTGATTCAGATGGAAGTCTGAAACTACTTTGGGAAGGAATTTCCTTATCCCTGTGAAAGGTAATATAGTCCTTTTCAGTGCATAAGGCCTGAAGCTCACTAATCCTTTTAGCGGATGATGGAATCATTGGCATGGCAACCAAAAACACTGTTTTCCATGTGACATACTTCAAGGGTGCTGAAAACATAGGCTCAAAAGGAGGAGCCTTAAGTTGAGCATTACAAATATTAAGATCCCAGGCTGGCGCTGGTTCCCTAACCGGTGGGTACATATCGGATAGGCCTTTGAAGAACCTCTAAAAAACAGGGTTAGATGTCAAAGAAACAGTCCTACCTGCCGAAGTGTAAGTAAAGACTGATGCCAGATGAATCTTTAATGTAGAAGGCTGCAAGTCTAGGGAATGCAGATAAACCAAATAGTCCAGCACAAGTGGCACTCTTGCCTGTGCTGGCACTATATCTCTGCTGGAACACCAAAAAGAAAATCTCTTCCACTTTGCAGGATACGTTTTCTTGGTAGAGGGTTTTCTATACCCCCTTAAAACATTCATAACTCATTCAGAGAGCTATAAACCAGCATATTCTAAGTTTTCAAAAGCCAAGCTTTGAGTCTGAGTGATGTGAGGTTCGGGTATAGGAGCCTCGCTTGATTGGAGGTCAGAAGACTGTGCCTCCTGGGAAGATGTATTGGTCTGTTTACTGACATGGATAGCAGCAGAGGGTACCATGGCTGTCTGGCCCAGTCTGGTGCTATCAGAATCATTGTGGCTGATTGAAGCCTGATATTCAACAGTACCCTGTACACTAGGGGAAATGGAGGAAATGCATAAAGGAATTTCTATGACCAATCCAAAATGAGAGCATCCAGTGGGACTGATCCCACTGCTGGAGGCCTGCAACAGTACTGAGGTAGGTGGTGACTTTGATGTGAGGCAAATGATCTATCTCCGAAGTGCCCCATCTTCTGAATAATGTCTGCACCACCTGCTTGTTCAGTGACCATTCGTGATGGGCCTGAATGATTCGGGTTAGGGCATCTGCCAGGACATTGTCCTTGCCTGGCAGGTGAATGGCTTACAGTGAGGATCACAGAGAGTAAGCCAAGGTCCAGATTCGCATTGCTTCTATACAGGGAAGGCTTGACCTTGTTCCTGCCTGCTTGTTTATGTAGTACATGGTGGTAATGTTGTCTGTTCTGATCTGTATTACCTTTCCCCGTATCACTGATTTGAAGGCTTGCATTACCAGAAACACTGCCCTGAGCTCTAACAGATTGATATGTAAGAGAGTTTCTGCACGTGACCAAGTGCCCTGAGTAGTGTGTTCTGCTAGATGGGTCCCCCATCCTAATAGGGATGCATCTGTTGTGAGAATCACTGATGGAAGCTCCTTTTGAAAGGGGACCCCATTCTCTGAGGTTGGCTTCCACCTTTCACCATTGGAGGGCCTAAATGAGTGTTTTTTTTACAGGGATGAGCTTTGAGAGGGCATCCTTTCTTTGTCACCAATGAGCCCTTAAGTGAAATTGGATGTCTTTCATCTGAAACCTGGCACCCAGGACTGTGCCTATGGCAGCTGCCATGTGCCCCAGGAGCTGAAGAAATTGCCTTGCAGGTCTTGGGATATTTAGTTTGAAAGAACCTGCCAACTGCAGGATGCTTTTTACCCTGTCCCTGGGTAAGAAGCCTCTGCCCACTTCGGCATTCAATTCTGCCCTTATGAACTGCAGAATTTGAGAAGGAAGAGGACTGATTTCTCTATGTTTAGAAGAAACTCCAGAGATTCCAGGAGTTGCTGAGTGAGTTGAAGATGCTCTGTTAACTTCTGTGGGGATTTTCCCACCACTAGCCAGTCGTCCAGATAAGGAAAAACTGTGACACCTTGCCTCCGCAAGTGTGCCACCACTACAGCCAGACACTTGGTGAACACCCTTAGAGCTGAGGTGAGACTGAATGGTAGAGCTGGAAACTGATCATGCCCTGAAGGGAGTCTGAACCTGAGGTACTTTCTGTGAGACTCCCTTATGGGGATGTGGAAATAAGCATCTCTTGGGTCCAATGATGCCAGCCAATCTCCTTTTTGGAGTACTGGCAGAATCAAAGACAGTGTCACCATTTTGAATTTTGGCTTTGTCAGGAACTTGATGAGGGCCCCTAGGTCCCAGATAGGCTGCAACGTTCCATTTTTCTTTGGTGTAAGGAAATATCTTGAATATAGTCTTTTCCCCTTTTGCTGTGGAGGTACAGGTTCCACTGCCTTTAATGACAGCAGGTGTTTTACCTCCTTTACTAACAGTTTTCTCTCTAGAAGAGAGACTGGTTTGAAAACCCTGTTTTTTAGGGAGGGGACAGATTTGAAACTTAAGGACAGTCCCTGACCCACTATTGCCAGAACCCACTTGTCTGTGGAGATGGTTTTCCAAATCTAGAAATAATGGGTCAGTCTGCCCCCTACTGGTAAAGGAGAGGCAGCCTGATCTAGGAAGTCAGAAATCCTGTTTTGATTGGGGCTGAAGTTGGGCACCATGCCTGGTACTTCTCCTACCCCTACCCCTAAAGTAACCTTGCTGGGGATATTGGGGTGCCTGAGGAACCACCATGGCTTGGTAAAAAGGCCTCAAATGGAATTGCCCGCCCTTGCCTCCCCTATTATAGGGTCTCGTGGAGGTGGAGGGTTTCTCTTTTGCAGAGTTACTGAGGAAGGTGGCTTTATATTCATCCACCTTCTTCATGTAGGCCTCTGTATGGCTGTCAAATAAGGAGGTACCCTCCATAGGAAAATCCAGAGCTTTATTCTGGGTATCCTGTGTAAGGTTTGTGGCTCTTAACCAGGCAAACTTTCTTTGGGTGATGGTATTTGCCATCCACGTAGCAGCAGTTTCATTACTATCTGCTGCCATTTGAAACTGATATTTGGCAGCCTCCATGCCAAACCTAGCAGTTTCAGCTAGGTCTGCAGAAAGAGAGGAAGGAACTTTCTCAGCCATAGCCAGAACAGACTGCCAGAGAGTCTTCTGGTATTGGGCTGCACAAGCTTGATAGTTAGCCTGCCCGATAGTGAGAGAGGCTGATAAGTAACCTTTCTTGGCCATACTATCAATCTTGTGAGAGTCCTTTTCTGGAGGGTGGGAAGCCAGAGGGACCTTTGCTTTGTCACATGCTGCAGCTTACACCACCCCCTGGTGGTCAGGGTATGAAAATAAAAATTCTGCCCCCGTCCTGTCAAGCTGATACTTTTTATCCAACCTTTTGTCTAAAGGAGGGACAGACCCAGGAGTCTGGAGGAGTTTTAAAGCATCTCTTTTAAAGAATTTGTTTATGAGAAGTAACAACTTTTTACTGGGAGTAAAGCTCATCATTTTGAGATACTTAGCCTCCTCCTCATCCTCTACCACTTCAGAGGTAGAGATGTCCAAGGCATCTACCGTTTTCCTGACAAAGGAAAAATGAGAGGAATAATCCTCTGTAGACCTGGGAGGAGAGCCAAACTCCTGTTCAGGAGAGACCTCAGGCTCTATAGGCTCACCTTCTTCTTCTTCTTCCTATTCCCCCTCCCCATGCTCCTCTGGAAAAGAGGGTGGATTGGGGGGGTACAGCGGTCACAGCTGGGGACTGTAGAACCATAGGCAGCAGACCCTGTAAAGTTTGCATTATCTTTATAGCTTGTGCAATCTCAAGATGAGAAGGCACAGCTGCAGACACCACAGAAATCCCCTTATCAGCAGGGGGTTCAGTGTGCTTAGTCTTTTTCTGTTTCTTGCCTGGAACTGGAGAGGTAGCCAGTTCAGCAGGTCTCTTTTTACCCGTATCGGGGTAGTAACAGCACAGGCTGTGGTTTCATCCACAGACCCTGAGGGATTTGACTGGTCAGAGCCAGAGGGACCCTTAAATCTTTTGTTCAATCTTTCTAGATGTTTTTCAAGCATCTTCTCAGGGAAAGTTTGACAAATTTTACAAGTGGTTTTAAGATGGTCAAAACCAAGGCAGAAAATACTGTTTATCTGTCTTGGCAAAAACTTCACCACATTCAGTACAGTTTCTGAAACCGGGTTCTCCAATTCTCTTTTTCGTTTTTTCTGACATTTTGTTTGAAAAACCGCAATCACTAACAAATGAACAATTAGAGTATATTTAAAGATAAAAGACAAGAACTTTATCGGTTGCGGTTGGTTCAGAAACCGATCAGAAAACCGATCGGAATCGAGAACCGAGAGAAAAGGAACCGAGACTATTGGTTCAGTAACCAAGGTTATCAGTTACCAAAATAATAAACTTTAAAACTTTTTAAAATGAAAATAACAGTAAATAAGGGGAAAAATCCCCGATAACTAACTAAAAAAGCTTCAGTTCCTCAGCGATTATACCGATCCGTGAGAAACGGAGAAAACAACTGAAATTAACTAAATTAAGCTAACGGTTATTAAAATTACACTGATAAGAGGCAGCAAATGAAAATAAAGAAAAGACACCTAAGTGTTTTTATTTATTTAAGACTTCTCTGACGAGATGATGATGAGGAACTCTCCGAGCGTCTAGTCTTGACAGGTGAAGAGAGAAATCTGAGGGTTAGAATGTAGGCAGCTGATAGGTGGCAGCATTTGAAAAGTGTCTCATGCCAATGATTCCATCATTAGCATAACGTTCTATCTCTGGGCAGATCTGACTTAAAGGCACATTGCAGAAGAGTTAGGAATATTGGAGTATTCCTGGGGTGAGAAACACAGTTTTCCAGGTAACATATTTTAAATGTACAGAGGACATAGGTTCTAAAGGAGGTTTCATGAGTTGAGCAATGCATATGTTCAGGTCCCATACTGGAACCGGTTCCCTAATAGGTGGGTGCAAGTGGCACAAACCTTTAAGGAGCTTTCTGAAAACAGGATTGGATACTATGGAGATACCTCTCCCAGCAGAAATGTAGGCAGAGATTGATGCCAGATGGACTTTCAGGGATGCATATTTCAGCCCCTGAGAGTGGAGGCATGTGAGATATTCCAGAACAATTGGGATCTCCACTAAAGTAGAAGAAATCTCCTTGGAATTATACCAAATAGATAACTGTTTCCATTTTGATGAATAGGTTTTCTTTGTAGAAGGTTTTCTGTATCCTTTCAGGATATCCAGAACAGCTTGGGAAATATTTAATTTTGATTATATCAAGTCCTCAAGAGCCATGCCTTGAGTCTGAGAGATCTGAGATTCGGATACAAGATTTTACCCTGGTAGGAGGTCAACAGGTCGAGCCTCCTGGGTAAGTATATTGGTTTGGTTACCGACATGGAAAGTAATAGAGGGCACCATGGCTGCCTGGCCCAGTCTGGTGCTATTAGAATCATTGATGCAAGTTGTGACCTGAGTTTGATCAGGACTGTGAAGATAAGAGGGAAGGGAGGAAAAGCATACAGACTTTTTCCTGACCAATCCAGGGCCAACGCATCCGGTGGGATTGTTTCCTTGGCTGGTGGTCTGCAACAAAAGAGGGGCAGAGGGGCATTTTCTTGGGATGCAAAAAGATCCACCTCTGGTGTTCCTCATCTCCTGAACAGAGCCCAGCACTTGATTGCTGATGGACCACTTGTGTTGTGCCTGGTTGATTCTGCTCAGGGCATCTGCCAGGGTATTGTCCTTTCCTGGTACGTGAATGGCCTGTAATGAGGCCTTCAGTCAGTAAACCAGACTCCAGACTTTCATAGCCTCTGTGCACAGGGGGTCTGACCTTGTTCCCCCTTGCTTGTTTATATAGTACATTGCTGTAGTGTTGTTTGTCCTGACTTGCACCACTTTCCCTTGTACCAGATGGCCAAATGTTTTCAATGCAAGAAACACAGTCCTTAGCCCCAGCAAATTTATGTGCAGGAGTGACTCTGTGATGGACCAGGTTCCATGAGCGGTGTGATCCCCTAAGTGAGCACCCCACCCTAACAGAGAGGTGCTAGTTGTGAGTATAGCTGATAGGGTTTCCCTTTTGAAGGGTACCCCTTCCCTGAGATTGTCTGCTTCCTTCCACCACTGGAGTGCTTGAAGCAAGCAGGGTTCTTGTTACTGGAATCAGTTTTGTCAGTTTGTCTTTTCTCTGGCACCGGTGTGCTCTGAGATGAAAAGTACAGTTAAGTAAGAACTTACCGTAATAGTAGATCTTCGAGTACAGATCTTGCAGCAGGTTACGCCATTAGGACTGAAGCTGTCAGGTGCCAGGACCCCACGGAAATTTTCTAGCTAGCAGTCTTCAGTGGGGACCTCCTCAGACATCGGTCCCACCCCCGATGTCAGGTGTAGTACATAAGGAGGCGGTCCCCTCACAATCCCCAGTTCTCCCGCTGGAGACTCCCGGCCGCAGGATGACATAGGAAGAGGAGACCGAGGATCCGCCACCAGATAGCCAAGACTAAAAACAGAACGTCCCATCTCGTAAGATGGATGTTTGGCTATGACCTACCTCCACAACAAGGGGGATGGTGGACGGGAAGGCACCTGATGCAAGAGCTGTTCTCGAAGATCTACTGTTACGTTAAGTTCTTACGTAACTGTACTATCTTACTTCGAGATACAGCTTTTGCAGCAGGTTACACCATTAGGACTGATTTCCAAGCAATAGTGGCAATCTTACGCCACAGGGAGGAGGAATGGTAGAAGTCTCAACGCAACTGAGCCTAGGACAGAAGTTCCTGAAGGATGGCTAGGCTGAACCCTGCTCTTCGCCTTGAAGCAATGTCCAGGCTGTAATGCCCGATAAAGGTATGTACAGAGCTCCAAGTGGCCACAGCGCAAATAGCTGAGGTGGAGACGTTCCTTAACGCTGCAAAGAAAGTGGCCACCCCTCTCGTGGAATGATCCTTAACCGCGCTCGGTAAGGGTTTATTGCGCTTATCATAACAGAAAGTGATGCACTGGATAAGCCACCTCGAGAGAAACTGTTTAGAGACAGGAGCTCCTTTCATTCTAAAAGCAAAGGAGACAAACTGTTGATCCGTCTTTTGAAATTGTTTGGTTCTGGTCAGATAATATGTGAGGCACCTGTGTACATCAAGGGTGAGCAGAAGGGCTTCTCCTCGGTTGGTGTACCTTAGGAAATACACTGGTAAGTCGATATCCTGATTAAGGGGTGAGGGCTGAAAGCACCTTAGGCAGAAACTTTGGGTTTGTCCTCAGGGATACCCTGTCCTGATGGAAAACTAAATAAGGCTCTTTGCCCATTAGTGCATGCAATTCGGAAATCTTTCTTGCCGAAGTAACCGCAACTAAAAATAACGTTTTCCACGACAGAAAACGTAGCTCTCAATCCGCGGCTGGTTCAAAAGGTGGCAGCGTAAGCTGCTCCAGGATGAAGGGCAAGTCCCAAGGAGGAATCGGATCCTTGATAGGCGGCCTAAGGTGGAGGACTCTCCTTAAAAAGGCACGAGTAGTGTCCAATTGGGCCACCATCTGATGGCCTATGGGGGCATGGTAAGCCGAAATTGCACAAAGGTGCACTTTAATCGAGGAGTAAGCCAGTCCGGAATGAAAAAGGGAAATCAGGTAATCGAGAACCAGCTTTTCAGGGCATTCTAACGGCGAGAATCTGCGCGCTTGAGCCCACAGGCAAAATCTGCGCCATTTCATGGCGTACGTTGCGTGGGTTGCTGGTTTTCTGGCGGCAGAGAGTACATCTGCCACTTCCTGTGAGACCCCGTATCGCAACATGGCTATGTCTCTAGGAGCCAAGCGTGCAGGTTCAAAGAACGTAAGTCTGGATGGACTAATGAACCTTCCTCCTGAGACAGCACATGGGGGCTGATTGGCAAAGGAAGTGGAGGTTTCCCGGGAGAGCTGATGCAGAAGAGGGAACCAAATTTGTCTGGGCCAGAAGAAAAAAATACTCACCTTAGTAATGTTGTTTCTTCTAATGGAGTCTTGCTATATTATGACATATGCAGTGAGTTCCAACCTTCAAACTGCTCCGGAGGTGAAAGAGTTAACTTTACATGCCAGGCATGGAATGCTGAGCTCGAGCTCAGTTGAAACTCTGTCTGTTGTTCTTCAAACTCAAACCGTCAGATCTTTACGAGCTAAACTCACTGAGGTCCTGTGTGGAAGCTGTAAACCTACACTAGCCAACTGGCTACTAAACATAAGAACACATTTTTTGGTCCCAAAACAAAGACTCAAGTCAGGAGACCCAAAAAATGAAAAACACAACACCCAGTCACCTCAAGAAAGGAAGGGTGAAAAACAACAAGGTGGGCACCTACTAAGTGCCAACACTGCACTGCCCACCCACATCCCAAAAACAGAGGTTCTGAGAGAGGCAGGCGGGGGGGAGGTCATAATATAGCAAGACTCCATTAGAAGAAACAACATTACTAAGGTGAGTAATTATTTCTTCAAACAACATGAAGTCTTGCTATATTATGACATATGCAGACTACAAGCAGTACCTCCATGGAGCAGGGACAGAACCTACTTAGGAAATAGGCTCTGAAGCACAGCTGTGTCAAACCGAGCATCACTCCTAGCCTGGATGTCCAGGGAGTAATGCTTGGTAAAAGTGTGAACTGTTTTCCAGGTAGCTGCTTGACATATCTCTAGAATAGGGATGTCCCTGGCAGCAGCCAGGAAAGCAGCTGTACCTCTAGTAGAGTGAGCCCTCAGGCCTGAGGGAGGAACCTTACCCAGTTTTTCATAGCAAAATTGGATACAAGAGACAATCCACCTGGCAATGGATCTTTTAGTGGCAGGTTTCCCTTTACCAACCTCACCATAAGTGAGGAACAGGTGGAGGGAGTCAAACCTGTGACCCTTGGTACGCTCTATGTAGTAACTAAGGGCTCTCTTCACATCTAAGCTGTGCAGCCTCCTCTCGCCAGAGGAGGAATGGTCAGAGAAGTACACTGGAAGAGATATAGATTGATTAAGGTGGAAATCTGAAACCACCTTAGGCAAGAACTTCCTGTTAGTCCTGAGGACCACCTTATCTCTATGAAAGGAGATAAAATCAGGCTCCACTGACAAAGCTTGTAATTCACTTATGCGTCTGGTAGAAGTGATGGCTACCAGAAACACAGTTTTCAAAGTCAAGTACTTAAGCTCTGCTGAAGACAAAGGCTCAAAGGGGGTTGCATAAGCTGAGCAATGCAAACATTAAGATCCCAAGCGGGGCAGGGTCCCTGAATGGAGGGTTGGTGTGAAGCAATCCTTGAAAAACTTGGAGAATACAGGGTGAGCTGAAAGAGAAGAGTGCTTACCTACTGAAATAAAAGCAGACACAGCTGCCAGGTGCACTTTAGGGTAGCTGGTCTCAGACCAAGGTATTTAAGTGGACCATATAATCCAGGACTGTGGGTAAATCAGCAGATTCTGGGAAATATCTTTCAGAGCACCATATGGAAAACCTCTTCCATTTGGAATTATAAGTAGCCCTGGTGGAAGGTTTTCTAGAAGCCTTCAGGATATCCATTACACCTTGGGAGAGGTGTAAATCAGCAAACTCTCTAACTCTTCAAGAGCCAGGCCTTGAGATTGAGAGATTTGAGGTTCGGGTACCAAACCCTCCCCTGAGCACATGTTAACAGGTTGTGATTCCTGGGAAGACACAGGGGAAGATGGACTGCTAAGGACAGCAGGAGTGGATACCAGGGTTGTCTGGCCCAGTCTGGAGCAATCAGGATCATCTTGCAGGGTTGAGATCTGATTTTGACTAGCACTTTGAACAGGAGAGGGACGGGGGGAAAAGCATAGAGAAACTTCCCTTCCCAATTGAGAACTAAGGCATCCAGAGGGACTGAGCCCAACATTGGGGGCCTGCAGCAAAAAAGGGGAAGTTGGTGATTGTCTGGGGCTGCAAAAAGATCTATCTGCGGGGTGCCCCGTCTGGCAAATATCATCTCCAAGACCAGGGGAGCCAGTGACCATTCGTGATGGCCCTGGGAAATCCTGCTGAGAGCATCTGCCAGGACATTGTCCTTGCCTGGGAGGTGAACTGCCGTAAGGGAGGTGTTCAGGGAGTAAGCCACAGACCACAACTTCATTGCTTCAGTGCACAAGGCCATAGACTGAGTGCCCCCTTGCTTGTTGATGTACGACATTGTGGTGGTGTTGTCTGTTCTGACCTGTACAACTTTGTTCTGAACAGATTTGGAAAAAGCTAGAAGTGCTAGAAAAACTGCTCTGAGCTCCATCAGATTGATGTGGAGCAGAGATTCCTGAGGGCACCACAACCCCTGGGTAGTGAGGTCGCCCATGTGAGCTCCCCACCCCAAGAGGGATGCATCTGTAGTAAGGATTAAGGAGTGAGACTGAGTGACAAAAGGAACCCCTTGTCTCAGATTGCTCTGATCCTGCCACCACTGTAGGGCCTGGAACAGGGTTCGAGTCACTGCGATCAATTTGGTTACAGGGTCTTTCCTTTGAGACCAAAGGGTCGCAAACGGAACTGAATGTCCCTCATCTGAAATCTTGCTCCCTGCACTACTGCTGTAGAAGCAGCCATGTGCCCCAGGAGCTGTAGAAAATGCCTTGCTGGTTGAGACACCTGCAGGGTGAATGAGGAGGCCAGAGAGACACAGTCCTTGCCCTGTCCAAAGGAAGGAAGGAAGGCTCTGGCTTTCTCTGTGTTCAGCTCTGCGCCTATGAAGGTGAGGAGCTGAACAGGCTCTAGAATTGACTTTGAAAGATCCAGAAGGAAACCTAGAGAGGTGAGCAGTTGCTGAGTTATCTGTAGGTGTAACTTGGCTTGGTCTGGAGACTGGCCAACTATGAGCCAGTCATCCAGGTAAGGGAAGATGGCAATTTTTTGCCTTCTTAGAGAAGCAACTGCTACTGCCAGGCATTTTGTGAATACCCTTGGAGCAGAGGTGAGGGCAAAGGGCACTGCTCTGAAATGGTAATGGCCTGAGGGCAGCTCGAACCTGAGGTACTTTCGATGGGAGCTTCTGATGAGAATATGGAAGTAGGCATCCTTGAGGTCCAGGGATGCTAGCCAGTCCCCTGGCCTTAGAGAGAGTAGAATAATTCCCAGAGTCACCATTTTGAATTTTGGCTTTAAAAGGTGCTTGTTTAAGTATCTGAGATCCAGGATGGGCCGCCATTCTCCTGTCTTTTGGGGTAAGAAAGTACTTGGAGTACACCCTTGCCCTGGTGTAGGGTGGAACCCTTTCCACAGCTCTGAGAGCCAGGAGGAAGAGACCTCTGCCTCTAGGGCAAGTGCCTCTGGTGGATTTGCAGGTGGAAAGGATCTGGTTCTCATCTTTGGAAACTTTTTGAAGCTGAGGACCAGTCCCTGGCTTACTACTTCCAGGAACCACTTGTCTGATGTCAGAGACTCCCAGTCCTGGACAAAGTAAGGCAGCCTGCCCCCTACAGGTAGCTGAGAATCGGCCCTGGCAACCCCATTAGGGTGCCTGCTTGGCAGGGGCTTTAGGCTGAGGAGTGGAAGCAGGCCTGCTTGTACCCCATCTGCTCTCCCTCTAAAGAACCCTCTCTGGGCATAAGCAGAAGAGGAGGCCTGGGCTTGGTAAAAAGGCCTTTGAAAAGGCCTGCCCCTGCCCCTGGGAAGCTGCCTTTGAGGAGTGGCCTGCCTTTCCTTGGCCTGTGCACTCCTATAGGTGGTCCTATACTCATCCATTTTCTTCATGTAATTCTCTGTCTGCTCCCCAAACAGGGAATTACCCACAACAGGAAAATCCATGAACTTAGTCTGAGTATCCTGTGACAGGCAAGTACATCTGAGCCAAGCCATTCTGCGAAGTGCCACAGATGTAGCCATGACTCTTGATGACACATCATTAGAGTCCACTGCAGCATGGAACTGCACCTTGGATGTCTCAATACCATCAGCAGCCACCTGCTCCAGCTCCTTGGCAAGCTGGCCAGGGACCTGTTTTGCTAGAGCCATAACAGTATCCCATCTGGATTTCTGATATCTAACAACATAAGCCATATAATTTGCCTGTCTGAGTCCCAAGGATGCTGCCATGTACTGTTTCTTTGCCATGGCATCAATCCTCCTGGAGTCCTTGTCGGGGGTGTGAGGCCAAGTGAATATTTGCCTTGTCACAGGCTGCAGCCTGCACTACCCCAACATGGCTGCATTGTTGTGTAAGGAACTCCGTATCAGAGCCTGACAATGTGTACCTCTTGTCCATTCTCTTATCCACAGGAGGTATAGTATGAGGAGTTTTTAGAATTTTAAATGTCTGTTTCCCAAAAGATTTATGCAAGGGAATAGACAGTCTCCTAGACTCTGGGATATCCATCATTTCCACATAGTCAGGCTCCTCTTGATCATCCACAGCTTCCTCCATAGGGAGCTGGAGGGTTTCAGCCACTTTTTTATAAAACATAAAATGAGAAGGGATTCAGAAAGCCTAGGAGGAGACACTCCTGAAGGTCTGTCTGGGAGATGTCTGGGTCAATGGGCACATCCAGACTTTCAAATCCACATTCACTCTCCTCATACTCCTCTTCCCCTCCTCCAGTTCATAATATTTCTAAATCATGACCTTGAACCGTGGAACCGCCGAACCAGGCGCTTACTCTGATGGTGCCGGTTCGGTCGGAACGGGAAAGCGACTGGACAATTTTAATCGCTTTGCTATTTCTTCAGCGGTTGGAGAGGAAAGTTTTGGCTCCACACCAGCTGATTTCCTAGTCCTTTTTGCTGGAACCGACTCCTCAGAGTCGGATCTCCTTTTGCCCGAAGAAGTCTCGCCCTGGTCAGAGGGCACTCCCTCTGGTTTGGTTGGAACCGAACCGGGCTGGCCATCTGGTTCAGCGGACTTTTTGGCCTCCCTTTCCCTAAGCCTACCAACTCTCTTTTCCAGGGTAGCTGCAGGAAAATTTTTATAAATCTGACAGTCTGCATTGAGGTGGTCAAACCCCAGACAATAAACACAGGTGGGGTGGGGGTCAGCCTTGGCAAAGACTTCCCCACACACACTGCAGTGTTGAAACCCAGTGGGCCCGGTTTTTCTTTTGGGTTTCTCAGACATAGTGCCAGTCCTAACCAAACTTATCCATTTATGGCAATCCGCCAGGTAAGACCATCTTATCGGTTTCCAACCGTGTCACGGGTCGTGGAAAAAACCGTAATAAAATCTGTTTTTTTTAGAACCGATAAGAACCGGTAACCACACTCTAAATCACAGATTAAGATATTTTAAACAACCTGATCGGTTCAAACCGAACCGATAAACCGTTTACAAGTTCCACACAGAATAGAATTAATGTAAACCTATCTAGTACTCACAAATACCACAGACAGAGCCTGAACCGACCGGTTACGGTTTAAATTCGTTGAAAACCGAGAAAAACAGTACTTTAACCGACAAAATGAACCGAGCAGAAGGAGAAATCTCCGGAGTGACTGTTCAGTGAGGCGGAGTAAAGAATCTGACGGTTTGAATTTGAAGAACAACAGACAGAGTTTCAACCAAGCTCGAGCTCAGCGTTCCATGCCTGGCATGGAAAGTTAACTCTTTCACCTCCGGAGCAGTTCGAAGGTTGGGACTCACTGCATATGTCATAATATAGTAAGACTTCATGTTGTTTGAAAGGCGCTATCAAAATGAGTGTCGCCTGCTCCCTGCAAAGTTTTAAGAGAACTCTCTGGATCAACGGGAAAGGAGGGAAGGTATAGAGGAATCTGCCTGCCCAGGAGAGGGACAACGCGTTTCGCCAGAAAACACCAGGCCCTGGATCTAGCGAGCAAAAATTGGGCAGTTTTGAGTTGGATGGGGACTCGAAACGGTCTAACTCTGGAAACAGTGAAACTGTGAAACAGATCCTCTGCCACCTCCTGTAGAAGTTCCCACTCATGGACTCTGGCCTGAGAGCGACTCAGACTGTCTGCAACGGTGTTGTCCACTCCCAGGACGTGTACTGTAATTAGGTTTGCGCAGTGTTGCACTACCCATTCCCACATTTCATGGCCTCCCTGCAAAGCGGGTAGGAGTGAGTGCCTCCTTGTTTGCTGAGGTAATACATCACCGCGGTATTGTCTGTTTGTAACAGGAGAGTACCCGGTGGAATCTCCAACTGGAAGGTCTGCAGCACATAAAGTACTGCCCTCATCTCCAAAATGTTGATGTGGAGATGAGATTCCTGGGCTGTCCATATGCCCTGAGACCGTACACCGTCTAGGTGTGCTCCGCACCCGAGACCTGAGGCATCTGTGAAGAGAGTCACAGTTGGAGACGGCGCTATGAAGGGAACCCCCGCGGAGAGATTCTCCAGATGTAGACACCACTGCCAATCCTGAATCTCGGCATTCATGATTTGAATTGACTGCTGCAGATAGTCTTGCCTTTGGTCCCATTGCACCTTTAGCATCCACTGGGTTACCCGCATGTGGAGCCGTGCCATCGGGACTGTAGCAATGGCCGCAGCCATATGTTAAGGACCAGTCTTGCAGGGACAGTCTTCCTCACCGACAGGTCCCTGATAAGGGATCTGATGTGTTCCGCTCTGTCTGAGGGAAGAAAGACTTTCCCTCTGATGGTGTCCAGAACTGCTCCTATGAACTGCAGTTTCTGGGACGGTACCAGGAGAGACTTCACGTAATTGATGAGAATACCCAGTGATTGAAAAAGGGACTGGGTGCGATGAATGGCCATCGTCAGTGCCTCCTTGGAGGGAGCCATGAGAAGCCAGTCGTCCAGGTATGGGAACACGTAGTGGCCTTGTCTCCTCAGAGACGCCGCTACGACTGCCATGCACTTCGTAAAAATGCGAGGTGCCGATGACAGCCTGAAAGGAAGCGCTCGGAACCGATTATGGCGGCTCTGAAACTCGACGCGCAGGAACCTCCCGTGCGCTTGAGCAACTGGAATGTGCAGGTAGGCATCCTCCTGCATGTCCAAAGATGCCAGAAAGGTGTCCCGCTTCAGCATGGGGATTAGGCCCAGAAGGGTCACCATGCGGAAGCGTTTGTAAACAACCGACAGATTGAGGTCGCTGAGGTCCACAATTGGACGGAGGTCCCCTGTTTTCTCTGGAACCAGTAAGAAGTGCGAATAATACCCTAGCCCTCTCTGGTTCTCTGGAACGTGCTCTAAGGCTTCCTTGTCCAGAAGCGTGAGCACCTCCTGCTGTATAAGCAGGGTGTGCTGACCCGGGTAGCGGGAAAACAGGGGAGGTCTTGTAGGTGGGCTGCCTACAAATTCTATATAGTGGCCATTTTCGACCAATTGCAGCACCCACCTATCGGTGGTGATCGACCGCCAACCTGGCAGGTGACGTGCGATGCGACCCCCGACCTTCATTTCCCGTTGATCCTGAGGAGGGGCGGGGGCCAGGAAGGAGTCATGCTGTGGCAGTGTTCGATCCGACAGGCTGGGCTGACTTTGCGACTCGGTCTCTGCCTGGGGATGACTTGGCCTGGGCTTTTCGGGTAAAGGAACCCCTCTGCTGTTGGCCGGAACGTGATTGTTGCCTTTGCGTCCGGCCACGAAAGCGACTCTGGTTCCTATGAAAGGAACTAGGTTGGGGATCTGTACATGGCCTGGACAGATCTAACTGCCCTCCCTGCAACCTGGAGTTTGGTGATCACCTTCTCGGAGTCTTCACCAAAAAGGACTTCCCTGTTGTAAGAGACATCTAGGATGTTCTTCTGGACGTCCGGGGTAAAACCGGAGACGCGGAGCCAAGAGTGTCTCCGGAGACACACGCCTGAGGCTGCAGCTCTGGCCAAAGAGTCCACAGAGTTGTATGCGGCTCTGAGCACCTGGGTTCCCACATCCGAACCCGTACGGAGGAGGTTTAAAAGCTCCTCCTTCTGACCACCGTCGGGCATCTTTTCAACCAGGTCCTGTCCCTGTTCCCACAGTGCGTTCTGGAATTGAACCATGTGGGTGAGGTAATTTAGGGACCTGATGGCGCAAGTCGCCGCCGCGTACATACGCCTACTCAGGACATCCAGTCGCTTGGATTCTGGGTCCGGTGGCTGTGTGCTCAAGTGCTGAGGTCTCTGAGACTGGTCATGCGAGGCAGTGATGACCAGGGAATCGGCCAGAGGATGGTTCGCCAGATACTGGTCCTCCCTCGGGGCCTTGTATAGGTGGTCAGCCTTCTTCGGCACTGCCGGAGTCGAATGCGGACGCTTCCATGCAGCCTTGGTGACATCCGCAAAAGTGTCCACCAAGGGTGGCACTACCACAGGCTTTGGGTCTTTCTGCCGAAGGTAGCGGGCAAGGTGCTATCTCTCGGGGTCTAGCTCTTCAGCATTCCACCCCATATTCTCCTGAATGTGCCTCATGATCTCCGTAAAAGAGGGATCATCCGGAGAAGACCTGGGTAGGTTGTGTGGGTCTGGGGAGGGAATGCTGATGGGAGAAGGAGATCTGGAGCACCCTGAGGTGTCAGATCTGGAGTCCTCTGCAGACATGGTGTACTGGCGTTGTCTAGGTCTCTTAGGGCTGGGTGACCCTGAAGTGGATCTTGAGGGAGGTCTTCTCCTATCTGAAGATCTGCCCTTAGGAGGAGGTGTTGGCTCCTTGGGGGTTGGTGACCACCCTATGGGCCCCTTGGGCAGAGGAGGGGGCGTAGGCGGTGAAGGAGTGGGTGGAGGCGGAGCCAGAGTAGGAGGAGGGTGTGTGACGACCACATCCTTCCTGATGGTGTCCCACCAGAAGGTAAAGAGCTCCTTTACCTCTGCCAAATTCAGGCCGGATGATGGGCCGGGTGCCGGTGGCCTGTCACCGGGATCAAGTGTCGGATCCCCGGGGGTCTCCCACTCCGGGAAGGGTTCACGTGGGAGTCCGACGACTCCGGTGTTGCCTGCCTGGTCCTCGGGCTGAGTGGTGTCCTCCTCCGATGATTCCTTCCTACCGACGTCAGCTGGCGATGGTGGTGCGGTCCTCCTCTCTGGGGAAGCCGACGTCGGTCCCCTGGCCGACACCCTGGGAGGCGAACGCCTGGCCGGTGACTGGTGTCTTGCTGTCGCTGGCTCCTGGGAGTGCCTGTGATGCTTGGCCGACATCGGGTGGGCCGACGTCGGGTCCGGTGTCCGTTTTAGAAATGTCAGGTCCTTAGTCTTACGCAGGACTGGGTCCAACCCATGCGGAGGCTGGGACACCGACCTGGCGTCGGAGTCCCGATGGCGGGAGGAAGATTTGTGGTGCTCCCCAGACTTAGATGAGGCCTTAGAAGGAGTGGATGAAGCCGACGACCTGGAAGTCTTGAGAGGCTGCAGGGAGGAGAAGCCGCTGGAGGATCTGACCTGAACCGGGGGAGGCTGAGATTGAGCCCTGGAAGGAGAGCAGTCTGACCACGAGCCGGAGCTTCGGGAGTCCAAGGCCCTCACAGGGGACCTGGGCCTTTCCTTCTCCCGGTGTTTTTCCCGGTGTTTGTGGGTCTTCCCTGACGACTCCCCCCTGGAGGAAGGTTCCCTATCCATGGTCTTTAGTTTCTGCTCCAAGAGAAATGCCTGAAGGGCCTTCTGGAGGTGGATCCTGGTGCGACTGTTGAAGCCCTGGCAGAAGGAGCAGGCCTTGGTGTCATGTTCCAGGCCTAGACAACGCATGCAGGCTGAGTGAGGCTCCTTGAAGGGGATCTGTTTGCTGCAGGCACACTTCGATGGGTGACCTTCCAGAGAGGTGCTTGGAGAGGACATCAGATGAATCCAAATTCGTATAAGAAAGAGAGAACGTCGTAGTTCCGAGTCGTCGCATGCTAGAAAGTGACCGAGAGGCCGATGCTTCGATGTCGATGGCGGGAAAAGAACTAGGGATTGTGGAGGGACCGCCTCCTTATGTACTATGCCTGACGTCGGGGCCGGGACTGACGTCAGAGGCGGTCCCCGCTGAAGACTGCTAGCTAGAAATTTCTGTGGGGTCCTGACGCCTGACGGCTTCAGTTCTAATGGTGTAACCTGCTGCAAGAGTTGTATCTCGATTGATCTCTCATTTGGAACCTGACTCCCAGGACTGTGCCTCTTGCTGCAGCCATATGTCCCAGAATTTGCAGAAACTGTCTTGCTGGTCGTGGCTCATTCAGCTTAAATGAGGCAGCTAACTGCAGAATGCTCTGCACCCTGTCCTGAGGGAGGGAAGCTCTTTCCTGTATTGTGTTCAGTTCTGCTTCTATGAAATGCAAATCTTGTATGGGAGTGAGAATAGATTTTTCCTGATTTACCAGGGATCTTAGGGACTGTAACAGGTTCAGTGTTACTATTAGATGATCTTGTACCTGTTGTGGTGAACATCCCGCCACTAGCCGGTCATCGAAATAAGGGAAGACTGATATACCTAACCTTTATAGGTATGCCACTACCACTGCCAAACACTTTGAAAACACCCTGGGTGCTGAAGTGAGACCGAAAGGTAGAGCTGAAAATTGGTAATGTCCTGATGGAAGCCTGAATATGAGGTGCTTCCAGTGAGATTCTGTTATTGGGATGTGAAAGCAGGCATCTTTTAGATTCAGAGATGCCAGCCAATCTCCCTGCTGGATTACAGCCAAAATCATTGCAGTGTGAGCATTTTGAACTTTGGTTTTATTATTTGCCTGTTCAAAAGTCTGAGGTCTAGAATAGGCCGCCACTCCCCTTTTCTTTTTGGTGAGGAAGTATCTTGACTAGAAACCTCTCTTTTTCTAATGACTTGGGACACACTCCACTGCTTTTAGCTGGAGTAAGCTTTGAACCTCCTTTTCCAGGAGTTTTTTTTCTCTGTGAGGGAAGCTGGTTTGAATGCCCTTGTTCTCAAGGGAGGAAAAGACTTGAAACTTGGGGACAAACCCTGACTCACTACCTCCAGGACCCACTTGTCTGTGGTGATGGAATGCCAAGCCTGAGAATAGTTAGCCAGTCTGCCCCCTACTAGTAAAGGGAAGGTGGCCTTGATAATTAAGTCAGGGGTTATGTTTTGCCTGGGGCTGAGCTTGGGTAGTTTGGGAACCTCTCCTAGAGCCCCTTCTACCTCTGGCCCTGAAATACCCAGTCTGCTGTGGGTACTGTTGATACTGTGGCACAGCCTGTGCCTGGTAAAAAGGCCTGTTATAAGCCGTTCTTCCTCTGCCTCCCTTTCCATAAGGCCTATAGGACAAAGAAGGCCTCTCTTTTGAGGAGTTACTCTTATAGGTTGCTTTATAGTCATTCACCTTCTTCATGTATGCTTCAGTCTGTTGACCAAATAATGAGTGACTCTACAGGGAAATCCATGGCTTTAGCCTGGGTATCCTGTGTTCAGTTAGTAGCCCTGAGCCATGCCAGCCTTCTAAGGGCTTTGGTAAGAGCCATCCATCTGACAGCATTGTCGTTGGCATCTGCTGCCATTTGAAACTGGTACTTAGCTACTTCAATTCCAAACCTGGCTGTTTCAGCCAAATCATTAGAGAGAGGTGAAGGAGCCTTCTCTGCCATGGCCAACACGGATTGCCACAGTGATTTTTGGTACTGTGCTGAGCATTTGAACTCAGTGTCTGGCGTAGCAACATAAAAAAGCTATCTGAGCCTGATGGGACAACTTGAATGAATGAATTAAATAAAAACAACAGCAAAGGTCTGAAATATTGTGAAGCATAATGAGTGCATAATCTGGAATTTGAAAAGCAGAAATTTTTGAATTTTAAGATTTGTTTAACTAAGTGTAGTAATACACAGTGAATCATTTGGCCTATGTAAATAAGCTTATAGAAGGCATCTCTTGAAAAAACCTGCTTTGTAGGTGAAACGTTGAGACATTTGCCAAATTTATAATAAAAGGAAAATAATGTGAACATCAGAAACAATCGTCTGCAGCAATATTTGTTCAGAGCCCCCCACCCCATTCTGACTCAGAGACTGTTTGCACTTTCACATCGGGAGAGGCTGCTTCAAGTATTTTTAAAAGGACAGTTCATTTCCTGTGGATTTCCATTTTTTTTTGGTTTACTGCCAGTGAAGCAGCTAGATAACCTTTCTTTGACATGCTGTCTATATTGCGAGAGTCCTTCTCAGGTGGGTGAGAAGCTAAAGGAACCCTCACCTTCTCACAGGCTGCTTGCTGGACTATTCCCTGATGATCAGGGTGAGAGAAGAGGAATTCAACCCCTTGTCTGTCCAGTTGGTATTTCTTATCCGCCTTGTTGTCCAGAAGTGGAATAGAATTTGGAGTCCACAGGATTTTAAACAAATCTTTTTTTTACATTTGTTTATAGGGAGTAGCTTTGTGGGTGTTAACCCCATCATCTTCAAATATTCGTCCTCTTCTTCATCTTCTATGACCTCAGTGGTAGCCAAGTCAAGGGCATTTGCTATTTTCCTTACAAAAGAAAAATGAGAGGAAAAATCCCCTAGTCTAAGGGGAGAACCGAACTCCTGCGCTGGTGAGATCTCTGGTTCAATAGGCTCACCTTCTTCCATTTCAGGTAAAGCATATTCCTCAGACTCCATCGTACCCTGAGATGGGTTTGGTTCAGAGGGAGGAGCAACCGGGATTTGAACCAGTGCTGGAAGGGTTGGAGTAGGTATGAAACCCTGTAAAGCCTGTATGGCCTTCATGGCCTGTGCAATCTCCTCTGATGATGACAGGCTGTGAGGTACAGATGAAACCCCTTTTGGTTTACCAGCCAGGGGATCAACATATTTTCTCTTCTTGTTTTTTTCAGTGGGAACTGGAGAGTCAGCCGGATCACCCATCCTTTTTATAGTAGCTGTTTCACCCTTGTCAGGGGTGCTTAAGGAACAGACAGCGGTTTCATCAGCAGACTTGGAAGGTGTGGGTTGGTCAGAACCCGTAATACCCTTCTCTAATCTTTTTTGTAGTCTTTCAAGTCTCTTTTCTACTGTTTTCTGTGGGAATAATTTGCAGGTATCACAATCTGCTGAAAAATGATCATTCCCCAGGCAGACTACACATACATAGAATCATAGAATTTGTTGGCAGATAAGGACTGCTTGGCCCACCCAGTCTGCCCATTTCCCTACCTAATGGATAAGCTGCAGATCCTACTTAACCAGCAGCCTACTTCTTCCTACCCCAACCCCCTAGAATGGCCTTATGACTGTCCCATGCATGCTTGAATTCCACCACTGTTTTTGACTCCACAGCCTCCGAAGGCCGTTCCATCCATCCACAACCCTCTCTGTGAAAAATACTTCCTTAAATTAGCCTCTGAGCCACGCCCCCATCTTCAAATTGTGTCCCCTTGTTCTAGCACACCTCTTTTTTTGAAAGATGCTACCCTCTTGGACTTTGTTGATTCCTTTGAGGTACTTGAAAGTTTCTATCATGTCCCCCCTCTCCCTCCTGTCCTCGAGGCTATACATATTAAGCTCCTTTAGTCTCTCTTTATATGTCTTCCGGTGCAGACCCTGAACCATTTTAGTTGCCCTCCTCTGGACAGCTTCCATCCAGTCTATGTCTTTGCAGAGATTGGGTCTCCAGAACTGCACGCAGCACTCCAGATGGGGTCTGACCAGCTGTCTGTACAGAGGGGTAATAACTTCCTGTTTTCTACTGGTGATGCCTCTCCCTATGCATCCCAGTATCCCCCCAGCCCTCCTTGCTGCCCTCTCACAATGCCTGCCCACCTTTAGGTCATCTGATATGACTACCCCCAGGTCCCTTTCCATTTTTGTTGTTGTTAGTATCTCACCCCCCATTGTGTACTCTTCCCCAGGGTTTTTGTTTCCCAGGTGCATTACCTTGCACTTCTTAGCACTGAATCTAAGCTGCCATACATTTGACCATTCCTCTAACCTTGCCAAGTCCCTTCTCATCCTTTCCACCCCACCTTGTGCATCAACTCTGTTGCAGATCTTTGTGTCATCTGCAAAGAGACATACTTTTCTTTCTAGTCCCTCTGCAATGTCGCTTATAAAGACATTGAAGAGGACCGGTCCTAATACTGAACCCTGCGGTACCCCACTAGTAACCCCCTTTCTTCAGAGTGGACTCCATTTACTGTTACCTCTGTGTCCTATTCTCCAGCCAATTCTTTACCCAGGCTGTCATCTGGGACCCACTCCCAGGCTGGCTAACTTGTATATTAATCTTTGTATGGGACTGTGTCAAATGCCTTGCTAAAGTCTAGGTAGGCCATGTCCACAGCCCTCCCTGATCTACTACTTTGGTCACCCAGTCAAAGAAATCTATCAGATTCGTCTGGCATGACCTTCCGCTGTGAATCCATGCTGCCTTGGGTCCTGTGCCCCTCTGGCCTCTAGATACTCGACAGTTCTTTCCTTCAGAAGTGATTCCATCATTTTCCCTATCACTGAGGTTAAACTAACAGGTCTGTAGTTTCTGCTTCTGCCTTGCTCCACTTTTGTGAAGGGAATCACATCTGCCTTCTTCAGTCCTCGGGTACCACCCCATCCTCCCATGATTTGTTAAAGAGGGTAGTCAGTGGTGTCACTAGTTCTACCCTTAGTTCTTTTTAGAATTCTGGGATGATTCCCATCAGGCCCCATTGCTTTGTCCACCTTCAGTTTTAAGAGTTCTTTCAGAACTCTTCTTCTGTAAATGGGCTGGTATCAACTTCTGTATCCAGAGTGTTTCTATTGTTTGTTTTAGGTACCTCCCCTCTTCATTTGTAAATACTGAGCAAAAATATTTGTTTAGTATTTCTGCCTTTTCACAGTCTCCTCTGCCCACCCTCCCTCCCTTTATTAAGCCTCACTATCCCTCCTTGGTCTTCCTTGCTCCCTGATGTACCTATAAAGGTTTTATCCTCTTCTTGACTGAGTTGGCTATCTTTTCCTTGGTTTGGGCCTTTGCTGTTCTGGCTGCCTTCCCAGCTTCCTTTTGCTTTAACTGATACAGTTCTCTGTCCTGCTCCTTCTGTGATTCCTTGTACTTCCTGAATGCTTTCTTTTTCTCTTGAACCTTCACAGCCACTTCCTTTGAGAACCATAGTGGTTTCTTACATTATTTTGTTTTGTTTATTTACTTCACACAAAGGCTCGTTACCTCTGTGATGGCAGTTTTTATTATTCCTCATTGTTCTTCCACCCCTCCTTCCTGCCCATTTGCTAGTGCATTCCTTAGGCACTCACCCATTTTGGCAAAGTCAACCCTCCTAAAGTCCAGTACTTTTGCCTTTGTATGGCTTGATTCTATTGCTGTGTTTATTGTGAAACATACTGTTCGATGGTCGCTAGTTCCCAGATGGCTACCCGCTTCTACATCTGTGATCCTCTCTCCATCTTCATTTGAGAGAACCAGGTCTAAGATTGCTCCCTCTCGAGTGGGCTCCAATACTAGTTGTCTAAGGCATGCCCCCTGTAGGGCATCTAGAATAACCCCACTCTTGAAGTAGCTGCTGCAACTGCACTCCAGTTAACATCTGGCATATTCAGATCACCCATCAGCAATATCTCCTTTTTCTGCCATTCTAAGTATACTTTCTATCATTTCCTTGTCCATTTCCTCCCGAGAGGGGTCTGTATACAACCCCTGTGCAGATTGTGGTGCCATTGCCTGTCTTCAAATTTACCCACAGTGCTTCTTCTCCTCCCTGTTTACCCTTTTTTTCTGTTGCTTTGATTCCTTCCCTTAAGTAAAGAGCTACTCCTCCTCCTCTTTTACCCTCCCTGTCCCTCCTGTAGATAGTGTATCCTGGTATTTTTATGTCCCAGTCATGGTTTTGTGTGTACCATGTTTCTGTGACTGCCACGATATCCAGATGTTCCTCCTCCATCAAGGCCACTAATTCAGGAAGTTTGTTACCCAGACTACAGGCATTGGTACTCATTGCTCTCTGTTTTTTGATGGCTTTACCTTCTGTTGCAGCATCCCCCACTGACCTTTCTACCTCGGTCTTTTCTCATTTAGTACCCTGTTTTGTAGGGAGAGGCTGGGGATTTTCCTGCTGCTTATCAGTGCCTCCCCTTTGACTAGTTTAAAAGTTTGCCAATGAAGCATTTAAACTGATTGCTCAAAAGACTTGTTCCTTCCTGGACAGATGCAGACCATCCTGCCAGTATAGGCTGGTGTCCCTCCAGGTGGAACCCCAATCCCCAATGAAGCCAAACCCCTGTGCTCCACACCATTTTTTCAACCATTCATTAAATTGCATGGTGCAAAGTACCCTCGCCTCCCCCATGCCACTGACAGGCAGCACCTCTGAGAAGGATACTGTGTGTGCTACTTGTCTTAGGCCCCTCCCCAACTCTACAAAGTCCTTCTGCACTGCTCTAATCTCATGATGAGCCAAGTCATTTGTCCCTAGGTGGACAATGATGTCCAGCTCAGACTCCCGTGCAGCTGTTCTCGTGATCCTGAGGATTCATTTCCTGTCCCTCCAAGCCATGGCAACAGGCAGGCACTTTACTTTAGTTTTCCCTGCTCCCCCCAGTTCTATCCTCCTAATAATTGAGTCCCCCAACAGGAGCTGCTTCCTTTCCCTGTGGTGTCCTCTGCCTCCTTCCTGTGGGCCTCCCTTGTGACAGTTTTCCTCAGCCTCCTTAGTCTCCTCTGCGGGTGCATCCATAGGGGAGCTATGCTCCCCCAGAATGGTGTATGGATTTTGGAGTGGAACAACTGACTGGGTGTGCCTCTGTTTCACCATCCTCACCCTCCCTGAGCCCACTGTGGTCCAACTGCTGTGCTTTCTTTGCAACCTCTGAGGTAGTGGTGGTGGCTCTGGTGCTCCCTGGATGGGGAAGGTTCCCTTACTACTGTCCAGTGTGGCCTGAAGACAGGCAACTTCCTCCATCAGGGCAGAGAGTTGTCTACAAATAGGGCAGCATCTCAGCCTCCAGAAAGACTCCTGGAAGACTGCTGCCCCACAGCCATTACATTGCACTACTCCCCACATGTTTATCTACTCTTTTTTTGTTTTTGTGTGTGTGTGTGTGCACGTGATTGTGTGTAAATCGTGATTGTCTGCTTTTGCAAAAAGGTCCCCACACTTAAGGCAGTTTTTAAATCCTGGGGGTCCAGTTTTTTTCTTAGGTTTTTCTGCCATCGTCAACTGATGAAGAAAAATGAGAACTATAATAAAGATTTCACTCTTTTTTTTTTGGCGGTTGGTTCAGGAACCGATTAAAGTTCCAATATTGAATCGAGAACTTAATAATCAGAACCAGATTAGTGGTTCATAGAAACCAGGTTAGCGGTTTCAAATACAAAATTTATTTCAATTTAAACAAGTAAAACAGTTAAACTTAAATAACAGAATAAAGCTTCCACAAAGGGTACTAATGCCCAGTTCCTCAATGGTTATACCGAACCATGAGGATCCAAGAAATTAAACTAAAACAACACTAAATAATACTAAATAACTAACATTTAAGGTAAAAAGAGAAAATAAAGGCAGCAGTAAGAATAATAATATAAGAAACTACTTATATTCAATGAAAAACCACAAGGAATGACAGATATGGGAAGACTCCTGGGAGTCTTGACTTGTCAGGCGGAGAAAGAAATCTGATACGTTGATGGAACTTTGCAGCAGATAAGGGCAGCAGTTTGAATATGTGTTACGAGCCAATGATAGTTCTATCATTTGCATATAGTTCCATTTTCTCTGGGCAGCTCTGCTTAGGAGGCTGACTGCAGAGAGTTAGGAATATAGAAGAATACCTGGGGTTAGAACTACTGTTACAGATGAGTAACCTGGTTTTCTAGGACATGGATATGATGTTCTAGCCACACCTTCTGGCAGACTCCTAGCAATTCTCCGGGGGGGGGAGTTCTGGAGTACCTTCAGCCGACCGGAGTTCTCGGACATCATGTGGATTATCCAGGTTGTGCGCCCTATGTACTGTAGTTTGGATCCCGGACCAACATCCCTAATTTCGGGTTGTATAGATGTCATCGGTCCGGTCCTTGCGTGGATAGTCTGGTGCTCCTTGGAATCTGGAGAGTTTCCTTGCTCTCTGAAGGAAGTGGTGGTGACACCCCTTTTGAAGAAAGCTATCTTGGACCCAGACCGCCACGCAAACTACAGACCTATCTCGAACCTTCCCTTTTTGAGGAAGGTGATTGAGAAAGTAGTGGCAGCACAACTGGAGTACCATTTGACCATTCATGACGTCTATGAACCACTCCAGTCTGGTTTCTGTAAGAGACACAGCACCGAGACAGTGCTGGTTCAGGTGTTCAATGATCTCTTGATGGCCAGAGATCGGAAGAGTCATTCTATCTTAGTCCTTCTGGATCTCTCATCAGTGTTTGACACCGTGGACCATGGGGTACTGCTGGGGCACCTGAGGTACATCTGTGGACTGTCAGGTACAGTCCTCAGGTGGTTTACATCATTCCTCATGGGTAGAACACAGAGAGTGGTGTCGGGAGTTTATTCTTCAGACTCCATTTCTCTGTCGCGTGGAGTCCCTCAGGGCTCGGGGCTTTCCTCCATGTTGTTTGCAGTGTACATTTTTCCCATTGGAGACATTGTAAGAAGGTATGGGCTGAGTTTTCACTGCTATACTGATGATACCCAGCTCTACCTGTTTTTCACACCCAACCAGATTGGAGCTATCTCGGTTTTTAACAACTGTCTGAAGGAAATCCAGGAATGGATGGATGCCAACTGGCTGAAGTTGAACTCAGGAAAGATGGAAGTGTTGGTAGTGGATCCAGATCATCGGATACGGGGGTTGGGAGTTGGTGCACCATCGGGAATTTTGCTCAATGGTGTTTCACTCCCAGCCTCTGAACAGGTGCGTAACCTGGGGGGAGTTTTTGATGAAGGGCTGACCCTGCATTCGTGGGTGTTGGCTGTTGTCAAATCTTCCTTTTACCATTTTAGAAATATCACCAGGATTAGGCACCTAGTTCTGTCTGGAGACTTACCCACCTTGATCCATGCCTTTGTGTCCTCACGCTTAGATTATTGCAACTCCCTCTACCTAGGGCTGCCTGGGGTTGAAATCCGGCACTTGCAGCTAGTGCAGAACGCAGCAGCCCGGCTATTGACAGGGTCGCCTCAATCCTGTCATATTTTGACGGTTTTGCGCGAACTGCACTGGCTGCCTGTTTAGTGGCAGATCACCTTTAAAGTCGGCTTGCTGACTTTTAAATCCTTACAAGGACTAGGCTCTGACTACCTGAAAGAGCTCCTGGTTCTCTACCACCCGGGACGATCTCTCCACTCAGCTGATGAGGGGTTGCTAGAGATTCCAAGAGTATGCTTAAAAACATCGGGTGCAAGAGCTTTTGAATATGCTGCCCCTACCCTTTGGAATTCTGTACCCTGACAGCTTTGGAAGTGCACAACTGTGGAGGGATTTAAACAATTCCTCAAAACGTACTTGTGGCTTCAGGCCTTTGATTAATTGATATAGCTGATTTTATTTATTGATGTTTTCCTTTTAACTGCTGTCTTACTTTTATTTGTTAGTATTTTTAGGTTATGTTTATTTATGAATTATGAGGCACCTTGGTTGTTGATAACGAGCTAAATAAATAAAATTTTATTTATTATTATTTATTAATAAGGTGCACACCCCCTACTTGGAGAACAAAGACTGGAGAACTGAGTCCCCAAAACCAGCATCCCAGCATGACTCAAGGTCAATGTGGTAATGGGAAATGAAGGTGTGTGCTGACCTCCAGGTAGTAGTCCTGCAGATTTCCTGGATAGGGATGTCTCTGGAAGCAGCCACCGAGGCAGCGGTATGGCGGGTAGAATGAGCCCTTAGCCCTACGGGAGGCTCCCTATCTGCAAACCTATTGCAGAGGTCAATGCAGGATACAATCCACCTGCCAATTGTCTGCTTGACTGCTGGTCTGCCAGGTGCGGCTTAAGTGTAGGTGACAAACAGCGGGCGAACCACTCCCTGAACTCCAGCCATGCACTCCTTGTAAAGGCAAGTGCTTGCCTCAGGTCCAGACTATGGAGCCTGTGCTTGGCCTCCAAGGTGTGACTGGTAAAATACACCAGGAGGTTAATCACCTGGTTAAGGTGCAAATTGGACCAAACTTTGGGAGGAACTTCAGGTAGGGACGAAGGACAGCCTTGTCCTAATGAGGTAAGGAGACTCTACCGAAAGCGCCTGGAGTCCGCTAATCCTTCTGGCTGACGTGACAGCCACCAAGAAGGTGGTCTTCAATGACAGGTGAGATATATCACACCTGTGCATAGGTTCAAATGGCTTGCCCATGAGCTTTGCCAAAACCAGCTGCAAATCCCAAGGTGCTGGTTGTTCACACACCAGAGGGCAAATGTGGTTAAGGCCTTTGAAAAAGTGCCAGACCACCTTCTCCTGTGTCACCGACTGCTGACTGGCCCATGCCAGGTAAGCAGAGATGGCTGTCAGCTGCACCTTAATGATCATCAACTGAAGGCCCGACTTAGAGAGGGAACATAGGTAGTCAAGGATGCTAGCCACTGGACAGGACAAGGAGTCCAGCCCCTTGCTCTGGCAAAAAAATGGAGAGCCTCTTCCACTTGAAAGCATAGCATTTCCTCGTCGACTCCATTCAAGATGACTCCATATCAGTGAGGATATCTTCGGAGAGACCCAAAGCCTGGAACTCTAGCCACTCAGGAACCAGGCTGTCAGGTTCAGGGATTGGAGGTCCAGGTGGATTACTTTTCATCTGACTGATGGAAAGCAGGTCTGAGCAGAGAGGAAGATGCCTTGGGAGCCTGCTGCTGAGGCTGAGGAGATCATGGTACCAAAACTGGCGTGGCCAGTCTAGAGTCAACAGGATCATCCGTGCCTTGTCCCTTGAGAAGCACCCTGTGGATCAAGAGAAGTGGAGGAAAGGCACAGAAAAGCCCTGTGATCCAGGGTCTTGAGAAGCCATCCCCCTGCAGTGTTCCCTACTGAGTGGGGTGGGCACAACACAGCCTCAGCTTTGCATTCTCTCTGGAGGTGAACAGGTCCACCTGAGGGGTGCCCAACTGGGAGAACTGACTATGTACTACCTCTGAGTGGTGAGACCACTCATGTGAAGCCTCACCCACATGGCTGAAGGTGTCTTCCAGCTGGCTGGAGGCCCCAACCACATGAATGTCTAGGAGATCAGCCTCCAGGCTGTGCACGAGGGTCCACATATGGAAAGCTTCCTTGCACAGTGGCAGGGAGTGCATCTTGTCCTGTTTGTTGAGGTAGTACATGGTCGTGGTGTTGTCCGTCTGGACCTGGACCACCTGACCCTGGATGTGCGGAGCGAATGCAGTCAGCACCAGCTGGACTGCTCAGAGCTCCAGCAGGTTGATATGACATCAGGACTCCTCAGGAGTCCAGAGCCTGTGGACTCTGTTTCCCCAAGTGGGCACCCCAGCCCATGAGAGAGGCATTGATCATCACGATGATCATTGGCTCTGGGTTAACAAATGGAATCCCTTCCTGCAGATGCTCTGGGACTAACCACCACAGGAGGGTGTCCAACATTCGCTGGGTCACAGTGACCAGCTGGTGAAAGTGACCCCTGTGCTGAGACCACTGGCTGTCTAGCTCCCACTGCAGGGAGCCCATTCTCCAGTGAGACCACCAGACCATGCTGGTGCAGGCTGCCATATGACCCAGCAGGCACAGGAAGTCCCAGGCAGGGCACAATTGCCAAACCTGAAATGTTCGGGCAAAGGAGGAGAGAGCCTCAGCCCTGTCCACCAGGAGCCAGCTTTGGCTCTGCAAGAGTTGAGCTCTGCTGCAGTGAAGTGGATCACCTGCAACGGTACGAGCTCTGACTTGGTCTCGTTGACCAGGCCAAGTTTGATGCAGGTCTAGAGGGCCAGGTCCCTGGACCACTCCACCTCCTGCTTGGAGGGACCTGATATCAGCCAGTCATCCAGGTAGGGGTAAATCTGGACCCCTCTGCACCTCAGATAAGCTGCCACTACTGCAATGCACTTGTTGAAGGCTCTGGAGGGCTGAGGACGGACCAAATTGCATGGCCTGGAACTTGTAGATGGTTCCCTCAGCTTGGAAGTGGAGGAAACTTCAGTGTGAAGGATGGATCAAGATGTTAAAAAACATGTCCTGAAGATCCAGGGAGCAAGACCACATGTCTTACTCTAGAGACGGTATGGTCTGAGACAGAGTTATCATCCTGAAGGTGCATGACTTGAGAACCTTATTCAAGTCATGCAAATCTAGAATGGGGTGACAGCCCCCCCATCCGCTTTGGCACCAGAAAGTACCTGGAGACAAACCCTGGGTGTTCTGGAGCATCCATAACTGGAATCATGACCTCCTTGTGGAGGAGCTGGGCTATGTCATCTTTGACAGCTGACAGAATGTCTGCAGATACCAAGTCCTTCCGTGGCGCGTGGGTTCAGCAAGGAGGGTACTGCTCGAATTCCAGAGGCAGACCCTGACCCAACACCTCAAGAACCCACTGTCCATAGTGACAGTGGACCATGCAGAAAGGAAGTGGCAGAGCTGGCCCCCCACGGGAGGAGCCAGGGGAGGTGTCATGGGCATGAGGGAGGCACTCCTCATCCTGTCACTGTGCAGGCTTAGAAGAGGAGGAGGAGGAGGAGGAGGAGTAGGGTCTGGCTTAGGAGCCACCAAAGCCTCCCTCCCCAGGCTTACAAATGACCGAAGTCACTGACTTTGGCAGAGGTCACCAGGCCTGGGCATGCTGACCAGCCTGGGGTTGGGCTGGTATGGACCCAGGAGTAGAGGCGGACCGAAAGGGCTTCCTTCTCTACTGCTGCTTGGAGCCCTTGGGGTCCTTTTGGGGAGATGTCACAGACACTAAAGTGGCAATTGACTTCTCGATGTGGGTGAGGTGGCCCTCGACCCCAGGTCCAAACAAGTTGGTGCCCAGGAAAGGAACATCTGACAGCTTGTGCTGGGTGTCTGCTGTGAAGGTCGAGATCCTCAGTCAAGTCCTGCAGTGCATGGCCACAGCGACCACCATGGAGCGGGCACAGGAGTCCCCACTGTCCATGGCTGTCTGAAGCTGTTGTTTTGCTACAGCCCAGCCCTGGTCTTGGACCTGTTTGACCATAATCTGAAGGTTTGTCCATAGATGAGTAAGCACCTCATCTAGGGTGCCCAGCAGGTCACAGGAGAAGTGAGCTATAAGAAGGGCTGAGCTTGCTTGGCAAAGACCAAGCAAGGAGGCGGTGTAGACCTTTTTCGCCACATGGTCCAACTTTTTGGACTCTTTGTCCGGCAGTTTGTCAACATCTCCAGTGTTGCTGGAACACCTAAACACAGAATCGACTACCAGCCCCTTGGCTAAGGGTTGTTCCATTAATCCCAAGAGGGAAAGTACAGTTACGTAAGAACTTGCTGTAACAATAGATCTTCGAGCTGAAGCGCAGAAACTTTCTGTGAGACTTCAGGACCTTGATATGCACGTAGTCGTCTTGCATATCTAGGGAGCACAGTCAGCCCCCTTGCTGGAGTAAGGGGAATAGACCTGCCAGAGTGACCATCTGAAACCTCTGGTATTTTACAGAGAGATTGAACTGGCTCAGATCCAGAACTGGACAAAGGTCTCCCATTTTCTTCGGGACCAGGAACAAATGGGAGTCATAATCCTTTCCCTTCTGGGCCTGTGGAACCTTTTGGATGGCTCTTTTTTCTAGGAGCTGTTGAATCTCCACTTCTGGAAGAAGACTGTGTTCCAGTGGACAATCAGATGGAAGGGGGGTGGGTTGTCTGGCAGGATAGGGATGAACTCTATTGTGTACCCTTTTTGAATGGTATCCAGTACCCATTGGTCTGCAGTGATACTGGACCATTTGAGTGGTTAAAGCGCAAACCGCCCTCCTACCTTCTCGCTCTGCCTGTCCCTGAAGGGAGGAGGGGGGCAGAGGGAGTCAGGCTGAGGGGATGGAGGGGCACTGGGCCCTGGGAGTTTTGGGCTGCTTGGGGCCCTGGGAACCTTGAGGGGCAGGGTAACCCCACCTCTTGAACCCCTTACTGTGGGACTGTTTACTCCCCTGTCCTTGTCCTTTGTGAAAAGGGTGCCAGCGGGGTTCCTGAGGCTGGGATTTATACATGCGGTGCACATCAGCCACTGCTTTTCCTGACTCCTGAAGTTGCTTAATCATTCGTTCAACTTCCGGGCTGAACAGAACGGGACCCTGAAAAGGGGAATCCAGAATGGACACTTGTAGGTCTGGCTTGAAGCCCATGAGCCTAAGCCAAGACTGCCATCTCATACAGACCCCCAAGGCGGCTGCTCTGGAGGCTATATCCACGGCGTCATAAGAACACCTGAGGACGTGTTTGTCTACATCTAAACTCAACTGGGCATATGCTAGAATTTCTTGTTTCGAGTTGGAGTCTGGCATAGCTTCAACAAGGTCCATTGTCTTCCTCCACAGCGACTGCTGGTAGGTAATCATGTGGGCCATGAAGTTTAAAGACCTGATGGCCCCAGTGGCTGAGGAGAAGACTTTTTGGCCCCAACCATATCACTTTTTAGAGACGGGATCCAGAGGTTGGGAACTCAAATGCTTCTGATGAAATCCTCTGCTGTGGGCAGCCATGAGGACCAATGAGCTGGCCTTTGGTTGTTCGGCCAGAAAAGGTTTGAACTTTGGAGGCTTATAAAGTCTGTCCGCCTTCCTAGGGACTGCCAGAATGGAGGATGGTATGCGCCAGGTGAGGCATGTTACATCATGAAACGGTTCCACGAACAGTGGAATCACCAAAGTTTTGGGTTCCTTCTGTCAGAGGAACTTGGCCAGGCGCTTGTGCTCTTGGTCCAGATCCTCCATGTCCCACTCATATATAGCCTGGATGTGCCAAAAATGAAGGGTCATCCGGGGGGACCGCAGAGAATCTTTAGGTCCCAGGGAGGGAGGACAGAATTCCCTGTCTGAGTAAGGCTCTGAATCCACATCGCCTTCGTCTGAGGAGGACATGACAGGAGGCGAAGAAGGAGATGGAGATGAGGGTCATTTCCTTCTCTTCCCCTTAGGGTCCGGACATGGGTGTGCACCCTCACCCCCGAAGCCCTGGGATGGGCGTGGGGACCATGGGTGGTTGAGGAGAGACAGTGTCCGGGGGTCTATATAGAAGATCCCCTTTAACTGTATTCCACCATGCAGTGAACAGACTCCCAATGTCTGCTACTGGAATGACCGCAGGGGCCGGCACCGGGTCTGAGGGGCTGGGCGTCGGGTCTTTAGGTGCAGACGTCTGGGGCTCTGGCTTGGCAGGTGTTAGGTCTGGGATCCTGGCGTCAGTAGGCTGACAACTGGCAGTGCCTTCGTCTGTAGGTCTGGCATCCGGAGTGGCTTTGTCAGGCATCTGGTCCCTGGAGGAGGGGCGGATGGCTGGTATTCATCTGGCGACCACATCATGTCAGGCATCGATTGGCTGGTCCCGGCGGGTAGGCGACCGGCTAGGCTTGCGCTGATCTGGAGGAGGGCGCACCTTAGCTGGAGGGGGAGGCACCCGAGCCCAAGCGGCCTCCTGCCTACCTGAGGGTTCTTCTGAGCACTTGCATTTATCAGAAGAACTGGGCCTGTCCTGAGCCCTGGACAGGATTTCCTGGGTTGACTCTGAGGGTTCTAGGGTTCAGTGAGCCAGGGAAGAGTGATGGTGTCCCGACGAGGCCAACTCCCAATGTTTGCCTTGAGAAGAGGTGGGAGCAGACTTAGATGTGTGGGAAGGTTCGGACGGTTGGGCCGGAACTGAACCAGACCTCCGGACGGAGGACGAGAAAGATGAGGCCTGCTTGGCTGGTGACTTAGAGAGGGATTCAGACCTGGCCCGATCCTTATCCTTGTGGTGATGCTTCCCCCCAGATGACCTATCTTTGGGAAAGGAATCCCTGGCGGGAGAGGATGAGCTGGCTCCTGATCCTCGCTGCATGGCTGCAAGCTTCTTTTCTAGAAGGAAGATCTTGAGTGCATGGGCCCTCCTGGCGCGTGTCTTCTGGTTGAACGTTTGACAACGTGTGCAGGTGTCGGGCTGGTGTTCCAGGCCCAGGCAGAGGAGGCAAGCCGCATGGCCATCTTTGGCTGGGATCTGCTTCCTGCATGCACACTTTGACTTTCGCCGTGGTGGGGAAGGCGACAACATAAACGAGGCGTTGAAAAAAGGATTTTGAAGAATTAACACACTTCTGATGTTCCATGGCTGTCGACTGCTAAGGAAGGCATCTGAGGAGCTAAACTATGCAGCCCGATGGCAGGAAAAGAACTGAGTTGGCACCAGGGGACTGCCCCCTTTATATCACATCTGACGTTGGGTGTAGCCGACATCGGGGGTGGTCCTCTGCCTCAGACTGCTAGCTACAAGTTTTCCGTGGGGTCCCAACACCTGCCGGCTTCAGTCCCAATGGTTTTACCTGCTGCAAGAGCTCCACCCTCTAAGACAGATCTGGTAGGTACCGCATATTTGCAGGCCATCCCGGCAGAAGGCACAGGGCAAAAAGCAAGTCACTGCCAGAGCTCCAGGGCAAGGCCAAGAATGGCCTCTGCCACCGGGAAAGCCTCCATCAGAGTACCTGCCCCGTCGAGGATCTCAGTCAATGGGTAACATGCCTGTTTCTGGACGGGCTCCATTTTCATACCCGTGGACTCAGAGATCAGGCGGAGAAGGCCCAAAAAAAAGGTAGGACCTTTGTCTGTTGTGAGATTCCCCACCGACTCCACGCTGACTGGACAGGAGTGCAAGGAGGAACCCTCCAACTCTGAGCAGTCATCAAAGAGAGGTCGACCGCCTGAGTCCCTGCTGACCCTCCACGGATGGTCAGGAGTGACAGTGACCGATAGCTAATGGGGAAGCGCCTTGGCCAGCTAAGACTCCTTGGTCGGAGCAACGGCCTTCGGCTGGGCAGGTGTCGGCACCATGGGAATTGGTGGAGACGCTGGGGTAGACAGAGCTGGGACCACCTTTGGAAGCTCCTGAGGCAGAGGAGGTGCTGGCCAGTTGGGCAAAAGCCAGGTGAAGGCCAGCATGGGAGCTGGAGCCGACTTCATGCCAGTGAGCACAAGCTGTTGCCACATGAGATCCTCATAGCATCGACGCAAGCCTCTCATTGCCTCAGGAGGATAAGGATGAAGAGTAGTGGTGGGATTGCTTCCCAAGGCACTGAGAGCGGGTGCAGGAACCACTCGACCCACAGAAAGAAGACTGAGACCTCCACCGTGGGGGTGGGGGAACCAGCGGCGGGGCTCTGTGAATGCCGAGGCTTCTCTTGGCCTTGGTCGGAGACCACAGGCAGCAGGTCAGCAGATTGATCCGTCTCTTCCACGGTCTGAGTTAGGACCAGTTTCCTGGATAAAAAAGTGTCGCCCTCTCCAATCAACAACTGATTGACTGGCTCGAGAAAAGATCTCATCTGGAAGATCAACCAGCGTCTCGGCCAACTGGTCTGATGGGGTTACTGTGGAGCCGGTGGCCTGGGTGAAGAATTTGACCAAAGTCAGATCCAGAGAATCGTGGGAATCCGAAGCTCTCAACCGAAAGTGCTTCTGATCCCACGAATGTCGACGAGTCCATTTTTTGGACTCTTTGTTCAACTTAGATTTGTGCCTGGAGGGTCCTGACAAAAGGTCGGCAGGGACTGGCACAGTTCTTTGAAGGACCCCATAAAAGTCGATCCCAGCTGGAGTGGCATGAAGGAAGAAGCCGAAGAGGAGTGGGAAGCACCCTGGGCTGCCACCTCCTCGAACGCCGCAAGCTGTTCAGCGGACCCCGCAGCTGCAGAGACCACCCAATGGGCATCCTTAGATCTAACTGTCAAGTTCTGTTGGCTCAGCCTAATTTGAGCCAGGCTAGATGGTTCTCAAGAACGTTAGGATGAAAGGAGTGACAGAAATTGCAAGCCTGGGGATCATGCTCGTGCCCCAGGCAGTAGACGCATGTGAAAGGCAGAGCATTTTGGGACGTCTTCTATCCACAAGGGCACTGGCGGAACCTGGGAGTGGACTTGTCATCCATCGTGGTCGTGATCGTTGATCGAGTTGAAGGCAATCAAATTTAAACATTTTAGGAAGTAAATCCAAAGATTTAAGTCGCAAGGGCCCACTCAGCACGAAAGCGGTAAGGAGCGAACCTGCTTCTTCCAACGGAAAGGAAGATCTGGCATCAGGGCATGGAGCCGAGGGAGTTACCACCCGGGTGGGTGGCAGAAGCCAGCTTGAAGACATTTCCTGCCACGTCTTAAAGGGAAAGGCACTGCCAAAAAGTGTGGATATAACATCATATCCACATCCCTAGAATTGAAATTTTTTACATATCAGGTTTATGAGGCAAGATCATAAGAAGGCTACATTGAAAATTTGGTATAAAAATATAGTATGATGATCAAGTTATGAGTGAACATTAAAATATTTCAAAATTCAATTGTAACTTCACTCATTTTAAGATTCTGACTCCAAACTTTCAACATTTTTCACACTACCTCATAAACATGACAGGTGTCATTTTTTCAAATCCTGGACAAGTCATGTTTTCACACTTATGGCGTGAAATTATGGTTTGGCCACTATTCTATAAATACCACATGTAATGTTTATATGAGGAGTCATAAAACTACTATCTTGAAAATCTGGGATCAACAGTAAAAAAAAAAAAAATTAAGAAATGTGTCATGACAGCCTTTATCCCAAGGGGCAGTGCTTTACAATCCCAGTGCCAGTGAGCTCAGTTCAGTAGTGAACTCAGTGAGCCAGCTGGATGGACCCAGGCCGGGGGACGGTGCTGTCTTGATGCACCACAACCAGCTTGGGAAGGAAAGGTGCAGGGTTGCCCACATGGGCCCAAGTATCATATAGTGAATATAACGCTTCTCTTGGCATAAGGCCCTGCACCTCTGCAACTATGGGTGACAAAGGGCCTTGTGCTTTAGCTTATAGATGGACTTTTTGCCCTGTGCATCTGTATCTGCCTCCATATGGAACTGCACTGCTGAGAGCACTGCGCTTCTGCAGCCCACCAGACAGCTCAATTAATTCTTGGCAACAACTGCTGCACAGAAGTCCAGAACTCGCAGGGCCCTGCTTTTCCATAGGTGGACAGAGTCTTCCCTTGGCAAAGGGCTAACAGACCTTGCACATCTGCATCTGTTCATGCAGATCCCAAAAAGACCTGTGTGAATGAAGGTACGATTCCACTATCTCAAAAAAAAAAAAAAAAACTGCATTAATGCACCAGTTAGGGCTCAATTTAACACCACATAAGCAGGAAAATGTAATGTTGAGGTTTCCAACCCTAACTCCTTCCCAAACAGAAAAAGGACAAGACCACACGTAACCACATACAGCCATCAAGTAAGACAAAGAACATAACTTTTTTCAAATGACATATATAGTAGAACTGATGTGCTACTTTGGTGGATTTGCATCTGCAGCTGCATAAGCAAAGGCCCCACAGGGGTGTGTATGTTGTACAGCATGCATGAGACGTATGGCTGCAGAGGTGCAGGTCTCATGGGGGCCTGCACTTCTGCAGACAGATGATGCCTGCAGCTCTGCAGCCAGAAGTACTCATGCACGCTGTACAAGGTACCTCTCAGACAGCATGCTCTGCTAGTGCAGAGTCTTATAGATGCAGCTGTGTATGTTTCCAATCCCCACCCTGCAGGCAGCAACAGGCATAGGGTATGCCTTGGCTTGTCAACCCTAACACTCACCCCATTTCATGTGTAAAGTAAGCTGAGATGGGTACAGTACATGGGAATGGTGTAAGCATAAGGGTTAACAACCCCAAGGTATGCCCCATGCCTATTTCTGCCTGCAGGTGGGGTGCTAGGGTTGGAAACCATAATGCCACATTTCCCTGCTTTTGTCACTTTATTCCTAACTAGAGCAATAAGAAAAAATTACTCACCTTAGTAATGTTGTTTCTTCTAATGGAGTCTTGCTGTATTCTGACTATTGCAGTTAGGTCCTGCCTTTCAACTGCCCTGGAGAACAAAGAGTTAACTTTCCATGGCCAGCATGGAACGTTCAGCGCAAGCTCGGTTGAAGCCTCTGTCTGCTGTTGTTTAAACTCCAACCGTCAGATCTTTATGAGCAATACTCACTAGAAGTTCTGTGTGGAAACTGTAAGACTCACACTAGCCAGCTGGCAACTAAATTTATTAAAAAAAAGGGGGTTTCGGTTTCAAAGCAAAGATTCAAGTCAGAACCCCCCCCCCAAAAAAAACAAACACAACACACATCCAAAATAAAGGAGGGTGAAAAAGGGGGCACCTCTAGGGTGCCAACACTGCTCCTGCCCACCCACATCCCAAAAACCAGATTCTGAGAGGGGAGGCGGTGGTAGGTCAGAAGAAAAAATTACTCACCTTAGTAAAGTTGTTTCTTCTAATGGAGTCTTGCTATATTCTGACATATGCAGTGAGTGCCAACCTTCGAACTGCCCCAGAGATGAAAGAGTTAACTTTCCATGCCAGGCATGGAACGCTGAGCTCGAGCTCGGTTGAGACTCTGTCTGTTGTTCTTCAAACTCAAACCGTCAGATCTTTATGAGCTAAACTCACTAAGGTCCTGTGTGGAAGCTGTAAACCTACACTAGCCAACTGGCTACTTAACATAAAACACATTTTTTGGACTCAACACAAAGACTCAAGTCAGGAAACCCAAAAATGAGAACACAACACCCACTCACCCCAAAAAGAAGGGGTGAAACAAAAAGGTGGGCACCTACTAAGTGCCAACACTGCACTGCCCACCCACATCCCAAAAACAGAGGTTCTGAGAGGGGCAGGCAGGGGAGGTCAGAATATAGCAAGACTCCATTAGAAGAAACAACATTACTTAGGTGAGTAATTTTTTCTTCAAACAACATGAAGTCTTGCTATATTCTGACATATGCAGACTACAAAGCAGTACCTCCATGGAGGAGGGACAGAACCTACTTAGGAAATAGGCTCTGAAGCACAGCTGTGCCAAACCGAGCATCACTCCTAGCCTGGATGTCCAGGGAGTAATGCTTGGTAAAAGTGTGAACTGTTTTCCAGGTAGCTGCTTGACATATCTCTAGAATAGGGATGTCCCTGGCAGCAGCCAGGGAAGCAGCTGTACCTCTGGTAGAGTGAGCCCTCAGGCCTGAGGGGGGAACCTTACCCAATTTTTCATAGCAAAATTGGATACAAGAGACAATCCACCTGGCAATGGATCATTTAGTGGCAGGTTTCCCTTTACCAACCTCACCATAAGTGAGGAACAGTTGGAGGGAGTCAAACCTGTGACCCATGGTACGCTCTATGTAGTAACTAAGGGCTCTTTTCACATCTAGACTGTGCAGTCTCCTCTCGCCAGAGGAGGAATGGTCAGTGAAGTACCCTGGAAGAGACACAGATTTATTAAGGTTGAAATCTGAAACCACCTTAGGCAAGAATTTCCTGTTAGTCCTGAGGACCACCTTATCTCTATGAAAGGAGATAAAATCAGGCTCCACTGACAAGGCTTGTGATTCACTTATGTGTCTGGCAGAAGTGATGGCTACCAGAAACACAGTCTTCCAAGTTAAGTACTTAAGCTCTGCTGAAGATAACGGCTCAAAGGGGGGTTGCATAAGCTGAGCAATGCAAACACTGAGGTCCCAGGCAGGGGCAGGGTCCCTGAATGGAGAGTTGGTGTGAAGCAATCCCTTGAAAAACTTGGAGAAAACAGGGTGAGCTGAGAGAGAACAGGGCTTACCTGCTGAAATAAAAGCAGACACAGCTGCCAAATGCACTTTCAGTGTATTTGGTCTCAGACCCAAGCTATTTAAGTGAACCATATAATCAAGGACTGTGGGCAGATCAGCAGATTCTGGGGAAATATACTTCCCAGTGCACCATGTGGAAATTTTTTCTATTTAGAATTATAAGTAGCCCAGGTAGATGGTTTTCTAGAAGCCTTCAGGACATCCATTACACCTTGAGAGAGGTGTAAATCAGCAAACTCTAACTCTTCAAGAGCCAGGCCTTGAGATTGAGAGATTTGAGGTTCGAGTACCAAACCCTCCCCTGAGCACAGGTTAACAGGTTGTAATTCCTGGGAAGACACAGAGGAAGATGGACTGCTAAGGACAGTAGAAGTGGATACCAGGGCTGTCTGGCCCAGTCTGGAGTAATCAGGATCATCTTGCAAGGTTGAGATCTGATTTTGACTAGCACTTTGAACAGGAGAGGGAAGGGGGGAAAGCATAGAGAAACTTCCCTTCCCAATTGAGAACTAAGGCATCCAGGGGGACTGAGCCCAACACTGGGGGTCTGCAGCAAAAAAGGGGAAGTTGGTGATTGTCTGGGGCTGCAAAAAGATCTATCTGCGGGGTGCCCCATCTGGAAAATATCACCTCCAAGACCAGGGGATCCAGTGACCATTTGTGATGGCCCTGGGAAATCCTGCTAAGAGCATCTACCAGGACATTGTCCTTTCCTGGGAGGTGAACTGCTGTGAGGGAGGTGTTCAGGGAGTAAACCAGAGACCACAACTTCATTGCTTCGGTGCACAAGGCCGTAGACCGAGTGCCTCCTTGCTTGTTGATGTACCACATTGTGGTGGTGTTGTCTGTTCTGACCTGTTCTGAACAGATTTTGAAAAAGCTTGAAGTGCTAGAAATACTTCTCTGAGTTCCAACAGATTGATATGGAGCAGAGATTCCTGAGGGGACCACAACCCCTGGGTGGTGAGGTCGCCCATGTGAGCCCCCCACCCCAAGAGGGAGGCATCTGTAGTAAGGATTAAGGAGTGAGACTGAGTGACAAAGGGAACCCCTTGTCTCAAATTGCTCTGATCCTGCCACCACTGTAGGGCCTGGATCAGGTTCGAGTTACTAGGATCAATTTGGTCAGAGGGTCCTTCCTTTGAGACCAAAAAGCTCTCAAATGGAACTGAATGTCCCTCATCTGAAATCTTGCTCCCTGCACTACTGCTGTAGAAGCATCCATGTGCCCCAGGAGCTGTAGAAAATGCCTTGCTGGTCGAGACACCTGCAGGGTGAATAAGGAGGCCAGAGAGACCAGGGTCCTTGCCCTGTCAAGGGGAAGGAAGGCTCTGGCCTTCTCTGTGTCTAGCTCTGCGCCTATGAAGGTGAGGAGCTGGACAAGCTCTAGAACTGACTTTGAAAGATTTAGAAGGCAAAGAAGTGAGCAGTTGCTGAGTTATCTGTAAGTGTAACTTGACTTGGTCTGGGGACTGACCTACTATGAGCCAGTCGTCCAGGTAAGGAAGATGGCAATTTCTGCCTTCTTAGAGAAGCAACTACTACTGCCAGGCATTTTATGAATACCCTTGGAGCAGAGGTGAGGCCAAAGGGCATTGCTCTGAACTGGTAATGGCTTGAGGGCAGCTCGAACCTAAGGTACTTTCGATGGGAGCTTCTGATAAGAATATGGAAGTAGGCATCCTTGAGGTCCAGGGACACTAGCCAGTCCCCTGGCCTTAGAGAGGGTAGAATAATTCCCAGAGTCACCATTTTGAATTTTGGTTTTAAAAGGTGCTTGTTTAGGTGTCTGAGATCCAGGATGGGCCGCCATTCTCCTGTCTTTTTTGGGGTAAGGAAGTACCTGGAATACAATCCTTTGTAGGGGTGGAACCCTTTCCACAGCTCTGAGAGCTAGGAGTGAAGAGACCTCTGCCTCTAAGGCAAGTGCCTCTGATGGATTTGCAGGTGGAAAGGATCTGGTTCTTATCTTTGGAAACTTTTTGAAGCTGAGAACCAGTTCCTGGCTTACTACTTCCAGGACCCATTTGTCTGATGTCAGAGACTCCCAGTCCTGGACAAAGTAAGCCAGCCTGCCCCCTACAGGTAGCTGAGAATCGGCCCTGGCAACCCCATCAGGGTGCCTGCTTGGCAGGGGCTTTGGGCTGGGGGTGGAAGCAGGCCTGCTTGTACCTCGTCTGCCTCTCCCTCTAAAGAACCCCCTCTGGGCATAAGCAGAAGAGGAGGCCTGGGCTTGGTAAAAAGGCCTATGAAAAGGCCTGCCCCTGCCCCTGGGAAGCTGCCTTTGAGGAGTGGCCTGCCTTTCCTTGGCCTGTGCACTCCTATAGGTGGTCCTATACTCATCCATTTTTTCATGTAATTCTCTGTCTGCCCCCAAACAGAGAATTACCACAACAGGAAAATCCATGGCCTTAGTCTGGGTATCCTGTGACAGGCTAGTACATCTGAGCCAAGCCATTCTGTGAAGTGCCACAGATGTAGCCATGACTCTTTTTTTGATGTTATTTCTCAGGAGCCTCCCCCACTCCGCCCGTTCCTCCGCGCCATCCCCGGACATGAGACCCCTCCTTCAGCACCCGCGACTTACCCCCCGGCGCAGGGTGGTGGGGAGCAACTCAACCCACCAGGCGGGTCCATGCCAGGGAGCGTCCTCGGGAATGGCGGCGGTGACGTCATGCCGGGGCTCCATTTTCCGATTTTCCCCGGTAGGCGTGGCGGTGAATGACGCCTAGCGACTGAGTAGCGCGCGACGCCTCCGCGCCGCACTAGTCAGCCGCCTGCCACGCCCCGCCTCCCCTGTCTCTGCAGCTGCATGTTGTCGATCCCCAGCCTCTGCTAGGGGTCAGGCAAGCACCAGCTGCCCAAATCCCCCCCGGAGATGGAGAGCAGTCCTCCGGACGCTCGATCCATCTCCTCCCCGCCGACCCCCAACAACCCGTGCTCGTTTCCGAACACGGGTCGCCGGTGTGGCGCGAGGTGTAGCGACCAGCGCTTCAACCCTCAGCGCCACCGGGCCGGCCTGTAGCCATGACTCTTGATGACACATCATTTGAGTCCACTGCAGCATGGAATTGCACCTTGGATGCCTCAATACCATCAGCAGCCACCTGCTCCAGCTCCTTGGCAAGCTGGCCAGGGACCTGTTTTGCTAAAGCCATAACACTGTCCCATCTGGACTTACATAGATACATAGACAGTGTCGGCAGATAAGGGCCTATGGCCCACCCAGTCTGCCCATTTGAGCTTGTAAGTTCAGTTTATGTTTTCCCTAGAAGTCTGTTGCCCCTTACCCCTGACCTCCAGAATTCCTTTATGTCTATCCCATGCATTCTTAAATCCCGTGATTGTTTCAACCCCCACCACTTCTTCTGGCAGGGTGTTCCACTTGTCCACCACCCGTTCTGTGAAGAAATTCTTTCTCATGTTTCCTCTGAATCGTCCTCCCTCCAACTTCATCCCATGCCCTCTAGTCCTGGAACATCTTTTTCGCTTGAAAATAGTGTATTCCTGCGCCCTGTTCCTCCCTGTAAGATACTTGTATGTCTCTATCATATCCCCTCTCTCCCTCCTCTCCTCCAGGGGAGTACATGTTCAGTTCCTTCAACCTGTCTTCATAGGACTTGTGATGCAATCCATGCACCATCTTTGTTGCCCTCCTCTGAACCTTCTCTACCCTGTCTATGTCCTTACGTAGATATGGTCTCCAGAACTGTACACTGTACTCCAGGTGGGGCCTCACTAGCTTCTTGTATAGTGGAATTATGACCTCCCTTTTCCTGCTGGTGATGCCCCTGCCTACACATCCCAGCATCCTATTTGCTTTACCTGCTGCCTTGTCACACTGTTTCCCTACCTTGAGGTCATCAGAGATGATAACCCCAAGATCCCTTTCCTGCTTGGTGCATGCTATATCCTCACCCCCCAACTGATATATTGTTCCAGGGTTTTGTGCCCCATATGCATTATTTTGCACTTCTTTGAATTGAATTTCAACTGCCAAACCCCTGACCATTCTTCAAGTTTCTGCAGGTCCCTTTTCATTCTGTCTACACCCTCTGGTGTGTCTACTGTGTTACAGAGCTTTGTGTCATCAGCGAACAGTGAAATTCTGCCTTCTAGGTCCTACGCAATGTCTCTAATGAAGATGTTGAATAGGACCGGTCCCAGCACTGATCCCTGTGGTACCCCACTGGTCACTCTTCCCTCTGTGGAGTGACAGCCATTTACCACCACCCTCTGTGTCCTGCCACCCAGCCAGTTACCTACCCACCACACTACTGTCCTGCCCACCCATATTCCCCAATTTGTGTAATAGTCTCCTATGTGGTACAGTGTCAAAGGCCTTGCTGAAGTCCAGATAGGCCATGTCCACTGCCCTCCCTGATCCACCTCCCTAGTCACCCAGTCAAAAATTCAACGAGGTTGGTCTGACATGACCTCCCCTGGTGAAACCATGCTGCCTTGGGTCCTGTAGTCCATTGACAACCAGATGTTCCACCAATCTCTCCTTCAGTAGTGCTTCCATGATCTTCCCACTACTGAGGTGAGGCTGACTGGTCTGTAGTTCCCTTCCTCTTTGTTCCCACTTTTGTATAAGGGGACTACATCTGCTGTCCTCAGTCTTTAGGTACCTCCCTGTTTCCAGTGATCGGCTAAACAGGATAGCCAGAGGTTCAGCCACCACCTCTCTTAGTTCTTTAATGACCTGGGGTGCACCCCATCTGGCCCCATTGCTTTATCAACTCTTATTACTTCCAGTTCCTTCAGGACCCTTTCGTGTAAAGGGACTTGTGTCCATTTCTGCACCACTCTCACCCTTGTACTCCCTTCAGACCCATTACCCTCCTCTTTCTCAGTAAGACTGAGCAGAAATACCTGTTCAATATGTCAGCTTTACTGTTGTCATCCTTCACGTGGCCCCCATCCTCCCCCTTCAGTCTCACTATCCCTCCCTTTGTCTTTCTTCTTTCACTTATGTACCTGTAAAAGGTTTTGTCCCCTCTACCTACTGATTTTGCTATGTGTTCTTCTGTCTGAGCTTTGGCTTCCCTTACTGACCTCCGTGCCTCCCTTTGCTTCTCCTGGTACTTCTCCATATCCCCTTCTGCCTGTGTCTTTTTGTATTGCCTGAATGCAATCTTTTTGGCTTTCACTTTCTTTGCTACCTCTTTGGAAAACTACAATGGTCTCCTCTTCCTTTTCCGTTTGCTAACCTGCTTAATGCATAATTCTGTTGTTCTTGTAATCCCCATTTTAAATACTGCCCACTGTTCCTTAACCCCTGATTCCTGTCCCATTCCCCTTAATGCCTCTTTCAAGTATCTTCCCATTTTCCTAAAGTCTGCCCCCCTAAAATCCAGGATACGTGTTTTTGTGTGGTTTGGTTCTGCTCTTTCTGTGATTTCAAACTGCAATGACTGGTGGTCACTGTTCCCCAGGTGCTCCCCACTGTCACCCCATCACACTGTCCCTGTTTGTGAGCACAAGGTCCAGTATTGCCTTCTGCCGAGTTGGTTCCATGACCAGTTGCTTGAGGAGGCACCTGAAGAGTCAGGATAAATCTGCTCCTAGTTGATGCTGCTGCTGGGATGCTCCAGTCCACGTCTGGAATATTGAGTCTCAACCAGTACTACCTCACCCTTGTCTGCCATCCTTTGGATGGCTAGCATTAACTCCATATCTGTTTCTTCCTCCTGGGCTGGTGGTCTAGGGCCACACTGTGAGATAGCTGTCCCATTTTCCTTTCCAGCTAACTCACAGTATCTCTCCCCCATTTTGTTCCTCCTGGATCTCTGTGGCCTTATGTCATTTTTCACACACAGTGCCACTCCTCCTCCTTCCTGCCTCTGTCTCTTCTGGATATGCTGTAGCCAGGTACTGCCCATCTCCCAGTCGTGGTTATCATTACACCAGGTTTCAGTGATGGCCACAATGTCAGGTCTGACTGCACCATGACAGCCTCCAGATCTTCCATCTTGTTGCTAAGGCTCCTGGCATTTGCACACATGGCTTTCCATGATTTGACCTCCCTAGACTGTTTTGCTGTTCTACTCCAGCCCCTTCCTTGGTTGTCCTTTATCCCTGGTTCTCCTTGCTGTCTGCCCTTCTGCTGAATTTTGCCCCTTTTCTGCCTATCCACCTCTTGGGCACTAACATACTAACATACTATTTGCCAGCAGATTAGGCCTTACGGTCTATCAAGTCTGCTCGAACCTAGATCCTTAGTTGGGTGCCGAGACCCTCCCATCCTTTGTTCTCTAGAAACCCCTATCATCCATCCCCACCCCACCGGGACAGGCCATCATCTGATACATCCACTTTCTGTGTCTGTCCCACCCTCTCTTGAAGCCCTCCACTGTGGATCTCTGAACCAGCTCACCAGGCAGTGCATTCCAAGGGTCCACCACCCTCTCGGTGAAAAACCTCCTCCTCTTTTCCCCCTCACCCTTCCACCTTCCAACTTCAAACCATGCCCTCTGGTGATACCTCCCTGCTTTAGTCTAAAGATCCCCTCCATGTTTACCCTATTTATTCCCTTGAGGTACTTGAAGACCTCAATCATGTCCCCATGTCTCTCCTCTCCTCCAATGAAAACAGGCAGAGCTCCTCAAGTCTGTCCTCATAAGTCAAATCCCTAGCCTCGTATCATCTTTGTTGCCCTCCTCTGTACCCTCTCCAGGAGCTGTATGTCCCTCTTCAAATGTGGTCTCCAGTACTGTACACAGTACTCAAGGTGTGGTCTAACCAGTCCATTGTACAGCGGCAGAATCACTTCCCTGCTCCTAGAGGTGACCCCCTTACGATGCATCCCAACATCCTGTTTGCCTTGCTAGCTGCTCTCCTGCACTGCTCAAAGTTATTCATACATGTATCCACCATGACCACTAGGTCTTTTTCCCCTATTGAGGCCTCCAGCGCCTCCCCTCCCAGGGTGTACCTGTGTTTAGGGTTTCCCCGACCAAGAAGCAACACCTTGCACTTGGTGATATTGAAATTTAATTTCCATGTGTGAGCCCAGCTTTCCAGGGTGTCCAGGTCCCCTTGCAGGGCCAACCTCCCCTCTTCTCCCTCAACTACTGCTCCCATCTTGGAGTCATCCATGAAGAGACTCATTTCACACCCTATACCCTCCCTGATGTCCGATATGTATGCATTAAACAGGATCGGACCCAGGACCGAGCCCTGTGGTACCCCACTACCAACCTCTCTAGGGTTCGAGAGCTCCCCACAGACCACTACTCTCTGAGTGCGTCCAGCTAGCCAGTTTTCAATCCATCTGACCATCAAAGGGCCTACTCCTAACCCCATCAGTTTCTCCACCAGACACTAATCTCCATCTTTTGCACACTGCTTTGCAGAGATAGCCACTCCTCTGGTTCACTGATTCCACTGCTAGCTGTGGGGGGTGAGCAAGTAGGTACCCTCCTTGCTGGCCTGCCACCCCCCTTTGCTAGTTTAAATGCTTGTCAATGTAGCATTTAAACTTATCATTGAGTGCTTGGATTCCTCTCCTGGATGGATGCAGGCCGTCAGGCTTGAACAAACTCATCCCTCCAGGTGGTCCCCAGTCACCAATGAATCCAAACCCTTCCTCACAGCACCAGTTCTTCAACCATGAGTTAAAGTTCCTGGTGCATGCACTCCTATGCACTCCCTTGCCTCTCGCAGGTGGTACTTCTGAGAAAGTGACAGAAGTAGCTACTTGCTTGAGACCCCTCCCCAATTTTCTAAACTCTTCCTGAACTTCCTTTGGCTCCCCATTTTCCAGGTCATTAGTACCTAGGTGGATAATGACATCCAGCTCACCCTCCCGTATTGCCTTCCCAGTGATCCCCAGGATCTTCCTTGCACCTGGTAGGCACCTCACCTCCCTGTCCTCCCCCTCCTGTGTTCCTAGCTGGATCCCTCTTATGATGGAGTCCCCCACCAGGATTCGCTTCCTCCTCCTCTGGGGTCCACTGCTTTCCCTGCTGAGGTCACCTCCTTGGCTAACCTCCACATCCTTTCCTTCCACTTCTCTGGGTACCTCTATTTGGTTGTCCTCGTTTGCCAGTATGGCATATGAGTTCTTGAGTGGAATAGGATCTGGGATGTGCCTCTGCCTGACTGCTCTAACCCTCCCTGAGCCCACTGTCATCCAAGTGCTCCTCGTTCTCGGCATCCTTTGAGGCAGTTGCATTGGAATGGTTGGTCTCTGGATAGGGGTGATGGTACTCCTGACCCAGTTTACTTCCGCTCTGAGTCTGGCCACCTCATCCCGGAGTCCAGAGAGATGCATGCAGATAGGGCAGCACCTCAGTGTCCAGAAGGTCTGCTTGAATATGGCTGCCCCACAGCCACTGCATTGCACCACTCCCCACATTATACTGCAATTATACTGCTATTCCACTACTTGTCTGCTACTGAAGCTCTCCTAGTTCCTTTTCTATTAATTTACTGTCCTAAAAATCCTGCCACTGATCCTCAGATAATTTTCTTTAAAAAAAAAAAAAAAGCAATAAATAAATAAATGAGTCAAAACACTTGTGCTGAGGTGGACTTCTTCCCCTTATGCCCCATCTACTTCACACCCTTACTATACCCTGTGTTTAGCTCCTGTCAATCAGATTTAACAGGGCATATAATTAAGAGTTGGGGAAGGGGGAGGGAGGGCGAAAATTGCAGCAATTACACCACCACTACATTTTAAATTTTCAACAGTCCAAAAACAATTCTAAGTAAAGACAACAAAGAAAGTACAGTGTCACTAAAAACCCACAATCTAAGTTTAAAAGAAAAATAGCAATTACCAGTTACTCTAAAGCACTAAATTGAATATGTTTCCTTCCTTCCCCTTCTGGCTTCTTCTGAGAAAATAAAACTGTACTTGCTACCTCAACTCTGACTAAGCCCCACCTCTAGTTATCACGTAGCTGAGGTCAGAGGCCAGACAATTAACACCCTTCACCCAACTACAGGGCAGTCAGAGAAGCCAAGATAATATCTGCAGCAATTAAAGACAGCACAGAATTACACCACCACTACGTTTTAAATTTTCAACAGCCCAAAAACAATTCTAAGTAAAGACAACAAAGAAAGTACAGTGTCACTAAAACCCCACAATCTAAGTTTAAAAGAAAAATAGCAATTACCAGTTACTCTAAAGCACTGAATTGAATATGTTTCCTTCCTTCCCCTTCTGGCTTCTTCTGAGAAAATAAAAGATATCTAGCCACATACGCCATATAATTCGCCTGCCTGAGTCCCAAGGATGCTGCCATGTACTGTTTCTTTGCCATGGCATCAATCCTCCTGGAGTCCTTGTCTGGGGGGTGTGAAGCCAAGGGAATAATTGCCTTGTCACAGGCTGCAGCCTGTACTATCCCAACATGGCTGCATTGTTGTGTAAGAAATTCCGTATCAGAGCCTGACAATGTGTACCTCTTGTCCATTCTCTTATCTACAGGAGGTATAGTGTGAGGAGTTTTTAGAATTTTAAAAGTCTGTTTCCCAAAAGATTTATGCAAGGGAATAGACAGCCTCCTAGACTCTGGGATATCCATCGTTTCTACATAGTCAGGCTCCTCTTGCTCATCCACAGCTTCTCCATAGGGAGTTGGAGGGTTTCAGCAACTCTTTTATAAAATATAAAATGAGAAGGGGACTCAGAAAGCCTAGGAGGAGACACTCCTGAAGGTCTGTCTGGGAGATGTCCGGGTCAATGGGCATATCCAGACTTTCAAATCCACATTCACTCTCCTCATACTCCTCTTCCCCCTCCTCCAGTTCATAATATTCCTCTAAATCATACTCTTGAACCGGTGGAACCAGCCGAACCGAGCGCCTACCTGACGGTGCCGGTTCAGTCGGAACCGGGGAAAGCGACTGCATAATTTTGATCGCTTTGGCTATTTCTTCAGTGGTTGGAGAGGAAAGTGTTGGCTCCACACCAGCTGATTTCCTAGTCCTTTTTGCTGGAACTGACTCCTCAGAGTCGGATCTCCTTTTGCCTGAAGAAGTCTTGCTCTGGTCAGAGGGCATTCCTTCTGGTTCGGTTTGAACCAAACCGGGCTGGCTATCCGGTTCAGCGGACTTTTTGGCCTCCCTTTGCCTGAGCCTACAAACTCTCTTTTCCAGGGTAGCTGCAGGAAAATTTTTACAAATCTGTCAGTCTGCATTGAGGTGGTCAAACCCCAGACAATAAACACAGGTGGTGTGGGGGTCAGCCTTGGCAAAGACTTCCCCACACACACTACAGTGTTGAAACCCAGTGGGCTTGGTTTTTCTTTTGGGTTTCTCAGACATAGTGCCAGTCTTATCCAAACTTACCCGTTTATGGCAATCCGCCAGGCAAGACCCTCTTATCGGTTCCCCAACACGTGTCAACGATCGTGAAAAAAAGCATAATAATCCGTTTTTTAGAACTGATAAGAACCGGTAACCACACTCTAAAATTATAATTCAAGATTTTTTAAACACTTGATCGGTTCAAACCGAACCGATGAACCGTTTACAAGTTCCACACAGAATAGAGTAAAATATAACCTATCTAGTACTCACAAATATCATAGACAGAGACTGAACCAACAGGTTACAGTTTAATTTTGGTCGAAAACCGAGAAAACGGCACTTTAACCGACAAAACTGAACCAAGCAGAAGGAGAAATCTCCGGAGCGACTGTTCAGTGAGGCGGAGTAAAGAATCTTACGGTTTGAGTTTGAAGAACAACAGACAGAGTCTCAACCGAGCTCGAGCTCAGCGTTCCATGCCTGGCATGGAAAGTTAACTCTTTCATCTCTGGGGCAGTTCGAAGGTTGGGACTCACTGAATATGTCAGAATACAGCAAGACTTCATGTTGTTTGAATACAGCAAGACTGCATTAGAAGAAACAACATTACTAAGGTGAGTAATTTTTTCTTCAAACAACATGAAGTTTTGCTGTATTCTGACTATTGCAGACTACCAAGCAGTACCTCCATGGAGGAGGGACAGAACCTACTTTGGGAATAGGCTCTGAAGTACTGCTGTGCCAAACCGAGCATCACTCCTAGCCTGCATATCCAGAGAGTAATGCTTGGTGAATGTATGGACTGTTTTCCAGGTGGCTGCTTGACACATTTCTAAGATAGGAATATCCCTGGCAGCAGCCAGGGAAGCAGCTGTACCTCTAGTAGAGTGAGCCCTCAGGCCTGAGGGTGGGGTTCTACCCAGTTTTTCATAACAGAATTGTATACAAGAGACAATCCACCTGGCAATAGATCTTTTAGTGGCAGGTTTGCCCTTACCGACCTCTCCATATGTGAGGAACAACTGGAGGGACTCAAACCTGTGACCCTTGGTGCGCTCTGTGTAGTAGCTGAGGGCCCTTTTAACATCCAAGCTGTGCAACCTCCTCTCTCCAGAGGAGGAATGGTCAGTGAAGAAAACAGGGAGAGAGACACAGACTGATTAAGGTGGAAATCTGAAACCACCTTAGGCAAAAACTTCCTGTTAGTTCTTAGGACCACGTTATCTCTATGGAAAAAGATGAAATCAGGCTCCACTGACAGGGCTTGCAATTCATTGATATGCCTGGCAGAGGTAATGGCTACCAAAACCACAGTTTTCCAAGTCAAGTACTTAAGTTCTGCAGAGGACAAAGGCTCAAAGGGTGGTTGCATAAGCTGAGCAATGCAAACATTAAGGTCCCAAGCAGGAGCAGGGTCCCTAAAGGGGGGATTGGTATGCAGTAATCCCTTGAAGAACTTACAAAACACAGGATGGGCTGACAGAGGAGAGGGCTTGCCTACTGACAAGAAGGCAGAAACAGCTGCCGCATTCACTTTAAGTGTAGCTGGCCTAAGTCCCAAGCCATTAAGATGAACCATATAGTCCAGGACTGTAGGCAACCCAGCAGATTCTGGAGAAATATGCTTATTAGAGCACCAAATAGTGAACCTTTTCCATTTGGAGTTGTAAGTCTTTCTGGTGGAAGGCTTTCGAGAAGCCTTAAGAATATCCAGAACCCTTTGAGAAAGGTGTAGATCAGCAAACTCTAACTCTTCAAGAGCCATGCCTTGAGATTGAGAGATTTGAGGTTCGGATACCAAATCCTCCCCTGACAGAATGTCAACAGGTTGTAATTCTTGGGAAGAGACAGGGGAAGGTGGACCGCTAAGGAAAGCAACAGTGGGTACCGGTTGAGACCTGATCTTGACTAGCACTTTGAACAGGAGAGGGAAGGGGGGAAAAGCATACAGGAATTTCCCTTCCCAATTCAGAATCAGAGCATCCAGGAGGACTGAGCCCAAGACTGGGGATCTGTAACAAAAGAGAGGAAGTTGGTGATTGTCTGGGGCTGCAAAAATATCTATCTGTGGAGTGCCCCATCTCGAGAAAATCACTTCCAAAACTAGGGGATCTAGGGTCTATTCGTGGTGGCCCTGGGATATCCTGCTAAGAGCATCTGCTAGGACATTGTCCTTCCCTGGGAGGTGAACTGCCATCAGAGAGGTTTGCAGGGAATAGGCCAGAGACCACAACTTCATTGCTTCTGTGCACAAGGCCATAGACCGAATGCCTCCTTGCTTGTTGATGTACCACATTGTGGTGGTATTGTCTGTTCTGATCTGGACCACCTTGTTCTGTACAGATTTGGAAAAGACTTGCAGTGCTAGAAACACTGCTCTGAATTCCAAGAGATTGATGTGAAGCAGAGATTCTTTAGGTGACCACAGCCCTTGGGTGGTAAGATCCCCCAGGTGGGCTCCCCAGCCCAGCAGGGAGGCATCTGTGGTGAGTATCACTGAATGAGACTGAGAGACAAAAGGAACTCCCTGTCTCAAATTGTCCTGATCCTGCCACCATTGCAAAGCCTGGATCAGAGTTCGAGTCACTGGGACTAGTTTGGTAAGGGAATCCTTCCTTTGGGACCAGAAGGCCGACATGGACTTGGAGTCGCCCAGATTGATGGTTCTGGGCGACTTCAATGCGTGGGTCGACGACGAATCTTAGCTTTTTGGCTAACATTTCCTCCAAGTGATGACATCTCTGGGCTTTGCACAGGTTGTTTCCGCAGCTACACACAAGGGAGGTCACTCTCTTGACCTGGTCTTCCTCCTGGGGATCGAGGCTTCCGATTTGGTGGTGGAACCAGTCGGTTGGTCCGATCATTACTCAGTTGGGTTAAATTCTGAGGCCCCCCTGGGTAGGTCGGCCCCTGTGGAGTTGGTCAGGTACCGCCCATTGCGGGATGTTTTCCCTGAAGACCTGATGGCGGTTATTGACCTCTCATTGTTTGCCGAGTTTTGCACTGATCCTGAGCAGCTGGTAGTGGCCTATAATAGGGCCATATCAGCTGCACTTGATCTGATTGCACCAGTCTGTGTTCACCCCCTCCTGCGCCGTCCCGTTGCCCCTGGTTTGATGGGGTTTTGAGAGGGCTGCGGAGGTTGGGGCGTAGGTTGGAGCGTCGTTGGAGGAAGACTGCCTCTGACGCCGACCATCTTATTTTGCTAGAGCATTACAAGCTCTACCAAACAGCAATTTCCCATAAGAAGGCAGAATTCCTGTCCAGGGAAATTTCTGTCGCATGGACTCGACCAGATCAGCTCTTCAGAACTGTTGACAGATTTGTGCAACCCAGCCTGTCAGCAGATCCGTCAAGCCTTCACACAAACTGATTGCGAGGAGATCACTCGATTCTTTGCGAATAAGGTTGAAGACATCAGGAGGCAGTGCCTCCAACCTCATTCTAAGGTTGTTGCAGTTGATCAGTGTCCTGTCGCAGAGCCCAGAATTTCCTGGAGTACCTTTGACCTGCCGGATTTTGTAGACACTATGAGGATTGTCCATGAGTTGCGTCCAACATGCTGTAGTTTGGATCCCGGCCCTACTTCCCTGATTATGGGTTGTAGTGAGATCATTGGCCCCGTTCTAGCTCGGATTATCCGGTGTTCTTTAGAGACGGTAGTTTTTCCTAGCTCTCTGAAGGAAGGGGTGGTGACTCCCCTTCTGAAGAAAGCTTCTTTGGACCCGGATGACCTAGCAAACTACCGACCAATCTCTAACCTCCCTTTTGTGGGGAAGGTTATTGAGAAAGCTGTGGTGGTCCAACTGGATAACCATTTGACCATCCATAGCTTATATGAACCTCTCCAGTCTGGTTTTCGTAAGAGGCATAGTACCGAGACTGCTCTTGTTCGGGTGCTCAATGATCTCCTGATGGCGAGAAATCAGAGACACCGTTCTATTCTGGTTCTCCTTGATCTGCCATCAGCTTTTGATACTGTGGATCATGGGATTTTGCTCACACGCCTGAGGTCCATTTGTGGACTATCGAGTACGATCCTCAGATGGTTTACATCTTTCCTTGAAGGGAGAACGCAAAGAGTGGTCTCGGGTTTGCATTCATCCAGGGCCTTCTCTCTGCCTTGTGGGGTACCTCAGGGCTCGGTACTTCCCCCATGTTATTTGCAGTATATATGCTACCCTTCGGAGACATTGTAAGATGGTAAGAGCTGAGGTTTCACTGCTATACTGATGATACCCAGCTCTACCTGTCTTTTGCACCCGACCAGGTTAGTGCTAACTCGGTACTGAACAACTGCTTCGCTGATATCCAAGACTGGATGAATACCAGCGGTCTAAAGTTGAACCCGGGAAAGACTGAGGTTATGGTGGTGGACCCGGGTCACAGGGTTGAGGGTGTAAGGACTGGGCTCCCCTCTGGATTAACCCTAGGGATGGACCAGATCCTCACCTCTGAATGGGTGTGTAACCTGGGAGTGGAGCTTGACACTGGTCTGACCTTCCATTATCAGGTGTCTGCAGTTGTCAAGACTGCATTTTTTCATCTTAGGAACATTTCCAGGATTAGGCACCTGGTTCCACCTTGCGACCTGCCGGTTTTGGTCCATGCCTTTGTGACATCTCGCCTTGATTACTGTAACTCCCTTTACCTAGGACTTCCTGGGGTTGATATCCGCCGCATGCAGCTACTGCAGAATGCGGCAGCATGTTTGTTAACTGGGGCATCCAGGAGTTCTCATATTAGCCCTGTGCTGCGCTCTCTGCACTGGCTGCCAATACAGTGGCGGATCACCTTCAAAGTGGGTCTTTTGACCTACAAAGCCCTACGTAGTCTAGGTCCCGACTATTTGAAAGAGCTCCTGGTGCCCTACACCCCTCTGAGACAGCTCCGCTCGGCTGACGGGTTGCTGGAGATTCCGAGGGTAAATTTGAAGTCTTCTGGAGCTCATGTTTTTGGATTTGCTGCTCCTACCCTCTGGAATTCTCTGCCCCGTCAGCTCCGGGACAGCACGATGGTGGGGAGTTTCAAACAGGCACTAAATACTTTTTTATGGGACAATGCATTTTCTGCTTTGCTGTAATTGAATATCTTAGTTTTGCAACATTCGTTTAGAGTTGTTTTATTGTATGTATTGATTATGTTTGTGTTTTTTTGATGTACAGCGCTTTGAAAACCTTGAAAGGCGCTTAATGAAATACATTTTATTATTATTATTATTATTATTACTATTAAGTGGAACTGAATGTCCCTCATCTGGAATCTTGCACCCTGGACCACTGCTGTAGAGGCTGCCATGTGGCCCAGGAGCTGCAAGAAATGCCTTGCTGGTTGAGACACCTGAAGGGTGAATGAAGAGGCCAGTTCTATAAGGGTCCTTGCCCTGTCCAGGGGAAGGAAGGCTTTTGCTCTTATTGTATCCAGCTCTGCCCCCTATAAAGGTGAGGAGCTGTACTGGCTCGAGAACTGACTTTGGAAGGTTGAGGAGGAATCCTAAGGAAGTGAGCACTTGCCGAGTTATTTGCAGATGTGACTTGACTTGGTCTGGAGACTGACCCACTATGAGCCAGTCATCCAAGTATGGAAAGATGGAGATCTTTTTTCTCCTTAGGAAAGCAACCACTACTGCCAGGCACTTTGTGAACACCCTTGGGGCTGATGTTAGGCCAAAGGGCACTGCTCTGAATTGATAGTGGCCTGAGGGCAACTCGAACCTGAGGTACTTTCTGTTGGAGCACCTGACGGGAATGTGAAAATAGGCATCTTTGAGGTCCAGGGAGGCTAGCCAGTCCCCTGGCCTTAGAGAGGGCAGAATTATCCCCCGAGTCACCATTATGAATTTTGGTTTTAAAAGGTGCTTGTTCAGATATCTTAGATCCAGGATGGGCCACCATTCTCCTGTCTTTTTGGGGGTTAGGAAGTACCTGGAGTACAATCCTTTGCCCCTGTGTAGGGTAGGAGCCCTTTCTATGGCTCTGAGAGGAAAGAGGGAAGAAACCTCTGCCTCTAGGGCAAGGGTCTCTGATGGATTTGCAGGTGGAAAGGATCTTGTTCTCATCTTGGGAAATTTTTTGAAGCTGAGAACCAGTCCCTGGCTTACTACTTCCAGGACCCACTTGTCTGATGTCAAAGATTTCCAGTCCTGGACAAAGTAAGTCACCTGCCCCCTACAGGTATTGGAGAATCAGCCCAGGCAGACCCATCAGAGTGTCTGCTTAGCAGGGGTTTTAGGCTGAGGGGTGGAAGCAGGCCTGCTCATTCCCTGTCTGCCTCTCCCCTCTGAAGAACCCCCTGTGAGCATAAGCAAAAGAGGAGGCCTGGGCTTGGTGAAAAGGACTTTGAAAGGGCCTGCCCCTGCCCCTGGAATGCTGTCTTTGAGGAGTGGCTTGCCTTTCTTTGGCCTGAGCACTCCTGTAGGTGGTCCTGTACTCATCCATCTTCTTCATGTAGTTCTCTGTCTGGTCCCCAAACAGAGAATTACCAATGACAGGGAAATCCATAGACTTAGCCTGGGTATCCTGCGATAGGCTAGTACATTTGAGCCAAGCCACTCTCCAAAGGGCCACAGATGTAGCCATGACTCTAGATGAAATATCATTGGAGTCCACAGCAGCATGAAACTGCACCTTGGATGCCTCAATCCCATCCGCAGCAACCTGCTCCAGCTCCTTGGCAAGCTGGTCAGGGACCTGTTTAGCCACAGCCAGCACAGTGTCCCACCTGGACTTCTGATATCTAGCTGTGTAGGCCATATAGTTAGCCTGCCTGAGTCCCAAAGATGCTGCCATGTACTGCTTTTTTTGCCATGGCATCAATCCTCCTGGAGTCCTTATCTGGGGGGTGTGAAGCCAAGGGAATATTTGCCTTATCACAGGCAGCAGCCTGCACTACCCCAACATGGCTGCATTGCTGGGAAAGGAACTCTGTGTCAGAGCCTAAAAGGGTATACCTGTTGTCCATTCTTCTGTCCACAGGAGGTATGGAATTAGGAGTCTTTAGAATTTTAAATGTCTGTTTCCCAAAAGATTTATGGAAGGGGAACAGACAATCTCCTGGATGCTGGGATGTCCATCATCTCAACAAAATCAGGCTCCTCCTGATCCTCTACTGCTTCTTCCATTGGAAGCTGGAGGGTTTCAGCCACTTTCTTGTAAAACATAAAATGGGAAGGGGACTCAGAAAGCCTAGGAGGAGAAACACCTGAAGGTCTGTCTGGGGAGATGTCCGGGTCAATAGGCCCATCCAGACTTTCATAATCACCATCATCATCATTATCCTCATACTCTCCCTCCTCCTCCTCCGGTTCATAAAATTCTTCTAAAATATAATCCGGAACTGGGGGAACTGACTGAACCGAGCCCCGGACAGATGGTGCCGGTTCGGCCGGAACCAAAGTTAGCGATTGAACTATCCTTATTGCTTTGGCTATTTCATCAGCGGTCGGAGAAAGAATTTGTGGATCTGAACCAGATGATTTTTCCCTTCTCTTTCTTTTAACCGGAACCGACTCCTCAGAATCGGCTCTCTTTTGGCCCGAAGAAGTCTCGCCCTGGTCAGAGGGCACTCCTTCTGGTTCAGTCGGAACCGAACCGGGCTGGCCATCCGGGTCAGCGGACTTCTCGGCCTCCCTTTCCCTCAGTCTACCTACTCTCTTATCCACGTAACTTTGGGAAAACTTTACAAATTTGGCAGTCTGAATGAGGTGGTCAAACTCCAGACAATAAACACAGGTGGTGTGGGATCAGCCTTGCAAGGCTCCCCACACTCTACTACAGTGTGAAACCAGTGGGCCCGGTTTTTTCTTGGGTTTCTCAGACATGGCCAATCCTATCCAAAAGGTACCCTTTTTTCAGCAATCTGCCAGGCAAGACACCCCTATCGGTTCCTGACCGTTTTATGGGTCTTAGAAAAAAAAAGTAATTAAATCCGTTTTTTTTAGAACCGATACGGACCGGTTACCACACTCTACTAATTTCAATTTTTTTTTAAAACCAATCTGATCGGTTCAAACCGAATCGATCCAATGTTTACAAGTTCCACACAGAAACTAGATGCAAAACCTATCTAGTACTCACGGTACCACAGACAGAGACTTAAACCGACAGGTTCAGTAGCAGAAATTCGGTAGAAACCGAGTGAAAAAATGACACTTTAACCGACTTTTTTGAACAGAGCAAAGGAGAAATCTCCGGAGTGACTGTTCAGTGAGGCAGAGTAAAGAATCTGACGGTTGGAGTTTAAACAACAGCAGACAGAGGCTGCAGCTGAACGTTCCATGCTGGCCATGGAAAGTTAACTCTTTGTTCTCCAGGGCAGTTGAAAGGCAGGACCTAACTGCAATAGTAAGAATACAGCAAGGCTTCATGTTGTTTGAATGAAGTTTTTTTTTTTTGTATTAAATTTCCTTACTTTTTGAGATAGTATAATGGTATCCCCGGCTGGCTATGGGGAGTGCAGGGCCCTCTGGGACCTGCGCTCCAATCTCTCCATAATTGTATCCTTATTTGCATGCAAGAGTGCAGGGCCCTTTGGGCCCTGAACTGTCATCCAACCATAATTTTTGAGATAGTATAATTATATCCTTATTTGCATGGGGGAGTGCAGGGCCATCCCTCCATAGATGTGTATGTGTTGCATAACTTTGACATTTTTACATATTTTGACCCCAAATTTTCAACATACTCTTCTTATGACCCCACCTCATGAACAGGAGTTGTGGAGATATTCATATCCCAGCCAAAAGGTGATCTCACCAACTGACCACAAAATCACCTTCTGGTCTGGATTTGCATAATTTTTTAATTTGTTTATTTATTGAAATGTTTCACCAGGATGGCACCTGAGCAAGAAGTCACTCATCTCCCAGTGTGACCTGGGGGGAAGGGATACGATAGGAATGAAACATTAAACATTCAATTTACAAGGTCAACATCAACATACAGTTTTAAGGCAGGTATTACAAACAGTGTTACAACAGCATTGCGCATAACCTGTAGAAAGAGTAGACAATAATAAGTGCCGGGTTAATAAGTAAACAAGTGCTTACGTGAAAGAAAAGGGGAAAAAGTAAGGGGGGGAGGTGGAAGAGCTGTTTCCTTGGAGACCCCCTCAGGATTCGAGGAACCCTGCAAGGGGACTTGTGGGACCAGAGAGAAGGGGATAAGGCAGTGTCTCAGAGAGACCCCTTTAGGATGGTGGGGGAAGGGAGTAGATCAGAGATACAAGCCCCTTGAGGGAGTAGGAGAGGGACCCATGGAGAGCATTCGGGATCCTTTACATTCTGTGAGAGATCAAGGGAGGCCAGTAAGGGGGCAATTTGGCAGAAGGAGGCTAGAGTTTTGGGGTGGGTGGGTGGGCACAGGGTAAAATGAAGGTGAGGTAGAGGTAGGGTTTGTCCAGGGTTAGAGGAGGGAATTAGGGAGGGATATGGCAAGGGCAGCTAGGTGCAAGGTAATTATTGAGGGCACAGCTGATGGAATAGGTGGAGGATGAGTACCAGATTTGAGGTGGGAGGGAATTCCAAATTTCTGGGAGGCAGTGAGAATAACCGGATTGGCCAATTTGGGTGGTTCTGCAGGGGACAACCAGAGTATGGGAGTCAATTGATCTAAGGGACTGGGAGGGTGGAGGGGGTGTTATAAAGGAGGCGGTAAGGTTGGAAGGGAGCTCATCCAACCAGTGCTTGGAGGTGAATTTAGCACAGTGGGAGAGTTGTCTATTTGTAAGAGAGGGGAAGGATAGAGCATGATAAAGATCACAGTGATGGTGCAAGTGGGGGTATCCAGGGCAAAGCGGCAGAAGGAATTGAAGGTGTCCAGTCTGGTAAGGGAGGACTTAGTGACAGCACCATAGACTATGTCACAATAGTCGAAAATGGGCAGTACATCTTCTGAACAAGTTCACGCCTAGCCATAGGAGGTATGCAACTATGGTTCCTGAACAGGTCATAGAAACACAGAATTTGATGGCAGATAAGGACAGCTTGGCCCACCTAGTCTGCCCATTTCCCCTACCTGATGGATAAGCTGCAGATTCTAGTTAATCAACAGCTTACTTCCTCCTACCCCCAACTAGAATTGCCTTATCCCTGTTCCATGAATTCTTGAATTCTCCCACTGTTCCTGACTCCACAACCTCCTCAGGAAGGCTGTTCTATGCATCCACAACCCTCTGTAAAAAAATACTTTCTAACATTACCTCTGAGCTGTCCCCTTCTATCTTCAAATTGTGCCCGCTCGTTCTTGCACATCTCTTCTTCTGAAAGATGCTACCCTCTTGTACTTTGTTAATTCCCTTGAGATACTTGAAAGTTTTCATCATGTCCTTCCCCCCTTTCCTCAAGGGTATACATATTAAGCTGCTTTGTCTCCTCATTATGTCTTCTGCTGCAGACCCTGCACCATTTTGTTGCTCTTCTCTGAACAGCCTCCACTCTGTCTTTTATGGAGACTGGGTCTCCAGGAATTGCCATGATACTCAGATGGGGTCTCACTAACTGTCTGTACAGAGGGATAACAACTTCCTGTTTTCTACTGTTGATGCCTCTCCCTATGCATCCCAGTATCCCCCCACCCATTACTGCCTTCTACATTGCTTGCCCACCTTTAGGTCATCTGATATAATTACTCCTAGGTCTCTTTGATTTTTGTTGTTATTAACTCACCCCCCCATTGTGTACTCTTCCCCTGGGTTTTTGTTTCCCAGATGCATTACCTTGCACTTCTTTGCATTGAATCTGAGCTGCCACATATTTGACCATTCCTCCAACCTTGCCAAGTCCATTTTCATCCTTTCCACCCCACCTTGTGTATCAAACTTAATGCAGATCTTTGTGTCATCTGCAAAGAGACATACCTTTCCTTCCAGGTGCTCTCCAATGTCACTTATAAAAACATTAAAGAGGACCGGTCCCAGTACCAAACCCTGCGGTACCCCGCTAGTTACCCTCCTTTCTTCACTGTGGACTCAGTTTACTATTACCCTTTGTGTCCTGTTGTCCAGCCAGTTTTTTATCCAGGCTACCACCTTGGGACCCATTCCCAGGCTGGCTAACTAGTATATTAATATTTTGTGTGTGACTGTGTCAAATGCCTTGCTAAAATCCAGGTAGGCCATATCCACAGCCCCTCCCTGGTCTACTACTTTGGTCACTCAGTCAAATAAATCTTTTAGGTTCATATGACATAATCTTCCTGCTGTGAAACCATGCTGCCTTGGGTCCTGTGCCCCACTGGCCTCTAGGTACTCAACAATTCTTTCCTTCAGAAGTGATTCCATCATTTTCCCTACCACTGAAGTCAAACTAACTGGTCTATAGTTTCCTGCCTCTGCCCTGCTCCCACTTTTGTGGAGTGGAATCACATTTGCCCTCCTCCAGTTCTCAGGTACCACCCCATCCTCCCATGATTTGTTAAACAGAGTAGTCAGTGGTATTACTAGTTCTACCCTTAGTTCTTTTAGAATTCTTGGGTGAATCCCATCAGGCCCCATTGCTTTGTCCACCCTCAGTTTCAAGAGTTCTTTCAAAACCCTTTCTTCTGTGAATGGACTGGTATCGACCCTCCTATTCAGAGTTTCTCTCTTGTTTGGTTTAGGTACCTCCCCTCCTCTTCCGTTGTGGATACTGAGCAGAAATATTTGTTCAGTATCCCTGCTTTTTCACTGTCACCCTCTGCCCACATTCCCTCCCTTTTATTAAGTCTCAGTATCCCTCCCTTGGTCTTTCTTCGCTCCCTAACGTACCTATAAAAGGTTTTATCCCCCTTCTTAACAGAGTTGGCTATCTTTTTCTCAGTTTGTGCCTTTGCTATTCTGACTGCCTTCCCTACCTCCTTCTGCTTTAACTGATAAAGTTCTCTGTCCTGCTCCTTCTGTGTTTCCTTATATTTTCTGAATGCTATCCTTTTCTCCTTAACCGTCTCTGCTACCTCTTTTGAGAACCATAGTGGTTTTTTCCTTTGTTGTGTTTTGTTCAGGTCACCAAGCTTGGGGTGCATTTTTTTCTGGATGGCGTTAATATGTCCAGAGAAGTTTAGGCATTGGTCCAACCAAACACCGAAGTACCTGAAGGAAGATGTGTCCTCAAGTAAAGTCCCATCAAGAGTGTGGAAAGTGGGTAGGGAGGGAAGCCTAGAGAGTCTCTGACTTGTGCCAAAAGTCATGGAGACAGTCTTCTTGGCATTGAGGAAATGTTGGTGGTTAGCAAACCAGAGCTGAACCTTGTTGAAGTCTTGCTGTAAGCTGGTTGTAACCTCATCAGGACAGGAGCCAGATGGATACAGGACTGTATCATCAGCATACATATGTATGGAGGAGGATGGAGAGAAAACAGAGGGAAGGTCATTTAAGAAGATGGAGAATAGGAGGGGCCCTAATACCGAGCCCTGGGGGGACTCCATTGCTAATTGGGAGGGAAGGGGAGGGGAAGTGGCGTCCAAGATCTTAACTGACTGGGTTCTGCCAGTAAGGTAGGCCTTGAATCAGTTTGTAGTGGAGGGAGATAGGCCAGCTGCCATGAGTGAGTTAAGGAGAAGGGAGTGAGAGATAGTGTTGAAGGCCTTGGCCAGGCGGACAAAAGTGGCAGCGGTAATTTGTTCATTGTTCATCCCGGTTAGGATGGAGTCTGTGAGCCATAGGAGAGAGGTGGTGGTTGAGTGGCTTTTCCAGAAACCAGACTGTGAAGGGATGAAAAAGGAGGTGTCAGATAGAAAAGAGGTGAGTTGGGAGAGGACAATGTGTTCTTGAAGCCTGGCAAGGGTAGGGAGGACAGAAATGTGGTGATAGTACCCAGAGAATGAGGGGTCACCCTCTCTGGGTAGAGGGAGGACCACAGCATATTTCCATGAACAGGGGACCGAGGCAGTAGAGAATGAGAGATTTAAGATTATTGAGAGGGGGTAGTCAATGGCTGAAGTGGAGAGAGAGAGAGGAGTTTTGGATCATGGCCATCAGGGGAGGCACCTTTAGAGGGGTTGATGGTGAGGAGGGCACTTAGGGCATTGTTTGGAGTTACAGTAGCGAAAGAGAAGGGAAGGTGGAAGAGTGGTGGAGGGGGCACACTGGTAGAGGGTGGGGAAGTGGAAGGGTAGGAGGGGAGGGATTTCAGAAGCTCAGTGGTGCAGGAGGTACAGTAGGAGTTAAATTCCACAGCTACAGCTGAGCAATTTACTTTAAATACTGGGGCAGTGGGTGAGATGAGGGGGTAAATAGGGTGTGGATCACCTTCCAGAACTTTGAAGGGGAATTTATGTTGGTGATTAAGACAGATTTGAAATATTCAGACTTGGCTAACCTTGTGGCCCTGGTGCAAGCATTTCTGAGCATGTGGTAGTTCTCGAGGTCACTGGGATGCTGGGTAGCTTTATGATGCATCCAGGCTTGATCTCTAGCCCTGAGGCAGGCCAGAAGTTCAGAGGTTATCCAGGGTAAGTGGTTACCTCTGACTCTGGTTTGTTTGAGTGGGGCAAAGTCATTCCAGTTTACAAGAAATACTTCTTTGAAGCAGGCAAGGGCCTTACCAACTGAGGGGAAGGAGGTTAGGGGGACTAGTTAGAAGTGGCAAGGTTACTCAAGAGAGGTTCAAGGTCAAGAGACTTGAAAGAGCGTAGTTGTATGGTTTTGTGGGGTGATTTAGTTCTGTGGACTTTCCTAACTATGAATATTGGGTTATAGTCACTGAGAGCATCGGGGAGGATGCAAGAGCTGATGATGCTGTGGGGGTGGGAGGTAAGGACCCAGTTGAGTAGGGAGTGTTGTTGAGTCTTGTGGTTTGGTCAGGTGGGTTTGGAGATCAGTTGGGAGAGGTTCAGGGCTCCGACTTCATTTTTAGTTTTGGTAGTTTTAAGTGACAACCAATTTATATTGAAGTCGCCTAGGATGACTAAGTCCCCAGAGTAAGCAAGGGAAGTGATGGAGGTTAGGAGGTCTAGTGCGACCGAAGGATGGACATTTGGGTGGCAGTATATGCCAGCTACAAAGATTGGCAGAGTGAAGGGGAGGGTCACATGGATAGCTAGGGCATCATGGGTCTCAGGATTGGAGGATATGTAGATGATGGAATATTGGATAGATGCTAGGACATAAATGGCCACATCACCACTCCTGCCAGCACAGTCTTGCCTTAGCAGTGAGTAGCCAGGAATGGAGACCAAGTGGTCCGGGAAAGTGCTCTTTAGTCAAGTTTCTGAGATGATTAGAATGTCTGGTTTTAGAGTGCACACCATGGTTCGAATGTAGTCTATTTCTTACAACAAGCTGCGGTGTTTAGATGTAAGATCTTTAAGCCCTTTGGGAGGGCTGAGAGAAGAGAGCGGGGGGAGGTAATAGAGGAGGAAGCACCAGAGGAGCAAGGGGCAATAAGGACTGGGTTGTGGTGGATAGCCTCGGTGGAGAGCAAGAGGAGGGCGAGTATGAGAATGTGGAGCTTAAAGGATTTTGAAGGGGCTGGTGAGGAGGTTGGCAGTTTTGAGGAGAAGAGAGTGGATGAGTGAAGATAAAGAAGGTGGAGAACCACAGTGAAGGTGGACACCGACTTCCAGTTCTGTCTTCCTCCTAATGCGCATCTAGATTTTGGAGCTCTGACCCCCAGGTTGCTTAACCACCAAATCCGCCAGTTTCTGACGTCCATCGGTGCCTCCCCACATAGCAGATCGAAAAAGTAAATTAAACAGATCTTAAAAATGCAGCCGAAGGGTCGCTCGAAGGAAAACTTATATGAATATGTTAAAGCCGATCCCGACCTCAGACTCACGAGGTATTAGGCAGATGGGAAAGAGCAAGGCCCTGGATCCCCCCACCTCACCAGTTACTTACTCGGAGGAAGAATTTACCATCACATCTCAGAGGCTATGCCAGGAGCTCCAGAAAATAAATGAGACAATGCAGAAGATGGAGAAAACAGTGCTGGAAACAAAAACAGAGATAGGAGCAGTGGCCCAGTGAGCAGAAGAGCTCGAGGTGGGCCTTTCAGAGACAAACACCGAGGTACAAGAACATGAAGAAGTACTTCATTATCTCTTAAAGAGAGACAGAAAATGGATGAAGAAACTGGACGATCTGGAATTAAGATCTCACAGGGACAGTATTCAAATTTATGGAGTCCCCCGAGGATACTGAGCAAGGGGAGCTATGAAGGCTTTCCTAGAGAGCTTTTTGAAACAGTTACTCAACCTACCTAAGGATCAATCCCTCAATACAGTCCAAGCCCACAGAGCACTAGCAAAAAAACAAGTGGGACCGAAGGCTACTCCTCGATCCATCATTTTAAAATTTCTTGACTACCGCACCAAGACATCGGTTTTGTAGGTGGCCTGGGCTAAAAAAACAGTGTTGTTTGGGGACACGTGCCTGTTTTTCGACCACGACTTCACCCCTTACACACAGCAGAAAAAAAAAGCTCATCTTGAAATAAAAAATGTTTGGCAGCAAAGACTATTAAAATGCACCTCATTGCTTCCGCCCAGTTGAAAATCTTCCTGCCTAAGGGCCCAGTGTTTTTTAGATCACTTGCAGAGGCTTGCCCTACCTTGCTGGAGCTGAAAGTTCCTGGAGATCTTCTTGGCAGGCCTGATTCCTCCTCACCGGAATCCAGATGAAGAGAGAGAGAGAGAGAGAGAGAGAGCGTGGAAGTGGAGGAGAAACTCTAGACAAAAGGGAACCATGGACGACCCTCAACGACTGGGAAACCAAGCCAGAATACTGAGGCAGGCACACCCATGGGACATTTGGGGGAAAGTGGTGATGTCGCAGAGACCTGAGTGGACACTTTCATATCCTTTGCTGGTTGACTCTATCGTTCCCTTCTCACTTAGAGAGGGGCTGACATAATGACTTGATTAGTTTTGGGGACAGTGCACTGGTGGGGGTATGGGGGAAGGGCTGCGGGGCATCAGATAATCGCAACATTATGAGGGAAATGTTTATTGGGTAGAGTGTTTTAGAAATGTATAAATGTGATGGAGACAGGGGAGTGCATCCATGCCAGAAGGTCATTGGGGGGTTGGGGCTGGGCCCTCGGGCAGGGATCAAATTTTTCAGCCGATATCTGACCCTGATAATGGGAGGGAAAGGCTGAGGGTGACTGTGGGGGCATGGGCCTGGTCTTATGCTCTGCTGAATGGTGGCCTGGTCCAAACTGGAGGGATACCTCTGAGCCTACAGAAATATCATTGTGGTAGGCCTTAGGGGAAGGGATCACCTCATGACCCTGCTTTTGGGAGCTGCCCTCAGCTCCCTTGTATAGAGGGATGTCGTGATGTCTCAACCCTGACCCCTGATGCATGGTAACGACACTTCTGGTAGCCATGTGGAGCCTATATATATTGGCTGGGGGAAGAGGGGAAAGGTGGCGTGGATGCATAACACACCCTTTATTCTTTCTGGAAACAGTTGGAGTGGTGTCTCATATCTTCCCCAGCACCTACCTTTTCTGAAAGGGGGTATGGGAGTGACGATAATGGCTCTTATAGCAACTGGAAATACAGAACAAGAGAGGGTTGGTGGAGTGGTATTAACAGGAGGGAGGCAGCTAACTAATATGGGTTTGGCAGGTAGTAAAAGCCAATTACCCCCAAAGCTCAAGATGTGCACATGGCCCACACTGGTAGGGCCATACCCAGCTGGCTTAATAACATCGACAAAGCGGACAGGGTGCAAAGAACATGTTGGAAGCTATGTGTTTAGGTTACAAATGATTCATCTTTGTTTATGTTACTGTTGTTCAGGAAAAAATAGGGAGGCTCAATGGCATGAATGTAGGGGATGGAGGGAGATATATTGTAATAATGAATAAAGGAGTAGTCATAACTTATAAAGTTCAGGGAATGGGAAGTCCAATTAAGAGGAAAAGAGTCTTAAATGAGCTCAGGCAGGTAGGGGTGGAGATGGCCCTCCTACAAGAGACCCATCTAGGCCCCAAGGAGAGTGCTAAGTTGAAGAGGGCATGGGTGGGTCAGGTTTTTTCGGCCCCTTATTTTGCCCTTCCTCATAGGAGGAGAGTAGTTATTCTAATGCATAAAGAATGTCCCTTTCAAATGGAGGGTTGTGACACCAATGAAGACGGTAGATTTATTATAGTAAGGGGCAAATATAGGGATCAGCCCTGTACAATACTGAATATATATATGTGCCCCTAAATTGGATGCAGAGAATCACGCCTTTTTAAAGAAAGTACTGCTCAGGTCGATACCTCCGTCAGGAGAACTATTATTAGTGGGAGGGGATTTTAATTTAGTGCTGAACCCCTCATTGGATCGGTCTGATTTTAACCTGGGGCCACCTTCTAGGGCAGCAAGAACTCTGGCTAGACTTATGAGGGACTTGGGTCTTTTGGACATCTGGCGTTATTTACACCCAAGGGTTAGGGATTGTTCCTGTTGGTCACCCTTCCCCCCATAACGCCTATTCCAGGATCAGTTTGGTACTTATACCTACAATGGGCACATAAAGTGGAGGAGGCCAAAATCCAGGTTTGGACACTTTTGGATCATGGCATGGTCTCGCTAAGGCTCCACATGACCCCGGAAGTGAAGTACTCCACATGGAGACTAAACATCTCTTTATTAAACAAAGCTGAATTCAAAGAAAGGGTACAAGGGGTGGTTGAGGAATATACTCACAACAACCCAACCCATGAAACTACGGCAGCCATATGGTAGGATGGATTGAAGGCCTATCTGACTAGGAAAATCAAACAATATGCCTCACAACTAAGACAAAGGCACCAAGAGGAGATTACTGGGCTGGAAGTTAAATTATGGGACCTGGAAGTAGAGCACAAAATAGCCTTGAACCCAGAGATCAAACAAGAGCTAGATATCAATAGGCAAAAGTTAAACAAGCTATTAGATGAAAAAATAGAGGGACAGCTTAGATGCTCCTGTCAGAGATTTTACGAATCAGGGGGGAGGGCGGGTAAATTACTCGTCTGGCAGATCCATAAAGAGGCTGCCTCGAGGAATATCCTTAAGGTAAAAACCTTGCAGGGAGGCTGGGCCTCCAATCCCAAAGATATAGCTAACCAGTTTAAAAAGTTTTTATAAACGTCTATATTCCCAGGAACCGGCAGAAGACTTTAGTCACCACCTAGACAGCTTCTTCGGGGGTACCAGGCTGCAGAGGCTGTCCAAAGAGGAGAGGGATTTCCTGGATTCCCCACTTGTGGATGAGGAGGTTCTTGCAAGCCTACAGGCACTGCGGGTGAGTAAGGCCCCCGGTCCAGACGGCATACTCAGCAGAGCTTTATAAAACATTTAAGGATCTACTAGCCCTGCTGCTGGATCGGGTGTGCAGAGAGGTTCAGCAGAATGGTATAACACCATCGAGCTGGCAATATGCGCATATCACAATAATACATAAGGAGGGTAAAGACACAGCGGAATGTGGGTCCTACAGACCTATATCTTTGTTAAATGCTGACCAGAAGATTTACACCTCAATTCTGGCCAAGAGGCTGCAAAAGGTGGGGCACATGGTCCATTCGGACCAAATGGGGTTCATTAATGGGAAGCTTCTGCATGGCAACATCAGGCACCTATTGAACCTGATTACCCATCAACAATCTGCCAACGAATGCACCTTGGCCATTTTCATGGACACAGAGAAGATCTTTGACAGAGTCAATCGGGGTTTTCTCCATTGTACCCTGTTGGAGATGGGATTTGGGTCAAAGTTTAGAGGGAGTGTGGGAGCCCTCTATACTGCCCCGCAGGCTATGGTCCGGGTAAATGGGTTTACAACAGAGAGGTTTCACCTCACGAAAGAGACGAGGTAGGGATGTCCCTTGTCATCTCTATTATTTGCCCTATGTATAGAACCATTGGCAGTGAGAATTAGAACTGCAAAAGACATCAGAGGCATTAGAGTGGGGGCAAAAGAGCACAAAATCTCTCTTTATGCCGATGATTCCCTTTTTTATATCACCTCCCCTGAAACGTCTCTCCTGGCCCTAAAGTGGGAATTAGAGAATTATGGACAGGTATTGGGGTACAAAATTAATTATGATAAATCAGAGGCAGTACAGTTTGGAGGGATGGTTCCCAAGGAGGTGATGAGGGACTTCCCTCATAAGTGGGCCAAGGCTAATACTGTGAGGTATTTAGGAATTAAGGTCACGTAACACCTATTTGACCTGCTTGAGTTGAATTACGGGAAGCTCTGGAGATAAATCTCCACTGATATTATAAGATGGAAGCTCCTTCCGCTTTCCTTGGGAGGAAGAGTGAAGATAATAAAAATGAATGTCCTCCCCGGCTTAGGTTTTTGTTCCAAGCACTCCCAATAGGGATCCCAAGGAAGTACAGGAGTGGGATTTTAGGGGACTTATCCAGGTTTGTTTGGCAGGGAGGCTGATGAGGAATTGGAATGGAGCTTCTCTCCCAACCCAAAGATCGGGGAGGCCTTGCCTACCCGGATCTTAAACTGTATTACTTAGCAGCCCAGATAGCCCCAGTCATTTCATGGTTAAAGTGAGAGGGTGAAGAGGGTTAGTAGGGTATAGAAAGATTTCACTCTAACCGGCTCTCTCTTACCTCCCTGCCCCATGCCCCAATCACCAATATTATTTGGCAGACTATTAAAAGTCCCTGGACCAGACACACACTTAGGGTCTTAATCAAGGCCAGAAAAGTCACCCATACACCAGAGGGTATAGGCCCATTAACTTCTATTTTGGGAGACCTGAATTTCCTTCCTGCACAGACGGATCTGGGTTTTAGAACATGGAACAATAAAGCCCTAATCAGGTTCCATAATCTATTAAAGGGAGATGTTATGATGTTCTTTGAGCAGGTACAACAAAAATATCATCTTAACAAGTCCAATTTTTATAGATACCTTCAAGTGAGTCATTATTTAAACACACACAGATTGATTCCCAAGATTACTAGGGACCTGACAGGGTTCGAGGAATTCATGTACTGGTCAGCCAAATTAGTTGGTCAGAGGACAACAATATTAATGGGATATAAGGCATTGCAAGGGGAGATCAATGACTATGTCTGGGTTCTGAGAGACAGGTGGGAGAAGGAAATGGGGTACCAAATTTCTGATCATCGCTGGCAGGAGGCCTGGAAAAAAGGATGGCGCACAACAGCGTCCCCAACCTGGAGGGATTTTCGTTGGAAATGTCTTTCCAGGTTTTTCCACACACCCTCAGTTATGAAGCATTTCCAGGTTGGGAACACAGATCTGTGCTGGACAGAATGTGGTCAGGTGGGTACACATGCCCACATCTTCTGGACATGTCTGAAGGTGAAGAGATTTTGGCAGGAGATATCTCAGACCCTTGGCCTATTATGGGGAGTGGATGTTCTGTGCTCTTTTGACTCCCTTGTCCTGGGATTGGATCTTGGTGGCATTGGGGGGAGTGTACAACAGTCTTTGTTCAGGCTACTCTGCCTGGCTGCACTCAAAGAAATCACATCTAGATGGCTCACAGTGATCCCACTGGATCTGGGTTCCTTGACATACAGGGTAGAAGAACTAAAGCGAATGGAAGGCCTGACAGCTACATTGCGACTGACAGAGGAGAAGTATAGAGAGCAGTGGGGGACATGGGAGAGAAGGGAAGTGAGGGAGAGCATCAAGATATCAGACCCAGACGGATCACAGTGTTAGATCCCTTACTCTTGGGAAGCTCTGTTGTCTGGTTATTAAGAGGGGGTTTAACTTGAGCCGATCCAGGGCAAAAGAATTGGCTACAAATGAGATCTTAGACCCTGTCCACACTATGCCTCTGTAATGTTACAGAGGGCTCAAACTGTTACCGCAATGGTTTGCGTTTACATCACAACAACGTTATAGAAAGGCGTTTTGTAACCGTTGTTGAAACCACTTGTAAGTGGTTTGAACCTTGATTACAACAATTGTGCCCTAATAACGTTACCAGCCATAGTGTGGGCGGCATGAGCGTGTAAGCCTAGTATTCCAGCGCAGCATGAACTGCACTGTGGGATAGTGCAGCTGTAACGTTACAGGGCACTCATAAATGTGGACGGGCTGTAACGGTTCCAAACCGTTATAGAGACTGTTTGCCGGCAGTGTGGACACACTGTAATGGTTCCGGTCTGTAACGGTTTGGAACCGTTACAGACTGTAAGTGGTGTAATGTGGACAGGGCCTTAGACTCTTGGGAAAGACAAGGTAGTGAGAAATGGACTGACCCATTCTTCTCTCCTCCCCCATCATTGGCAGAATGAGCCTCCCTATACAGTTATAAGACTCCCGTTGAGTCTATATTTGAAGGGGATTTATCCCTAGAGTTCACCTTTCTTTTAAACAAGAACTTTTCTGTGTAAAAAGATATTTTGCTTAGCTTGTAACACTAGTGTAGCACCACTGAACTGCCTGGAGATGAGGGCATGTTGTTTCATCTCTTCTTAGAAGATACACAGATACCTAAGAGTAACGAACAGCTCATAGTCACCTGAGAGCTAATAAATAGAGTATACTGTTTTCAAGATTGATCTTTGGGAGGGATAGAGCAATCACAGAGAGATAAAGTGCTATATTTTTCCCTCCAAGATGTATAATAAGGGTGATGTTTGACAGGAAAGGTGAATGTGAATATAACTAATGGAAACTGATGCATTTCCTGTTATAAAATTCATGTATGAGTTGTACACTTGATCCTGGAAATAAAATTTGAGTTTAAAAAAAGGAAAGTGGACACCATTATCAAAGTCGCATGAGGAATAGTGGTAGAGTGAGACCATAATTCAAATGGCGGGGAAGGAGTGATAGCATGGATTTGGGTACGGAATTGGAGATAGTAACTGATACGGTTGGGAGAGTTATTAGGAATAGGTGAGAAGAGAGCAAGTGGAGGTGGTAAACAGAGGGATATGAGCAGAACAAGGGGGGAGAGGAGAGTAGTGGGTGCATTGTTCATAAAGACAGAGAAGTTAGTGAATAATTGATTTAGGAACAGGAAGAATTTATAAGCAAGGACTGCGGAGGAGGGGGGCTGGTCAGATGTAGAGGGAGCTGTAATTTAGGAAGGTATCTATATGAACAATATGCAGGTATCGCTTTAAATAAAGATTATGTCCCTCCAGTGGCAGTACAGTATAACTTGCTAATGAGAAAATGGAAAAAAAGGAAAAAACACATAGGGTTACAGGAGTGCCTTGCGTTGCAATTTCAGTTATACAAGAGCATCTGGCACTGTAGACACGGAAAACAGAGTCAGTAGGAGTGCCAAGCACTAGAAATACAGGGTATAGCTGAGTCCAACAGAGAAGCAGAAGGGTCAGTAGCAGCCAAAGGAATTTACAAGCTGAGTGGTCCTAGTGCTGGCAAAGCGTACCTGAACAGCAGCTGGGGAGTGGGCAGATTGATGAGGTGGATGCAGCCGGCCAAGAGCAGTGCCAGAGCCACAATCTCTGTGGAGGAGCCCCCTCAGGGCTCAAGCTAGAAAGAAAGCAAAGGCAAGGCTGTAAGCACACATAAAGATTCCTGTAGAGTGACAGCAAAATGGGGCAGCACAAGAGATAAAAAGGGAGGAGAAGGTGCCAAAAGGAGGTGTAGCAGGATGGGAGAGGAGAAATTAGCAGTGGGGGGTAGTTTGGGCTTTTGGTGCCAGTGGTGTCCAAGGGAAACAAGAGGCTGAGAGTAGAGAGGTCTAGTGGGGGGGGGGGGGTCAGAGACAGATAAATTAAGAGGCAGAGAAATTAAAAGCTTGTGGCAGTAATCAAACAGTTTTCTACAATATGCTATTAAGTCTAACAGCTAACATTTGTATTAAACTTAAGTTAAAACAAAAGCATGAAGCAGAGACTCAAACAGTTATCTAGCACAGTCTACTAAGGCTATTACCTAACATTTGAAATTAATCTAAAATCAAAACATCAATAATGGTGCACAGTACAGGATAACATCCATTTTTAGGCAAATGTTTCTAATTAGACAGGACAGAGGGTTACAGGAGTGCCTTGCACTGCAATTTCAGTTATACAAGAGTGCCTGGCACTATAGATACAGAAAACAGTGTCAGCAGGAGTACCAAGCGCTAGAAATACAGGGTAGAGCTGAGTCCAACAGAGAAGCAGAAGTGCCCTGTAGCAGCCAAAGGAGGACTAGAAACAGCCATAGAAGGACCAGTCAAATTACAAGCTGAGTGGTCCTAGTGCTGGCAAAGCATACCTGAGCAGCAGCTGGGGAGCAGGCAGATTGGCAAGGAGGATGTGGCCGGTCAAGAGCAGTGTCACAGCCACAATCTCAGCAGAGAAGCCCCCTCAGGGCTCGAGCTAAGCAGCAGGTGGGAGGCGGGCAGATTGGTGAGGAGGATGCGGCCGGCCAAGAGCAGGGCCAGAGCCACAATTTCAGCAGAGGAGCTCCTTCAGGGCTCAAGCTCAGCAGCAGCTGGGGAGTGGGCAGATTGGTGAGGAGCAGCCCCCTCAGGGCTCGAGGTAGAAATTCCACTATAAATTTCACTGACATTATTCATGAGGTGGGGCCTCAAAAAAGCCATGTTGAAAATTTGGTATAAAAGTATGCAAAAATGGCAAACTTATCTATCAAATTTGAAAACTCCAATGAAATACATTTGGCTAAAATCTTTTTTCGTGACAATGGATCCTTTTTTGTGAGAACAGAAAAAGCTTACAAAAAAGATCCCTTCTCATGAAAAATGAATTGGAAAAAACTAAGTCTGAAATCCTTTTTCGTAAGTAGGGATCCTTTTTTTGTGAGAATGAAAAAGGCTTGCAAAAAATTATCCCTTCTCACAAAAAAAATTGGAAAAAAACTAAGGCCAAAATGCTTTTTGTGAGAAGAGATCCTTTTTCATGAGAATGAAAAAAGCTCATGAAAACAGATCCCTTCACACGAAAAAAGATTTGGAAAAAAAATAAGTACAAAATCTTTTTTAGTGAGAAGGATCCTTTTTCATGGGAAGAGATTGTTTTTCATTGTCACGAAACAAGCTGAATGAAAACGAAGTCCAAAATTCTTTTTTGTGACACATTATCCTTTTCTATGAGAACGAAAAAGAGCTCATGAAAAAAGCATTAACAAGTCACAAAAAAGGATTTTAAACGTTAAAAAAAGTATTGCAATGTCAGTTTTCCACCAGATAACTGCAGAGTCCATCTAACAAAGTCCCGATGAGCAAGATACATATGTTGGTGTCTCTAGAGGAGTTCAGTTTTATGGGGTTTCAGTTTTCGTTTTTGAAAAATCGAAAAACAAGATGGCAGAAAACGAAAAAGGAATTTTCACTCACAAAAAGGATTGGTCCCTCATGAAAAAATAATCTTTTCTGTTAGACCAAATTATTTTTTAATTCCAGGAAGTTACCCAAAAGACTGTACTGAGCATGCTCAGAACCTGAAACTTTAAAGAGCTACTGACGTCTCAAAGAAAACTTTGAAAAACAATAATAATTAGGTACAACTGAGCTTTCATTCTGTATATTTCATATATACTTCTCTTCCCCATTATTTGTTACTAAGTAAACTTGCATGAATACATTATCTTTATATCTTTGAGTTCATCTGCCTCTTTAGCTTACTCCCTACTTCATCATAATCCTCTGTTATGATATCACAATCTGTTGCCACGAAAGTAACTGTGATGTCACTAGCAGTGCATTATGACCTCATGTAGGGAGACAGCAATAGGGATAGATAAACTCTTCAGGAACAAAGATTCTGTTTTAATGCAAATGACCTCAGTAATAAATAATGGGGATGAGGAATTTAGAACTAACATGCAATACAAGCAGAACTGTGTCTAAATATTGTATTTTGTTAAAGTTGTCCTGAAGGTATCAGCTGCTCCTTAAAATTAAATAACTTTGAAATGGATTAATATTTTCTCACCAAACCAGTGAAAGGCACTTCTGTGGGGCAAGCCCTTTCTACCCCGAACATTTCAGACCAAAATTTCAAACCATCTGGGTGTAGCACGATGACAAAAAAACATAGAAAACAGCATTTTTTTTTTACTTTTTTTTGCACAGCTCGGAATCTGCAAATCTGACCGTGAGCGACACTTGGCGCTTCAAGAGATCTACCCCACGAGACCATGCATGCAAAATTTCATACAAATCTATTGAATAGTTACAAAGTTATTAAAGTGCAAAATCTGAGGTTTAACATAGAAAGCCCTGCTCAACCTCAACTATAGGGGTGTGACCGCTCCTCACATATATATATATATATATATATATATACACATATAGATATTGCAAACTTTGCTAATGCCCTAATTAGGGTTAAAGTGACAAAAGTTGGGAAATGTGGCATTAGGATTTCCAACCATAACATCCCATCCCCACCCTGCACACACCAACAGGTGTTGAGGAGGTGCCATGGGGTCATCAGCCCTAACGCTTACTCCATTCCATAAATAAATAAGCTGAGATGGTACAGTATAGGAGAATGGGGTGAGCATTAGGGCTCACAACCCCAAGGCACACTCCCGATGTCTGTTGGTGTGTGCAGGGTGGGGACTGGGTGTTAGGGTTGGAAACCCTAATGCCACATTTCCCTATTTTTGTTGCTTTAACCCTAACTTTTGAATTAATGAACTTTTTTGCAATTTATTTCCTTACTTTTTGAGACTATAATCGTATCCTTATTTGCCTGTGGGAGTGTGTGGCCCTCCAGGCCCTGCATCCCTCCATAGAAGGATATGTATGTAGCTGTGGAAGCACAGGTTCCTCTGGGCCCTGCAATGCCATTTATAGGACAACAGTGACCAAACTGTCAGCATAGCTATCTTATTACTCCATCTCATGTACCCGGTACATTAAATTTTCAAATCCTTGCCAAAACGCAATTCGGCACAACTGCAACACCATTCCACACCACAAGTGCTAAGAAATGAAAATGATGTACCTACCATAATTGTTGATCTTTCTGTGTATCTTCACCATTCATCACTATTTGGGTACTATGCCGAAGCTAGGACCCCGCAGGAGACTTTTTTTTTCCCATGGGCGGAGCCGACACAGGGCTGGTGCAGCCCTCAAGGCCGACGTTCCACATGGTGCTCGAGGGTTGGCAGTTAGCCATCGTCGACTCTGCCCCAGCCCCAGTTCTGACACGCCAGAGAGTGTACGGAAGGAAGGGGGGGTTGAGGCAAGACAGCCTAAGGGATAGATAAAAGGAAAAGAAGAATCAACCAAAAGGAGAAATAAATAACTAAGGCGAAAGAAGAATGAGACTTAAAAAAGGAAATTGGGAAGATGGGGCCCCAATCTCTGGAAGGAGAGGAAAGAGAAGGAAAAAGAGGAAAAATGGGGGGGGGGAGTAGCACACCCTCAGGAATGGAGTTGCACTTTATCCTTTTCAGGAAATAAAGTCCAGACATGGACTATAAAGTTCAGCTGCAAGACATGACTTGAAGGCAGCCTAGGTCTGAGGACCAACCAACTAGGGAGTGCAGACTGAGGGTGCGTCTCAACTCTCCCCCCTCCCTCACAAAATAAGGGGGGGAAATTTTAACAGCCAAAGGCTTAGAGGAGAAAGATGTGGGCTCGAATTTTGAGCTTACAAATAATAAAAAATGTTGGAGGGAAGAGAAAAGGGGCGCCCCCACTCCATGAACTCACTAGATAAGGGAAGAGAAGGGAGGCCCCTCCAAACTCTATAAACCCTCAAAGATTCACCCTGTGTGTCTCCACAGTCCCTCCTGGCTATATGCAAGGGAAAGGAGAGCGAGGAAAGGAAAGACACACAGGGGAAGGGGTGAAGTTCAGAGACTGAGGCCTCAGGGGGAAGGAGGTGGGATTCAGTGATGAATGGAGAAGTTACACAGAAAGATCAACAATTACGGTAGGTACATAATTTTCATATCTTATCTGTGTCAATCTTCACCATTCATCACTATTTGGGTGAGCACCGAGCCCCCCCCACCGAGAAGGGGGCTCTGAAGCACCCTAAGGGACTAAGTCCTTAGCCCGCAGTGGGTGAGACACTGCAGGAGAGAACCTTACAGGCCTGGAGAGGTCTGAGACTGGTCTGGGTTAGACAGGGATCCCCCAGTGGGGGTAGGAAGGCGCCCCAAGAGCCGCCATCTCACCCGTCGGGAGTGGAGATGGGTTCTCCGGTAGGCGGAATAAATCACCCTACACCGGGCCAGGGGTGACAACCAGGATAGGTGAAGCCATGCCATCTGCCGAAGGCAGATCGCTGTCCCTACCACTCTGGAAGCTACCTCACTGGCATCGTAAGATGCCCTTGCTTATGCCTTGCTAGCTCCAGGCCCTTCGCAGAGAGGGCAATGGCTTGCCTAGTTTCCTCCAAATCAGGCATCAAGGCTAGGAGTTGTCCTAGCCTGGATCACAAGAACCTGTCATAGACTGCATAATGGGCCTGATGTGCTGAAATTGACAAAGAGATCCGTGCCAAGTAGAACACTTGTCTCCCCCAGAAGTTGAAATCCGTAGAGTCCAAATCTGGAGGGCAATTGAGGCCCTGAGGGGGTGTCCAGGGAGGTCAATCCCAAAGGGGGATGAGGCAGAGAACCTGGAGACCTGGGGGAGAGCAATACCGCTGGCATAGGTCCCTTGGGGCTGGCACTGTGGAAAAGGGACGTAGCCAGAGCCAATATGATGCCTCCTGAAAAAGAATAGGCCAGGCAGGAGCCACCAGGTAGGCTGCACTGTATTCGCTCAAAAAGGCATGTGTCACATGCTTGGGATTTCTGATTGGGACTGGGGTCAGGTGAAGCTCATCCAGCATCCTCACAAGGAAGCACTGATATGAGGACAGATCAGACGCTGGGGAGATGTGGACCGAAGGTTCCTCTCCCTCAGCAGAGGTAGAAGAGGAGGAAGACAATCTCTCAGGTTCAGGGTACGGCTGCATGGGAGAGTGGTGAAACACCTGCTGGTCCAGGGCATGGAGGTAGGTGGGAAGAAAAAATGACTCACCTTAGTAATGTTGTTTCTTCTAATGGAGTCTTGCTATATTATGACAGTAGCAGTTTGATCCAGCTCTAGAACTGCTCCGGAGGTGAAATGGTTAAAACCATTCCAAAATAGAATTTTGGCCACAAGCTCTAAGGACAGCTCTATCTGTGTTATTTCAAACCCGAACTGTCAGATCTTTCGAGCCAAACTCACTAAGGTCTGTGTGGAAGCTGTAACCTACACTAGCCAAATGGCTACCTAATAATAATAACCATTGCTGGTCCCAACACCCAAGACTCAAGTCAGGGACCAGAAATACTAACACAATTCTAATCATATGAGAATAAAACATAAGTATAATAAAACATACACACACACCACCAAAGCCCCAAAGGGACAAAAATGCTAACAGGGCATAAAAGGTGCCCACACGTACCCTGCACCCCAGCCAAGTAGAGGTTCTGAGAGGGCAGGTTGTGGAGAGTCATAATATAGCAAGACGCCATTAGAAGAAACAACATTACTAAGGTGAGTAATTTTTCTTCAAACAACATGAAGTCTTGCTATATTATGACAGTAGCAGAACACACAGCAGTACAACCATGGAGGAGGGCAGAACCTACTTAGGAATAGGCTCTGAAGAACAGCTGTGCTAAACCGAGCACATCTCTCTCCTGGCCTGGACATCCAGGGAGTAATGCTTGGTAAAAGTGTGTACCGTTTTCCAAGTAGCAGCCTGGCAAATCTCTAATATAGGGATGTCTCTGGCAGCAGCTAGAGACGCAGCTGTACCCCTGGTAGAATGAGCCCTCAAACTGGGGGGCGGGCTCTGCCCAGTTTCTGATAACAAAATTGGATACAAGAGACAATCCACCTGGCAATTGATCTCTTAGTGGCAGGTTTGCTTTTCCCAACTTCACCATAGGTAAGGAAAAGTTGGAGGGATTCGAACCTGTGTCCTTTGGTACGCTCTATATAGTAACTAAGAGCTCTCTTAACATCCAGGCTGTGCAACCTCCTCTCACTAGAAGAGGAGTGATCAGTGAAAAATACTGGAAGGGAGAAAGATTGATTAAGATGGAAATCTGAAACCACCTTAAGCAAAAACTTCCTATTAGTCCTAAGGACTACCTCATCCCTGTGGAAAGAAATAAAGTCAGTTTCCACTGACAAGGCTTGCAACTCACTTATGCGTCTGGCAGAAGTGATAGCCACTAGAAAACAGTTTTCCAAGTTAGGTACTTAAGCTCTGAAGACAGAGAGGTTCAAAAGGGGTTGCATTAACTGGGCAATGCAAACATTAAGGTCCCAAGCAGGGGCCGGTTCTCAAAGGGTGGATTAGTATGGGTAATCCCAAAAACTTGGAAAACACAGAATGAGAGGAAAGAGGGATGACTTCCTGCTGACACAAAAGCAGATACAGCTGCCAAATGAACTCTCAGGGTAGCTGGTCTGAGACCCAAGGAATTAAGATGTACCATGTAATCTAACACAATGGGCAAATCAGCAGATTCTGGGGAAATATTTTTCCTAGCACACCAAATGGAAAACCTTTTCCATTTAGAACTATAAGTAGCTCCTAGTGGAAGGCTTTCTAGAAGCCTTTAGGATCTCAAGAACACCCTGAGAGAGGTGTAAATCAGCAAACTCTAACTCCTCAAGAGCCAGGCCTTGAGGTTGAGGGATTTGAGGTCCAGATACCAAACCCTTCCCTGGGCACAAGTCAACAGGTTGTGATTCCTGGGGAGGCAAAGGGAAGATGGATTGTCATGACAGAAGGAGTGGTACCAGGGCTGCCTGGCCCAATCCGGGGCAATCAGAATCACCCTGCAAGGCTGAGATCTGATTTTGACTAGTACTTTGAATAGGAGAGGAAGGGGAAAAGCATAGAAACTTCCCTCCCAATCCAGAAGAAGGGCATCCAGGGGAACTGAGCCAGCACTGGAGGCCTGCAACAGAACAGAGGAAGTTTGTGATTGTCTGGGGTTGCAAAAGATCTATCTGAGGGGTGCCCCATCTGGCAAAGACTATCCCCAGCACTTGAGGATCCAGGGACCATTCGTGATGGCCTGGGAAATCCTCTGAGGGCATCCGCTAGGACATTGTCCTTCCCTGGAAGATGAACTGCTATGAGGGAAGTGTTCAGGGAATAGGCCAGAGACCACAACTTCATTGCCTCGGTGCACAAGGCCGAAGACCGAGTGCCCCCCTGTTTGTTGATGTACCACATTGTTGTGGTGTTGTCTGTTCTGACTTGTATCACCTTGTCATGGACAGATGCAGAAAATGCTTGAAGAGCTAAAAAGACAGCTCTGAGTTCCAGCAAATTGATGTGGAGCAGAGATTCCAGGGGGGACCACACTCCCTGGATGGAAAAGTCGCCCATGTGGGCTCCTAACCCAGAAGGGAAGCATCTGTAGTGAAGGGTAAGTAGGTGAGTAGGGGAATGAAGGGGACCCCCAATCTTAAATTGCTCTGATCCTGCCACCACTGGAGGGCTAGGATCAAGGTTCGAGTCACTGGGACCAACTTGGAAAGGGGGTCTCTTCTCTGAAACCAATAGGTTCTCAAGTGAAACTGAATGTCTCTCATCTGAAATCTTGCTCCCTGCACAACAGCTGTGGATGCAGCCATGTGCCCCAGGAGCTGCAGAAAGTGTCTTGCTGGTCGAGACCTGCAGAGTGAAGGAGGAGGCCAGAGCCACTAAATTCCTTACCCTTTCTAAGGAAGAAAGGCTCTGGCTAGCTTTGTGTCCAATTCCCCCTATAAAGGTGAGTACCTGGACTGGTTCCAGAACTGACTTTGGTAGATTTAGCAGAAAGCCCAGGGAGGTGAGAAGCTGCTGGGTGACCTGCAGATGAGATTTTACCTGTTCTGGGGACTGGCCTACAATGAGCCAGTCATTTAGATAGGGAAAAACAGCAATCCTTTGCCTCCTTAAGTGAGCCACTGCCACTGCTAGACACTTTGTGAATACCCTTGGGGCAGAGGTAAGGCCGAAGGGCATTGCTCTGCACTGGTAATGACCTGAGGGCAGTTCGAATCTGAGGTACTTTCGATGGGAGCTTCTTGATTAGGACATGGAAATAGGCATCCTTGAGGTCCAGGGGAGAGTAGCCAGTCCCCTGGCCTTAGGGAGGTAAAATCATTGCCAGAGTTACCATTTTAACTTTGGTTTCAAAAGATGCTTGTTCAGATATTTGAGATCTAATATGGGCCGCCATTCTCCTGTCTTTTGGGGTAAGGAAGATCTGAATACAGACCCCTGCCCTGGTGCAGGGAGGAACCCTTTCTACTGCTCTGAGAGCTAACATGGATGAGACTCTGCTTCCAGAGCAAGGGTCTCTGAAGCACTTGCAGGTAGAAAAGTCTGCTTCTCAACTTGGGAAACTTTTGAAGCTGAGAACCAGACCCTGGCCTACTACTTCCAGAACCCACTTGTCTGAGGTTAAAGAAGCCCAATTCTGGCTGAAGTAAGCCAGCCTGCCCCTACCGGTACAGGAGAATCGGCCCTGGCACCCCATCAGGTGCCTGCTTAGCAGGAGCTTTTAGGCTGGGGTGGGAGCAGGTCTGCCCACCCCTCGTCTGCCTCTGCCTCTGAAGAAGCCCCTCTGAGCATAGGGCAGAGGAGGCCTGAGTCTGGTAAAAGAAGCCTGTGAAAGGCCTACCCCTACCCTGGGGGTATGCCTTGAGGAGTGGATTGCCGCCCTTAGCCTGGGCACTCTTGTAAGTAGTCCTATATTCATCCATCTTTTCATGTAGTTCTCTGTCTGCTCCCAAACAGAGAATTCCCCACCACAGGAAAATCCATAGCCTTAGTCTGGGTATCCTGTGACAGACTAGTACACCTGAGCCAGGCCAACCTACGAAAAGCTACAGATGTGGCCATGACCCTAGAGGAAACATCATTAACATCCACCGAGAAATGAACCGAGCAGTAGGAGAAATCTCCGGAGCGACTGTTCAATGAGGCGGAGTAAAGAATCTGACAGTTCAGGTTTGAAATAACACAGATAGAGCTGCTTCTTAGAGCTCGAGGCCAAAATTCTATTTTGGAATGGTTTTAACCATTTCACCTCCGGAGCAGTTCTAGAGCTGGATCAAACTGCTACGGTCATAATATAGCAAGACTTCATGTTGTTTGAATATGTGCAGCCGAACCTCTGAACTGTTCCCAGGTAAGAGGCCCTCGAGGAGCAGGAATACCTGGGACTACCGGGGATGCAGATAGAGGCTCGGGGGACAGGCTCTTGACAACAGAAGAAGAGTCTCTGTCAGGGCAGGGAGGCCAACAGGAAACCCTTCGCAAGGAGGGGGAACCAAAGGCCGCTGCAGCTAATAGCCAGGTTGGAATGGTCAGAGCAGTGCCCAAAAGAAGAAATCCTCCCGTGAGGTGACCAGGACCGTGTGAGTCCAGAAGGATAGCCCCTGACCTCAGAAGTAAAAGTCCCCCTCTGGGACTCCTCTAGGGAAAGGTTAGGGTCTGCGCTTCGGCTCCTACCAGACCCTGACTGCGCTCTAGGAAGGGCCTGCTGCACCAAACACCTACCTCTCAACCCTTCGGAGTCAGAGAGGGACCTCATCCTCTTAGCCACCAACCTAGACAGCTGGCACCTCTGAGCAGTCTCCGAGGAGTCCACCCAGGGAACCGTACCTTCCCCCTCCTGATGCACCCAGGACTGTCCCAAACTTGGGCTGTCCAAACACACCAAGGAGGGGAGTACCCCAACTGGAGAAACAGTCACGCTAGTGACCTCAGGCTGCTCAGCAGTAGTCACAGGGACCAGTGCTGGCTGGTCAGACCCCCTGACCCTGAGAACTACCAGCAATAGCTGAGTCCCACAGGGAGGCTGAGTGGGAGCCGAGGTGCTGGAGACAGAAGGATTCAAAGATTCTGAAAAACCCGGGAGCCAATCTGGATCAGACTCAGAATCCACCTCCGAAGAGGCAGGCTCCGAGGTCCAATGCCAGATCACCTCACGGGCCCCTCCAGTTCCCGGACCCCGAGGCCAGGCACTCTGGGACTCGACATTTCCGATGGCACCAGAAGAAAGCACAGCCCCACGCCCAGCGCCACGAACAACACCAGAGTCGGGCGCGATCCCGAGCACAGCTCCACACTGTCCTCTGGTGCCACGGAGTGCCAAATCCAGTGTGGCATCGTGTCTGGCACCAACACCCACCCCGGCACCACGAGCAGCGCTGAAGACAGGCACGGCCCTGAATGTGGCACTGCACAACACTCCAGTGCCATGAGCGGTGCCGAAGGCAGGATCAATCCCGACCACGGTGCTGACCCCATCCCTGGCACCACGAGCGGCACTGAGGACTGGGACTGCGCCGACACCGGGACCACAGCCAGGCCCAAAAAAACCTAGCCTACCCAACCCGACGTCGCCGAAAACCTCAATGCTGTAAACAGCATCAGGGACAGTGACGGTGCCGAGAGTAGGCCCGACGCCAACCGTAGCATCTCACTCAAACCGCTACTAAAGTAGTAACTGTCGAAGTGGTGCCTCCCAACCGACCCCAAAGGGGGTCAGCCAGGGCCTCCTGCATTGTGGAAGAAACCCCCGCTGCGACAAGGCTAGAAGAGGCGGGGGTTCCCTCCTCCATGGGCCATATAGGACCAGGAGGGGACCTGGAGGATGGGCGAGAATCCTGGCCTTGACCCGGCGACTGCGAATTCGACCTCCGAAAGTCGGTGGCACATGTCTGACCTTCACTGCACGGTTTTAAACGACACGGCGGTCTATGGAGAAACAAATATTGCAGTTATCCATGTCATGTTCAGGGCCAAGGCAGGAGAGGCAATGGTCATGCTGCTGGTCCGTTATGGAGTAAAGGTGGCCACAGGGGCAACGACGCATGGGGGGCCGCCTCGCCTTTGACGTCTTCTTGCCCCCTGGATGAGACATGAGCGGACAAGAAAGAAAACAAAACACAGTACTCGACGCAGCTTAATAAAAATGAAAGATCTTACCGGAATTTTGAAGCGACGTCGTGCAGACGAACAGAACTGAGGCAAAATACTAAAAATACTCGACAGACTAGGCTGCAAAGCTGCAGTCTCGCACGCAGGATCCTCACTCAATGGCGGGAGAAAAGGAACTGGGGCTGGGACGGAGTCAATGATGGCTAACTGCCAACCCTTGAGCATCACGTGGAAGGTCGGCCTAGAGGTTGGTGCTGGCCCTGCGTCGGTTCCGCCCATGGAAAAAAAAAAGTCTCCCGCCAGGTCCTAGCTCCGGAATAGTACCCAAATATTGATGAATGGTGAAGACTGACAAAGATAAGATCACATTTTGGTCAGGATTTGAAAAATGACAGCTCTGACACACATGAGGTGGGATAATAAGAAGGCTATGTTGAAAATCTAGGGTCAAAATATTTACAATTTCCAAAGTTACAAGCATGCATAGCGAAATTGCAACAAATGGTCATGACTTTGCCATTTTTGCATATTTTGACCCAAATTTTAAACATAGCCTCCTTATGATCCCACCTCATGAACTAAAATGTTCAAATTCCACCCAAAAGGTGACTTCGCCAAGTGACTGCAAAATCACCATTCTGGCAGGAGTTGCGCAATCATAGTCCTATTGTTCATGAGGTGGGGTCCCCAAAAGGCCATGTAGAGAATTTGGGGTTAAAATGTCACAAAATGGCTAGGTTATGCATAAAAGTTGAAGCCCCCATTGAAATACACTCAACCGCATTTACCTTAGTTTCTCACATTGCAGTTGCCTGTTCCAGCAGCAAGACGTGTCTTCGATCGGAGAGTGTATCTTGAACCTGGGACCTGTTCAGGTGAATGAGGGTGTGTGGGGATGTACTGGTGGTGTGGAGTGATGGGTGCTGAGTGGGAGGTGAGGGGGCTGACTGGCAAGGGACCATTTTATTTTTTTACAGGACTGTGGAAAAACAAACAAACAAAAAAGGACCAAATTCTTAATTTCAGGGTTGTACCTGAAATGGGAGGGTGAGGGTGACACTAGACACCAGGGAATATTACTCTGATAATGGGGGTGGCGAGCGGTGGGTGGGGCTGCCACTAGACACCAGGGTATATTACTCTGATAATGGGGGCAATGATCGGCGGGTGAGGATGCCACTAGATACCAGGGAACTCAGGAACAGGTGGGGGGGTGCCACTAGACACCAGGGAATATATAATTTTGCAGCAACAGAGGTGTGTTGCGATTGGCGATATGAAGGGAGGTGCTGTAAAGTTAGGGCTGCCAGCCCACAAATGAACACAGTCAAAGAACCTGCACTCCACGGGCCTGAGAGCAGGATAAATCCAGGTCCAAACCAAAAATATATAAATAATCAGTTGCTTTTATTCAATGCTAGTGCATAAAAGACCAACAGGCATACAGGTACAAAAAAGCTTACAAGCCCCAGCGCTTCGACTCAAAACAGAGTCTTCATAGGGAGGAATATATAATTTTATAATGGAACTGGGGAGCGGCAAGTGGGAGGGGGTGCCACTAGACACGAGGGAAATTGGGAACGGCGATCGGTGGGTGCCACTAGACACCAGAGAATATATTAATTTCTCTATGGAGATGATGATCGGTGGGTGGGGGGTGCCATTAGACACCAGGCAAATATATTAATAGGGGGACAGTGATCAGCAGGTGGGGAGTGCCACTAGCACCAGGGAAAGTTATTATTAAGGGGACAGTGATGGAGGTAGGGGGTGCCACCAAACACCAGGGCAACAGCAGCTCACAGCCCAAACTGCAGCCAGCAGCATGAGTCAGCTGCAGCTGCATGTTTTCTCAAAAATCCTACTGCGCATGCGCAGGTCGGAAACTACTAAATTTGAAAGCCTTATAACTCAGGAACTCAGAGCTCCAGAAAAGATTTTTTGGGATGAGTACTGTACTCCTAATTTTGAAAGTGAGGTGAGTAAAGCCAGATTCAGATGTGTACAAATATCTGGACAGAGTGGAGTGAGGAGTACATTTTTAAAAACAATGTTGTTTTTTTCTAGATAAGAATTGTGATCGATCAAGTGCCAACTATGCTCCAGATAATGTCGGTAGGTAGGAGTAATCTACTAACCAGTTTTAAAATACAGAGAATAAAACAAAATTGGGATTTATAAGAGTGTAGTAAATCTGTACTAAAATTGTGCCTTTTGAATCACCAGTTATGTTGTGAAGCACTGTTCTTTGGTGTGGAGTATTTACACATGTTGCGTGAGTATTGGTACTCATAAAAAAAATTTTCTGAAGGTTATTTCTAAAAATGAGGTGAGTAAAACAGGTCAGTACTCCCCTTATCTGAAGCCCTGCAGGAACCCTTTAATATTTTTTCACCAGACCTGTCAAATGCACTACCTTAGAACATGACATGTCCCCTGCAAGTTTGGCATAAAAATTCCATTCCATGTAGGCTGTAGGGGAGAACAAAATAAAAAAAAAAAACATGTTAAGTATGGGAAAAAAGTTAGTTACAAAATATGACATGTGCAGATCTCAGAAACCATACAATCTGCCATCACAATTTCAACAGACCAAGGCCTTGCCTCCTAGACAACACTTACAAAACTTCGGCTAATTTCATCAAACGGAGCCAAAGATAATAATGTTCAAAGGTAGGGGTTTAACACTGAGCAGGCAACTCATCTCTAATTATAGGGGTGCTTCTGTGCTCCTATAATATATTATAGGAGCACGGTAGTGCCCCTATAGTTAGTGGTGAGTAGCCAGTTTAATATTAAACCTGTAATATGTGTTGTCTAGGAGGCAAGGTCTTGATCTGCGGACATTTTTGTGATGGCAGCTTGTGTGGATTTTGAGATCTGTAGCTGTCATTTTTGGGGAAAAGTCAAACTATAGCCTACATGGAATAGATTTTTTTCCCCAAACATGCAGGGGACATGCGTCATGTCCTTCGACAGGTCTGGTGAAAAAATATTAAGGGGTTCCCAAGTTATATGTCATTAAAATTTAGCGGTTTCTGACCTGTGCATGCACAGCAGGGTTTTAGAGATAATGTTCTGTGGCGAAACTAAAAATGTGATGTTGCAAATGCGGGTTTCTGCTTTTGCAACACTTGCTTGCAGGGCACCAAACATTTTTTGTGCCGTGCCAACTGCCATCTTGTTTATTTTTTCCACGAACTCACAAATGTTGAAAATACATAAAAATGCTGTGATTTTTAAAACAAACATCAGAACCCAGCTAAACAGGACCATTTAGCTAGATTCTGATGTTTGTTTATTAAAATTATAGCCACAAATGTTTTCTGGGCACCCAAAATCCCATGTGCCCAGCTTAGCGAGAGGAGCACTTCCCCTGTGTTCTCTGTATGAGAAGAGATGGAATTTTTTCACTTCTGCAGCCGAACTTGTGCTGCCAGCTGCAGTGTGAGTTGTGAGTTACCCCCACTGTTTCTCTGGTGTTTGGTGGCACTCCCCCATACACACTTCATTGCCGTACCTGGCAATGTGTTAAGTTGCCCTGGTGACTAGTGGCACCCTTCCTTTAAACAGGCACTGAAAACCTTCTTATGGTGTCATGCTTTTGGTGGCACCAAATAACTTTGATCCTCTGTTATTTATTCTATTATTATGCTCACTGTTTTATTATGACTGTTCTTATCTTTTTGTAAAGTGCCTTGATGGCCTGAAAGGCACTTTTGCGAAATAAAATTTATTATTATGATTATTCCGATTACTGTCCCCATAAATAACTAAATATTTTCGCTGGTGTCTAGTAGCACCCCTCCACCCTCCGATCACCATTTTCTCCATTTTCCTTGTGTCTAGTGGCACCCACCACCCTCCGATCACCATTCCCATTATTACATTTTGTATTTCATGGTGTCTATAGGCACCCCCACACCCACCGATCACCATTTTCCCAAATTTCCCTGGTGTCTAATGGCACCCCCCACCCTCTGATCGGCATCCCCATTATTACATTTTATAGTCCCTGGTAACTAGGACCACCCCCCACCACCATTTTCCCATTTTCCTGATGTCTAGTGGCACCCCCACCCACCGATCACCATCCCCATTATTCAGTTCTATATGTTCTGAAGTCTAGTTGCACCCCACCCATCAATCACCACCCCTGTTGCTCAATTTTATATTCCCTGGTGTCTAGTGGCATCCCACCCTCCCATTGCAGGCAAAACCTGTAATAAAGAAAACAGTCCCTTAATGTTTTGTTTTTTTCAAACCTATAAAAACCTAAAACGGTCCCTCGCTGATTAGCCTCCCCACCCCTCACTCCCCAGTACACCCCTCCACACACACACACACACCCTCACTCACCTGACCAGGTCTGAGGTTCAAGACCCACTCTCTGATCGAAAATACATTTTGCTGCTGGAACCAACGACTGCAATATGAGAAACGAAGGTAAATGCAGTTCAATGTCTTTCAATGGGGCTTTCAACTTTTATGCATTACTTAGCCATTATTTGACATTCTGACCCGAAATGCTCAACATGGCCTTTTGGGGACACTACCTCATGAACAATATGTCTGTCATTACACAACTCCCACCTGAAAGGTGATTTTGTCGTCGCTTAGCAAATTCACCTTTCAGATAGGATTTGAAATTTTTTCCTGCCCTTGCTCATGAGAAGGGGTCATAAGAAGGCTATGTTGAAAATTTGGGGTCAAAATATGTAAAAATGGAAAAGTTACGACCATTTGTTGCAATTTTGCTATGCACACTTGTAACTTTGGAAATGTTAAATATTTTGATGCCAGATTTTCAACATAGCCTACTTACTACCCCACCTCATGTATGCCACAGCTGCCGTTTTTCAAATCCTGGCCAAAATGTGTTTTTGTACCTGTGGCGCAGAATCACATGTCAGTTGTGCAGAATTATGTTTTGGCAGGGATTCGAAAATTTTCTCTACTGGGTAAATGAGGTGGGGTAATAAGATGGCAATGCTGATAAATTGGTCACTGTTGTCCTAAAAATGAAAGCACAGGGCCAGGAGGGCCCTGTGCTTCCACAGCTACATACATATATGCATCAATGGAGGGTGGGAGCGCAGGGCCTTATACTATCTCAAGAAGTAAGGAAATAAATTGCAAAAAAACTTAGTTAATGCTCTAGTTAGGGTTAAAGCCACAAAAGTAGGGAAATGGAGCATTGGGGTTTCCAACCCTAACACCCTACCCCCACTCTGCACACACCAACAGGCATCCGGGGTGTGCCTTGGGGTCATCAGCCCTAATGTTCACCCCATTCTCCTATACTGGTAACCATCTCAGCTTATTTACTTATGGAATGGGGCAAGCGTTAGGGCTGATGACCCCAAGGCACATCCCTGATGCCTGTTTGTGTGTGCAGGGTGGGGTGTTAGGGTTGGAAACCCTAATGCCACATTTACCTACTTTTGCAGCTTTAACCGTAACTACAGCATTAACGTTTTTTACAATATATATATAGATATATATATATATATATATAAAATGGGTAGGAAGAAAAATTACTCACCTTAGTAATTGCTTTTCTTCTCATGGAGTCTTGCTATATTATGACTATATGCAGTCAGTCACTGCAGCTGAACTGCCCCGGAGAGGAAAGAGTTAACTCAGAGAGTCTGAGTTCCACAGCCTGAGAGGCGCTATACCAAAGCTTATCTGGCCAGTTTCAAATGAAACTGTCAGATCTCTGAAAAGCTAACACTAAGCAACAAGTCTGTGTGGAAAGCTCTACACTAGCCAAGTGGCTACCTACTAGTAGGAATAACAACAATATAAACAACAATATAAACAGCAATAATAATAATAACAATGAATAATAGTATTATTAGTTTCTCCCTAACAAGCACTATTAGACCCCCTTCCCCAAGACTCAAGTCCAGGAGGGGCCAACATATTACTTAAAACAAAATACCTAATTCCCTAACCCTAAATAAAGGGGTGAAGGGAAGAACTAAATGGCATGACACAGTGCTTGCACTAATTTGCCACCCTACCCAAGTAGAAGTTCTGAGAGGGGTAGGAGGAGGTGGTCATAATATAGCAAGACTCCATGAGAAGAAAAGCAATTACTAAGGTGAGTAATTTTTCTTCAAACACCATGAAGTCTTGCTATATTATGACTATACAGATTACACAGCAGTACCTCCATGGAGGAGGTCAGAACCTACTTAGGAAATAGGCTCTGAAGCACAGCTGTGCCAAAACGAGCATCTCTCTGGACTGAATATCCAGGGAATAATGCTTAGTAAAAGTGTGAACTTTTTTCCAAGTAGCAGCTTGACAGATTTCCAGAATGGGAATATCTCTAGCAGCCGCTAGAGATGCAGCTGTACCCCTGGTGGAGTGAGCCTTCAGTCCTGAGGGGGGTTCTCTACCTAGTTTTTGATAACAAAATTGGATACTAAGAGACAATCCACCTTGCAATTGTCCTCTTAGTGGCAGGTTTCCCTTTGCCAACCTCGCCATAGGTAAGGAAGAGTTGGAGGAATTCGAATCTGTGACCCTTGGTGCGTTCCAAATAGTAGCTTAAGGCTCTTTTGACGTCCAAGCTGTGCAGACTCCTCTCACCTGAGGAAGAATGCTCAGTGAAAAATACTGGAGGAGAGATGGATTGGTTCAGGTGGAAATCTGAAACCACTTTAGGCAAAAACTTTCTGTTAGTCCTGAGGACTACCTTATCTCTGTGGAAAGAGATAAAATCTTCTTCCACTGACAGGGTCTGTAGTTCACTTATGCATCTGGCAGAAGTGATAGCCACTAGGAAAACAGTTTTCTAAGTCAGAAACTTGAGCTCTGCTGAGGACAGAGGCTCAAGGGGGTTGCATTAACTGAGCAATGCAAACATTCAGGTCCCAAGCGAGCTGGTTCTCGAAAAAGGAGAGTTGGTGTGAAGTAACCCTTTAAAAACTTAGAAGCACAGGGTGAGAAGAAAAGAAGCAGGCTTCCTGCTGACAGAAAAGCAAGACAGCTGCAGATGAACCTTTAGGTAGCTGGCCTAAGGCCTAAGGAATTTAAATGGACCAAATAGTCCAGTAAAATGGGCAGATCAGCAGATTCTGGGATAATCTGCTTCTCAGAGCACCAGATGGAAAACCTTTTCCACTTAGAATTGTAAGTGGCCCTAGCGGAAGGCTTCCTTGAAGCCTTTAAAATATCAAAACACCTTGAGAAAGTGTAAGTCAACAAATTCTAACTCCTCAAAGCCATGCCTTGAGATGGAGAAGTTGAGGTCGGATACTACACTCTCCCTTGTGCACAGGCCAGTAAGTCGTGGACTCTGGGCAAGCTCAGAGCAGGGTGGACTGTCAAGGACAGAAGCAGTGGGTACCAGGGCTGTCTGGCCCAATCTGGAGCAATCAGAATCACCTTGCAGGGCTGAGATCTGATTTTTACTAGTATCCCTGAAAAGAAGGGAAGGGGAAAGGCATGCAGGAACTTCCTTTCCAATCCAACTGAAAGGCGTCCAGGGGACTGATCCCAGCACTGGAGGTCTGCACAAAACAGAGGAAGTTGGTGGTTGTCTGGGGCTGCGAAAAGATCTATCTGAGGGGTGCCCCATCTGGCAAAGACAGACCCCAGCACCTGAGGATTCAGAGCCCATTCGTGATGGCCCTGAGAAATCCTGCTGAGGCATCCGTCGAGGACATTGTCCTTCCCTGGAAGGTGAACTGCTATCAGGAGGTGTTCAGGGAGTAAGCCAGAGACCACAACTTCATTGCTTGGTGCACAAGGCTGATGAGTGCCCCTTGCTTGTTGATGTACCACATTGTTGTGGTGTTGTCTGTCCTGACTTGAACTACTTTGTTCTGGACAGAAGCTGAAAATGCCTGAAGAGCTAAAGGACAGCTCTGAGTTCCAAAAGATTGATGTGGAGCAGAGATTCCTGGGAGACCACACTCCTGGTGGACAGGTCGCCTAGTGAGCTCCCACCCTAACAGGGAAGCATCCGTGGTGAAGGTGAGGGAGTGGGAAGCAGAGAATGAAAGGAACCCCTTGTTTTAGATTGCTTTGATCCTGCCACCAGTGTAAGGCCAGGATCAGGGTTTGAGTCACTGGAACCAATTTGGAAGGGGTCCCTCCTTTGAGACCAATAGGCCCTCAAATGGAACTGAATGTCCCTCATCTGGAATCTTGCTCCTTGCACTATAGCTGTGGGAAGCAGCCATGTGCCCTAGGAGTTGCAGAAAATGCCTTGCTGGTCGAGACCCGCAGGGTAAAGGAGGATGCCAGGGCAATGAATCTGTCTACCCTTTCCGAGGAGAAATGCCTGGCTAACTTTGTGTTCAATTCTGCACCTATGAAAGTTAGTACCTGAACTGGTTCGAGAACTGACTTTGGTAAATTCAGCAGGAATCCCAGGAAGTGAGAAGCTGCTGGGTGACTTGCAAGTGGGATTTTACCTGATCTGGGGACTGACCCACTATGAGCCAGTCGTCAGGTAGGAAACACAGCAATCCCTTGCCTTCTTCGATGAGCCACTACCACAGCTAGACATTTTGTGAATACCCTTGGCGCAGAGGTAGGCGAAGGCATTGCCCTGAACTGGTAGTGGCCTGAGGGTAGTTCGAACCTGAGGTACTTTCGGTGAGAAGGCCTGATCAGAACATGAAAATAGGCATCCTTGAGGTCCAGGAAGCTAACCAGTCCCTGGCCTCAGGAGGGCAAAATCATTGTCAGAGTTAACATTTTGAACTTTGGTTTCAAAGATGCTTGTTCAGGTACCTTAAATCTAAAATGGCGCCATTCTCCTGTCTTTTTGGGGTAAGAAAGTATCTTGAGTACAGCCCTTGCCCTGATGGCAAGGAGGGACCCTTTCTACTGCTTTGCAGTCCAAAAGAGAAGAAACCTCTGCTTCCAAAGCAAGGGCTTCTGAAGGATTTGCAGGTGGAAAATGTCTGGCTCTCATCTTGAGACTGTTTGAAGCTGAGAACCAGACCCTGGCTATACCTCCAGAACCCACCTGTCAGAAGTTAGGGACCCCAGTTCTGGCTGAAATAAACCAACCTGCCCCCACTGGTACAGGAGAATCGGCCCTGGGCACCCCATCAGAGGTGCCTGCTTGGCAATAGCCTTAGGCTGAGGGAGGGACAGTTTACTTGTGCCCGTCTACCTCTGCTCTAAAAAAACCCTCTGTGCAAATGCAGAGAGGCCTGAGAAGTGGTAAAAGGCCTGTGGAAGGCCTGCCCTACCTCTGGGAGCATGCCTCTGTGGAGTGGCATGCCTCTCCTTAGCCTAGGGCACTTTTGTAGGTAGTTCTGTATTCATCCATCTTTTCATATAGTTTTCTGTTTGTTCCCCAAACAGAGAATTACCACAACAGGAAAATCCATAGCCTTTTACTGAGTATCTTGGGACAGATTAGTGCATCTGAGCCATGCCAACCTAAGAGAAAGCTACAGAAGTGGCCATAACCCTAGAGGAAACATCATTAACATCAACAGCAGTATGAAATTGAACTTTAGAGGCTTCAATGCCATCAGCAGCCACCTGTTCCAACTTCACTAGCCAGCTGGCCATGGGCCTGCTTGGTTAACTGCAATACTGTGTCCCACCTAGATTTCTGATATCTAGCCACATAAGCCATATAATTTGCCTGCCTGAGTCCCAAAGAAGCTGCCATATACTGTTTTTTCGCCATGGCATCAATCTTCCTGGAATCCTTATCAGGAGGATTTGAGGCCAGAGGAATATTAGCCTTGTCACAGGCTGCAGCTTGTACCACACCTACATGACTACACTGCTCAGTGAGGAAGTCTGTATCAGACCTGACAAGGTATATCTTCTGTCCATTTTTATCTACAGGAGGGACAGAATGAGGATTTTTAAAATCTTTGTTGTTTGCTTCCTAAATGACTTATGCAAAGGAATAGACAACCTCCTAGACTCTGGTATATCCATCATTTCTACATAATCAGGCTCCTCTTGCTCATCCACAGCTTCCTCTAAAGAAGCTGGAAGGTTTCTGCAACCTTTTGTAAAATATAAAATGAGAAGGGACTCAGACAGAATAGGAGGAGATTCTAAAGGTCTGTCTGGAGAAATGTCCAGTTCAATGACACGTCAGACCTCCCAGCCACACATGTAATGATCAAATTAGTCCCCTCTCCTGTAGTTCATAAAATTCCTCAACATCATACCCTGAACCACTGGCACTGAATGAACCAACCTTTTACCAACTGTAGGTGGTTGGCAGGACCCTGAGACAGTGACTGGACAATCTGTATGGCTTTAGCTATTTCTGCAGCAGTTGGAGAGACAATTTTGGACTCCAAACCTACTGATTTCTTTGTCTTTTCACTGAGACTGGTTCCCTGAACCAGCCTTCTTTTGCCAAGGAAGTCTCGCCCTGGTCAGAGGGCACTCCCTCTGGTCCAGTGGGTACTGGACCGAGCTGGCCATCCAGGTCAGCGGACTTCTTGGCCTCTCGTTCCCTGAGCGCCCAATCTCTTTCCAGGGTGGCTGCAGGAAATTTTACACCTGGCAGTCTGACAGGAGGTGGTCAACCCCAGACAATAAACACAAGTGGTGTGTGGGTCAGCCTTAGCAAAGCTTCCCCACAGACATCAGATGTTGAAACCCAATAGGCCGATTTTTCTTCTGGGTTTCTCAGACATAATGCCAGCCTAACCAAAAACTTGCCCTTTTGATGGCAGTGCCAGGCAAGACACCCTTATCGGTTCCTAACCGTGTCATGGGTATTTGAAAAAACCTATTTTAAAAGCAAGGTTTTTAGAACCCGATAAGAACCGGGAACACTGACTAAAAACCCAACCACACTTAAAGCGTTAAATTAAGCAAACCGATCGGTTCAAAAGCGAACCGATAATTGAATTCCACACAGACTTTAAATTTTCTACTTACGGTTTTACCAGATAGAGCTTTTAACCAAAATGCGGTAAAATAAATACTTTTTGCGGTTCAAATGAACTGAAAATACAGCTTGAACCGAGAAATGAACCGATGTGAAGGAGCTGATCTCCGGGCGACTGTTCAGTGAAGCGGAGAAAAAATCTGACAGTTTCATTTGAAACTGGCCAGATAGAGCTTTGGTATAGCGCCCTCGCGCTGTGGAATTCCAGACTCTCTGGAGTTAACTCTTTCCTCTCCGGGGCAGTTCAGCTGCAGTGACTGACTGCATATAGTCATAATATAGCAAGACTTCATGGTGTTTGAAAAAAGAAGCTCATTTAGTGGACAATCATCATCACATGACTGTGCGTATATCAGAGCACGACCACACACCTGCACTTTTACTCCCCTCCAGAACAATTTTGCCATTTTATAAGATAGATAACCCACTCTACATAACAAGACGTGCATATATCAGAGCTTGACCACACACCTAAGAGTGGGTTATATATATATATATATATATACACACACACACACACATATATATATTTAGTTATTGCAAAAAAATAAATTAATGCATCAATTGATTAAAAGCAACAAAAGTAGGGAAATGTGTGTTAGGGTTTCCATCCCTAAAACCCCACCTCCCACCTTGTACAGACCAAGCAGCATAAGGGGGTGGCACTTGGGTCATCAGCCCTAACGCTCACCCCAATCCATTAGAAACTAAGCTGAGTGGGTACCACACAGGAGAATGGTGTGAGTATTACGGCTAATGACCCCAATGCCATCCCCCAACACTTCTTGCTCTGTGCAGGGTGAGGGGTGGGGTGTTAGGGTTGGAAACCCTAATGCCACATTTCCCTACTTTTGTCACTTTAACCCCAACTGATGCATTAGCAAATTTTTTTTGCAATTTCCTTACTTTTTGAATTAGTATAATCATATCCTAATTTTCTTGTGGGAGCGCAGGGTCCTCCAGGCCCTGCACTCCCATTCATCCATAGATGCGTATATCTACGTAGCTGTGGGAGGGCCCTGTGCTTCCATTTATAGGACAAGAGTGATGAAATTGTCAGCATAGCCATGTTATTACCCTGTCTGTTGCACCCAGTACAGAAAATATTAAAATCCCCAATAAAACTTAATTCTGTGCAACTGCAACGCCATTCCGCGCCATAGGTGTGAAAACACATTTTGGACAGGATATGAAAAATGACAGCTGTGACATACATTTGGTTGGGTTAAAATCAAACAGGCAAAAGTTGCATGGTTAAACGTGATCACACCCGACTCACTCCACCATTAGGAGATGTTAAAAAATAATTTATTAATAAACATATATGTAGCACCCCCAAAAAACAATCCGTCAATTTTTCACACTTCACTAGTGCTTTTTTCAAGACTTGAAAAAGCACTAGTGAAGCGTGAACATTAATGGATTGTTTCGGGGAGGGGCGCTTACATATATGTTTATTAGTAAAATGATTTTTTAACATCTCCTAATGCTGGAGTAAGTTGGGGATGATTATGTGTAGCCATGCAATTTTTGCCTGTTTGACTTGTTTCCGTTGTGCATGTGACTCCATTTTCACTGATCCTGAGCTGCCTGATTATGTTTAATTCGGTGGGGGTAATTACAAGTCTATGCTGAAAATTTGGTATCTAAATATTTTAAATTTACAAAGTTACAAGCGTGCATAGTGAAATTGTAACAAATGGCCATAACTCAGTCATTTTTTGACGATTTGACCCCAAATTTTCAACATGGCCTTTTGGAGACCCTACCACATGGACAATATGACTGCCATTATGCAAATTCAACCCAAAAAGTGAATTCATCAAGCTACCGCAATAACACTTTCCGGGCAGGAGTTGTGAAATGACAGTCGTATTGTTCATAAGGTGGGGTCCCCAAAAGGCCATGTTGAAAATGTAGGGTCAAAATCTTCAAAAATGTCAGTTGTGCATAAAAGTTGAAACCCCCATTGAAATACATTGAACGGCATTTACCTTAGTTTCTCATATTGCAATCAACGGTTCCAGCAGCAAGATGTATCTTTGATCGGGAGAGTGGATCTCGAACCTGGGACCTCTTTAGGTGAGTGAGTGTGTGTGGGGGTGCCAAGGGGGTGTGGGTGCACAATGAGAGGTCGGGTGGGGGTGCGAGTGTGATCGGCGATGGACTTTTTTTGTACAGGTTAAAGAATAACATCAAGGGACGGTTTTCTTTGTTTCAGGACTTTTAAAATATACAAGGGGGCAGCGACTAACCACCAACAAAAAAATAAAATAAAATATAGGAATCGGAAGGTGGGGGTGCCACTAGACACCAGGGAAAGATACGGGAGGTTGGGGAGGTACCACTAACACCAATAAGTAATGAAAACAAAATATAGGGATCGGAGGGTGGGGGGGATACACAACCCTATCAGGGCACAACCGTGCCCTATAAGCATTATATATATATATATATATATATATACATACTATATGTATATACATATATATATATATATATATATATATATATATATATCATATATATATACACATATGTGTGTGTATACAAAGGGATACACGATGGGCTGGATTGTGATATGGAAAAATATTCTCACTCCTGCAGAGTGAGCTCTGGATACTCACGAGTGCCGAAGGCATGAGTAAGAGTATCCAGAGCTCGCTCTGCAGGATGGAGAATATTGTCCATATCACGTGATCTGCACATCATGTGTGTGATTTATACAATAGGAGTTTCCAGAATGTGTTTATTTTTATTTCAGTTTATCTTGTGGAATAAACGAAGAAGACACAGGACAAAAAAAAGAAAATTCTGCTGAAACACTGTCTTGCCATTTGGGTGAAGCAGGCTGTTTTCCTTGGTAGCTGAGGTATTTGTGGATGTGGAAGGCTTTGCTCTCTGTTGGCTTTTTTTCCAGTATGAAACTCAGGCTGTTTGGTTGCTTGCTTTGGGGCTTTTACAGAGTGCACAAGATGAGAGTGAAAGAGGGAGTTTCAGGTGCAGGTGTGACAGGTGAGCTACATTATTGTTAACTTCATGAAAGCAGTTGCAACATTTAGGCAAAATTTGAGTTTCGCCGGGTGAGATCAGCACAGTTGAAATCAATGCTGATGAGGTAAGCACAGTGGGTGGGATATTCAAAGGAGTTGCGCATGGCGCAACAGGGTTGCACCATGCGCAGCCCACCAATGCACCCTGGCACAATATTCAAATGGGTGGGTTGCGCTGCACCCCGATCGCTAATAGTGCACCGCGATGGCGCGCATGCGCGGGGCGTGTCTACGCATATGCCGTAATATCCCAATATTCAACTGGATGCGCGCTACATGCAGGCACAACCTGCCTTTGCGCCACTCAGAGGGCACAATGTTGCGCTTGTTCAAACAGGGAACAAGTCAGGACACCCATAGGCAGGCTGCCGTATTGCTGGGTGCAACACAGCAGCCGCCTGCCATAGGTGGCCACCCGACCTCTGAAAAACATTGCCCCATGCCTCCTGTCCAGGGAGAGTTGTGCCCCCCCAAGCCCCGTCACACAATCGCGGGCATCAGTAATGGACCTCCCTGGCGGTCTAGTGGCCCGATCCCTGTCGCCCGATCGCAGGCATGTATGAAAAATATCCCTGGTGGTCCAACAGACCACTAGCCCCTGCCCGATCGCGGGCATGTAATGGAATAATCCCTGGTGGTCCAGTGGACCGATCACCTTAGCCCGCTCGCGGGCATTTGTCAAACTCCCTGGTGATCCAGTCCCCACCCGCAAGCCGCCCGCTTACTGACAGAGTACAGTAGGGCTGCACGCCTACTGGTCCACTGTGTGGGTCAACGGGCACGCAGACCATACTGTACTACACAGTCCCGATATGTGAATGAAAACTCATTCACATTCTGGGACTCTATAGTACTGATGGTCTGCGCGCCCCATTGTCACGCAGTGGACCAATAGCGTACAGCCCTGCACATCGCCTGTCAGTTGCGGGTGGCCAGGCAGCTGGGTGGGGGGAGCTGCCACCAGCCGCTGACCGGGGTGCAGGTGGGGGACCAAGTGGGTGGGTGGGAGGGGGGTACCACTGGACCACCAGGGAGTTTGACAAATGCCCATGATCAGGCAACGGGGATCGGTCCATTGGTCCACCAGGGAGTTGATATCCATATACCCGTGATTGGGCGAAGGGTTAGGGTCCACTGGACCACCAGGGTGTTATTAAACATATGCCCATTATCAAGGGAAGAGGTAGGGTCCACTGGACCACCAAGGTGTTATTAAACATATGCCTGCAAATGGACATTCAGGTGCGGAGTCCGTCAAGGGGCAGCAGTGCATCGGTCCCCAACGGGTGCAGCCTGGCAGGGCGCCAGGAGCAAGTCGCCGGGGATCGGTGCACCGCATGCAATTGGGGCCATAATGACTTGCAAATGGCCCCACTTGTGCTTTGCATACATAATGGCTTCATCTGCATGCTCACAGCTGAATATCGCTGTTGCTGTGCCTAGTGCAACCACACTTGTGCTGGCGCAGCCCCCTGCTCCCCTGCTGCCACTTGCACTGGCGCAGTGCCACTGTGCCGTGCGCAGTGCGTGCACCCGCAATGCCGTATTCAACGGTGCTGAGCGTGATGCAGCACCACTGAATATCACCCGGACCATGCCCTGGCTCATCCCAGTTGTGCTGCACCAAGGCTTGGGCCCCTGCCTAGTGCAGTCTGAATAACCCACCCAGTATGTATAAATGTCAGGTAGCAGGATTTATCACACTTTGGTGAGGTAAGCAGAGTGTGATAAATGTCAGTTGGCTGCATTTAGCACACTCCAGTATGATAAATGTCAGCTGGCTGCATTTGAGGCTGAGTGATACGTGTTTTTTTTTTTTATGTGTTATCAGCTCACCCCATTGTGTGGAGATATATATATATATATATATATATTCATTTCAAAAACTTTGTTAATGCATCAGTTAGGGTTCTCGCTAAAGCGATAAAAGCAGGGAAATGTGGTGTTAGGGTTTCCAGCCCTAACACCACACCCCCACCCTGCAGACACAGCTGTTGGGGATGTGCCTTGGGGTCCTCAGACCTAATGCTCATCCTTTTCCATAAGTAAATAAGCTGAGATGGGGACAGTATAGGAGAATGGGGTGAGCGTTAGGGCTGATGACCTCAAGGCACACCCCTGACTCCTGTCACTGTCTGCAGGGTGGGGGTGAGGTGTTAAGGCTGGAAACTCTAACACCACATTTCCCTGCTTTTGTCGCTTTAGTAAGAACCCTAACTGATGCGTTAAAGTTTTAAAGAATTTCCTTACTTTTTCAGATAGTATAATCACATTCTTATGTGTCTGTGGAAGCGTAGGGCCCTCTGGGCCCTGCGCTCCAATCCCTTTATAGATTTGCAAATGTACAGTATGTAGGCATGGAAGCACAGCAACAGTGACCAATTGTCAGCATAGCCATTTATTACCCCACCTCATGTATCCCGATATAGAGCAATTGTCAAATCCATGCCAAAACGTAATTCTGCGTAACTGCAACACCATTCTGCACCACAGGTGTGAAAGAACAGGTTACTCACCTGTGACAGTAGTTCTAGGAGTGGTATATGTTGTTCATCCACACTCTCTGGCATATCCCTTTCCCCTTTAAATTCACCAGAAAGTCTTCAAGCTGGCTTCTCTTACCCACCGAGTGATAAATACCGGCTCCAAGCCCCCACCGGCAGCCAGCATTTAGCCCGCTGGAAGCAAGGTGGCACCTAAAGTCGGGGAGGTCGGTGGGAGCGTAGGGATGAACAACATACCACCCCCGAACTACTGTTACAGGTGAGTAACCTGTTCTTCTAGGAGCGTGGATATGTTGCTCATCCACACTCTCTGGCAGACTCCAAGCAGTTCACCAGGAGAAGAGAGGCAAGGCGCACACCCCCTATTTAGGAACAGAGATTGGAGAACCAAGGCCCCAAAACCAGCATCCCGGCGTGACTCAAGGTCGATGTGGTAGTGGGTAATGAAGGTGTCTGCTGACTTGCAGGTAGCAGCCCGGCAGATTTCCTGGATAGGGATGTCCCTGGAAGCTGCCACCGATGCAGCAGTATGGCGGGTAGAATGAGCTCTTATCCATCTGGGAGGCTCCTTGCCCACCAACTCATAGCACAGACCTATGCATGATGTAATCCATCTCGCAATGGTCCATTTAGCTGCAAGCCTGTCAGAAGTGGCTTCAGCGTAGGTGACAAACAGCTGGCGAACCTCTCCCCGAATTTCCACCATCCTTTCCTTATAATAGGAAAAAGCACGTCTCAGGTCCAGAGTATGGAGCCTGTACTCAGCGTCCAAGGTGTAGTTAGGGTAGTATACCGGCAGAGTCAACACCTGGTTAAGGTGAAACTCTGACACAACCTTCGGAAGGAATTTCAGGTGGGGGCGCAGGACAACTTTGTCCCTGTGAAAGACCAGATAAGGGGAGTCCACCGACAACACCTGTAGTTCCCTGTCCTTCTGGCTGACGTGATAGCCACCAGGAAAGCCGTCTTCCACGACAAGTGTGAGAGCTCACACTTGTGCATGGGTTCGAATGGTTTGCCCATGAGCTTTGCCAAAACCAGCAACAGGTCCCACAGAGGTGGAGGTTCATGCACCAGAGGGGATATGTAATCCAGGCCTTTGAAAAGGCCCCTGACCACTGTCCCCTGTGCCAACGTCGGCTGACCGGTCCGCACCCGGTAAGCAGAAATGGCTGCCAGGTGCACCCTAAGGGTCGATGACCGTAGACCCCCTTTGGAGAGAGACCAAAGGTAGTCTAAAATGTTTGCCACAGAGCAGGATAAGGGGTCCAGACTCTTACCCTGACACCAAATGGAAAATCTTTTCCGTTTGAATGTATAACATTTCCTGATCGATTCCTTACGAGATGCCTCTACCACAGTGTAGACATCCTCAGAAAGACCCAGAGCCTGGAACTCTAGTCGCTCAGGTACCAGGCTGTGAGGTACAGGGATTGAAGGTCCAGATGGAATACCTTCCCCTGGTTCAGTGATATCAGGTCCGGGTGTGTACAAAGCCACTCCAGGGCCCTGCAGCTGAGGCTGAGGAGATCTGGATACCAGAAGTGGCGGGGCCAGTCTGGGGCTACCAGAATCACCTTCGCCTTGTCCCTCCTCACCTTGAGAAGCACCTTGTGGACCAAGGAAAATGGAGGGAAGGTGTGGAGGAGGCCTGGAGACCACAGCCTCGAGAAGGCATCCCCCTGCAGCGAGCCCTGCTGAGGGAGGCTGGCATGGTACAGTCTCAGCTTGGTGTTCTCCTTGGAGGCAAACAGGTCCCCCAACGGTTTGCCCCAACAGGAGAACAGATTGTAAGATACCTCTGGATGGAGAGACTACTCGTGGGATGTCTGGCCTGTGCGGCTGACAGCATCCGCCAGTTGGTTCGAGACTCCTGCTACATGGATGGCAAGGAGATCCGCCTCCAACCGGCTGACAAGGGTCCAGATTCAGAGCACCTCCTTACATAGCAGACGGGAGTGCATGCCACCCTGTTTGTTGAGGTAGTACATGGTCGTGGTATTGTCCATCTGGACTTGAGCCACTTGACCCCAGAGCTGAGGAGCGAAAGCTGACAGGGCCAGTCTGACTGCTCTAAGCTCCAACAGGTTGATGTGGCATAGGGACTCCTCGGGGTCCAGAACCCTTGGCCCTGTAGTCCTCTCGCGGGCCCCCAGCCCATGAGAGAGGCATCGTCGTTGTGACGACCGCCGCTCGGGCGCAACAAATGGGATCCCTTCCTGCAATTGGTCTGGGACAGTCCACCATTGGACAGTGTCCCACATCTTCTGGGTTACAATGATCAGCTGGTCGAAGTGACCATATTGCTGAGTCCACTGGGTGGCCAGCTCCCATTGAAGGGGGAGCATGTGCTACCTGGCCTAACAAACCACCGAGGTGCATGCCGCCATGTAGCCCAGAAGGCGCAGAAAGTCCTGGGCAGGGCGCAAGTGTCCAACCAGAAATGATTGGGCAAAGGAGGAGAGAACCTCCGCCCTGTCCGCTGGGAGTTGAGCTCTGGCTTGGCGAGCGTCGAGCTCTGCCCCGATAAAGCCCATTACCTGAGAGGGCACGAGTTTTGACTTGGCTTCGTTGATCAGGAGGCCTAGTTGGGAGCAGGCTCGAGGGCCAGATCCCTGGACCTCTCCACCTCCTGAAGGGAGGAACCGGCCAGGAGCCAGTCATCGAGATAGGGGTATATCCGAACTCCTCTATGTCAAAGATGGGCTGCCACCACTGCAATGCACTTGGTGAAGACCTGAGAGGCCGATGACAGGCTGAACGGCATGGCTCAGAACTTGTACAGGGTCCCTTTGACCCTGAAGCGGAGGAACCGCTGGTGGGACGGATGGATTGGGCCGTGAAAGAACGCATACTGTAGATCCAGTGAATAGAACCACATGTTTCGCTCCAGAGATGGTATGATCTGGTTCAGAGTTACCATCTGGAAGGTGAGAGACCTGAGATATTGATTCAGGCCGTGGAGATCAAGGATGGGGCGCCAACCCCCCATCTGCTTGGGCACCAGGAAGTACCTGGATACGAACCCTGGGTCTGTAGGAGGATCCGGCACTGGAGCTATCACCTCCTTGCGGAGGAACTGAGCAATGTTGTCCCGAAGGGCCGACTCAGTGCGAGCTGAGATCCTTTCCTCCCAAGGGGCGCAGGCTCGGCTGGGAGGGTACTGCTCGAATTCTAGAGGCAGTCCCTGGCCGACCACTTCTAGAACCCACCTGTCCAAAATGATACTGGATCAGGCGGAAAGAAAGTGGTGGAGCCGGCCCCCAACAGGAGGGCCCAGAGCTGGTATGACGGGTGTAGGGGTGGCAACCCCTAACCCATCACTGAGCAGGCTTAGAGGAGGAGGAGGCTCCTGGAACAGCACCTCAGCCTCCTTTATGGGGTTGTTGAGGACCCTGCTTGGGCCTGGGACATCAAGCTTGAGCCTGCTGCTGCTGCTGCTGTTGCTGCTGACCTCCTTGATAGGAGGGCTGTCTAACCACAGGGGAACAGTGCCAAAAGGGCTTCTTCTTGCACTTCTGCTGGTTCTTGCCCGAAGAACCCTTTGCAGAGGTAGCATCCAAGGTGGCACTGGACTACTCTATACGCTCGAGGTGACCTGCCACTCCTGGACCGAAGAGGTCAGTGCTGAGGAAGGGCACACCAATTAACTTGTGCTGAGTATCCACCAGGAAGGAGGATAACCTCAGCCAGGCCCTGTGGTGAGTGGCCACCGCGGCTGCTAAAGAGCGGGCACAGGACTCTCCAATATCCAGGGCCGTCTGGAGTTGCTGTTTGGCAACAGCACGGCCTTGGTCACGGACCCGCTTAACCGTGGTCAGCATGTCTGCTGGGAGATGAGGGAGAACTTCATCTAGTGACCCCAGAAGGGCATGAGAGAAGTGTGCCATGATCACAGCTGAGCTGGCCTGATGAAGGCCTAAGAATGAGGCCGCAGACACCTTCCGGGCAGAACAGTCCACATACTTGGACTCCTTGTCCAGAGGGTGGTCAGTGTCGGCTGAGCTACCCGTGCGTCTAAACACAGAAGCAGTCACAAGGCTCTCGGCTGAGGGATGTACTGTGAAACCCGCTAGGGACCCCATGGGTACCGTATACTTGCAGGCCATGCAGGCAGACGAAGCTGGGCAAGAGGCAAGACATTGCCATAGCTCAAGGGCCGGGCCAACAATGGCTTCAGCCACTGGAAGGCCTCCATCGGAGTATCTCCCCTGTTGAGGATATCCGTGAGGGGGTACTCCGCCTTCTTTAGGATGGGCTCCAAGGGCATTCTGGTCGATTCTGAAATGAGGCAGAGGATGCCTTGAAAGGAGGAAGGACCTTACTCCAAGCCTGCCACTGATGACTCGTCATCCCCTGGATGTGAGTGCAGACCAGTGGCATCCGAGTCCGAAGAATCAGGATATAAGGGTCTCCCACCTATGTCTCCCTCAATACGCCGAGGGCGATTGGGGACCACTGTAATGGACAGACGATGGGGAAGCCCGGTGTCTGTCCTATCCTCTTTCAAGGGAGCCCCTCCCTTAGGCTGCTTAGGCGGTGGTTCCATCAAAATCAGTGGGGAGACCGAACAGGCCGAGCTGGAATGAGTACCGGCCCTACGGGTGGAGGAACCGGATTCTTCGCTTCCGGAGGTGTAGCGCTGGAAAAAATTACCATTAGTAAGTAAATTATCTATTACAAATACATAGAAAAGAGACGAACGGAGATGAGGCTGAAGGTGGAAGAATTTAATGATTATAACAATAATCACAGCAAGAGATTACAAGTGGTACATCCTTCATTCTTCATTCTTCAAACTAACAGTGTATAGTGGCTTGCTTATATAGTGGAAGACAGTACTGTGGTTGTCTATTATTGGTCCAAGACAAATATAAACATCAACTTAAAAGGCAATTCTCTTTTTAGCTAATCTATGAGCTAATCTCTTGTCAGCATAAATGTATTGATAGTGTAAATTATACTACTATATAAGGATCATTACCAGTTACTAAGGTCTTAGGAGGAAGAAATAGGTTTGCACTTAGGAATGTGCACACAGGCACTCTGGCCCGTCCTAATAATAAACACTAAAAATAGTCTGAAGGGATAATTTGAACTCTCTCCCTGTATTTCTGTTTGTGCAGACATTTAAGACACCTGTTTTCTATTACTCAAATGATTAGTACAAATATTAAAAGACACTTTAATATTACAAGTTGTGGCTCAGTTAAACTTGTAACTTTGCAAGTTTTAATATGATTCAACTTTACAGATCAATATTTGTTACACAAACACATTATGTTTTAGACCAAAATGAGGTTTAGGCTGAAACATGGGGACACACTTCTTTATCCCTTGTTACAGGAGGGGTCAGCATCGGCCTAAAAGGCTGAGACCAAGTAACGGCCAGTGGTGCCGGCAGAGCCGGCTTCTGACTGGTCAGAATTAGCTGTTGCCACATGAGATCCTCATAACGTCAACGGAGTTTCCGTCGAAGTCTCTCCTCCTCCGTGGAGGATGAGGATCAGTGGCACCGCCTCTTTCTAGAGTGCTTGTGACCTTTCTTAGGTTTTTTGACCGAAGGGGTCCTGGTCCTCGATCGAGACTGACTGGGTCGGCTGGTTCGATCAAGAGAAGTCGGAGTCGGTGAGAACTGAGGTTCCGGCACCTTTCCTTCGATCGGGATACCCGAGGGCTGGGTCTCCTTGTCGGGGAAGGAAAGGATAGGTGTCCTTTCCAAGGAGTTGGCGACAGGAGTCGGCGACAATGGCTTGATCGGGTTGAGAGAAATCTCGGCCGGTTCAGCTGTGTCTTCGGCTTCAGTGCCTTGGCCTGACGGAAGGTCTGAGAAGCCGGCAGCCGAGGAAGCGATTTTGACCGAGGTCGAGACCACAAGATCCTGGGCTTCGGACCGCTCTCCCTTCCAGGAACGTCTTCTTCGGGCAGAAGAAGATTTAGGGTCCTTGTTCCTTTTCTTAGGGCGGGAGGAGTGCGAGCCTGAGGGCACCTCACCCCTGGTGGGGAGAGACTGGCACAGCTCCTGAAAGGACCCTGTGAAGGTGGAACCCAGGTTAAGCGGCACGAAAAAACTTCAGCTGGCCAAAGCTTGAGCAGCTTCCTCTTCGAAAGCCACCATCTGGTCAAGCTGCTCGGCAGATCCCACGGCCGTGGAAACCACCCACCTGGCCTACTTCGATTTCACCAGTGGGTTGCGAAGCTCCAGTCTCCCTAGTTTTAGGCACCTTGCAGTCATCCAGGACGTTGGGATGGAAGGCCAGACAAATGGTGCAATAAGTGGTGTCATGCACGACACTCAAGCAATAGACACACGAGAGGTGGGGATCAGTGCGCAACATTTTCTGTCCGTAGGAACACCAGCGAAATACGGGGGACGACTTGTCCTCCATCTCCAATGCACTCGGATCGGAACTGTAAACTCTGATGAGTTTTAAAGAAAGAGATTGCGGTGAAAACCATCGTTGAGAATCCAGGGCCTACGAACTGTATAAGTGGCATGAGGGAACCTGAATCTTCCAGCATAAAGGAAGATCTGGTGTCATGGGGTGAAGCCGAGGTATTTATTACCTGAGTGGGTGGGAGGAGCCAGCTTGAAGACTTTCCGGTGAATTTAAAGGGGAAAGGGACATGCCAGAGAGTGTGGATGAACAACATATCCACGCTCCTAGAAGAAAAAATTACTCACCGTAGTAATCTTCTTTCTTCCATCGTGTCCTTTGGCATCAGTAACATCAAGCCGTTAGCTGACCAGGTGGAACTGCCCTGGAGGTGTGGTTTATGCTAATTAATTAGCATCAGCATATCAGAGAAGAGCTTGGGGGTGTACTGAGGAGCACCCACCAGAGAAGGCACAAGAATGTTTTTGAAGATAAATGGGCACATGCCCAGAGTTATGAACCAACAGGAATTAAAAACCACACAAAAAGTATGCCCCATAATAAACAAGAACAAATTTGCTTAAAACGAAGTTCAAAGTGAAAACACAGCAAATTTGGGAGAAGACAAAGTCAGAGTCCTCTGTTGTCAGGGGAGGTAGGTTGGGAGCATACTGATACTAAAGGACACCTTGGAAAAAGGAAGATTACTACAGTGAGTAATTTTTTCTTCTCACCCCAGGGGTCCTTTAGCATCAAGCAGACTAGGTAGCAGTGCAGTTGGGAGGAGGGCAGAGAACCTACTTAGGAAAGAGGCTCTGCAAAACTGCCCTTCCAAATTTGGCATCAGATCTAGACTGTACATTCAGGCAGTAGTGCTTTGTGAATGTGTACACAGTTTTCCAAGTAGTTGCTTTACAGACATCCAATAAAGGAATGTTCCTTGCAGCAGCCTCAGAGGCAGCAGTACCCCTAGTAGAATGGGCCCTGAGGAAGCTGTTTGCCAGCTTTGTAATAATAGAAATGAATGCAACAGACTATCCAACGAGAAATTTTTCTCTTGGTGGCTGGTCTTTCTCTACCCACTTCCCCATAGGTAAGCAATAGTTGAGTGGAGGAGCACCTGGCCTGCTTGGTATGCTCCAAGTGGTGGAACAGGGCCCTTTTGACGTTCAGACTATGGAGTTTCTGTTCCCAGGAGTGGACTTTTCAGAAAAGAACACTGGTAAGGTAATGGACTGGTTAAGGTGGAACTCAGAAACCACCTTGTGTGAAAACTTACAGTTTGTCCTAGGCTCAATCTTATCCTGCTCGGATCCAGGGGACCTAGTAGTGCACTATAATAGCATGGTGCTGAGGGCCCTGGAATCCGTAGCTCCTATCTGAGTTTACCCTCTCCCTCTCTGTCCTTGGTCCCTTTGATTTGATGGGATCTTGAGGGAGTTGAGGAGAGTGGGGCGAAGGTTGGAACGTTGTTGGCAGAAATCTGGCCTGGAGGAGGACAAACGTAGGTTGACTGCCCATTATTTGGACTATTAAACAGCAATCTCTCATAAGAAAGCAGAGTTCCTGTCCAGGGAGATTGCTGCAGCAAAGAATCGACTGGCTCAGCTCTTCCAGACCGTAGACAGGCTATGCGATCCAGCCTGCCTCCAAGGCTGGAAAGCTTTTTCGCAATTAAAGTGTGATGAGTTTGCTCAATTCTTTGCAGATTAGGTGTCCTCTATCAGGTCAGAGATCTATCTGCCTCATTTAAATGAGTACGGCAGTGATCGATGCAAGGACGCAGGCACCCAGTCGGTCTGGACACATTTTGATCGCCAGCAATCATGGATATCGTGAAGATTATTCACAGCTTGCGACCGACTTACTGTAGTTTGGATCCTGGTCCTACCCACCTCCTTGTAGGGTGTTTGGATGTCATCGGACTGATCCTTGCTGAGATAGTCTGGTGTTCGCTGGAGCGGGGGGGTGTTTCCGGGCCCCTTGAAGGAGGCTGCGGTGACACCCCTTTTGAAGAAATGTTCCTGCGACTCAGACTGTCTTGCTAACTACAGACCGGTCTCTAACCTGCCCTTTTTGGGCAAGATTATTGAGAAGGTAGTTGTGTTGCAGCTTGAGAGCTTTCTTACCACCCACGAAGTCTATGATCCTCTCCAGTCTGGTTTCAGGAAGAGGCATAGTACCGAGACAGCATTGGTTCGAATACTTAATGATCCCCTAATAGCGAAGTATCAGAGGAGTAGTTAGATTCTGGTCCTCCTTGATCTCTCTGCAGCATTTGACACCATGGATCATGGGGTGCTGCTGGAATGCCTTCGGATACTCTGGATTGTCGGAGATGGTCCTCAGGTGGTTCCATTCTTTCCTCACAGGCAGGACTCAGAGGGTGGTGTCAGGGATTTTTCTCCCTTGGCCCCCTTCTCCCTGCCTTGTGGGGTGCCGCAGGGTTCCATGCTGTCCCACATGTTGTTCACGTTGTATATGTTGCCGTTGGGAGACATTATAAAGCAGTATGGGCTGAGTTTTCACTGCTATGCAGATGATACTCAGCTCTACATGTCCTTCGTACCCAAACAGGACAGTGTGATCTCGGTCTTTAACAACTGTCTCACTCAGATCCAGGACTGGATGAGTGCTAACTGGTTGAGACTGAATCTGGACAAGACTGAGGGGTTGGTGGTGGACCCAGGTCAGCGGGTAGAGAAGCTGACTCCCTGGACAACAGTCTAGCCTTGTGCTAGGGGGTGAGCAGTTCAGACCTTCTGAACAGGTGCGGAATCTGAGCATTGTGCTTGATAACGAACTGACGCTAAAAGCTCAGGTGTCAGCCATTGTCAAGTCCTCATTTTATCATCTGAGGAACCTCACCTGGATAAAGCACCATGTTCCACCCGAGGACCTTCCTACATTGGTTCACGCCTTTGTGTCTTCTCATCTGGATTAATGCAATGCTCTACACCTAGGGTTACTGGGGGTGGATCTCTGTCGCCAACAGCTGGTGCAGAATGCTGCGGCCAGGTTGTTGACAGGGTTGTCAAGATCTAGCCATGTCTCATCTGTGCTGTGCAAACTGCACTGGCTGCCGGTGTGATGGAGGATCAGTTTCAAGGTCGCATTGCTGACCTGTAAGACCTTACACAGACAGGAACCAGGTTACTTGCAAGACCTCCTTCGGGAATACTGCCCCATCCGCCCTCTCCGCTCCACTGATGAGGGATTGCTAGAGGTTCCCAGGGTTCGTTTATAGATATTGGGTGCTAGGGCTTTTTCTTTTGTAGCCCCAACCCTGTGAACTGTCTACCTCGGTGGATTAGAGAGTGCCTGTCCACCGAGGCTTTCAAATCTTCACTAAAAACATATTTATTTGAAATGGCATTTGGAGAAACTGCTTAGTATTGTTATTGCTGCCTTGATTTTTATTTCTGGATTTAAAGTTTTTATATTGTACATGTGTTTTGGTTTATTGAAAAGTGCTTTAAAAATAAATTTTGATTTGAATTGATTTATCCCTGTGGGGGATAATGTAGGTGGGCTCAGTACAGAGTGCTTGCAACTCTGAAATCCTCCTTGCAGAAGTAATGGCTACTAGAAAAACTGTTTTCCAGGTGACATACTTGAGATGGGCCATGCGAACAAAAGGAGACTCCATGAGCTTGGCAATACACAGGTTCAGACTCCAAGAAGGGACAAGTTCCCTGACAGAAGGCTGAAGATGTGAAAGGTGTTTAAAAACTGTTTAAACACTGGCTGGGAGTAAACAGATTTGAACTTTCCTACAGAAAGATAGGCCGAAATAGCGGCCAAATGCAGTTTAAGTGAAAAAAGCCTCTAACCTGAAGCATGGCGATGAACCAGATAGTCCAATAAGGTGGTGTCAGAGGCTGAGAAAGGGCTAATCTTCCTGCCTTTACACCAGATGGAGAATCTCTTCCATCTGGCCGCACAGGTCTTCTTTGTGTTAAGCTTTCTAGCCATCCTCAGAATCTTAAGGACCTGTTCTGGATACTGAGAAACAGGGAACTCTAACTCCTCAACAGCCAAGCTTTGAGGTGAAGACTGCAGGTCTGGATAAGTCACGCCAAAGAGGGGAAGAGTCAGGATTGAGTGACTGAGGGGAAGGTGAATGGGCCTGCTTCACAAAAGTGTTAGCAGCAGAGGGTACCAGACTTGCCTTGGCCAACCTGGCACCACCAGAATCATTAGTGCTGGTTGAAGCCTGAGTTTCAGCAGGACCTTGAAAATGAGAGGAAATGGAGGGAAGGCATATAGGAACTTCCTTGACCAATCCAACACCAGAGCATCTGCTGGGAGAGTTCCCAGGACTGGTGGTCTGCAGCAGAAGAGAGGAAGCTGGTGATTAAGAGGGGAGGCAAATAGATCTATTTATGTGGTCGCTCATCTCCTGAACACTGTGGTTAGCACTTGTTTGTTGAAGCACCACTCGCTGTGTCCCTGACTTGATGCGACTAAGGGCATCCGCCAGAGTGCTGTCTTTGCCTGGAAGGTGAATGGCTGACTGAGTCACATTGAGAGAATATGCCAGGGTCCAAATTTTCATGGCCTCTGTACAGAAGACTCCTGGCCTTGTGCCACCCTGTTTGTTTACGTAAACATGACAGTGGTGTTGTCTGTCCTGACCTGCAGGGTGTGACCTTTGATTTGAGGAGAAAAGGTCTTTAGTGCCAAATAAATTGCCCTGAGATCCAGGAGGTTGATGCATGACTGAGACTCCTTTGGAGTCCAGGTGCCACTGATTGAGGAATCATCCAGATGAGCCCTCCATCCTAGCAGGGATGCATCTGTAGTGATGAATTTTGTAGGAGAGGGGATCTGGAAGGGGACACCTACCGACAGGTTGGCAGTGTCCTTCCACCAGCACAGGGCTTGAAAAAATGTCTGTGTTACTGGTAGTAGTTTGGATAGAGCATTGCTCTTTTGGGACTAGTGGGAGCGTAGGTGATACTGAATGTCCCTCATCCTGTACTTGACTCCCGGGACCACTGCTGTCATAGATGCCATATGTCCCAGAAGTTTTAAGAAATGTCTGGCTGGCCTTAGTTGGCCAGGGTGAAAGAGTTTGCCACTGCCAGGAAATTCTGAATTCTTTCTGGTGGCAAGAAGACCCTGCTCTGCTTTGTGTTCAACAGTGCTCCTATATATGTTAGGAGTGGAGTTAGCCCTAGGTGTGATTTCTTCAGGTTTATGAGGAATCTGAAAGAGAGCAGGGTGCTTTTTGTGATAGATAGGAACTCCTGGACCTAAGCTGGAGTTTTTCCCACTATCAGCCAGTCATCCAGATAAGGGTAGACTGATATCCCTTGTTTCCTGAGATGTGCTGTTATGACAGCCAGGCATTTGGTAAACACCCTGGGCGCAGATGTTAGGCAGAAGGGCATGGCTGCAAAATGGTAATGCCCTGAAGGAAGCCTGAACGTCTGAAATTTTCTGTGGGACTGCCTTATGGAAATATGAAAATAGGCAACCTTGAGATCTAGAGAGACTAGCCAGTTTCACTGTTGCAAGGACAGAATTACCATATTTTGTGTCACCATCTTGAATTTTCGTTTCAGAAGGTGTTTGTTGAGATACCTGAGGTCCAGAATAGGCCGCCACTCCCCATTTTTCTTTTGGGTGAGAAAGCACCTGGAGTAGAGGCCTTTGTTCCTCTGTAAGACTGGTACTCTTTCCACCACTTTTGATACCAAGAGGTTTTTGACCTCCAACTCCAGCAGGAGTTTTTCTGATGGGGTTAAGGGTTTTGAAAAAAGAGTGCCCCTTAAGGCTGGCATCTTCTTGAAGGGAAGAGGCAGGCACTTTTCCACTACCTCCAAGACCCACTTGTCTGAAGTTACAGTATGTGAGTCCAGGCTTTGAGGTAGTGTGAGAGTCTGCCCCCTACTGGCACAGGGAAGGCGACCAGGGCATCGAAGTCAGGGTTTGGACTGAGTGGCAGGGGCCTAGGTAGTGGCCGGTTTTCTCCGGCCTCTCCTTCCCCTTCCCCTGTAGTATCCTCTCATCTGGGAGTAGTCATACTGAGAAGGAGGATGGGGTAATAACCCCTTCCTTCGCTTGCCTTGGGCTGAGACTTCTGAGTGGAAGCTCTTTGCTTGGCAGTATTGCTCTGACAAGTGGACTTGTACTCATCCACCTTTTTCACGTACTCTTCTGTCCTAGAGTCGAACAGAAGATTTTTATCGCAGGGATAGTCCATGGCTTTTGACTGAGTATCCTGTGTCAAATTGGTGGTTCTCAGCCAGGTAAACCTTCTGAGATATGGCCTGGGCCATGACTCTGGATGCAGCCTCATTATTAACGTCTGCCATGTGGAACTGATATTTAGTGGCTTCCAGGGCAGTCTTAGCTGTTTCTATTAAGTCCTGGATCATAGAATCAGATCTTTGTTGTGCAATGGCCAGGACAGAATTCCATAAAGCCTTCTGGTACTTGGCTGAGTAGGCCACATAAGATGACAAAGAAGCAGAAGTACAAGCTTTCTTTGCAATGTGGTCTATTTTCCTTGTCCAGGGGTAAGGAAGACAAACGCACTCCAGCTTTATCACAGGCAGCTTGCTGCACTACTCCTTCATGCCCAGGATGGACAGACAGGAAGTCAGTATCTGCTCTGGAAAACTGGCATTTCTTGTCAATGCACTTATCAACCCCAGGTAAACAGGACGGGGTTTGTAACAGCTTCATGGTGTTTCTCCTGAAAGCTTTGTGAATAGGGAGAACCATCTTTTCTTTTTAGGAGGAGGAAGACCTTTAATCTTCTGTAGTCATCATCCTCCTCTTCCTCCTGGTTGGACTCCTGACAGGGTATGTCAAGAGTATCCACCATGTGTTGGAGAAAAGTTAACATATGAGGAATGTTCCTCCTGATCTGAAGAGGAAGCACCAGAATTAGGATCAGGAGAAATGTCAGGCTCCAGCGGATTAATGTCTGAAATATTGTCTGGAGCAGCATAGTAATCATCCTCATCCACAGCCTCATAGGCCCCTGCATCAGAGGGGGCTGCAGAGAGGTGTTTGCTTGACAAGGCAGAGAGAAAAAGGACCCCATGCTTTATAAGGTCTGGAAAACATGCCAAGCCTTTGCCATATCTTCAGCCGAAGGCAGCTCCTTCTGAAAATCTGGGAGACTGTCAGGCTGTGTGTGCTTGGACTTCTCTTTATGCTTTTTACCTCCTGCTTGATCACCCTTACCATTGCTGGGAAGAACAGAAGGTTTTTTATCTTTCCACAATTTTTTGGGTGCCATCTCATCAGTGCCTGAATCAGGCTTCCTTTTTGATCCAGGCACTTCATCAGTACCCCTATTATTTCTAGGTTTTGAAGGAGCTTCATCAGCCCATTTGGAAGCTTTTGTTTTTGAAGGCACTTCATCAGCACCTGATTTATTATTTTTTCTTTCAAAGACACTTCATCATCACCTTGTCTGGGCTTAGAACTAGTGGATGCTTCATCAGCACCCTTGTTTGAATTTTTAGAAGGCCCCTCCCCCCCCATCGGTAAGCCTGGATCTTTGTTTTGGAACAGAAGAGGACCCTTCCTCAGCCATTTCTCTAAACCTCTTTGCTCTGTTTTAGAACAGAATTTTGAGCAAAGTGAACAGTACTGGTCTGGACCCAAACACTTCAAGCACAGATCATGGGGTATCAGCTTTGGCCACAATCCTGTGACAGTTTAAGCAATTTTTAAAACCTGTGGGTCGAGTCCTCTTTTTGGGGGTTTCTGACATGTCAATTCACAGAAACCATTTTAAATTCAAAAGTTCCAATATAACTACTAGTAGAATGCGGTCAGTCCCTCGCGATAAAGAACAGCTATTTCTGAAGTAAAAAACTAATGAAAACAGTGGTTCCTGAAGAAAAACGGGAACTGTGATTTAAGAATTAAAATGAACCATCGAAAATAAACAAATGCGGTTAAAATAAAGAAATAAAAATATAGGAGGGAACCGTAGGGGAACTGCGGAACCAACCAATAAACATGATTCCTGGGAACCGAGGGGGAACCACTATAAGACCTCAAGAAAACACTCATCACAGTATAAGAAAATAAAAAGATAAAACGCTTACCACAAAAGTTCAAGAAAAACCTTTTGCTGGCCAATTGAATAGGAACACCTCAGAGGCAGTATTTCTCAATCAGCGGAGAAAGAATTCTGGTGCCTTCTCTGGCAGGTTCTCCTCAGTACACCCCCAGGCTCTTCTCTGATTGGCTGATGCTAATTAATTAGTATAACCCACACCTATGGGGCAGTTCTACCTGGTCAGCTAACTGCTCGATGTTATGATGCTAAATGACCCTTGGGGTGAGAAACACATTTTGGGCAGCATTTGAAAAATGACAGCTGTAACATACATGACGTGGGGAAGCAAGAAGGCTATGTTGAAAATCTTGGGTAAAAATATTTAAAATTTCCAAAGTTAGGAGCGGGCATAGCAAAATTGCAACAAATGGTCATAACTCTGGTGCATTTTCATATCTTGATCCCACATTTTCAACATAGTCTTCTTATGACCCCACCTGATAAACCTCCATAGGGGAACATTTTAAAATCCATGCCAAAACGCCATTTCATGCCACAGATGCAAAAACAGATTTTGTGCAGGATGTGAAAAATTACAGCTGTACTGTTCACGAGGTGGTGTGGAAAATGGCTCTGACGAAAATTTGGCGGAAAATATTGAAAATTACCAACGATATGCATGTGCGCAGAAAAATTTCAACAAACGCACGTAACTCGGGCATTTTTAGGAATTTTGTTCACCAAATTTTCAACATGACCTTTTTGGGACACCACCTCGTGAACACTGGCACTGTCATTTTGTTACTCAGTCCCGAAAGGTGATTTCATGCAGCGGCCACAAAATCACATTCCAGGCCCGAATAATTAAACAACATTGACAGTGTTCATGAGGTGGGGTCTCAAAAAGGTCATGATGAAAATTTGGTGAAAAAAAAATGCCTAAAAATACCAAAGATATCAATATAAGTTCAAAACACCATTGAAATACACTATAAAGCACTTAGCTTGATTCTTCAGTTCACGGTTTAGCTTTGAAGAGTGCAGATGTGTCCCAGTCCACAGAAGATGACAGTCGATAGCCTCCAGTGGTAAGTATAGGGCAAGGGGTGGTGGGTGCTTAGTGGGAGAGTTGGGGTGGGGGAGGGGGACAGGGAGATGATGAGGGACCACTTTCTTTTTTCAGGATACAAAAACAGACATCGGGGAACTGTTTTCTTTTTTACAGGTACAAGTTAAAACATATTTGGAGACACTATGGGTGGGCTCCCTAGTGTCCCACACTCACGGGGGGGGCTTCTAGTGCTGACATGGGAATTGAACACCCAGGTGTTGGCAAATGAATCAGTTTAATTTGAATACATATTTCGGAACACTGGGAATGGGCTTCCCAGTGTTCCACATTGCTCGGGGGGGTGCATATCTGGGGATACTGGGAGTGGGCTCCCCAGTGTCCCACACTAGCGGGATGGAGGGGTTCTTCTACTGCTGACATGGGTATTGGGCACTCTGATGTCGGTAAATATATTTTATATTAACATTCCTCGGTCCCCTTCCCCTTAGAGGCAATAAAAGGGGAAAAAAAGACTTGTTTAGGTAAACACCAATAGGTGTTTACTTAAACAGAGGCTGAGGAAATGGATTCTGGGGTCAGTTCGCCCCAGAAATGTTCAGAAATATTTGTTGGTACAGCAATTTGCGGCACAACCCCCTTCCCGTTGTTTCACGAAACAGTGCCCCAATTTGATGCACTTTCGCAAGATTATGTTCATAAATTTGTGGCAGTACAAACGGCCTGATTAAAATAAACACATTTCTGGGCATTATTATGAAAAAATAAGCACAAAATCTGATTCCTTGCCCCCAATTAGGTAAGCACAACTGTTGATGTTTACTAAGGGGAATTATTTTTTAAGTTATATCATTTTTTCCACGTCGCAAACTAAAAAAAAGATGGAAGCCTGAACCCTAAATGTTGCATTAATGCATTTTGTTTGCAAATAATTTCTGTACTTTTTGAGATAGTATAATTGTATCCTTATTTGCTCATAGGAGCGCAGGGCCCATCCATCCATAATTTTTCAAATAATGTAATTGTATCTCTATTTGCCTGTGGAAGTGCAGATCTCATCCCTCCATAGATGAGTATATGTATGTTGATGTGGAAGTGCAGGGCCTGGAGGACAACAGCAAACAAACTGTTAGCACTGCCTTCTTCTTACTACACCTCATGAACCCGGTACAAAAATTTTAAAATCTCAGTTGAAATGTCATTCTGCACTACCACAACGTTGTTCCATGCCAGAGGAATGAAAGAAAAAATTACTCACCTTAGTAATGTTGTTTCTTCTAATGGAGTCTTGCTGTATTCTGACATATGCAGTTAGGCCCTGCCTTTCAACTGCCTCAGAGAACAAAGAGTTAAACTTTCTAAGACTAGCATAGAATGTTCACCACGAGCTCGGTTGAAGCCTCTGTCTGCTGTTGTTTAAGCTGCAACCGTCAGATCTTTACGAGCAAAGACTCACTAGGTGTTCTGTGTGGAAACTGTAAAATTCTTCTAGACAACTGGCAAATATATAAAAGGTTTTTTGGTTTCAAAGGAAGACTCAAGTCAGGAAACCCAAAAGCAAAAGCACATCCAAAACACAACCTCTCACCCAAACCAAAAGAGGATTGTAAAAGGACACCCTATGGTTGCCAACACTGCTCCCTGCCCACCCACATCCCAAAACTAGGTTCTAGAGAAGGAGGCAGGGGAGGGTCAGAATACAGCAAGACTCCATTAAAGAAACAGCATTACTAAGGTGAGTAATTTTTCTTCAAACAACATGATGTCTTGCTGTATTCTGACTATGCAGACTACCAAGCAGTACCTCCATGGAGGAGGGACAGAACCTACTTTGGGAACAGGCTCTGAAGTACTGCTATGCCAAACCAAGCATCACTCCTAGCCTGGATATCCAGAGAGCAATGCTTAGTGAATGTATGGACTGTTTTCCAGGTGGCTGCTTGACAAATTTCTAAGATAGGCATATCCCTGGCAGCAGCCAGGGAAGCAGCTGTACCTCTAGTGGAATGAGCCCTCAGGCCTGAGGGTGGAGTTCTACCCAGTTTTTCATAGCAGAATTGTATGCAAGAAACAATCCACCTGGTAACAGATCTCTTAGTGGCGGGTTTGCCTTTACCAACTTCTCCATAAATAAGGAACAACTGGAGGGATTCAAACCTGTGACCCTTGGTACGCTCTATGTATTAGCTAAGGGCTCTTTTAATATCCAAGCTGTGTAGCCTCCTCTCCCCCAAGGAGGAATTGTCAGTGAAGAAAACAGGGAGAGAGATAGACTGGTTGGGGTGGAAATTTGAAACCACTTTAGGTAAGAACTTTCTCTTAGTTCTAAGGACCACTTTATCTCTGTGAAAAGAGATGAAATCAGATTCCACTGACAGGGCTTGCAATTCACTGATACGTCTGGCAGAAATAAAGGCTACCAAAAACACAGTTTTCCAAGTCAAGTACTTAAGCTCTGCTGAGGACAAAGGCTCAAAGGGGGGTTGCATAAGCCGGGCAATGCAAACATTAAGGTCCCAAGCAGGAGCAGGATCCCTAAAGGGGGCATTGGTGTGAAGCAATCCCTTGAAAAACTTACAGAATACAGGATGGGATGACAGAGAGGAAGACTTGCCTACTGACAGGAAAGCAGAAACAGCTGCCAAGTGTACTTTAACGGTTGCTGGTCTGAGGCCTAGGCCATTAAGATGGACCATATAATCCAGAACTGTAGGCAATTCAGCAGAGTCTGGAGAAATAGTCTTCTTAGAACACCAAATGCTAAATCTTTTCCATTTGGAGTTATAAGTATTCCTCGTGGAAGGCTTCAGAGAAGCCTTAAGGATATCCAGAACCCCTTGGGAAAGATGCAGATCTGCAAACTCTAACTCTTCAACAGCCTAGCCTTGAGATTGAGAGACTGAAGATTCGGGTACCAAATCCTCCCCTGAGAGGATGTTAACAGATTGTAATTCCTGGGAAGAGACAGGGGAAGGTGAACTGTTAGGGACAGCAACAATGGATATCATGGCTGTCTGGCCAAGTCTGGAACAATCAGAATTACCTTGCATGGTTGTGACCTTATCTTGACTAGCACCCTGAACAAGAGAGGGAAAGGGGGAAAAGCATACAGGAACTTCCCTTCCCAGTTCAGAATCAGAGCATCCAGGGGGACTGAGCCCAAGACTGGGGGTCTGCAACAAAATAGAGGAAGTTGGTGATTGTCTGGGGCTGCAAAAAGATCTATCTCTGGAGTGCCCCATCTCAAGAAAATCACTTTCAAAACTAGAGGATCTAGGGCCCATTCGTGATGGCCCTGGGATATTCTGCTCAGTGCATCTGCTAGGGCATTGTCCTTCCCTGGGAGGAGAACTGCTATCAGAGAGGTTTGCAGGGAATAAGCCAGGGACCACAATTTCATTGCTTCTGTGCACAAGGCCGTAGACCGAGTGCCTCCCTGCTTGTTGATGCACCACATGGTGGTGGCACTGTCTGTTCTGACCTGAACCACCTTGTTCTGTACAGATGTGGAAAAAGCCTGCAGTGCCAGAAACACTGCTCTGAGTTCCAAGAGATTGATGTGAAGCAGAGATTCCTGAGGTGACCACAGTCCTTGGGTGGTAAGATCCCCCAAATGGGCTCCCGAGCCCAGCAGGGAAGCATCTGTGGTGAGTATCAGTGAATGAGACTGAGTGACAAATGGAACCCCTTGTTTCAAATTGTCCTGATCCTGCCACACTGCAAGGCTTGGATCTGGGTTTGAGTCACTGGGATTAGTTTGGTAAGGGAATCCTTTCTTTGGGACCAAAAGGCTCTTAAATGGAACTGAATGTCCCTCATTTGGAATCTTGCTCCCTGGACCACTGCTGTGGAAGCTACCATGTGGCCCAGTAGCTGAAGGAAATGCCTTGCTGGTCGACACACCTGACGGGTGAATGAAGAGGCCAGTTCCATAAGGGTCCTTGCCCTTTCCAGGGAAAGGAAGGCCCTTGCCTTTACTGTATCCAGTTCTGTACCTATGAAGGTGAGGAGCTGTACTGGTTTGAGAACTGACTTTGGTAGGTTGAGAAGGAATCCTAAGGAAGTGAGCACTTGCTGGGTCACTTGCAGATGTGACTTGACTTGGTCCGGAGACTGACCTACTATGAGCCAATCGTCCAAGTATGGGAAGATGGAGATCTTTTGTCTTCTTAGGAAGGCAACAACTACTGCCAGGCACTTTGTGAAAACCCTTGGGGCTGATGTTAGGCCAAAGGGCATTGCTCTGAATCGATAGTGGCCTGAGGGCAACTCGAACCTGAGGTACTTTCTGTGGGAGCACCTGATGGGAATGTGAAAGTAGGCATCTTTGAGGTCAAGGGAGACTAGCCAGTCCCCTGGCCTTGGAGAGGGAAGGATAATTCCCAGAGTTACCATTTTGAACTTTGGCTTCAAAAGATGTTTGTTCAGATATCTTAGGTCCAGGATGGGCCACCATTCTCTTGTCTTTTGGGGGGTTAGTAAGTACCTGGAGTACAATCCTTTGCCCCTGTGTAGGGTGAGAACCCTTTCTATAGCTCTGAGAGCTAGGAGAGAAGAAACCTCTGCCTCTAGGGCAAGGGTCTCTGAGAGATTTGCAGGTGGAAAAGATCTGGCTCTCATCTTGGGAAATTTTTTGAAGCTGAGAACCAGTCCCTGGCTTACTATTTCCAAGACCCACTTGTCTGATGTAAGAGACTTCCAGTCCTGGACAAAGTAAGCCAGCTGGTATGGGAGAATCGGCCCGGGCAGATCCATCAGGGTGTCTGCTTGGCAGGGGCTTTAGGCTGTGGGGTGGATGCAGGCCTGCTCAAGCTCCTTCTGCCTCTCCCTCTAAAGAACCCCCTCTGTGAAAAGGAAGAAGAGGAGGCCTGAGCTTGGTAAAAAGGCCTTTGGAAGGGCCTGCCCCTGCCCCTAGACTGCTGCCTTTGAGGAGTTGCTTCCTTTCTTTGGCCTGAGCACTCCTGTAAGTGGTCCTGTACTCACCCAACTTCTTCACGTAATTCTCTGTCTGCTCCCCAAACAGAGAATTACCAATTATAGGAAAATCCATGACCTTAGCCTGGGTATCCTGTGAGAGGCTAGTACATCTGAGCCAAGATATCCTCTGAAGAGCCACAGGTGTGGCCACGACTCTTGATGATACATCATTGGAGTCTACAGCAGCATGAAACTGTACTTTCGATGCTTCAATCCCATCTGCAGCCACCTGCTCCAGCTCCTTGGCAAGCTGGTCAGAGGCCTGTTTAGCCAGAGCCAGCACAGTGTCCCACCTGGACTTCTGGTATCTGGCTGTATAGGCCACATAGTTAGCCTGCCTAAGTCCCAAAGATGCTGCCATGTATTGTTTCTTTGCCATGGCATCAATCTTCCTGGAGTCCTTGTCTGGGGGGTGTGATGCTAAGGGAATGTTTGCCTTATCACAAGCAGCAGCCTACACAACCCCAACATGGCTGCATTGCTGAAAAAGGAACTCCGTGTCTGAGCCTGAGAGAGTGTACCTCTTGTCCATCCGTCTGTCCACAGGAGGTATAGAATTAGGAGACTTAAGAATTTTATGTGTCTGTTTCCCAAAGGATTTGTAGAGGGGAATAGACAGTCTCCTGGACTCTGGGATGTCCATCATCTCAATATAATCAGGTTCTTCCTGATCCTCACTGCTTCCTCCACAGGAAGCTGGAGGGTCTCAGCCACTTTTTTTAAAACATGTAGTGTGAAGGGGACTCAGAAAGCCTAGGAGGAGAAACACCTGAAGGTCTGTCTGGGGAGATGTCCGGGTCAGTAAGCACATCCAGACTTTCACTATCACCATAATCATCCTCATACTCTCCCTCCTCCTCCTCCGGTTCATAAAATTCTTCCAAAGTATAATTCGGAACCGGGGGAACTGACCAAACCGAGCCCCTGCCAGATGGTGCCGGTTTGTTCGGAACCGGACTAAGCGACTGCACAATCCTTATCGCCTTGGCTATCTCATCGGTGGTCAGAGTATGAAATTCTGGGTCCGAACCGGTCTATTTGTCTTTTCTTTTAACCGGAACCAATTCCTCAGAATCGGCTCTCCTTTTGCACGAAGAAGTATCACCCTGGTCAGAGGGCACTCCTTCTGGTTCGGTCGGAACCGAACTGGGCTGGCCATCCGGGTCAGCGGACTTCTCGGCCTCCCTTTCCCTCAGTCTACGTAATCTCTTTTCCAGGGTAGATTTGGGAAAATTCTTGCAAATTTGGCAGTCTGAATTGAGGTGGTCAAACCCCAGACAATAAACACAGGTGGTGTAGGGATCAGCCTTGGCAAAGACTTTCCCACACACACTGCAGTGTTGAAACCCAGTGGGCCTGGTTTTTCTTGGGTTTCTCAGACATGGCAAATCTAACCAAAATTTACCCTTTTTGGCAATCTGCCAGGCAAGACTCCCATCGGTTCCTGACTGTGTCACGGGTCTTGGAAAACGAATTAAACTGCTTTTTTTAGAACCGTAATGGACCGTTACCACACTCCCAAAGTAAGCACAAGTTTTTTTTACCTCAAACTGATCGGTTCAGCTGAACCGATCCACAATTTACAAGTTCCACACAGAAACAGAACAAAAAACCTATCTAGTACTCACGGTACCACAGACAGAGACTTGAACCAACTAAGCGGTAACAGCAATTCGGTAGAAACTGACCGAAAACCGACACTTCAACCGACTTTTTGAACCGAGCAGCAGGAGAAATCTCCGGAGCGACTGTTCAGTGAGGTGGAGTAAAGAATCTGACTGTTGCAGTTTAAACAACAGCAGACAGGGGCTTCAACCGAGCTCGTGGTGAACATTCTATGCTAGTCATAGAAAGTTTAACTCTTTGTTCTCCAGGGCAGTTGAAAGGCAGGACCTAACTGCATATGTCAGAATACAGCAAGACTTCACGTTGTTTGAAACACATTTTGGCCAAGATTTGAAAAATGGCAGCTGTCATGTTCAAGAAGTGTAAAGAAATGGCTATGTTTAAAATTTTGGGTTAAATATTTAATATTATGAAAGTTAAATTTTGACAGATGCGCATAATATTGCCATTTTAACATATTTTGACCCACAGTTTTCAACATACGCTTCTCATGACCCCGTCTTATGAGCAAGGATGGTGAAAATGTTCAAATCCCACCTGAAGAGTGATTTTACCAAGTGATTGCAAAATCACCTTTCAGGCCGGATATGCAAACTTCCACCAACATTGTTCATGAGGAAGGGTCTCAAAAAGGCCATGTTGAAAATTTGGTGGCAAAATGTGAAAAATGGCAAAGTTATGCACCAAAGTTGAAAACACCATTGAAATACACTGAAGTGCACCTACCTTACTTTCTCATATAGCAGCAAGACGCATCTTCGATCAGAGAGTGGATCTTCAACCTGGGACCTGTTCAGGTGAGTGAGGAGGTGTGTGGTGGGGGTTTAGGGTGGTGGGTGCTCAGTGGGAGATTGGGGTGGGCGGTCAGATTGGTGAAGAACTCTTTTTTTACAGGTAAAAAAAGACATTAAGAGACTGTTTTCTTCATTTCAGACCCAACAGCAATTGGGGGTTACCACTATACACCGGGGATCAATCTTAAAATTACAGGTGTAACCCCCCTGCAAATGGGGGTTCCCAAAAGACTTCCAGGAGCTTGCTTGAATGCTCCAAGCCTGAATGGTGTTTGGCATTTAAGCCATTTATCAGTGAGTGTTTTTAGAACCTCTGGTACTGTCTCTTTAAGAGCTGTCTGCTTGCAGACATAATTAGTTTGTATGGGGACTGTGTGTTTCTCTGTTTGAGTACCTCAAGCTGCTGCCAATTCACTTCATTTTTGCAGTCACTAGGAGTGCAAAGGGAACCTATCTGAAAGATGTAACTGTTTGCCAGAAATTATTTAGAGTAATAATGAAATTACAGTTTGTCTAACCTGCTTTCTTTGCAGTCAGAACTGTGTCTGCTAGTTCCCATTCTAGTTTTGAACTGCTGAACTGGACCAATCAGTGTGGGGTAAGCTAGCTCTAAAATGGTGCCTTGGACGAATCAGAACTTGGACTCATAATCTGAGCCAGCCACAAGAGGATTGTATGGGCAGTGACTCTGGGAGATGTAGTTTAGACTTCAGTGCCTTTTGGACCAACAGCAGCAGTCTATGTGGTGACAGCCAATCCAGTCAAGAACTGGGAGGAACTCAAAGAAGTGCCAGTTTTGTCGGTTGGAGTTCAGTTGAGCTTTGGCAGTGAAGAAGGAAGGAGCCCTGTGCTTTTCAGTGTGCAGTTTTAGTCAAAACGTATGTAAGGCCCAGAGTTCAGTCTGCAGCTTGTGTAACTGCTTGGTAGGACTGAATCCGTCCTGTAGAAAGAATCAAAGGATCTCTGAAGAGTAGAAACCAGGCTCACCCTGTGAAGACTGGAGAAATTATTGGATGCACTCGGTCTGTCAGGAACTGAATCTGCTGTGTGTTCTCCCGGTATTGTGCAGTAATTGCGATCGGGATACAGATGCAGCCTGCCTGGTATAGTGCTTTCTTTTATATGGATGTGTGAAGAGGTTTGTGTACCTCAAGTGAGCCCTGCTGACATTGAAGGACCCTATCTTATTTGGAGGTCGTTAGTACTAATTCAGGTCGCTCCTGTTGAATTGCCACATTAAATCCAAATGGAATTACTGTACTGCTGACTGTTTAATTCTCCTTTTCTCTGTGTGAAAGGCCCTACCAGCTGCCACGGTTTGGACTAGCCACTAGGGCTTGGGTACCCAAGGGACAGTAACTGATAGGGATGAGGCCTGTACACAAGAGCAATAAATAGATTATTAGAGTGATAAGCTAATTAACCTGATTTCCCCTGTCCTTGTTATATCCCCTAAATAAATCAGAGCTGCTTGTTTCAGCAAAGTTATACTGCCTGAGGTATTTGTCTATGTTAAATACTGTACTGTGATTGCTGCACTGTATCTCATTTCACAGGAGGTCCCAGTGCGGAACCAGACCTGGGGTAAGTGTATACTGTGAAGGTAATTCTGATATATTGTGTGGGCCACTAGTGGGAAGAAAGGGGGGTTGCAGTGTCCCAGAGGGCTGTGACCAAGTTAGTTTAACTATTGCAAACCCTGACCTCTGGGTGGAGGCACCCGCCATTGGATCCAGGCCCCTCAACCTGTTAGTGGCAAATCAGGCAAGGGTAGTAGCCCCTGGGATAGCGCCATCTAGGGGTTACACAGGGATGGTGAACAGAGGGTGGTGGGTGCCAACAGACACCAGGGATACATATTAAAATTATTTAGATGACAATGCAGGGTGGGGGACCCCACTGGACACCGGAGATAAAAGAAAAAATGACTTACCATAGTAATTGTGTTTCTTCCCAGTGATGCTCAGATATTCATAATTTTATGCAGTAGCCTTCTAAGGTAGAACTGCCCTGAGAGATGGAATATATGCAAATGATGGAATCTTTTGCATGAGCCACTTTTCAAATGCTGCATTCTACTAACTGCCTTTGCTCTAAACCCTCAGATTGCCTAGAAGCCTGGAAAGTCAGGCCCACGAGGACTAAGTGTGACAATGATGACAATATTGAGCATGATAACAACAATAAAAATAATAATTATAGTAGGAACTCCTTTAACACTCAGAAAAAGGGCCTCCAACAGGAGGGCATAGCATGTGAAAGAATACTCCTGAATGACAGAATCACCTGGCAAGGGGAGAATAACAATAGTGAGCACAATCACAACATAAGTGCCACACATGGCATTTATACCCGAGAGCACAGTATACAGGAGTGCAGAGGCTGAAGTTCTGGAAGGGGAGGTAGGGAGGGAAGTTATGAATATCTGAGCATCACTGGGAAGAAACACAATTACTATGGTAAGTAATTTTTTCTTCTAACCCCAGTAATGCTCAGTATATTCATAACTTCATGCAGACTACCAAGCAGTACCCCTGGAGGTGGGTACAGAACTCTAATTTGGAAACAGACGTTGCAGGACTGCAGTGCCAAACCTAGCATCACCCCTAGATAAAATATCCAGATTGTAATGCTTTGTAAAGGTGTGTACTGTTTTCCAGGTAGCTGCTTTACAAATGTCTAGTAATGGAACATCCCTGGCAGCTGCTAAAATAGCAGCTGTCCCTCTAGTGGAATGAGCCCTCAAACCTGATGGGGGCTCCTTACCAGCCTTTGTGTAGCAGAACTGGATACATGGGATTATCCATCGATAAATTAACCTTTTGATGCTGGATTAGCCTTTCCCACATTTCAAGGGTCAGAAGAAAAAATTACTCACCTTAGTAATGTTGTTTCTTCTAATGGAGTCTTGCTATATTATGACAGTAGCAGTTTGATCCAGCTCTAGAACTGCTCCGCTCTAGAACTGCACCGGAGTGAAATGGTTAAAACCATTCCAAAATAGAATTTTGGCACGAGCAGCTCTATCTGTGTCATTTCAAACTTGAACTGTCAGATCTTCTGAGCCAAACTCACTAAGGTCTGTGTGGAAGCTGTAACCTACACTAGCCAAATGGCTACCTAAATAATAACAACCATTGATGGTCCCAACACCCAAGACTCAAGTCAGGGGACCAGAAATACTAACACAATTCTAATCATATGAGAATAAAACATAAGTATAATAAAACACACACACACACACACACCCCAAAGCCCCAAAGGGACAAAATGCTAACAGGACATAAAAAGGTGCCCACACCAAGTTGCCGCACCCACCCAATGAGCACCCACCCAAGTAGAGGTTCTGAGAGGGGCAGGTTGGGGGAGGTCATAATAGCAAGACTCCATTAGAAGAAACAACATTACTAAGGTGAGTAATTTTTTCTTCAAACAACATGAAGTCTTGCTATATTATGACAGTAGCAGAATACACAGCAGTACCTCCATGGAGGAGGGGCAGAACCTACTTAGGGAATAGGCTCTGAAGAACAGCTGTGCCAAACCGAGCATCTCTCCTGGCCTGGACATCCAGGGAGTAATGCTTGGTAAAAGTGTGTACCGTCTTCCAAGTAGCAGCCTGAAAATCTCTAATATAGGTGTAACCCCCCTGCAAATGGGGGTTCCCAAAAGACTTCCAGGAGCTTGCTTGAATGCTCCAAGCCTGAATGGTGTTTAGCGTTTAAGCCATTTATCAGCGAGTGTTTTTAGAACCTCTGGTACTGTCTCTTTAAGAGCTGTCTGCTTGCAGACATAATTAGTTTGTATGGGGACTGTGTGTTTCTTTGATTGAGTACCACTCAGAGCTGCCAATTCACTCCATTTTGCAGTCACTAGGAGTGCAAAGGAACCTATCTGAAAGATGTAACTGTTTGCCAGAAATTATTTAGAGTAATAATGAAATTACAGTTTGTCTAACCTGCTTTCTTTGCAGTCAGAACTGTGTTCCTAGTTCCCATTCTAGTTTTGAACTGCTGAACTGGACCAATCAGTGTGGGGTAGCTAGCTCTAAAATGGTGCCTTGGACGAATCAGAACTTGGACTCATAATCTGAGCCAGCCACAAGAGGATTGTATGGGCAGTGACTCTGGGAGATGTAGTTTAGACTTTGGTGCCTTTTGGACCAACAGCAGCAGTCTATTGTGGTGACAGCCAATCCAGTCCAGAACTGGGAGGAACTCAAAGGAAGTGCCCAGTTTTGTCTGGTTGGAGTTTCAGTTGAGCTCTGGCAGTGAAGAAGGAAGGAGCCCTGTGCTTTTTCAGTGTGCAGTTTTAGTCGGAAGCGTGTGTAAGCCTAAGTTCGGTCTGCAGCTTGTGTAACTGCTTGTTAGGACTGAATCCGTCCTGTGAAGAGAATCAAAGGATATCTGAAGAGTAGAAACCAGACTCACCCTGTAGAAGACTGGAGAAATTGCTGAATTGCACTCGGTCTGTCAGGAACTGAATCTGCTGTGTGTTCTCCCGGGTATTGTGCAGTAATTGCGATCGGGATAGAGAAGCAGCCTGCCTGGTATAGTACTTTCTGTTTTACCATATAAATGTGTGAAGAGGCTTGTGTACCTCAAGTGAATCCTACTGCCATTAAAGGACTTTTGCCTGTTACTGTTCACCATATAAATGTGTGAGAGGCTTGGTTAGCTCAGGTGAATCCTGCTGCCATTAAAGGACTTTTGCCGTTGCAGTTTGCCATATAAATGTGTGAGAGTCTCGTGGAGCTCAAGAGTAGCCCTGCTGACATTGAAGGACCCTATCTTGTTTGGAGGTTGTGAGTACTAATTCAGGGTCGCTCCTGTTGAATTGCCACATTGAATCAAATGGAATCACTGTACTGCTGACTGTTTAAACTAATTTTTCTTTTCTCTGTGGGAAAGGGCCCCTACCAGCTGCCACAGTTTGGACTAGCCACTAGGGCTTGGGTACCCAAGGGACAGTAACTGATAGGATAGGCCTGTGCACAGAGCCATAATAGATGAGTAAAGTGATAAGCTAATTAACCTGATTTCCCCTGTCCTTGTTATATTCCCCTAAATAAATCAGAGCTGCTTGTTTCAGCAAAGTTATACTGCCTGAGGTATTTGTCTATGTTAAAGTATTGTACTGTGATTGTTGCACTGTATCTTATTTTACAGGAGGTCCCAGTGCCTGAACCAGCCCTGGGGTAAGTGTATACTGTGCAGGTAATTCTGATATATTGTGTGGGCCACTAGTGGGAAGAAAGGGGGGTTGCAGTGTCCCAGAGGGCTGTGACCAAGTAAGTTTAACTATTGCAAACCCTGACCTCTGGGTGGAGGCACCCGCCATTGGATCCAGGCCCCTCAACCTGTTAGTGGCAAATCAGGCAGGGGTAGTAGCCCCTGGGATAGCGCCATCTAGGGGTTACATAGGGATGTCTCTGGCAGTAGCTAGAGATGCAGCTGTACCCCTGGTAGAATGAGCCCTCAAACCCGGGGGCTCTGCCCAGTTTCTGATAACAAAATTGGATACAAGAGACAATCCACCTGGCAATTGATCTCTTAGTGGCAGGTTTGCCTTTCTCAACTTCACCATAGCTAAGGAAAAGTTGGAGGATTCGAGACCTGTGACCTTTGATGCCGCTCTATAGTAACTAAGAGCTCTCTTAACATCCAGGCTGTGCAACATCCTCTCACCAGGAGAGAGTGATCAGTGAAAAATACTGGAAGGAGATAGATTGATTAAGATGAAATCTAAAACCACCTTAGGCAAAACTTCCTATTAGTCCTAAGGACTACCTTATCTATGGAAGAAATAAAGTCAGTTTCCACTGCGAGGCTTGCAACTCCCTATCGTCTGGCAGAAGTGATAGCCACTAGAAAAACAGTTTTCCAAGTTAAGTACTTAAGCTCTGCAAGACAGAGGTTCAAAAGGGGTTGCATTAACTGGGCAATGCAAACATTAAGGTCCCAAGCAGGGGCCGGTTCCCTAAAGGGTGGATTAGTATGGAGTAATCCTAAAAAACTTAAAAACACAGGATGAGAGGAAAGAGGGGATGATTTTCCTGAGCGACACAAAAGCAGAACAGCTGCCAAATGAACTCTCAGGCAGCTGGTCTGAGACCAAAGGAATTAAGATGTACCATGTAATTTAACACAATGGGCAAATCAGCATTCTGGAAATGTTTTTCCCAGCATACCAAATAAACCTTTTCATTTAGAACTATAAGTAACCCTAGTGGAAGGCTTTCTAGAAGCCTTTGGGATCTCAAGAACACCCTGAGAGAGGTGTAAATCAGCAAACTCTAACTCCTCAAGAGCCAGGCCTTGAGGTTGAGGGATTGAGGTCAGGATACCAAACCCTTCCCTGGGCACAAGTCAACAGGTTGTGATTCCTGGGAAGGCAAGGGAAGATGGTTGTCAGTGACAGGAGGTGGGTACCAGGGCTGCCTGGCTCAATCCGGGGCAATCAGAATCACCCTGCAAGGCTGAGATCTGATTTTGACTAGTACTGAATAGGAGAGGAAGGGAAAAGCATGAAGAAACTTCCTCCCAATCCAGAAGAAGGGCATCCAGGGAACTGAGCCCAGCACTGGAGGCCTGCAACAGAGACAGAGGAAGTTTGTGATTGTCTGGGGCTGCAAAAGATCTATCTGAGGTGCCCCATCTGGCAAAGACTATCCCCAGCACTTGAGGATCAGGGACCATTCGTGGCCCTGGGAAATCTACTGAGAGCATCCATAGGACATTGTCCTTCCTGGAAGACGAACTGCTATGAGGAAGTGTTCAGGGAATGGGCCAGAGACCACAACTTCATTGCCTCGGTGCACAAGGCCGAGACCAGTGCCCCCTGTTTGTTGATGTACCACATTGTTGTGGTGTTGTCTGTTCTGACTTGTATCACCTTGTTGTGGACAGATGCAGAAAATGCTTGAAAAGCTAAAAAAGACGACTCTGAGTTCCAGCAAATTGATGTGGGCAGAGATTCCTGGGACCACACTCCCTGAGTGGAAAAGTCGCCCATGTGGGCATGCCCAACCCAGAAGGGAAGCATCTGTAGTGAGAGTCAAGTCGTGAGTGGGGAAATGAAGGGGACCCCAATCTTAAATGCTCTGATCCTGCCACCACTGGAGGCTAGGATCAGAGTTCAGTCACTGGGACCAACTTGGAAGGGGTCTCTTCTCTGAAACAATAGGTTCTCAAGTGAAACTGAATGTCTCTCATCTGAAATCTTGCTCCCTGCACAACAGCTGTGGATGCAGCCATGTGCCCCAGGAGCTGCAGAAAGTGTCTTGCTGGTCGAGACCTGCAGAGTGAAGGAGGAGGAGCCAGGCCACTAAATTCCTTACCCTTTCTAAGGGAAGAAAGGCTCTGGCCCCTGACTTTGTTCCAATTCTGCTATAAGGTGAGTACCTGGACTGGTTCCAGGAACTGACTTTAGTAGATTAGCAGAAAGCCCAGGGAGGTGAGAAGCTGCTGGGTGACCTGCAGGGTGAGATTTTACCTGTTATGGGGACTGGCCTACAATGAGCCAGTCGTCTAGATAAGGAAAAACAGCAATCCTTTGCCTCCTTAAGTGAGCCACTGCCACTGCTAGACACTTTTGAATCCCTTTGGGGCAGAGGTAGGCCGAAGGGCATTGCTCTGAACTGGTAATGACCTGAGGGCAGTTCGAATCTGAGGTACTTTTGAAGGAGCTTCTGGATTAGGACATGGAACAGGCATCCTTGAGGTCCAGGAGGCTAGCCAGTCCCCTGGCCTTAGGGAGGGCAAAATCATTGCCAGAGCTACCATTTTTGAATTGGTTTCAAAAGATGCTTGTTCAGATATCTGAGATCTAATATGGGCATCATTCTCCTGTCTTTTTGGGGTAAGAAGTATCTGGAATACAGACCCTGCCCTGGTGCAGGGGAGGAACCCTTTCTACTGCTCTGAGACTAACAGGGATGAGACCTCTGCTTCCAGAGCAAGGGTCTCTGAAGCATCCAGGTAGAAAAGTCTGCTTGCTTCTCAACAGGAAATTTTTGACTGAGAACCAGACCCTGACTACTACTTCCAAGGAACCCACTTGTCTGAGGGTTAAAGAAGCCCAATTCTGGCTGAAGTAAGCCAGCCTGCCCCTCACGGTACAGGAGAATCGGCCCTGGGCACCCCATCAGGGTGTCTGCTTAGCAGGCGTTAGGCTGGGGGTGGGAGCAGGTCTGCCCACCCTCGTCATCTCTGCCTCTGAAGAAGCCCCTCTGAGCATAGGCAGAGGAGGCCCTGAGTCTGGTAAAGGCTGTAAAAGACCTGCCCCTACCCTGAGGGTATGCCTTTGAGGAGTGGATTGCGCTCCTTAGCCTGGGCACTCTTGTAAGTAGTCCTATATTCATCCATCTTTTTCATGTAGTTCTCTGTCTGCTCCCCAAACAGAGAATTCCCCACCACAGGAAAATCCATAGCCTTGGTCTGGGTATCCTGCACAGACTAGTACACCTGAGCCAGGCCAACCTACAGCTACAGATGTGGCCATGACCCTGGAAAACATCATTACATCCACAGCAGCATGAAACTGAGACCTTAGAAGCCTCAATGCCATCAGCAGCCACCTGTTCTAGTTCACTAGCCAGCTGGCCATGGGCTTGCTTGGCTAATTGCATAACAGTATCCCATCTAGATTTCTGATACCTAGCTACATAAGCCATATAATTTGCTTGCCTGAGTCCCAGAGAGGCTGCCATATGCTTTTTTTGCCATGGCATCAATCTTCCTGGAATCCTTGTCAGGGAGGATGTGAAGCAAGGGGAATATTAGCTTTATCTGAGCAGCAGCCTGAACTACTAACATGACTGCATTGCTGAGAAGAGAATTCTGTATCAGGACCCTGACAAAGTGTACCTTCTGTCCATCTTTTTTATCTACAGGAGCACAGAATTAGGAGTTTTTTTAAATTTTTATTGTTTGCTTCCTGAAAGACTTATGCAAAGGAATAGACAATCTCCTAGACTCTGGAATATCCATCATATCTACAAAATCAGGCTCCTCTTGTCATCCACAGCTCTTCTAAGGAAGCTGGAGGGTTTCAACAACTTTTTGTAAACACATGAAATAAGATGGGACTCCAGACAGCATAGGGAAGATTCTAAAGATATGTCTGGGGAGATGTCGGTTCAATGGGCACACCAGACCTTCCCAGCCACATTCATACTGTTCATAATCATCCTCCCCTCCTCTGGTTCATAAATTCCTCAACATCATATTCCTGAACCACTGGGACCAGGCGAACCGACCTTTGCCCAGATAGTGGTGGTTCGGGAACGGACCCTGAGACAGTAACTGGACAATTTGTTAGCTTTTGGTTATCTCTGCAGCAGTAGGAGAAGGGGTTTTGGACTCCAGACCTGCTGATTTTCTTGTTTTCTTTACTGGAATTGGTTCCTCAGAACCAGCTTTTCTTTGCCGAGGAAGTCTCGCCCTGGTCAGAGGGCACTCCCTCCCGATTCGGTTGGCACCGGGCCGGGCTGGCCATCAGGTCAGCGGACTTTTTAGCTTCTAGTTCCCTGAGCCTGCCCAATCTTTTTTCAGGGTGCTGCAGGAAATTCTTATATCTGGCAGTCTGACTGGAGGTGGTCAAACCCCAGACAATAAACACATGTGGTGTGGGTCAGCCTTGGCAAAGACTTCCCACCAAACATCACAGTGTTGAAACCAATGGGCCAGTTTTTCTTTTGGGTTTCTCCAGACATAATGCCAGCCTAACAAAAAACTGCCCTTTAGCAGCTGAGTGCCAGGCAAGACACCCATATCGGTTCTAACACGTGTCATGGGTATTGGAAAAACGTAATAAATCCGTTTTTTAGAACCGATAAGAACCGGGAACGCACTCTAAAATATTAAATTTTTAGTTTTAAATGAGTTTAAACCCAACTGATTGGTTCAAAACCGAACCGATAACTCACAAGTTCCACACAGACAAAACCTTCAATTTGCTACGGTTACCACAGATAGAGCTTGAGACGACGGTTTTGCAGTTAAAATAAAACTATTCGCGGTTGAATCCAACCGAGAAAAACACTTTTACAACCGAGAAATGAACCGAGCAGTAGGAGAAATCTCCAGAGCGACTGTTCACTGAGGCGGAGTAAAGAATCTGACAGTTCAGGTTTGAAATAACACAGATAGAGCTGCTTCTTAGAGCTCGTGGCCAAAATTCTATTTTGGAATGGTTTTAACCATTTCACTCCCGGAACAGTTCTAGAGCGGAGCAGTTCTAGAGCTGGATCAAACTGCTACTGTCATAATATAGCAAGACTTCATGTTGTTTGAAACAGGTGTTTCCTATCCTGCCTATAGACTGTAGTGGTTGTCAAGTAGTAGCTAAAAACTCGTTGACATCCAAACAATGAAGACTTCTTTCACTTGAACCAAAGTGATCAGTGAAAAGACAAGTAAGGTAATGGTTTGGTTCAAATGGAAATTAAAATCCATTTTAGGAAGAAACTTCCTGTTTATTTTTAGGACCACTCTGTCTCTGCAGAATGAAATGTAGCCATGTTCAATGCAGTGAGACTGAGGGCTCACTGATTTCTCACAGAAAGTACAACAAGGAAAGAACAATTTTCATGTGGCATATGTCCAATAAACTGAAAGAATAGGCTCAGAGGGAACCCATGAGCCTAACTCATACACATTTAGGTACCATGCTGGCACGGTTCCTTGTGAAGGTGTGCAAACAGGATAGGCCTTTAAAGAATCTTTTGAAAACAGGGTCTGGGGCACAGAGAAACAGAGGAACATTCTGTCCACTGAAATATAAGTATATGCTTCTAAGGTACTGAACTGTAAGTCCAGAAAATGCAATAGGTAAGATAGTCCAGCACAGCTGGGACACCAGCCTGTACTGTTATGTGTGAAGCCCTTAAAGAGCCCTTTTGGAGATAGGATCTGGAGTGACTTGAAGAAAAAATTACTCACCTTAGTAATGTTGTTTCTTCTAATGGAGTCTTGCTATATTATGACAGCTGCAGTTTGTCCCACCATTAGAACTGCTCCGGAGCTGAAAGAGTTAACGTCCATACAGAGCATGGAGCTTAAAGCGAGAGCTCAGTTAAAAAGCTCTGTTAGGGTGGTTTCCAACCAAAACCGTCTAGATCTTCTGAAGACCAAAACACACAAAGGCTCTGTGTGTGAAGCTGTAACCTACACTAGCCAACTGGCTACTAACATATATTCACACATTTTCCTGGTCCCAACACCAAGACTCAGTCAGTGGACCAAGAAAAATAAGATAAAATAACTAAATAAAACACAACACCCAAACATAAAGAGGCATCAATAAATGCTAACAGTGGACTACCACCCATACCCAAAGTAGAAGTTCTGAGAAGGGCAGGCTGGGGAGAGGTCTATATGTAGCAGGACTCCATTAGAAGAAACAACATTACTATGGTGAGTAATTTTCTTCAAACAACATGAAGTCTCGATATATTATGACAGGACACACAGCAGTACTCTCCATGGAGGAGGGACAGAACCTACTTAGAGATAGGCCTGAAGCACGGTTGTGCAAAACCGAAAGCATCCCTCCTGGCCTCCGGATATCAGGGGTAATGCTTGGTGAAAGTGTGGTACTGTTTTCCAAGTAGCTGCGTGACATTCTCCAAGATAGGGATGTCTCTAGCAGCTGGAGAGTCACAGCTGTACCTCTGGTAGAGTGAGCCCTCAGGCCTAGGGAGGAACCTTGCAGTTTTGATATGAAAATTGGATACAAGGGCGATCCACCTCGCAATGGATCTCTTAGTGGCAGTCTCCCTTTCCCAACCTCACCATAAGTAGAAATAGTTGGAGAGTCAAACCTGTGACCCTTGATACGCTCTATGCAGTAACTTACTGGCCCTCTAACATCTAAGCTGTGCAGCCTCCTCTCACCAGAGGAGAATGGTCAGTGAAAGAACACTGGAAGTGAAATAGATTGGTTAAGGTGGAAATCTGAAACCACCTTAGGCAAAAACTTCCTAGTTAGTCCTGAGGACTACTTTATCCCTGTGAAGGAAATAAAGTCAGTCTCCACTGATAAAACCTTGTAACTCACTATCGCCTGGCAGAAGTGATGGCTACTAGAAATACAGTTTCCAAGTCAAATACTTAAGCTCTGCCGAACAGAGGCTCAAAGGGGTTGCATCAGCTGAGCAATACAAACATTAATGTGCCAAGCAGGGGCAGGGTCCTGAATGGAGGATGGTATGAACAATCCCTCCAAAAACTTGGAAAATACAGGGTGAGCAGAAAGAGAGAGACTTCCTGCTGAAATGAAGGCAGAGACAGCTGCCAAGTGCACTCAGGGTAGCTGGTCTCAGTCCCAAAGATTAAGATGGACCATATAGTCCAATACAGTCACGTAGATCAGCAGATTCGAGATATGCTTCCCAGAACACCATATGGAAAACCTTTTCCACTGGAGTTATAAAGTAGCCCTGGTGGAAGGCTTCCTAGCAGCCTTCAGGATTTAAAGACACTTTAAGAAAGTTGTGAATCAGCAAACTCTAACTGCTCAAGAGCCAAGCCTTGAGGTTGAGGGATTTGAGTTCGGATACCAAACTCTCCCTGAGCACAGGTTAACAGATTGTGGTTCCTGGGGAGACACAGGAAAGATGGACTGCTAAGGACAGAAGGAGTGGGTACCAGGGCTGCCTGGCCCAGTCTGGAGCAATCAGGATCATCTTGCAGGGCTGAGACCTTATTTTGACTAGTACTTTGAACAGGAGAGGGAAGGCATAAGGAACTTCCCCCAATGGGAGAAAGGAATCCAGGGGACTGAGCCCAACACTGGGGCCTGCAACAAAAAGTGGAAGTTGATGATTGTCTGGGGCTGCAAAAGATCTATCTGAGGATTGCCCCATCTGGCAAACACTATCCCAGTACGAGGGATCCAGTGACCATTCATATGGCCCTAGGAAATCCTGCTGAGAGCATCTGCCAGGACATTGTCCCTTGCCTGGGAGGTGAACTGCTATGAGGGAAGTGTTCAGGGAATAAGCCCAGAGACCACAACTTCATCAGCCTCAGTGCACAAGGCCGAAGACAGGTGCCCCTTGTTTGTTGATGTCACCACATTGTAGTGGTGTTGTCTGTTCTGAGCCTGTACCACCTTGTTCTGAACAGATGCAGAAAAAAAACTGAAGTGCTAGAAAAACAGCTCTGAGTTCCAACAGATTGATGTGGAGCAGAGATTCCTGGGGACCATAACCCCTGGGTGGGGAGGTCGCCCCATGTGAGCTCCCCATCCCAAGAAGGGATACATCTGTAGTGAGGGTCAGAGGTGGGACAGAGGGATGAAGGGCACCTCTTGTCTCAGAGTGCTCTGATCCTGCCACCACTGAAGGGCCTGGATCAGGGTTTGAGACACTAGGATTAACTTGGATGGGGATCTCTTCTTTGAGACCAGAAAGCTCTCAAATGGAACTGAATGTCCTTCATCTGAAATCTTGCTCCTTGCACTACAGCTGTGGAAGCAGCCATGTCCCTAGGAGCTTCAGAAATACCTTGCTGGTCTAGAGAGACCTGCAGAGTGAAGAGGGCGAGGTCAGGGGCCACTAAGGTCTCCACCCTTTCCAGGGAAGGAAGGCTCTGGCCCGCTTTGTGTCCAGTTCTACGCCTATAAGGTGAGTACCTGGACAGGTTCCAAAACTGACTTTGGAAGATTGAGGAAAGCCCAGAGAGGTAAGCAGCTGCTGGGTAACTAGCAGGTGTGATCCTCTGGTCTGGAGACTGACCCACAATGAGCCAGTCGTCCAGGTAGGAAAAATGGCAATCTTTTGCCTTCTTAGATGAGCAACTGCTACTGCCAGACATTTTGTGAACACCCTTGGGGCAGAAGTGAGGCCGAAGGGCATTGCTCTGAACTGATATGGCCTGAGGCAGATTCAGATCTGAGTACTTCGATGGGAGCTTCAGATAAGAACATGGAAGTAGGCATCCTTGAGGTCCAGGGAAGCTAGCCAGTCCCGGCCCTAGGGAGGGTAAAATCATTCCCAGAGTCACCATTTTGAACTTTGGTTTAAAAGGTGCTTGTTTAGATATCTTAGATCCAGGATAGGCCGCCACTCTCCTGTCTTTTTGGTGAGAAGTACCTGGAGTACAGACCCTTGCCCTGGTGTGGGAGAAAACCATTTCTACAGCTCTGAGGCCAGGAGGGTTGAACTTCTGTTTCCAAACAAGAAGTCTCTAAAGGGTTTGCAGGTGGAAAAGATCTGGCTCTCATCTTTGGAAATTTTTTGAAGCTGAGAACCAGACCCTGGCTCACTACTTCCAGGACCCACCTGTCTGACGTTAAAGACTCCCAGTCCTGGACGAAGTAAGCCAGCCTGCCCCCTACAGATAATGGAGAGCCAACCCTGGGCATCCCATCAGGGTGCCTGTTTGGCAGGGGCTTTAGGCCTGCTCGTACCCCGTCTGCCTCTCCCTCTGAAGAACCCCCTCTGAGCATAGGCTGAAGAGGAGGAGGCCTGGAGTCTGGTAAAGGCCTGCAGCAAAGGCTGCCCCTCCCCCAGGGGAGCTGCCTCAGAGGGTAGCTTGCCGTTCGCAACATGCCACTCTATAAGTGGTTCTATATTCATCCATTTTCTTCATATAATTCTCTGACTGCTCCCCAAACGAGAATTTCCCACCACAGGAAAATCCATAGCCTTAAACTGGGTATCCTGTGACAAAGTAGTACTACCTGAAGCCAGGCCAATCTGAAAGCCACAGATGTAGCCATGACTCTAGAAGGATACATCATTAGAATCCACTGCAGCATGAATTGCACCTTAGATGCCTCAATACCAATAAAGAGCCACCCGCTCCAGCTCCTCTGCCAAGCTGGCCAGGGACCTGTTTAGCTAAAGACCATGACAGTATCCCATCTGGATTTATGGTATCTACTTAACATAAACCATATGGTTGCTTGTCTGAGTCCCAAAGATGCTGCCATGTATTATGTTTTAGCCATGGCATTAATCTTCCTAGAGTCCTTGTCAGGAGGATGTGAAGCCAGGGGAATATTAGCTTTATCTGAGCTGCAGCCTGAACTACCAACATGACTGCATTGCTGTGAAAGAAAATCTGTATCAGGACCTGACAAAGATGTACCTCCTGTCCATCTTTTTATCTACAGGAGGCACAGAATTAGGAGCTTTTAAAATTTTTATTGTTTGTTCCTAAAAGATTTATGTAAAGGGATGGACAATCTCCTGGACTCTGGGATATCCATCATATCTACATAGTCAGGCTCTCTCTTGCTCATCCAAAGCCTCCTCTAAGGGAGGCTGGAGGGTCTCAACAACTTTTTATAAAACAAAAATATGAAGGGGACTCAGAAAGCCTGAGGGGAGATTCACCCAAAGGTCTGTCAGGAGATGTCGGTTCAATGGGCACATCCAGACTTTCAAAGTCACATTCACACTGATCATAATCATCCTCCCCTCCTCTGATTCATAAAAACTCTTCTATATCATATTCTTGATCGAGTGGAACCGACCGAACCGACCTTTTTGCCCAGATAGTGGCGGTTCGGAGGAACATCGAGGACGATAAACTGGACAATCTGTATTGCCCTGGCTATCTCTGCAGCAGTTGGAGAAGAATTTTGGACTCACACCTGCTGACTTTCTAGTTCTTTTTGCTGGAACTGACTCCTCAGAGTCAGCTTTACGTTGCCAGGAAGTCTGGCCTGGTCAGAGGGCACTCCCTCCGGTTAGCTGGCACCGAACTGGGCTAGCCACATCCGGGTCAGCGGACTTTTTTACCTCTCGTTCCTAGAGCCTGCCAACTCTCTTATCTAGGGTGGCTGCAGGAGAATTCTTACAATCTGGCAGTCTGCATTGAGGGTGGTCAAACCCCAGACCAATAAACACATGTAATTGTGTGGGTCAGCTAGCAAAGGCTTCCCACAAACACTACAGTCATTGAGAAACCCAGGCCCCGGTTTTCTTTTGGGTTTCTCCAGACATAATGCCAGCCTAACCGAAAACTTGCCACGATGGCAATTACAGGCAAGACACCCTTATCAGTTCCTAACCGTGTCACGGAGTCGTGGAAAAAAAAGCGTAATGAAATCCGTTTTTTTAGAACACGACAAGAACTGGGAACGCACTCCTAACAAGCCTTAACAGGCTTTAAAACCAAGTTTAAATACAATTCGATTGGTTCAAACCAGAACGATAAAATTTACAAGTTCCACACAGAAAACCTATCTGTTACTTACAATCCATAGACAGAGCTTGAACACGATCAGTTTGCGGTTAAAATAAATAATAGCGGTTAAATTCAACTCGAGAAAAAGACGTTTAAACGAGGAAATGAACGAGCAACAGGAGGAATCTCCGGAGCGACTGTTCAGTGGTGAGGTAAAAGAATCTGGCGGTTTCGGTTTGAAACCACCCTAACAGAGCTTCTTTAACCGAGCTCGCGCTCTAAGCTCCATGCTCTCCATGGAAGTTAACTCTTTCACCTCCGGAGCAGTTCTAATGATGGGACAAACTGCACCTGTCATAATATAGCAAGACTTCATGTTGTTTGAAACATCTTATCTAGCTGATATGCAGGTTGATGCTACAGCTAGATGGACCTTAAGGGTGCTGGACTGCAAGTCCAATGAATGTAAATAAAATAATCAGACACAGCTGGGACCCCAGCATGTGCTGGTACCAGTTCCTAGTTGAATAGCAATGGAAAAAAACTTTTCCATTTGAAGCATAGATTTCCTTAAATAGAGGGACTCCTGTAACCACTTAAAATGTCCAAGTCATGTTCAGAAAATACAGGTTACTCACCTGTAACAGGAGTTCTAGGAATGGTATATGTTGTTCATCCACACTTATTGGCAGGTATCCTTGCCGCTTTAAATCTTGGAAAGGTCTTCAGCTGGCTCCTCCCACCCACCGGGTGGTAAAACTCTCGGCTCCGCCCCATGGCGCCAGATCTGGCCCGCTGGAAGCTCAGGTTGTGCGTCAAGAAGCACGGGAGGTCGGGTGGGTCGTGTGGATGAACAACATGCCATTCCTAGAATCATGCAAATGATAACTCTGTTCAAGACATGTAGATATATTATTCATCCACATATTGGCAGACTCTAGCAGTTCTCCGGGAGGAGGGAGGCAAGGCGCACACCCATAATACTCACTTCAGAAATAAGGACTGGAGAACCGAGGCCCCAAAACCAGCATCCGGCGTGACTCAAGGATCGATGTGGTAATAGGTAATAAGGTGTGTGCTGACTTCCAGGTATGACCCTGCAGATTTTCCTGGATAGGGACATCCCTGGAAGCAGCCACCACGTGCAGCAGTATAATGGGTGGGAATGAGCTCTTGTCCCTCTGGGAGCCACATGCCGTCAACTCATAACAGCGATCTATGCAGGAGGTGCACCTGCCTATCATCCACATGGCTGCAGGTCTGCCAGATGCGTGCTGCAGCGTGAGATGACAAACAGCTGGCGAACCTCTCCCAATTTCAACCGTCGCTCCCTTATAATAAGCGAGCACCCTTCTAGGGTCCAGAGTATGGAGCCTATATTAAACTCGAGGTGTGATTGGGGTAGAACACCGGCAGAGTCAGCACCTAGTTAGCAGTGAAACTCCGACACCACCTTGGGAAGGAATTTGGGTGGGGGCGCAGGACAACTTCTGTCCCTGTGGAAGACCAGGTAAGAAACTTCGATGCAAGCGCCTGGAGCTCTCCCATCCTTCTGGCTGGCGTAGTAGCCACCAGGGCGGTCTTCCACGACAGGTAGAGAAGTTCACACCTGTGCATTGGTTCGAATGGCTTGCCCATGAGCTTTGCCAAGCCACCAGCAGTAGATCCCACAGGTGGAGGTTCTACTTGCGGAGGAAATGTAATCAAGGCCTTTGAAAAAGTGCCCGACCACCACCTTTTTCCTGCATACCGACTGCTTCCCGGCCCGCGCCGTAAGCAGAGTAGCTGCAGGTCTTGCCACAAAGGGTCGATGACCTAAAGCCCTTCCAGCTAGAAAGGGACCATAAATAGTCAAAATGCTTGCCACAGGGGAACAGAAGGAAAAGTCCAAGCCGCCTGACACCAAATGGAGAATCTCTTCCATTTGAAGCGTAACATTTTCTGAGTAAAACTCATACGGAGCCTCAACAACATTGAGGACCTCGTCGGAAGACCGAAGGCCTGGAACTCTGGCAGGCTCAGAAGCCAGGCCGTCAGGTGCAGGATTGAAGGTCCGGATGGAACACCTTCCCTGATTGATTGAGAGCAGGTCCGGGCGGAGCTGCCCTCGGGCCCTCTGGAGCTGAGGGCTGAGGAGATCTGGGTACCAGAACTGGCAGGGAGCCAGTCTGGGGCTATCAGGATCACCTACGCCTTGTCCCTCCTTGCTTTGAGAAACTTGCTTGGCAAGATCCCAAAGGAAATGGGGAAAGAGCGTAGAAGAGGCCAGGGTCCACAGCCTCGAAGGCATCCCCTGTGAAACCCCTGCTGGGGGCGGGCATGAAACAGCCTCAGCTGCGTTCTCCTGGAGGCAAACAGGTCCACCTGAGGTGTGCCCCAGTGGGAGAACAGATCTTGCTACCTCCGGCAGAAGACCCACTGGTGAGATCTTGGCCCCTATCCGGCTCAGGCGCCATGCCAAGTGTTGGAGGCTCCTGCCACATAGATAGCTAGGAGATCCGCCTCCGAGGCTGCGCATGAGTGACCAAATGCGAGGAGGCTTCCTTGCATAGAAGCAGGGAAGCGCGTCCGCCCTGGCGGTTTAGGTAGTACATGGTGCGTGCTATTGTCGTCTGGACTCGGACCACTTGACCCTGGAGAAACAGAGCAAAGGCGGTGAGCTAGGCGGACCACTGACTCCAGCAGGTTGATGTGGCATCGGGACTCCCGTGGGACCAGGGCCGTGCACTAGTGTTCCTCCAGATGGGCACCCAACCCATCAGAGAGGCATCGGTCGATAGAGACACGTCCGGCTCGGGCGGACAAGCGGGATGCCCTCCCCGTCACTATCACTAGCTGGGTCAAAGGATCGCGGCATTGTGACCACTGGCTGGCCAGTCCCCACTGAAGGGCGCATATGTGCCAGCGAGCCCAGCGGACCCACGCTGGTACAGGCGCCAGCGAGACAGGAGCGCAGGAAGTCCCAGGCGAGGCGCAGTGCCCAACCAGAAATGACTGGGCAAGGAGGTAGAACCTCAGCCCTGTCAGCCGGGAGTCAGCTCTGGCTCAAATAGAGTGCGAGCTCTGCCCGATGAACAGGATCACCTGCTCTGCTCGAGGTTCGACTTGGCCTCGTTGATGAGAAGGCCAACTTGAGAGCAAACCTGGAGGGCCAGATCTCTGGACGCTCCACCTCCGTCTGGAGGGGCTGCTATCAGCCAATCATCCAGAGTAAGGTACCCTCGGCGCCGAAATGCTGTCCCACTGCCATGCCATTTGGTGAGAGACCCTAGGAACTGGAATGGCGAAGGCATGGCTGGAACTGAAGAGGGATCCCTCCGACTCAAAGCGGAGGATCTCGATAATGACGGACGGATAGGGACGTGAAAAAGAAGCGGCGTCCTGTGGGTCCAGAGAGCAGAACCACACACCGTGTTCCAGAGATGGTATTATCTGTGCCAAGTGACCATCCTGAGGTTTGAGACAACGAACACATTCAGGTCGTGTCTGGGTTGAAATAGGCGCCAGCCCGTCCGTTCGAACCAGAAATACCTGGACGAACCCCGAATTCTGAAGGGGGTCACTACACTCCAATGATCACCTCCTTTTGGAGGTAGAGCGATGTCGACTTCGGCGAGCCGCCAGTGAATTTCTGGACCCGAGGCCCCCGAACAAAGGCAGCTCTGGTAGTGCCTGCTCGAATTCAGAAGGCAGGCCTTTTCCCACCTCAGTACCCACCTGTCCATGGTAACTAGCCGGACCAGGCAGAAAGGAAGTGTCGGGCCGCCCCCCCGGAGAACCAGGAGTGGAGTGGCGGGGATGAAGCGACACCCCTCAGCCCGTCCATGGGCAGGCTGGAGGAGGGACCAGCCGAGGGACCTCCGACTTTTTTCACTCCCTGCTTCCTGTTGGAAGCCGGCAGCAGGTTTGGGATACCAAGCTCGAGGCCTGCTGGCCTGGCGTTGTTGGGCAGGCGCGCCCGCCCAAGTATCAGAGAACGAGGGCTTAGGCTGTGGCTTCTGACCTTTGTCCTTCTGAGTGGAAGAGACCGAGTCAAGGTAGCATTGGACTACCAGTAACCTCTGCAGGTGACGTTCCACCCCAGGGCCGAAGGGTCAGTCCCAAGGAACATCGCCAACTTGTGCTGGGTATCCGGTGAGTGTATCCTCAGCCAAGCCGAAGATGCACTGGCCACTGTGGCCACCACGACCCTGAACACCTGGTCCCGTGTCTAAAGCGGTCTGGAGCTGCTGTTTGGCCACTGCCCTGCCCTGGTCACCTTGCTGACCGTAGTCAGATCTGCAGGGAAGATGAAGGCGACCTCATCCAGGGAGCCCAACAGGGCATGAGAAAAATGTGCCATGAGGGCAGACTGGCTGGCGAAACCGAGAGGGCCCGCAGCACACCCCAACCAGCACAATCCAATTTCTTGGATTCCTTGTGGGAGGGTTGTCGCCTGGTGTTCCAGCCGCGGGCAGCTGTGTTAACCAGCCCCTCCCAGCAGAGGGTGTTCCGAAAAAAACCAGACAGGGAACCAGTAGGGACCGCATACTTCCTGGCCATTCTGGCGGGCGCAGGGCAGAAGCAGGGCACTACCAAAGCTCAAGGCCGGACCCACTGGACCTGAAGCCCACGGAGAAGGCCTCATTAGGAGATCCTGGGTCCAGAATCTCGAGGATCCTGGCCCATTTAGAAGCGGGTTGAGAGCTTCATCCCGGTGGACTCCAGAGATGGTGAGCAATCTCAGAAGGACGAGGGCTATAGATCACACAACTGTCTCCGAGGACTCAGTCCATGTGTTGGAAAGGGAGGAATCATCCTCGGACCTGGAAGAGTCCTCAAAAAGCTGCCTCGGAGCTAGCCACCCTCCACCTGCAGGGTTGCAGGCGAGTGAGGTGACAGACAACCTATGAGAGGCAAACCCATAGCCGACCGAGAATTTTGTTAGACCCCAACTGATGAGCTGTGGGCGGAGGTTTCCACCAGAATCGGTGGGGCAGCTGGAATTAGCCGAACAACCCGGCCTGAGGAACAGGCTCCTCGGCTAGCGAAGGAGTTGTTTCCGGCCGCTCGATGACAGACACTTGATGGCGGGGGAGACAACTGATCCAAAACTTATTCCGGTCAAAAGGCTGTTACCACCAATTCCTCATACCTCCAGCAGCTTCGCGCCGAAGCGCACTCCCTCGTCCGAGGAAGAGGAAGAGCAGCGGCGCCACTGCAGCAGTGCGGGGGCCGAGAACGCCTATGGCGGGCAGGACCAGTCGGACGCGGATGTCTGAAAGGACGAGTCTCGACTAGGCCAGGAAGGCGAGGAGAGTGTCGGGCAAGCCTCCCCTCATCTCGGGCGATCCACGAGGCTCGCCAGACGGGGCACAGATGAGCCGACAGGATCCTCAACTCTCACCGGGGGAACCGGGAGGAAATTCTCAACTTCTCCAGCCAACAACCCATCTAGCTTGGTCGAGAAAAATCTTGACCGCGTCGTGGAAGTCTCGGTCAACTGACCTGGCAGGGGACACCGTGAAGCCAGTGGCGAAGCTGAGGGTCGACCAAAGTCGACTGTCGACAGGGAGGATGTTCCGCTCCCAAAAGGCGTCGTGAGACTTACTCTTGCTCTTTGGACCTGGAAAAAGGTCCCGAAGTTGGACTCGCCTTTCGTCAGAGGGTCGGACAAAGCTCCTTAAAGAAGCAGAGTACAGAGCACGAGAGAGCCAGGACAAATGCACGCAGAGAGGTAAAAGCGGCCAGCGCCTCCTCTTCGAGGCGATCATCTGCTTGAGCTGATCCGCTGGAGCCCTTGCGCGAGACACATAACGGGCCTCTTTAGATTTCACGGTGGAATTCTCTTCTCAGGCGCCCAATTGTGTCCAGACATGCGGTCTTCAGGGCGTAGGCGAAAAGAAGAGCACAAGTGCATGAGCCCTGCGGGTCGCCAAGACCCAGGCAGTGAAGCGCTGCGTGGAGTGCGGATCCGTCCTAGACATCTTCTGCCAAAGGGCACCTCTGAAACGGGTCGGTTGTCCCATCGCAGCCCAGGAGAAGAAGACCAAAGTCTTTTAGCAAAACGTTTTGATTTGAACTTTGAAGAATTAGGAACCAGTCTTAATCGCAGGCGTTAAGGAGGAACCTGAGCTTCAAGCAGTAAGGAAGATCTGGCGTCGTAGAGGCGGGCGAGGGTTTCACCACCGGGTGGGTGGGAGGAGCCAGCTTGAAGACCTTCAAGCAAGATTTAAAGCGGCAAGGATACCTGCCAATAAGTGTGGATGAACAACATATCCATGTCCCTAGAAAATGCAATTCCACATATTGTAGCCCCCAAGAGCCATGCCTCGAGCCCAAGTTTTAGGTACAGGAGCCTCCCTTGGTTAAAGGTTAGCAGATTGTACCTCTGAGGAAAGTGTATTGGTTCAAACCCAGACATGGAGAGTAGCAGAGAGTATGATGGCTGACTGGCCCAGTCTGGTGCTGTCAACAGCATTGATGCTGACTGGCACCTGAGCTTAAGAAATACTCTGTACACCAGAGGGAAAAGAGGAAAAGTATGTAAATGCTTCTCTGACTAATCCAGAACCAGAGCATCCAGAGGGATTGTTCCCATATCTGGTGATCTGCCATAGTACAATGGCAAGTGGTGGTTCTGTTGGGACACAAACAAGCATACCTCTGGGGTGCCCCACCTCCTAAAGTTTCTTGCACCACCTGACTGTCCAAATCCCATCTATGATTGAACTAGCTGATTTGAGTCAGAGTATCTGCCCAGGTATTGTCCTTGCTTGGAAGATGAATAGCCCCAATGGAGCATCCTATACTGACTCTCTATTATCATAAGTCTTCTGCAGACAGGGCTTGACTTTATCCATCCCTGCTTGTTTGTGTAATACTTTGCAGTGGTACTGTCTCTTCTGACCTGTACCACCTTCCCTGTACTAGTTGTGTGGAAACCCTTAGTGCCAGTGACACTAATCTTGGCTCCAGCAGGTTTGTGTGCAGAAGTGACTCTGTGCTGGGATGTTGTGAACCCCCAGATGGGAGTCACACACTAGCAGAGATGCATCTGTTGACTGAACAACTGATGGGAGCTCTTGCTGAAAAAAGGGGACCCCTTTCCTCAGGTTGGTTTCTTCTTTCCACCCTTGGGTGACCTGTAACAATATTTGTTGTTATAAGAATTAGTTTTAAAGGAGGGACCTTTCCCTAGTGAACCCAGAGGTAAAACTGAATGTCCCTCATCAATAACCTGGATTCCAGGACTGTGCCAGTGGCAGGTGTCATGGGGCCAGTAGCTGAAGAAACTGTATTTTGGCTTTTTGTTTGTTCAGGCTGAATGAGCCCACTATCAGTGGGATACATCTTGCCCTGCTGAGAGGCAGGTAGGTCCTGCCTTGCAAGGTATCTAACTCTGCTCCTATGAACCGTAGTGCCTAAGCAGGCTGAAGGACAGAACTTCTTTAGATTATCCGGGACCCTAGTGACTCCAGGAGCCCCTAGGCCACTTGCTGGGTTGATTTTACAACCCCTAGCCAGTCATCTAGGTATGGGGAAACTGACACCTTGTCTTTGAAAGTGTGTCAGAAACCCTGCCAAGCACTTTGTGCAGACTCTTTGAGAGTGACCTGATGGGAGTATGCACCTGAGGTACTTTCTGTGAAATTCCCTTATGAAGGTGAGGAAATAAGCACCCTTTAAGACCAGTGATGCCAACCCTTCCCTTGTCTGGAGTGTTGGCAGAATCAGTGACAAAGTTATCATTTTGAACTTGGCCTTGTTAAAAATGCCTGTTGAGTACCGTAAATTCAAAAACAGGCCAGTACACCCCATTCTCTTTGTGGTATCTCTTGCTGTGCTAAGACAGGCTCCACTTTGTGACAGTAACATGTTTTGAATCTTTTTTTTTTTTACTGTTGGCAGAGATAGGAACTCTGAGCCAATCCCTAACCCACTGTGGTGCCTGAAGTACCCCTGGTGTGGGTACTGCTGATACTGCGGCACAACTCTAGCCTGATAAAAGAAAGGCTTAATGTGAAATGATCTGTCTCTACCTCCCCTTCCATATGTTTCAGTGGAGGGGAAGCCTTCTTTTGCAGAACTGCAACTAATCGTGTTTTTTGTATACATCTACCTTTGTCATGTAAGCCTTTATGTTTCTTCCAAGAGGGGATGACCCTCAACTAGAAAAAAAACGTAGCCTTAGTTTGGGTATCCTGAATGAGGTTTGTGACTCTCAGTCAGGCAAACCCCCTTTGAGCTACTTAAACTGCCATTTATCTGACAGTAGTGCCCAAAAAAGCAGCAGTAATATGACTGGTATTTGGCTGCTCCCAAACCCAACTTAATTGTTTCAGCTAGATCATCTGACAGGGAAGTCTGAGCCTTGACTGCCATAGCAAGGATAGACTACCATAGTGACTTTTGGTATTGAGCATTAAAGGCTTGAAAGCCGTGCGGTCAATTTTCCTGAAATCCTTGTTAGGAGGAATGCCAGGGTTTCTTTGCCTTGTTACAGGCTGTCACTTGTACTACTCCTTGGTGAACAGGGTGGGAGAATAAAAATTCAGCTCCCTCCCTGTCCAGCTGATATTTCTTATCCAGACTCTTTTCAAGAGGGGAAGACAGAGCTTTGAATTTGTAGAAATCCTTAAAGTATCTTTCCTGAACAATGTATTCACAGGAAGGAAAGCTTTTAGTGGGTGTCAGCCCCATCATTTCTCACAATATATGAAAAGTGAGGAATAATCCTCAAATGCTCTGTGGAAATAGCCCAACTCCTGTTCAGGGAAAACCTCAGTTTAATAGGTTCCCATTTCTTCTATTTAATCATAAACATATATTCTTCCTCTTAATAATAGGAAGACTGATCAGAGGAGAAAGACTACTTTGCAGTGGTCTGCTGTTGAGAAACAGGCAACCCTTGCAAGCCTAAAGGTTTTTTTTTAAACCGTTCAAGGCATTTTTCCACACCCTTCACCTAGAAAGCTTTACAATTTCTGCAGGAGTTGTTAGGCTTTATAGCAGACACAGAAGTCCCTAAATGCTGTCCAGCAGGAGGTTCTGTGTTTGATTTATTTGAGAGACCCAGGGAGTCAGCCGGTTCAATAAGTCTAGCAGGCACAGAAGTCCCCGTATGCTGTCTAGCAGGGGGGTTCAGTGTGCTTGGTTTTGTTTTATTTCTTAGAGGGAACCAGGTAGTCAGCCAGTTCAGCAAGCCTCTCCAGAACTGCTTGCATACCTGTCTCAGGGGTAGAAGTTAGAATAATTGTTGTGGTTTCAGCCACAGAAATTTAGGGTGTCTGCTGGTCAGAGCTAGACTGACCGTTAGGTGGTGATAACTTTTTTTTTTTAGCCTTATCCAGGCATGTTTAAATAGTTTTCTGAGGACATGCAATGCAGATTTCACTCTGCTTGGAAATGAACATGCCCAGAGAGCAAACAAAGACTGTTTGCCTGAACAAATACCACCACTCTCAACACATGAATCAAAACTGGGATCACCAGTTTTCTTTCTCAGTTTTCATGATATTTTCCAATAAAACCGATAAAAGTTGTAACCGCTAAAATAAATATATTTATTCAAACTTTATTTAACATTCGCAGTCGGTTCCCGGCCGATGAGGACCCAATCGGGACCAGAAAGCCAAGTAAAATGAACCGAGGCTATCGGTTCAAAACCCAGTATTAGCGGTTCTTAAAACAAGTTAAATTAAATAAAATTAAACATAACTAATGGAGTTTTTTAGTCAGAAAACTCCGATAAATGTAAACTACAATTCGGTTTCCCCCCCGGTTATACCAAACCGGAAGAAACCGATACACTTATAATTTAAACTCTAAAACTATGGGTTTACTTAAAACTATAAAAGTAAGAAGGCAGCAAATGAAATGTAAAGAATACTTACATAAATTTTATAAGTTTTCTCACGTCAGAATAAGATGATGAATAGAGGATCTCCGAGCGTCTAGTCTTGACAGGCGGAGAGAAAAATATGCGAGGGTTTAGAGCAAAGGCAGTTAGTAGAATGCAGCATTTGAAAAGTGGCTCATGCAAAAGATTCCATCATTTGCATATGTTCCATCTCTCCGGGCAGTTCTACCTTAGAAGGCTACTGCATAAAGTTATGAATATACTGAGCATTACTGGGGTTAGAATATATAATTACAGGGATGGCTATTGGAGGGTGGGGGCACCACTAGACACCAGGGATAAATACTATAATTACAAGGACAGCAAACAGAGGGTGGGGGTGCCAATACACACCAGGGATAAATACTAAAATTACTGGGATGGCGAAGAAGGACACCAGGGATGAAATAAATAGTTACAGGGACAGAGAATGGAGAGGGTGCCACTAGACACCAGGAAGAAAAAATATGGAGACAGTGATCGGAGGGTAGGAGGTGCCACTAGACACCAGGGAGAAATAAAAAAATACAGGGACACCAATCGGAGGGTGGAGAGTGCCACTGGACACCAGGGAAAAATAAAAAAAAACTTATGGAGACAGTGAACAAAATCCTTTTTTTTGTTTTAGGAATCCTTTTCTGTATCAAACAAAAAAAAAAAGAAACAAAGAAAGATTCCTTAAAATGAAAAGAGAATAACAAAAAAAAAAAGTCTAAACTCTTTTTCTTTTTTTCAATGAAAAAGGTCATACAGAAAAAGAGGGGAGAAAACAAAGTCCAAAATCTTTTTCCGTATCAAGGGATCTTTTTTCGTTCAAATGAAAGAGGAGAAATGAAAAAAGAGCAAAAAAAAAAAAAAAAAAAACTAAGTCAAAAATCTTTTTCTGTATCAAGAGGTCCTTTTTTGTTTGAATGAAAAAACCCACACAGAAAAAGCTGAAGCGAGTTATGAAAAAGGATTTAAAAAAAAACAACATTTTGGGGTCAGTTTTCCAACAGTTATCTTCAGAATCTCCCTAATGGAGTCCCGATGAGCAAGATACATATCTTGGTCTCTCTACAGGATATCATTTTTGTGGGATTTGAATTTTTTCAAGAGAAACAGAAAACAAGATTACGGCAAATAAAAAAGCATTTTTCCAAATGAGAAAGGACTGGCTCAAAACAAAAAAGGATCATTTTTAATGAGTGGCAAATCCTTTTTTGTTTGCTGCCATTTTGTTGTCCATTTTCTCCTACAGTATATAAAAAAAATTTCAAAACTCACAACAGGAGAAATGACTCAGATTTTTTTTTTTTTTTTAGATTTTAAATGCTTTTCCTGTGACTCGCTTACACTTTTTACATGTGGACGGCCATATGATAAGTTTCATATGAATGAAAACTTCAAGGCTGTGTCTGTTTTTCTGAACTCACCTAGCACCCACACCGTTTGGATTTTAGGTCTGAAATTTTCAGGGTAGAAAAGTGCAAGCACACAGATGTGCCTTTTGCTTGTTTGGTGTAAAAATATTAATATGTTCCAAAGTTATTAAATTTTACAATTTGGGGTTTTGAGCATGATCAATAATCACTTCACTTGGTGGCTGCCCCATCATTCACTCCACTTCCATGCCTTTCTTATGTGGAAAATTATTGCCATCCCCGTATTTCTCAGTGTTTCCTTGGTGTCTAGTGGCACACCCCAACCCCTCAGATCACCGTCCCAGTAAGTGTCAATGTTTCCCTGGTGTCTAGTGGCATGTCCCACCCTCCGATCACCGTCCCTGAATTTCTGATTGTTTCCCTGGTGTCTAGTGGCATCCCTTCCCTCCAATCACCGTCCTCATGTTTTTAATTGTTCTCCTGGTGTCTAGTGCCACCTCACCCTTCTGATCACTGTTCCCCTATTTTCTAAAGTTTCCTTTGATACCAGTGGCACCCCTCCATCCTCATCTGAAATTAAGAAAATGGTCCCTCAATGTCTTTTTCTTTCCCTGTAAAAAATGGTCCCTTGCCGATCCGACACCCCACCCTGACCTACCACTGAGCACCCACCACCCCACACCTCCGAAACACCCTCACAGCTTACCAGCTGAAGACCCACTCTCCAATTGAAAATGCGTCTTCCTGCTGGAACCGCTGACTGCAATATGAGAAACTAAAGTAAGTGTGGTTCAGTGTATTTGAATGGAGTTTTTAACTTTGTCATTTTTGCATATTTTGAGCCCACATTTTTAATATGGCCTTTTTTGGACCCCCCCCCCATGAAAAATGGCAGTGAAATTAGGTAAATCCCTCCTGAAAGGCAATTTCCTGGTTGCGTGGCAAAATCACCTTTTGGGCAGGATTTGAATATTTGCACCACTCTCGTTCACAAGGCAGGCTTAAAAGAAAGCCATGTTGAAATTTGGGGTCAATATATGCAAAAATGGCAAAGTTATGAGCATTCGTTGAAATGTTACTATGCATGCTCATAATTTTAGAACTGTCAAATATTTTTATCCTTAAATTTTCAACATTGCCTTCTTATGACCCCACCCCATGAATATGACAGCTGTCATTTTTCAAATCCTGGCCAAAATGTGTTTTCGCACCTGTGATGTGGAATGATGTGGTTGGACGGAATCACGTTTTGGCAGGGATTTAAACATTTTCAGTGCCAGGTACATGAGATGGGGTAGTAAGAAGGCTATGCTGACTATTTGGTTGCTGTTGATCTACAAATGGAAGCACAGGTCCCACAGGGCCCTGCCCTTCCACAGCAACATACATATACTTATCTATGGAGCAACAGGAACACAGAGCCCAGAGGACCCTGCACTCCCACAGGCAAATAAGGATATGATTACTGTATCTCAAAAAACTATGGATGGATGGGAGCATAGGGCCCAGAGGGCCCTGCGGTCCCACAAGTAAATAAGGATATGATAAAAAAGTAAGGACATTCTTTGCAAAAAAAACTTCAATACTGCTTCAGTTAGGGTTCAGGATAAAACAACAAAAGTAGGGAAATATGTGATATTTAGGGTTTCCAACCATGTACCCTGCCCCACCTTTTAATAGGTCGAGGGAGGAGTCTTCCTGGGTCGTCAATCCCAACACTCACCCCATTCTATGCACTCATGAAACATACACACCTGTCTCTATTGTGTCTCAGCTTTTCTGTTACTGCAATGGGGTGAGTGTTAGGGTTGACATCCCCAAGGAAGACTCCATCCCTCAGTCACTTCAGGGTTGGGGCAGGGGTCTTAGGGTTAGAAAACCTAACATCACATTTCCCTACTTTTGTTACTTTATCCTGAACCCTGATGCATTAATGCATTTTTTTGCGAAGAATATATATGGGATATGCAACGGAAGCAAGTGTAATAAATGATTTAGCTGCACAAGAGCAGTTTGACCTCTGGTAACCTCATGAGTGGCATAAGCCATGAGTGAGGTGTCTAAGGTCAAACTGCTCGAGTGTAGATATATCATTTATTACACAAGTTTTCCACTGCATATTGCATTTATGCAAGTCTTTCGTTTTTGCTTTTGGAGGGCGCATTTGTTAGTCAAAAAAGTGAATAAAAATGGAATTTTCTGCTGTTTTATGCTAATTATGAAAAAACTAAAAAGTATCTATAAATGAAACACCACTCATTTTGTAGATATTTCTGTGCTGAACAACTTTCATGCTCACAGTACCGTGCTATCATTTTTCGTTTTAAAGTTATTCGCATTTGAATATGGTTCACACTGCTACTGAGGCCAAACATTCTAAATAACATAAGCACTGTATAGATAAATGGCTGATGACATAAGCACTGTGTAGATAAACGGCTGATGACATCAGTTAGGGCTGAAGTGAGAAAAGTATGGAAATGAGCTGTTAGAGTTAAGCCCCAACCACCCCCACCACCCCATCCTCCACACACCAACAGATTGAATGACAGGGCCCAACTCTCACCCCATTCCATGTGTAAACAGGCTGACATGGTACAGTATAGGAGAATGGAGTGAGAGTTAGGCCTAATGACCCCATGGCACACACCGATGAATCACACTCCAGGAAGCAACAGGAAAAAACATTACAGTTTCACCTCTACTGCATTTTTGCAAATCAGGCATGGGGTGTGCCTCCGGGCTGTCAACACTGCGTGACGCAAATCCAACTTATGCTTCTCCTTCTCCTTTGGGTGAGTTAGTCATGGACAGAAGGTCAGAAGATAGATTTCCTGATTCACATGAAGAGCTCTCAGAACCACCTCGTCCTTATGCAGGATGATGTAATGTTCTTTGTGGGACAAGGCTTGGAGCTCACCAATCATCCTGGCTGAACAAATAACAACTAAAAAGCATACTTTGTAGGACAACATATCCAAGGGTACTGAAGACAGTGGTTTGAAGGGTTCTTTACAAAGAGCATTCAATGCCAGATTTAGATCCCATGGAGGAACAGGGGATTAGAACAGAGGTCGGGTCCTGCTGACAGCTTGCAAAAAATAAATAAGCTCCCAGTTTGTGCCTAAGGATGAGCTCAAGGAGGCTCCAAGGGCTGACACCTGATCTCTCAAGGTGCTCAAGGCCAAACCTTTTTCCACTCCTTCCTGCAGAAAGTACAAAATCTAAAGAATTGTGCCTTTAGAAGGCCATATACCTTCCTCTCTGGTCCAAGTTGAATAGGTGATCCACTCATGAGCATAAGCTGCCAACGTGGAATTCTTTCTGGTGGTCATCAGCGCATCTTTACCATTTTTGAGACAACCCTGTTTCAGGAGTATTCTCCTTTCAGGAACCAAGCCATGAGCTGCATCGCTCCTGGATTTGGATGCAGAATGAGACCTTGGGAGGGAAGTTCCTCCCCTGTGTGTTGAGCTATGTTCACTAGGTCTGAGAACCACGACCTTCTGGGCCATTCCGGAGCTACCAGAAGAAAGCCTTCTCTTGAGTGTCTTATTTTGTGTATGATCTTGGGAAGGAGCAGCAGAGGAGGAAAGGCATATGCTCTGTCGAATATCCATGTCTGTGGCAGAGCAACCACCACCTCTACTTGTGGACACCGACACTGGTAACGGTTTAAGAACTGCTGCACTTGCACATTCTGGCTGGAGGTGAAAAGGTCAATCTGTGGACAACCAAATCTTCTGCAAAGAAGGTTAAACACATCCATGCTCAGCATCCACTCCCCTAGGTGGACATTCTCGCAGCCTAGCCAATGGCTTGAAAGTTCAACTCCCCTGCCAAGTGAACTGCTGACAGAGAGAAAAGGTTCTCCTTTGCCCACAACAGAAGATCTGTTGCTTCTTTCAGCATCTCTCTACTCTTTGTGTCCCCTTGATTGTTTATGTGCATCACTGTGACAGTGCTGTCTGACCTTATTTCATGGCTCTTGACTGCACCCAATTTCGAAAATGGAGGAGGGTGAAGCACACAGCCCTCATCTCTAGGATGTTGATGTGCAGATGCTGTTCCTGGTCAGAAGGTGTCAGCATGGCTCAGTTGGTAGCACATCCACCTCTGGACCAGAAGGTCGTGGGTTCTCATCCCACACCGGGATGGACTTGCACCTAAAAATCACTGGCATATGAGTGCAGCATTGGGGGGTGCTGTACTGCTGGGGTGTGCTGTCCTTCGGATGAGATGTTAAACCGAGGTCCCTTCTGCCCATCCTGGTGTTGTCCTGGTGGGTGTCCAGGTGGAAGTAAAAGAACCCAGGGTACTCTTTGTAAAGAGCAGGGAACATTCCTGGTGTCCTGGCCAACATTCCCCTTCCCATAAAACTGGTTCATGCAATTATCCAGGCTGTGTGTGGGTGATGATGTGCAATATGGCTGCCACCACACATTCAGTCACTTCACTACCAGTCTAGCATTGCTTGTAAATCGCTTTGGGATACTGTGTATGAAAAAGCACTACATAAATGGTTATTCTTCTTCTTCCTGCACAGACCAAGTTCTCTGCACGGGAATGTGGGCCAGCACTGCCCTCGAACCCAACAGGCTGGCATTAGTTGTCAGAATCAACTCTGGAGGGACTTCCAAGGGAAACCCTTTGCTCAGATTCTCTAAACTCACCTACCAACTCAGAGACTGCCACAGTATTGGGGAAATTGGAATCCTGGCCTGATAGTCCTCCGAGGTCAGACTCCAGGTCAAAAACAACTTAGTCTGGAGGAGTTGCATGTGAAGGCGAGCCCACTGGACTAGGTCTGCTGTTGCCATCATGAGGCCCAGAATCCACAGTAAGCTAGGAGCTGATGCTGACGACTGGCATCTCAGCCACTAAACATCTTTCAACAAGGTCTCCTTCCTGGCTGACAAGATGAAGACCTTCTTCTCATCCATTCTGAACACCGTTCTCAGGTGCTCCTCAGTCTGCAATGGCTCGAGACAGCTTTCCTCCGGATTTACTACCCAGCCATGAGACTCCAAAACCTCTAGTGTGTCGGTCACTGATTTTCTCACCAGTAGAGCAGACAGTACTTGAATGAGAAAATCCTCCAGGTAAGTATAGACATGTCCCTCTTATCAGAATTGAGCCACCAGGACTATGATCACCTTCAAGAAGACTCTGGGGGCTTCTGCCAGTCCAAATGGCAGCACCCTGTACTGGAAGTGTTGCCACAGGATTGTGAACCTGAGGAACTTCTGATGAGAATGCTGGATGGGAATGTGGAGCTATGCATCCCTTATGTCTATGGATGCTAGATAATCCCCTGGCTGTACAACCTGGATGATGGTAAGGACTCTATCTTGAAGGTTGTGTGGTGAAAAAATGTGTTTAGAAGTTTCAGATCTAGAACAGGTCTGAAACCCCTGACTTCTTGGGAACTACAAAATAAATTGAGTAGAATCCCTGACCTTCTTTGCTGGGAGGTACCGTAACAATCGCCCTGATCTGTGAGAGGTTATCCAGTGTCTGCAACACTGCTCGTCTCTTCACAGGGTCCTTTGGTACAGGAGACGGCAGAAAACATCCCTTTGAGGGAATGGTTAAAAACTCTATTTTGCAACCTAGAGCAAAACTCTCCAGAATCCAAGTATCTGATGTTATCTGGGCTCATCTTATGTAAAAGGTTTGGCAAGTCTTCCACCAAAGGAAGGGAGGCAGAGATGGGCCAGTGTACCCTCAATGTGAGGTGCCATCTCTTTGTCTGGGGCTACTGTTGCATCATCGGGCCAGGGTTTCTCTACCACTATTGCTTTTTATAGCAGAATAAGATCCCTTACTCCTCTGGTTCCTGAACTTTCAAAAGTGAGAAAAAACCCTCAATACTGCCTCTGTTAGCTGCCTTCTTGACTTTTTGAGGTTGAGATGGAATTTTGCTGTTGTTTGGACACCGGAAGGTAGCCCTTTTTATCCTGGATATCCTTCAAAATGTCATCCAGGCTTAAACCCAACACTAAGCCTCCCTCAAAGGCTAAGTTAAACAACTTGGACTTTGACACAATGACAAATCACACGCCTCGCATGGTGGACACACTGTGATAAGCAGATCAAGCTGACAGGCATAAGTTCTCCACTACGGCATCTCCCAGAAAGGTGGAGGCCATGGCGATCAACTGCAAAATGTTCGCCGCTCTCAGCATCTGGGGGAACAAAGCTACCAGGCATTGTAACCCACAAATTTTATTTTTTTTGTGTTATATGTTTATCCCTCCTTCTCGCCTCCTAGTTCACCATTCTTTCCGGCTGCTCATTCTACCTGTGACCCCCTCGCCCTGTCCATCCTCCCCACACCTCAGATCGCAGCCGACCCAAGGGTGGCCCAGCATATCCCTTCGCCGGGTGGGTCCCCCTCCTCTGAGGGGGAAGGCGCCGGGGGGGGGCAACCAGCGCACTAGACATCAGTCCTTGAGTGCTGCTGAGGTGGGTTTGGAGGTGACAGGGCATCTCGGGCCAGCAGGAGCGGGCAGCCATCATCCAGCGAACCAGGAGGCCAGATTTTCCGCTTTTCTCCCTGGGGCGTGGCATGCCACGAATGTCAAGGTATAGCCGACGTTCATCACGCCCCCTATGTACGTTGAGGCTCTGCTGCTGGTCTCCCCAGCCTCCGCCAGGGGGTACCAGACAGCGAGCCTACGTCCCCTCCCCCCCGGAGTAGGCGAGCAGTCGTGGGACGCTCAAGCCTACTCCTCCCCGGCCGGCTCTCCAGCAACCCGAGTCTGTTCCCGAACCCGGGTCGCCAGTGTCGCAAGCAGAAATCCAACCGCTGCGCTGATGAACCGGCACCCACAAATTTAAAGCTCTGGCAACAATAAAGGAGACATAGGAGGTGCAGAAGTTTGTGCTGGTGGAGGCAAAGATTCTTCTGCATGAAGCATCCACTTGCTTGCTGTGCATATCTGCTAAGGTCAAAGACCCTTCAACTGGAATAGTTGTGTGCCTCACAGGACTATGTACAGCTTTATCAGCCAGGGGCGGGGTCTCCCACTTGTGGATATTTTCCTCAACAAAGGGGAAATACCGTATCATTGATTTTGGCAGATATTTTTGCTGGTCCATACCTGCCCATGCTTACTCAATAAAGTTTGGAAAACACTTTGGACCAGAGGAAGGTTGGACAGGATAGGGTTCACATCTAAGTCCTACATGGATTGTGCCTCCTACAGCTCTAATATCCTACAAGTCTCAGTTATCACATAGGACAAAGATTTTGTATCAAACGGGAGTGATAGGAATCCTCCTTTTTTGGCTCCATCCACTCCCCTTCCTCCTCCTCCTCCTCACAGGGGTTCATCCTCCTGATCATCAAGTAACTACTTTAGGACAGGATTTTCCACAAGATCTCCAAGATGCTCATCCTGACCCTCCATATGGTCAAAGGTGGGGTCTGCCTGCAGATCAAGATTAGCAGATTTGTCCTACTCTGGTGCACCTGGACGTACCTGTGTGGGCCCCCGACCTGAAGGGACCAGCTTGGGGTTAGGTTTCTCCAAAGGGATGTCCAGCAAAACACTGGGGCTCAAAAGTTCTCCTAAGAGGAACCACAAAGAGTTAAGCACTCTGCGTTGCCACTGCCAGCTGGTACACCAGGTGCACCACCTCAGTTCAGAATTTCGACTGGGGAGAACACTAATTGACATATTAGCTTAAGAAACACAATGGGGGCAATAGGAACCCAGCGGAGAGGGTCATATTACCATTTTTGCAGGCCTTACATTGTCTGAACACTAGAGGTCTCCACTAAGCCATGGTGCCAAAACCCTAGTGCAAAAGAAGCTCAAAACATAGAATAAACCTAAGAACATGATTGCCTGAACTATATGAGGAAAAGAAAATGCTGCCACAGTTACCACCTCCCTCTGTGGTTAACAGCACCAGTAGAAAGCATCCCTACCAGCCTACGAACTTATAGGCTGTAACAGGAAAAGACTGCACTCAACAACAGCGCTCAGCAGTCAGAGAAACAGTGCCACCATGTCTAGAACTTGGAAAAATGCAGGCACATGTGTGTGAGACGTCACAACGCTGCATGTGATGTCAGCACTTCGGGGGAATATGCCCAAGCACAGTCACGCACAAGGACATGCTAAGGCTCTGAGAAGCCTCTAGCTAAGCAGCACAGCTTCAGCCCAACTGCCAGAGCTCAGAAAAAATGGCGGGAAGCTGTGAGGCTCCACAGAGCCATAAAGAGCTGCCACAAAGGCAGTGGAGAAAGATCACTCAAAAAATTAACTGAAAAGGATCTAGTTTCCACTGTTCTTTTCCTCTCTCCTCTCCTCTCCTCTCCTTTTCCTCTTTTTTTTGAAACAGCAAACCAGTGGTTCCCACTCTTCTGAAAATAGAAGAAATAAAAGAAACAAGCACATAGAATAGTCACCCTACAGTCCTGAGAGAGGGGGACCGATGCCAAACTAGATGGCAGGGAGACGCAGGGAATGCCCTAAAGCTAAACCCTAACAATAAGAACAAAAACAAGTACTTACTTGAGCCATCATGACATGAGAGAAAATTAAGACGTTCTGAAAATAAACACCCTTAGAGTAGTGGAAGATGTGGCTCTCAATCCAAGCACAACCAGGCAGTGGAAATGTAAGTATATACAGTGGAACCCCAGAGATACGAACAGCATGGGAAATCAGCTGTTCATAACTTTGAAAAATTTGTATCTGTGAAATTATGTATTTAGCTATAATAAGTGCCTAAAAAATAAACTGTACAACATTAGATAAATATCTTTATTTATATCAATTAAAGTGATTGTAGTGCATTAAAAAGTGTTTTAAAGGTGCTGATTAAAAAGTGCTGATAGTCTTTAAGACTCAGCAATAGAGTGAATGTTAACTGGTGGTTCTGCCTGGCGGGGGGATAGTTTATTGACTCAGTCGGTCTGGGTCCGGGCTGTAAGCCCACTCACTCCTGCACCTTTTTCCCTCTCCCTTACAAGAGAGAGCCTCCGGCATTCCTGTGCTGCACTTTCCTCTGAGACACTGGGCTTGTGGTAGTGATGTGCCCCCCCCTCAGATCCCGACCCCGGCGCTCTCCAAGGACCTTGGGTAGATCCCAACAGTGAGATGTTTTGCGGGTGTTCAAAGAGCCAGACACCACCATAATCAAGCGAGGCAAGCGCTCTACCATAAACAGACTCCTCCACGTTCCTTGAAGTCGCCATCTTTCCCCAGCAGCCTGTGAGTCTCTGAGAGCATGTGGCAGCTCTTACAAGATCTCAGCCCCCATGGAAGAGACCACTCCGGCACGATTAGCAGAGTACAAGGGGTCAAAATCTCACCTACCGTGGTGGCAAGAGTTGGAGAAAGGATACCCGAATTCATGTGAGCTTGTTCTCAATTGAGAGGGGCACACATTTCCACTTGCAAGACATTGCTGCCGCTGGCTGCAGTTGGGTGAGGGGTCAGGTGAGGGCGGGGTTCGGTTGACTGGTCATTCCAAAACTGTGGAGTTCGTAACTCTGGGGTTCCAGTGTATGTATATATGTGTGTGTGTGTGTGTGTGTGTGTATGTGTATATATATATATTTATTTATAAAATGGGTAGGAAAAATTACCTCTGCTGGTAGGTTAAAAGACATGACATCACTGGGCGTATATCAGAGCGCGATCACACACCTGCACTTTCACCCCCCCCCAAAAAAAATTTCCATTTTATAAGAGAGATAATCCACTCTACGGTGTGCAGTCGCTAATATATGCACGCCTTTGGTGGCTGCGTGCATAACAATGCACACCAAGACATCCATTATATCAAGAGCGTGAAGTACACCTTAGAGTTATCTAATACATATATAAGGGATATGCAATGGAAGAAAGTGTAATAAATGATTTATCTGCACAAGAGCAGTCTGACCTCAAGTAATCTCACGACTGGCATAAGCCTCCAGTGAGATGTCCGAGGTCAAACTGCTCAAGTGCAGATAAATCATTTATTACACAAGTTTTCCACTGCATATACCATATATGCAATTCTTTTGTTTTTGCTTTTGTAGGGGGCGTTTGTTAGTCAAAAAAGTGAATAAAAATAAAATATTCTGACATTTTTTGCTGATTATAGAAAATCTAAGAGGAATCTAGAAATGAAAAACCTCTCATTTTGTAGATATTTTTATGATGAACAACTTTTGTACTCAAAGTACCATACTATAATTTTTTGTTTTTAAGTTGTTTGCATTTGTTTGATGAAAAAGTGCACAGAAATTGAATTTTCTGCTGTTTTTCGCGAATTCTGAAAAAACTAAAAAGTATCTATAAATGAAACACCACTCATTTTGTAGATATTTCTGTGCTGAATAAACTTTGTGCTCACAGCATTCATTTTAAAGTTATTTACATTTGTTTGTGGACAAAATGAATAAAAAAATATGAATTTCCTGCTGTGTTTTTGCTAATTATCAAAAAATCTAAAAGGTATCAATAAATAAAACACCACTCATTGTGTAGATATTTTCGTGCTGAGCAACTGTCGTGCTCACAGTACCAAGCTATCATTTTCCTTTTTTGAAGTTATTCGCATTTGAATATGGTTAATACGGCTACTGAGGCTGAACATTCTAAATGACATAAGCACCGTATAGATAAATGGCTGATGACATAAGCACTGTGTGGATAAACAGCTGATGACATAAGCACTGTATACATAAATGAAATTTATGTACATAGTTACTCAGATAAACAGATTCATCAAACTCTGTTTATCTCCACCACTTCTGCATATATATATTTATGTGTGTATGTATATATATATATATATATATATATATACACACACACACACACACACACATATAAAAATATATAGCTGTCAATCTCGCACTTACACAGTTCACTTCCTTGCCCCATAGCTGTTTACTGCTCTCAATTCTCTCTCCTAAATGTACATGTCTCAGTAAACTTATGTCTCCAAATTAATTCCCCTCCTTCAGTCAGAGTAGTTCTGTTTTGATTTGGTTGAGACTAATATATGGAGCCGGTAGGAAGCACCTGCACAATGAACAGACCAGGTGCTCACTTTCTTCCGATTACTGTACTCTCTTCTTGCTGTAAATTTGTTAAAAACCTTTAAAAAATTTAAATCTAATTAAATCAGACCAAAATGAGACCAAAAGCAGGAGCAAGCCACGAGTTAACAGAGGAATCAGGCAGGGTGTGTGTACAGTATTTGCCAATCTATCCCACTCAGCACAAAGCTGTACATGCTAGCTAGTCACTCATTTCTTATACAAAGCCAAGTGTTCAGCTTTTCTAGTGTGATCAGAGTAGCTGGGTGTTTGGATAGTGCATGTGAGATGCCAACAGCATTAGGCAGGAGGAAGTCCAGACTGTGAGTGCAACTTAACATTAATACAATGGGGTTCTGATATACAGGACGACCACTTAATCGAAATGAAAAGCCCACCACCAGGGCATCCCAATTAAGTGGCTTCTACTGTATGTATTTATGCAATAGGTGTGGACCCAAAATCTATTACATAAATGCTGTTATTTGACCTACTATATACATAAAATTTGTTTATCTAGACAGTACGTCATCTGCATTTATATACATAGTAGCTACGTCATCCTGCATTTATGTACACAGTAGCAACATCATTACCCCCCACAAGCCTGCCAGTACTACTTTACCCTTTCATTTCTCAGTAGCCAGATATAGACTCCTTCCCTCTCCTATAGCACCTCGTAGTACAACACTTATTAGTTTTTTTTATTTCAAACCCAACCACAATGCCACCTTCCGAAATAAAACATTTAGAATATTTCTTCCCATTTTTAAATCTGCTCGGTCCCGCACAGTCGCACGCCCACCCTCCGGCTCCCACTCTCTCACAACATTCATTACTAAAAAATAAATGCTGCCCTGCCTCTCTTCATCCCAGAATATCCTGAATCAAATTTCTATGCACCATTGGAATCACTACTGCAATTTATTTTTTATTTATTTATTGAAATGTTCCACCAGGAGGGCACACTAAACAAGTTGCTTGTCTCATGGTGCGACCTGGGGGGAAGGGGTTGTAAAGGATGATCAGTTGCAATAGTATGTGGGTAGTCCAAACAATACAACATCGTAAGATCATGCAACAGCTGGAACACAAGGAATTGTACAATAAACAATAGTGGAACATTGGGTAAACTACAATACATGTCCAAAGTCATACAAAAGAACATATAAACATACAAAACAGTAATGATGCAACAGAACCATTATAGTGCAAGAGTGTGCCAGGAGCAGGCTCGAGGTAGTATGCAAGTCTGTTGGAGTAAAAAGGACAGGGTAGGTTGTACACATGGGTGACCCAGAAGAAAAAATTACTCACCTTAGTAATGTTGTTTCTTCTAATGGAGTCTTGCTATATTATGACAAGTTGCAGTTTGTCCCACCACTAGAACTGCTCCAGAGGTGAAATAGTTAAATCCATTCCATGAATGGAACTTTGAGCACGAGCTCTAAGATAGAAGCTCTGTCTGTGTAGTTTCAAACCTGAACTGTCAGATCTTTATGAGCAAAAACTCACTAAGGTCTGTGTGGAAGCTGTAACCTACACTAGCCAACTGGCTACCTAAATAATAACACCCATTGCTGGTCCCAACACCAAAGACTCAAGTCAGGGGACCAGAATTAATAATATAATTTGACAATATGAGAAATAACACAAGAGAATAATAAACACCACACCCCAAACCCTAAAAAGGGGTGAAACACCTAAAAAGGGCATAAAATAGTGCCCACACTAGGTTGTCCACACCATACCCATGTAGAAGTTCTGAGAGGGGCAAGCTAGGGGGGAGGTCATAATATAGCAAGACTCCATTAGAAGAAACAACATTACTAAGGTGAGTAATTTTTTCTTCAAACAACATGAAGTCTTGCTATATTATGACAAGTTGCAGACTGCACAGCAGTACCTCCATGGAGGAGGGACAGAACCTACTTAGGGAATAGGCTCTGAAGCACAGCTGTGCCAAACCGAGCATCTCTCCTAGCCTGGACATCCAGGGAGTAATGCTTGGTGAAAGTGTGTACCGTTTTCCAAGTAGCAGCCTGGCATATCTCCAATATAGGGATGTCTCTGGCAGCAGCTAGAGGCGCGGCTGTACCTCTGGTAGAATGAGCCCTCAAGCCAGAGGGGGGATCTCTGCCCAGTTTCTGATAACAAAATTGGATACAAGAGACAATCCACCTGGCAATTGATCTCTTAGTGGCAGGTTTCCCTTTCCCAACCTCACCATAAGTGAGGAAAAGTTGGAGGGATTCAAACCTGTGACCCTTGGTACATTCTAAATAGTAACTAAGGGCCCTCTTAACATCCAAACTGTGCAATCTCCTCTCACCAGAAGAGGAGTGTTCAGTGAAGAATACTGGAAGGGAGACAGATTGGTTAAGATGGAAATCTGAAACCACCTTAGGCAAAAACTTCCTGTTAGTCCTGAGGACTACCTCATCCTTGTGGAAAGAAATAAAGTCAGTTTCTACTGACAAGGCTTGCAACTCACTTATGCGTCTGGCAGAAGTGATAGCCACTAGAAAAACAGTTTTCCAAGTTAGGTACTTAAGCTCTGCAGAAAACAGAGGTTCAAAAGGGGGTTGCATTAACTGGGCAATGCAAACATTAAGGTCCCAAGCAGGGGCCGGTTCCCGAAAGGGAGGATTAGTATGGAGTAATCCCTTAAAAACTTGGAAAACACAGGGTGAGCAGAAAGAGGGGATGACTTTCCTGCTGAAACAAAAGCAGAGACAGCTGCCAAATGAACTCTCAGGGTAGCTGGTCTGAGGCCTAAGGAATTAAGATGTACCATGTAATCTAACAAAATGGGCAATTCAGCAGATTCTGGGGAAATATGCTTCCCAGCACACCAAATGGAAAACCTTTTCCATTTAGAATTATAAGTAGCCCTAGTGGAAGGCTTTCTGGAAGCCTTTAGGATCTCAAGAACACCCTGAGAGAGGTGTAAGTCAGCAAACTCTAACTCCTCAAGAGCCAGGCCTTGAGGTTGAGGGATTTGAGGTCCGGATACCAAACCCTTCCCTGGGCACAGGATAATAGGTTGTGATTCCTGGGGAGACACAGGGGAAGACTGACTGTCAGGGACAGAAGGAGTGGGTACCAGGGCTGCCTGGCCCAATCCGGGGCAATCAGAATCACCCTGCAAGGCTGAGATCTGATTTTGACTAGTACTTTGAATAGGAGAGGAAAGGGGGGGAAAGCATAGAGGAACTTCCTCCCAATCCAGAAGAAGGGCATCCAGAGGAACTGAGCCCAGCACTGGAGGCCTGCAACAGAACAGAGGAAGTTGGTGATTGCCTGGGGCTGCAAAAGATCTATCTGAGGGATGCCCCACCTGGCAAAAACTATCCCCAGCACTTGAGGATCCAGGGACCATTCGTGATGGCCCTGGGAAATCCTGCTGAGGGCATCCACTAGGACATTGTCCTTCCCTGGAAGATGAACTGCTATGAGGGAAGTGTTCAGGAATAGGCCAGAGACCACAACTTCATTGCCTCGGTGCACAAGGCCAAGACCGAGTGCCCCCTCTGTTGATGTACCACATTGTTGTGGTGTTGTCTGTTCTGACTTGTATCACCTTGTCGTGGACAGATGCAGAAAAAGCTTGAAGAGCTAAAAAGACAGCTCTGAGTTCAAGCAAATTGATGTGGAGCAGAGATTCCTGGGGGGACCAAACTCCCTGAGTGGAAAGGTCGCCCATGTGGGCTCCCCAACCCAGAAGGGAAGCATCTGTAGTGAGAGTCAACGTGTGAGCAGGGGGAAATGAAGGGACCCCCGCCTTAAATTGCTCTGATCCTGCCACCACTGGAGGGCCTGGATCAAGGTTCGAGTCACTGGGACCAACTTGGAAAGGGGGTCTCTTCTCTGAGACCAAAAGGTTCTCAAGTGAAACTGAATGTCTCTCATCTGAAATCTAGCTCCCTGCACTACAGCTGTGGATGCAGCCATGTGCCCCAGGAGCTGCAAAAAGTGTCTTGCTGGTCGAGAGACCTGCAGAGTGAAGGAAGAGGCCAGAGCCACTAATTCCTTACCCTTTCTGGGGGAAGAAAGGCTCTGGCTAGCTTTGTGTCCAATTCTGCCCCTATAAAGGTGAGTACCTGGACTGGTTCCAGAACCGACTTTGGTAGGTTTAGCAGAAAACCCAGGGAGGTGAGAAGCTGCTGGGTGACCTGCAGGTGAGAATTTACCTGTTCTGGGGACTGGCCTACAATGAGCCAGTCATCTAGATAGGGAAAAATAGCAATCCTCTGCCTCCTTAAGTGGGCCACTGCCACTGCTAGACACTTTGTGAATACCCTTGGAGCAGAGGTAAGGCCGAAGGGCATTGCTCTGAACTGGTAATGACCAGAGGGCAGTTCAATCTGAGGTACTTTCGGGGATCTTCTGATTAGGACATGGAATAGGCATCCTTGAGGTCCAGGGAGGCTAGCCAGTCCCCTGGCCTTAGGGAAGGTAAAATTATTGCCAGAGTTACCATTTTGAACTTTGGTTTCAAAAGATGCTTGTTCAGATATCTGAGATCTAAAATGGGCCGCCATTCTCCTGTCTTTTTTGGGGTAAGGAAGTATCTGGAATACAGACCCCTGCCCTGATGCAGGGAAGGAACCCTTTCTACTGCTCTGAGAGCTAACAGGGATGAGACCTCTGTTTCCAGAGCGAGGGTCTCTGAAGCACTTGCAGGTAGAAAAAGTCTGCTTCTCAACTTGGGAAACTTTTAGCTGAGAACCAGACCCTGGCTTACTACTTCCAGAACCCACTTGTCTGAGGTTAAAGAAGCCCATTCTGACTGAAGTAAGCCAGCCTGCCCCCCACTGGTACAGGAGAATGGCCCTGGGCACCCCATCAGGGTGCCTGTTTGCAGGAGCTTTAGGCTGGGGGTGGGAGCAGGTCTGCCCACCCCTGTCTGCCCCTGCCTCTGAAGAAGCCCTCTGAGCATAGGCAGAGGAGGCCTGAGTCTGGTAGAAAGGCCTGTGAAAAGGCCTATCCTTCCCCTGGGGCATGCCTTCTTGAGGAATGGCTTGGCCGCCTTAGCCTGGGCACTTTTGTAAGTAGTCCCATATTCATCTATCTTCTTCATGTAATTCTCTGTCTGCTCTCCAAACAGAGAATTTCCCACCACAGGAAGATCCATAGCCTTAGTCTGGGTATCCTGTGACAAACTAGTACACCTGAGCCAGGCCAACCTATAAAAGCTACAGATGTGGCCATGACCCTAGAGGAAACATCATTAACATCCACAGCAGCATGAAACTGAACCTTAGAGGCTTCAATGCCATCAGCAGCCACCTGTTCTAGTTCACTAGCCAGCTGGCCATGGGCCTGTTTGGCCAATTGCATAACAGTATCCCATCTAGATTTCTGATACCTAGCTACATAAGCCATATAACTTGCTTGCCTGAGTCCCAGAGAGGCTGCCATATACTGTTTTTTTTTTTGCCATGGCATCAATCTTCCTGGAATCCTTTGTCAGGAGGATGTGAAGCCAAGGGAATATTAGCTTTATCACAGGCAGCAGCCTGAACTACCCAACATGACTGCATTGCTGAGAAAGGAATTCTGTATCAGGACCTGACAATGTATACCTTCTGTCCATCTTTTTTCTACAGGAGGCACACAGAATTACGAGCTTTTAAAATTTTAATTGTTTGTTTCCTAAAAGACTTATGTAAAGGAATAGACAATCTCCTAGACTCTGGAATATCCATCATTTCTACAAAATCAGGCTCCTCTTGCTCATCCACAGCCTCTTCTAAAGGAAGCTGGAGGGTTTCAGCAACTTTTTATAAAACATAAAATGAGATGGGGATTCAGACAGATAGGGGAGATTCTAAATGTCTGTCTGGGGAGATGTCCGGTTCAATGGGCACACCCAGACCTTCCCAGCCACATTCATACTGTTCATAATCCTCCTCCCCCTCCTCTGGTTCATAAAATTTCTCAATATCATAATCCTGAACCACTGGGACCGGACGAACCGACCTTTTACCAGATAGTGGTGGTTCGGACGGACCCTGAGACAGTGACTGGACAATTTGTATGGCTTTTGCTATCTCTTCAGCAGTTAGAGAAGGAATTTTGGACTCCAGACCTGCTGATTTTCTTGTTTACTTTACTTGAATTGGTTCCTCAAAACCAGCTTTTCTTTGGCCCGAGGAAGTCTGGCCCTGGTCAGAGGGCACTCCTCTGGTCGGTTGGCACCAAACCGGCTGGCCATCCGGTCAGCGGACTTTTGGCCTCGCTCCCCGAGCCTGCCCAATCTTTTTCCAGGGTGGCTGCAAGGAAATTCTTACATACCTGGCAGTCTGACTGGAGGTGGTCAAACCCAGACAATAAACACATGTGGTGTGTGGGTCAGCCTTGGCAAAGACTTCCCACAAACATCACAGTGTTGAAACCCAGTGGGCCCGGTTTTTCTTTTGGGTTTCTCAGACATAATGCCAGCCTAACCAAAACTTGCCTTTAACGCCAGTGCCAGGCAAGACACCTTATCGGTCCTAACTGTGTCACGGTATTGAAAAACGTGAATAAACTGCTTTTTTAGAACTGATAAGAACCGGAACCGCACTCTAAAATAGTAACTTTTAGTTTTAAATGAGTTTTAAACCCACTGATCGGTTCAAACCGAACCGATAACTACAAGTTCCACACAGACAAAACCTTCATTTACTTACGGTTACCACAGATAGAGCTTGAACCGAACGGTTTTATGTTAAATAAAACTATTCTCGTTAAATCCAACTGAGAAAACACTTTTAAACCGAGAAATGAACCGAGCAGAAGGAGAAATCTCCGGAGCGACTGTTCACTGAGGCGGAGTAAAGAATCTGACAGTTCAAGTTTGAAATGACACAGATAGAGCTGCTCTCGTGCCAAAATTCTGTTTTGGAATGGTTTTAACCATTTCACTCCGGAGCAGTTCTAGAGCTGGATCAAACTGCTAATGTCTATAATATAGCAAGACTTCATGTTGTTTGAATTTCCCACCACAGGAAAATCCATAGCCTTAGTCTGGGTATCCTGTGAGAGGCTAGTACACCTGAGCCAGGCCAACCTACGAAAGCTACAGATGTGGCCATGACTCTAGAGGAGACATCATTAACATCCACAGCAGCATGAAACTGCACTTAGAAGCCTCAATGCTCATCGGCAGCACCTGTTCCAGCTCGCTAGCAAGCTGGCTATGGGCTTGTTTGGCTAATTCCATAACAGTATCCCATCTAGATTTCTGATACCTTGCTACATAAGCCATATAATTTGCTTGCCTGAGTCCCAAGGACACTGCCATGTACTGTTTTTTTGCCATGGCATCAATCTTCCTGGAATCCTTGTCAGGAGGATGTGAAGCCAGGGGAATATTAGCTTTATCACAAGCTGCAGCCTGAACTACCCCAACATGACCGCATTGCTGAGAAAGGAATTCTGTATAAGGACCTGACAATGTGTACCTTCTGTCCATCTTTTTATCTACAGGAGGCACAGAATTAGGAGTTTTTAAGATTTTTATTGTTTGTTTCCTAAAAGACTTATGCAAAGGAATAGACAATCTCCTAGACTCTGAATATCCATCATTTCTACAAAATCAGGCTCCTCTTGCTCATCCACAGCTTCTTCCAAAGGAAGCTGGAGGGTTTCAGCAACTTTTGTAAAACATAAAATGAGAGGGGACTCAGAAAGCATAGGGGAGATTCTAAAGGTCTGTCTGGGAAATGTCCGTCCAATGGCACACCCAGACCCTCCCAGCCACATTCATACTGTTCATAATCATCCTCCCTCCTCTGGTTCATAAAACTCTCAACATCATATTCTTGAACCGATTGAACCGACGAACCGACCTTTTACCAGATAGTGGCGGTTCGACGGGACCGAGACAGTGACTGGACAATTTGAATAGCTCTTGCTATCTCTGCAGCAGTTGGAGAAGGGATTTTGGACTCCAAACCTGCCGACTTCCTTGTTCTCTTTACTGGAACTGGTTCCTCCGAACCAGCTTTTCTTTGCCGAGGAAGTCTCGCCCTTGGTCAGAGGGCACTTCTCCGGATTGTTGGCACCGAACCGGCTGGCCATCCGGGTCAGCGGGACTCTTTGGCCTCGTTCCCCGAGTCTGCCCAATCTCTTTTCCAGGGTGGCTGCAGGAAATTCTTACAAATCTGGCAGTCTGACTGGAGGTGGTCAAACCCAGACAATAAACACATGTGGTGTGTGGGTCAGCCTTGGCAAAGACTTCCCCACAGACATCACAGTGCTGAAACCCAGTGGGCCGGTTTTTCTTTGGGTTTCTCAGACATAATGCCAGCCTAACCAGAAAAACTTGCCTTTGAGCGGCAGTGCCAGGCAAGACACCTTTATCGGTTCCTAACCGTGTCACGGTATTGGAAAACCGTAATAAACCGATTTTTTAGAACCGATAAGAACCGAACTGCACTTAAAATGACAAGCTTTTAAAATTTTTAAGCTTTTAACCCAGCTGATCGGTTCCAAACCGAACCGATAAACTTACAAGTTCCACACAGAAAATACAATTTTAAATTACTTACGATACCACAGACAGAGCTTGAACCGAACGGTTTTGCGGTTAAAATAAAACTATTCTCGGTTGAATCGAACCGAGAAAACACTGTTTAAACCGAGAAATGAACCAAGCAGTAGGAGAAATCTCCGGAGCGACTGTTCAGTGAGGCAGAGTAAAGAATCTGACAGTTCAGGTTTGAAACTACACAGACAGAGCTTCTATCTTAGAGCTCATGCTCAAAGTTCCATTCATGGAATGGATTTAACTATTTCACCTCCGGAGCAGTTCTAGTGGTGGGACAAACTGCAACTTGTCATAATATAGCAAGACTTCATGTTGTTTGAAGGGCAGGTGGAGAAGAGCAGGGGACGGGCAAGAATTGACTATAAGGAGAAGGGGTAGCCATTTCCTGATTCCCCCTTCAGGATGTTGAGAAACCTGCCGGGGGGGGGGTCAGGGTAGGAAGGCAGAAACTGGGGATAGGTATTAAGGAGGGTTAAAGCAGGAACAGCTGAGGAAGAGATACTTGTGTAGGGCAGAGGTAAGGGAGTAGCTGGAGGAGTGTCGTATTTCAGGGGGGAGGGAATTCCAGATTTTAGGGAAGCGATAGGTGAAACCAATCTGACCGATGAGGGTGGAGCGGCGAGGGATGGTCAAAGTGCGGGCGTCATTAGATCTGAGAGAGTGGGTGGGGGGAGGCGAAGTGGAGAGAGAGGATGAGAGATAGGAGGAGAGCACTCCAAACCAGAATTTGGAGGTTAGTTTGGCACAGTGTGAGATGAGTCTGTGAGACAGTGGATAGAAGGTTAGAGAGTGATAGAGTTCACAGTGGTGGGAGCAGGACGGGGAGTCAAAAGCAAAGCAGCAGGAGTTAAAAAGAGTGTCCAACTTGGTCAGGGAAGATTTGGGAGCAGCACCATAGACTATGTCACAGTAGTCAAAGATGGGGAATATCATCTTCTGGACAATTTCACGCCTTGCATAGTGGGATGCAACAACAATTCCTGTACAGAGCACCAAGCTTGGGGCGCAGTTTCTTCAGGATAGCATTGATATGCACAAAGAAATTGAGATGCTGGTCCAGCCAAACCCTCAGGTGTCCTCCAGGATGGTCCCATCAAGGCTGTGGAAGGTAGGTACAGCCGGGAGCCTAGAGAGTCTCTGCCTGGTGCCAAAGGTCATTGAGACTGTCTTCTTGGTGTTTAGAAAAAGCTGGTGAGAAGCAAACTAGAGCTGAACTTGGCTGAAGTCATGCTGTAAGCTGGTTTTCACAGCAGCAGGGTTTTTGCCGGAACTGTATAAGACAGTATCGTCAGCGTACATGTGGTTAGATGAAGATAAGCAGGCTATAGGAAGATCATTATGGAAAATGGAGAAGAGTAAGGGACCAAGCACTGAGTCCTGAGGGACACCAGTATTGAAGAGGAGTGGAGGGGAGATGGAATCAAGGATTCTTACCGATTGGGTCCTGCCAATGATGTAGGATATAAATCAGTTGGTGGCTGATGGAGCAAGGCCAGCTAAGGAGAGGGAATCAAGAAGCAGGGAATGTGAAACAGCGTTCAAAGCTTTGGCTAGGTCGACAAAGATGGCTGAGGTGATCAGGCCATTGTCCATCCCTGAAAGGATGGAGTCAGTAAGCCTGAGGAAGAAAGTGGCTGTTGAGTGGTTCTTCCAAAAAACAGATTGGAAGGGGGTGAAAAAGGAGGAATTGGAGAGGAATGGTGATAACTGAGAGAGAACTAAATGTTCTTAAGGATTGGCAAGGGTAGGAAGGAGGGAAATAGGGCAATAGTTGCCAGGAGTGGATGTGTCAGCACCCTTGGGGAGAGGAAGGACTACAGCATGTTTCCAGGATGAGGGTTCTTTGGGCAGAAATAAATGAAAGGCTAAGGATTTGGGGGATGGGATAAGCAATTGCAGGAACAGAAAGGTAGAAAAGTTTAGAATCAAGCTCATCTGGTGAGGAGCCTTTAGAGGGGTTCAGGGATAAGTGGGCACTAAGAGCTCGGCAGAGGAGATAGTAGAAAAGGAACAAGGGACAGGAGGAGGGGTAGGCATTGGCTGAGGTGAAGGACTGAAATTAGTAGGCAGCAAGGGGGAGAGGGAATTTAGATTGATGGTGCCGGTTCGGTCAGAACTGGGGTTAGCGACTGAACAATCCTTATTGCTTTGGCTATTTCATCAGCGGTCGGAGAAAGAAGTTGTGGATCCGCACCGGCTGATTTATCCCTTCTTTTTCTTTTAACCGGAACCGACTCCTCAGAGTCAGTTCTCCTTTTGCCCGAAGAAGTTTCGCCTGGTCAGAGGGCACTTCCTTCTGTTCGGTTGAACCGAACTGGCTGGCCATCCGGGTCAGCGGACTTCTTGGCCTCCCTTTCCCTGAGCCTACCAACTCTCTTTTCCGGGGTAGCTGCAGGAAAATTCTTGCAAATCTGGCAGTCTGAATTGAGGTGGTTAAACCCCAGACAATAAATACAGGTGGTGTGGGGGTCAGCCTTAGCAAAGGCTTCCCCACACACACTACAGTGTCGAAACCCAGTGGGCCCGGTTTTTCAGACATGGCCAGTCCTAACAAAACTTACCCTTTTTTCGGCAATCGCCAGGCAAGACACCCTTATCAGTTCCTGACCGTGTTACGGGTCATGGAAAAAACTGTAATGAAATCCGTATTTTTTAGAACCGATAAGGACCGGTTACCACACTCTAAAAGTAGAATAAACTTTTTGGAAAAAACCTGATCGGTTCAAGCTGAACCGATCCTACGTTTACAAGTTCCACACAGAAGAACAAGAAAATAAACCTATCTAGTACTCACGATACCACAGACAGAGACTGAACCAACAGGTTAACAGATTAAATTCGGTCAAAAACCGAGGATAACAGCACTTTAACCGACAAACTGGAACAGAGCAAAGGAGAAATCTCCGGAGCGACTGTTCAGTGAGGCAGAGTAAAGAATCTGACAGCTTGAGTTCAAACAGCAACAGACAGAGTCTCAACCGAGCTCGAGCTCAGCGTTCCATGCCTGGCAAGGAAAGTTAACTCTTTCATCTCTGGGGCAGTTCAAAGGTTGGACATCACTGCATATATCAGAATACAGCAAGACTTCATGTTGTTTGAAGAGCCCTTCCCTGCTGAGAGGAATGCAGAGACAGCTGCTGGATGAACTTTTAGAGTGGCAGGCCTAAGGCCTAGACCATTCAGAAGAACTAGATAGTCTAAGGTTGTGGAAATGTCTGCAGAATCAGGCAGGATGCCTTTCTGAAAGCACCAAATACTGAACCTTTTCCATTTGGAGTTCTACATTTTTCTAGTGGAAGGCTTCCTGGAGACCTTCAGAATATCCAGAACTCCCTGAGAAAGATGTAGTGCTGTATATTCTAACTCTTCAAGAGCCAGGCCTTGAGATTGAGAGACTGGAGACTGGGGTACCAGATCCGCCCCTGGGAGGAGGACAGGAGATTGTATGTCCTGGGCAGAGACAGGGGACATGACACTGACAAGGGCAGCAGTAGAGGATACCATGGCTGTCTGGACCAATCTGGAGCCACCCGTATCACTGTGCAGGGTTGAGTCCTGATCTTGATCAGAACTCTGAACAGCAGAGGGAAGGCATAGAGAAACCTGCCCTTCCAGTCCAAAAAGAGTGCATCCTGGGGAACCGTCCCCAGGACTGGACGTCTGCAATAAAACAGAGGAAGTTGATGACTGTCCAGTGCTGCAAAGAGATCTATCTCTGGAGTGCCCCACCTGGAGAAGATGACCATCAGGATGTGAGGATCCAGGGACCATTTGTGATGTCCCTGTGAAATTCTACTCAGAGCATCTGCTAGTATGTTGTCCTTCCCTGGAAGGTGAACTGCGACCAGAGAAGTCTGAAGAGAATAGGCCAGAGACCACTGCTTCATGGCCTCTGTGCACAAGACCGAGGACCGAGTGCCTCCCTGTTTGTTGATGTACCACATTGTGGTGGTGTTGTCTGTCCTGACTTGGACCACCTTGCCTTTGACTGAATCCAAGAAGCTCTGCAGGGCTAGGAAAACTGGATATTGATATGAAGGAGAGATTCTTGTGGGGACCAGACCCCTTGAGCTGTCAGGGCTCCCAGGTGGGCTCCCCACCCTAGAAGAGAAGCATCCATAGTTAGAGACACAGATGGGACTTGAGGGAGAAATGGAACCCCTTGTCTGAGGTTGTCCTGGTCCAGCCACCACTGGAGAGCTTGGACCAGAGCCTGAGTCACTGGGATAAGTTTGGTAAGTGAATCCTTCTTTTGAGACCAAAAAGACCTTAGATGAAACTGAATGTCCCTCATCTGGAACCTTGCTCCCTGCACCACTGCCGTGAAAGCTGCCATGTGGCCCAGGAGCTGGAGGAACTGTCTTGCTGGGTGGGAGACCTAAGGTCGAAAGGAGGAAGTGAGATCACTAGGCCTTCACCCTGCCAGGGAAGGAACGCTTGTTGTAAATAGTGTCCAACTCTAAGCCTATAAAGGTGAGAAGTTGAACTGGTTCGAGGAGAGACTTTGGAAGATTGAGAAGAAACCCCAAGGAGCTGAGTAGGTCCTGGGTAGTTTGAAGAGCTCACTTGACCTGTAAAGGTGACTGACCCACTAAGACCCAGTCGTCCAGATACGGGAAGATGGTGATACCCTGTCTTCTGAGGTAAGCCACCACTACTGCAGGGCACTTTATGAACACCCTTGGAGCCGATGTTAGGCCGAATGGCATAGCTCTGAATTGGTAATGGCCTGAAGGCAACTCGAACCTGAGGTATTTTTTGTGGGAGCACCTGATAGGAATATGGAAGAAGGCATCCTTGAGGTCCAGGGATGCTAGCCAATCCCCTGGCCTTAGAGAGGGAAGGATTATTCCCAGAGTTAAAATTTTGAATTTGGGCTTTAAAATGTGTTTGTTCAAATACCTTAGGTCAAGGATGGGTCACCACACCCCTGTTTTCTTTGGGGTAAGAAGTAGCTGGAGTACAGTCCTTTTCCCCTGTGCTCAGTAGGAACCTTCTCTATAGCTCTGAGAGCTAGAAGAGAGGAAACCTCTGTCTCTAGTGAAATGGTTTCTGAGAGTGATGCAGGTGGAAAAGACGTGGCCCTCTTTTTTGGGATTTTTTTGAAGCTGAGGGTCAGTCCCTGGCTTACAACTTCCAGGACCCACTTGTCTGAGGTCACAGATATCCAGTCCTGGAAACAGTAAGCCAGCCTGCCTCCTACTGGAAATGGGGAGTCGACCCGGGCTGACACATCAGGGTGTCTGCTTGGCAGAAGCCTTAGACTGAGAGGAGGAGGGAGCAGCTCTGCTCATCCCACTCCTGCCCCTCCCTCTGAAGAACCCCCTCTGTGGGAAGGGAGAGGAGGCCTGGGCTTGGACAAAAGGCCTTTGAAAGGGCCTGCCCCTGCCCTTAGACGGTTGCTTGTGCGGAGTGGCTTGCCTTTCTTTGGCCTGTGCACTCCTGTATTCATCCATTTTCTTCATGTAAGCCTCTGTCTGCTCCCCAAACAGAGAGTTAGCTACTACAGGAAAATCCATAGCCTTAGTCTGGGTATCCTGTGAAAGGCTAGTACACTTGAGCCAAGCATGTCTTCTGAGAGACACAGATGCAGCCATGATTCTAGATGCCACATCACTGGAGTCCACAGCAGCATGAAATTGCATTCTGGATGCCTCAATTCCATCAGCAGCCACCTCCTCCAGCTCCTTGGCTAGCTGTGGAGAGGCCTGTTTAGCCAGTTCCAGAACCATATCCCATCAGGATTTCTGGTACCTGGCTGTGTAGGCCATATAAGTAACCTGCCTGGGTCCCAAAGAGGATGCCAAATACTGTTTTTTGGCCATGGCATCTATTTTCCTGGAGTCCTTATCCGGAGGTGTGTGAAGCCAAAGGAATGTTAGCCTTGTCACAGGCTGTAGCCTGCACTACCCCAACATGGCTGCAATGACTATAAAGGAACTCCTCAACTCAGCCTGATAACAAACACCTCCTGTCCATTCTCTTATCCACAGGAGATATTGAATTAGGGGTTTGTAAAATTTTTTGTGTCTGTTTCCCCAAGGATTTATGAAGAGGTATAGATAGTCTTTTGGACTCTGGGATGTCCATCATTTCCACAAAATCAGGCTCTTCATCCTCCTCTGCAGCTTCAACCAAGTGAAGCTGCAGGGTTTCTGCCACCTTTTTGTAGAACAAAAAATGTGAAGGGGACTCAGAGAGCCTGGGAGGAGAGACACCTGAGGGTCTGTCTGGGGAGATGTCCGGTTCTATGGGCACATCCAGACCCCCGGTCATCGTCATCATCATCATCATCCTTGGGATAGTCTTCTTCTCCCTCCCACTCCTCATAAAAGTGTCTGGATCATAATCCGGAGGAGATGGATCTGACCGAACCGACCGTCTAACTGGCGGTACCAGTTCGGACGGAACCGGTCTAAGCGACTGAACAATGCTAATCGCTTTGGCTATTTCGTCCGCGGTTGAAGAGTGTGATAAAAGATCCAAACCGGCAGACTTGCGCTTCTTTTTTGATGGAAACGACCCCTCAGGGTCGGCTCTCCTTTTGCCCGAGGAGGTATCACCTAGGTCAGTAGGCACCTCCTCAGGTTCGGCCACAACCGAACTGGGCTGGCAATCCGGATCTACGGACTTCTCGGCCTCCCTTTCCTTCAGCCTACTCAGTCTTTTGTCTAGAGTGGATTTAGGAAAGTTTTTACAGATTCGGCAGTCTGACTTGAGGTGGTCAAACCCCCAGACAATAAACACAGATGAGGTGGGGGTCAGCCTTAGCAAAGGCATCCCCACACTCAGTACAGTGTTGAAACCCAGTGGTACTGGTTTTCTTCTAGGGTTTCTCAGACATGGACAACCTAACAAATTACCCTATTGCAGCTTTCAAGCCAGGTAATACAATAACCAATCGGTTACAAACCATGTCACAGGCTTTTTAAAAGAACCAGCAAAAAAACTCAGTTCTTTGGAAACCGATCAGTACCGGAATACCACTCTAATCTCAGAAATAAATTTAAACAGAATGGGTCGGTTCCAACCAGACCGACCGGAAAGAAGCCGAAGAAAAGAACAATTTCCAACTCTTTCACAGAATAAAACACAGTCACTACCTATCTACACACTACCTGTACCGTAGACAGAGGCTGGAAATCTGAAAATAACAAAAAATTATATGGTTAAAACCGAACGCTTTACTTTTACCGAACCATGCAGAGGAAATCTCCAGAGAAACTTCACTGTTAGGCGGAGTAAAGAATCTGACAGTTACACTGGGAAGCACCACAGACAGAGGTTTGAAAACCGAGCTCGAGCTCAACATTCTATGCTTCTGCATAGAGTTAACTCTTTCCTCTCAGGGGCACTTCAAGTGCTGGGGCTAACTGCAATATGTCTGAATACAGCAAGACTTCATGTTGTTTGAACTACGGAGTTATTTATTTTGAGAACTGGAGGGGGAGAATGAGAGGAGGGAGAGAATAGGGCATGAACTACCCTCCAGAATTTAGATGGAGAGTTAATGTTAGTCAGGAAGAAAAAATTACTCACCTTAGTAATGTTGTTTCTTCTAATGGAGTCTTGCTGTATTCTGACTATTGCAGTTAGGTCCTGCCTTTCAACTGCCCCGAAGAACAAAGAGTTAACTTTCCATGGCCAGCATGGAACGTTCAGCGCAAGCTCAATTGAAGCCCCTGTCTGCTGTTGTTTAAACTCCAACCGTCAGATCTTTATGAGCAATACTCACTAGAAGTTCTGTGTGGAAACTGTAAAACTCATACTAGCCAACTGGCAACTAAATTTATTAAAAGGGGTTTTTTGGTTTCAAAGCAAAGACTCAAGTCAGGAAACCCAAAAAACAAAACACAACACACATCCAAAGTAAAGGAGGGTGAAAAAGGGGGCACCCCTAGGTTGCCAACATTGCTCCTGCCCACCCACATCCCAAAAACAGGTTCTGAGAGGGGAGGCAGGGAGGGAGGTCAGAATACAGCAAGACTCCATTAGAAGAAACAACATTACTAAGGTGAGTAATTTTTTCTTCAAACAACATGATGTCTTGCTGTATTCTGACTATTGCAGACTACCAAGCAGTACCTCAATGGAGGAGGGACAGAACCTACTTTGGGAATAGGCTCTGAAGTACTGCTGTGCCAAACCGAGCATCACTCCTAGCCTGGATATCCAGAGAGTAATGCTTGGTGAATGTATGGACTGTTTTCCAGGTGGCTGCTTGACAAATTTCTAAGATAGGAATATCCCTGGCAGCAGCCAGGGAAGCAGCTGTACCTTTAGTACAGTGAGCCCTCAGGCCTGAGGGTGGGGTCCTACCCAGTTTTTCATAGCAGAATTGTATACAAGAGACAATCCATCTGGCAATAGCTCTCTTAGTGGCAGGTTTTCCCTTACCGACCACTCCATATGTGAGGAACAACTGGAGGGACTCAAACCTATGACCCTTGGTGCGCTCCATGTAGTAGCTGAGGGCCCTTTTAACATCCAAGCTGTGCAGCCTCCTCTCTCCAGAGGAGGAATGGTCAGTGAAGAAAACAGGGAGAGACACAGACTGATTAAGGTGGAAATCTGAAACCACCTTAGGCAAAAACTTCCTGTTAGTTCTCATGACCACTTTATCTCTGTGGAAAGAGATGAAATCAGGTTCCACTGTCAGGGCGTGCAATTCGCTGATAAGCCTGGCAGGGGTAATGGCTACCAAAAACACAGTTTTCCAAGTCAAGTACTTAAGCTCTGCAGAGGACAAAGACTCAAAAGGAGGTTGCATAAGCTGAGCAATGCAAACATTAAGGTCCCAAGCAGAAGCAGGGTCCTTAAAGGGGGGATTGGTGTGCAGCAATCCCTTGAAGAACTTACAAAACACAGGATGAGCTGACAGAGGAGAGGGCTTGCCTACTGACAAGAAGGCAGAAACCGCTGCCAAATGCACTTCAAGTGTAGCAGGCCTAAGTCCTAAGCCATTAAGATGGACCATATAGTCCAGAACTGTAGGCAACCCGGCAGATTCTGGAGAAATATGCTTATTAGAGCACAAAATAGTGAACCTTTTCCATTTGGAGTTGTAAGTCTTTCTGGTGGAAGGCTTTCGAGAGGCTTTAAGGATATCCAGAACCCCTTGAGGAAGGTGAAGATCAGCAAACTCTAACTTTTCAAGAGCCATGCCTTGAGATTGAGAGACTTGAGGTTCGGATACCAAATCCTCCCCTGAGAGGATGTCAGCAGGTTGTAATTCCTGGGAAGAGACAGGGGAAGGTGAACTGCTAAGGACAGCAACAGAGGGTACCAGGGCTGTCTAGCCCAGTCTGAAGCAATCAGAATCACTTTGCATGGTTGTGACCTGATCTTGACTAACACTTTGAACAGGAGAGGGAAGGAGGGGAAAGCATACAGAAATTTACCTTCCCAATCCAGAATCAGAGCATCCAAGGGGACTGAGCCCAAGACTGGGGGTCTGCAACAAAAGAGAGGAAGTTGGTGATTGTCTGGGGCTGCAAAAATATCTATCTGTGGAGTGCTACATCTCGAGAAAATCACTTTCAAAACTAGGGGATCTAGGGACCATTCTTGATGGCCCTGGGATATCCTGCTGAGAGCATCTGCCAGGATATTGTCCTTCCCTGGGAGGTGAACTTCTATCAGAGAGGTTTGCAGGTTATAGGCCAGGGACCACAACTTCATTGCTTCTGTGCACAAGGCCATAGACCGAGTGCCTCCTTGCTTGTTAATGTACCACATTGTGGTGGTATTGTCTGTTCTGATCTGGACCACCTTGTTCTGTACAGATTTGGAAAATGCTTGCAGTGCCAGAAACACTGCTCTGAGTTCCAAGAGATTGATGTGAAGCAGAGATTCTTGAAGTGACCACAGCCCTTGGGTGGTAAGATCCACCAGGTGGGCTCCCCAGCCCAGCAGGGAAGCATCTGTGGTGAGTATCATTGAATGAGACTGAGTGACAAAAGGAACTCCTTGCCTCAAATTGTCCTGATCCTGCCACCACTGCAAAGCCTGGATCAGGGTTCGAGTCACTGGGACTAGCTTGGTAAGAGAATCCTTTCTTTGGGACCAGAATGTTCTTAAGTGGAACTGAATGTCCCTCATCTGAAATCTTGTTCCCTGGACCACTGCTGTAGAGGCTGTCATGTGGCCCAGAAGCTGCAGGAAATGCCTTGCTGGTCGAGACACCTGAAGGGTGAATGAAAAGGCCAGTTCCATAAGGGTCCTTACCCTGTCCAGGGGAAGGAAGACTCTTACCCTTATTGTATCCAGTTCTGCCCCTGTGAAGCTGATGAGCTGTACTGGCTCGAGAACTGACTTTGGAAGGTTAAGAAGGAATCCTAAGGAAGTGGGCACTTGCTGAGTTATTTGCAAATGTGACTTGACTTGGTCTGGAGACTGACCCACTATGAGCCAGTCATCCAAGTATGGAAAGATGGAGATCTTTTTTCTCCTTAGGAAAGCAACCACTACTGCCAGGCACTTTGTGAACACCCTTGGGGCTGATGTTAGGCCAAAGGGCATTGCTCTGAATTGATAGTGGCCTGAGGGCAACACAAACCTGAGGTACTTTCTGTGGGAGCACCTGATGGGAATGTGAAAATAGGCATCTTTTTTTTAAAACAAAACCAACAGCAGCAACTTAAAATGAAAGCAGTCTCAATAAGAAACCACCGCTCTCACAAGCGCTCCTTGCTAAATACTGCTGCCATGTTCCCTCTGCATTTTTAGAACATGCTGCTACTTCACCAATCACTGCTGATGTCACTACATCAAAACCACTATTATGACATGGCGTCCATGGCAACAACTATGGCAAAGATGCACCTTACAAGTGGAGCAACATAGTTTCAGAAAACCAAATAGACTTTTAAATACTTAAAACAAAAATATGATACCTTACCAGGAAAAAACAAAAGACAAGGTCCGTGCCTATTGCATAAATGAAACACATGACAGGGACCTTGCAGAATACATTATTTATTTTCACTCATGATGTGTGACCCTGGGCACATCACTCATAGCTTACACCACTTGTGAGGCTGCCCAAGGTCAAACAGCACTAGTGAAAAAAAATCATGTGTTCTACAGGTAGGTCCCTGTTGTGTATCCCATATTATATAACATATAGTTAATTGCAAAAAACTTCATTAATGCATCAGTTAGGGTTGATAATACAGCGACAAAAGTACGTAAATATGAAGAGTTAGACCTAACTATCCCATGTCACTCCCTGACATCTGTTGGTGTGTGGAGGGTGGAGTGGGGGTGTGGTGGTAGAGGTGGTAACCTAAACATCACATTTCCATACATTTGTCGCTGGGCTAGTAATCCTAACTGATGCATTAATAAAATTTTTTGCAATAAATTTCCCTTCTTTTTGAGAAAGGAACTATGAAAATAATTCCTCTGCAGTTGCAATCATGACTTCGAAACCTCCATACGTGCTTAGTCCACCAAAAGCTGGACCAAGCTGTGGGTAGTGAAAAACCTGTATCTCAAATCTTTTTTTTTATTACTCCCACACCCCACCGTCTCCAACCCTTCGGGGAGGCCAAGGAGTCATCCTCCTGCCCCCTGCTCTACCCAAACCTGCCTCACGGACCTCATGGAGCTACGGCTTAGCCCCCCAAGCAGGGACTAGGTGGGGCAGCATACACCCCATGAATCAACTTGTGTCAGTCCGGAGGTGGCTAGGAGAGTGGGGTACATCGGAGGCATGCTCCAGGCCACCCATCTTCCCAGAATCGGCAGGCATTTTCCCGTTTGCTCCCCGCCACAGTGTGTTCCCCTGACGTCAGGCTCTGTGCGTCGATGTCTACTGTGTGACTGGGCCGCCCATCCCCAACAAGCGACTTGCAGCCTCCACTCAGGTCAGATAAGTTGCGGGCTATAGCCCCCACCTCCCCCCCCCCGGAGAAGGTGAGCTATCATGGGACACTCAAGCTGTTCTCCCACGGCAGACCCTCCAGCAACCCGAGTTCGCTCCCGAACCTGGGTCGCCAGGCGTCACAGCGAAAATCCAACCGCTGCACTGGCGGGCCAGTCTCCTCAAATCTTTTTTGAGATATGGGCACCGAAAGGCACCATGGATACTGCAGTGTTATCCTATAGGAAATTTCTCAGCTTTGGAATGCTGAAAGTATGGTCCCGTTGAATATTTTGGGACCAAACCACCAAAAGGCACATCTGTGGGACCAGGGCTTGCCACCCTGCAAATTTCAGCCCAAAAGCAATATCCACCTTGGCACAACGAAGTGACAAAGAAAACAACACATGGGACACTGTTTTTGAGTATTGTTTTCGCAAAAACAAAAATGTTTGTGTGACACCCCTATACCTTATAATAAAATATTTTCATGCACAAAAATATGTTGTCATGCCACTTTTTATTTTGTGCACGGCTATTATTGCACACACAAAAAATGTTTTCACAAGAAAAAAATGGCAAAATGGTGGAAAATTTTGGAAAAATATATTTTCAGACTACCTGCAGCCAGGGGCAAGTTCCTCAAGACCCGAATAGATAAACACAAGTGCTGGTATTTAGCAAGAGGCACTATTTTTCGATTTATGTTTTTTGTCTCTCGCTAACTGAAAACAAGATGTCTGCAGCATGAAAACAAAAATGTTTTCTCAAAAGTTTTCGTGTCACCCATATAAATTTTCCCATAGGCTAAAATGGGACATGAAAAACTTCCATAATTTTTGAACAGAATAATATTTTTCCACCAAATCTTCAAAAGACACCACCCTGACCCAGACCACATATACAAATGCACATTTGAAGCCAGAGACACACACACACACACACTGTTCGCTCTCTGGAGCCTGGCAAAGAATTGTGCAAACATTGAGGATTTTTTACATTTTTGACACTTCGCAGCTCTGCAACTGTACATCCAACCAGAATGAAACTTTCCAGATGCAGAGACCTATGGTTGGACAACGCACATGCAAAATGTCAGGTGACTCGGACAAACGTAAGTTATTAAACTGCAAACTTTGGGGTTTGGGTTTTCCTGTTGCTAGCCTTTTTCCTTACTAATTGCCCTCCATCCCACCCACCCTAAGCCAGTTCTATTTTTATAGCCACTGGATTTGACTGTCAACAGGAACTTCCTGTTTGGCAGTAGGAAGGGAATGATCATAGAGAAACATTGGTTTTGTCAACCCTAAAGGAATAAAGTAGCTCACTCTCCCCCCCAGCTGCTGGTGATCTGACATTGAGCAAGGAAGAAGAAGGCTACTGAAGAAGATAGGAAGTTGCTGTCCCAGAACAGGAAGGGTGAGAGTTGTAAGGAGAGGAGAGAGTAAGCATACAGAGAAACAAGAGAGGGGACACAAAATAAGACATGATAGGAGTGGTGCACTGCAATGGCTGTGGGGCGGCAGTGTTCCGGGAGACATTCTGAGGCTGCGATGCTGCCCTATTTTCAGGCACCTCTGGTCTGAGAGAGGAGGTTGCCGTCTCCAGGCTGACCTGGCTAGGATTCAGAAACCTCCTCCCACCCAGGGACTACCAGGGCCAATGCCACTACCTCAGAGGTTGCCAAGAAAGAGGAGAGGCTGGACCAGGGTGGGCTCAGGGAGGAGAGGGTGGTGGAACAGAGTTGCATCCCTCCAGCTGTACCTCTCACAACCACTGCCTTCTGGTGGACAGTGGTTCCTCTATAGAGGCACCTGCAGTGGAGACCAAGGAGGATGCTGGGAACCTTCACAAGGGAGACCCACAGGAGGGTGGCATGGGACCCCACAGGGAAAGGAAACAACTCCTGGTGGGGGACTCAATCATTAGGGGGGTAGAAATGGGGGAGGAAGGAGAGAGGGAGGGAGGTAAGGTGCCTTCCTGGCACCACGGCTTGGAGGGACAGGAAGCGAATACTCAGGATCGTGGGAGGAGCTGCACGAAGGAGGAAGCTGGATGTCACTGTCCACCTAGGGACAAATGACCTGGCTAGGAATGGGATCAGAGCAGTGCAAGAGGAGTTTGTAGAGTTGGGGAGGGGCCTTAGACAAGTAGCGCATACGGTAACCTTCTCAGAGGTGCTGCCTATCTATGGCAAGGGTGATGCTAGGGCACTCCTCACCAGGGAATTCAATGAGTGGTTGAAAAACTGCTGTGGAGCTCAGGATTTTGGCTTCATTGGGGACTGGGGAGCCACCAGGAGGGATGCAGACCTATACTGGTGCGATGGTTTGCATCTTTCCGGGGGGGGAACCAGGATCCTAGATAAGAGCTTTAAATGCTTCATTGGCAAGCATTTAAACTAGCCAAGGGGGGAGGCACTGAAAAGGAGCAGGAAAATCCCAGCCTCCCCCCACAAAACATGGTAATTAGTGAGGTAAACACCAAGTTAGAGAAGTTATTAGGGAGTAGGACAGAGATAAATGTAAAAAAAGACAAAGGCAGTAAGGACAGGAATGGGGCTAAAAGGGGTAAGACTATCAAAAAGTGGAGGGTGATGAGTACCAATGCCCGTAGTCTGTGTAACAAGCTCCCTGAACTAGTGGCCTTGATGGAAGAGGGTTGTCTTGGTATTGTGTCAGTCACAGAAACATGGTACACAGAGAACCATGACTGGGATGTCAGCATACCAGGATACACAATCTACAGGAGGGACAGGGAGGGTAAAAGAGGAGGAGGAGGAGTAGCTCTTTATGTAAAGGAAGGGATCAAAGCAACAGAACTAAAGAGTAAACAGGGAGCAGATGAGACAGTCTGGGTCACCCTGGAGACAGGAAATGGCACCACCAACACGATGGGGTTGTATACAGACCCCATCTCAGGGGAGGAATGGACAAGGAAATGATAGAAGTCTTCCTTAGAATGGCAGAAAAAGGGGAGATATTGTTGATGGGGGACCTGAATATGCCAGATGTTAGCTGGCGCACCTTTGCTGCAGGCACATCTAAGAGCAGGGTCATTCTTGATGCCCTACAGGGGGCATGCCTCAGACAGCTAGTACTGGAACCCACACGGGAGGGAGCAATCTTAGACCTGGTACTCTCAAATGGGGTCGGAGAAAGAATCTCAGATTTAGACGTGGGTAGCCATCTGGGAACAAGCGACCACCAAACAGTGTGGTTCACGATAAACACAGCCATACAATCAAGCCATACAAAAGCAAGAGTATTGGACTTTAGGAGGGCTGATTTTGGGAAAATGAGAGAGTGCCTCAGAAAAGCACTAGCAAACAGGCAAGAAGGAGGGGTGGAGGAACAATGGGGAGTAATCAAAACAGCCATCACAGTGGCAACAAGCCTTTGTGTAAAGCAAATCAATAAAACACAACGATGGAAAAAAACGCTATGGTTCTCAAAAGAGGTGGCAGGGAAGATTAAGTATAAAAGGATAGCATTCAGGAAATATAAGGAAACACAGAAGGAGCAGGACAGAGAACTTTATCAGTTAAAGCAAAAAGAGGCTGGGAAGGCAGTCAGAATAGCAAAGGCCCAAACCAAGGAAAGGATAGTCAATTCTGTTAAGAAGGGGGATAAGACCTTTTATAGGTACATTAGGGAGCGAAGAAAGACCAAAGGAGGGATACTGAGGCTTAATAAAGGGGAGGGAATGTGGGTAGAGGGTGACAGTGAAAAGGCAGGGATACTGAATGAATATTTCTGCTCAGTATTCACAAAGGAAGAGGAGGGAGAGGTACCTAAACCAAACAAGAGAAACACTCTGAAGACGGGGGTTGATACCAGTCCATTTACAGAAGAAACCGGTTCGCTCAGGAGTTCCCCAGGGATCCATCCTGGGCCCCCTCCTTTTCAGCCTTTTCCTAAACTCCTTCCCCAAATCCTGCCCTGAACAAATAATCCTCTATGCTGACGATGCTGTGATTCTTGCCACTCATAAAGATTCGAACCTCTTATGCCTCAACCTTCAGCATGCTTTTCCCAAAGTTGAGATGTGGTTCCTTGAACATAAGCTGGTTCTAAACCACAAAAAAACTAAATCTATGCTTTTCTCTAACCCGCAAAACAAGAAACGGCAAGTCTCACTCACCATTAATACATACCTAGGAAATACCCTTCAACAAGTGCCAATTTTCAAATATTTTGGAATAAACTTTGATCAAGGCCTAACCTTTGCAACTCACATTGATAGTACAGCAAAAACTATTAATCAGCGAATTGGGATTCTGTATCGGAACCGACAGCTTCTTACCCATTTTGCACTGAGGATTGCCATACAATCCTCTATCATCTCAGTCGTTGATTATGGCTTAGTTATATACGGATCTGCCACTACTACAGCACTTAGTCGCATTACAACATCCCTAAATAAGGCCTGTCGGTTGCTCACTGGTGCACACCAACGTACCCACACATGTGAACTCTATGCTGACTCAGGTTGGTTGCAACTCTCAAACCGGATAAAGTACCTTACCTGCCTGAGGGCGAAAAAATCCACTCTGGGCCTCACTCCACCCTGTATCCAAGACCTGTTATGCCCGAGCGCTAGCACCCGTTTTACCAGAAGATCAGAATACCAGCCTCTCCAAGTCCCCCGATGCCGGACTTCTCAGGGACAAAGATCATTTGCCTACTGTGCCCCCAGCTGGCTAAATGCCCTCAGCACTCATATTACTGCCTCCACCTCTCTAGGTATTTTCAAATCAAGGCTTTTCTCTCACCTTGCCACCTCCAGCTCCTGTGACTGCCCTGATTAAACCTCCTACTTTCTCACTACCCACCCTGTCCCGTTATATGACAAAGACATGTTTGGGAAACCTTTTCTCCTGCTATTGTCTGCTCCCCACACCTTTCACTTACCCTCTCTGTTCTGAACTTTTTCCCTATTTGTTTCTCCTAATCTGGCATGACCTCATTCTTGTAATAATAATGTGATTATTGATATCTCATGTCCTTTTGCACAAATGATTTGATATGTATTTGTATATGTTTTCTTGCTCTTGACACAACACAAATTGTTGTGTTATCTATGTAACCTTTTGTACTGTACCTAATTGACGTGGAACCTTTGTAAAAGAGCCTCTGGCTCAAAGGTAGTAATTCCTAGAACAATAAACTAAACTAAAGGGTTCTGAAAGAACTAATAAAATTGAAGGTGGACAAAGCATTGGGGCCTGATGGGATTCACCCAAGAATTCTAAAAGAACTAAGGGTAGAACTAGTGACACTGCTGACTACTTTCTTTAACAAATCATGGGAGGATGGGGTGGTACCTGAGGACTGGAGGAAGGCAGATGTGATTCCTCTTCACAAAAGTGGGAGCAGGACAGAGGCAGGAAACTACAGACCAGTTAGTTTGACCTCAGAGGTAGGGAAAATGATGGAATCACTTTCTGAAGGAAAGAATTGTTGAGTACCTAGAGGCCAGTGGGGCACAGGACCCAAGGCAGCATGGATTCACGATGGGGGAAGGTCGTGTCAGACGAATCCAATAGATTTCTTTGACTGGGTGACCAAAGTAGTAGACCAGGGAGGGGCTGTGGACATGGCCTACCTAGATTTTAGCAAGGCATTTGATACAGTCCCACACAAAAGATTAATATACAAATTAGCCAGCCTTGGAGTGGGTCCCAAGGTGGTAGCCTGGATAAAAAATTGGCTAGACAACAGGACGCAAAGGGTAGTAGTAAACTGAGTACACAGTGAAGAAAGGAGGGTTACTAGCGGGATACCGCAGGGTTCAGTACTGGGACCGGTTCTTTTTAATGTCTTTATAAGTGACATTGCAGAGGAACTGGAAGGAAAAGTATGTCTCTTTGCAGACGACCTAAAGATCTGCAACAGGGTTGATACACAAGATGGAATGGAAAGGATGAGAAGGGGACTTGGCAAGATTGGAGGAATGGTCAAATGTATGGCAGCTCAGATTCAATGCAAAGAAGTGCAAGGTAATGCACATGGGAAACAAAAACCCAGGGGAAGAGTACACAATGGGGGGTGAGATACTGACAACAGTGAAAATGGAAAGGGACCTGGGGGTAATTATATCAGATGACCTAAAGGTGGGCAAGCAATGTGAGAAGGCAGTAAGGAAGGCTGGGGAGATACTGGGATGCACAGGAAGAGGCATCAATAGTAGAAAACAGGAAGTTGTTATCCCTCTGTACAGACAGTTGGTGAGACCTCATATGAGTACTGTGTGCAGTTCTGGAGACCCCATTTCCATAAAGACATAGACAGAGTGGAGGCTGTCCAGAGGAGGGCAACCAAAATGGTGCAGGGTCTGCACCAGAAGACATCTGAAGAAAGACTAAAGGAGCTTAATATGTATACCCTTGAGGAAAGGAGGGAGAGAGGGACATGATAGAAACTTTCAAGTACCTCAAGGAATCAACAAAGTCCAAGAGGGTAGCATCTTTCAGAAAAGAGATGTGCAAGAACAAGGGGCACAATCTGAAGATAGAGGGGACAGGCTCAGAGGTAATGTGAGGTAGTTTTTTACAGAGGGGTTGTGGATGCATGGAACTGCCTCCCTGAGGAGGTCGTGGAGTCAAGAACAGTGGGGGAATTCAAGAATGCATGGGACAGACATAAGGCAGTCCTAGTGGGGGGTAGAGGAAGTAAGCTGTTGGTTAACTAGGATCTGCAGCTTATCTGATAGGTAGAAAAATGGGCAGACTAGTTGGGCCAAGCAGTCCTTATCTGCCGTCAAATTCTATGTTTCTATGTTAACATACAAGTGGCCTGTCATCCCTAACTATAGCTGCACTACCATGCAGCTATAATATATATACATACATATTTATGCAACAGGGGTTGACATAAATGGAGTGTAATAAATCTGTTTATCTGAGCAACTGTGTGGATAAATTTCATTTATCCACACAGCTGCTAATTTATCCACACAGTTGCTTATTTAAACACACAGATGCTCATTTATCCACACTAACCATATTCAAATGTGAATAACTTTAAAACGAAAAAAAGATAGCATGGTACTGTGAGCGCGAAAATTGTTCAGCACAAAATTATCTACAAAATCAATGGTGTTTCATTTATAGATACCTAGATACCCTATAGATTTTTTTTATAATTAGCAAAAAAGAAAAAAATACTCACCTTAGTAATTATGTTTCTTCTAATGGAGTCTTGCTGTATTCTGACATATTGCAGTTAGCCCAATCACTTGAACTACTCCGGAGAGGAAAGAGTTAAATTCTATGCAGAGCATAGAATGCTGAACTCAAGCTCGGTTCATACCTCTGTCTGCTGCACCTTGAAGTGTAACTGTCAGATTCTTATGAGCTAATACTAACTAACCCACTATGTGGAAATTTTTAAGTTTTACTAGCCAAATGGCAACCAAGTATTTTGGATCCCCAAAAGACTCAAGTCGAGAAATCTATAATCAAAAACCAGGTAGTGAACAACTTATGACTACTGAAATAAAGAAACGTAACCCACTCCCCCAATCTAAAGAGAGGGAGCAGAGGAGTGCCTAAACACACCTCTGGGGTGCAACACTGCACCTGCCAGCCGACTTCCTAAAACCAGGTTCTGAGAGGGGAGGCAGGAAGGGAGGTCAAACTACAGCAAGACTCCATCAGAAGAAACACAATTACTAAGGTGAGTAATGTTTTCTTCAAACAACATGAAGTCTTGCTGTATTCTGACATATTGCAGACTACCAAGCAGTACCTCCATGGAGGAGGGATTCAAACCTACTTTGGGAATAGGCTCAGTAGTACTGCTGCACCAAATCGAGCATCACTCCCAGCCTGGATATCCAGAGTGTAATGCTGGGTGAATGTATGGACTGTTTTCCAGGTGGCTGCTTTGCATATCTCTAACAAGAAAAAATTACTCACCTTAGTAATGTTGTTTCTTCTAATGGAGTCTTGCTATATTATGACATATGCAGTGAGTCCCAACCTTCGAACTGCTCCGGAGGTGAAAGAGTTAACTTTCCATGGCAGGCATGGAACTTTGAGCGCGAGCTTGGTTGAAAACTCTGTCTGTTGTTCTTCAAACTCAAACTGTCAGATCTTTATGAGCAAAACTCACTAAGGTTCTGTGTGGAAGCCGTAAACTTACACTAGCCAAATGGCTACTAAATATAAGAACACATTTTTCTTGGTCCCAAAACAAAGACTCAAGTCAGGGGATCCAAAAAATTTAAAAACATAACACCCAAACACCACAAAAAGGAGGGGTGAAAAATAAGGTGGGTATCTACTAAGTGCCAACACTGCACTGCCCACCCACATCCCAAAAGTAGAGGTTCTGAGAGGGGCAGGCTGGGGAGGTCATAATATAGCAAGACTCCATTAGAAGAAACAACATTACTAAGGTGAGTAATTTTTTCTTCAAACAACATGAAGTCTTGCTATATTATGACATATGCAGACTACACATCAGTACCTCCATGGAGGAGGACAGAACCTACTTAGGAAATAGGCTCTGAAGCACAGCTGTGCCAAACTGAGCATCACTCCTAGCCTGGATGTCAGGGAGTAATGCTTAGTAAAATGTGAACTGTTTTCCAGATAGCTGCTTGACATATCTCTAGGATAGGGATGTCCCTGGCAGCAGCCAGAGACGCAGCTGTACCTCTGGTAGAGTGAGCCTTCAGGCCTGAGGGAGGAACCTTACCCAGATTTTCATAGCAAAATTGAATACAAGAGACAATCCACCTGGCAATGGATCTTTTAGTGGCAGGTTTCCCTGTACTAACCTCACCATAAGTGAGGAACAGTTGGGGGGAGTCAAACCTGTGACCCTTGGTACGTTCTAAGTAGTAACTAAGGGCTCTTTTGACATCTAAACTGTGTAGTCTCCTCTCGCCAGAGGAGGAATGGTCAGTGAAGTACACAGGGAGAGACATAGATTGATTAAGGTGGAAGTCTGAAACCACCTTAGGCAAGAACTTTCTGTTAGTCCTGAGGACCACCTCATCTCTATGAAAAGAGATAAAATCAGGCTCCACTGACAATGCTTGTAATTCACTTATGCGCTTGGCAGAAGTGATGGCTACCAAAAACACAGTTTTCCAAGTCAAGTACTTAAGCTCTGCTGAAGACAAGGGCTAAAAAGGGGGTTGCATAAGCTGAGCAATGCAAATATTAAGATCCCAGGCAGGGGCAGGGTCCCTGAATGGAGGGTTGGTGTGAAGCAACCCTTGAAAAACTTGGAGAATACAGGATGAGCCGAAGAGAAGAGGGTTTACCTGCTGATAAGAAAGCAGACACGGCTGCCAGGTGCACTTTAGGTAGCTGGTCTCAGCCCCACAGTATTCAAATGCACCATATAATCCAGGACTGTGGGTAAGCTACAGATTCTGGGAAATATGCTTTCAGAGCACCAAATGGAAAATCTCTTCCATTTGGAATTATAAGTAGCCCTGGAGGATGGCTTCCTAGAAGCCTTCAATATATCCAATACACCTTGGGAGAGGTGTAGGTCAGCAAACTCTAACTCTTCAACAGCCAGGCCTTGAGATTGAGAGATTTGAGATTCGGGTACCAAATCCTCCCCTGAGCACAGGTTAACAGGTTGTGATTCCTGGGAAGACACAGGGGAAGGTGGACTGCTAAGGACATAAGGAGTGGTACCAGGGCTGTCTGGCCCAATCTGGAGCAATCAGGATCATCTTGCAGGGTTGAGATCTGATTTTGACTAGCACCTTGAACAGAAGAGGAAGGGGAAGCAGAGAAACTTCCTTCCCAACTGAGAAGGAAGACATCCTGAGGGACTGAGCCCAACACTGGGGTCCTGCAGCAAAAAAGGGGAAGTTGGTGATTGTCTGGGGTTGCAAAAAGATCTATCTGCGGGGTGCCCCATCTGGCAAATACTACCTCCAATACTAGGGGATCCAGTGACCATTCGTGATAGCCCTGGGAAATCCTGCTGAGAGCATCTGCCAGGACATTGTCCTTGCCTGGGAGGTGAACTGCCATAAGGGAGGTGTTCAGGGAATATGCCAGAGACCACAACTTCATTGCTTCGGTGCACAAGGCCGTAGACCGAGTGCCTCCTTGCTGGTTGATGTACCACATTGTAGTGGTGTTGTCTGTTCTGATCTGTACAACTTTGTTCTGAACAGAGGTGGAAAAAACTTGAAGTGCGAGAAAAACTGCTCTGAGTTCCAACAGATTGGTGTGGAGCAGAGATTCCTGAGGGGACCACAATCCCTGGGTAGTGAGATCGCCCATGTGAGCTCCCCACCCCAAGAGGGATGCATCTGTAGTAAGGATTAAGGAGTGAGACTGAGGTGAAGGGACCCCTGTCTCAGATTGCTCTGGTCCTGCCACCACTGAAGGGCTTGGATCAGGGTTCGAGTCACTGGGATCAATTTGGTCAGAGGGTCTCTCCTTTGAGACCAAAAGGCTCTCAAATGGAACTGGATGTCCCTCATCTGAAATCTCGCTCCCTGCACCACTGCTGTAGAAGCAGCCATGTGCCCCAGGAGCTGTAGAAAATGCCTTGCTGGTCGAGAGACCTGCAGGGTGAAAGAGGAGGCCAGAGAGACCAAGGTCCTTGCTCTTTCCAGAGGAAGGAAGGCTCTGGCCTCTTTTGTGTTCAGTTCTGCACCTATGAAGGTGAGACGCTGGACAGGCTCTGGAACTGACTATGGAATATTGAGAAGGAAACCTAGAGATGTGAGCAGTTGCTGAGTTACCTGAAGGTGTAGTTTGACTTGTTCTGGAGACTGGCCTACTATGAGCCAGTCGTCTAGGTAAGGAAAAATGGCAATCTTTTGCCTTCTTAAGTAGGCAACTGCTACTGCCAGGCATTTTGTGAATACCCTCGGGGCAGAGGTGAGGCGGAAGAGCATTGCTCTGAACTGGTAATGGCCTGAGGGCAGTTCGAATCTGAGGTACTTTCGATGGGAGCTTCTGATAAGAACATGGAAGTAGGCATCCTTGAGGTACAGGGACGCTAGAGAGTCCCCTGGCCTTAGAGAGGGTAAAATAATTCCAAGAATCACCATTTTGAATTTTGGTTTTAAAAGGTGCTTGTTTAGGTACCTGAGATCCAGGATGGGCCGCCATTCTCCTGTCTTTTTTGGGTTAAGGAAGTACCTGGAGTACAACCCTTTGCCCTGGTGTAGGGGTGGAACCCTTTCCACAGCTCTGAGAGCCAGGAGGGGAGAAACTTCTGTTTCTAGGGCAAGTGCCACTGATGGATTTGCAGGTGGAAAGGACCTGGCTCTCATCTTCGGAAATTTTTTGAAGCTGAGAACCAGTCCCTGGCTTACTACTTCAGGACCCACTTGTCTGATGTTAGAGACTTCCAGTCCTGGACAAAGTAAACCAACCTGCCCTACGTGAGAGGAATTGGCCTCGGCTACCCCATCAGGGTGCCTGCTTGGCAGGGGCTTTGGGCTGAGGGGTGGAAGCAGGCTTGCTTGTACCCGTCTGCCTCTCCCTCTAAAGAACCCCCTCTGGGCATAAGCAGAAGAGGAGGCCGGGCATGGTAAAAGGCCTATGAAAAGGCCTGCCCTCCCCTGGGATGCTGCCTTTGAGGAGTGGCCTGCCTTTCCTTGGCCTGTGCACTCCTATAGGTGGTCCTATATTCATCCATTTTTCATGTAATTCTCTGTCTGCTCCCAAACAGAGAATTGCCCACAACAGGAAAATCCATGGCCTTAGACTGGGTATCCAGTGATAGGGTAGTACATCTGAGCCAAGCTTCATTCTGGCGAAGCCACAGATGTAGCCATGACCCTGATGACACATCATTAGAGTCTACTGCAGCATGAAATTGCACCTTGGGTGCCTCAATACCATCTGCAGCCACCTGTTCCAGCTCCCTGGCAAGCTGGTCAGGGACTTGTTTTGCTAGAGCCAGCACAGTATCCCATCTGGATTTCTGGTACTTAGCAGCATAAGCAATATAATTTGCCTGTCTGAGTCCCAAAGATGCTGCCATGTACTGTTTCTTTGCCATGGCATCAATCCTCCTGGAGTCCTTTTCAGGGGGGTGCGAAGCTAGAGGAATATTTGTCTTGTCACAGGCTGCAGCCTGCACTACCCCCACATGGCTGCACTGCTGTGTGAGGAACTCCGTATCAGAGCCTGATAATGTATACCTCCTGTCCATCCTTTTATCAACAGGAGGTATAGTGTGAGGAGTTTTTAGAATTTTTACTGTCTGTTTCCGAAAAGATTTATGCAAAGGAACAGACAGTTTCCTAGACTCTAGAATATCCATCATTTCTACATAATCAGGCTCCTCTTGGTCATCAACAGCTTCCTCAACATGGAGCTGGAGAGTTTCAGCAACTTTTTTATAGAACATAAAATGAGAAGGGAACTCAGACAGCCTGGGAGGAGAAACCCCTGACGGTCTTTCTGGAGAGATGTCCGGTTCAATGGGCACATCCAGACTTTCAAAACCACATTCACTCTCCTCATACTCCTCTTCCCCCTGCTCCGGTTCATAAAAATCCTCAAATTCATAATCTTGAACCGGTGGAACCGGCCGAACCGAGCGCTTCCCTGATGGTGTCGGTTCGGTCGGAACCGGGGAAAGTGACTGGACAATTTGAATTGCTTTAGCTATTTCCTCAGCGGCTGGAGAGAGAACTTTTGGCTCCACACCAGCTGACTTTCTAGTCCTTTTAGTTGGAACCAGCTTGTCAGAGCTGGCTCTTCGTTTGCCCGAGGAAGTATTGACCTGGTCAGAGAGCATTCCCTCCGGTGCCGGCCATCCGGGTCAGCGGACTTTTTGGCCTCCCTTTCCTTGAGCCTACCAACTCTCTTTTCTATGGTGGCAGCAGCAAAATTCTTACAAATCTGGCAGTCTGCATTAGGTGGTCAAACCTCAGACAATACACACAGGTGGTGTGTGGGTCAGCCTTAGCAAAGGCTTCCCCACAAACACTACAGTGCTGAAACCCAGTGGGCCCGGTTTTTCTTTTGGGTTTCTCAAATATAGTGCCAGTCTAACCAAACTTGCCCATTTATGGTAATCCGCCAAGCAAGACTCTCTTATCGGTTCCCAACCGTGTCACGGGTCATGGAAAAAAACGTAATGAAATCCGTTTTTTTTAGAACCGATAAGAACCGGGAGCCGCACTCTAAATAAGGACTAGTAAATTTTGAAAATAACCTGATCGGTTCAAACCGAACCAAAAAGCGTTTACAAGTTCCACACAGAAAAAATATAAATGTAAGCCTATCTATTACTTACAATACCACAGACAGAGCTTGAACTGACCGGTTGCGGTTTAATTTCGTTAAAAAAAACAATAAAATAATACTTTGACAAAACGAACCGAGCAGAAGGAGAAATCTCCGGAGCAACTGTTCAGTGAGGCGGAGTAAAGAATCTGACAGTTTGAGTTTGAAGAACAACAGACAGAGTTTTCAACCGAGCTCACGCTCAAAGTTCCATGCCTGGCATGGAAAGTTAACTCTTTCACCTCCGGAGCAGTTCGAAGGTTGGGACTCACTGCATATGTCATAATATAGCAAGACTTCATGTTGTTTGAAAGGAATATCCCTGGCAGCCAGTGAAGCAGCTGTACCTCTAGTCGAGGGTGGCATTTTGCCTAGCTTCTCATAGCAGAATTGTATACAAGAGACAATCCACCTGACAATAGTTCTCTTAGTGGCAGGTTTGCCCTTGCCCACTTCCCCATAAGTGAGGAACAACTGGAGGGAGTCAAACCTGTGTGCCTTAATACGTTCAATATAGTAACTAAGGGCCCTCTTAACATCCAAACTGTGTAATCTTCTCTCTCCTGAAGAAGAATGTTCAGTGAAGAATACAGGTAGAGACAGATTGGTTCAAATGAAAGTCTGAAACCACTTTAGGCAAGAACATCCAATTGGTTCTAAGGACCACCTTATCTCTATGGAATGAGATAAAATCAGGCTCCACTGACAGAGCTTGCAACTCACTGATACGTCTGGCAGAGGTAATAGCTACCAGGAACACAGTCTTCCAAGTCAAGTACTTCAGTTCTGCTGAAGACAAAGGTTCAAAAGGGGGTTGCATAAGCTGGGCAATGCAAACATTAAGGTCCCAGGCAGGGCTAGGAGCCTTAAAGGGAGGATTGGTATGAAGCAATCCCTTGAAAAATTTACAGAAAACAGGATGAGATGCAAGTGAAGAAGGCTTTCCCACTGACAAGAAAGCAGAAACAGCTGACAAATGTACTTTGAGGGTAGCTCGTCTGAGGCCTAGGCCATTGAGGTGGACCATATAATCCAAAACCGTAGACAATTCCGCAGTGTCTGGGAATATATGCTTTTTGGAACACCAGATGCTGAATCTCTTCCACTTAGAGTTATAAGTTTTTCTGGTGGCAGGTTTCCGAGAGGCTTTGAGAATGTCCAGAACCCCTTGAAAAAGATGCAAACTTGCATACTCTAACTCTTCAAGAGCCATGCCTTGAGGTTGAGAGACCGAAGGTTGGGATACTAAATCCTCCCCTGAGAGGAGGTTAACAGATTGTGATTCCTGGGAAGAGACAGGGGAAGGCAGACTGCTAGGGACAGCAACAGGAGATACCAAGGCTGCCTGGCCCAATCTGGAGCAATCAGGATCACTTTGCAAGATTGTAACCTTATCTTGAGCAGGAAATTGAACAGCAGAGGAAAAGGAGGGAAGGCATATAGAAATTTCCCTTCCCAATTCAGAATCAGAGCATCCAGAGGGACTGAGCCCAAGACTGGGGGTCTGCAATAGAATAGAGGAAGTTGGCGATTGTCTGGGGCTGCAGAGATCTATCTCTGGAGTGCCCCATCTTGAAAAAATCACTTTTAACACTAGGAGATCAAGGGGCCATTCGTGATGGCCCTATGAGATCCTGCTTAATGCATCTGCTAGCACATTGTCCTTTCTTGGGAGGTGGACTGCTACTAGAGAGGCCTGTAGGGAATAAGAAAAAATTACTCACCTTAGTAATGTTGTTTCTTCTAACGGAGTCTTGCTATATTATGACATATGCAGTATAACCCCAGGTTAGAACTGCTCCGGAGGTGAAAGAGTTAACTTCCATGCAGGGCATGGAATCTTGAGCGCGAGCTCGGTTGTACACTCTGTCTGTTTAAGCTCAAACTTAAACTCTCAGATCTTTATGAGCAAAAACTCACTAAGGTTCTGTGTGGAAGCCGTAAACCTACACTAGCCACTGGCTACTAACTACAAAAACACCTTTTTGTTCTTGATCCCAAAACAAAGTCTCAAGTCAGGGGATTCAAGAAGGAAAATTTAAGCATAACACCTAAGCACCCTAGAAGGGTGAAATAAAGTGGGCATCAAAGAAATGGCAACATTGCACTGCCCACCCACATCCCAAAAACAGAGGTTCTGAGAGAGGCAGGCTGGGGGAGGTCATAATATAGCAAGACTCCAATAGAAGAAACAACATTACTAAGGTGAGTAATTTTTCTTCAAACAACATGAAGTCTTGCTATATTATGACATATGCAGATACACAGCAGTACCTCATGGAGGAGGGACAGAACCTACTTGGGAAATAGGCTCTGAAGCACAGCTGTGCCAAATCGAGCATCACTCCTAGCCTGGATATCCAAGGAGTAATGCTTAGTAAAAGTGTGAACTGTTTTCCAGGTAGCTGCTTGACATATCTCTAGGATAGGAATGTCCCTGGCAGCAGCCAGAGACGCAGCTGTACCTCTGGTAGAGTGAGCCCTCAGGCCTGAGGGAGGAACCTTGCCCAGTTTTTCGTAACAGAATTGGATACAAGAGACAATCCACCTGGCAATGGATCTTTTTAGTGGCAGGTTTCCCTTTACCAACCTCACCATAAGTGAGGAACAATTGGAGGGATTCGAACCTGTGACCCTTGGTACGTTCTATATAGTAACTAAGGGCTCTTTTGACATCTAAACTGTGCAATCTCCTCTCACCAGAGGAGGAATGGTCAGTGAAGTACACAGGAAGAGACATGGATTGATTAAGGTGAAAGTCTGAAACCACCTTAGGCAAAAACTTCCTGTTAGTCCTGAGGACTACCTTATCTCTATGAAAGGAGATAAAATCAGGCTCCAGAGACAAGGCTTGTAGATCACTTATGCGCCTGGCAGAGGTGATGGCTACCAGAAACACAGTTTTCCAAGTCAAGTACTTCAGCTCTGCTGAAGACAATGGCTCAAAAGGGGGTTGCATAAGCTGAGCGATGCAAATATTAAGATCCCAAGCAGGGGCAGGATCCCTGAACGGGGGGTTGGTGTGAAGCAACCCTTTAAAAAACTTGGAGAACACAGGGTGAGCTGATAAAGAAGAGGGGCTTACCTGCTGACAAGAAAACAGACACAGCTGCCAAGTGCACTTTTAGGGTAGTTGGTCTCAGACCCAAAGAATTCAAATGTACCAAATAATCCAGGATTGTGGGCACACCAGCAGATTCTGGGGAAACATGTTTACCAGCACACCATATGGAAAATCTCTTCCATTTTGAATTATAGGTAGCCCTGGTGGAAGGCTTCCTAGAGGCCTTCAAGATATCCAATACACCTTGAGAAAGGTGTAGGTCAACAAACTAACTCTTTAAGAGCCAAGCCTTGAGATTGAGAGATTTGAGGTTCGGATACCAAACTCTCCCCTGGGCACAGGTTAACAGGTTGTGATTCCTGGGAAGACATAGGGGAGGATGGACCGCTAAGGACATGAGGAGTGGGTACCAGGGCTGCCTGGTCCAATCTGGAGCAATCAGGATCATCTTGCAGGATTGAGATCTGATTCTGACTAGCACTTTGAAAAGAAGGGGGAGGGGGAAAAGCATAGAGAAACTTCCCTTCCCAACTGAGAAGGAAGGCATCCAGAGGGACTGAGCCCAACACTGGGGGCCTGCAGCAAAAAAGGGGAAGTTGGTGATTGTCTGGGGCTACAAAGAGATCTATTTGCGGAGTGCCCCAACTGGCAAATATTACCTCCAGTACTAGGGGATCCAGTGCCCATTCGTGATGGCCCTGGGAAATCCTGCTGAGAGCATCTGCTAGGACATTGTCCTTGCCTGGGAGGTGAACTGCCGTAAGGGAGGTGTTCAGAGAATAAGCCAGAGACCACGACTTCATTGCTTCGGTGCGCAAGGCCGTAGACAGAGTGCCCTCTTGCTTGTTGATGTAGCACATTGTAGCGGTATTATCTGCTCTGACCTGAACAACCTTGTTCTGGACAGATGTGGAAAAAACCCGGAGTGCTAGAAAAACTGCTCTGAGCTCCAGCAAATTGATGTGGAGCAGAGATTCCTGAGGGGACCATAGCCCTTGGGTGGAAAGGTCGCCCATGTGAGCTCCCCATCCCAAGAGGGATGCATCTATAGTAAGGGTCAAGGAATGAGACTGGGGAGTGAAGGGAACCCCCATCTCAGATTGCTCTGATCCTGCCACCACTGAATGGCCTGGATCAGGGTTCGAGTCACTGGAATCAATTTGGTTAGGGGATCCGTCCTTTGAGACCAAAAGGCTCTCAAATGGAACTGAATGTCCCTCATCTGAAATCTCGCTCTCTGCACCACTGCTGTAGAAGCAGCCATGTGCCCCAGGAGCTGTAGAAAATGCCATGCTGGTTGAGAGACCTGCAGGGTGAAAGAGGAGGCCAGAGACACCAGGGTCCTTGCTCTTTCCAGAGGAAGGAAGGCTCTGGCTTCTTTTGTGTTCAGTTCTGCGTCTATAAAGATGAGAAGCTGGACAGGCTCCAGAACTGACTTTGGAATATTGAGAAGGAAACCTAGAGATGTAAGCAGCTGCTGGGTTACTTGTAAATGCAGTTTGACCTGTTCTGGAGACTGGTCTACAATGAGCCAGTCATCTAGATAAGGAAAGATGGCAATCTTTTGCCTTATTAAATGAGCAACTGCTACTGCCAGGCATTTTGTGAACACCCTTGGAGCCGAGGAGAGGCCGAAGGGCATTGCTCTGAACTGGTAATGGCCTGAGGGCAGTTCGAATCTGAGGTACTTTCGATGGGAGCTTCTGATGAGAACATGGAAGTAAGCATCCTTGAGGTCCAGGGAGGCTAGCCAGTCCCCTGGCCTTAGAGAGGGTAAAATAATCCCTAGGGTCACCATTTTGAACTTTGGTTTTAAAAGGTGCTTGTTTAGAGACCTGAGATCCAGAATGGGCCGCCATTCTCCTGTCTTTTTTGGGGTAAGGAAGTACCTGGAGTACAACCCTTTGCCCTGGTGTCTGGGTAGAACCCTTTCCACAGCTCTGACAGCCAGGAGGGAAGAAACTTCTGCTTCCAGGGAAAGTGCCTCTGATGGGTTTGCAGGTGGAAAAGACCTGGCTCTCATCTTCGGAAATTTTTTGAAGCTGAGAACCAGTCCCTGGCTTACTGCTTCCAGAACCCACTTGTCTGATGTTAAAGACTTCCAGTCCTGGACAAAGTAAGCCAGCCTGCCCCCTACCAGTAGTGGAGAATCGGCCCTGGCCACCCCATCAGGGAGCCTGTTTTGCAGGGGCTCTGGGTTGAGGGGTAGAAGCAGGCTTACTAGAGCCCCTTCTGCCCCTTCCTCTAAAGAACCCCCTCTGGGCATAAGCAGAAGAGAAGGCCTGGGCTTGGTAAAATGGCCTATGAAAAGGCCTGCCCCTGCCCCTGACATGCTGCCTTTGAGAAGTGACTTGCCTTTCTTTGTCCTGTGCACTCCTATAGGTGGTCCTATACTCATCCATTTTCTTCATATAATTCTCTGTCTGCTCCCCAAACAGAGAATTTCCCACAACAGGAAAATCCATAGCCTTAGACTGGGTATCCTGTGACAGGGCAGTACATCTGAGCCAGGCCATTCTGCGAAGAAACACAGATGTAGCCATAACTCTAGATGAAACATCATTAGAGTCTACAGCAGCATGAAATTGCACTTTGGATGCCTCAATACCATCCGTAGCCACCTGCTCCAGCTCCCTGGCAAGCTGTTCTGGGGCCTGTTTTGCTAGGGCCAGGACAGTATCCCACCTGGATTTCTGGTACCTAGCTGCGTAAGCCATATAATTTGCCTGTCTGAGTCCCAAAGATGCTGCCATGTACTGCTTTTTTGCCATGGCATCCATCCTCCTGGAATCCTTTTCAGGAGGGTGAGAGGTTAGAGGAATATTAGCCTTGTCACAGGCTGCAGCCTGCACTACCCCACATGGCTGCACTGCTGGGATAGGAACTCCGTATCAGAGCCTGATAAAGCATACCTCTTGTCCATCCTTTTATCCACAGGGAGGATAGAATGAGGAGTTTTCAGAATTTTTACTGTCTGTTTCCTAAAAGATTTATGCAAGGGAATAGACAGTCTCCCAGACTCTGGAATATCCATCATTTCCAGAAAATCAGGCTCTTTTTGATCATCAACAGCTTCCTCAACAGGGAGTTGCAGAGTATCAGCAACTTTCTTGTAAAACAAAAAATGAGAAGGGGACTCAGATAGCCTGGGAGGGGATACTCCTGAGGGTCTGTCTGGAGAGATGTCCGGTTCAATGGGCACATCCAGACTTTCAAAATCACACTCACTCTCCTCGTATCCCTCCTCTCCTTCCCCTGGTTCATAAAAATCTTCAAAATCATAATCTTGAACCGAGGGAACCGATAGAACAGGCGCTTGCCCAATGGTGCCGGTTCAGACGGAACTGGGGAAAGAGACTGGACAATTTGAATAGCTTTGGCTATTTCCTCAGCGGTTGGAGAAAGAACTTTTGGCCCCAAACTAGCTGACCTTCTAGCCCTTTTAGTTGGAACCGCCCTCAGAGCTGGCTCTCCGTTTGCCCGAGGAAGCATCGCCCTGGTCAGAGGGCACTCCCTCAGGTTCGGTTGGAACCGAACCGGGCTGGCCATCCGGGTCAGCGGACTTTTTGGCCTCCCTTTCCCTGAGCCTACCAACTCTTTTTTCCACGGTGGCAGCAGGAAAATTCTTACAAATCTGGCAGTCTGCATTGAGGTGGTCAAACCCCAGACAATATACACAAATGGTGTGTGGGTCAGCCTTGGCAAAGGCTTCCCCACAGAGGCCACAGTGCTGAAACCCAGTGGGTCCGGTTTTTCTTTTGGGTTTCTCAGACATAGTACCAGCCTAACCAAAACTTGCCCGTTAATGGCAATCCACCAAGCAAGACTCTCTTATCGGTTCCCAACCGTGTCACGGGTCGTGGAAAAACCGTAATAAAATCCGTTTTTTTTAGAACCGATAAGAACCGGGAACCGCACTCTAAAGGGCTAGAAAGTAAATTTAAAACCCCTCTGATCGGTTTAACCGAACCGAAAAAGACGTTTACAAGTTCCACACAGAAGAAAAAATAATAAATAAGCCTATTACTTACAATACCACAGACAGAGCTTGAACCGACGATTGCGGTTAAATTTCGGTAAAATAAACCGAGAATTACACTTTAAAACTGACAAACAAACTGAGCAGCAGGAGGAATCTCCAGAGCGACTGTTCAGTGAGGCGGAGTAAAGAATCTAACAGTTTAAGTTTGAGTTTCAACAGACAGAGTGTACAACCGAGCTCACGCTCAAGATTCCATGCCCTGCATGGAAGTTAACTCTTTCACCTCCGGAGCAGTTCTAAGTTGGGGTTATACTACATATGTCATAATATAGCAAGACTTCATGTTGTTTCAAGCCAGGGACCATATTTTCATGGCTTCCACGCACAAGGCCGTAGACCAAGTGCCTCCCTGCTTGTTGATGTACCACATGGTGTTGTCTATCCTGACTTGAATCACCTTGTTCCTCACTGATTGTGAAAAAGCCTGCAGAGCCAGGAAAACCCCCCTGAGCTCCAGAAGATTGATGTGGAGAAGAGACTCCTGAGTGGACCACACTCCCTGGGCTGTGAGAGCTTCCAAGTGGGTTCCCCAACCCAGGAGAGAAGCGTCTGTGGTTAGGACCACAGAATGAGACTGAGAAATGAATAGGACCCTTTGCCTGAGATTGTACTGATCCTGCCACCATTGAATAGCCTGGATCAGAGTCTGAGTCACTGGAATCAGTTTGGGCAAAGGATCTTTTTTCTGAGACCAAAAGGCCTTCAGGTGAAACTGAATGTCTCTCATCTGAAATCGGGTCCCTTGGACCACTGCAGTGGAAGCTGCCATGTAGCCCAATAACTGAAGAAAGTGTCTTGCTGGTCGAAAGACCTGAAGGTGGAAAGAAGAAGCCAGTTCCACGATGGCCTTCACCCTTACCAAGGGAAAAAAAGCTCTTGCTCTGACAGTGTTTAATTCCACCCCTATGAAAGACAACAGTTGCACTGGCTTGAGAACTGACTTGGGAAGACTGAGAAGGAAACCTAGAGAAGTGAGCACCTGCTGGGTCACTTTTAGATCCGACTTGACTTGGTCTGGAGACTGACCTACTATGAGCTAGTCGTCCAGGTATGGGAATATGGAGATATTCTTTCTCCTTAGTAAAAGCCACTACTACTGCCAGGCACTTTGCGAACACCCTTGGAGCTGATGTTAGGCCGAAGGGCATTGCTCTGAACTGATAGTGGCCTGAAGGCAGTTCGAGTCTGAGGTATTTCCTGTGGGAGCACCTGATGGGAATGTGAAAGTAGGCATCCCTTAGGTCCAGGGAGGCTAGCCAGTCCCCTGGCCTTAGAGAGAGAAGAATTATTCCTAGAGTCACCATTTTGAACTTTGGTTTTAATAGATGCTTGTTCAGGTATCTTAAGTCTAGGATGGGCCGCTACTCCCCTGCTTTCTTCGGGGTAAGGAAGTACCTGAAGTACAGACCTTTGCCCCTGTGGATTGTAGGAACTCGCTCTATGGCCCTTAAGGCCAGGAGAGATGAAACCTCTACCTCTAGAGCAATGGTTTCAGAGATGTTTGCAGGTGGAAAAGATCTGGCTCTCAGCTTTGGAAACTTTTTGAAGCTGAGAGCCAGTCCTTGGCTTACTACCTCCAGGACCCACTTATCTGAGGTAACAGACTTCCAGTCCTGGAAGTAGTAAGCCAGCCTGCCTCCTACAAGAATGAGGGAGTTGACCCAGCCTGACACATCAGGGTGTCTGCTTGGCAGGAGCCTTAGGTTGGGAAGTGGATGCAGCCCTGCTCATCCCCCTTCTGCCTCTCCCTCTGAAGAACCCCCTCTGGGCAAAAGAAGAGGAGGCCTGTGCTTGGTAGAAAGGCCTATGAAAAGGCCTGCCCCTGCCCATAGCCTGCTGCCTTTGAGGAGTTGCCTGCCTTTCCTTGGCCTGTGCACTCCTATAGGTGGTCCTGTGTTCATCTATCTTTTTCATGTAATGCTCTGTCTGCTCCCCAAACAAAGAATTACCCATGACAGGGAAATCCATGGCCTTAGCCTGGGTGTCCTGTGAGAGGCTAGTATATCTGAGCCAAGCCATTCTCCGAAGAGCCACAGATGTAGCCATGACTCGTGATGACACATCATTGGAGTCCACAGCAGCATGAAATTGGATCTTTGATGCCTCAATCCCATCAGCAGCCATCTCCTCCAGCTCCTTGGCCAGCTGGGGGGAAGCCTGCTTAGCCAGTGCCAGTACAGTGTCCCACCTGGACTTTTGGTACCTAGCTGTATAGGCCATGTAATTTTCCTGTCTGAGTCCCAAGGAGGATGCCATGTACGGTTTCTTTGCCATGGCATCCAACTTCCTGGAGTCTTTTCCAGCGGGGTGTGATGCCAAGGGTATGTTAGCCTTATTACAGGCTGCAGACTGCACAACTCCAACACGGGTGCATTGCTGATACAAGTACTCCAAACCTGAGCCTGATAACATGTACCTCTTGTCCATCCTTCTGTCAACAGGAGGTAAAGAATTAAGTTTTCAACTATTTTTGTGTCTGTTTCCCAAAGGACTTATGAAGGGGAATAGACAACCTATTGGACTCTGGGATGTCCATCATTTCAATGTAATCAGGCTCCTCTTGTTCCTCCACCGCTTCTTCTAAAGGAAGTTGGAGGGTTTCTGCCACCTTTCTGTAAAACATAAAGTGGGAAGGGGACTCAGAAAGCCTGGGAGGGGAAACACCAGAAGGTCTATCTCGGGAGCTGTCCGGTGTAATGGGCTGATCCAGACCTTCCACACTATCATCATCATCATCATCATCATCACCTTCATAATCATCATCACTCTCCAAATCCCATTTATAAAAATCTTCAGGGGCATAATCCTGAACTGGAGGAACCGACCGAACCGAACACCTGCCAGAAGGTGCCGGTTCAGTTGAAACTGTATGAAGTGACTCAACAATACGAATCGCTTGGGCAATTTCCTAGGCAGTAGGAACATGCGATTAAGGATCCAAACCAGCCGATTTGTCTTTTCTTTCCATTTCTGATGGAACGGATCCCTCAGAATTGGCTCTCCTTTTGCTCAAAGAAGTATCACCCTGGTCAGAGGGCACTCCTTCTGGTTCGGACGAAACCGAACCGGGCTGGCCATCCGGGTCAGCGGACTTCTCGGCCTCCTTTTCCCTAAGCCTGCCCAATCTCTTATTCAGGGTGGATCTAGGGAAATGTTTACATATTTGGTAGTCTGAATCAAGGTGGTCAAACCCCAGACAGTAAACACAGGTGGTGTGGGGATCAGCCTTAGCAAAGACTTCCCCATACACACACACTGCAGTGTTGAAACACAGTGGGCCCGGTTTTTCTTTTAGGTTTCTCAGATGTAGCCATCTTACAAATCAAACTTACCCTTTACTTGGCAAAAGCCAGATAAGACCCCTTATCACCTTTTAACTGTGTTATGGGTATTTGAAAAAACTGCAAGAAACACGTTCTTTTTAAAACCAATAAGGACCGGTAACCACACTCTAACCTAAGAAAAAAATTAACAGAGAATCACACACAAGATAACCGGTTCAGCCGAACCAGTTAAAAGTTCAAATGTACAATTTCCACAGAAATTCCACAACTAGTCCACTACCTAAGTACTTACTGTACTGCAGACAGAGATCTGAACCGAATTTTAAATGAAAAATATCAGTAAACTGACGACTTTAACCGACTGATGAACCGTGAGCAAAGGAGAAATCTCCAGAGCGACTGCTGAGTTAGGCGGAGTAAAGAATCTGATGGTTACACTTCAAGGTGCAGCAGACAGAGGTTTGAACCGAGCTTGAGCTCAAGGTTCTATGCTCTGTATAGAATTTAACTGTTTCTTCTCCAGAGCAGTTCAAGTGCTGGGGCTAACTGCAATATGTCAGAATACAGCAAGGCTTCATGTTGTTTGAAACAGAAGAAAATGTAATTTTTTGTTCACTTTTTTGACAAACAAATGCAAATAACTTCAAAACAAAAAAATTGACAAACAACTGCAAATAACTAACAAAAAAGGTAGCATGGTACTGTGAGCATGACATATGTTCAGCAAGAAGTTTTCTACAAAATGTGTGGTGTTTCATTTAATAGCAACAACTAGGCTAAGTGGACATACACTAGGAAAGTTAATTGAAAGTCCCAGAAATTATCATAAAAAAAAGATAAACAGACAAAAGCAAATGTTCCTGCACTGACAGAAAGCATCCATATTGCAAAATGAAATATGCAATGGTGAACTGTCAGATAAATGATTTATCTGCACATTTTATATCCTAGAATATATATATATATATATATATATATATATATATATATATTTATTAATTGCAAAAAACTTTGGTAATGCATCAGTTGGGGTTGAAGCAACTAAAGTAGGGAAATGGGCATTAGGGTTTCAAACCCTGACACTCCCCAATCCCTACTACCTCACCCTCACCCTCACCCTCCATACACCAACAGGCATCAGGGTGTGCCTTGGGGTCGTCGGCCCTAACTCTCACCCCATTCCAAGTATAAGGAAGCTGAGATGATACTGTATAGGAGAATGGGGTGAGAGTTAGGCCCAACGACCCCAAGGCACATCCCGATGCCTGTTGGTGTGTGGAGGGTGGGGGTGGGGTGGTAGGGTGTTAGGGTTCGAAACCCTAACGCCTCATTTCCCTACTTTTGTTGCTTCAACCCTAACTGATGCATTAAATAAAGTTTTTATGCAACTAATTTTCTTACTTTTTGAGAAAGTGTAATATTTCCCTTATATGTTTGTGGGAAAGCAGGGCCCTCTGGACCCTGCATGCCTATCAGTCTATAGTGTCTTGTGGTTGTGCAGGGCCCTCCGTCATGTGGGAGTGCAGAGCCCTCCAATGTAACCATAAGTGTACAGACATTGTAATCAACCCTCATCTCCCTGTGGGAGTACAGGTCCCTCCGATCACGCTCCTATCACTCCATAATGGTATTCATTTGTGGGAGCACAGGGCCCATACATTGTCATGAACTGTCATTTCCCTGTGGGAGCAAAGGGCCTTCCCACTACTGCATAATGGAGGGCCCTGCATGACCAGTACTGCATAATGGTATCCATATGTGGGAACACAGGGCCTCATAAACCTATAATTGTAGAGACGCAGCGCAGGCCTAGAGACATTTCAAGTAACCCCTGCGCTGCAAATGGTGCAATGTTTCAGTAACTGCAAGAACATTGGAAGAAATTCCACCGCAGTTGTAATCATGGACTGGCAACCCGCATTGTTGCTTAGTACAATTGCGTTTAGCGAAAAATCTGTATATCAAACTGTTTTCAAGATCTAGGCACTGAAATGTACTGTGTCCACCACAATGTTATCCTATGGGACATTTCTAAACTTTGAAATATTATAAGTATGGAAACTATGTAAATTTTTTTACCAAACGAGCAAAGTCACATCTCTGGGGCAAGCCCTTTGTACCCTGAAAATGTCAGCCCGAAAGTACTAACCTTTTTTTGCAGTGAAGTGGCAAAAAACAGTGAACTTTAAAAATCCTTTTTCGCGAGGTGTCAAAATCCGGATTCTGACACCTTGCAAAAAGGGAATTAGTCTCACAAAAAGGAATTAAGGATAGGGCCATCTGGTCCCAAGTCCTAATCCCTTTTGTGCGTGAGATTTTGACACCTCACAAAAAGGAAATTCAGCTCACGAAAAGAGATTGCTGGCAGGGCCATCTGGTCCCACAAATCCAAATCCCTTTTGCAAAAAGGGATTAGGCTCACAAAAAGGGATTCTGGCACCTCACAAAAAGGGATTGGAGTTGTCAGACCAGATATGAATGATCCCTTTTCGTGAGAAGAAATTCTCTTTTTGTGAGGTGTCAAAATCCCTTTTCACATTGCGAAAGGAATCAGAAGCGAGTCGCAAGAAAAAATTACTCACCTTAGTAATGTTGTTTCTTCTATTGGAGTCTTGCTATATTATGACAATTGCAGTTTGTCCTACCATTAGAACTGCTCGGAGGTGAAAGAGTTAACTCCCATTCTAAGAATGGAACTTGGAGCGAGCTCGATTAGAGAAGCTCTGTCTAGGTTATTTCAAACCTAAACTGTCAGATCTTTACGAGCAAAACTCACTAAGGTCTGTGTGGAAGCTGTAACCTACACTAGCCAACTGGCTACCTGACTATTAACATATTCCTGGTCCCAACACAAAGACTCAAGTCAGGGGACCAGAGTAAAAAATATAATATAAGCAATAATATGAGATAAAATAAAAACATCACACCCCAAAACCCCAAGAAAGGGTGGAAAACATATAATGGGCATAACTAGCGCCTACACTAGGCTGCCCACCCCATACTCAAGTAGAAGTTCTGAGAGGGGCAGGCTGGGGGGGAGGTCATAATATAGCAAGACTCCATTAGAAGAAACAACATTACTAAGGTGAGTAATTTTTTCTTCAAACAACATGAAGTCTTGCTATATTATGACAATTGCAGACTATACAGCAGTACCTCCATGGAGGAGGGACAGAACCTACTTAGGGAATAGGCTCTGAAGCACAGCTGTGCCAAACCGAGCATCTCTCCTGGCCTGGACATCCAGGGAGTAATGCTTGGTGAAAGTGTGTACCGTTTTCCAGGTAGCTGCTTGACATATCTCTAAGATAGGGATGTCTCTGGCAGCAGCTAGAGACGGCTGTACCTCTGGTAGAATGAGCCCTCAGGCCAGAAGGGGGAACTTTCCCCAGTTTCTGATAACAAAATTGGATACAAGAGACAATCCACCTGGCAATTGATCTCTTAGTGGCAGGTCTCCCTTTCCGACCTCACCATAAGTGAGAAAAAGTTGGAGGGATTCGACCTGTGACCCTTGAGTACGTTCTATATAGTAACTTAGGGCCCTCTTAACATCTAAACTGTGCAACCTCCTCTGCCAGAGGAGGAATGTTCAGTGAAAAACACTGGAAGGAGATAGATTGATTAAGATGGAAATCTGAAACCACCTTAGGCAAAAACTTCCTGTTAGTCCTGAGGACTACCTTATCCCTGTGGAAAGAAATAAAGTCAGTTTCTACTGACAGAGGCTTACAACTCACTTATGCGCCTGGCAGAAGTGATAGCCTACTAGGAAAACAGTTTTCCAAGTTAGTACTTAAGCTCTGTAGAAGACAGAGGTTCAAAAGGAGGTTGCATTAACTGGGCAAGTAAACATTTAGGTCCCAGGCAGGGGCTGGATCCCTAAAAGGTGGATTAGAATGAAGTAATCCTTTAAAAAACTTGGAAAATACAGGGTGAGCGGAAAGAGAGGAGGGCTTTTCTGCTGAAACAAAAGCAGAGACAGCTGCCAAATGTACTTTCAGGGTAGCTGGTCTCAGTCCCAAGGAATTAAGATGGACCATATAGTCCAAAACAATGGGCAAATCAGCAGATTCTGGGGGAAATATGTTTCCCAGAGCACCAAATGGAAAACCTTTTCCACTTAGAATTGTAAGTAGCCCTAGTGGAAGGCTTCCTAGAAGCCTTTAGGATTTCAAGAACACCCTGAGAAAGGTGTAGTTCAGCAAATTCTAACTCCTCAAGAGCCAGGCCTTGAGGTTGAGGGATTTGAGGTTCGGATACCAAACTCTCCCCTGTGTACAGGTTAACAGGTTGTGATTCCTGGGGAGACACAGGGGAAGATGGACTGCTAGTGACAGAAGGAGTGGGTACCAGGGCTGTCTGGCCCAATCTGGGGCAATCAGAATCACCCTGCAAGGCTGGGATCTGATTTTGACTAGCACCTTGAATAGGAGAGGGAAGGGGGGAAAGGCATAAAGAAACTTCCCTTCCCAATCTAGGAGAAAGGCATCCAGGGGGAATTGAGCCTAACACTGGGGGCCTGCAACAGAACAGTGGAAGTTGGTGATTGTCTGGGGCTGAAAAAAGATCTATCTGAGGGGTGCCCCATCTGGCAAAACTATCCCCAGTACTTGAGAATCCAGAGACCATTCGTGATGGCCCTGGGAAATCCTGCTGAGAGCATCTGCTAGGACATTGTCCTTTCCTGGAAGGTGAACTGCTATGAGGGAAGTGTTCAGGGAATAGGCCAGAGACCACAACTGCATTGCCTCGGTGCACAAGGCTGAAGACCGAGTGCCCCCCTGCTTGTTGATGTACCACACTGTTGTGGTGCTGTCTGTTCTGACTTGTACCACTTTGTTCTGAACAGATGCAGAAAACACTTGAAGTGCTAAAAAGACAGCTCTGAGTTCCAGCAAATTGATGTGGAGCAGAGATTCCTGAGGGGACCACACTCCCTGAGTGGAGAGGTCGCCCATGTGGGCTCCCCACCCCAGGAGGGAAGCATCCGTAGTGAGGGTCAAGGAGTGAGACAGAGGAATGAAGGGGACCTCCAGTCTTAAATTGCTCTGATCCTGCCACCACTGGAGGGCCTGGATCAGGGTTCGGGTCACTGGGACCAACTTGGAAAGGGGGTCTCTTCTCTGAGACCAAAAGGCTCTCAAGTGAAACTGAATGTCCCTCATCTGAAATCTTGCTCCTTGCACTACAGCTGTGAACGCAGCCATGTGCCCCAGGAGCTGCAAAAAGTGTCTTGCTGGTCGAGAGACCTGCAGACTGAAGGAGGAGGCCAGAGCCACCAAGTTCCTTACCCTCTCTAAGGGTAGGAAGGCTCTGGCCTGCTTTGTGTCCAATACTGCACCTATGAAGGTGAGCACCTGAACTGGTTCCAGAACTGATTTTGGAAGATTGAGCAAGAAGCCCAGGGAGGTGAGCAGCTGCTGGGTAACTTGCAGGTGAGATCTTACCTGTTCTGGGGACTGGCCTACAATGAGCCAGTCGTCCAGATAGGGAAAGACAGCAATCCTTTGCCTTCTCAAATGAGCCACTGCTACTGCAGACATTTTGTGAATACCCTTGGGGCAGAGGTGAGGCGAAGGGCATTGCTCTGAACTGGTAATGACCTGAGGGCAGTTCAATCTGAGGTACTTTCGGTGGGAGCTTCTGATTAGGACGTGAAAATAGGCATCCTTGAGGTCCAGGGAGGCTAGCCAGTCCCTGGCCTTAGAGAGGGTAAAATCATTGCCAGAGTTACCATTCTGAACTTTGGTTTCAAAAGGTGTTTGTTCAGATATCTCAGGTCTAAAATGGGCCACCATTCTCCTGTCTTTTTTGGGGTAAGGAAATATCTGGAGTACAGACCCTTGCCTGGTGTAGGGGAGAAACCCTTTCTACAGCTCTGAGAGCCAGGAGGGTTGAGACTTCTGTTTCTAAAGTAAAGGTCTCTAAAGAGTTTGCAGGTGGGAAAGATCTGATTCTCATCTTTGGAAACTTTTTGAAGCTGAGAACCAGTCCCTGGCTTACTACTTCCAGGAACCACTGTCTGAAGTTAGAGACACCCAGTTCTGAACGAAGTAAGCCAACCTGCCCCCTACAGGTAAAGGAGAATCGGCCCTGGGCACCCCATCAGGGTGCCTGTTTGGCAGGTGCTTTAGGCTGAGGGGTGGGAGCAGGCCTGCCCACACCCCGTCTGCCTCTCCCTCTGAAGAACCCCCTCTGAGCATAAGCAGAGGAGGCCTGGGTTTGGTAAAAAGGCTTGTGAAAAGACCTACCTCTACCCCTGGGGGCCTGTCTCTGAGGAGTGGCTTGCCGCTCCTTAGCCTGAGCACTCTTATAAGTAGTCCTATATTCATCCATTTTCTTCATATAATTCTCTGTCTGCTCCCCAAACAGAGAATTTCCAACCACAGGAAAATCCATAGCCTTAGTCTGGGTATCCTGTGACAAGCTAGTATACCTGAGCCAGGCCAACCTGCGAAAAGCTACAGACGTAGCCATGACTCTAGAGGATACATCATTAAAATCCACAGCAGCATGAAACTGCACCTTAGATGCCTCAATGCCATCAGCAGCCACCTGTTCCAGCTCATTAGCAAGCTGGCCAGAGGCCTGTTTGGCCAAGGCCATGACAGTGTCCCATCTAGATTTTTGATACCTTGCTGCATAAGCCATGTAATTTGCTTGCCTGAGTCCCAAGGACGCTGCCATGTATTGTTTTTCAGCCATGGCATCAATCTTCCTGGAATCCTTGTCAGGAGGATGTGAAGCCAAAGGAATATTAGCTTTATCACAGGCTGCAGCCTGAATCACACCAACGTGACTGCATTGCTGTGAAAGGAATTCTGTATCAGGACCTGACAGAGTGTACCTCATGTCCATCTTTTTGTCCACAGGAGACACAGAATTAGGAGTTTTTTAAAATTTTTATTGTCTGTTTCCTAAATGATTTATGCAAGGGAATAGACAATCTCCTAGACTCTGGAATATCCATCATTTCTACAAAATCAGGTTCCTCTTGTTCATCCACAGCTTCCTCCAATGGAAGCTGGAGGGTTTCAGCAACTTTTTTGTAAAACATAAAGTGAGAGGGGGACTCAGAAAGCAAAGGGGGGAGATTCTAAAGGTCTGTCTGGGGAGATGTCCGGTTCAATGGGCACACCCAGACCCTCAAAGTCACATTCATACTGTTCATAATCATCCTCCCACTCCTCTGGTTCATAAAACTCTTCAACAACATATTCCTGAACCAGTGGAACCGACCTTTTACCAGACAGTGGCGGTTCGGACGGAACCGGAGAAAGTGACTGGACAATCTGAATAGCTCTTGCTATCTCTGCAGCAGTTGGAGAAGGAATTTTGGGCTCCACACCTGCTGATTTTCTTGTTTTCTTTACTGGAACTGGCTCCTCCGAGCCAGCTTTACGTTGGCCCGAGGAAGTCTCGCCCTGGTCAGAGGGCACTCCCTCCGGTTCGGTTGGCACCAAACCGGGCTGGCCATCCGGGTCAGCGGACTTTTTGGCCTCTCGTTCCCTGAGCCTGCCAACTCTCTTATCCAGGGTGGCTGCAGGGAAATTTTTACAAATCTGGCAGTCTGAATTGAGGTGGTCAAACTCCAGACAATATACACATGTGGTGTGTGGGTCAGCCTTGGCAAGGACTTCCCCACAGGCATCACAGTGTTGAAACCCAGTGGGCGTTTTTCTTTTGGGTTTTCAGACATAATGCCAGCCTAACCAAAACTTGCTCTTTTAAACGGCAGTGCCTGGCAAGAATTCTTTATCGGTTCCTAACCGTGTCACGGGTCTTGGAAAACCGTAATGAAATCCGCTTTTTTAGAACCGATAAGAACCGGAACCGCCTCTAAAACCTTCAATTCAAGTTTTAAAACAAGCTGATCGGTTCACAACCGAACCAATAACATTTACAAGTTCCACACAGAAAATAAACTGAAATTACTTACGATACCACAGACAGAGCTTGAACCGAACAGTTTTGCGGTTAAAATAATAATATTCTCGGTTGATTTGAACCGAGAAAACACTGTTTAAACCGAGAAATTAACCGAGCAGTAGGAGAAATCTCCGGAGCGACTGTTCAGTGAGGCGGAGTAAAGAATCTGACAGTTTATGTTTGAAATAACCCAGACAGAGCTTCTCTAACCGAGCTCGCGCTCCAAGTTCCATTCTTAGAATGGGAGTTAACTCTTTCACCTCCGGAGCAGTTCTAATGGTGGGACAAACTGCAATTGTCATAATATAGCAAGACTTCATGTTGTTTGAAAAACGGATTTTTAAAATTAAAAATAAGTGTTCTGTGGCCACAGTAAAATAAACCAAAGTCAGAGAACTGTACAGGATGTCCCCATGAACAAAGTCCATACTTGATATCTGCAGAAGACATCACTGGGTAAAGTTATAACGTTTTGTTTGAGCAGGAAAAATGAAAACAAGATGGTAGCTCACGAAAAGGGAATTTTTTTCTCAAGAAACCTGCTCCCCCGGGACCCTTCTGAGTCGAGAGGGCAACCGAGCAGCCCTCCCCCACAGCCGATGGACTCTTCCCAAGCCCCACGCTGATCGCCCCCTGCAAAAGGTGTGGAATTCAAACCGGAAAATCTGCACAGAGACAAACCTGTTCCCCAGGAGCCTTCTGGGTCGAGAAGGCAACCGAGCAGCTCTCCCCCACAGCCGATGGACTATTCCCAAGCCCTTCGCTGATCGCCCCCTGCAAAAGGTGTGGAATTCAAACCGAAAAATCTGCACAGAGACAAACCTGCTCCCCGGGAGCCTTCTGGGTCGAAAGGGCAACCGAGCAGCCCTCTTCCACAGCCGAAGGACTCTTCTGAAGCCCCACGCTGATCGCCCCCTGCAAAAGGTGTGGAATTCAAACCGAAAAATCTGCACAGGTAAAGGAGACCAGGACGAGCAAGGAGTGCAAACGGCAGAGCGCCATTTTTACTGAAAGACTTAAACTTTATTTTGAGTCGCCACCCCAGTGCTGATTGTTTTTTTCCCTCAGTTTTTCTCCCTGTATACTTGTGAATTGTAAGGAAGTAGCAGAGCACCTTAATAGTGAAACATCAAATGCCATAGTAAGCTCGTTCTGTGACCATGACCTTTATTTTAAACTGAATCAGTGAAACTTGTAGTGCCAGAAAAAATATTTTTCCTGATTACCCAAGTTGCTAAACTTCTACTGCCTTTGCACCTTTTAACCTTACAAACCCCAGTGCCTGCAAAAACTGCTTTGTCTCCACCTGAGCCCTCTTTGTTTAGAAAGTCCTATAATGAGCTTAACCAGGGCTGGGCTAAAATAACCTTAACTACACTGAATATGCGACCCCACCCCCAATGCTCCTTTAGCCTGCTGCTTTGTGAAGGATCTGTATAAAAGCCTCACCTTTTTCCTCCTTCTCTGCAGAGATAAATCTACTCTCTGGGAGCCTTCTGAGTCAAGAGGGCAACCGAGCAGCCCTCCCCCACAGCCGACGGACTCTTCCCAAGCCCCACGCTGATCGCCCCCTGCAAAAGACGTGGAATTCAAACCAAAAAATCTACACAGGTAAAGGAGACCAGGACGAGCGAGGAGTGCAAACGGCAGCGCGAGGACCCCGCCGATGCTATGCAATGGCTGCCCCACCGCCCCCACCACCACCACCCTTGGCCATCACTCCTTTTTATAGGATAAAGCACCTGACTGAAATTAACCCACCAGGTGACTTTTGCATTTGTAGGTTATCACAGCTGTCCACTAGTGGTCGCTATAACAAAAGGAGCTTCTGGCTACCGTGCCCAATACAAAACTTCAATAACCCCTCTAGTGGCATTTAGCCATAACTGCACCTGCTTTCTCTAATCCCAACCTTTTTGCACAACCTGCAAATTACTGTGCAACTTGGGAAGTATCTCTGTCTATCCTTACCAAATTGCCTGCTACCCACAAAACTGCCAGTTGTATCATAAACTAGGTACTCAGAAATTAATTTATAATACCAAGCATGCTGCTGGGCATACTTCTGGTTAGTGGCTATATCTTTCTTACACTATATACAGACCACCTAATGTTAAACTCCGAGGTGAATTATAGTCTGCCACCTGGCCTCATACTAACTCATTATCCCGTGTCTATCCTCAATTAAGCCACTACCTTAGCCTGCTTATTCTGAACAGTATCAGGAATAATGGTCGTTGCTACGCCTGTGCAACACTCCTCAAATTAAACAAACACCTATCTTTACAACGCCCATCCAAGGCGTTCCGGTAGGTATGGTTTCTCCTAAAGCTCCTGCTAGCAGGGGATATTGAAACAAACCCAGGTCCGCCGTGCACAAATATCCCAAATGTAACTCCCTCTCTGCCCTGCTGGACCAACACTAAAGGGCGAAACTGGTGCATATCAATATTAATAGTCTCAAACCTAAACTGCAAGAGCTCGAAGCCTGGGCGGACCTACACTCCCCTGACGTATTAGCCATCTCTGAAACATGGCCCAAACCCATGATCTTAGCACACGAGATTAGGATCCCTGGATTCGAAACCTTTTGAAAAGATAGAACAGGAAAAAAGGGTGGAAGGGTTATCATATACTGTATACTAAGGAATCACTAACGGTGTCCTTAGCAGAGATTCCAGCAAAGGCGGATGAGGGCAGTGAAACACTATTTGTAAAAGAACTACTTGGGGGTACAAAGCCACTACTAATAGGATGTGTTTACCACCCTCCTAAGAATGCAACAGAAGCACTAAAGGCCCTTACTAAGTGCATCCCTGGCCTGCCTCCCCATGAGAAAATAATCATGGGTGACTTTAATCTCCACTGGGGCCCCTCGACTAAGACTGACATTAAGTCCAGCTTGCTAGAGGCCAAGCTTACCCAACTGATCCATGAACCAACAAGACTGAATTCGAAATCCGTAAACCACACCACCCTTGATTGGCTACTGGTGTCTAACCCAATAGATTCAAGCTGGCTGGTACTTTTGCCAACTCCTTAAGTGACCACGCCCCCATCTTTGGTATATGGAAAAATGACTATCCAACTCCACCTCCCCGTACCTTTCCAGCATGTGACTACTCCAATTTTGATGCTACATCCTTCCGAGATAGCCTGTCGGGAATTGACCGGGCTCAAATTAATCTTGCCCCCAGCCTGGACTCTGCCCTGGCCTTTTTCACCAAGAGTTTCCTCTCAGCCGCCAACAAACTCGCCCCTCTAAAACAAATGAGAGTCAAAGGACAACAGTCTAGGTGGCTGACACGTGATCTAAAAAAACTAATGAGGGAAAGGGACAGGGCCTGGGGCAGGTACAAGTCCACTAATTTAACCAATGACTGAGTCCGTTACTGAATGCTCAGAAACTCATGTAAAAAAGATTTAGAACAGGCCAAGCGACAGTACCTTAAGAACCTACAAACAAAAAATCTCTCTAACCCCAAGAAATTCTGGTCCCAAATAAACACTCTCCTGAAAAGCCACCACACGCAAAATGCCCGTGACATTGTTGTGGGAGATGTCCACCACACGAACCCACAAGATGCTGCAAATGCCTTTATTGAATTCCTCACTGACCTTGGCAAGTACAGGGTTCATCCCTGCAGCCCAAAACAGCCATCTTCGGATGACTCGTTGAATCTCCCCTCATCACCTAATTTTCACCTTAGGTTAACATCAAAAATTGAGCTCCTAAAGCTCATTAGGAGCATTAAGACAAATGGTTCTCCAGGCTATGACAAGGTTGAACCCAGGTTACTCAGACTGGCTGACCAAGAAATTGCAGTGCCAGTCATGTGGTTGTTCAACAGGCTGCTGATGGAAGGCAAAGTCCCCTCAGCTTGGAAAACAGCTTTGGTTACCCCGATCCCTAAGGGAGGACCCAGTGAGCTAGTTGAAAACTATAGACCAATTTCTATTCTCTGCACACTTCATAAAATGCTTGACAGAATTGTATACCAACAAGTCCAGGAATATGCTGAACAACATAGCCTCCTCACTCCACGACAACATGGATTCAGAAAACAACATGGTACTGATACTGTCCTGGTGAGTCTAGCATCCAACATCCTTGCTGCCCAAGACAAAGGCCAACCTACTGGTGCGGTCTTCATAGACCTTACCAAGGCCTTTGATCTAGTAGACCATAAATTGCTCATCCAGCAGCTTAGCTCTCTCGGACTGGACAACCACTCAACACAGTGGTTTAAAGATTACTTGCAAGACAGATCTCAGATGGCAGGGGGTGGAGTCAGGCAAGTGCTCCATTGCTGAGGGTGTCCCCCAAGGTTCAATCCTGGGGCCCCTTCTAGTCTCCCTGTTTATCAACAACCTACCAAAGCACTGCGGTGGAGCGAAAGTGACCCTCTATGCCTATGATGCAGTACTATACAGATCTGCTTCAAATGCTGTACAGCTAAATCAACTCCTGAACCACGATCTCTCCCTACTGGAAACCTAGTTCCTGACAAATAGGCTAGTCCTAAATGAGAAAAAAACCAAAGCCATCCTATTCGGACCCAGTAAATTGGGCCCCGACAGAACATGTCTACTGTCCCCTTATCTGTCCAGTGGCCATCCTATTAAGGTGGTGGATTGCATCAAATACCAGGGAGTCTATATTGATCAAGACTGCTCTTTCAAGGTTCATGTTGAACAATTAACCAAGGCGCTAAATCAAAAGCTTGGGCTCATGTACCGTCTAACCCTTTTTCTCACTCAGGCATCCAGGCTAAAGATAGCCACGGGCATGCTCCTGCCCACCATATTTTATGGTGCCCCAGTGCTACATTCAATGCAAAACACGAAGAAGTGAAAGCTAGGAAAATTGCACCACAGAGTTGGACGCTTTGCTCTGGGAGCTCAGCCACTAGAACACCACTGTAATTTACTTGACTCACTGAATTGGCCCTCCCTGGAGGGCAGACTGGCTTACACTTCCCTATGCTTAGCTTTCAAGCTTCTAGAAACGGATGCTCCCCCCAGCCTGAGTCATACCTTAGTACTCAAGCAGCCTAAAAGAACATTTAGATCCTCGTGTTGTCGACTCCTCCATGTCCCAAAAGTCCGAAGAAGCCAAGGTCTTCAGTCGTTCGAAAATTACATCCAGTCCCTACGGAAAGGCCTACCTAGCAATCTTCAAGACTGCAGCTCCTTTGGGGTTTTAAAAAAGGCCTAAAGATGTACCATCTAGAGTTAAGCCTCTGTGCATGCCACCGCTGAGGATAGAAAACAGCACTCCACCTCTGATACTAAAACTCTGCCGCCTAACAGGTTGGTATCCTATTTCAGTTGAATCATATCACTTCTGAAACACTTGAAATTGTAAACCGTAAAACTGACCTGATAAAAGAACCTTATGTAACTGCCACTCTTGTGAAACTAGTGTTTTACCCCATGTTATTCTAAACGCTACCTAACCTGCCTGTGATTGTACTATATGTTCTGATTTTAATGTCTGTATATGCCACTTTCCTTGAATTGTTCCTACTTCTTATTGTACTGTTGACAGTAATTAACCAGGTGCGCCCCTGAAAAAGGACCATTCACGGTCTCAATTAGGCCCTACCCGTCACCTAATTTAAATAAATAAATAAATAAGAAGGAAGAAAAAGGATTTAATGACTCTCTTTTCAAGAGCTGTCAAAATCCCTTTTCATGAGCCCTAAATCCCTTTTTGCACCATGCAACTATCCAAAATACTGAACTGAGCATGCTCAGAACCTGAAATGTCAAAACTGAATAACTTTGGAACGGATTAATATTTTTTCACCAAACCAATGCTGGCTTGTTCTTTGGGGGCAAGCTCTTTCTACTCTGAAAATTACAGACCAAAATTCCAAATCATGTAGCCACAGCACGATGAGGAAAAAACAGCCACAACAGGTGAGAAAAGGTGGCTTTTACAGTTTTTTCACTATTCACAGCACAAAATCTGGAAATCTGAATGAAACAAAACTTGATACAACAAGAGTTCTACCCCCATGGGACAGCACATACCAAATTTCATGCAAATCTGTTGAACAGTTTCAAGGTTATTAAAGTGCAAAACCTGGGGTTTAAGTTCAATAAGCTGCCTACTCAACCCTAACTACAATGGCGCTACCACACTTCTATACATATATATATATATATATGTAGGGTTTTCTACATTAAGTCTCAAACTTTGCACTTTAATAGCTTCACAACCATTCAACAGATTTGCCCCAAATTTTGCATGTGTGGTCTCAGAGGTAGATCTCTTGACGTGCCAAGTTTTGTTCCGGTCAGATCTGCAGATTCCGAGATCTGGCTAGTAAAAAAAAATCGAACAAAATGAAAAAATTACCATAGTAATAGTGTTTCTTCCAGGGTATCCGTCAGTATGCTTGACTAATGCAGTATGCCAGTTGGGTTCAGCTGCCCCAGTGGTGGAGTTTATGCTAATGACCACCAAAGAATTAGCCAATCAGGTTACAGAGAAAGTGTGCTGCCTGTAGACTGTGCTGGAGGCCTGTCAAATTCATTGCAAAGCTAAAAGGGGCAAAAGGCCCCAAAATCCTAACCTATCTTAAAAGCTATAAAATCATGAAAAAGGAACAAGGTAAAAAGAAGTACAAAAATGAAAATTACGTACCTACCGTAATTATAATCTTTCTGTGAACCTTCACCATTCATCACATCTGGGTATATGGCCGGAGGGCATAATCCTGCAGGAGCTCTCTTTTTTTTCTCGAGGCCGACGTACTACGTGGCGCTTTCGGGTTGACCGTTAGGCGCAGTTGACTCCACTTGCCTGCCAGTGCTGAGTCAGCCAGGAGAGGTGAGAAAAGGGTTGGGAGGGTGGGACAGAGAAAGGAAAAGATGTAAAACCAAAAGAGAAATAAACCACTGAGAGGACAGAGTAAGAAGAAAAACCGAGATGCTAAGGAGATTGGGAAGGGGCCGCAATCTCTGGAAACAGAAAATGAGGGAGTTGGGGAGGGATAGGGATTTTTAGAACATAAAACTTACCATGAGAGGGGGAAAAAACACCAGTCATATGCTGGATTCTGCCCTGTCTCTAGATTGTATAGGAACTGCAAGGAGTAGCCAAGAGGCTTAATCACCAGAATTCAATGCACAGAATCACTGGCAAAAGAAAACTCCTTTAAGGCAGAAAACGGATCTTCTAAAGAGGACAGGGTACAGAGATTCTTCCCACTCTCCAAGGGAAAAATGAAATTTTAAATAGAGATAGATCTCCTTTTAAACATGTCCAGTGGACAAGTAAAACTGAGTACTGATGGGACAGAAAGAGGAAAGGAAGGAGGAGAGGATGGAGGGCAACCGCCCACTCCCACCACACAGGGGTGGAGCCAGAGTACTAGAGAGGGCGGGACGCCCCATCTCGACCACTCTCCCTCTAGAAATACCATCCCACCATGTGCCCCAGATTACCCCCCCGACAGAGAAAAAGGGGGGTAAGGAAAGGCATGGAGAGGAAGGGGGATCCAGAGACTGGGGCCTCAGGGGAATGGAGGGTGGAATTGTGATGAATGGTGAAGATACAGAAAGATCCATAATCGGAGGAATCGTAATTTCATATCTTATCTCTGTCAATCTCACCATTCGTCACATTTGGGTGAGTGCTCGAGCCCCCTCCTGGGTTTGAAAACCCTAAGGTACAGAGTCCCTTAGCTCTCAGTGGGTGACACACTAAGAGGGAGAATCTTCTGGGCCTGGAGAGGCCGGAGAGTGACACGGGGACCCCCTGGAGGGGGAAGGAAGTTGCCCCGACAGACGCTGCCTCACCCTGCAGGAAAGGAGATAGGTTCTCTGGTGCATGGAGTTAACCACCTTACGCCAGGCCAAGGATGACAACCGGGAAAGACGCAGCCATGCCATTCACCTAGTACAGATCGCTGTCCCTGGTAGCTACCTCACTGGCATCATACAACGCCCTTGCTTGGTGCCTTGCTAGCTCCAGGCCACATGCAGAGAGTGCAATGGCTTGTCTGGTTTGCTCCATGTCAGGCAATGAGGCTAGGAGCTAATCTAGCCTGGACCACAAGAAGAAAAAATTACTTACCATAGTAATCTTCTTTCTTCCCAGTGATGCTCAGATATTCATAACTTTGTGCAGTCAGCCTGGTGGGTTGGACTGCCCGGAGAGATGGAACACATGCAAATGATGGAATTCTTTGCATGTGAGCATCTTTCAAATACTGCCTCTACCAACTGTAGTGTTCTAAGCCCTTCAGATTTGTAAGAAGCCTGGAAGTCAGGCATTATGAAAAAAATCCAACAATTTAATTAATTAAAGCTTTTTTAGGATTACCCTAATAAAACAATTTACTCCAAAAAACCTCCAAGGGAGGGACTACATCAATAATAATGGTGTTTACCAGACAGTGAGAAAACTATTAAGAGAGAGACAGAAAACTCTGTTAAAGTGTACCCAGAAGAAAAAATTACTCACCTTAGTAATGTTGTTTCTTCTAATAGAGTCTGCTATATTATGACAATTGCAGTTTGTCCCACCATTAGAACTGCTCCGGAGGTAAAAGAGTTAACTACCATGCCAGGCATGGAGTTTAGAGCGCAAGCTCGGTTAGAGAAGCTCTGTCTGGCTAATTTCAAACCGAAACTGTCAGATCTTTACGAGCAAAAACTCACTAAGGTTCTGTGTGGAAGCTGTAACCTACACTAGCCAACTGGCTACCTAAATATTAACACTCATTCCTGGTCCCAACACCAAGACTCAAGTCAGGGACCAGAAAATAATAATATAAGATAAAATAAAACACAACACCCAAAACCCCAAAAGGGTGGAAAAAACATATAATGGGCATAAAAGTGCCAACACTGGACTGCCCACCCCATACCCAAGTAGAAGTTCTGAGAGGGGCAGGCTGGGGGGGAGGTCATAATATAGCAAGACTCCATTAGAAGAAACAACATTACTAAAGTGAGTAATTTTTTCTTCAAACAACATGAAGTCTTGCTATATTATGACAATTGCAGAATATACAGCAGTACCTCCATGGAGGAGGGACAGAACCTACTTAGGGAATAGGCTCTGAAGCACGGCTGTGCCAAATCTAGCATCCCTCCTGGCCTGAATATCCAAGGAGTAATGCTTGGTGAAAGTGTGTACCGTTTTCCAGGTAGCTGCTTGACATATCTCCAAGATAGGGATGTCTCTGGCAGCAGCTAGAGATGCAGCTGTACCTCTGGTAGAGTGAGCCCTCAGGCCTGAAGGGGGAACCTTTCCCAGTTTTTGATAACAAAATTGGATACACGAGACAATCCACCTGGCAATGGATCTCTTAGTGGCAGGTTTACCTTTCCCAACCTCACCATAAGTGAGAAAAAGTTGGAGGGATTCGAACCTATGACCCTTGGTACGCTCTATATAGTAACTAAGGGCCCTCTTAACATCTAAGCTGTGCAGCCTCCTCTCACCAGAGGAGGAATGGTCAGTGAAGAACACTGGAAGGGAGATAGATTGGTTAAGATGGAAATCTGAAACCACCTTAGGCAAAACTTCCTGTTAGTCCTAAGGACTACTTTATCCCTGTGAAAGGAAATAAAGTCAGTCTCCACTGACAAGGCTTGTAACTCACTTATGCGCCTGGCAGAAGTGATGGCTACTAGAAAAACAGTTTTCCAAGTCAAATACTTAAGCTCTGCAGAAGACAGAGGTTCAAAGGGGGGTTGCATCAACTGAGCAATGCAAACATTAAGATCCCAGGCAGGGGCCGGGGCCCTGAAAGGTGGATTAGTATGAAGTAATCCCTTGAAAAACTTGGAAAATACAGGGTGAGTGGAAAGAGAAGAGGGCTTTCCTGCTGAAATAAAAGCAGAGACAGCTGCCAAATGCACTTTCAGGGTAGCTGGTCTCAGGCCCAAAGAGTTAAGATAGACCATATAGTCCAAAACAATGGGCAAATCAGCAGATTCCGGGGGAATATGCTTCCCAGAGCACCAGATGGAAAACCTTTTCCATTTAGAATTTTAAGTAGCCCTAGTGGAAGGCTTCCTAGAAGCCTTCAGGATGTCAAGAACACCTTGAGAAAGGTGTAGGTCACAAACTCTAACTCCTCAAGAGCCAGGCCTTGAGGATGAGGGACTTGAGATTCGGATACCAAACTCTCCCCTGGGCACAAGATAACAGGTTGTGTTTCCTGGGGAGGCACAGGGGAAGATGGACAGCTAAGGACAGAAGGAGTGGGTAGCAGGGCTGCCTGGCCCAATCTGGAGCAATCAGAATTATCCTGCAAGGCTGGGATATGATCTTGACTAGCACCTTGAAAAAGAGAGGGAAGGGGGGAAAGGCATATAGAAACTTCCCTTCCCAATCTAGGAGAAAGGCATCCAGGGGGACTGAGCCCATCACTGGGGGCCTGCAACAAAACAGTGGAAGTTGGTGATTGTCTGGAGCTGCGAAAAGATCTATCTGAGGGGTGCCCCATCTGGCAAAAACTATCCCCAGTACTTGGGGATCCAGTGACCATTCGTGATGGCCCTGGGAAATCCTGCTGAGAGCATCTGCCAGGACATTGTCCTTTCTTGGGAGGTGAACTGCTATAAGGGAAGTGTTCAGGGAATAAGCCAGAGACCACAACTTCATTGCTTCGGTGCACAAGGCCGAAGACCGAGTGCCCCCTTGTTTGTTGATGTACCACATTGTCTGTTCTGACTTGTACCACTTTGTTCTGAACAGATGCAGAAAACACTTGAAGTGCTAGGAAAGACAGCTCTGAGTTCCAGCAAATTGATGTGGAGCAGAGATTCCTGAGGGGACCACATTCCTGGGTGGAGAGGTCGCCATGTGAGCTCCCCATCCCAGAAGGGATGCATCTGTAGTAAGGGTCAGGAGTGAGATAGAGGGATGAAGGGGACCCTAGTCTTAAATTGCTCTGATCCTGCCACCACTGAAGGGCCTGGATCAGGTTGAGTCACTGGGATCAACTTGAAAGGGATCTTTTCTTTGAGACCAAAAGGCCTCAAGTGAAACTGAATGTCCCTCATCTGAAATCTTGCTCCTTGCACTACAGCTACGGAAGCAACCATGTGTCTAGGAGCTGTAAGAAGTGCCTTGCTGGTCAGAGACCTGCAGAGTGAAGGAGGAAGGCCAGGGCCTGGGTTCCTTACCCTCTCTAAGGGCAGAAAAGGCTCTGGCCTGCTTTGTATCCAGTTCTGCACCCATGAAGGTGAGTACCTGAACAGGTTCCAGCACTGACTTGGGAGATTGAGCAGGAAACCCAGAGAGGCGAGCAGCTGTGCTGGGTAGCCTTCACTGAGTGTGATTTGGACCTGTTCTGGAGACTGGCCTACATGGCCCAGTCATCTAGGTAGGGAAATACAGCAACTTTTGCCTCTTAAATGAGCAACTGCTACTGCTAGACATTTTGTGAATACCCTGGGGCAGAGGTGAGGCTGAAGGGCATTGCTCTGAACTGGTAATGGCCTGAGGGCAGTTCGAATCTGAGATACTTTCGGTGGGAGCTTCTGATTAGAACATGGAAATAGGCATCCTTGAGGTCCAGGGAAGCTAGCCAGTCCCCTGGCCTTAGAGAAGGTAAAATTATTGCCAGGGTCACCATTTTGAATTTTGGTTTCAAAAGGTGCTTGTTCAGGTATCTTAGGTCCAAAATGGGCCACCATTCTCCTGTCTTTTTTGGGGTAAGGAAGTACCTGGAGTACAGACCCTTGCCCTGAGTAGGAGGAAACCCTTTCTACAGCTCTGAGAGTCAGGAGGGTTGAGACTTCTGTTTCTAAGGCAAAGGTCTCTAGAGGGTTTGCAGGTGAAAGATCCGGCTCTCATCTTTGGAAATTTTTTGAAGCTGAGAACCAGACCCTGGCTTACTACTTCCAGGACCCACTTGTCTGATGTTAGAGACTCCCAGTCCTGAACGAAGTAAGCCAGCCTGCCCCCTACAGGTAATGGAGAACCGTCCCTGAGCACCCCATCAGGGTGCCTGTTTGGCAGGGGCTTTAGGCTGAGGGGTGGAAGCAGGCCTGCTTGCGCCCCGTCTGCCTCTGCCTCTGAAGAACCCCCTCTGAGCATAAGCAGAAGAAGCCTGGGTTTGGTGAAAAGGCCTGTGAAAAGGCCTACCTCTACCCTTGGGGGTCTGCTTCTGAGGAGTGGCTTGCCGCTCCTTGGCTTGTGCACTCCTATAAGTTGTTCTATATTCATCCATTTTCTTCATGTAATTCTCTGTCTGCTCCTCAAACAGAGAATTCCCTACCACAGGAAAATCCATGGCCTTAGTCTGAGTATCCTGTGACAAACTAATACACCTGAGCCAAGCCAACCTCTAAAGGCCACAGATGTACCATGACTCTAGAGGATACATCATTAGAATCCACGCAGCATGGAATTGCACCTTGGATGCCTCAATACCATCAGCAGCCACCTGCTCCAGCCTTGGCAAGCTGGCCAGGGGCCTGTTTGGCCAAAGCCATGACAGTGTCCCATCTAGATTTTGGTACCTGCCACATAAGCCATGTAATTTGCTTGTCTGAGTCCCAAGGATGCTGCCATGTATTTTTTTTGCCATGGCATCAATCTTCCTGAGTCCTTGTCAGGAGGATGTAAGCCAGGGAATGTTAGCTTATCACAGGCTGCAGCCTGAACTACCCCCACATGACTGCATTGCTGTGAAAGAAAGTCTGTATCAGGACCTGATAAAGTGTACCTCCTGTCCATCTTCTTGTCAACAGGAGGCACAGAATTAGGAGCTTTTAGTATTTTTATTGTTTGTTTCCTAAATGATTTATGTAAGGGGATAGATAATCTCCTAGACTCTGGGATATCCATCATTTCCACAAAAATCAGGTTCTCTTGCTCATCCACAGCTTCCTCTAATGGGAGCTGGAGGGTTTCAGCAACTTTTTTATAAAACAAAAAGTGAGAAGGGGACTCAGAAAGCATAGGGGGAGATCCAAAGGTCTGTCTGGGGAGATGTCCGGTTCAATGGGCACATCCAGACTCTCAAAGTCACATTCACACTGATTATAATCCTCCTCCCCCTCTCTGGTTCATAAAACTCTTTTAATATCATATTCTTGAACGTGTGGAACAGCCGAACCGACCTTTACCAGACAGTGGCGGTTCGACGAACGGGAGAAAGTGACTGTACAATCTGTATAGCTTTTGCTATTTCTGCAGCAGTTGGAGAAGAATTTTGGACTCCAAACCTGCTGATTTTTAGTTTTCTTTGCTGGAACTGGCTCCTCAGAGCCAGCTTCTGTTGCCGAGGAAGTCTCGCCCTGGTCAGAGGCACTCCCTCCAGTTCGGCTGGCACGAACCGGGCTGGCCATCCGGTCAGCGGACTTTTGGCCTCTCGCTCCTAAGCCTGCCCACTCTCTGTCCAGGGTGGCTCCAGGGAAATTTTACAAATCTGGCAGTCTGAATTGAGGTGGTCAAACCCCAGACAATAGACACATGTGGTGTGGGTCTGCCTTAGTAAAGCTTCCCATAGACACTACAGATGTTGAAACCAGTGGGCCCGGTTTTTATTTGGGTTTCTCAGACATGATGCCAGCCTAACCAACAAACTTGCCCTTTACGGCAGTGCCAGGCAAGACACCCCTATCGTTCCCAACCTGTCGGGATCGCGGGAAAAAACGTAATGAAATCCTGCTTTTTTAGAACCGATAAGAACCGGGAACCGCACTCAAAAGCTTTAAAATGCTTGCTTTTAAAAGTTTTAAACAGCCTGATCGGTTCGAACCGAACCGATAAAAATTTACAAGTTCCACACGAAACAAACCTATCTATTACTTACAATACTAATAGACGGAGCTTGAACCGATCGGGTTTGCGGTTAAAATAATAATACTCGCAGTTGAATTTAACCGAGAAAATACTATTTAAACCAAGAAAAAGAACGAACAGGAGAAATCTCAGAGCAACTGTTCAGTGAGGCGGAGTAAAGAATCTGACAGTTTCGGTTTGAAATTAGCCAGACAGAGCTTCTCTAACCGAGCTTGCGCTCTAAACTCCATGCCTGGCATGGCAGTTAACTCTTTCACCTTCGGAGCAGTTCTACTGGTGGGACAAACTGCAATTGTCATAATATAGCAAGACTTCATGTTGTTTGAAGGGTATGGCAATGTGGCACTAGCATGCGGAATGCAGAGGCTGAAGTTCTGGAAGTGGAGGATGGGAGGGAGTTATGAATATCTGAGCATCACTGGGAAGAAAGAAGATTACTATGATAAGTAATTTTTTCTTCTAACCCCAGTAATGCTCAGAATATTCATAACTTTGTGCAGACTAACAAGCAGTACCCTGGAGGTGGACACAGAACTTATTTTGGAAACAGACTTTGCAGGACTGCTGTGCCAAACCTGGCATCACTTCTGGACAAAACATCCAAGTTGTAATGCTTTGTAAAGGTGTGTACTGATTTCCAAGTAGCTGCTTTACAAATGTCCAGTAATGGCACCTCCCTAGCAGCTGCAAGACTGGCAGCTGTTCCTCTTGTTGAGTGAGCCCTCAGCTCAGCTGGGGATTCCCTACCTGCTCTAGTGTAGCAGAATTGAATACACTGGACAATCCACCAAGAAATGGATCTTTTTGAGGCTGGTTTGCCCATTCCGACATCCCCATGTGTAAGGAAAAGTTGTTTCTTGTCTTGCCTATGTCCTTTAGTAGCTGTCATGTAGTAGCTGAGAGCTCTTTTCACATCCAGACTGTGGAGTCTTCTTTCACCAGAGCTTGTATGGTCTGTGAAAAAGACAGGCAGAGTGATCAATTGGTTCAGATTAAAGTCTGAAACAACCTTGGGAAGGAATTGTCTGTTTGTTCTGAGGACTACCTTATCTCTGTGAAAGGAGATGTAGTCCTGGTCAACACAGAGAGCCTGAAGCTCGCTGATTCTTCTTGCTGAGGTAATTGCTACCAGAAAAACTGTTTTCTAGGTAACATATTTTAAATGGGCTGTAGCCATATGCTCAAAAGGAGCCCTCATTAATCTGGCAATATATATATTAAGATGCCAAGTGGGCACTGGTGCCCTGTGAGGAGGATGCAAATGTATCAGGCCTTTAAAAAATCTTTTGAAAATGGGATCTGATGCTACTGACACCTTTGTACTAGCAGAAAGGTATGCAGATACTGCTGCAAGATGAACCCTTAGAGAACCGGGTTGTAAACCTTGTGAATGTGAGTCAGATAATCCAACACCACTGAGACTCTTGCGTCATTTCGGTCGAAATTCCTACCAGAGCACCAAAAGGAAAATCTTTTCCACTTAGCAGAATACGTTTTCTTAGTGGAGGGCTTCCTATAACTTTTTAAGATAGTTAATACAGCTTCAGAAAGGTTTAAGTCTGCATACTCTAGTTCCTCAAGAGCCATGCCTTGAAGTGGAGGAACTTGAGATTTGGGAACAACAATGTTCCCTGATTGGAGGTCAGGAGATTGTGCCTGAAAGGCAAACTTATTGGCTTGCTCACTGACATGGAGAGCAGAAGAGAGTACCATGGCAGCCTGGGCCAATCTGGGGCTATCAAGATCAGAGAAGCTGAGAGGGATCTGAGCTTCAGCAGTACCCTGAAAACCAGAGGAAAAGGGGGAAAAGCATAAAGAAACTTGCCTGACCAGTCCAGTACCAGGACGTCCAGACAGACTGTGCCCTGGGCTGGTAGCCTGCAGCAATACTGAGGCAACTGGTGCTTCTGGTGGGATGCGAACAAGTCTGTCTCTGGAACGTCACACCTCCTGAAAATTACCTGCACCACCTGCTTGTACAGTGTCCATTCGTGATGGGACTGATTGATTCGACTCAGTGTGTCTGCCAAGATATTGTCCTTTCCCGGCAGATGGATGGCTTGCAGGAACACCTTTAGAGAATATGCCAGAGTCAAAATTTTCATGGCTTCTGCGCATAGGGGACCTGACCTGGTGCCACCCTGCTTGTTTATGTAATACATAGTGGTGGTATTGTTTGTTCTGACTTGTACCACCTTGCCCATCACCAGTGTAGAAAAAACTTTTAGTGACAGCCACACTGCTCTGAGTTCCAGTAAGTTTATATGCTGGAGGGACTCTGCCTCTGTCCAGGTACCCTGAGTTGTGTGCTCCCCTAGATGGGCGCCCCAGCCCAGAAGGGATGCATATGTTGTGAGGACTAGTGAAGGATCCTCCTTCTGAAAGGGAACTCCTTGCCTTAGGTTGGATTCCTTTTTCCACCATAAGAGGGCTTGTAACAGAGGCCTTGTCACTGGAATGAGTTTTGAAAAGGGATCTTTTTTCTGACTCCAATGATTCCTGAGGTGAAACTGGATGTCTCTCATGTGAAACCTGGAACCCTGCACTGTGCCTGTGGATGCAGCCATGTGACCCAAGAGCTGCAGGAATTGCCTGGCTGTTTTTTGACTGTGCAACTTGAAGGAATTTGCTATGACCTGAAGGCTTTGCACCCTGTCTAGTGTCAAAAAGGCCCTGGCCTGTAGAGTACTGATCTCGGCCCCTATGAACTGTAAAGTTTGTGTAGGGGTTAAGACAGATTTTTTCTGGTTTACTATGAAACCCAAGGATTCCAAAAGATCCCGTGTGAGCTTTAGAGAGGTTGTGACTTGTTCTGGTGACTTGCCCACCACCAGCCAGTCGTCCAGGTATGGGAAAACAGTCACTCCCTGTCTTCGAAGAAATGCCACCACAGCTGCTAGGCATTTTGTAAACACCCTTGGGGCCGAGAAAAGGCCGAAGGGCAGGATTGCAAACTGATAATGACCTGATGGGAGTCTGAATCTAGATATTTCCTGAAAGATTCTTTTATGGGGATGTGGAAATAAGAGTCCTGTGAGTCCAGAGATGCCAGCCAGTCCCCTTTTTGGATTGTTGGCAGAATCCAAGCCAGAGTCACCACTTTGAACTTTGGCTTTTTCAGGTGCTTGTTTAAAGCTCTGAGATCCAAAATTGGCCACAATTCCCCCTTTTTCTTTGTTGTTAGGAAGTATCTGGAGTAAAAACCTCTTTCTCTCAGGGTTGTAGGAACTAGTTCCACTGCTCTGAGCTGTAGCAGCTTCTGAACCTCTGCCTCTAGCAACGAAATTTGTGCTAGGGGTGGAGAGATGAAAACCCTGTTTTTTTTTCGAGGAAGAAATCTGAAGTCCAGAGACAGACCTTTGCCCACTACCTCCAACACCCACTTGTCTGTGGTGATGGTTGACCAAAGGAGGAAGAAATGGGACAGTCCGCCTCCGACAGGTAGGGAGGAGGCGGCCTGCATCTCAGGGGTTCTGTTTAGGCTGGGGTTGAGGTTGTGCCTGAGCCCCTTGCCTAGAGCCCCTTCTACCCCTACCCCTTGAGTAGCCCTGTAGGGGGTACTGCTGGTATTGGGGCATGGCTACTGGCTGGAAAAAAGGGTCTCGTCAAGAAAGAGTGACCCCTGGCCCCCCTTCCATAGGGCCTGGTGGATGAAGAAGCTCTGTCTCTAGCAGAGATACTTCTGTTAAGTAGCCTTATATTCATCCACCTTTTTTCATATACAGTAGGCCACTGTGGATTCCCCAAAGAGCAAATTTCCTTCTAATGGAAAATCCAGGGCTTTCGACTGGGTATCCTGAGTGAGGTTTGTAGCCCTAAGCCAAGCAAACCTCCTCTGAGCCACTGTGTTAGCCATCCATCTGGCTGCAGTGTCATTCAGATCAATAGCCATTTGGAACTGGTACTTGGCCGCCTCTAGCCCAAACCTGGCAGTTTCAGCCAGGTCATCTGACAAGGGTGAGGTGGCCTTCATGGACATTGCCAGTACCGACTGCCACAGGGATTTCGGATACTGGGCAGCATAAGCTTGGAAAGTAGCCTGTCTCATGGCCAGTGAGGCTGACAAATAGCCCTTTTTGGCCATACTGTCCAATTTTCTTGATTCCTTGTCCGGTAGGTGTGAGGACAGAGGGACTTTAGCTTTGTCACAGGCAGCTTGTTGTATTACCCCTTGATGGTCAGGATGGGAGAAGAGGAAGTCAGCTCCCTCCCTATCCAGCTGGTATTTTTTATCTATTCTCTTGTCAATTGGAGGAATAGAATTAGGGGTCTGCAGGAGCTTCATAGCGTCCATCTTAAAAAATGTATTTACTGGGAGTAGGGGGGCCTTTGTGGGTGTTAGACCCATCATATTAAGGTACTCAATCTCCTCCTCATCTTCCACTTGCTCTGTCGTGGAAATATCTAAAGCATCTGCCATTTTCTTTACAAAGGAAAAATGGGAGGAAAAATCTCTCAGACATCCTGGGAGGTGAGCCAAATTCCTGCTCAGGGGACACCTCTGTAGGGATAGGTTCGTTCTCCTCATCCTCTTCAAAATAGGGTTGTTCCGGAGCAGAGGGAAACACAGTAGTAGCAACCTGGAGACCCTGTGAAGGGGCAGGAGGCCGAGGGATGATGCCCTGCAGAGCCTGAATAATTTTAAATGCCTGAGCTATCTCCTGAGCTGAAGGCATTACAGGCACCTGCGCAGAAGTCCCTGGTTTAGCAGGAGAGGGTTCTGCATGCTTGAGTTCTTTGTTTTCTTTGAGGGAACCGGAGAGTCAGCCAGCTCTTTCCCTCTTTTTGCCCGTATCAGGGGCAGGGGTAGTAGCACTTGTGGCTTCAACCACAACAGAGTTGGGTGTCAGCTGGTCAGAGACTGAGGGACCCCTAGGAAACTTTTTATTGAGTCGTTCAAGGAGCTTTTCAACAGTTTTTTCTGGAAAAGTTTTACATATCTCACATTCCTGGTCCAGATGTTCAAAACCCAGACAAGCTACACATAAAGTGCGCTTGTCTGCCTTGGCAAACACATCTCCACACTTTAAACAGTTTTTAAACCCGGGCTCCCCAGTTTTCTTCTTAGGTTTCTCTGCCATGGTGAAAAGCAAAAGGAACAACCCCAAACGCTAAATACTAAATACTGTTGCGGTTATTTAAACAGCTTTAAAAAGTTTTTTTTTTGTTTTTTTTTTTTGCAGTCGGTTCCGGAACCGATAGGGAACTGAAGGAAATGAGTGAGGAGATGAAATGTGAACCGGTTCAGCGGCTCTGTAACCGATAAAAAGCGGTTACAACTAAAGTTTATAAGGACCAAAAATTTGCGATACTATATAGGTTCTTTAGTCAGAGAACCAAAATAAAATTTAAACTAACTCGGATCCCTCACGGTTATCCCGAACCGCGAGAAACCGAGAAAAAACAACTATTTTAATAATAACTAGATGTAAACTAACAATCAGTAGAGGTAGTAAAAGAAACTAAATATACTTATGGTTTTGGTGATTTTTTCTTATCTTCCTCACGCGAAAGAGGGCGACAGAGACTCCGAGAGACCAGACTTTCAGGCGGAGAGAAAAATCTGAAGGGCTTAGAACACTACAGTTGGTAGAGGCAGTATTTGAAAGATGCTCACGTGCAAAGAATTCCATCATTTGCATGTGTTCCATCTCTCCAGGCAGTCCAACCCACCAGGCTGACTGCACAAAGTTATGAATATTCTGAGCATTACTGGGGTTAGAACCTGTCATAGGCTGCATAGTGGGCATGATGTGCGGAAATAGAAAGCAGCAACCGTGGTGAGTAAAAAGTCCTCCTACCCCAGAAGTCAAAATCCGAGAAGTCTTGACCTGGGGGCCAGTCACGGTGAAGGCACGGACATATGCCGGAGTGTCCAGTTGCGTCCAGTCCTGACTGAGGATGAGGCATGGAACCTGGAGACTCCGGGGAGGTGCAATACCACTGGCAGAGATCCCTGGGAGCAGGAACTCCAAAAAAAGATCTCTGTCAGGAACGCGACGCCTCCCTAAAGGGAGCAGGCCAGAGGGGGCACCACAAGGGTGGCCTCACTGAAATCACCCAAAAAGGTGTGCGCCGAATGCTTTGGATTGCTCTGAGTGGCAGGAGAGAGATGTGGTCCTCCAACATCCTCATGAGGAATCGCTGATACTCCGCGAGATCAGCAGCTGGGGAGATGTGGACAGAAGGCTCCTCTCCCCCAGAAGAGGGGGATGAAGAGTTAGAGGACCTCAACTGTTCAGAGGGTGGCTGCTCGGGGGGAGGTTGAAAAACCTGTCTGTTCATTGCCCTGACATAAGCAGGGAAGCGAGCAGCCACAGCTCTGAACTGCTCCCAGGAAAGAGGCCCACTAGGACCAAGGATGCCTGGGGGCACAGCAGAATGTGGCAGAGGGATGGGGACAGAGCCGAGAAGAGAAGTTGGCCGACCTCTGCCTGGGCTAGGGAGCGGACCAGGAGCACCAAAATATGAAGGTGCCCCGGAAGACTCCGCAGCCGACAGCTGAACAACCATTTTGGAACTGCCTTGGCTGCGCTCGGAATAATCCCCCCCTGTGAGGTGACTGGGGCCATATAGGCCCAGAAGGACAGTCCCCTACCTCAAAAGAATGGGGCTCTCTTAAAGAAAGCAAAGAGGAAGAGCGGAGATCCACACTGCGGCTTCTTCCAGAGCCCGGGTGGGCCCCCGAAAAAGGCCGCCCCAGACAGACCCATGCCCCTCGATCCCTCGGAATCTGAGAATGTCCTCCTCCTCGAGATGGCCAGTCTAGGTATTCGGACAGCCCTGGTCAGCACCCAAAGGAGCTACCCAGGGCACAGTACCCTCCCCTCCTGTAGGTGCTCTGATTGGCCCCAAAGTTGGGCAATCCAGGTACACCACATGAGGGGGTACCACCGCTGAGGGGGGTCAGTGAACCCTCTGAGGCTGGGTTGCAGTGCAGCAGCATGCACCACTGCCCACTGGTCAGGGCCCCTGACCCCAGTCTTGGTAGTCACCAACCGCTCCTCAGAGGGGGGCTGACTCCAGTCTGTCGAAGACATTACAAGGCTACCCACACTAGCAGCTAGCTCCAAGGAGCCAGACTGCTTGTCTGACTCAGAGTCCGACTCAGCCTCGGAAGAGGTGGAGGCCGAGGTCCTGTGGCAAACCGTAGGTGGGTGCCTGCCACCATCCCTACCAAACCGGGTGCCAGAAATGGAGACCGCGCCCAAGCCAGTGCCAGTGCCCTCTGCACCACCACGAACAGTGGCCAAAGAGGACATGACTCCAGCCCTAACAGCAGCCTTGGAGTTGGAACCTGCCATGGTGCCGTCTCACCCCACGATGCCGCAAGAGGTGCCGAGGGCAGAGACGGCACTGATGACAGCTCCAACAGCACTTTTAGTGCTGAAGTCAGAAACCCCCACGGCACCGTCCTGCCCCATGGTGCAATGCAAATGGCGCCAAGAGAAGGGACGGCGCTGACAACAGCTCCGACAGTGCTGTCTGAACCCCCATGGTACCGTGCCCATGTCCAGCATCGTGAACGACTCCGGAGCTGGACACGGCGCCGTGCTCAACCTCAGCGCCAAGAATGGTGCCGAGGCGAGGAGAGGAAAGGGATGGCGCCATGGAGCCTCCCACGGTGCTGCTAGCAATCTCTGCACCATGAACGGTGCCGACAGCAGCCACGGCACCGAGCAATGGACCGGCACTGACGACAACTCCGCCAAGGCCCATGGCGCTATGAGCAGCGCTGAGGCCCAAAACAGCGTGACCGACGGCATCCAGGATGGCACCAACCCGGGCCTTGCAAACCGCGGGTCCGACACCGGGGAAGCCTTCACCCCCAAAGAGGCGACTGCCATGGCAGTGCCTCCCACCCACCCCCGAAGGGAACGGACTGGGCCTTCTGCACCACGGGAGGAGACTCGGCCACAGCTAGGCTACTAGAAGCCGAGACTCCATCCTCCTCGATCCGTATAGAACCAGGAGGGGACCCGGAGGAAAGGCAGAGAGAGCATGGCTTGGCCCGATGAGTGTGCACCCGACCCCTGAAAGACGGCGGAGCTCGCCCCACTTTCCACACACTCTGTTCGATGACCCGCTGGTCCATGGAGAAGCAAGCGTCACATGACTCCATGTCGTGAAGCGGGCCAAGACACGAAAGGCAACAGTCGTGCTGGTCAGTGACAGAAAATTTTGGCTGCATGGGCACTGTCAAGATGGGGCCAACCTGCCTTTGACGCTCGCCTCTGACCTAGACATGACTTACGGAAATAATACAAAAAACAAGACTCGATGTCGCTGTAATAAAATAAATATGGAAAGATCTTACCGGCGACGTCGAGTGGCTATCAGAACCGGCAGGAGTATCCGACGGACTTAGCGCCGAAAATTGTTTGGAATCGAAAAACAAACTGCGAAACAGGTAGGCCTCGATTTCCTAGGAGAAAGTGTCCCATGAGGTGATCCTGACGGCAGGAGACAAAGAACTGGCAGGCGGAGTCGACGGCGCCTAACAGCCAACTCGCAAGCGCCACGTAGTATGTCGGCCTCGAGGGCAGCGCCAAAAGCATGTCGGCTCCACCTACCAAAAAAAAAAAAAAAAAAAAGAGAGAGCTCCCGCTGGGTCATGACCTCCAGCCATACACCCAAATGTGATGAATGGTGAAGCTTGACACAGATAAGATCATACTGTACATAACTGTGAAAACATTACAGCTGCTAAGTCGCAACAGTAAGAATCTAGCTTAAGATATGGACTGCAGAAGTAATTTCAGTCAGATTATGTAAGGGGAGGATGGGTGGGGAGGTCAAGCATACTGAAGGATACCCTGGAAGAAACAATATTGCTATGATAAGTAATTTTTTCTTCTCAGCCCAGGAATCCTTCATTATGTTTGACTAATGCAGACTACAAAGCAGTGCAGCTGGGAGGAGGAAACAGAACCTACTTTGGGAACAGCGGGCATGATTCTGAAAGAGCCCTCAGATCGCCACAAAGGTCTAGTAATCTGGGGCTGTGGCACACTCCTGGTGCATCAGGAACCATGCGCAGGATTCCCGAACATCGGGGGCCCCTTCGCCACTACACCCGGGAAATGCTGCAACCACAGGCTAGTGCCAAATGCTAGGCACACCTGCATATCCTGATGGACAGATCCACCCACTCCAGCCCACCGGGGGCAAGACGGACCACAATTCCTGGGCTGCTCCTGGGGCAGACGTGGCACAAGTGATTACCATGGGGTGTTGAGGAGCCAGTGTGTACGCCGGTGGGGGACAATCGGGCACCCATCGGGGTGCCCTTGTCAGCACTAGCCACCTACCATGTCTGCAATGTCAAATGACTATCACCCCCACCGGGTGCCTAATCACACCCCCAGCATGTACACTGGCACCCTAACACCACTGGGGTACACCGCTGTCCCTACCAACCCCCGGACAACACATATGGGGCCCCCCAACAGCTTCCCACCTTGTGGAGCATTGCTGCAAGGGGTTTAGACCACCTTCTGGGTGGTCTAACATGACCCCCTTCCTTCTACCACTGCAGGGCTTTTGGAATAGGAAATTGGCGGCTGTTGCAGCCCCGCCATGGTGTAAGCCCCCTTGCAACCACTGCGTACCCAGATGCAGGTCGCAAGGGGGGCACAGTGTTCCTTCAGCACAGCAGATTTCCTCACTGGTGCAGACCACATACCAGAAAAGGGAATGCCGAAACAAATGACGCAAGGTGCAACTTGTGTCATTGCTGTTTGATGCAAGCACCTTGCATCTGGCAGAACCCTTTCAGAATCAGGTCCTGGTTCTGCAGGACTGCTGTGCCAAATCTGGCATCTGATCTGGGCTGTACAAACAAGCAATAGTGCTTAATGAAGGTGTGTATGGTCTTCCAGGTAGCTACTTTTCAGATGTCGAGCAAGGGAATGACCCTTGCAGCTGCCACTGAGGCTACTGTGCCCCTAGTGGCGTGGGCCCTGAGGCCTTGAGGTGGCTGTTTGCCAGCCTTACTGTAACAGAATTGGATGCAAGAGACTATCCATCAAGAGATAGTTCTCCTAGAAGCTGGCCTGCCCTTGCCTGCCTTACCATAGGTGAGGAACAGCTGGGTATGAGATGTCCTGAGCTGGTTGGTATGCTGTAGTGGGTCAGTGCCCTCTTAACATCCAGACTATGGAGCTTGCGCTCACCAGGAGTGGATTTGTCTGTAAAGAAGACAGGGGAGTGTAATGGATTGGTTCAGGTGAAATTCAGACACTACTTTTGGGAGGAATTTCCTGTCTGTCCTATGAACTACTTTATCTAGACAGCCCGCCAGCGCAGGGGTTTTGTTTCTGCTTGCGATGCCGATGCCCCAGGTTCAGAAACAGACTCGGGAGTCAGAAGGCTGGTGGAGGGGGAGGATTAAGCACCCTGCGCTGGCTCTCCTTCTCCAGGGGGAGAGGGGTTTGTGTGTCCGGTGCATAGGGTGACCCCTGGCAGAGGTCAGAGGTGCAAAACGTGTCCGGTACCTTGATTTTGGGGGTGGGTCAGACAGCTGCGTTTATGCCACTCTGTCACTGCATGCCCTGCCTCCATCCTAGCCTGCAAAAACAATGTGGCTGAGCAGTATGCCACCTGCCCCAGTTGGTGGTCCCACACAGCCTCCCTTGTGACTCCGTCGGGGACGTATCCCACCATCTGCCAGGAATAGTCCCCATCCCGATGCCCCCGCCCATGGGAGGCAAGCCAGGGGCGTACCCCTGGGACAACTGCATCCCGGGGCCATATCCTGGTGTCCACTGGGTGGTTGGCTCCCCCAACGGCTCAACTATGGGGTAATCCAGAGCATATCCCCAGAAGGGCTAAGAGGTGGTAGATGATTGATGGGACGAGACTTGGGCTGGGTTGATGGGGATCCAGCCCTGCAAAAAGCATACCATAAAAAAAAGAATTACTTTATCTTTGTGAGAGATAGTATAGTTAGCTTCAGTGCAGAGGGCTTGCAGCTCTGAAATCTGTCTGGCTGAAGTGATAGCTACTAAGAAAACAGTTTTCCAAGTGACATACTTTAAGTCTGCAGTAGCTATGGGTTCAAAAGAGGGATCCATTTTTAGCTATGCACAGGTTCAAGGCCAAGAGATGGACAGGTTCCCTAAGGAGGGGCTGAATGTGCAGCAGGCCTTTGAAAACTTTCTTAAAAATGGAATGAGAAATTACAGATTTGTCCTTACCAGCAGACATGTAAGCCAAAATGGTTGCTAGGTGAACTTTCAGAGATGAGGCTATAAGGCCTGATGTTTGTAAATGTACCAGGTAGTCCAGTAGAGAAGAGAGGCTGACCTCCAGTGGGTCAATTTGTCTGTGTCTGCACCAGAGAGAGAATCTCTTCCATTTGGAAGCATAAGTTTTTTTGGTACCGTGTTTCTTAGCCAGCCGAAGGATTCTTAGGACTTGCTCTGAGTACTGAGAATCTGGATACTCTAGCTCTTCAACTACCAGGCTTTGAGGTGAAAAGACTCTATGTTGGGGTATGCTACCCCCATCTGAAGCAGTCAGGAGACTGTGGCTCGAGGGCAAGTGACTAGGTCGCTTGACTAACAGGGCAAGGAGCAGAGTACCAAGGAGGCCTTGCCCAATCTGGAGCCACCAGAGTCATGGTGTCTGGATGATTCCTGAGTTTTAGAAGGACTCTGAGGGTTAAAGGGAATGGAGGGAAGGTGTACAGGAACTTCAATGTCCAGTCCATGTTCAGGGCATCCACTGGTACTGTGCCTAGGGCTGGAGACCTACAACATTACAGAGGAATTTGATGGTTGAGACTGGAGGTGAAAAGTTCTATCTCTGGGGTGCCCCACCTCCTGAAGACTGTGGCCAGTACTTGTCTGTTTAGGGTCCACTGGCAGGTGAATGGCAGAAAGCTGCATGTCCAGAGAGTAAACCAGGGACCAAATCCTCATGGCCTCTGTGCAAAGCTTTGTGGATCTTGTGTCCCCTTGCTTGCTGATGTAAAACATAGTGGTGTTTTCTGTCCTGATTTGGACAGACTGGTCTCTCAGCTGGGAGACAAAGGCTTTGATAGCCAGGTACACAGCTTGCAGTTTGAGGAGATTTGTGTGACACTGAGCTGGCAGTATAGCCTAGAGGTTAGAGGAACGAGGTGTGAACGAGCTTGGTACATCCAGTAGACCAGACCTGAGTTTGATTCTCACAACCTCCACTTGCATACTGTGTGACTCTGAGCAAGTCACTTAACTGCCCAGTGCTCCCAGGCCACCCCTGAAAACAGACACTTGTGCCTAGTGGGCCTTACCCAGTTACCAAAGACTAAAATAAAATAAAAAATAAATAAAAAAATTTGGACTCTCTGGGGGACCATGTCTCACTTATGGACTGGTCTGCCAGGTAAGCATCCTAGCCTAGGAAGGGAAGCATCTGTAGTGAGCACACTGGAGGGCTCTCTTTGCTGGAAGGGAACCCCTTCTCTGAGGTTTTCTCTGTCCATCCACCAGTCCGGGGCTTGGAGTAGAGTCCTTGTGACTGGAATTAGCTTTGACAGAGTCGCTTTTCTGGGACCAGTGAGCTCCTATGTGATACTGAATGGCCCCAATCTGAAATCTGGTGCCTGGGACCATGGCTGTAGTAGAGGTCATGTGGCCTAGTATACTGAGGAAGTGTCTGGCTGGCTCAGGACAAAGGTGTTTGCCAGGGTTTGAGGCTGTGCATCCTGTCCAATGGGAGCAGGGTTTTCCCTGCTGAGTGTTCCAACTCCACCCCAGTGAATTCCAGTAGCTGAACTGGTTCAAAGTGGGACTTCTCGGTGTTGATGAGAAAGTCCAGGGACTCCATAGTGCTCTGTGTAAGGCTGAGGGAGTATTTGACCTTCTGTGGAGAATTGTTCATTATTAGCCAGTCGTCCAGGTAGGGAAAGACAGACACCTGTTGTCTTGAGGTGAGATGCCACCACTGCCAGAAACTTGATGAAAACTCTGGGAACTGAAGAAAGGCCGAATGGCAGAGCTGCAAACTGGTAACGACCATACGGCAGTTTGAATCCAAGGTATTTTCTGTGGGAAGGCCTACCTGATTGGAATGTGGAAATAGGCATCCCTGAGATCTAGGGAAGCCAGCCAGTCTCCCTGCTGCAAGCAGGAGATCACCACTGCAAGGGTGACCATCTTGCATTTTGGCCTCAGTAGGTATTTTTCAGGTACTTGAGGTCAAGAATGGGTCGCCAATCCCCATTTTTCTTTTGGGTGAGAAAATACCTGGAACAGAGGCCTTTCCCCATTGGGGGAAGGGGGCCCTTTCCACTGCTTTTGCAGATACATTAGAAGGGACTTCACCTCCAATAATAGCTGTTCTGTAGGGGTTAGAAGTTTTAGAGACTTGTGACCCTGTTGAGTGGGAAATATTTTGAACTGTAGGGTAAGTCCTTGACTCACCACCTCTAGCACCCACTTGTCTGTGGTGATGAGGTGCCACTGGTGGAGATAGTAGGTCAGCCTTCCTCCTACTGGGGTAAGGGAGGCAACCTGGCTCTTGCAGTCAGGAGTTTTGTTTAGTCTGTACTTTTGAAGAAGGTGAGGGATCAGCTAGTTTCTGAGCCCTTTTTCCTTTTCCTCTGAAGAAACCCCTCATCTGAGACTAGTCCAAGGGCATGGAAATAGGGTAAAATGCCCTGGCATAGTAACCTCTGCCTCTGTTCCCCTACCCTGAGGTATCTGGGAAGTAGAGGCTTTATCTTAAGCTGTGTTGCTTTGATAAGTGGTTTTATATTCTTTTCTTTCTCATGTAAGCCTTTGTTTTGTCCACAAAAAGAGAGTTATTCTCGCAGGGGAAATCCATAGCTTTAGCTTGAGTGTTCAGGGAGAGATTGGTTGTTCCCAGCCAGGCATAACGTCTGAGAGAGATGGCTTGGGCTATAGTTCTGGAGGCAGTGTCATTGGCATCCACAGCCATGTGGAATTGATACTTTGTAGCTTCCAAGGCAGTCTTTACAGTTTCTGCCAAGTCTTGAGCCACCCTGTCTGGGGCCTGTTGGCTGATAGTCAGAACAGAGTTTCAGAGAGCCTTTTCATATTGTGCTCCATATGCCATGTAAGTAGAGAGGAAAGCAGCAGAGAGGCTGTGGTGTAAGATTTCTTATCCACTGAATCCAGCTTTGTAGATTCCCTTTCAGGAGGCTGGGAAGATAAAGGCATTTTAGCTTTGTCACATGCTGCAGCCTGCACCACGCCCTCATGATCTGGGTGCATATAAAGAAACTAAGCACTGGTTTTCTCCAGCTGATACTTCTCAATTTTCTTGTCTACCCCTGGAATGGAGGAGGGATTTTGAAGTAATTTAAAAGCAGTCCTGCGAAGGTACTTGTGTATAGGCAGAAAAAGCTTTTTTGAGGGAGGGAGACCCATAATATCTAGAAATTCTTCCTCCTCATCTTGGTCAGTGGTCTCTTGAATAGTGAGATCCAGAGTGTCCACCATATGCTGAACAAAAGTTTAACGAGAGGAAAAATCCTCCTGGTCATTACAGGGAGAGCCAAACTGGATCAGGGAATACGTCTGGTTCTAAAGGTTCACCCTTTTCATCACCCTTATAGTAAAAGCCCTGGCAAAGCCCATGGTCTGAGGGGTGAGGGTACTAGGATCAGGTAGGGCATTAAAAAGGTTGCCCATAGCCTGAAAGGTCTGATATAACTGCCAAGCCATAGCCATTTCCTCTGCAGAGGGTATGTTATATTTCTGTGTTGCTTGCTTTTCAGCGGGAGGGGTTGTGATATACTTTTCTGTATCTTTTTTGCAGGCACTGAGTCAGGGATCTGCTCATTTTGTCTTTTCTTGGCTTGGTCATTATTATTATTTTTACCAGACTTATTTTCTAGGGGGTTCTTAGAGGACATGTGTGAGATTTTTGATGAGAGGAGGAAACCTTTTCAGGATTCTTGTTAGAGGCAGACTGAGAAGCCATAATTTCAGGCCTTTTAGCTCTCTTCTTAACTGTTTTAGAGTAAAATTTAGAGAAAAACTCACAGTTACAATCTGGACTTAACTTAAGCAAATGTCATGGCCGTCAATCTTGGCCACTATTCTGAAGTATTTAATACAATTTTTAAAACCAGTAGGTCCAGTTCTCTTTTTAGGTCTATCTGACATGCCAATTCATCAGAAGACCTCTAAAACACGGTTCCCAAATGGGAAAAAGAAGAAATCTGTCGGTTCCCAAGCACTATGGAACTGCTAAGGAATGGTTCCCAAATAACTAAAAAAGGAAACAAAAATGTACGAAAAATGTTTTTCTCTTAAAATATAGGGAACCACTGAAGAAATAAAGTATAAAGAATAAAAAATGTTTACCTCAGGAGAAAACCAGGAACCATGGTTGGAACCGCTAAGGAGAAGAAAACTATGGTTCCATGGAACTAAGTGAAACTGCAAAAAACACTAACATTATGTGAAAAAAAAACTCCAAAAGCACTAAAGATAGCAATAGAAATAAGAAACTATTGACTTTAAAAGAAATCAGCTTCTTCAAGTGAAGGTTTGAAGAGAGAGCTCCGGGGCAGTGTTGCTCCAGTCAGCGGAAAAATGAATCTGACTGGCCTCCAGCACAACCTACAGGCAACACACTCTCTCTGCAACCTGATTAGTTAATTCTTGAGTGGTCATTAGCATGAACTCCACCTCTGGGACAGCTGAACCCAGCTAGCATACTGCAATTAGTCAAGCATACTGAAGGATTCCTGGTGTGAGAACAGTGTTTTTTGCTGCTTTTTTTTTTTTTGTCATTGCCTAGCACCCACACAGTTTGAAATTTTGGTCTGAAATTTTCAGAGTAGAAAGGGTTTGCCCCACAGATGTGCATTTCACTAGTTTGGTAAAAAAAAAAGTATTAATTTGTTTCTCAGTTATTCAATTTTAAAATGTTGATTCTGAGCATGCTCAGTATGGTCTTTTGGATAGCTGCTTGGAAAGAAAAAAATAATTTGGTCCATATGAAAAAGGATCCTTTTTTGTATGCGGGGGTAATCCTTTTTGGTGAGAAAAAATCCTTTTCATATGGCTGCCATTTTGTTTCCTTTTTTTTTTTTAAATAAAAATTCAAAATCCACAAAATTGACATCCTGATCACACACCAACACATGTATGTTCTTCATCAGGACCCTATTAGGTGCATTGTGCACTTAATTCTTGTAAAAGTGACCCCACATTTTTTTTTAATTTAAAAATATTTTTTTCGCAACTCACTTTCCTTTTTCATATTGTCGTTGAGGCACAGGTCAGGAAGCACAGGAAAACCAGGAGCAGTTGTAGAATTCACCAAAAATATTTATTTACACTAACAGTAACATAAAAAATTAACTTGTTCGGTGTAACTATTTACAAAGGCAAAATAAAATAGAGAACATCCATCAGGGTTTTCCTTCAATCTGTGTCCCATTTCTCTTTCAAGCAATTGCAGGTCAGCTCTCTTATAAGTCCTTCAAACCCCCATTCTTAACAAGCATCCTGTTTCTTGTAAGTATCAGGCATGTGCAGCTAGAACACAATGTCCAAGAAATGATGCCCCTTTTCCACAGTTCTTCTGCAAAAGGCTTAAAAATTTGCACTCAGGTAACCTCTCGAGTTTCTAATAGCGTTTTTGCAATCATCTCAAAATATCATTATATACATTTCAACAATTAACATTCCATAATTTCTAAACAAACGGGATCCCAATATCAGTTACATTTCCATACAATGATTTGCATATATTTTTATATCAGCAGATATGCAAGGGAGGAAAAGCAAACAGCAAGGTAAAACTGAGAGACAGTGAGAAGCAAAGAATTGTGAGACTGTTGGGGTGAGCAAGTCCTAGATCTCACAGAAAATTTGGTTGCGCAACCAGACAGATAAGAGACAGGAAAGGAATGAACAGATCCTTGCATTCAAACTCTTTCCATAACAACTGGGACAGGGTCCTATTCCACCCTGTCACATACACCTCCTCCTTAAGAGGGAACCTGTTTTATTAAGCAGGTTTCCAAAACTTTTTATAAATTCTCTACTAACATTTGCTGCTTTCAGCAATTAAGCACATGTGCATTATCCATTTTTCTGTAACAGTACAGCAAACAGTAAAGTTTCAACTCATACATTTATTTTTCAACCTTCAGAACCCTCAATTTCTGATCCTTATCTTGACACAAAATCAGCATTACTATTCTCTTTACCAGATTTGTGTAGCACCATTAATTTAAATGGCTGTGGTGTCAGGTACCACCTTGTGATTCTGGAATTTTTATTTTTCATTTGGTTAAGCTAATGGAGAGGATTGTGATCTGTTATAAGCACAAATTCAGTTCCTAGTAAATAAAACTAAAGGGACTCTATGGCCCACTTTGCTGCTAAACATTCCTTTTCGATAGTGGAGTATCTTTTCTCTCTGTCATGCAACTTCCTACTTATGTACAGAATGAAAAAAATTACTCACCTTAGTAATTATGTTTCTTCTAATGGAGTCTTGCTGTATTCTGACAATTGCAGTGATTCCCAACCTTTTCTAACCTTTGAACTACCCCTGAGAACTAAGGGCTAACTTTCCATGCAGGGTATGGAACGCTGAGCTCGAGCTCGGTTGAAGTCTCTGTCTGGAGTGTTTTGAACCTAAACCGTCAGATTCTTACGAGCCCAACTAAACTAAAAATTATATGTGGAAATTGTAAAAATTCTACTAGCCAACTGGCTGAAAAGTTTTGGATTCCCAAGGAAGACTCAATCAGGAAACCCAAAAACTAAACCCAATGTACTTAAAAAAAATAATAATAATAAATAAGCACCCAAACAAAAAGGAGGAGGGTGCCAGCAAATACACCCCTGGGGTGCAACACTGTACCTGCCCACCCACTTCCCAAAAACAGGTTCTGAGAGGGGAGGCAGGGAGGGAGGTCAGAATACAGCAAGACTCCATTAGAAGACATATAATTACTAAGGTGAGTAATTTTGTCTTCAAACAACATGAAGTCTTGCAGTATTCTGACAATTGCAGACTATCAAGCAGTGCCTCCAAGGAGGAGGAGGGACAGAACCTACTTTGGGAATAGGCTCTGAAGTACTGCTGTGCCAAACCGAACATCACTCCTAGCCTGGATATCCAGAGAGTAATGCTTGGTAAAGTTATGGACTGTTTGCCAGGTGGCTGCTTGACAGATTTCTAGGAGAGGAATATCCCTGGCCACAGCCAGGGAAGCAGCTGTACCTCTTGTGAAGTGAGCCCTCAGGCCTGAAGGTGGAGTTTTTCCCAGTTTTTCATAGCAGAATTGTATACAAGACACAATCCACCTGGCAATAGATCTTTTGGTGGCGGGTTTGCCCTTTCCCACTTCTCCATAAGTGAGGAGCAACTGGAGGGAGTCAAACCTGTGACCCTTGGTACGCTCTATGTAGTAACTAAGGGCCCTTTTGACATCTAAACAGTGTAGCCTCCTCTCTCCTGAGGAAGAATGCTCAGTGAAGAAAACAGGGAGAGACATAGACTGGTTAAAATGGAAGTCTGAAACCACTTTGGGTAAGAACCAGGAACTAAGGAACACTTTATCCCTATGAAAGGAGATAAAATCCGGTTCCACTCACAGGGCTTGAAATTCACTGATATGCCTGGCAGAGATAATGGCTACCAAGAATACAGTTTTCCAAGTCAAGTACTTAAGCTCTGCTGAAGACATAGGCTCAAAGGGAGGTTGCATAAGCTGACCAATACAAACATTTAAATCCAAGGCAGGGGCAAGGTCTCTAAAAAAAATTTACAGAACACAGGATGGGAAGATAGTGAGGAAGGCTTCCCCACAGACAAAAATGCAGAAACAGTTGACAAATGTACCTTGAGAGGTCTGAGGCCTAGGCCATTAAGATGGACCATATAATCCAGAACCGTAGGCAATTCAGCAGCGTCTGGAGAAATATTCTTCTTAGAACACCAAATGCTGAATCTTTTCCATTTGGGTTGTAAGTCTTTCTGGTAGAGGGTTTTCGAGAAGCCTTGAGGATGTCCAGAACCCCTTGTGAAAGATGCAGATCTGCAAAATAACTCCTAAAGAGCCAAGCCTTGAGATTGAGGGACTGAAGATTGGGGTACCAAATCCTCCCCTGAGAGAATATTAACAGGTTGTAATTCCTGGGAAGAGACAGGGGGAGATGGACTGCTAGGGGACAGCAACAGGGGGTACTAGGGCTGTCTGTCCCAATCTGGAGCAACCAGAATCACCTTGCAAGTTTGAGACCTTATTTTGACTACAGTTTTGAACAGGAGTGGGAAGGGGGGAAAGGCATACAGAAACTTCCCTTCCCAATTCAGAATCAGGGCATCCAGGAGGACTGAGCCCAAGACTGGAGGTCTGCAACAAAAGACAGGAAGTTGGTGATTGTCTGGAGCTGCAAAGAGATCTATCTCTGGAGTGCCCCACATTGAAAATATCACTTTCAACACCTGAGGGTCCAGGGACCATTCATGATGGCCCTGGGAAATCCTGATCAGTGCACCTGCTAGCACATTGTCCTTGCCTGGAAGGTGAACTGCTACAATAAAGGCTTGCAGGAAATAAGCCAGGGACCACAACTTCATGGCTTCTGTGCACAAGGCCATGGACCGAGTGCCTCCCTGCTTGTTGATGTACCACATGGTGGTAGTGTTGTCTGTTCTGACTTGAACCACCTTGTTCTGAACTGACTGTGAGAACACTTTTAGAGCTAGAAAAACTGCCTTTAGCTCTAGAAGACTGATGTGTAGAAGGGATTCTTGGGGGGACCACAGGCCCTGGGCAGTGAGGGACCCCAGGTGGGCTCCCCAGCCCAGAAGAGAAGCATCCATGGTAAGGACCACTGAACAAGGCTGAGCAACAAAAGGAACACCTTGGCTTAAATTGTCCTGATCCTGCCACCACTGGAGGGCCTGGATCAAGGTCAGAGTCACTAGAATCAATTTGGAAAGGGAGTCCTTTCTCTGAGACCAGTAAGCTCTCAGGTGGAACTGAATATCCCTCATCTGGAATCCTGCCCCTTGGACCATTGCTGTTGAAGCTGCCATGTGGCCCAAGAGCTGGAGGAAATGACTTGCTGGTCGAGATACCTGAAGGCTGAAGGAAGAAGCTAGTTCCATAAGAGTCCTTGCCCTTTCTAGAGGAAGAAAGGCTCTTGCTTTGAGTGTGTCCAGTTCTGCCCCTATAAAGGTAAGGAACTGGACTGGTTCAAGAACTGACTTGGGAAGGTTGAGAAGAAATCCTAGGGAAGTGAGCACTTGCTGGGTCACTTGCAGGTGAGACTTGACTTGGTCTGGAGACTGACCCACTAATAACCAATCATCCAGATAAGGAAATATGGAAATCTTTTGCTTTCTTAGAAAGGCAACTACTACTTCTAGGCACTTTGTGAAAACCCTTGGAGCTGAGGTTAGGCCAAAGGGCACTGCTCTAAACTGATAGTGGCCTGAGGGCAACTCGAACCTGAGGTACTTTCTGTGGGAGCACCTGATGGGAATGTGAAAATATGCATCTTTGAGGTCCAGGGAGGCTAGCCAGTCCCCCTGGCCTTAGAGAGGGAAGGATTATTCTCAGAGTTATCATCTTGAACTTTGGTTTTAAAAGATGTTTGTTCAGATATCTGAGGTCTAGGATGGGTCGCCATTCCCCTGTCTTTTTGGGGGGTCAGGAAGTACCTGGCATATAGCCCTTTGCCCCAGTGTAGGGTAGGTACTCCCTCTATAGCTCTTAAAGCTAGGAGAGAAGAAACCTCTGCCTCTAAGGCAAGAGTTTCCAAAAGATTTGCAGGTGGAAAAGATCTGGCTCTCATCTTTGGAAATTTTTTGAAGCTGAGAACCAGTCCCTGGCTTACTGCTTCCAGGACCCACTTGTCTGATGTAATAGAAATCCAGTCCTGGACAAAGTAAGCCAGCCTGCCCCCTACTGGAATCAGAGAACCGACCCAGGAAGACCTTGCTGGGTCACTTGCAGGTGAGACTTGACTTGGTCTGGAGACTGACCCACTAATAACCAATCATCCAGATAAAGAAATATGGAAATCTTTTGTCTTCTTAGGAAGGCAACTACTACTGCCAGGCACTTTGTGACGACCCTTGGGGCTGAGGTTAGGCCAAAGGGCATTGCTCTGAACTGATAGTTGCCTGAAGGCAACTTGAACCTGAGGTACTTTCTGTGGGAGCACCTGATGGGAATGTGAAAGTAGCCATCTTTGAGGTCCAGGGAGGCTAGCCAGTCTCCTGGCCTTAGATAGGGAAGGATACTTCCCAGAGTTATCATCTTGAACTTTGGCTTTAAAAGATGTTTGTTCAGATATCTTAAGTCCAGGATGGGTCGCCACTCTCCTGTCTTTTTGGGGGTTAGGAAGTACGTGGAGTACAGCCCTGTGCCCCAGTGTAGGGTAGGTACTCTCTCTATAGCTCTTAGAGCTAGGACAGCAGAAACCTCTGCCTCTAGGGCAAGGGTTTCTGAGAGATTTACAGGTGGAAAAGATCTGGCTCTCATCTTCGGAAATTTTTTGAAGCTGAGAACCAGTCCCTGGCTTACTACTTCCAGGACCCACTTGTCTGATGTAACAGACATCCAGTCTTGGACAAAGCAAGCCAGCCTGCCCCCTACTGGGATAGGAGAGTCGACCCGGGCAGACCCATCAGGGTGTCTGCTTGGCAGGGGCTTTAGGCTGAGGGGTGGATGCAGGCCTGCTCATCCCACTTCTGCCTCTCCCTCTGAAGAACCCCCTCTGTGAAAAGGAAGAAGAGGCCTGTGCTTGGTAAAAAGGCATTTGAAAAGGCCTGCCCTAGACTGCTGCCTTTGAGGAGTTGCCTGCCTTTCCTTGGCCTGAGCACTCCTGTAAGTGGTCCTGTATTCATCCATTTTCTTCATGTAATTCTCTGTCTGCTCCCCAAACAGAGAATTACCCACTACAGGAAAATCCATGGCCTTAGCCTGGGTATCCTGTGAGAGGCTAGTACATCTGAGCCAAGCCATTCTCCGAAGAGCCACAGATGTACCCATGACTCTTGATAATACATAATTGGAGTCCACAGCAGCATGAAACTGAACTTTTGATGCCTCAATCCCATCTGCAGCCACCTCCTCCAGCTCCTTGGCAAGCTGGGGGGAAGCCTGTTTAGCCAGTGCCAGTACAGTGTCTCACCTGGACTTCTGATACTTGGCTGTATAGGCCATATAATTCGCCTGCCTGAGTCCCAAGGAAGATGCCATATACTGCTTCTTTGCCATGGCATCAATCTTCCTGGAGTCCTTGTCTGAGGGGTGTGATGCCAAGGGAATGCTTGCCTTATCACAGGCAGCAGCCTGTACAACCCCAACATGGCTGCATTGCTGATAAAGGAACTCCGTATCTGAGCCTGAAAAACTATACCTCTTGTCCATTCTCCTATCCACAGGAGGTATGGAATTGGGAGACTTAAGAATTTTTTGTGTCTGTTTCCCAAAAGATTTGTGGAGGGGAATAGACAGTCTCCTGGACTCTGTGATGTCTATCATCTCTACATAGTCAGGCTCCTCCTGATCCTCCACTGCCTCCTCTACAGTAAGCTGGAGGGTATCAGCCACCTTTCTGTAAAACATGAAGTGCGAAGGGGACTCAAAGCCTAGGAGGAGAAACACCTGAAGGTCTGTCTGGGGAGATGGCCGGGTCAATAGGCACATCCAGACTTTTACCATCACCATATTCATCTTCCAACTCTCCCTCCTCCTCAAACTCTGGTTCATAAAATTCTCCCAGGGTGTAATTTTGAACCAGGGGAAACAACCGAACCGAGCCCCTGCCAAAAGGTACCGGATCAGTCGGAACCGGGCGAAGCGATTCCACAATACGAATCGCTTTGGCTATTTCCTCGGTGAATGGAGTATGAAATTCTGGATCCGAACTGGTCGATTTGTCTTTGCATTTTCTTTTTGTCTGAACCGATTCCTCAGAATCGGCTCTCCTTTTGCCCGGAGAAGTATCACGCTGGTCAGAGGGCACTTCTTCTGGTTCGGTCGGAACTGAACCGGGCTGGCCATCCGGGTCAGCAGAGTTCTTGACCTTCCTTTCCCTCAGTCTACCTAATCTCTTTTCCAGGGTAGATTTGGGAAAATTTTTACAAATTTGGCAGTCTGAATCGAGGTGGTCAAACCCCAGACAATAAACACAGGTGGTGAGGGGATTGGCCTTAGCAAAGACCTCCCCACACACACTGCAGTGTTGAAACCCAGTGGGCCTGTTTTTTTTCTTGGGTTTCTCAGACATGGCCAACCTAACCAAACTTACCCTTTTTTCGGCAACCGCCAGGCAAGACTCCCCTGTTGGTTCTTGACCGTGTCACAGGTCTTGGAAAAAAACGAACTAAAACCCATTTTTTTTAGAACTGATATGGACCAGTAACCACACACTAAAGTAAAATACAAAATTTACCTGAATGATCGGTTCAGCCGAACCGATCCACACTTTTTACAAGTTCCACACAGAAAACAGAACAAAACCTATCTAGTACTCACGGTACCACAGACAGAGACTTGAACTGACTATGTGGAAACAAAATTTCGGTAGAAAACCGATCGAAAACCGACACTTCAACCGCTTCGAACCGAGCTGTAGGAGAAATCTCCAAAGCGACTGTTCAGTGAAGCGGAGTAAAGAATCTGACGGTTACAGTTCAAATTACAACAGGCAGAGACATCAACCGAGCTCGAGATGAACATTCTATGTCCTGCATAGAAAAGTTAACCCATTGTTCTCCGGGGCAGTTTAAAGGCTGGGGCTAACTGCACTTGTCAGAATACAGCAAGACTTCATATTGTTTGAATCACTGCAATTGTCAGAATACAGCAAGACTTCATGTTGTTTGAAAGGATGTTCTGTCCCATCTATATTTTGACTCAGTACTGCACCTAGGCCTACCTCTGATGCATCTGTTTGTAGCAAAAATGGTTTCTCAAAGTCTGGGCTACTTAAAACAGGGGTTGAACATAATGCAGCCTTTATGGCTTGAAAAGCTTCATCACACTCTGGGGTCCATTTCACATTATTTGGGTACCGTTTTTTCGTGAGTTCAGTGAGGGGAGTAGCTAACTCAGCAAAGTTGGGAACAAATCTCCGATGATAACCAGCCAGCCCTAAAAATGACCTGACATGTTTCTTTGTTTTAGGGACAGGGCTGTTAGCAACAGCTTCTATTTCAGAAATCTCTGGCTTAACTTCTCCATTTCCCAACACATAGCCCAAATATCTGGTTTCCTGCATGCTCAATCCACATTTGGTAGGATTAATAGTCAGACCTGTATTTTTGATAGCTTGGATAACTTCTCGTAGGTGTTCCTTTACACACAGCTGCACATCTGTAGGCAAGATGTTGATGAATTGCTCCATGGCAAATGTGTCAATGATCTGTGAACTGTTTTGCTCTCTGGTTGGATCCATTTTATCAGGAGTTCTCTGAGTCGGGTCAAGGCTTGTCAAGGATTGTCAACCAAGTTGTACCTCAGAGATCGAAATCTCTGCCTGTAAGTCTCTCCAGAAATGTCATACCTTTTCAGGATTTCACTTTTCACCAGGTCGTAGTTTCTGACTGTGCAGTATCCATATTGCTGTAGGCAAGTTGGGCTTTCTCTGTCAGGTAGGGTACCAGTCTGATTGTCCATTGCTGCTTTGGCCATTGGCAGGCTGTGGCAACTCTTTCAAAAGTTGTCAGGTATGCCTTGATATCATCCGAGGGACACAACTTAGTAAGTTTAATGGCTTTTAAGTTGCTTGCATTTTGTTGCTCATCTGGATCTGTGCCGGATCCTCTGCCCTTGATAGCTTGCACGTCATCCAGCCATCGCTGCTCCTGTCACTGCATCTCTTTTTCCATAACTTGTGCTGGCTGTACAGTCTCAGCTTTGACTTTTGTCTCAGGGTATGCACGGCGTAAATCCCCTGACACCATCTGTTGTCGAGGCACAGGTCAGGAAGCATAGGGAAAACCAGGAGCAGTTGTAGAATTCACCAAAAATATTTATTTACAGTAGTAGTAACATAAAAATAAATAAACTTGTTCAGAATAACTACGTACAGAGGAGAAATACAGTAGTTTTACTTCCGTCTGTGTCCCTTTTTCTTCTTCAGCAGTGGCAGCTTCGCTTCTTTATAAGTCTTTTCAATCCCCATTCTTAGCAAGCATCCTGTTTTTGTAAATATCAGGCAGGAGCTGCTAGAACAGTGTGTTTGGGTTGAGGCCCCTTTTGCAGCTTTTGCAAAAGGCTTGAAAATTGAACTGGGGTAACCTCTTGAGTTTACAATAGCTTTCTGCAATCATCTCAAACCATAATTATATACATTTCAACAGTATTGCCATATATTTTTGAAACAAAAGAGATCCCAACATCAGTTACATTTCCACATATTGATGTGCATATATTTTTATCCCAACAGATATGCAAGGGAGGAAAAGACAGACAGCAAGAGATAACTGAGAGACAGAGAGAGGCAAAGAATTGCAAGATTGTCAGGTTGATCAAATCCGACGTCTCACAGGAAAATTTGGTTGCACAACCAGACAGAGAAAGGAAAGAAAAGGACAGATCCTTGCATTTAAACACCCCCTCCATAACAACTGGGACAGGGTCCTATTCTACCCTGTCACAAGGACCACCTCAATTGAGACCTCAACCTAGACTTCAACCTTCAACCTGGCAGCTGACATTCAGGAAAGTCCTAGACCACATGCCCTGCCACATTAAGCAGGAGAAGCATCTGTGGCTTGACCACCAGTGGAGACTGCTCCTGATGTGATCTGATCAGGGACACCAATCAAGTCACATCCTCCAGAGTGAGGACCGGGAGGACTGGGGTCTGGAAGAATGAATCTCCGATCTTGTCCAACAGCTGGTCAATAGGCTGAGGAAGATATCCACAGCCTGCTCAACCAGAGACAAGGTCAAAAAGCCTGACGGGGGGTACCGAGAAGGTCTTCCCCTCGACCAAGGGATTGGAAGGACCTTGATCTCTCACAGGTCCCACTACCGGCACCGGCGGTGATTGTATTTTTTGTCACAGTGGGCAAGGCTATCCCCCAAGGTCTGGAGGGCCACGTGCATCTCATGGAATCCCTCAGTGAATGACCCTTCAGTGCTGTCCCCAGCCAGGATCAGTTCAGAGACTGAGGAGGTACCCACTGCCTTCTCCTCGAAGGCTAATAATTGTGATGCAGAGCAGGCAGCCACCAAAACCCGCTTGCTGCCCTTAGACTGGGTCTTTGGATCCCGCTCCGAAAGCTGGCCGAGGTTAAGCCGGTGCTTCCTGTCTTCCAGGAATTCTGAAAGTATAGAAAGACAGAGTCTGCACCTGGCCATGTTGTGCTGCCCGCCTAGGCAGTACAGGCAAGCGTTGTGCAGGTCAGTGACTGATATCTTTTGCCAGCACTGAATGTAAACTTGAACCCAGTCTTCCATGGCTCCATCTTCTGAAGATGAGAGGGAGTTAAAAGCCAAGAGACTGAGTTGAAGAGCTTGAGAAACTTTGAAAGAGTATGTTCACTGATGGCGCACTATCTAAAGCAGGAGCTGCTAAGGAAGTGACCTGTTATTTCAGTGGAAAGAAAGATCTGACATCACGGGGTGGACTTGGGAGTGTATACCACATGGGTGGTGGGAACAGCTTCATTTAAAGATGTCGACGAAAGGCTTGTTCCAGTGGAACTGCCAGTGTGGCTAGTGAACTGTATCTACTCCCATAGAAAGAAACATTTTTGTTTATACAATAATCTCTCCAGCTGCAAACAGCTGTTCCCACTGTGACATGCACAGTTCCACCCTCTCAGTCTTTAACAAATGACAAATACCTCCTGCCTGCCGTAACTCGTACCACTGTTTAAACTAGATAAATCCCTTAAACAAGCACACTACACTTTTAACAGCTCCACTTGATGCCAGTCTAGCCAGGTGCCCTTGCTAAATGAAACCAACATCTTTCCCTTAAACTTCCTCCTCTAGACTACACTGCACCAACTGATACCAACACTGCAGAATCAAGACATCATCATGATGCCGAATCAATGGCAGTGGTGAAGGCAAATGGCGGCAAACCACTTTCTGGGAAAAAAAAAACTTTCATAAATGTAATAAAAATGCAACAAACAAAAACAAACAAAAAAAACTCAGCCACAAGGACCAACTCAACTGCAAAAATGAATATGTATAAGGGACCTTTTATGTTAAAAGTTTTTTCGATATCTGTGCTGTTTGACCTCAGGAACTTAAAGTTAATCAGCACCCAGATAAAACATTTATCACACAGGCTCCCACTGCATATCCCTTATAGATAGATGGATTGATAGATGGATTGACAGACAGATGCCATAGCTGTAAGGATACATCAGGCATATAACACTGACATTTTTTGTCATTATGAACCTAATGTTCTCACTGTAGGTCCCGATTATGAGTATAATAGTGCCACTGAGCTATGATCACCTTCATACAGTGAAGTTGTGCTAGGATTGAAGGTGGGCACTGACTAATCAGGATACAGAATTTTTCTCTTGCCACTGTATAATACATCCATGTCATAAGTCAAATATATCACAACACTAATAAAAATATCACAGATACTTTCCCTTGTTCAGGATGACCTTTTCCTTTTTTCCATACAGCTTTTTACCCACAGGTTGCAGTGGGCTCTTTATACCCTCAGTTTCCCCCTATCTCCCTTGAAACTTACCCAATGCAGAATCCCATACAGACTGCCCACCTGTGGTGGGGCTGGGAAGTTAGGGTTGTCCTCTCCACCCCAGAATACACATCCAGAAGTGGGTGGGAGTCTTAAGCAGTGGAGTGGGTGAGTGGGGCTTCATATGTCTGGTCCCAATTTTCCTCTTTTCTGGTCCTTCCCCAACCAGCAGTGTGCAATGATGTTTGGTGTTTGCACCTGGAGGTGCACATGCACTATAGTGTCTGCCACTAGCTGTCTCCTTGCAAGTTGCACCCACTACCCTGTCACCACATCTCTGTGTTGTGGCAGTTAGGAGTGGTGTCGCTAGTCCCCCTTTCTGGGAGAGGAGAGCAGTCAAACAGATGCTCAGCCTTCTCTCTTCCTGGTTGATCCGTAGAGACCAGAGACCATTCCTGAACCTGGGTCACCAGAGTGGTGGCAGGTGTGTTGTCCAGTCACCTTGACTTTTTGACATCACTCATGCCTGTATGCGGGGTTGGATCAGTCGACCAGGAAGTGGAAGGGATAGGCTGGCTACCGCGGCAGGGCCAAAATACAGTCCCTTCCACTTCCACAAAGGCACAACAGAAAATAATAACATTTACAGAGAAAGACTTTCACCGACGTAAGCTAACACACCAAGTAAGCCATATCTTAAACTTTGAAAAATCACTTTAATATTAATAACCACTGAACGTATTAGCCTTAAGCTAATAAGGGTATGTACTATTCCAGGTATTTATCTCAGCTGTCTCTGATGCATCATCAAACAGCAAACTGAGATAGCAATGCAAAAAAAAAAAAAAAGTTTGCACCATTTCTGCATACAAGTACATTAAAGAGCTGTAAAAGCAGACTAACAAGCAACATGTAATGTGCTACATCTAAAACAGTTAACTGATACGGTAGAGCTATTACCTGCATTCAACATTTACATTAAACATTGATACCAACACTACAAGTCAAAGAGGCCCACTTCGGCTAGTTCCGAAGAAGCTCTACAGTCTCTGCTGTGTGTTGAGCAGTTGCACCATCCACATCTCCTACCCAGAACAGACGTCAGCCCTCAAGGCAGCTAGGTACCATTTTGAAGGATTTTGCTGAATACCATGGAGCTTGTCCCAAAACTGTGAGCCATAAACTGTAAACGTTTTAAAAGTTAATAAAACAACCTACAAAGTCCATTAGCGCAAAGTAACCGGGCCATTGGTGGGGGTTGGGGGGTCACATCACTTCAATGATCACAAAGATGTTAGAACACAGTACCTTCACGAGTCCTTTCTTTCTTCCGAGGAGGCCCCAGAGTCAATCCTAAAGTTCTCTGACTCCAGTTTGTCAACTAGTTTGCTAGCATCTGGAGGATTGGTAAAAATGTAATGTTTTCCTACTTGTCTCCACCTGCAATCATGCCAGTTACAGCAGAGCAAAGAGAACTTTTAAAGCCTTACATCTGTTCTTTAGATTGTCAAAGTGCTTGCAACTTGTATGGGTGGAGAAAGGCGAATCGGGTAGCAGGTGCACCAAGGTGTCCCCTACTAATAGTTCTCTGGCCTGCCGTGCTGATGCAAGGATCCAATGTCAGAGTGCAGCCTTGGTTAGGATGATGAGCAACATATGTGTCTGATATGGGTTTGTCGGTGCCTCCCTAGGATTTAGTTGGTAGACTCCATCGACAAACCCTTTTGGTGGTATTTTCTTCAATTGGAGTGCCTGGGATAACCATAATTCCAGGAAGGTTACCAGGTCTGTGCCCTCCTGGTTTTCAGGGAGTCCAACCAGTGTGATATTTAGATTCCAAAGTGCTAGCTCTGCAGATTCTAGCCATTTGCAAAGCATGTTGGTTTCAGACAGTACATTTGTTGTACCGCTCAGGGTCTTCTTGGTGTGTACTTCTCCCCCCTAGACCTTTTCCATGCATGCCACTACTGAATGTTCCACCTGTTGCATTCAGGTAGTGAAGTCATCAAAGTGCTTCAATATCACTTGTAGAGATTGACTCATTACTTGGAAAGAATTTGTAATCTCTGTCAGTTCAGTAGTTGATGCCTGCTTGCCTGCTGGTTGCTACTGTGGAGACTGTGCCACTCAATGCTTGCTTGGGCTTGAAGAAGTCCGATGAGCTGTTAGGCTGCAGTTGTTGGTTATGAGGCTTTCGCATCCTGTTCCCAGGAGACTTCTACACTGGTACTGCAATTTTAGTATACACTGATTAAGTTTAGCAGAAACATAGTATTTGACAGCAGATGAGGACTGCTTGGCCCAGTCACTCTCACCATTTTTCCATACCTACATTATCACTGCAGACCCTACTTGATCTACAGCTCTTTCTTCCTCCCCCCCTTCCTTTCCTCTATGATTCTCTTCTGTCTACCCCATGCATTCTTGAACTCCACCACTGTTTTTTGCCCCTGCCACCTCCACTGGATGAATGCTCCAGGAACCCACTGCTTTTTCTGTGAAGACGTTCTTCCTCACATCTTTTCCGACTCTACCCTCCTCCAGTTCTATAGCATGTCCCCTTGTTATTCAGCACCTTTTCTTCTAAAACAAATTTCCCGCCTGTACATTATTTGCCCCCATAAGGTATTTAAAGGTCTCTAGCATTACCCCCCTTCAGGGTGTACACATTGAGGCCCTATAGTCTCTCCTTATAGGGCTTTTAATGCAAACCCTGCACCATTTTAGTTGCCCTCTTCTGGACTGCTTCACTCTATGTCCCTCCAGAGATGTGGTCTCCAGAATTGGACAAAGTACTCTAGGTGGGGGTCTTCCCAGTGATCTATGCAGGGGCAACAACACTTCCCTCTTTCTGGTAGTGATACCCCCTCCTATGCACCCCAGCATCCCACTAGCCCCCTCCCCCGTCTGCCTTGTTGCACTGTCTGGCCACCTTTCTGTCATCAGATATGATTGCCCCCAGGACTCTTTCCTGCTTGGTAGTTATCAATACCACTCCACCCATTTTGTACTTTGCTTCTGATTTTCTGTGCCCTGTGCGCATTATTTTGCACTTTTTCACACTGAAACCCAGCTGCCATACTCTTGACCACACCTCTAGTTTTCTTAGGTCTTTGCTCATCTTTTCCATATCCTCCAGAGTGCCCACCCTATTGCAGATTTTGGTGTCATCCTCAAAGAGGCAGACTTTCTCTTCCAGTTCCTCTGCAATGTCACTTATGCAGACATTAAACAGGATCGGTTCCAACACTGATCCCTAAGACACTCAGCTGGTCACCCTCCCTTCCTTGGACTAAACTCCATTTACCACCACCTTCTTTCATCTATTCCCTAACCAATTTCTTATCCAGTTTACCATCTCTGGACCCACTCCCAAGTTACCCAGCTTGCTTATTAGTCTCCCATTGAGAAACTGAAATCTAGGCAGGCCACATCCATCAATCCATCCTGATCTAATTCCTTTCTCACCCAGTCAAGTAAATCTATCAGATTTGTTTGACATGACCTCCCCCATGAACTCATGCTGCTTTGGGTCTTGTAACACACTGGATTCAAGATATTCCACAATCCTTTCCTTCAGCAGTGATTCCATTAACTTTCCCACCACCGATGTCAGGCTGACAGGCCTATAATTGCCAGCCTCCTTCTCACTATCACTTTTGTGGAGTGGGACTACATATGCTCTCCTCCAGTTCTCTTGAACTACTCCTGTTTCCAGTGAGCTGTTAAATAGGAATATTAGAGGTGTAGCCAGTACCTCCTGAGCTCCATCAATACCACTGGATGCACACTATCTGAAACATAGAAGATGATGGCAAAAAGGGACCTGTGGTCCATCAAGTCTGCCCAAGCGAAGTATCCTGGGACCTATTGTGCACCAGTGTTCTGTCCTCCTAGACACCCAGCCTAGCCCTTGCCAATGCCATGTGTTTGTCCCCAATATTGGTCCCACCCCTGCTTAAAGTTTGATACTGACTTTGCAGTCACCACCTCAGGAGGTAATCTAGTCCAAGGTTCCACCACCTTCTCTGAGAAGTAATACTTTCTGATGCCCCTCTTGAACATGCCACTCTTCAATGTCCACTCGTGCCCTCTTGTAGTAGAATTGATGTTCCTGGTAAAAAACTGTGCTTCTGGCACCTTGTTGATGCCTTTAAAGAACTTGAAGGTCTTAATCATATCCCCCTCTCCTTCGTAGTCTCTAGCAAGTACAATTTCAGAGCCCCAAGCTTCTCTTCACAGGTGATTTTCTGAAGGCTATGTATAATTTTTGTTGCCCTACTCTGGACCTCTTCCAGTCTATCAATGTCCTTTCTTAGGTGAGGCCTCCAGAACTATACACAGTACTCCAGATGAGGCCTCACTAATGACCGGTAAAGTGGTAGTATCACCTCCCTGTCCTTGCTGTCTATCCCCCTGGCAATGCATCCTAACACCCTGCTAGCCCTGCTGTAAGACTTATTGCACTGACTTTGCTGCTTGAGTTCACCCTAATGTTGACTCACAGAACTTGTTCTTCAGCAGAGAAGCTGAGCTGGACTCCATTTAGCCAGTATTCTTCCTTGGCGTTGGCCCTACCCAGGTGCGTCACCTTACACTTCTTAGCACTGAAGTTCAATTGCCATATTTGTGACCACCTTTCCAACTTCTTAAGGTCCTCCTGAAGTTGTCTGACTCCCTCCATACAATCCACTCTTCTGTTGAGTTTTGTGTCATCTGCAAACAGGGTGATGTTGCCATTTATGCCCTCACTGATGTCACTAATGAATACATTGAAGAGGACCGGCCCCAGGACCGACCACGAGGCACCCCACTAGTGACCTGCCTCTCATTAAATTTCACCCCATTTCCCATTTCATTGTCAACCTTCAGATTAGCGAGTCCCTTCAGGATTCTCTCCTCCAAAAAAGGACAGGTGTCTCTCCAACACTCCTGTTACTTTTTTCGGCTCCTCCCCTTCTCCTTCCTCTGTGAGCACTGAACAAAAGTATTTGTCCAGGATGTCTCTCTTTTCAAACAACATGAAGTTTTGCTGTATTCTGACTATATGCAGTTAGTCCCAGCACTTGAACTGCCCCGGAGAGTAAAGAGTTAACTCTGTGCAGAAGCATAGAGCGTTGAGCTCGAGCTTGGTTTTCAAACCTCTGTCTCTAGCACTCTGAAGTGTAACCATCAGATTTTTTACTCTGCCTAACTGTGAAGTCGCTCCAGAGATCCCTCCTGCACTTCACTGCGATATAGTTTAAATTGGTCGGTTTTATCTAACCACTTCTTTTTTCCGGTCTTCTTACCTCTGTCTCGGTAACAGTACGTGGTAGTAGTAGTAGGTAGTTGGTTGTGATTCTGGTATTATTGTGGAAATTGTTTTTGCTTTCGGTTCTTCTCTGGTTGGTCTGGTTTAGAGCCAAATCCCATTCTATTTGAGTTTTATTCAAAAATATTGCTGTGGTTTCCAGTACTTATCGGTTCCTAAAAAAATCTGATTTTCTGGTTTTTTTTAACTGACCCATGACATGGTTGGAACCGATCAGTTTTTAGTTGTCTGGTGTAAAAGCTGGTAAGGGTAACCATTTCAGTTTTTTGGCATGTCTGACAAACCCAGAAAGAAAACCAGTTCCACTGGGTTAAAGCACTGTACCAAGTGTAAGGAGGCCTTTGCTAAGGCTGACCCTCACCTCGTCTGTGTTTACTGTCTGGAGTTTGACCACCTCAAAGAAGACTGCCAGATTTGTAAAAATGTTCCCAAAGCCACTCTGAAAAAACATTTGAGTAGGCTGAGGGAGAGGGAGACCAAGAAGTCCACTGACCTGGATGGCCAGCCCGGTTTGGTTGCGAGCGAACCTGAGAAGGCGCCCACTGACCTGGGCGATACCGCCTCGGGCAAAAGGAGAGCCAATTCTGCAGAATCGGTTCCTAGTAAAAGGAAACATAAATCAGCCGGTTTGGATCCGACTTCCCATGGTCCGACCGCTGAGGAGATTGCAAAAGCGGTTCACAGAAGTTTGGTTTGGTTGGACATAGTCGCTTCTGACATTGATCCAGCGGCTTTCTATGAGGGCGATTGGGATGGAGAAGAAGAGTATGATGAAGAGAAAGATGAAGGCCTAGTTGAGCCAGTAGAGCCTGACATCTCCCCAGACAGGCCTTCCAGTGTGTCTCCTCCCAGACTTTCTGAGTCCCCCTCCCATTTCTTGTTTTACAAGAAAGTGGCTGATACTCTTCAGCTCCCAGTTGAGGAAGCTGAACAGGATCAGGAGGAACCTGACTTCATGGAAATGATGGATGTCCCAGAGTTGAAGAGAGTGTCTATCCTTCTGCATAAATCCCTGGGGAAACAGACACAAAAAATGTTGCAGTTTCCAATGTCTATACATCCTGTGGATAAAAAGATGGACAGGAGATATACGTTGTTAGGTCCTAGAACAGAATTTCTTAATACTCATTGCAGCCATGTTGGGGTAGTGCAGGCTACAGCCTGTGACAAAGCTAATATTCCCTTGGCATCCAACCCCCAAGATAAGGATTCTAGGAAACTGGATGCCATGGCCAAGAAGCAGTACTTGGCATCCTCTTTGGGACTCAGACAAGCTAATTATATGGCATATACAGGCAGGTACCAGAAATCGAGGTGGGATACGGTTCTGGAACTGGCTAAGAGTGCCCCTCCACAGCTAGCCAAGGAGCTGGAGAAGGTGGCTGCAGATAGTATTGAGGCATCTGAGGTCCAATTTCACGTTGCTGTTGACTCGAATGATGTACATTCCAGGGTCATGGCTACATCTGTCTCCATGAGGAGATTAGCTTGGCTCAGATGTACCAGTTTGTCACAGGATACCCAGACTAAGGCCATGGATTTTCCTGTTGCTGGTAACTCTCTGTTCATGGAACAGATAGAGGCTTACATGAAGAAGATGGACGAGTACAGGACCACCCACAGGAGTGCTGTAGCTAAAGAGAAGCAGGTCACTCCCTAGAAGCAGCAGTTTAGGGCTGGCAGGGACAGGCCTTTTCACAGGCCTTTTTACCAAGCCCAGGTTTCCTCTTCATTCCAGCAGAGGGGGTTCTTCAGGGGAAGAGGCAAACGAGGGATGACCAGGACTCCAGCATTCTACCAGTCCAAGCCCCCTGCCAAACAGACACCCTGAGGTGTCAGTCAGGGTCGACTCTCCAATTCCTGTAGGGTGCAGGCTGGCTCATTACTCGCAGGCCTGGGAGACCATTACTTCAGACAAATGGGTCCTGGAAGGAGTGAGCCAGGAACTTGTTCTCAGTTCCAAAAAGGTTCCCAAAAATGAGAGCAAGATCTTTCAGCCCCCTCTCCCTCTTGGAGACAAAGGCCTTAGAGGCAGAAGTCTCTTCTCTTCTGCTCATGCGAGCAGTACAGAAGGTACCTCTTTGTCACAGGGGAAAAGGACTTTATTCCAGATACTTCCTTACCCCAAAAAAGACAGGGGAGTGGTGAGCCATCCTAGACTTAAGGTACCTCAACAAACACTTAACAAAATTCAAAATGGTAACTCTAGGAATAATTCTTCCCCTCTCTGAGACCAGGAGACTGGCTAGCCTCCCTGGATCTCAAGGATGCCTATTTCCACATACCCATCAGATATTCCCACAGAAAGTACCTCAGGTTTGAGTTGCCCTCAGGCCATTATCAGTTCACAGCCATGCCTTTCAGCCTAACATCTGCTCCAAGGGTGTTCACCACGTGCCTGGCAGTAGTGGTGCATTCTTCAGGAGACACGGTATCCTTCTGTTCCCGCATCTGGACGACTGGCTCCTAGTAGGTCAGTCCTCAGACCAAGTCAAGTCAGCCTTAGAGGTCACCCAAAGGCTCCGGAAGTCTTTGGATTTCATTCTAAACCTAGAAAAATCAGTTCTGGAACCAACTCAGCTGCTCACTTTCATAGGGGTGGACATAGACACTACCCAGGCAAGAGCATTCCTTCTTCTTTCAAGAGTCCAGTCTCTAGTCACTCTGGCTTCCTCTTTCATCATCTAGTTTCTCGTCCAGCCAGACATTTTTTACAGTTACTGGGCCACATGGCAGCCTCCACAGCTGTGGTCCAAGGAGCAAGGTTTCAGATGAGAGATATTCAATTTCATCTCAGATCTTACTGGTCTCAGAAAAAGGACCCTCTCTCCAAACTGGTTCCAGTGTCTCAAACTCTAGTTCAGGCATTCCAGTGGTGGCTGGAGGAGGACAACCTTCGGCAAGGTGATACATTCATCAGTCAGGCTCCTTCAGTGATTCTCACCACGACGCCTCTCTCCTTGGCTGGGGGAGCTCACCTGGATCAGCTTACAGCTCAGAGAACCTGGTCTCAGCAGGAGTCTCTCCTTCACACAAATCTTCTAGAGTTGAGGGCTGTCTTTCTAGCTCTATAGACATTCTCAGCTGTGGTTCAGGGGAAAGTAGTACAAATCAGGACAGACAATACCACAACCATGTGGTACATCAACAAGCAGGGAGGCACTCGGTCCTTGGTCTTGTGCACAGAGGCCATGAAGATACGGTTTCTGGCTTATTCCCGTCAGGCTTCCCTGGTGGCTGTGCATCTCCCAGGGAAGGACAACATTTTAGCAGATGCTCTCAGCAGAATTTCTCAGGGTCATCACGAACGGATGTCTGAATCCCCTGGTCCTTCAGGTTATCTTCAAGAGGTGGGGTACTCCAGAGATAGATCTCTTTGCAGCTCCAGACAATCATCAATTCCCTCTCTTTTGTTGCAGGCCTCCTCTCCTAGGCTCTGTACACCAGGAGGCTCTACTATTGGATTGGACAAGCAGGTTCCAGTATGCATTTCCTCCTTTCTCTTTGATATTCAGGGTCCTGGTCAAAATCAGATCTCAGCCTTGCAGGGTGATTCTAGTGGCACCAGACTGGGCCAGACAGCCTTGCTACCCTCTACTACTGTCACTGTCAGTGACAATGCCTCTGTGTCTTCCCAGACAGTTCAATCTCCTGACATCCTCCCAGGGGAGGATCCTCTACCCCAATCTTCAGGCTCTCAGGCTCAATGCCTGGCTCTTGAAGAGTAAGAATATGCAAATCTAAACCTTTCTCAATCAGTCTTGGATATTCTAAAGGTTAGCAGGAAACCTGCTACCAGAAAGACTTACAATTCCAAGTGGAAAAGATTTGGGTTTTGGTGTTCCCAGAAACCTGTTCAGCCAGAGTTGGCTGACATTGCTACTGTACTGGACTATCTGGTGCATCTTAATAGCTTAGGTCTCCAGCCTACTACTCTCAAGGTACATTTAGCAGCTGTGTGTGCCTTCCTTTACACTGGCAAAGACTCTTCCCTAGCCTCTCATCCGGTCTTCAAATAGTTTTTCAAAGGTCTGATGCATGTTAATCCTCCATTTCGAGACCCTACTCCTTCTTGGGATCTGAACATCTGTATAGCACAGCTTATGCAGCCTCCTTTTGAGCCTCCATCTTCAGCAGAGCTGAAATATTTGACATGGAAAACTGTATTCCTGGTAGCTATTATCTCTGCCAGGAGAATCAGTGAGTTACAGGCTTTATCTGTGGAACCTGATTTCATTTCTTTTCACAGGGATAAGGTGGTCCTTCGAAATAACAGAAAGTTTCTTCCCAAAGTAGTGTCAGACTTTCATCTGAACCAATCTATGTCATTGCCTGTGTTTTTCACTGACCATTCTTCCTCTGGGGAGGGAAGATTACACAGTCTTGATATGAAGAGGGCCCTTAGTTACTATGTGGAGCATACTAAAGCCTATAGGAATGGCTGTTCTCAGTTATTTCTCACTTGTGGCGAGGTGGGAAAGGGCAAACCAGCCACAAAGAGAACTATTGCCAGGTGGATTGTCTCCTGTATCCAATTCTGCTATTCAAAGCTTGGGAAGGAACCTCCTCAGGCCTGAGGGCTCATTCTACCAGAGGTACAGCTGCTTTGGCACCTGTGTGAGACTCTGCTCTGCACAGGTATCCTGCTCTCAGTTTATAGACCGTTTAACTTTCTGTACTGTGTGTGAGCCCCGTTTCAATGGGTAGAGGGACTTACTGTCCAGTGAAATTTAATTTATTTTATTGCAGCTCGCTGCATATTTTATGTAAAACTCTACTGGTGCCTAGATTTTATTACTTCAATTGGGCAGTGTGTGAGCGAGTGTTTTTGCGATCCCTAAACTACACTTCCGGGTGGGGCTCATATAAGGAGAGCCCTTCAGCGGCGGGGAGTGAGCTTCGGGCAGGCGAGTATGCTTGGTGAAATACCTTAAAGAACCACCCAGCAGATCCCCTCTGCGCATGTTTCACGTGTTTAGCTGGAGTAGCAAGGAGGCAAGGCTGAAGAATTTGAATTTCTAACTTATCTGCATGTAATCCCTAATATGACAACCTTTAAATATAACATATTTGCATATGTATACACAGTGGGCTGGATATTCAGACTGCGCCAGGCTGTGGTGCAAGCCTGGGCACAGCGCAACATGGCTGCGCAGAGGCGTTGACAGGGTGATATTCAACGGAGCTGTGTGATGGCACAGCAGCGTTGAATATCGCACCCTGGCCACCTGCAGTGCGCATGGCGCAGTGGCACTGTGTAAGTGGCCAGACTGGAGCAGGGGGACGCGCTAGTGCAAGTTCCGTTGCACTAGGCGCAACAACCACGATATTCAAAACTGCACATGCAATTGGGGCCATAATGCATGCAAGGCACAAATGGGGCCATTTGCATGTCATTATGGCCCAATTTGCATGCAGGTGCGTTGATCCCCGGTGACTTGTGCCTGGCACCCTGCCAGGCTGCAGCCGTCGGGGACCGATGCCCCCTGCACATCGTTCCAAAGCGCCCCACTGCCTGATCGTGGGCACAAGTCAGTTTCCAACTGTTAACACTATCCCTGGTGGTCCAGTGGACAGCTCGCAGCCTGATCGTGGATGTCAGTAAAAATAATGCAACAACAGTCCAACCCTGGTGGTCTAGCGGTACCCCCTCCCCACCTGCCCACTGAGCCTCACTGCCCGCTCCCCGGTGGGCGGCAGGTGGCAGCTCTCACTCGCTTTTCGTGCCCCGCCACCGCTGACTGACACGTATCGTAGGGTTGCACGCCCATCGGTACAGCATGAGCCAATGGGCGGCAGGCCCGCATCACACAGTCCAGATAAGTGAATGGATCCATTCACATATCTGGACTGTGTAGTACAGTACAGGCTGCATGCCCATTGGCTCACGCTATGGACCAATGGGTGCACAGCCCTACCGTACGGTGTCAGTCGGCGGGTGGTGGGGCAGCAAGCAGGTGGGGAACTGCCACCCACCGCTGACCGGGGGGAGCGAGGAGATGGAGATCAGTGGGCAGGTGGGGAGGGGGGTACCGCTAGACCACCAGGGTTGGACTGGTGTTGTATTATTCTTTACTGACACCCATGATCAGGCTGCGAGCAGTCCACTGGACCACCAGGGATACTGGACATTTCCACTGCTACATATGCCCGCGATCGGGCTGCGAGCAGTCCACTGGACCACCAGGAATAGTGTTAACAGTTGGAAACTGACTTATGCCCGCGATCGGGTTACAAGCGGTCCACTGGACCACCAGGGATATAGGATGATTAAAATATCCTACATATGCCCGCGATGGGACTGCAAGCAAGCAAGCAGTCCACTGGACCACCAGGGATTTAGGACTATTATTTGTATTCGTATGCCCGCGATCGGGCATGGGGGGGTGCCACCAGAAGGTGCAGCCGGAGCTCAGGTGGCCACCCACAGGCGGCAGCTGCTGTGTTGCGCCCTGCAATATGGCAGCTCACCTGTGGGTGACCAGCTGCTGCTCATTTTTTTTTTGCTCACCTGTGTGCAGCGCAAGTAGGGGTTGCTCATGCATGGGCTCAGCACATCTCAGGCTGAATATCGGGATGTGTGGAGTATGCATGGGCACACCCCCCCACCTGCTCAGCATACATTACTGATGCGCTCCGGTGCATCGGGATTTGTGCTAGGCTCAATCCCCGTTTGAATATCATGCCAGGGTGCATCAGTGGACATTGATTTGCATTTTATACAAATATAGGGTAGTAAGACATATTTTTTATTAGTTATAATATACATACAGCAAGATTGACATTTAAATCCAAAGCTTTCAGGATTTATTTCTATATTTTATTTTATTGCAGCTCTCTGCATATTTTATGTAAAACTCTACTGGTGCCTTGATTTTATTACTTCAGTTGGGCAGTGTGTGAGCGAGTGTTTTCGTGATCCCTAAACTACACTTCAGGGTGGGGCTCATATAAGGAGAGCCCTTTAGTAATTGTACCTGTGGGTACAAATAATGTACTTTACGATACTATTCAAAAATTAAAAAAAGATTATGTCACATTAACAAACAAATTACTATATTTAGAGTGTGAAGTACAGCTTTCTGAAATGTTGCCAATACCACGTGCAAACTTATTTCAAAAACAAAAAATTAGGGAAATCAATAACTGGTTAAGATCTTGGTGTATGAAGCAGAATTTAAAATGTATTACCCACTGGGAGGGTTTAATGGCAAACCAAATCTCTACTGTTGGGATGGTTTACACCTCAGTAGGAGAGGTAGTAAACTTCTTGGTGACAGCATAGCTCTGCCTATTACCAATTGTTTAAACGTTCACTAAAGGGGGAGCTGTATTCTAATAATACAACTCTAAAACCTATTAGACATAAACAATTAACTATACCCCAAACTTCAGTAAGACCAAAATCTACATCTCCTAACACCACCATGTCTTGTAATATAACAGATTTAAATATTACACTTACTAATGCAAGAAGCTTTCGAAATAAAATAGAAGAGCTTATGTACATATTAAAAAATCAAAACATATCAATATGTGGAATCACAGAAACTTGGAATAAGGCTGGAGATTGGGATACCGATATTATGGGATATAATAAGTTCTATAAAAATAGAGATAACAATAAAATGGGTGGAGATATCGTACTTTAGAGGAAAGTCTAAAAGCATGTATGGTTAATACTATTAAGTATAATAACGAGAGTTTATGGGTTAAAATTAACTTACCTTATGATACCTTAACAATAGGCTTAATATATAGACCACCCAATTTAACTCATGAAAAAATCAAGATCTAATTGACGTAATCATGGAGGTGGAAACTAATAATACTTACATATTAATGGGAGACTTCAACTTACCCACTATTAACTGGGATACTTATGAAGCTGACTCACATTTGGAAACCAAATTTTTAGATCTCTTTATTCAATCTGGGTTGGAACAAGTAGCTAAACAACCTACTAGGAGAAAACACATTTCGGACATTTTCCTAACTAATAACGAAGAGAAAATTGAAGACATGATGTCACTTCCCCCTTTAGGTGATAGTGATCATTGCATTGTAAAATTTAAATATGACTACATTATCTCAGACTAAGGGTATTTCCAAAATGAAAGACTTCAACAAGGCAGATTATTTTAGAATAAATGATTTCTTATCCAAACGGAAGTGGGAATCTGATCGTAGAAACCTTAATTTATCACAAATTTGGGAAACAATAAATAACTAAGATTAACATTTGTATATCTAATTGGGTTCCTGATAGAATCAAGTATTCTAATAATAAATGTGTCCCTCCCTGGTGGTCTAATAATATTAGAAAAACTACTTGTCGGGAAAAGGAAATTGTATAGAAAGTATACTAGAAACAAATCTTCTATTTTATGGACTAAATATAAAACTTCTGCTAAGAAACTGAAAAATATGATTAATTTTCTAAATGTAGATTAGAACACAATCTAGCTACAAAAGTTAAAGATAATAAGAAGCAGTTTTATAATTACTTCGGGTCTATTAAAGGAAAACAACAAACTATAGGTCCCTATATGATAAATGCTACCTCAATTATTGATTAAACTACAACTGCTAAGATATTAAATGAACACTTTTTAAATTAAGGCTAACATAAGAATCCCATTAACCAAAAATAATAATGACTATCCTGTTCTTCTAAGAAGTGAGGTTGCTAAAATAATAAAAAACTTGACACCTAATAGTTCAGTGGGACCTGATGGTATTCCACCAACATTTTTACAAGGTATAAGTTATACAATAACTGGACTACTGACTATACTCTTTAATAAATCTAATCAAGAAGGTAAAGTTGTTCAAACTTGGAAGGAGGCTGTTGTCATTCCCATATATAAGGGAGGTAATAAACACGACCCAAACAACTACCGACCAATCAGCTTGACCTCTACAATTGGAAAAATCATGGAAAGACTACTTAAGGATCATATTATTAACTACATAAATATAAATAATAAAGTGGATATTTTTCAACATGGTTTTGTAACAAATAGGTCTGTACTAACCAATCTCTTGCAGTTTTTTGAACCAGTCAGTGCAGCCTTAGACAGAGGTATTCTGTTGATGTGATATTCTTAGACTTTGCTAAGGTTTTTGACAAAGTTTCACATAAAATTCTGCTACAAGAGCTAATTAAAATTGACGTCCAACCTAATATTATAAACTGGATACAATTCTGGTTAGAAAAAAGAACACATAGAGTGTCAGTTAAAGGCTATCTGTCTGAAATCGCCAAGGTGACTAGTGGAGTACCCCAAGGTTCTGTTTTGGGACCAATACTTTTTAATATCCTGATTTCTACAATGCCAACTTCTGATAAAATATGAGTATCAAAGTACGCTGATGACTGCAAGATTGGCAGCCTAGTGAGCTCATTATCAGATATAACCTACATGCAAAATTGCTTAAATGATCTATCCTCTTGGGCCAATTCATATGGTACGTTTTTAAATATAGACAAATGCAAGGTAATGAACTCAGGCAAGAATAATATGTGCCTCAATTATTACTTAGACAATGTATTATTGAAAAACACTATTGAGGAAAAAGACTTGGGAGTCATGATTTCCAATAATTTAACTTTTGATAGAAACTCTACAATAAAAGTTAAGAAATGCAATAAAATTGCAGGTTCAATTTTGGATAATATTATAAGTAGAAAAGCAGAAGTTATTATACTACTCTTTAATAGCTTGGTACGTCCACATCTGGAGTTCTGTACTCAATTTTGTGCTCTGACATCTGTTAGAGGTCTGAAATTAGCTGAGGGTGTACAGCATAGATTTACCAAGAAGGTAACATCATTACGATATAAAAATTATGCTAATAGGCTTAGAGAACTCAAAACTTTTTTCTGACAAGTACAGACAAATTAGGGGAGATTTATGTTTTGTATACAAAATAATAAAAGATGATTACTTAAAAACTACAGTAGACCTAACAGTTGCGTCTAATATTAAACATACTAAGAGTCATAATTATTAACTTATTGGCGAGAAATGTGTATCAAACAAACATAGTCATTTTTATACACAAAGAGTTGTGGGAATGTGGAATACTCTACCAACTACAGTGATCAATAGTAATAATATAACAACATTCAAACACAGATTGGACGATTATATGGATGGAAAAAAATTTGAATTCCACCTATAGGATATATGGGTGGCGAGTACAATAATGGGCAAATTCTGCCTACAGTACTTGTAGATCGCCATGAACATATATACCTTTAGTTGAAATCTGTAAAGCTGCCACCTGGAAAACTGTTCACACTTTGACCAAACATTACTCTCTGGACATTCAGTCTAGAAGTCATGCTAGGTTTGGCACAGCTGTGCTGCACAGTTTGTTCCCAAAATAAGTTCTGGGACTCCCTTCTCCTGGGGGGTACTGCTTGGTAGTCTGCATATAGTCAGACTACAGCAAGACTTCATGTTGTTTGAAGAAAAAATTACTCACCTTAGTAATGTTTCTTCTAATAGAGTCTTGCTGTATTCTGACCTCCCTCCCTGCCTCCTCTCCTGGAACCTAGTAGTTCTGGGATGTGGGTGGGTAGGCATAGTGCTGCATCCCAGAGGTGTACTTGGCTTGCCCTATCTTACGGGTTTATTAATGTTTAAATTTCACTGCCTACTTGGCCTTTGTCTTATCTTTAGCTTTCTTTTTGGAATTCTTGACTTGAGTCTTTTTGACCCTAAAAACAATTTCCGGTGGCCATTTGGCTTAAAAAAAAAAAAAACAATTTTCATCTGTTAATTTGATTAGTTAGTGCTCGTAAGTATCTGACAGTTACACTTCAGAGTGATAGAGACAGAGGTTTGAAAACTGAGCTTGAGCTCAACATTCTATGCTCCTGCATAGAGTAAACTCTTTACTCACCGGGGCAGTTCAAGTGCTGGGGCTAACTGCATATAGTCAGAAGACAGCAAGACTCCATTAGAAGAAACAACATTACTAAGGTGAGTAATTTTGTCTTCCTGGCCCCCCTCTGCACAGTTCACCCCTCCCCTTTTTAACCTTACAATCCCACCTCTGGACTTTCTCTTCTCTCTTACATACCTACAAAATATCTTGTCCCCTTTCATTACCTCCTGGGCTATTCTCACTTCAGTTTATTCCTTTGTGCTCCTTACTGCTTTCCCTGCTTTCTTCTGTTTCCCCTAATACATCTCTCTATCCTCTTTGCTCTGCATCTCCTTATACCTTCTGAATTCTACCCTTTTAGCCTTTAGCTTTTCAGCCCCCTTTTGAGAACCATAGCAGTTGCTTTTTTCCTCTTGTGTTTGTTAAACAGCAGGTTTAATATTTAAATTAAACTCAGTCTGTAGCGGAAGCTCTGTTCCAAGAGTACTGAATGGCTGATGGCTATCCACCACCCCCCCCACCCCCACCGTTTGGGGGAATCTTTAGGTTGTGTTGTCAATTTCACTAAAAATGAAAATTTACCAAGTTATGACACATGGAAACAAAAACAAATGCATGCTTTTATCAAGTAGCTTTCACTATGAAAATGCTTTTATGAGGTATTCTTGCTTTCATGTTTTTTAAAAGGAATTTTAAGTTGTTTTCTTGCCGCAGGGCCCACAAGGCCCTGTGCATCCGCAGCCAAATGAACTCTTTTTTTGGCATTTGCAGCCAATTCCAACCTTTCTTTGGTGCAGGGCCCAGAAGGCACTATCTGTCTGCAGCCAGATGGGCTCTTCCCTTGACTGTGTGTGTATGCAGTCAGACAGATTCTCCCCTTGGTGGAGAGCTAACAGGGCCCTGGATGTCTGCAGTCAGTGAGACTCGCCCCTTGGCACAGGCTCTAGAGGGTAATTTGCATCTGCAGCTAGCCAAACTCTTCCCTTGGCTCAGGACACACAGGGTTCTATGTGTCTGCAGCCAGTCAGACTCATCCCTCGAACCTGTGCATCCACAGCCAGTCAGACTCTCCTCTTGGCCCCTGTGTGTCTGCAGCCAGACAGACTCTCCCTTTGGCCCTGTATATGTCTGCAGTCAGCGAGACTCTGCCCTTCCAGGGACAAGAGTACCCTGCGTGTCTGCAGTCAGCCAGACTATGTTCTTGCAGGGCCAAGAATACCCTGCATGTCTGCAGCCAGACAGAATCTTTTCAGGCCCTGCACATCAGCAGCCAAACTCTTGTCTTGATGCAGGGCCCTCCAGGCCCTGTACATCTACATTATTTGGTGCAGTTTACTTTGGGACCTGCACGAATAAGGCTTCCACTATCACAAAAAAAAAGTAAATCCATTGCAAAAACCTGAAATAATGCAGACATTAGGGCTGAAGAATGTACAGCACACAAAGTAAGGAAATAGAAACAAATCAGGGTTTGGAAACTCAGGAGTCTTGTCAGATTAGTACTGTGATATTGCTTGAGGATTTTAACCTTAATGCCCCCCTCAGTCTCTAGCCTCATGGCTCATGGACAAGATATAGGTCTGGGGCATATGCATACTGTAACAAAAAATCACGAATGATCTTCTGCTTCAGGCAGAGCCTGCAGGACACTGTCCAAAGAAGATTATGAATGATGTTGATTAGCCAGCCAGCCGGTGCAGTGGCAGCGTTACCACTTGTGACGTTGACAACCTGCGGTCAGGAACGACCTTGTGAGTTGCATGGTTGGCCGGGGGAGGAGGAGGAGGAGGATCAAGCGTACCAAGTACTGCTCTCCTCCACTGATACTGCACAATGGGGGTTGGGGGGTAGCAGTCACCCGGCGTGCTGTGAATCGGAGCATGCACAGCATCACCATTGATGTCACTTCATGCCACTTCCTCTGCGCAGTGGAGAACAGTGGAAAATAGTCAGTAGTGGGGCAGGATGACACTGACCCCTTGCAGGCTCCACACCCAGGTTAAAGAGCCCTCTCCTGGAAACCAGAATCTGACAGTTGGCAGGTGGGACCTGCTGACCCTTGCCATGGAGGGAAAGCCGTGGGGCCTGACATATGCAGTATGGTCTCATCATAGGACTGCACTGGAGCCGAAATGGTTAATAGAACTTGTGCAAATGATGGAATGTTAGGCTCGAGCTCAGTTTTCAAACCACTGTCCTGGAATACATCCTGCAACCATCATATTCTTATGAAGCATGCAAAAGAACAAACTAGCTAAACTATCCTAACAAAGAACTAGCACCCCCAACAACTCAACAACCCCTTACATTTAAAAGTGTGGACATTACTAAGACTTAAGTCACTGCTGCCGAAAAAAGAAACAGCTCAGGGATTCAAACAACAAAGGACAGCTGTAGTGCAGTGCCCATAGGTTCTAGTATGGGAGGTAGGGTAGGAACTCAGAATACAGAAAGATTCCCTTGGAAGAAACAAGATTACTATAGTAAGTAATTTTTTCTTCTAACCCCAGGAATTCTTACTGTATTCTGTCATATGCAGACTACTCACACAGTACCTTTGGAGGAGGGCACAGAACCTATTTAGGAAACAGGCTCTGCAGTACTGCTGTGCCAAATCTGGCATCACTTCTGGCCTGGGTGTCCAGGCTATAGTGTTTGGTAAATGTGTGAACAATTTTCCAGGTAGCTGCTTTACAAATTTCCAACAAAGAAGTATCTCTTGCAGCTGCTATAGAAGCAGCTGTACCCCTTGAAGAATGGGCCCTAAGGCCTACAGGGGTTCTTTGTCTGCTTTGCTGTAGCATAACTGAATACAAGCAACAATCCAACATGGAATAGTCCTCTTTGAGGCAGGTTTTCCTTTCCCCACCTCTCCATAGGTCAGGAAAAATTGAGTAGTATCCTGCCTATGATTTTTGGTGTTGTCCAGGTAGTAGCTGATAAACCTTTTGACATCCAGGCTATGCAGCCTATGGTCCCCTAAACTGGAATGGTCAGTGAAAAAGACTGGCAAAGTGACAGATTGATTCAGGTGAAAGTTCAACACCACCTTAGGGAGAAACATCCTGTTAGTCCTGAGGACTACCTTATCTCTATAGACTGAAATATAGTTTAGTTCTGTGGACAAGGCCTGGAGCTCACTGATATTCCTGGCTGAAGTGATTGCTATCAACAACACTGTTTTCCATGTCACCTACTTGAGCTCTGCTAAGGACATGGGCTCAAAGGGTGGCTGCATTAGCTGACCAGTGCATATATTAAGGTCTCATGGAGGAGTTGGCTCCCTGTGCGGGGGATGCAAGTGTAACAGACCCTTGAAAAAGATTCTGAATACCTGGTTTATTGCCAAGGATGAACCCTTACCAGCTGAGAGGTAAGCAGAGACAGTTGCCAGGTGCACCTTAAGGGTAGATGGCCTGAGGCCGAAGGAATGAAGGTGTGTCAGATAATCCAAAATGACTGGCAAGCCAGCCTGGCTGCAGTCTATATCTTTTTGTTGGCACCAGATAGAAAACCTCCTCCACTTAGAGGTGTAAGCCTTCCTAGTAGAGGGTTTTCTAGAATCTCTGAGGTCTCTGAGGACCTCTAGAACCCCTTCAGAAAGGTTTAGGTCAGCATACTCTAAGTCCTCAAGACCCAAACCTTGAGCATGAGGGACTGGAGGTTGGGGTAAAGGATCCTGCCCTGAGAGGAGTCCTAGGGAGAGAGATTGGTCTGGATACTGACAGGGTCAGGAGCAGTGAGTACCAGGGCTGCCTGGCCCAGTCTGGAGCAATGAGGATCACTACTGCTGGTTGAACCCATAGCTTGTTCAGTACTCTGAGCAACAGAGGAAATAAAGGGAAGGCATTCAGAAACTTCACATGCAGTGTGCTCCCCCAGGTGGGCACCCCACCCAAGTAGGGAGGCATCTGTTGTTAACACTGCTGATGGTGGTTGCTGAAGAAAAGCACACCCTCTCTGAGGTTGTCCTTCTCCTGCCACCACTGGAGTGCTTGAAGAAGTGTCCCCATGATTGGCACCATTTTTTGACAGGGAATTCTTTTTCTGTGACCAGTGAGATCTGAGGTGGAACTGGATGTCTCTCATCTGGAACCTGGCACTGTTGCTGTTGATGCAGCCATGTGCCCTAACAGCTACAGAAGGTGCCTTGCTGGTCTAGGAATGTGCAGTTGGAAGGAGCTGGCTAATTGTACCAGGCTGTCCACCCTTCCCTGTGGGAAGAATGCCCTTCCCCTTAAAGTGTCCAGTTCCACTCCTGTAAATTACAGAAGCTAGACTGGTTTCAGCACAGACTTTTTCTGGTTTACCAGGAAGTCTAGGAAGTGCAGGGTATCTTGAATGGTAGCCAGTGCCTCTATGACTTGCTGAGGGGACTAGCCCACTACTAGCCAGTTGTCCAAGTATGGAAAGACTGTAACTCCCTGTCTCCTTAAGTGTGCCACCACTACTTCTAGGCACTTTGTAAACAATTTTGGAGCAGAGGTGAGGCCAAAAGGCATGGTCCTGAACTGATAATGGCCTGATGGCAACCTGAACCTGAGGTACTTTCTGTGGGATTACCTGATAGGAATGTGGAAGTAGGCATCCTTTAGGTCTAGGGATGCCAACCAATCTCCCTGCCTGAGTGTAGTGAGGATGGCAGCCAGGGTGCCATTTCGAACTTCGGTTTCATCAAATGTTTGTTTAAATGTCCGAGATCCAGTAGGGGTTGCCACTCCCCTGTTTTCTTTAGAGTGAGGAAGTATCTTGAGTACAGTCCCTTTCCCCTTTGGTTCAAGGGGACAGGCTCTACTGACTTCTCCTGCAGGAGTTTTGCTACCTCCGCCTCCAACAGTATTGCTTCTGATGGTGTGGCAGGTCTGAAAACTCTTGTCCTCAGCTTGGGCAAGGCCTTGAAGCTGAGAGCAAGACCCTGGCTCACCACCTCCAGGACCAACTTGTCCGAGGTGATAGAACTCAAAGCCTGGAGGTAGTGAGCCAGCCTGCCCCCTACTGGGAGTGAGGAGGTGACACTGGCAGACCCCTTAGGGAGTTTGCTTTATTTGTGCACTTGGCTGGGGATTGGGGCCAGGTTGACTGCCGCACCTTCGGCCCCTGCCCCTGAAATACCCTCTCTGTGGCTGGTAGAGCCTGAGTATGGAAGAAAGGTCTGTAGTGGGTCCTTACCCCCTCACTCTGGTACTTCTGGGGTGTTGCTGCTTTTTCTTTCGTCGCAGCACTCTTGCAAGTCACTTTGTAATCATCCATCTTTTTCATGCATGCCTCTGTCTGCTCACCAAAGAGAGATGTGGGCTCAAAAGGGAAATCCAGGGCTTTCGTTTGGGTGTCCTGGGATGGATTGATGGCCCTGAGCCAAGCAAACCTTCATAGGGACACTGAAGTTGCCATAAGTCTGGCTACAATATCATTGGCATACACTGCCATCCTGAATTGGTATTTGGAGGCTTCTATGCCCCTCTTTGCAGCCTCAGCTAGGTCAGATGCCATGGGGCATGGCAGACCTTGGTAATCTCCAAAACTGTGTACCAGAGGCTTTTCTGGTATCTGGAAACATAGGCCATGTAAGTGGCCTGCCTAATGTCCAGAAAAGAGCCCAAATAAGATTTCTTGGCCACAGAATCCATTTTCCTAGAATCTTTATCCAGGGGATGTGATGCAAGGGGAATGCCTGCCTTATCACATGCAGCAGCCTGCGCCACCCCTTCATGACTGGGATGCTCAAAGAGGAATTCAGCTCCTGCCTTGGCAACCCAGTATTTCCTATCTATCTTCTTGTCCACTGGGTGGATAGAAGTGGGGGGTTGCAAAATCCTATTGGCTTGTCTCTTTAGAGACTTATGTATGGGTAATAGCAACCTCTTAAGTTGCTGGAACATCCATCATCTCCATGCAATCTGGTTCCTCCTCCTCTGTAGATTTCTGGGTGGAGAGGGCCAGAGTTTGAGCCACTTGCTTCATGAAAGCAAAATGTGAGGTCAAATCCTCAGGTACCTTATCAGGGGAATCAGGGCATTGAGGATAAGGGGAAACATCCGGTTCAGGGGGCTCCCCAAAGACATCATCATAATCATCCTCATCATCATCACCATAAACATAAGTGTAGTGTTCACAGGAACTGGGAACCGAAGAGGAACCCGAAGCTTGAACTGATGGATGCCGAGAACTAAGTCACGGAACCGAAGCTGTACCAGTTTGTAGCGAATGAATTATCCTAATAGCATTAACAATCTTCTCAGCAGTAGGAACCATTGGGTTCATTGGTTGTAGTTCCTTCCCCGAGTGCTTATCCTTCCTTTTCATTTTTGTAGGTGTTGCCAGAGCAGCGGCAGTTCCACAGTTTGTTTCCTTCCAAGGGAACCTTCACCTTGTCAAAGGGCGTTCATCTGGTTCCTTGGATTTTTCATTCGAAAGAGAAGGAGTCAGTTTACCTGAGGGTGGGTCAGCAGCCTTATTGTACATTTTTTCCCTCAGTCCGTTCAATCGCCAATCAAGCGTCAACTGGGGAAAGTTTTAACAAATCTCACAGTCTGCATTCAGGTGGTCAAACCCTAAGAAGAAAGAAAAAATTACTCACCTTAGTAATGTTGTTTCTTCTAATGGAGGCTTGCTGTATTCTGACATATTGCAGTGATGTCCAACCTTTGAACTGCCCCGGAGATGAAAGAGTTAACTTTCCATGCCAGGCATGGAACGCTGAGCTTGAGCTCGGTTGAGACTCTGTCTGTTGCTGTTTGAAGTCAAACCATCAGATCTTTATGAGCTATACTCACTGGGTGTCCTGTGTGGAAACTGTAAACTTACACTAGCCAACTGGCTACTAAATATAATAAACAGATTTTTTGGTCCCAAAACAAAGACTCAAGTCAGGAAGCCCAAAAAATAAAACAAAACACAACACCCACACACCCAAACCAAAGGGTAGAAAATAAGGGTGGGGGCACCTCCTGATGCCAACACTGCTACTGCCCACCCACATCCCAAAACAAAGGTTCTGAGAGAGGAGGCGGGGAGGTCAGAATCACAACAAGACTCCATTAGAAGAAACAACATTACTAAGGTGAGTAATTTTTTCTTCAAACAACATGAACTCTTGCTGTATTCTGACATACTGCAGACTACCAAGCAGTACCTCCATGGAGGAGGGACAGAATCTACTTAGGAAATAGGCTGTGAAGCACTGCTGTGCCAAACCGAGCATCACTCCTAGCCTGGATATCCAGAGAGAAATGCTTGGTAAAAGTGTGTACTGTTTTCCAGGAGGCTGCTTGACAAATCTCTAAGATAGGAATATCCCTGGCAGCAGCCAGAGGCAACTATACCTCTGGTAGAGTGAGCCCTCAGGCCTGAAGGTGGAGTCCTACCTGGTTTTCATAGCAAAATTGAGCATAAGAGACAATCCACCTGGCAATAGATCTCTTAGTGGCAGGTTTCCTTGCCAACCTCACCATAAGTGAGGAACAGTAAGAGGGAGTCAAACCTATGACCCTTGGTGCACTCTATGTAGTAGCTAAGGGCCCTTTTCACATCCAAACTGTGCAGCCTCCTCTCTCCAGAGGAGGAATGGTCAGTGAAGAAAACAGGAAGAGACATAGACTGGTTAAGGTGGAAATCTGAAACCACCTTAGGCAAAAACTTCCTATTAGTCCTGAGGACCACCTTATCTCTATGGAAAGAGATAAAATCAGGCTCCACTGACAGGGCTTGTAACTCACTTATGCGTCTGGAAGAAGTGATGGCCACCAAGAAAACAGTTTTCAAGTCAAGTACTTAAGCTCTGCTGAGGACAAAGGCTCAAAAGGGGGTTGCATAAGTTGAGCAATGCAAACATTAAGGTCCCAAGCAGGGGCAGGGTCCCTGAATGGAGGATTGGTATGAAGCAATCCCTTGAAAAATTTAGAGAAAACAGGATGAGCTGAAAGGGAAGAGTGCTTGCCTGCTGAAAGGAAGGCAGTGACAGCTGCCAGATGCACTCTTAGGGCCAGATATTCAAACCACAGTGCGGTGCGCAAACCATTAGCGTGGCAATAGTGCCGGAATAACGCGGACCCGCCATATTCAAAGGACCAGTTAGCGCATGCTAACAGCATTAGCGCAGGGCAAACCAGTAATGTATGCAAGGGGCAAAAGGGGGGGGCCAAGAGAGATACGCAAGGGGATAGTCAAAGGTCCAGCGCCGCGCTAGGATACATAGCGCGGCACCTAGCGCGGCGCTAGTTACCGCCTATAAAAGGCTGGTCTAAACACAGGGCAAAACACAGAGGAGGAAGGACCAGCACAGGAAGTGGGAATGTGTGCAGTGCCAGTAGCGCGTGATCCTGCCATTGATGGCAGCTGTAGTGGAGGAGGAGGAGAGGGAGCAGGCACAACATGGGCCACAACGCAGGCCAAGGAGACGGTATGCTGCAAACAGGCTGTACCGGCCCAGGGTCTCCTTTGAGACCCTGCCTGATGACCACATCATTGGCCAGTACCGGATGAACAGGGGAATGTTGAGGCAGCTTTGTGAACTCCTGCATGAGCAGCTGCACCCAAACACCAGACGCAGTCATGCCATGACAGTGGAGGAGAAGGTGACAGCAGCGATGTGCTTCCTTGCCACAGGGACGTTCCAACGACCAATGGGGACACCATTGGGGTAACCCAGTCTGCCATCTCATGCCTCCTGACCCAGTTCCTAGAGGCTCTCCTGCCACATGCTGGGGAATTCATAGTATTCCTCAGCACGGCAGCAGAATGCAGAGAAACAATGCAGCAGTTCCATCGAGTTGCGCACCTACCATCTGTGCTGGGTGCCATTGACTGCACCCATGTCCCCATCTGTGCACCACCTGGTGATGGCAGTGACGTGTACGTCAACAGGAAGGGGTACCACTCCATCAACTGCCAGGTGGTGTGCGATGCGGCGGGGCACATCAGCAATGTCTATGCACAGTACCCCGGCAGTGCCCACGGCGCATTCATCTGGCACCAGTCCCAGCTGTGCCAGGCCTTTGAAGAGGGCAGGATACCCAGAGGGCAACTAGTCGGTGAGTTGTAGCATACAAGGCAAACACACAACAGCATGGATGTGGGCAGGCATTGCAGGCCAGGGAAGGGGTGTGGGAGGGCCACAGAGAGGTGGAGGACAGCAGCTGACAGACCGCAGTACAGCACTAACAGGTATATATGTCTTGACAGGGGAAAGTGCCTATCCCCTGCGACCCTGGCTGCTCACACCAGTACTCTGACCGGCCACAGTGGCCGAGGAGCTGTACAACGAGGCACATGCCAGAACAAGGAACATCATAGAGAGAGTGTTTGGCATCCTGAAGATGCGATTCAGATGCCTGAACACATCAGGTGGTGCCCTACAATATACACCTCAGAAGGTATGCCGTATCTTCCTAGCCTGTTGTATGCTGCACAATATGGCAATGAACCGTGGGATACAGGCACCTGAACCTGAGGGACAGTCTGACAATGAGCCAGAGCCAGTGGTCAGGGGATAGTGGAGCAACTCGAGAGGAGGGACCCTCGCATGGCACACAGGGCCATACAGCACTGGGACAACATCATCAGGACACTGCAACAGACCAGAGGGTAAGTACAGACTGCACAACAACCTGAAAGAGTACAAGTGATTAGCAATTTAATGTGCACAGACTAAGATAACAGTGAAAACAACAATCACATCAGCAAACAAACCCAGTGTAATAGACAAATAGTGTGTGCATGTGGTGTGAGTCTGTGATTAGTACAGCACATATGTGGGGGATACACACAAACGGTGTAATCATGGTGGGAGGTGTGATGTGTGTCGTGAGGGTAAGGGCAACTGTGTTGGTGGGAGTGTGTGTGTGTGTGTGTGCCCGCGTCTGCTCTACATGAGGGGATGCATGCAGAGTACAGCAGACAGCCTGTGGCATCACCGCCGACACCCACGCATGCGGCGTGCACCCGTACCAGGGGTTATGGACCCTGGGGTGCTCTTTGCAGAGGACACAGCTGAAGTGGAAGGTAAGGCAGGCAGGGTTGACCTCCTGTGCCCCCGGGGGATGGTGGAGGCCCACAGGGTGGATGGACGGCCACGGCACCGCTGGGTTGCAGGCGGAGTGCGTGATGCAGCAGAGCTGGTACCAGTGGCAGCCCTGCGCCCACGGTGTGCCTGCCTGTGTGCCCCTCTGCCATCTGCACCACGGCCAACCAACCCATGCTGGCGACCAACAGGCACACCACGCATGGCATTACCAATTGCCACCATTGCAGAAGTCAACCCAGAGAAGCCACGGTCTATGGTACCCACCAGGCGGCCCAACCTGTCCTCTGCCTGCTGCTCAGCACGTGCAAAGCCCACTGATATTGCCTCCCGGATCTGACCCAGCTCATGTCGCAGCTCACGCCGCATGGCATGCAGGTCCAGACGGGCCTCCTGCTGTGAGGTGACAGCAGCCTGCAGGAGTGGCTGGGCACCATGGACTTCGTGTACCAGAGGCACAGGACCCCCAGCAGCAGCTGGCAATGGTGCCTGTGGCAATGGATCAACTGCTACATCCGGCTGCTGACTACAACTGGCAGTGGTCTGTGGCACCATATGGACTGTAACCCCAGCATGTGTCTGATGATGCACGCCCTGCTGTCCTGCAACACCACCCACTCCACCCACCGTGTGTTCAGCCACAGCCACACTGCTGACACCTACGGAACCACCCTGACTTGTTCCATGGCCTTCAGCAAGCCCCACCCCTGCATCCCCTGGCACAGGAATGGCCAGCTGCTGTGAATATTCGGAGACATCACTGTCATCCGCACTGGTGACAGTGACCAGCAGTACCTCTCCCACCCCATCATCCTCAGTTGGTGCAACATCCAGGTGCCCACTGTACCCTACCACCCCTAGTGAGTTGTGACCCCCCCTCTCCAGGCAGTTGCACGCCCTGTCCACAGGAATGCCAGACATGCATTGGGTCCATGTGGCCCTGAGCTTGACACAGTCCAGATGCTGATGGCCGTTCATCATCAAACTCCTCCGTGACCTCAGGAATCTGGCTGGACATCCATGGATCATGCCGTGGTGGTGCAGGCCTGTCCGAGAGCGCTGTGGAGAGAATAGGGACAGGGTCAGTCACCCATCCATGGACACTGTGGCAAAACACCACCACCACTACCACCACACCATGCAGCCCTCAGGACAGGTACCCACTTCACACAAGCCTGTGACAACATGCACTCACCCACCCCACAGTGACCTTGGCCATGCCAGGCATTGGTTCGGCAGGATACAGTGCACCCTGTGCAGGACACCAACAGCAGGACCGTGCACCCTTGCCTGCACCACATACAGGGGTTACACATGTGAATACAGACCTGGCCTTGGAAGTGCGAGGGTCATCTCGCAACCACCACCCGGCACACCTGTCACTGCCACCATCCGCAGTGTCGACGCCACCACCGCCATGTGTGGCTCCTCCACACGCTGCTGGTGTTCAGGCGGACCACCACCAGTCCTGGTCCTGTCTCTGTGTCAGTGTGCCTCCTCCTCCTTTGCACGCCGCAGGAGGTCATTCCATCATTTCCGGACTGCCTCAGTTGATCTCCCATGGCCCCTGACCGCATTCACAGCTGCAGTCACCTCCTCCCAAGCCTGCCGCACAACAGCATCGGTGGCCCTGTGTGTGCATAACACGTGTTCTCTTTCCTTCACCTCATGCGCAAGGGTGTTCAGCTCATCTTGAGAGAATTTATGTGCACGGATGCGCTCCTGTCGGGCCTGCACAGCTATGGGATAATCAGGAGGGGACAGGTGTCAGTGGCTGTGTCAGTGCTGCAGTGCATCACACAGTGGACATCACGATATCATCCCCTACAGTGCCACAGGCCACATGGACATATCAGATCGCTGCATGTGCCCGTATGGTGCACACGCCCACATTGCCACTGTCTGTCCTGTGTCTGGACTGCGAGTGGTGTACACACATGTGCACTGCTGTGGCCTGTGTCACCATGAACCCCCATGACTGTGTTGTGGCCCATTTGAGCATCACCGGTATGCGAGGACAAGTGCGCTAGCAATGTCAGGACACCATGCCGCATGGGGGCCAAGCGTTGCTGGTACACTGTGTATGCCCGGGAGGGGCACAGACCATCACACCACACATCCAGGGAGACAAGACGGGCGCTGTCATGGTACAGCACCAGTGCACCTGGCTGGCAGACACAATATTCATGCATTGGCCACGCACAGTTAACTGCGGGGGTATGTGCAAACAGTGACGGTTGTGGTCCCATGGTGGTCATACATACCTGCCTCTCGCTGCTCATCCCCTGTTGCATATCTCTTCCATGTTGTACACTGCTGTATTCCGCGCAGGTTCCACAACACAACACTGGTGGTGCACTGCTTGCCCTTTTATAGCCCACCCAGGCAATCCTGCCTGTTAGTGATGTAAATGAGCGCATAATGATATGCTAATCACACAGTTTGCCCCATGCATACACAAGAACCCTCATTTGCATACAGCCGTTGAATATGGCTCTGAATAGCCCCGCGCTAGCACAACAGTGCTGGGCAAAGGCCAGCGCAGGGCTTTTTGAGGGTCAGCGCCGCGCTAGCCACCTAGTGCTGCATATAGTGCAGTACGCATGCTCATAGGGTCCCTTGTCCTGCGCTTATCACCGTCGCACATGCCGTGTAGCGCAAGCATACCAGCTTTAGCGCCGGCGCTACACGCATGCGCTGTGGCTCGACCCAGGATCTGGTAGGGGTCACCATGCGCATTAGCAAACACTTCCTGTTAGCGCGGCGCTACGCATACGCCAGCGCGGGCGCTTAGACTTCAGTTCTAGGGGGTGTCAGGGTGTATGTACAGTCGTTGTTTCACTGTTTAACCTGGTTATTTGCCCCCTTCCACAGCACCAATGTCTGTGAGACGTAGGCAAAGGGCAGTGGTGGGCCATGACAGGCGGTAGGATGAGGCTGAGATGGCCAACCTGGTGCAGTTGACAGAGAGGCGCCATCGCCGCCTATTTGGACCTGCGCGGAGGCGACTTGCCGTACACAGGTCTGGGCTTCCATTGCCCGCCGACCAAGTGCCATCACAGGTATTCCACGGATGGTGAGAAGTGCCGCCATCGCCACGCCAACATCAGGCGCAGGCAGCAACTACTGCTTGAATGCTGCAGGGCCATGGTTCACGAGGGACTGTGCTTGTGCCAGGTAAGTGATGACTGTGAGCCACTGCTGGCATGGGTGGTGGGGCTGTGTGTTCCATGGTGTGCTTATGTGCATGTGTTGCTGAGCTACACATGTTGCTCATGGGGTCCACCCATCCATTCGGTGTGTACTGTGTGGGACAGGGGTAGACGGTGTGCACTGACCCGTGTCATGCTTGGCATGGCTTTGGTGGTACACTGCACCCGTGTGCCACTGTTGCGTGTGTTGTGCTACACCACTGGGGTACAGGGTGGTCTTTAGCATACCGTGGTGGCTGATACTGTAGTAATGCTGCAGTACCCTCTTCCCACTGCAGAGCGACGAGGACACACCACAGACAGGAGGGACGTGGCGCAGGCTGGACAGGGGCCATCAACCGACAGGCGCAGGGTGCCTCCGATGGCAGAGCGTGCAGCGGAGAGCAGTGACAGTGACAGGGGTGTTTTGCGTGAGTACTGTGTGATGTTATGCTTTTCCACTATGTGTCTGACTTTACAGGGCAGGCAGTAGAGCAAGTGTGTAGCCAGGCATACGCACTGTACACATCTGTGTATAGTTTGGTGTAGTGCATGTCTGTCAACAGTTCCTAGGTACACCAGACATTTAGGGTCACTGTAGGCCACTGGGGTGTGGCCCTGTTTGACTTGCTGTTGTGTAGGAGACAGATACGTGTTTAACCTCATTAGAGAGTAAGGGAATCATCTGACAGACATCATACCCTTTTGGAAGGGGTGTACCATTTGGAGTTGCTGGGTACATCATTTGTAAGAGGAGTGCGCTCTTGGGGATTGTGTGTAGAACATGTGAATGTCTGGCTACACCCTGCACTACAGTGCTGTGTCGGGTGTTGTGGCCCAGTTGGCTAGGTAATCCAGGCCAGATGTGAGATGGCTGCGTGCAATTCTGTAGTCCCCCTTGCCTCCATTGCCTTTCCTGCTGCTGCGAGGCCTGAGACATGGCTTGCTGTGTGTCTTAAGTATTGTTGCCATTGCCGCCATGTGTACTGATATCTGCCTTGTACTGCCATGTGCATCATGTTGCTGTTATGCCCACCATTGTGGAGGGATGATGCGTGTCTCTGCACAGCTGTGGGCCAGTCGTCATGCCTGGGGTTGGGGGATTACTGGGGTTGGCCTGTCGTGCCACCTGTTGCTGCTGCTGATGTTGTCCTGTCTGCCATGGCAACAGTGTACTCCACCTCTCATGGCATGTGTCATTTACAGTACCACGTATACAATGTCAGTATCTGTGCAGGACATGTTGTGAGTGCATACCAGGGTCATGCACCTCATGTCGTGTGGGGGGACACTGTGTCATGTGGTGCAAGCATTTCCCTGGCAGTGTACTGTCACGGTGGCGTGGACACGGGTATGTTATTGTGTGTCCTTGTCCGACCTCCATGGCGGACATGCACGGGGCTGTGTGGGAGGGGTCCTTTGGGACTGTGGTGCCACACGGGTCTGTGTAGCTGTACATTGCATGTGTGCCTGTTGCAGCATGTGTGTTGGTAGGCATCCTCCAAGCACGCAATGGTGGGCAGTTTGATGTCTGGTGGGGAGTTGGCCAATGGGCATTGAACTGCTTACTTAATGTCTGACACCTAACAACGGCAATGTTGTACCTTTCTGTGTTTAATTCATTGTGGTGTACGCCAGGGGGACTGGTCACTATGACTGTCTGTGTATCCCATGGCCACTACAACTGTACAGGTTGTGGGCTTGTATGTGGGTGTCTTGGGGAGCAATGCATGGCTTAGTATTTACACATGCAGGGCAGTGCCCATTGTCATGGGTTTCATGAATTGTATCTTGAAGGCCACTGGCGGCGCAACACAGTCATGGTGTGCGTTGGTATGTTTTCAGGCTACACTCCGGTGGGGTAGCCCACCCTAACAGTGGGGGGGTGTCAGTGTGTCCACATGGTGTGCAGTTGTGGCCTCCTGGCTACACCCCTGCCTGTGGGCTCATGCTCTGATGTGGGGGCCATTGTCTCCAAGAGAGTGCTGTCCCTCTGTCCCTGTAGTGCATGGTGTTTGTGCACATGTTATGCAGGTGTGCTGCAGGAGTTGTTCTGTGGTAGCATGGTGTGCTGGTTGTCAGCCCCTATGGCAGATGCTGCTCCCACAGATGTGTGTGTGTGTGCCTCGCCATGCCTTGACCACCAGGGTGACACTGTCCTGTGCATGCCTTTGGCCTACCGCTGCAGTGCCACTGGTGGACCATGCCCAGTGTCTGTGTTTCACATGTGTGTGTCTTCCTGCATGTGCGCCCTCACGGTGCTGCCACTATGGGAGTTGGCACGGCACTGTGCCATTCTTTTCACCACTGTGGGCCCCTCACCCTTCTGTTGCGGCAAGTGGTGTGGGTGGGCATTGGCACTTCCCCTGGTTGTGTACTGCTTGGTTACCTGTCCTGCAGTCCCTACTGTTCTGATGCCAGTGTCGTTGTCCTCTGTGGTCATTGGGTCTCTGTGGTCCATGTCAAGTCTCTATCTGTGTCACTTGCCACTGTTGCACACTTATGTCAGTCACCCACCTGTTCAGGGTTTCCTGTCATCATTTGTATAGCTGCTGTGTTATGGCATCGTGGTTAGCAGTTTGGCTGGGTGTCTACAGTTCTTGTGGGGGGCAGCAGTGAGGGTGGGACACTGTTGGGGGTGTACATGGCAGACATGTGTGGTTATACATGTGGTTGGGGCTGTGGCACCTTCTCCAGTTGGTGTCATCTGTATGATGCAACATAGCTGTGTGACCGTGGGCAGCATGTCCCACCATGTGTCATCCCATGTGCATATCATTCAGTGTCCACTTGTTGTTCACATCTCTGGGGGTGGCTGTCTGTTTGCACTGTTACAGTCTGCATGCCACTGTGCTGGCTGGCCTTCACGTTGTTGGGTTTCTCAGCATACATCCATGCATATCCATGTACATTGGGGTGTTGCATGCTGCCTGTTAAGTACTGCCTTGCCCTGCAGGCACGTTAGTGTGTGTTGTGGTTTGTTACATACTAGCACATGGGCATGGTTGTTGGGGCATGCTGTCCACCGTGTGGTGGTACATGATGCCTTTGTGTCATTGTCATGCCCTGATGTGGTCACCCTTTCTCCTGTAGGTCCCCGGCGGTCGTCACTGTGGGCCACCCGTCCAGAAGAGGGTGAAGGCACAGAGGAGCAGTTGCGGAGGCTGGTGCGGCAACAGCGTACCCTGATTGAGCAGCAGGCAGTTATGATTGCTGAGACACGGCGGGTTGCAGCCATCCTGGAAGAACGTCTGCTAGCACCTGCCCGCACCTAAACCTTGCTTCCTTTTCCACTAGCCTGCTTCCTGTCCCAGGCCCACTGTCCCTAGCCCTGTATCTGCCATCCTGTTCCCCTCCATTGCTTCCTATTTCCACAGCCTCTCCATCCACATTCTTACCCCATTGTTCTGTTGCTATGTTTTAAGTTTTGCCTGTTTGCGATGTTACTGTTTTTCCCCATTGTTTTCAGTCCCTTTGTTATGTCAGCCCTTTTCCCTTTCATGATGTTTTGCTTGCACCCATTTTATGAACAGTGTTCTGCTCTGTTTTGTTATTTTTGCTTAATATATGTTCATATTGCCTTTGTGCCTTAGATGTTCACGCTTTGCATTATAGTTTATTATGCTTGACATTCCTGTGTCCTGTGTCTTTTGGGGTGGACTTGGGATTTGACAGTGTTCTGTGGTGTTCTGTTTCACTTGTGGTTCCAGGTTATTCCATTCCTTTCACTAGTACTGCAGTTGTGTCTGGCTGGGCTGTTTTGCTTTCCTGTGTTCCTGGACAGCTGCTTACACCTCTGACACTTTGTTTCTGTGGTGTTTGCACTGCCTCTGTCTGATTGCTATATTCAGTGCTGTCTTCTCTGCTATATTCAGTGCTGTCTTAATCCTGGGCAATGTTTGCCCTGCACTCCTGGGCCTGTTTGCCCGGCTTCCTTCGCTTGCTATATTCAGCTGGTTTTGCACCGGGCTATTCATTTTGAATATAGCTATGTTTTTGCTCTGGGCACAGTTTGCCCGTCGGGCAGTGCTAATTTAGCCCCGGGGCAAAGATTTGAATATCTGGCCCTTAGTGTAGCTGGTCTGAGTCCCAAGCTATTAAGATGAACCATACAGTCAAGGACTGTGGGTAGGCCAGCAGACTCTGGAGAAATATGCTTCCCAGAGCACCATATAGAGAATCTTTTCCACTTGGAGTTGTAAGTGTTTCTGGTGGAAGGCTTCCAAGAAGCCTTTAGGATATCCATAACACTTTGAGAGAGGTGCAAATCAGCAAACTCTAACTCTTCAAGAGCCAGGCCTTGAGATTGAGAGATTTGAGATTCAGATACCAAACCCTCCCCTGAGCACATGTTAACAGGCTGTAATTCCTGGGAAGAGACAGGGGAAGGTGGAGTGCTAAGGACAACAAGAGAGGGTACCAGGGCTGTCTGGCCCAGTCTGGAGCAATCAGAATCACCTTGCAGGGTTGAGACCTGATTTTGACTAACACCTTGAACAGGAAAGGGAAGGGGAGAAAAGCATACAGGAACTTCCCTTCCCAATTGAGAACTAGGGCATCCAGGGGGACTGAGCCCAACACTGGGGGCCTGCAGCAAAAGAGAGGAAGTTGGTGATTGTCTGGGGCTGCAAAAGATCTATCTGTGGGGTGCCCCATCTGGAGAAGATCACCTTCAAAACCAGGGGATCCAGGGACCATTCATGATGGCCCTGAGATATCCTGCTGAGAGCATCTGCCAGGACACTGTCCTTACCTGGGAGGTGTACTGCTATAAGAGAGGTGTTCAGGGAATAGGCCAGAGACCATAACTTTATTGCCTCTGTGCACAAGGCCGTAGACCGAGTGCCCCCTTGCTTGCTGATATACCACATTGTGGTGGTATTGTCTGTCCTGATCTGAACTACTTTGTTCTGAACAGACTTGGAAAAAACTTGAAGTGCTAGAAACACTGCTCTGAGTTCTAACAGATTGATGTGAAGCAGAGATTCCCGAGAAGAGCACAACCCTTGGGTGGTCAGGTCTCCCAAGTGGGCTCCCCACCCCAAGAGGGAGGCATCTGTAGTAAGTATTAGAGAATGAGACTGAGTGGCAAAAGGAACTCCTTGTCTTAGATTGTCCTGATCCAGCCACCACTGTAATGCCTGGATCAGGGTTCGAGTCACTGGAATTAGTTTGGTCAGAGGGTCCCTTTTCTGAGACCAAAAGGCTCTCAAGTGGAACTGAATATCCCTCATTTGAAATCTTGCTCCCTACACCACTGCTGTAGAGGCAGCCATGTGTCCCAGGAGCTGCAGAAAATGCCTTGCTGGTCGAGACACCTAGGGGGTGAATGAAGAGGCCAGTGAGATAAGGGTCCTTGCCCTGTCCAGGAGAAGGAAGGTTCTTGTCTTTATTGTATCCAGCTCTGCTGCTATGAAGGTGAGGAGCTGCACAGGCTCTAGAACTGACTTTGAAAGATTCAGAAGGAAACCTAGAGAAGTGAGCAGTTGCTGAGTTATCTGTAGGTGTAACCTGACTTGGTCTGGAGACTGGCCTACTATGAGCCAGTCGTCCAGGTATGGAAAGATAGAGATCCTTTTTCTCCTTAGGAAGGCAACTACTACTACCAGGCATTTTGTGAACACCCTTGGAGCAGAAGTTAGGCCGAAGGGCATTGCTCTGAACTGGTAATGGCCTGAGGGCAGCTCGAACCTGAGGTACTTTCGGTGGGAGTTTCTGATGAGAATATGGAAATAGGCATCTTTGAGGTCCAGGGAGACTAGCCAGTACCCTGGTCTTAGAGAGGGTAGAATTATTCCCAGAGTCACCATTTTGAACTTTGGCTTTAAAAGGTTCTTGTTTAAATATCAGTTATCCAGGATGGGCTGCCATTCTCCTGTCTTTTTGGGGGTTAGGACGTACCTGGAGTACAATCCTTTCCCTTTGTGTAGGGGTGGGACCCTCTCTATGGCTCTGAGAGCCAAAAGGGAAGAGACTTCTGCCTCTAAGGCAAGTGCCTCTGATGGATTTGCAGGTGGAAAGGATCTGGTTCTCATCTTTGGAAAATTTTTGAAGCTGAGAACCAGTCTCTGGCTTACTACTTCCAGGACCCATTTGTCTGATGTTAAAGACATCCGGTCCTGGACAAAGTAAGCCAGCCTGCCCCCTACCGGTGGTGGAGAATCGGCCCTGGCAAACCCATCAGGGTGCCTGCTTGGCAGGGGCTTTAGGCTGAGGGGTGGGTGGAAGCAGGCCTGCTTGTACCCCATCTGCCTCTCCCTCTTAAGAACCCCCTATGAGCAAAAGCAGAAGAGGAGGCCTGGTCTTGGTAGAAAGGCCTATGAAAAGGCCTGCCCCTGCCCCCTGGAATGCTGCCTCTGGGGAGTGGCTTGCCTTTCCTTGGCCTGAGCACTCCTATAGGTGGTCCTGTATTCATCCATTTTCTTCATGTAGTTCTCTGGTTGTTCCCCAAACAGAGAATTACCCACAACAGGAAAATCCATGGCCTTAGTCTGGGTATCCTGAGACAGGCTAGTACATCTGAGCCAGGCCATCCTACAAAGGGCCACAGATGTAGCCATGACTCTAGATGAAATATCATTGGAGTCCACTGCAGCATGGAATTGCACCTTGGATGCCTCAATACCATCTGCAGCCACCTGCTCCAGCGCCTTGGCAAGCTGGCTAGGGTCCTGTTTAGCGAAAGTCATTACAGTGTCCCATCTAGATTTCTGATATCTAGCTGTATAGGCCATATAATTAGCCTGCCTGAGTCCCAAGGATGCTGCCATGTACTGTTTCTTTGCCATGGCATCAATCCTCCTGGAGTCCTTATCTGGGGGTGAAGCCAAGGGTATATTTGCATTATCACAGGCTGCAGCCTGCACTATCCCAACATGGCTGCATTGCTGGGTAAGGAACTCTGTATCTGAGCCTGAGAGAGTATACCTCTTGTCCATTCTCTTGTCTACAGGAAGTATAGAATTAGGAGTCTTTAAAATTTTTATTGTCTGTTTCCCAAAGGACTTATGAAGGGGAATAGACAGCCTCCTTGACTCTGGGATATCCATCATTTCAACATAGTCAGGCTCCTCCTGGTCGTCCACAGCTTCTTCCATAGGAAGCTGAAGAGTTTCAGCCACTTTTTTGTAGAACATAAAATGGGAAGGGGACTCAGAAAGCCTAGGAGGAGAAACCCCTGAAGGTCTGTCTGGGGAGATGTCCTGGTCAATAGGCACATCCAGACTTTCGTAATCACCATCACTATCTTTATACTCTCCTTCCTCCTCCTCCGGTTCATAAAAATCTTCTAAATTATAATCTGGAACCGGGGGAACCGACCGAACCGAGCCCCTTCCTGATGGTGCCGGTTCGGTCGGAACTGGGGTTAGCGACTGAACAATCCTTATCACTTTGGCTATTTCATCAGCGGTCGGAGAAAGAATTTGTGGGTACGCACCAGCTGATTTATCCTTCTTTCTCCTTTTGCCGAAGAAGTTTAGCCCTGGTCAGAGGGCACTCCTTCTGGTTCAATTGGAACCGAACCGGGCTGGCCTCCGGGTCAGCGGACTTCTGGCCTCCCTTTCCTGAGCCTACCAACCTCTTTCCAGGGTAGCTGCAGGAAAATTCTTGCAAATCTGTCAGTCTGAATCGAGGTGGTCAAACCCCAGATAACAACAGGTGGTGTGGGATCAGCCTTAGCAAAGGCTTCCCACACACACTACAGTGTTGGAAACCCAGTGGGCCCGGTTTTCCTTTTGGGTTTCTCAGACATGGCCAGTCCTAACAAAAACTTACTCTTTTTTCAGCAAACTGCCAGGCAAGACACCCATATCGGTTCCTGACCGTGTTACGGGTCGTGGAAAAAACCGTAATGAAATCAGTTTTTTTTAGAACCGATAAGGACCGGTTACCACACTCTAAAAGTAGAATAAACTTTATTTGAACAACCTGATCGGTTCAAACCGAACCGATCCCACGTTTACAAGTTCCACACAGAAGAACAAGAAAATAAACCTATCTAGTACTAACGATACCACAGACAGAGACTGAACCAACAGGTTATGGATTAAATTCGGTCGAAAACCGAGAAAAACGGTACTTTAACTAACAAACTTGAACCGAGCAAAGGAGAAATCTCCGGAGCGACTGTTCAGTGAGGCAGAGTAAAGAATCTGACGGTTTGACTTCAAACAGCAACAGAGTCTCAACCGAGCTCGAGCTCAGCGTTCCATGCCTGGCATGGAAAGTTAACTCTTTCATCTCCGGGGCAGTTCAAAGGTTGGACATCACTGCAATATGTCAAAATACAGCAAGACTTCATGTTGTTTGAAACACAAATTAGGTGTGGATCAGCTTTTGCAAATGGTTCACCACACTCAGTACAATGCTGAAATCCAGTAGGGCCAGTTCTTTTCTTGGGTGTCTGTAACATAATCTGGAAACACGAAACAAAACCAGGTTCTCTGTAACACACACACTACTAAATATCTTCTCTTTTTTTTTTTTATGGTCAGTTCAGTGACCAGAGCAAAACCCAGAGTTACCCCGGTTAAAAAGCCCCAAATAAATGTAAAAAGTAAACCTGTTACCAGAGAAGTAAATCTAGAAGCAAGTTTCAGAGAGTTTTACCTCAAAAATGTAAACAAAGACTCGGTTTCCTCCCGGTTGCAAAGAACCAGAAAGAACCGAGAAAACTTTCCAGAACATTAAATCTAGACTAATCAACATGTAATACCAAAGACAGTGCTTTAAAAATGAAAAGAAATAATCTATACTTAAAAAAACTGAGAAAAAATCTTCAAGAAAGATGAAGGAGAGCTCTCCGAGGCATCTTACTTAGGCAAGTGGAGTAAAGAATCTGACGGTTACAAGATGTATTCTGGGGACAGTGGTTTGCAAACTGAGCTCGAGCTTAGCATTCTATCATTTGCATAGGTTCTATTAACCATTTCAGCTCTGGGGCAGTCCTATGGTGAGACCATACTGCATATGTCAGAATACAGTAATATTTCCTGGGGTTAGAAGTCCCTGGGATGAGTGATGGGGCTGGGGGGGGGGTCGGTGGAAGGACCAGCCCGCCCCACTAGGAGGGAAGAAAAGAAATGAATGATGTTGATCTCCTGCTTCATGCAGGGCCCTGTGTGAAGAGAATTATATATGAACTTCAGTTTTCCGTAGAGTCCTGTGCAAAGTTATGAATTATCTTGATCTCATGCTTTGTGCAGGGCCACAGGGCCCTATGAGAAGAAAGTCAGACATAATCTTCTGCCTTGTGGAGGGCCCAGCAGGCCCTGCGTGAAGTGGAAGATCATTCATGACTTTCATCCTACAGTAACTACATGCCCCAGATCTGTGGCTTGTCTTTGAGTCACAAGGCTAAGGGCTTGGGGGGGTTAATGGTTGAAAACCAAAGGTACACTCAGCACCAGTTTGCCAAGACTCCTGAGAGTCAAAACCCTAATTTTTTCATTTCCTTACTTTGTATGCTTTATATTCTTCAACCCTAATATCCATTAACATCGTTTTTGCAATGAATTTCCTTTCTTATTTTGACAGAAAAATGATATCCTGACAAATTCACAAGTTTATGGCATTGTGTATTGATATTTAACATTAAATTACCTGGCTTTGGCCTCCAATATCTCCTTCTCCTGCAAAGAATCCAGCAAACAGTAATCCCCAAAATCCACCTCCAAGGTAAACTAAAATATATAAAGAAAATAATGTTAATCATTCTACTTCTGAATACCACACTTTCAAATCAGGTTTTGGCATATTTCTTCATTGACAGTGGTCTTCATGTTATTTTTAATTGCATTTAATTTTGTATGAATACACCTTTAGGCAGTAAGAAAAAATTACTCACCATAGTAATGTTGTTTCCTCTAATGGAGTCTTGCTGTATTCAGACATAATGCAGTTAGCCCGAGCACTTGAACTGCCCTGGAGAGGAAAGAATTAACTCTACGTAGAAGCATAGGACGTTGAACTCGAGCTCGGTTTTCAAACCTCTGTCAGTGGTACTTCCCAGTGTAACTGTCAGAGTCTTATGATGACACTAACTAATATGGAAATTGTTCAAACATATAGCCAAAGAGCAAAAGATTCTTTTTGGGCCCAAAAGACTCAAGTCGAGAGCCCAAGAAGGAAAGGTAGTGACAATATTTAAGTATAAAACACCAGAAAAAATAACATCTACCCCACCCAAGAGGGAGGGTACAAGGTACACCCCTGAGGTGCAACACTGTACCTGCCAGCCCACTTCCCAAAACCCAGGTTCTGAGAGGGGAGGCGGGGAGAGGTCTGAACACAGCAGGAGTCCATTAGAAAAAACAACATTACTATGGTGAGTAATTTTTTCTTCAAACAACATGAAGTCTTGCTGTATTCAGACATAATGCAGACTACCAAGCAGATTCCTATGGAGGAGGGAATGCAGAACCTACTTTGGAAAGAGGCTCTGCAGTACTGCTGTGCCAAACCTAGCATCACTCCTAGCCTGGATGTCAAGGGAGTAATGCTTGGTGAAAGTATGCACTGTTTTCCAGGTGGCTGCTTTACAGATCTCTAACAAAGGTATATCTCTGGCCGCAGCTAGAGAAGCAGCTGTACCCCTAGTCGAGTGAGCACTCAGGCCTGAAGGGGGCGACAACCCAACTTGTCATAACAAAATTGTATATAAGAAACAATCCACCTGGCAATAGTTCTTTTAGTGGCAGGCTTACCCTTCCCTACTTCACCATGAGTGAGAAACAATTGAAGACAGTCATTTCTATGTGCCTTAGTATGCTCAATGTAGCAACTGAGGGCCCTCTTAACATCCAGACTGTGTAACCTTCTTTCACCTGAAGAAGAATAGTCAGTGAAAAACACAGGGAGAGATATAGACTGGTTCAGATGAAAATCTGATACCACTTTGGGCAAGAACCTCCTATTGGCTCTTAGGACCACTTTGTCCCTATGGAAGAAGATGAAGTCAGGTTCAACTGACAGAGCCTGTAACTCACTAATCTGCCTGGCAGAAGTAATAGCTACCAGGAACACAGTTTTCCAGGTCAAGTACTTCAATTTGGCCGAAGCCAGAGGTTCAAAGGGTGGCTGCATACCCTGAGCTATGCAGACATTAAGATCCCAAGGCGGAGTGGGCTCCCTAAAGGGAGGGTTAATGTGAACGGGACCTTTGAAAAACGTTCTGAAAACAGGATGAGATGACAGGGAAGAGTCCTTCCCTGCTGAGAGGAATGCAGAGACAGATGCTAGATGAACCTTCAGAGTGGTAGGCCTAAGGCCTAGACCATTCAGATGAACTAGATAGTCTAAGGTTGTGGAAATGTCTGCAGAATCAGGCAGGATGTCTTTCTGAGAGCACCAAATACTGAACCTTTTCCATTTGGAGTTGTAAGTTTTTCTAGTGGAAGGTTTCCTGGAGACCTTCAGAATATCCAGAACTCCCTGAGAAAGATGCAGTGCTGCATATTCTAACTCTTCAAGAGCCAGGCCTTGAGACTGAGAGACTGGAGATTAGGGTACCAGATTCACCCCTGGAAGGAGGACAGGAGATTGTATGTCCTGGGCAGAGACAGGGGACATGACACTGACAAGGGCAGCAGTAGAGGATACCATGGCTCTCGGGACCAATCTGGAGCCACCGTATCACTGTGCAGGGTTGAGTCCTGATCTTGATCAGAACTCTGAACAGCAGAGGGAAGGCATAGAAACCTGCCTTCCAGTCCAAAGAGTGCATCCTGGGAACCGTCCCCAGGACTGGAGGTCTGCAACAAAACAGAGGAAGTTGATGACTGTCCAGTGCTGCAAAGAGATCTATCTCTGGAGTGCCCCACCTGGAGAAGATGACCTTCAGGATGTGAGGATCCAGGGACCATTCATGATGTCCCTGTGAAATTCTGCTCCGAACATCTGCTAGTATGTTGTCCTTCCCTGGAAGGTGAACTGCTACCAGGGAAGTCTGAAGAGAATAGGCCAGAGACCATAGCTTCATGGCTTCGGTGCACAAGGCCATGGACCGAGTGCCTCCCTGCTTGTTGATGCACCACATTGTGGTGGTGTTGTCCATTCTGACTTGGACCACCTTGCCCTTGACTGAATCTGAGAAGCTCTGCAGGGCTAGGAAAACTGCTCTGAGTTCCAGGAGATTGATATGAAGGAGAGACTCTTGTGAGGACCAGATCCCTTGAGTTGCCAGGGCTCCCAGGTGGGCTCCCAACCCTAGGAGAGAATCATCCATAGTTAGAACTACTGATGGGACTTTAGGGAGAAATGGAACCCCTTGTCTGAGGTTGTCCTGGTCCAGCCACCACTGGAGCACTTGGACCAGAGTCTGAGTCACTGGAATCAGTTTGGTAAGTGAATCCTTCTTTTGAGACCAAAAAGACCTTAGATGAAACTGAATGTCACTCATCTGGAACCTTGCACCCTGTATCACTGTCGTGGAAGCTGCCATATGGCCCAGGAGCTGGAAGAACTGTCTTGCTGGGCGGGAGAACTGAGGTCGAAAAGAGGAAGCGAGATCCACTAGGGCCTTCACCCTTGCCAGGGGAAGGAAGGCTTTTACTTGTACAGTGTCCAACTCTATGCCTATAAAGGTGAGAAGTTGAACTGGTTCGAGGACAGACTTTGGGAGATTGAGAAGAAACCCCGGGGAGCTGAGTAGGTCCTGGGTAGTCTGAACAGCTGACTTGACCTGTAAAGGTGACTGACCCACTAAGCCAGTCGTCCAGATACAGGAAGATGGTGATATCCTGTCTACTGAGGTAAACCACCACTACTGCAAAGCACTTTGTGAACACCCTTGGAGCTGATGTTAGGCTGAATGGCATGGCTCTGAATTGGTAATGGCCTGAAGGCAACTTGAACCTGAGGTATTTTCTGTGGGAGCACCTGATAGGAATATGGAAGTAGGCATCCTTGAGGTCTAGAGATGCTAGTCAATCCCCTGGCCTTAGAGAGGGAAGGATTATTCCCAGAGTTACCGTTTTTGAATTTGGACTTTGAAATGTGTTTGTTCAAATACCTTAGGTCTAGGATGGGTCATCACTCCCCTGTTTTCTTTGGGGTAAGGAAGTACCTGGAGTACAGTCCTTTTCCCTTGTGCTGAGTAGGAACTTTCTCTATAGCTCTAAGAGCTAGAAGAGAGGAAACTTCTGCCTCTAGGGCAAGGGTTTCTGAGATTGATGCAGGTGGAAAAGACTTGGCCCTCTTTTTTTAAAATTTTTTGAAGGTGAGGGCCCGTCCTTGGCTTACTACTTCCGGGACCCACTTGTCTGAGGTGACAGAATTTCAGGCCTGGAAGTAGCAAGCCAGCCTTCCTCCTACTGGAAACAGGGAGTCGACCCGGGCTGACACATCAGGGTGTCTGCTTGGCAGGAGCCTTAGACTGAGAGGAGGATGTAGCAACCCTGCTCATCCCCCTCCTGCCCCTCCTTCTGAAGAACCCCCTCTGTGGGAAGGGAGAGGAGGCCTGGGCTTGGTAAAAAGGCCTTTTAAAGGGCCTGCCCCGCCCCTAGACTGCTGCTTGTGTGGAGTGGCCTGCCTTTCCTTGGCCTGTGTACTCTTGTACGTGGTCCTGTATTCATCCATTTTCTTCATGTAAGCCTCTGTCTGCTCCCCAAACAGAGAGTTACCTACTACAGAAAAATCCATGGCCTTAGTCTGGGTATCCTGTGAAAGGTTAGTACCTTTGAGCCAAGCATGTCTTCTGAGAGACATAGATGTAGCCATGACTCTAGATGCCACATCATTGGAGTCCACAGCAGCATGAAATTGCATTTTGGATGCCTAGATTCCATCAGCGGCCACCTCCTCCAGGTCCTCAACTAGCTGGGAAGAGGCCTGTTTAGCCAGTTCCAGAACCGTACCCCATCTGGATTTCTGGTACCTGGCAGTGTAGGCCATATAGGTAGCCTGCCTGAGTCCCAAAGAGGATGCCAAATACTGTTTTTTGGCCATGGCATCCACTTTCCTGGAGTCCTTATCAGGGGGGTGGTGTGAAGCCAAAGGAATGTTAGCCCTGTCACAGACTGCAGCCTGCACGACCCCAACATGGCTGCAATGACTATAAAGGAACTCCACAGCTCAGCCTGACAACAAATACCTCCTGTCCATTCTCTTATCCACAGGAGGTATTGAATTAAGAGTTTGTAAAATTTTGTGCGTCTGTTTCCCCAAGGATTTATGAAGAGGGATAGACAGCCTTTTGGACTTTGGGATGTCCATCATTTCCACAAAATCAGGCTCTATATCCTCCTCTGCAGCTTCAACCAAGGGAAGCTGCAGAGTTTCTGCCACCTTTTTGTAGAGCAAAAAATGTGAAGGGGACTCAGAGAGCCTGGGAGAAGAGACACCTGAGGGCCTGTCTGGGGAGATGTCCGGTTCAATGGGCACATCCAGACCCCCCTGGTCTTCGTCATCATCATCATCAACACCAGGATAGTGTTCATCTCCCTTCCACTCCTCATAAGTGTCTGGATCATAATCCGGAGGAGACAGATCTGACCGAACTGACCGCCTAACTGGCGGTACCGGTTCGGACGGAACCGGTCTAAGCGATTGAACAATACTAATCACTTTGGCTATTTCGTCTGCGGTTGGAGAGTGAGATACAGGATCTGAACCGGCAGACTTACGCTTCTTCTTTATGGAACCGACCCCTCGGACTCGGCTCTCCTTTTGCCTGAGGAGGTATTGCCTAGGTCACTAGGCACCTCCTCAGGTTCGTCCACAACTGAACCGGGCCGGCCATCCGGATCTACGGACTTCTCGGCCTCCCTTTCCTTCAGCCTACTCAGTCTTTTATCTAGAGTGGATTTAGGAAAGTTTTTACAGATTTGGCAGTCTGACTTAAGGTGGTCAAACCCCAGACAATAAACACAGATGAGGTGTTGGTCAGCCTTAGCAAAGGCCTCCCCACACTCAGTGCAGTGTTGAAACCCAGTGGGACCGGTTTTCTTCTTGGGTTTCTCAGACATGGCCAACCTAACAAATTACCCTATTGCAGCTTTCAAGCCAGGTAATATAATAACCGATTGGTTACAAACTGTGTCACAGGCTTTTTAAAAGAACCAGCAAAAGGTCCGGTTCTTTTGAAACCGATCGGTACCGGAACACCACACTAATCCCAGAAAAAATAAAATTAAAATTAAAAAGGTTGGATCTAAACCGGACCGACCGGAAAGAAACTGAAGAAAAAGAACAATTTCCACTTTTTCACCAAAATAAAACACAGTCACTACCTATCTACACACTACCTAATAACAAAAAAATATGCGGTTTAAACTGAACACTTTACTTTTACCGAATCGAACAGAGGAAATCTCCGGAGCGACTTCACTGTTAGATGGAGTAATCTGACGGTTACACTGGGAAGTACCACAGACAGAGGTTTAAAAACCAAGCTCAAGCTCAACGTTCTATGCTTCTGCATAGAGTTAACTCTTTCCTCTCCAGGGCAGTTCAAGTGCTGGGGCTAACTTTATTATGTCTGAATACAGCAAGACTTCATGTTGTTTGAATTATCATATATATAAATGTCAGGTTACTCAAGTAGATTAGTTTATTAATACAATCTGGGATTGTGGTTTAGTGCTTGTTGATAAGACACACTACTAATCTTTAGATTTCAATGTATTTAATACTTTTGCTCCTAAATAGTAGTTGCTTACTGTAACTCTAGATATTCAGTTGTAGATCTGCCTGACCTACAGTCCCTAATGCGGTCTACCATGTTTTATGGTACAGTATAGGGTATATTGGTATTTACTCATGCGTGCTATGATGTGCTTACAAACTACTATCCAGCATATTTATTTCTGTGGTGTTAGCGTGCCACCTACAGCATTAGCCATAATGCTATGATCAGCATAATTTATGAATCATTGTATTGTAACCCAAATGTAACCTTAGTCAGCATAACGCTTTATCACTGTGTATGTGCAAAACCTAAAGGCCTTGGATGCGAGCTGCCCACTGTACCCACCAATAGAATTGCTTTGTTTGGGTTCTCTGCTATGCAGGTGAACCCGTTACCAGGTAAAGTTCCCTCTTATCTCTGACTATAATAATCCATGTAGGCCTGTTTTCACTGAGTTTTCTCTGTGATGATACTGGGTGTTCCAAGGTTCTGAACTCCCAGCAGGTACACTGTCCTTTTCACATGTATTTGGGGAAGAAACTTTTATTCTGTATCACCTGTCTTCTGTGTCATGTTTTGCCATCAGGTTTAGAATCCTGCCAAACCCCAACAAATGGGGACCGTGGCACGGACCTGACTGGACAGAACCAAACCAGTACACAAAAAGGTGTACAGATGAACGGGCACAGGAATCACAAAGGTGTTCGAACCTATGCCCTCCCATTCAACCCATACAGATGATCTTGCAGGCCCTCTATGCCATGAATGGGACTGGGAATTGCGAAGGTGCTCGAACCTACGCCCCCTCGTTCATCAAGCAGCATTGGTCTGTGGGATTCCATACCCAAACGTGTAACTGTCTTGCTGTTGAGCACACAGTGGATCGTTACGCCTTGGACTTCCAGTTAGTGCACAAAAAGGGGAACCTTCCAAAATGGGCATTAATGCAAAGCTCAAATGGACATCTCAAACTTTCTGACCTCCCATGGAGGCTGGTGCGATTTTGCACTGGATGTGACATCACAAGCCAATCAGATGCAGTACACTTGCAAACTGTATTCGGAGACAAAAACCTATGGTTAAGAAACATGACCAAAAAGGTGTAATGGTTACCGCTCTGGATGAGGTCTTAGTACTGAAAAAGGAATAGGGCTCCAAATCCCAAAGGATGGGTGAGCAACGGAGGGAGATGGAACAAGAAATTGAAAAGCTTAGGAATGAGATCCAGAAGTAACTTGAGAGTACTGTACAGGAGAAAGACAGAGAGATTGCTAGGTTGAGAGAGGACCGTGAAAGGTTACAGCAGGATAAGAAGCATGTGTCATAGCTGAATGACTTCCTTACAGGTAAGAATGATACGTTACGGAGTGAGTATGATGAGTTGGAGGAGGAGTCTGCAAAATGTCAGGATGCATTGGACAGGGAGAGTAGGGAAAATCACGAAGTGAGCACCACGTACAGCGATTTGCAAGATCATGTCAGTAAGGGACAGTACAAAGGCAGAATGTAACATTCAAGCTGTAGCATCAAGATGTTGAAATTGCATCAGCAGTTGGCAATCCTGAAAGGTCATGTGAAAGCTATGCCATATGTCCACCTGTCTTCATTGGAGGATGACGACAGAGATGATGGAGAAATTCAAAATGGCGTTCCATAGGACACCGCAGGGTTGAGGCCTCACCAACCGGTAGCTGCCTGGAATAAGAAGAACAAGGAGGAGGTGGAGGGCTTGATTCAGAAGGCAATCTCAAAAGCTGGTATCTCCGACTCCCAAGCCAGGATGTTGAGACAAGCAGTCTCTGATATGCTGAAAAAGGAAGTGGAACAACAGATCCGTCTTCAGCGCATGGCCACTGCCATGGCTGAGGAGATCATCAAGTCCATCGCAGGGCAGCAAGGGCCTACCCCGAATGCTTTGCTGTCAGTGCAAGCCATCCAGAACATTGCGGACAAGATAGGCCATATGGCCTCAGGCAAAAATCTCAGTTGCCATTTGGAAAAAGTGCAGAATCACTGCGAAATGCTCAGCCTTGCAGCCGAACACAGGGTACAGGTTTTTTTTTTTTTTTGCAATTCAACTTTTATTGAGAAATTTTTCAATACAGGAGTACATCCAGTAGGAACATAGATAGTAATGAAAATACTAGACCTAAGAAACAAAGCCTTCCGGATGCAATCACCCTCCCACCTCCCCCCAACCCGCCCTCACCCCCCCCACACCCCACTTGCACAGCACACCAACTACGTATTCTTAAACATGTCAATGTTGCTATCCATATTACTCTAATACAGAATATAAAGAATATAATGGACCCCAGATTCGGTTAAACTTAAGCAGGTTATTCTGAAGACTTGCAATAGTCCTTTCAGTTCTAAGATTAGCCAGAAGTTCTTGCAACCATTCGCCATAAGAAATCTCCACATCATCATTCCAATGTTTCAAGACCACTTTTTTAACAGAAGCTGAAATCAAACAAATATGGTATTTCCTTCTTCGGACATCAATCGATGCCATATCCCCTGGAATACATATCTCAGCAGTAAATAAGTTTTCCAGCCCCAAAAGAGGGTCTAGCTTCCTCCTAATACTATCCCATAATGCAGCAATTTTTGGACAATACCAAAAATGTGAAGTAAATCCTGACCCTTGATGACATCTGAAACAGGAAGACGAAGACACCATACCAAGTTTAATTATCTTTAAAGGAGAATAATAAATGTTATGTAACAACTTGAATTGCATTATTCTAAGTCTGTCTTGTAACAAAACTTATGACACGACCTCCAGATACCCTTAATCAAAATTATACTCTGGAATAAGCTGAGACCAATACTGTCTTGGAGCAAGAATTAAGGATGCATCCAATTAAGCAATGTACTGTATATAGCAGATACTGCGTGAGCTTTTCCCACTAGTGGTTCCAACGTATCACAAAATTCAGAAACTCCCCCGTTAAGGGGAGGGGTGCTCAGTTTAGTAACCACCAGATGCCGAAGCTGATAAACCTTAAATATCTTAACCTGCGGGATTTTAAATTTGTCCAATATTTCAATTGAAGTGAGCAATTCTCCTCCCTCCGAAAACAGGTCCTTAATCAGTACCTTCCCCAATAAAGGTAGCCAAGCATCCTTAATGGGTTTCCCATCTATTAGAAAATTAGGGTTACCAATTAATGGCTGGGCTGGATCCGTACTATGAGAGTATTTTAAAAAGGCGCATAATTGCACATGAACTTTGACGGATATCTCGATAGGGGAATTACTCAAAGATATGGGAAGGGCTTTAGGCGAACAATATAACAAGGCCCCAGGCATAAGTCCCGAATCAATTATCTGGGATATCTCTAACTTTAACCATAAAGGTATATAATTACTAGTTTGAGGCCCCTCAATATCCTTAAGCCACCGAAGGTATTTAGAAGCGTGGCTGGCCCAATAATACAAAGCAACATGGGAAGTCTCAAACCACCAGACAGTTTAGGGGCGATCAATTTATGATAAGCCAACCTGGGTTTCTTATAATTCCAAATGAAAGCAGAAATAATTCTATGAATTTTTTTAAACCATTTTAATGGAAGCCAAATATTTAACATATTAATAGGATAAAACAAACGAGGGAAAACATTCATTTTTACCAAATTAATTTTACCCCAAATAGACAGAGGGATTATTGCCCATCTTTTAAGATTCGCCTCAATACTTTGTAATACAGGGTCTAAATTGAGATGAACCAAACGAGAAGCATCCCTGGTTAAAGTAAGGCCCAAATACTTAATAACCTTGGCGTTCCAAGCCAGTCCATAAGGGGTAATATCATGAGCGTATGTTTTATAATTTAAAGGGAAAACCACAGACTTACCAGTATTGAGCCTATAATTAGTGATAGTACCAAAGTTATCAATAGTTTCAAGTAAAATTGGAATAGAGGAAGATGGATATGAGATTTGCAACAGCAAATCATCTGCATCATAAGTACTTTCAAGTGTGCCCCAAACCAGAATACCCTGGATCCGTTGCTCTCTGTTTAATCTGTCTAATAAGGGGTTCAATGTATAGATTAAAAAGCATCGGGGAGCGTGGGCAACCTTGTCTGGTGCCAACAAAAAGTCTAAATGGGGTTGACGTTACCCCATTGCAAACGACTCTTGCCGTTGGGAACTTATAAATAGCATTGACCCAGGAACAAAACTGCTGAGGGAAACCAAAAGTATCCATAACCATGGCCAAGTATTTCCGTAGACCCTATCAAAGGCCTTCTCGGCATCCAGAAACCAATACCATCGGATGCTCTGAATCCTGGAAGCCGAAAGACATGTTGCCAAGACCCTTAAGTGATCAGTTGAGGACCTCCCTTTCATAAATCCAACCTGTTCAGCTCCTATTAAACCAGGAAGGACCCCACTGATCCGATCAGCTAATAATTTGGTAAGGATTTTAATGTCCTGATTCAGGAGTGAAATGGGTCTACAACTGGACACCATATCCTGAGAGCTTACCGGTTTAGGTAGAAGCACAATTAGGGCCTCAAAGAGAAACATCAGTAGCAGCGCCATCTAAAATACAATGAAACAATCTCAACAGTGAGGGTGTTAACTCCTTCGAAAAAGTTTTATAAAAATTGGCCAAAAGCCCATCTGGGCCTGGTGTTTTATCTGAGGGAAGGGACTTGATAACATTATCTATTTCACTCTCCGTAATAGGTGCCATGAGTAAGGCTTGATCAAGCTCATTCAAGGAGGGAAGATTTAAACCATTTAAGAAGGTGCCTATCTTCTCTTCCGATGGTGGATCCCTCATGGGTCCGTAAATCTCCTTAAAATATTTTTCAAATTCCCCCAAAATATCCTCAGGGGAGGTCTTAAAAGAACCCTCATCCAATGAGCGAATAACAGGCATCAATCTGGAAGACTCTAATTGCTTAACCCTCCTAGCTAACAGTCGGCCAGCTTTTTCTCCTTGATCCGTATATATTGCTCCATTTTATGATGCCCATTCTGCCTGTTCGCAAGATCCTAAGATACGAGCCTTTTAACAGAGTTAACTCCTGCCTGTAATCATCTGAAGAGGAGGCTGAAAGCCCAAATTCTTTTCTCGAATCTGTTTAAGTAACTCCGAAATATGTTTCAGCCTCTCCTTCTTCCTCCGGGAGGCAAGCCCTATCAAAATACCGCAAATAAAGGCTTTGAATGCCCCCCACTCAATATCTGGCTTACTGGTGGAATTATGGTTAAAAGAAATAAATTCTGTTATCTGAGAAGAGATATACTTAACCAACTTAGGATCCTTTAATAACTGATTATTAACTTTCCATCTATTCCCTGGTTTAGGTAAAGATGCAAATGCAATTAAACACGTTACTATAGAATGGTCCGACAACGGCCCAGGGGATATATCGGTATTTAAACACCTGATAAAGAGTATTTGAAATTAACACATAATCAATTCTAGACAAGGTATTATGTACTTGAGAAGTAAAGGTAAATTCACGGGCATTCGGATGAAAAATCCTCCATACATCACATAGGCCCAATTGGTCCATCCCTTCTCTTATTGCCCTTTGACCCGGCGTTAAACCCCTCTTAACAGAACCAGATCTATCCATGAGAGGATCCATTACCAAGTTTAAATCTCCTCCTATTACAATAGGTAAATTGCACCAGGAAGAGAGTATCTCCATAATCTGAACAAAAAATCCAGGGTTATCAATATTAGGGCCATAAATCGAACCCAGGATAATCTCAAGAGTATGGCCAAGCCCAGATCCCCATCCACAACCCCACTACGAAGCTAATACCAGGGGAAGTGGGTAGATAACCGAGGCTCAAAGAGAAATTGGTTACCGGCAACCTTAAACAGGGATCCGCTCGGCTCCGCGGCAAGAGCGTGTCATCCGAACCTTCACCCTCAGCTCTCCAACACCAGGCAAGAGATAAAACATAGAATCCTTGCAGCAGCACATTCAGGGCTCTCTAAACAAATCTGGGAGAGCCTGTTTAAGAACTCATGTGACCTCGCAGCTCTCGAGAAAAACGCCAGGATCCAGCCAGCAGAACTTGAAATCGAACAGGGTACCCCATCCTGAACTTGATATTAGCTGCAATTAATTTTGTGATGATGGGGTGATAAGTCGCTCTCTTCTGCCGGACCGAAAGCGACAAATCTTGGACCACCCTCAACGTCGCGCCATCTCAGATCACCTCCTTCACTTCCTTGACCTTCAATAAAAAATGCTGGCGCTCCAAATAGTTAAGAAAACGTAGTATAAAAGTACATGGAGGGGCTCCTGCTGAGGGTATTGCTCTCAATGCGCGATGGGCCCTCTCAATAATGTAAGCATGTCCAAAGGGTGAAGGACCGGCTATCTTCTCCGTCAAACGCTGTGCAAACTTAATGGGTTCGGCTCCCTCTTCCTTCTCCGGGAGACCGATGATCACAACGTTATTACGGCGACTCCGACCTTCTAGGTCTTCAACCTTGCCTTCTAATTTTAAAATCCGTTGTCTCATTGCCGCCAGATCAGGTGCCAGCTTCTCATTTTTCCGCTCTACCGAACAGATTCTAGCTTCATTATCTGTAGTCCGGCAAGCGAGATCCTCAGAACGCGACATATTTTTTAACACCGCCAGCTCTTTCATCTCATCCTTGAAAGGCTGGAATTCTCAAGGAAGCTTGATAAAATGCGGTTCCATATAGTATCGCCGGAACCTGCACTAGGGTTTCATGTACTGGAGGCCCTGGCTTTTTAGAGGCCTTCGGGGGTAGTCAGAGGCGTGTGTCGTGGCAAGACTTCCTTCAAATCCACATCCATTATACACTGCCAATTAAAAAAGCTATTTATCTAAGTCGTCAAAAGGTGCCAGGAATACTGATCAAGCCTGATAAGGACCAGTAGACGATAAATTTGTAGGTTGGATAGACGGAGCTCTGGAAGGCAGCAGCTAACTCATGCTCTGCACCACGTGATCCCCCCACAGGGTACAGGTTTTGAAACAGACCGTGGACACTAGTCTGTAGGTCAAGTTGCTGGAAGACATACGTAATGACATCACAGCCCCATTCGAAGACATCATAACCCACCTCCTGGCAGCACACAACCCTAACATGGTCAGCCTAATGCTAGCCCATCCGGTAAAGCAGCACACCAAAGAGACCCTGGCCCAGTACAAAGGCCACTTGTGGCTCACATACGTAGTAGGCAAAAACTGGCTGGTAAACATTCTGACAGGGAATCGATTGAAAACAAATGTCTATTCTTGAAAAATCTACAGCCCACCCTTCACGAGAAGGTAAAGACAGCAGTATTCCCAAGATGAGACTGCTTCTGTGAGATCACAAGAAAAGTGGAATGTGCGTACCAGATTTATGAGCGGGACATGGGCTCAGGTTCCAAGGCCAAAGTGGCTGCAGTGCAAAACAGCACTGATCCATCCACCCAGTATGTGGTGGAAGGGAAATCAAAGGATTCCAAACAGGACAAACCCTTCTACCAAAACCTAGGAGGATCTAACAAGAACAGGCAAAGATATCAGCAGAGGCCGAATCAGCAGAATACAAAGGGAAATAATGGACAAAAACAGCGGTCCAGCCATTTGTATAAAGATTTGGCCAAGGAAAATGCCTGGCTCCGGGAGTTTAAGGCCAAAGTCCAGTTGCTCACAGCAGCCATCCCGGCTAGAACCTTGGCAGCCATTCCATCCACTCCTCTTTTAGATGAATCCAATGAGGGTGGGCAATCAAAGTCTCCATACTGCGAAGTGGTACAAATGCTTTGGGAGATAGACCCAGCACTCGATGACCCCCAAGCAGAAACAAAGCAAATCAGATGGACGGTGTCAGGCCCCAGTTCACATCATCACCTCCTTAGTAACTGATGATTCTGGATGCCCATGTGTAGAAGCGTTGGTTGGGGGCTGCCAGCTCAAATTACTTCTACATACAGGTACCGTTGTTTCAGTGCTGCATCAAGATGATCTGCAACTATCTCACTGGTCAATGGGGAAGGCCATTTCTGTCCAGACATTCAAGGTGACCATGATTACAATGTACCGGTCCAAATCAATACCAGTTATCATCAGTACTTTAGAGGTGATGCACTGTTTCAACCTCATGGTATTACGTCATCACCAGAACATCTTGGAAACAGATTTCCTTTCCCGCTATGGCTGCGCAGTGGACTTAGCCAATCGGCTGTTGCTTCAGATACCTGGCCTGCACCATATGCTCCTCATATCTGACTTGTGTGTGGTAGCAGCAGTAAAGTCCAATGAGGCAGAGTATGACATCATCCTCATGCTTCAGCACAAGCTATTCCCTCAGCTGAAACCAATTTTGGAAATGCATTAAGATGCTTTTGCCAAACACAAACATGATTGTGGGAGAATGGACACTCTCATACAAGTCGCTGGCGATGAACCACCATGTCAAAAACAATGCCCTTTCCCAGCAGAGGCAGTCCCCTCTTTGAGAGCTACCACTGACTCCCTTTTGAAGCAAAGGGTCATTAGGCCTTGTGTGTTCACAGTCAGCTCCCCTATTTGGCCACTGAAGAAGCTCAACAATAGATGGAAACTTACCATTGACTACCGAAGACTCAACCAAGTCACTCCCAGTTGTGCACCTACCATGGCATCCGGCCCGGATGTGCTGAAACTTCTGAAACCAGAACACAAGTGGTTCAGTATACTGGACATCTCCAGTGGTTTCTGGTCACTCCCACTGGCCCCTGAGAGCCAATTCAAGTTTGCATTCACTTTTGAAGGACGTCAGTACAAGTGGAACTGTCTACCACAAGGATTCCACAACAGCCCTTCCCTCTTTCACATCCATATGAGGGATGCCATACAAGGCTTCTCCACACCAGACTGCCTCTTGCAGTACGTGGATGACCTTCTCTTGACCACAACAGACCTGAGACACACCTGGAGCTCCTAGACAAGCTCCTCACACTTCTACAGAGGGCAAGCCTCAAGTGCAACCCTGCAAAGGTACAACTGTGCCCTCTTGAAGTCTCCTTTATGGGCCTGCATATCACTGTTGAGGGCAGGAGCCCCACTTTGGACAAGGTCCAGGGCATTCAGGACTTGCCACTACCTACGAGTGTGGCTACTCTGAGACATTTCCTGGGTATGGTAAACTATTCCAGGAACTTCATTTGCAATTTTGCACAAAAGGCTGCGCCCCCTGTATGAGCTACTGAAGAAAGATGTCCACTAGCAGTGGGGACCAGAAAATACAGCAGCTGTCACATCTGTGAAAAGGGCCTTGGCCTCTGCCTCAGCTTTGGTCAACCCTAACCCAGAAAGTACAGTTACGTAAGAACTTACCGTAACAGTAGATCTTCGAGAAGAGCTCTTACAGAAGGCAATAACCTTAAGAACTAAGCCAGCAGGCACCAGGATCCCATGGAAACCTTCTAGCTAGCAGCCTCCAGCAGGGGGCTGCCCCAATGTCGGCCTGCCCCGACATATGCCAATAGTACAAAGGGGGCGGTCCCCAGCCCCACCTCAGTTCTCCCACCGGTGACCTGAAGTCTAGAATGGAAGGGGGAAACCAGGTAGGTTCTTGTTTAATAAATAAAGAGACAGAATAATAGTACCATGGGGAAGGAGGAAGGGAAAGCAACACCTGCTGCGAGCTCTTCTTGAAGATCTACTCTTACGGTAAGTTCTTACATAACTGTACTATCTTACTTCGAGTTAGAGCTCTTGCAGCAGGCAATAACCTTAAGGAATGAGTCCCAAGAAATCCAGGGAGAAGGAACAGACAAGCATAGGAGGAGGTGACAAAAAAAAAATTCAGCCAGCAAGAATTAGGAGAGGAGGTCCTGGAGAACAGAAAGGCCAAACCCAGTCCTACACCTGGAAGCCACGTCTAAGCTGTAATGCTTGATGAACGTGTGCACAGAGCTCCAGGTAGCAGCTACACAGATGTCTGTAGCTGAAACGTTCCTCAAAGAGGCAAAGGAAGTAGCAACTACCCTGGTGAAATGGTCTTTAACTGGGCCCAGTAAAGGCTTGTCATACTTTTGGTAGCAATAAACTATGTAGTTAACTACCCATTTGCCAAGAAGACAGTCTCCATGACCTTCAGCACTAGGCAGAGACTCTAGGCTCCCTGCTGTGCCCTCCTTCCATACCCTTAATGGGACAGTCCTTGAGGACACCTCCTCATTCAGATATCTGGGTGTTTGGCTTGACCAACATCTAACCTGCTCTGGTCATGTGGACGCCATCCTGAAAAAGCTGCACCCCACGCTCATCGCTCTATACAGGAACCAGAACTGCCTCCCTTTCCCAGCTAGGCGTGAACTTGTCCAGAAGATGATCCATCCTATCTTTGACTACTGTGATGTAGTCTACAGTGCCACTCCCAAGACCTTCTTAGCCAGTCTGGATGCCCTATTCAACTACTTCTGTTGCTTAGCTCTGGACTCTCCTCCCTTTCACCCACCACTGCCAACTCTATCACTTTCTGACATTTCCTTCACTAGGAAATGGACGCCTCCATCATTGTGTTAAATTTGTCATTAAATTCTGGTTTGGATTGCTCCTATCCTATCTCACTTCCTCTCTATCAGTTCTTGCTCCCTCTGCCCACTCACTTAGATCTTATGACTCCCGTTCCTTGGTTGTCCCTCAACAGCCTACCATTGTAGGCCAGGCTGCTTTCTCATATCGCTTCACAAAACTGTGGAATTCACTTCCTCACCAATTCGCCACTCCTGCTCCTCCCCCTCCTCTATAACTACAGCCCTAAATAATTTCTCCTCTGTGAATTGTATCTGCAATTAACCTACCTAGTATTCCTGACCTGCTCCCCAACCTCTATCAATATATTAAGTAACTATTCTGAATTACAGCTCCCTTCCAGCCCCACTACTTTCTTTCCCTGCAGTGATCCCTACCTGACCATTCCTTTGGGTTATCTATAACTACCAGTGTAACTATGATTTTAGATTCCAATCAATCAACAACTATCAATATATCTATAACCCTGATTCCTATTCATCTGCTCCCCTCCCAGCCTCGCTACCCTTCCACCTCTACTGTTACTCCCTATCCACCCCTTCCTTTTGGGCTAATGGTATCATCACGAATTTAAGGTGTTATCCTAATGTAATGCACTTTACCTGTCCATTGTAACCACTGTAAACAACTGTACTCATATGCTGCACTTAATATGTTCTTTCTGTTATTTGCTGTTCACAGCTGCCAATATTGTTGTAATAATGCTTGCTGTTGTATGCATGTATGTATTTCCACTACCTTTCCCCCAGGATGCACCATGAGATGAGCAACTTGTTGTTCAGTGTGCCTTTCCTGGTGAAACATTAAAATAAATAAATAAATAAAATTTAGACAAAGTCTGCTTAGTAACTGTTACTCTTTGAGACTTGGGAGCAAAGGACACAAACAACTGATCAGTCTTCCATAAGGGACCGGTATGGTTTAAATAAAAATGAAGCATTTGCCGGACGTCCAGAGTATGCAACAACGCTTCTCCCGTTACAGTACTCTGGATAATACACAGGTAAGTGGATGTCCTGGTTCAAGGAAAATTCGGACACCACCTTGGGCAAAAACTTAAGATTCATCCTTAAGGACACCCTGTCCTTAAGGAAAACCAAATAGGTCTCTTTACACATCAAGGTGTGGAGCTTAGAAATCCTCCAAGCAGAAGTAACTGCAACTAAAAATAACGCTTTCCAAGAGAGAAGGCATAGCTCACAATCCACGATGGGTTCAAAAGGGGGAAGCATAAGTGTCTCTCACATAAAGAGAAAATCCCAAGGAGGGACAGGATTCTTGATGTGAGGTCTCATATGCAAAATTACCCTTAGGAATGTATGGGAAACGTCCAGCTGAGTAAAGGGTTTGCCCTCTAGAGGTGCATGGTACACAGAGATGGCAGAAAGATGCACCTTGAAAGAGGAGTAGCTCAGGCCTGTGTAAATCAGAGAGAGGAGATACACAAGGATGGAGTTCGCTTGGCAGGAAAATGGATCAAGTTGACGGGCAGTTGCCCACAGACAGAATCTTTTCCACTTCATGGCTAAAGTAGACCTCATGGAGGACTTTCTTGCCGCCACAAAGACATCCACCACTCTGGGAGAAACCCCATACCTGGTGACTGCTAGGTCTGCAGGAGCCAAGCACACAGATGCAGGGACTTGAGATCCAGTTGAACTAGAGTGCCCTGGTCCTGGGAGAGCAAGTGCGACCCCACCTGCAGAATAACTTCTCTGCCACTGACTGAAGAAGCTCCCACTCATGGACTTTGGACCAGGACCTGCTTAGGCTGTCGGCCAAGATGTTTTCGATGCCTGGAACACGAACAGCAGTGAGTTCTAAGCGGTGATCCAGAGCCCAATACCAGACCCTCATTGCCTCCTTGCAAAGGGGGAAGGAATGCATCCCCCCTTTGCTTGCTGATGGAGAAGACCATGGACATGTTGTCCAACTGGATGAGGAGAGGGCCCGGTGTGAGGTCATTCTGGAATGCTTGCAGAGCATTCAGCACCGCTCTCATCTCCAGGACATTGATATGCAGGGATTGCTCATCTGGGGACCAGGAACCCCGGGTTTATCTGTCCCCCAGGTGATATTCAGACTGCGCCAGGTAGAGGCGCAAGCCTGGGCACAGCGCACCTGGGCTGAGCCAGGGCATGGACCAGGCAATATTCAACGGTGCTGTGCCATGGCTCAGCACCATTGAATATGGCACTGAGGGCGCATGCACTGCGCAGGGCGCAGTGGCACTGCACCAGCGCAAGTGGCAGAAGGGGAGAAGGGGGCTGCACCAGCACAAGTGCGGTTGCACTAGGCGCAGCAACTGCAATATTCACCTGTGGGCATGCAAACAAAGCCATTATGCATGCAAGGCGCAAATGGGGCCATTTGTACGTCATTATTGCCCCGTTTGCATGTGGTGCACCGATTCCCAGTGACTTGTGCCTGGCACCCTGCCAGGCTGCAGCCATCGGGGACCGAAGCCCTGCTGACCTCGACAGGCTCCACTCCCATTCGCCCGATTGTGGGCATCTATCAAATAAATCCCTGGTGGTCCAGTGGACCGATCCCCATCACCTGATTACGGGCATATGTCAAATCAATCCCTGGTGGTCCAGTGGAACCCCACCTAGTGCCCGATCATGGGCATTCGCATAGAGAAACCCTGGTGGTCCAGTGGTACTCCCTACCCACCCATCCACTGAGGCCCCTGTCACCCAGCACCCCCAGTCAGCGGCAGCTGGCAGCACCTACATCCATGAAGCCACCGCCGACTGACAGCATACTGGGGTCTGTACACCTATTGGTTCACTGTGTGGGCCAATGAGTGTCAGACCATATATGCACACAGAGGCCCAAATTGTGAATGAGGTGCATTTTGGGCCTGTGTAGTACAGTATGGTCTGCATGCCCATTGGCCCACACAGTGGACCAATAGGTGTACAGACTCTACTGTATGCTGTGAGTCTGTGGGCAGCCGGGAGGCTTGCAGGCAGGGTGCTGCTGCCCAACACTGACTTGGAGGGTGCTGGGTGGTGGGGGCCTCAGTTAGTGGGTGGGAGGGAGTACCATTGGACCATCAGGGTTTCTCTATGCAAATTCCCATGATCGGGCACTGGGGGGGTTCCACTGGAACACTAGGGATTGATTTGACATATGCCTGCGATTGGGCAATGGGGATCGGTCCACTGGACTACCAGGGATTGATCTGACATATGCCCGTGATCGACTGTGGGGGGGTCACAATGCTCCCTGGGCAGGGTTCATGTGGACTGTGTCCTGGGTGGGCGGTTGGCCGCCCACAGTCGGTGGCTGCCGTATTGTGCCTTGCAATACAGCAGCTCACCTGTGGATTGCCAGGACTTTTTCCTGGTCATACCAGGCACAACTTTGCGCCCCTCTGAGCGGTGCAAGGCAGAGTTGTGCCAGCATCTGTGCCGCACATCCTGGGCTGAATATCGGGATTTGCTGCATATGCATGGGCACGCCCCCTGCTCTTGTGCTGCAAACATTACCGATGCCCCCCAACGCATCGGGGGTTGCGCAGCACAACATGCCCTTGAATATCGCATCGGGCGCATTGGTGGCTACATGGTGCAACCCGTTTGACTATCCCGCCCTAAATGCCAAGTAGGGAAGGAAAGCTGCTAAGAGTGAGTCTCAAGTTACAGCACAGGAGCAGCCGTCAGATTCTATTAGGTGAGCATGAAGACCCAGTTTAAAGGCTTTGTGGGATTTGGAGAGTTTGATATGGGAGGGGATGGAGTTCCAGGAGCAGGGGGCAGATATAGCAAAGGATAGTTCCCCTTTTTTTGTGAGATATCTGGGAATTTCAAGTTGGGTTTGAAAAGATGACCTGAGAAGATGTGCTTGGGAGGGATAAGATAGCAGTCTAGAGAGCTATTCAGGGTTCCCCGTTCTGATAATATTATCAATGACACAGCCAGCAGAATAGAGTCTAAGTGAAGGTGGGGAGATCCAGTTCACTTTAGAGTAGAGATGACAACGATGAGTAAGTCTGTGTGCAGAGAGAGCAAATCTGCATATACTGTTATAGCAGGTACTCCATTTTTGGAGGGCTCCTTTGCTAGCATTAAGGTAAACCTGTGAGCAATATGTCGGAGAGGGAAGGAGGAAACCTTGTGCAATAGCATGCCAAGCAGCATCATTGAGGGAAGACCTAATTTTATAGGCAAGACCCACTTTGGAGTATACCACCTTACCGGTAGCCGCAATGTGGCGGTTAAAGTCCAGAGATGGGTCAGAGTGACTCCTAGGTACCTGAAAGAATTAACAGATTCCAAAATGAAGCCATCCAGGCAACATATTGAAAAATCTGATGCAAGGGATCTGATTCGATATGACCAAGGAGTCTGAGGAAGACTCGTGCCGGGATATGGGGGGGCCTGAAAAAACATTTGCCCCGATGAACTGAGTCTCTGGTGTAGAAAGTCTGTCTTTTGTGTACCAAGCTGTGCAAAGGGTTCAGTTGAACCTTCTTCACCAGTTTTCTTGGGTGGGATCCTTGCTCCCTTGCCTTTGGTTCTGAGCTTACAAGCCTTCAAGCCAATTTCACAGTTTGGCACAACTTTCTCCCCCCTCCTAACATCCCCCCTCTCTCTTCTTCTTCTTCCTTCTTCTTTCTCTCCCTTATCTGTTCCTCCCTTGGAGCTGCCACAGGAGTGAGGCCCTGCGGTCCCATAGGGTAGGTTTTTCCTCTTTCCTGTCCTCTAATCGGCTTATTCTTTTTCAGTTTAGATCTTTTCCTTACCTATCCTTGAGCTCTCTTGCCTCACTCTCCTTTTTGTTATTCTTATTTCGCCTCTCTGGCTTACAGAACTGGGATAGAGGAAGAGGAGTCTGTGGCGCCTAACAGCCGCCCCTCGAGTCCCACATAGTGCGTTGCTCTTGGGGGCAGTGATGTCGGCGCCGATTCCTCTCCAAAAAAAAACCTCCTGTGGCAGGTGTGCGCCTCCGGCTTACACCCAAGCAGTAATGAATGGTGAAGATTGACAAGGGAAGAGCTGATAGTGTTGCCCCTGAAAGAGGAAAGCAGATACCTTCTGTGGGGTGGAAGAAAAAATTACTCACCTTAGTAATTATGTCTCTTCTAGTGGAGTCTTGCTGTATTCTGACTATTGCAGTTAGGTCCTGCCTTTCAACTGCCCCGGAGAACAAAGGGTTAACTTTTCTATGCCTTGCATAGAATGCTCATCACGAGCTCGGTTGAAGCCTTGTCTGTTGTTGTTTAAACTGTAACCGTCAGATCTTTACGAGCAAAAACTCACTAGGTGTTCTGTGTGGAAACTGTAAAATTTTTACTAGCCAACTGGCAAATATATATAATGTTTTTGGTTTCAAAGGAAGACTCAAGTCAGGAAACTCAAAAACAAAAACACATCCAAAACACAACATTCCACCCAAACAAAAAAGAGGTTGTAAAAAGGACATCCCTAGGGTGCCAATACTGCTCCTGCCCACTCACATCCCAAAAACTAGGTTCTGAGAGGGGAGGTAGAGGAGGAGGTCAGAATACAGCAAGATTCCACTAGAAGAAACATAATTAATAAGGTGAGTAATTTTTTCTTCAAACAACATGAAGTCTTGCTGTATTCTGACTATTGCAGACTACCAAGCAGTACCTCCATGGAGGAGGGACAGAACCTACTTTGGAAATAGGCTCTGAATTAAAGCTGTGCCAAACCGAGCATCACTCCTAGCCTGGATATCCAGAGAGTAATGCTTGGTGAAAGTATGGATTGTTTTCCAGGTGGCTGCTTGACAAATTTCTAAGAGAGGAATATACCTGGCAGCAGCCAGGGAAGCAGCTGTACCTCTTGTGGAATGGGCCCTCAGGCCTGAGGGTGGAGTTCTACCCAGTTTTTCATAGCAGAATTGTATACAAGAAACAATCCACCTGGCAATAGATCTCTTAGTGGCAGGTTTGCCTTTACCAACTTCTCCATAAGTGAGGAACAACTGGAGGAATTCAAACCTGTGACCCTTGGTACGATCTATGTAGTAGCTAAGGGCTCTTTTAACATCCAAACTGTGTAGCCTCCTCCCTCCCGAGGAGGAATGGTCAGTGAAGAAAACAGGGAGAGATATAGACTGGTTGAGGTGGAAATCTGAAACCACTTTAGGTAAGAACTTTCTGTTAGTTCTAAGGACCTCTTTATCTCTGTGAAAAGAGATGATATCAGATTCCACTGACAGGGCTTGCAATTCACTAATACGTCTGGCAGAAGTAATGGCTACCAAAAAACACAGTTTTCCAAGTCAAGTACTTAAGCTCTGCTGAGGACAAAGGCTCAAAGGGGGGGTTGCATAAGCTGAGCAATGCAAACATTAAGGTCCCAAGCAGGAGCAGAATCACTAAAGGGGGGATTGGTGTGAAGCAATCCCTTGAAAAACTTATAGAATACAGGTTGGGATAACAGAGAGGAAGACTTGCCTATCAACAGGAAAGCAGAAACAGCTGCCAAGCGTACATGGAAATTACGTACTTACCGTAATTATTGATCTTCTTGGACAGTCTCCATCACTCATTCACACTAGTGAGGATAGCACCGGGGGCGCTAGGACCAAGCAGGAGCCTAAAGTTTTCAGAAGGATCGGCGCCAAGAGAGGACCACGCATGTGCGGCACCGCAAGACTAGCTCACGCCTGTGTAGGCTATCTCGGCGTCGACCCTCCAACCGCCTCAGTACCTTTTCGACCGAGGAGGTGCAACGTGACTAATGAGAATAACTCGTCCTGAGTTTCTGAGCCTGAGAGGGCCCAGATGGCCTTTGCAAGAAAGGATAAGAATAATGTCCTCACAGTCGGAATCACAGGACTGTGAAGACCAGGAAAGAAAATGAGTGAATCCAGGGGATGGTGAGTGGGCGTGTGAATGAGTGATGGAGACTGTCCAAGAAGAGCAATAATTATGGTAAGTATGTAATTTCCATATCTTCCTGGACTAAGTCTCCATCACTCATTCACACTAGTGGGAGAGTACCAAGCTAAAACCAACAACCCTGAGTAGGATGGTAGGAGATAGGGTTCACTCAGAAAGGACAGCCAAGGACTGTCCTGTTAATAAAAAGAGCTGTCTTGTAAGAGCATCTATAACATAGTGCCTACAAGATAAACACTCAAGTTGTAACTCGTCACCTTGCCGACGACTACAATGGGCACAAAATGAAAGTCTGCCAGGCAGCCGCAACCACTCTAGGAAAGCAGCAAGAACCTGGCCTCATAATTTGATCTAGGACCAAAATTAATCGTGTCAAAGACACGTACTAATGTAACATAAAGGGACCTCAGGAACTGAAAGAGTCAGTGGTAAAGTCTACTGGTTCAGGGTAGACCGGAAAGTGCAGATGGAAACCCCCACTATCCAGTATGGCTGACCTGTAAACAACAGGTCCAGAAGCACTTGAACCCCTTACTTGGTGAGCAAGGGGGTCCAGGTGGGGTTAGCCCATCAAGGAGAATGGTCTTCACTTAGTCACAGGATCTTCCTGATGGAAGGCCAAGCACGACTTAGAAGCCTCTCGTAGTGGTCTAGTAAAACCAGATCCTACCCACTGTTTATTCCAAGAGGAATAATCCCGCCCCTGTGTGTACAACTGTAGCAGCAGTCTCTGAACTCAGGGAAGAAAGGGAAAAAGGTGTACATGAGGATGTGTCCACTGCGGAAAAAAACATTCCGACAGAAAAAAAATCGGGCTGGATTTCTAAGGTCAATAGAGGCAGATGTGCGTCGAGGAGGGACACAACAGGACCAAGTTAGGGCTAACCAATTTGTTGAAGTGACTGAAAGAGGCAGTGACTCAATGCGGTGAGGCACTAGCCAATCTGGGTTTCCTGGAAGGAGTAGGAAAGGATTCTAGTTCATTTGCTGAAAAAGAAACATCAGCACTCCCTCTCGCACTTTAAGAGGATAGCTTTGTGAGCGACTGGCATGGACCAGAGCGCAGGAACTGAAGGTGTGAATATTTGAGAAGCTTCCTCAGAAAAAGGGACCTACTTGACCATCCGTCTAGAAGGAGGAAATCGTCTGTTAAATTAAGCAAGCAAGGAAGCAGGAACCTGAGTTCCGACTCGGTAGAGAGTCGCTTCTGCTGCTGTAAGGCTCTGTTCAAGAGAAGAAAGCTTGATAAAAGGAAAAGGAATTAACAGACTGGGCAGTTGCCTAGGTCTAGGAAATGTCTCTGAATGCGAGAAATCTCTCAGAGAAAGAGATGACCCTTATCGTCGCCGGATCGGACTCCCCGTAGGGAAAGAAGAAATCAGGTACTCTTTACCGTATCCCGGAGACGAGCACCTCAGGGGCTGAGGAGGAATCTGACCAGATCCCCCCCCAAAAAGTGGGGGTACCAGGTAATTTCGGCTAGGCCCTGTGCTGTGATAAAACCATATGATAGAATTTTTTTTTTTTTAAGTCCGAGCCTAACAAGGCCTTCAGGCTACTATTTTGAGGATTGTCTTGATACAAAAAGACGAAGATGTTCTCCATCTGAGTGCGGAAAGAACCTGAGTGTCCAAACTGAAATCATGACCAGACTAACAATCACAGCTGGAGAGAAGTTAACCACCTATGCCGAAGAAGCCACCGAAGAGGCAATATCACAAGGGGGCTATATACACCTATAAAAGGAGTGGAAGAGTCAGAGCGGCCCCCAGCCATTAAATTAAAATGTTCCTCAGAGTGTAACTGTCTTGACGATTGAAAAAGTCTAGACGCAGAAGAGTATGGTCCACGGACGCAGTGTGAAATACTATAGTGGACCCCGTTGCTGAGGAACTACTGAAAGGATTTTCCCCTCATGGACTCTGAAGATAGAGGTGACCTGCCCTCCAGTATATAAAATTAGCTGTCCGCTGCATTACTGACCAGAAGGACAGGGAAAGACCCATCTAGATGCACTTCTACCCCAGAAGGACCTCCAAGAGAGGTCTCAGTCAGAGCCACTAGAGACTCCGCCATCGGGAAGGATGTCGAGGAGCTTGGTACCACGTAGGGAGCAGAGAAAGAGCTGAGCAGAATGAGATTCCGCTGGCAGAATGGTACAACAGAGTTCCATAGCAGAAAACTGCTGGATGACACAAGATCCCACATAGACCACCATTCACTAAAATGTGTGGAAAAAATAATCCGCAAAACAGAAGTTCGTTCTGTGGTAAATACCCCGCCACAAGCTCTGTGGAAAGGAGTCTGAAAGGAAAAATGTGTCACTAATTTTGCCATACAGCACCCACTAGCCCCCGTGTGGCATCAGCAGCACTCGTGGCACAGGAGGGCACCAAGCAGTGCCTATGCCAACCTGGGCGATACCCAAGGGCAGCCATGGTAGTATCCACAGGTACTCCCAGCACCCATGTAGCAATGGCACTCGAGGGCACCTCTGACTCCCAAGGCACCATGGCACCAATGGCAAGAAAGGCACCCGAGGTCACCAATGGCACCTGAGGGCACCAATGGCATCCAAGGGCACCTGCGGTGCCACCCGGGGCACCCACGGGTATCACCCCAGTACCCAAGGCACCAGTGGCACCCAAGGCACTTGAAGCATCCATGGAACCAATGGGTGCCCACAGCATCACCCACGGCACCCATGGGTGTATCCGGTGCCACCCCTGGTATCCCTGGCATGCCCACGGGTGAATGGCACCACCTGCGGGAGCACGGCACCGACCGCGGGTGCACGCCACTGCCCACAGGTGCGTAGCACCACTGATGGTACCAACAACCAGTGGCAGCAAAAAGAGCACCCACGGTGCCACACAGAGTGACGGTGCTGACCCATGGCACCAACTAAGGCACGGTGCCGACCAAGGCCCCGAGGCTCGGTGTCGACCAAGGCACCGAGCACAGCGCCGAACCACGGTGCCGACAAAGGCACCGAGCCACAGCTCCGAGGCATGGCGCCGACCATGGCACCGAGCCATGGCGCCAACCAAGGCACCGAGCCACAGCTCTGAGGCACGGCGACGACCCTGGTGCTGAAGGAAAATGCCAATGGAACTCCTGAAAAGGGGAGAAGGAAAAAGGTGGTGCCTGTGCCGGCCCCTGCATGGAAAAGGGAGAGGGGGGTAGGCACGATGGGTTGACACGATGGCAAAGGCACCAAGAGGGCACCTCACCATATGTGATCCAATCAACCCGGCTCCGGTCCAATGGTTCCGAGGCCAAGAGGTCCCGAAATCAGGAACAGAGCCAGGAAAACTGGAAAGTCAAACCCCCTGCTCCATAGGAGCGACCCAAAGGTGAAACTCCTCACCGGAGGTCCACTGAGGACAGAGATGGAGCTCGGCGTTGAGAGTAGAGGGGGGGTGGCTCAGAGGTAATTTAAGGAAGTATTTTTTCACAGAGAGGGTTGTGGGTGCATGGAATGGCCTTCTGGAGGAGGTTGTGGAGTCAAAAACAGTGGTGGAATTCAAGCATGCATGAGACAGTCATAAGGCAATTCTAGGGGTTGGGGGTAGGAAGAAGTAGGCTGCTGGTTAACTAGGATCTGCAGCTTATCCATTAGGTAGGGAAATGGGCAGACTGGGTGGGCCAAGTGGTCCCTATCTGCCGTCAAATTCTATGTTTCTATGTTAGGAGTGGGGCCAAGAGGAACCCACCAAAGTCGGTTCGGGCCCATCGCTCTTTCAGACGAACATTCCTCATGCAGACATACCAATGGACAACCTCGATCAGCACCGATTCTTCTTCCCCAAACGAGGAAGAGGAGCTCGAGGTCAAGCGGAGCCGGATCACCGGAACCGTTAGATTTGTGCTTCAGAGGACTGTCCTCCCCCCCCCCCCAAGCACAGGAATGTCTGTAGTCAGACCCCTCCCCTTTAATTAAGGGCGACGGACCAGATACAGCCCCTCTGCCATAAAAACTTTCAAAGTCCTCCTACCGTCACTGCTACCGTCTAAGGATGACTCCGTTGATGGCAGGAAAGAATTTCTTTTTTCTTCTTCATAATCTTCTTCTTATTAAGTAAAATAATAAATTACCTAAAATATTTAAGCATTAAGAGCTGTTGTCGCAGAGCGAAAACTTGACTCCGGCAGGCGGCGGCGTCAGCATCAAGCGCACTCGGCGGTGGGAACAAAAGGAACTGTAGTAGGTTGGAAGGTCGCGCCCGAGATATCCTACAGGCGCAGCTAGTCTCATGGGGCGTGCATGCGTGGTCCTCTCTCGGCGCCCGACCCTTCTGAAAACTTTAGGCTCCCGCTTGGTCCTAGCACCGCCGGCGCTATCCCCACTAGTGTAAATGAGTGATGGAGACTTAGTCCAGGAAGATCTTGAGGGTAGCTGGTCTGAGGCCTACGCCATTAAGATGGACCATATAATCCAGAACCGTAGGCAAATCAGTAGAGTCTGGAGAAATATTCTTCTTAGAACACCAAATGCTGAATCTTTTCCATTTGGAGTTGTAAGTCTTTCTGGTGGAAGGCTTTCGAGAAGCCTTAAGGATATCCAGAACCCCTTGGGAAAGATGCAGATCTGCAAACTCTTAACTCTTCAAGAGCCAAGCCTTGAGATTGAGAGACTGAAGATTGGGGTACCAAATTCTCCCCTGAGAGGATGTTAACAGGTTGTAATTCCTGGGAAGAGACAGAGGAAGGTGGACTGTTAGGGACAGCAACAAGGGATACCATGGCTGCCTGGCCCAGTCTGGAGCAATCAGAATCACTTTGCATGGTAGTGACCTTATCTTGACTAGCACCCTGAACAGGAGAGGGAAGGGGAGAAAAGCATACAGAAATTTCCCTTCCCAGTTCAGAATCAGAGCATCCAGGAGGACTGAGCCCAAGACTGGGGGTCTGCAACAAAAGAGAAGAAGTTGGTGATTGTCTGGGGCTGCAAAAAGATCTATCTCTGGAGTGCCCCATCTCGAGAAAATCACTTTCAAAACCAGAGGATCCAGGGCCCATTCATGATGGCCCTAGGATATTCTGCTCAGTGCATCTGCTAGGACATTGTCCTTCCCTGGGAGGTGAACTGCTATCAGAGAGGTTTGCAGGGAATACGCCAGGGACCACAATTTCATTGCTTCTGTGTACAAGACTGTAGACCGAGTGCCTCCTTGCTTGTTGATGTACCACATGGTGGTGGTGTTGTCTGTTCTGACCTGAACCACCTTGTTCTGTACAGATCTGGAAAAAGCTTACAGTGCCAGAAACACTGCTCTGAGTTCCAAGAGATTGATGTGAAGCAGAGATTCCTAAGGTGACCACAGTCCTTGGGTGGTAAGATCCCCCAAATGGGCTCCCCAGCCCAGCAGGGAAGCATCTGTGGTGAGTATCACTGAATGAGACTGAGTGACAAATGGAACCCCCTGTCTCAAATTGTCCTGATCCTGCCACCATTGCAAGGTTTGGATCAGGGTTTGAGTCACTGGGATTAGTTTGGTAAGGGAATCCTTTCTTCGGGACCAAAAGGCTCTTAAGTGGAACTGAATGTCTCTCATTTGGAATCTTGCTCCCCTGGACCACTGCTGTGGAGGCTGTCATGTGGCCCAGCAGCTGAATGAAATGCCTTGTTGGTCGAGACACCTGAAGGCTGAATGAAGAGGCCAGTTCCATAAGGATCCTTGCCCTTTCCAGGGGAAGGAAGGCTCTTGCCTTTACCGTATCCAGTTCTGCACCTATGAAGGTGAGGAGCTGCACTGGTTCGAGAACTGACTTTGGTAGGTTGAGAAGGAACCTAAAGGAAGTGAGCACTTGCTGGGTCACTTGCAGATGTGACTTGACTTGGTCTGGAGACTGACCTACTATGAGCAAGTCGTCCAAGTATGGGAAAATGGAAATCTTTTGTCTTCCTAGGAAGGCAACAACTACTGCCAGGCACTTTGTGAAGATCCTTGGGGCTGATGTTAGGCCAAAGGGCATTGCTCTGAACTGATAGTGGCCTGAGGGCAACTCGAACCTGAGGTACTTTCTGTGGGAGAACCTGATGGGAATGTGAAAGTAGGCATCTTTGAGGTCCAGGGAGGCTAGCCAGTCCCCTGGCCTTAGAGAGGGGAAGGATAATTCCCAGAGTCACCATTTTGAACTTTGGCTTTAACAGATGTTTGTTCAGATATCTTAGGTCCAGGATGGGTCGCCACTCTCCTGTCTTCTTGGGGGTTAGGAAGTACCTGGAGTACAATCATTTGCCCCTGTGTAGGGTGGGAACTCTCGCTATAGCTCTGAGAGCTAGGAGAGAAGAAACCTCTGCCTCTAGGGCAAGGGTCTCTGAGAGATTTGCAGGTGGAAAAGATCTGGCTGTCATCTTGGGAAATTTTTTTGAAGCTGAGAACCAGTCCCTGGCTTACTACTTCCAGGACCCACTTGTCTGATGTAAGAGACATCCAGTTCTGGACAAAGTAAGCCAGCCTGCCCCTACTGGTATAGGAGAATCGACCCGGGCAGACCCATCAGGGTGTCTGCTGGGCAGGGGCCTTAGGCTGACGGGTGGATGCAGGCCTGCTCATCCCCTTCTGCCTCTCCCTCTAAAGAACCCCCTCTCCGAAAAGGAAGAAGAGGAGGCCTGAGCTTGGTAAAAAGGCCTTTGGAAAGGCCTGCCCCTGCCCCTGGACTGCTGCCTTTGAGGAGTTGCTTGCCTTTCTTTGGCCTGAGCACTCCTGTAAGTGGTCCTGTATTCGTCCATTTTCTTCATGTAATTCTCTGTCTGCTCCCCAAACAGAAAATTACCAATTACAGGAAAATCCATGGTGTTAGCCTGGGTATCCTGTGAGAGGCTAGTACATCTGAGCCAAGCCATTCTCCGAAGAGCCACAGATGTAGCCATGACTTTTGATGATACATCACTGGAGTCCACAGCAGCATGAAACTGTACTTTCGATGCCTCAATCCCATCTGCAGCAACCTGCTCCAGCTCCTTGGCAAGCTGGGCGGGAGCCTGTTTAGCCAGTACCAGTACAGTGTCCCACCTGGACCTCTGGTACCTGGCTGTATAGGCCATATAGTTAGCCTGCCTGATTCCCAAAGATGCTGCCATGTATTGTTTCTCTGTCATGGCATCAATCTTCCTTGAGTCCTAATCTGGGGGGGGGGGAGTAATGAAAAGGGAGTTTTTGCCTTATCACAGGCAGCAGCCTGTACAACCCCAACATGGCTGCATTGCTGAAAAAGGAACTCCGTGTCTGAGCCTGAGAGAGTGTACCTCTTGTCCATTCATCTGTCCACAGGAGACTTAAGAATTTTTTGTGTCTGTTTCCCACAGGAGGGGAATAGACAGTCTCCTAGACTCTGGGATGTCCATCATCTCAACATAATCAGGCTCTTCCTGATCCTCAACTGCTTCCTCCACAGGAAGCTGGAGGGTATCAGCCACCTTTCTCAAGAACATGTAGTGTGAAGGGGACTCAGAAAGCCTAGGAAGAGAAACACCTGAAGGTCTGTCTGGGGAGATGTCCGGGTCAGTAGGCACATCCAGACTTTCACCATCACCATAATCATCCTCATACTCTCCCTCCTCCTCAAACTCCGGTTCATAAAATTCTTCCAAAGTACAATCTGGAACCGGGGGAACCGACCAAACTGAGCCCCTGCCAGATGGTGCCAGTTTGGTTGGACCTGAACTAAGCGATTGCACAATCCTAATCGCCTTGGCTATCTCATCGGCGGTCGGAGTATGAGATTCTGGGTCCGAACCGGTAGATTTGTCTTTTCTTTTTGTCGGAACCGATTCCTCGGAATCGGCTCCTCTTGCCCAAAGAAGTACTGCCCTGGTCAGAGGGCACTCCTTCTGGTTCGGTCGGAACCGAACCGGGCTGGCCATCCAGGTCAGCAGACTTCTCGGCCTCCCTTTCCCTCAGTCTACTTAATCTCTTTTCCAGGGTAGATTTGGGAAAAATCTTTTAAATTTGGAAGTCTGAATCGAGGTGGTCAAACCCTAGACAATAAACACAGGTGGTGTGGGGATCAGCCTTAGCAAAGACCTCCGCACACACACTGCAGTGTTGAAACCCAGTGGGCCCGTTTTTTTCCTTGGGTTTCTCAGACATGGCCAACCTAACCAAAAACGTACCCTTTTCGGCAATCATGAGGCAAGACTCCCTATCGGTTCCTGACCATGTCACGGGTCTTGGAAAAAAACGTAATTAAAATCCATTTTTTTTTAGAACCGATACGGACCGGTAACCACACTCTAAAGTAAAGCACATGTTTTTACCTCAAATTGATCAGTTCAGCCGAACCGATCCACAGTTTACAAGTTCCACACAGAAAACAGAACAAAAACCTATCTAGTATTCACGGTACCACAGACAGAGACTTGAACCGACTATGTGGAAACAACAATTCGGTAGAAACCGACCGAAAACTGACACTTCAACCGACTTTTGAACCGAGCAGCAGGAGAAATCTCCGGAGCGACTGTTCAGTGAGGCGGAGTAAAGAATCTGATGGTTGCAGTTTAAACAACAACAGACAGGGGCTCCAACCGAGCTCATGATGAACGTTCTATGCAAGGCATAGAAAAGTTAACCCTTTGTTCTCTGGGGCAGTTGAAAGGCAGAACTTAACTGCAATAGTCAGAATACAGCAAGACTTCATGTTGCTTGAAACACTAAGATGTGCAGGTAGGCATCCTGCACATCTAGAGAGCAGAGCCAATCTCCCTGGTGCAGGAGGGGGATCAGTCTTGGAAGAGTGACCATCCTGAACCTCTTGTACTCAATAAAGTTGTTAAGTGAGCCGAGATCCAGGAAGGGATGAAGATCTCCAGTCTTTTTGGGGACGAAGAAAAAGTGAGAATAAAATCCCTGACCGCGTTGGTCCAGAGGGACTGGCTCTATTGCCCATTTTTGAAGTAAGGCCTTTATTTCCCCTTCGATGAGGGAAATGTGCAATGGATGGTAACAGGAGAATACTGGGAGGTTTGCCGGAGGCCTTCCCAAGAACTCCAGGGTATGTCCTCTCTCTAGTAACTGGAGGACTCACAGGTCTGTCATGATTTTTCTCCAACCCTCGAGACAAAGGGAGAAGCGACCTCCTACCGACTCCGCTGGAGGAGGGGGGGTCGGGTAAGGAGTCACTGTGAGGCTCTGGGAGTGGGCAGAGGGGCCTGGGAAGGTTTAGAGACTCTAGAAGCGGAACCTCCAGGGGTCTGGGAGGTGGCTTTATGCTTGAATCCACCCCTCTGCTGAGGCTGCTTTCTCGGCTGCTGACCTGAGGGCTTATGAAATGGCTGTTTTTTGAATGGCATCTAGTTCACTTTATACATTTTCTGCATGGACCAGATGGCCTTGCTCGAATCCTGGAGTCGGGTGATCAACTTTTCTGCCTCATCTCCGAAAAGGACCAAGCCCTTATAGGGGAGGTCCATTATGCCAGCCTATAGATCCTGGGTGAACCCAGAGACCCTGAGCCATGCGTGGTGCCAGAGTCATATGCCAGTAGCAGCTGCTTTGGCGGCCGTGTCCACGGTGTTATATGAGGTACGCAAGACATGGGAACCCACATCTGACCCCGACTTTAAAATATCCAAGAGCTCAGTCCTTTGAACTGAGTTTGAAAGGGCCTGAGCAATTTCTAGTCCCTTTTCCCACAGGGCTTTCTGGTGCTAGACCATATGGGTAAGGAAATTAAGAGATCTCATGGAGCAATTTGAGGAAGAATACATCTTCTTGCCCAGCTGGTCAATAGTTCTAGACTCCTGATCAGGAGGCTGATTACTCAGATGCTTTGGCTTTTTTGATCTATCATGGGCCGCAGTGATCACCATCAAATCAGCTTTAGGATGCCTGGTCAGCAATGGTTCATCTCTGGGTGCCCTATATAGCTGTTCCGATTTCTTAGAGATGGCTGAGGTGGAGGATGAGTGCTTCTAGGTGAGCCTTGTCAAATCCTGGAATGTATCCACTAAAGGAGGAACCACAAGGGGTTTGGGTTCCTTTTGCCTCAGCTCTCACCAGTCTCTGCCTTTCTGGATCCAGGTTCTCAGTCTCCCATCCATTAGAGGCCTGGATGTGCCTCATAACATCCATAAATGACGGGTCATCAGGAGGCGACCTAGAGAGTCCTTAGAGTCTGGGAAGGAAGGACGACCCTTAGGTTCTGAATGGTCTGATCCTGAGGAGGATGACCGATCCGAATCCACCGAGCTATCTGGGGAGAAGTAAAAGCTAGACCAGCGTCTGCTATGGGACAGATGTCAGTGTCAGCTTGGTGAATGGGATGAGGGATGACAGTGCTTTCCTTCCCGGTGCTAGGATCTTCCTCTATGCCCGAGATCAGGGCTACAGTATGGAAAGGGCTCCTTGGCTTCGGAGTTGTCAACCTTGGCTCTGGCTGTGGATCCAGCTCCAGTACTGGAGTTGGCTCGATGACCACTGGTTCCGCAGGCTTTGGGGGAAGAAGGTCCCCTTTGATTTCATTCCACCAAAAGTTGGACAAATCTTTGACATCACTGAGGGGAATCTGAGGCCCTGAAGGACCGGCAGGCACCTGGGGTGCTGATGAGTCTGGCGTCACATTATCCGGCATCAGGTTACCTGGCATCGGTATTGCTGACATTGGAGGAGCTGGCTTAGACGGGCCTGGAGTGGGGTGACTGGACGCCTCATTGAGCCCTAAATTGGCTGGTGAGGAACCTCCACTCAGTAAGGTTTTCATGCCTGCTGGTGATGCTGAACGGGCCAGCGATGGTATTTGTGTTGTCGGGTTCAACAACAGGGTAGCTGATATCTGGGTAGGTGTCGGCTGGCAGTGGTCTGGGGTAGATGTAGCTACTGGCTTAGCTGAAGCCCATGGTGTGGTCACTGGTGAAAGAGGGGAAGGCGTCATCAGTTCTTGGGAGGGGGATGCCTGCCCCTGATGACTTGACAGAGGCCATCGATAGGACCGTGCGGACAGGAGCTGAAGTCTCGCTGCCCGACTTGGAGCCAGTCCCAGCCCCTGAGCTGGAGGCAGACACTGTAGGTATGGCCATCACCATCAGGTGCATCAGGGCTGGAGCTGAAGCCCTGGACCCTGACTTGCCTCCACCTGACACCAGCACTAAAGCAGAAGGTTTCACCACCGGGTGCCCCGGGAAGAGTAGGGGCAGACCAGGATGAGTGGTCTAACCCCCCATGGGAGAAGAAACCTGAGCAGTTCTTCTTCTGATGGGGAGACCTGGAGCAGGAGCGAGTCCTGGCCTTCTCCCTGTCTTTGTCCAAGGACTTATGCCTTCTGGAGTCCTTCTTCTTCTCCCTGTTGGGCTTTGAAGAAGATAAGGTAGAGAATAAGGATGATGAGTAATAAGAACCTTTACACTTGGGAGGATTCTGCATTGCGGCAAGTTGTTGCTCTGGAAGGTAACCCTTGATGGCCTCCTGGCAGCGAATGTGAGTCCATTGATTGAACTGCCTGCAGTGCTCACAAGCCACAGTGTTGTGGTTTGGGTCTAGACAGAGAAGGCAGGCCTAGTGGCCATCCTTCGATGGGATCTGCTTGCCACACGCACACTTCGATCTTCGTCCTTCGACTGAAGAAATGGACGACAACAGAGAAGACGACATGCAGGAAGAAATAACTTATTTTTTAGTGGAAATAAAAGAAAAAAATGCAGAAGCATGATGGCGGTCGAACTGTAGCAAAAAGGCATCCGAGAAGGTGGATGCGAACAGGTTGACGGTGGGAAAAGAACAGAGGTTGGGCTGTGGACCACCCCCTTTATACCATTGGCTGATGTCGGTGTGGGCTGACTTCGGGGGCGATCCCCCCACTGGAGACTGCTAGCTAGAAGGTTTCTGTGGGGTCCTGGTGCCTGCTGGCTTAGTCCTTAAGGTTACTGTCTGCTGCAAGAGCTCCAACTCGAAGTAATATCTGCCATTCCATCTGGAAACTGCCACCTCTGATGTGGGTATGTCAGCACTCCTTGCACAAAAGGCAAATGGCACTTTCAGGACTATCGCCTATGCCTCACAGATGCTTTCCCATGTGGAACAGAAGTACTCTCTGTGTGAGAGGAATCTCTTGGTGACCTGCTGGGCCATTAAACACTTCGGGCTGGATATTCAAAAGGGTTGCGCCTGCGTAAGTCCGAAATTGCGCCATTCTGCCATATTCAGTAGGAGGCAGTTCCGCCCCCCAAGTCAAGCTGAGCAACAGCGCAATGCTAATGAAGGCATGCTGAACTGGAGGGGGAGGAACCATGCATAAACTGCACAGCCCGGTATTCAGCGGGCTGTGCAGACTTGTGCAAGCGCAACCCCAACCTGCGCCTACCAACTTGAGCTGAAAAAGGAGAAGTCGAGGGCCACCCACAGGTGAGCTGCCACATTGCAGGGCGCAACACAGCAGCTGCCACCAGTGGGTGGCCTCAACCTACTCCTGTGCCCCCTGCAGCCCAATCAGGGCATATAGTAACCCACCTCCCCGACTGGCCCGGTCGCGGGCAAGTGTCTAAAATCCCCTCCCCCAACTGGCCCGATCACAGGCAAATGTGTAAAAATCCCTCTCACACCGACTGGCCCGATCAGGCATAAGTATACATAACCCCCCCGTGGTAGGGCGCAGGAGTATGTGGGCAATCAGATAGCGTAACACAATAACTATCTTTTACATAGTTTAAAATTTATTTTGGAAATTCACATTTACTTCCAAAGCAGGACATTTTCCATCAGCAAACTCCTTGGAAATCACTTCAATCATCTGACGAACACATTTATATAGCGTTTTTACATCGCTCCCTGGAATACTTTCCAGACCCTCTTTTCTCATCTCTCTTCTAGTCGCATCTGAAATCCCTAAGAACTATCTATTCTTTTATACCATTCAACAGTCAGGTGATGCATTAACTCACCCACCGAAACATTTTTAATTTAATTTCTTTAAACACTACATCATTATTTAGTTTAAATAACATAAACACATTGTTATTACTTTAGCAACTTACATGCTATCAGCAGAGTGAATTACAGTAATTTTAGAAGTTTTTGTTTTCACTCTCTGGTATGAAAAAGAACCACCCCTTTTTGCAACAGTATAAAGGAATTCAGGGAGCGGCTGGCCGACCCCCAAAGTAGCGCTGAATGCCAAAAAGATTGGATACAAGGAACTCCCAAAACGCCAACCGCAAAAAACTATCCTCGCTCCCCAAAGACCCCAAAACAGCAGGAAAATGTCTCATCTCGACTAAGGAGGGTGTGTAGAACTCCATTTACTTTACTTAAATCAGGAACCATCCTGCTGGAGTAAATTAAAGGGCTAAATACCCTCGCAACAGAGCGCAAATTCGAGCGGGGAAAAAGATTAACAGCCCTCGCATTCGCACTGTCGCATAAAAACTCACCAGCTCACTGTAATAAAGAAAAAAACATTTCCTTCATAACTTTTAAAAAGAAGAGCATTTTCAGGAGACGAAAACGAGAATCCAAAGGTTCTCAATTTATCACAAATGTCTACAAAGCGTAAACCTATAAAGCGTAAGCAAGGCTACGGAGGCACAGCTGTGCACAACAGAGCATTTTAAGGCATTTTTTTTAAAAACAATGCCCTGCAATATTTTCAATCACAGAGGGCTTTCTTTAACAAACCCTCACAAACCAGAATGTCAGCCAGAAATTCAATAAGAGGGAAGACTACGAAGCACAATCAAACGGCTCCAAATAGCCACCCACCCTATAATATTTTATGCCCTAAAGTTTCACCATTTTAAATCAATCCCTGCCCAAGATACCACAATTCTCTCTTGGTACCAGAGCTCTCCCCTACCAAATGCACACAGTAAATTAAATGCATATTTTTGTTAAGTTCAATACGCCTCTCCATATTGTATAACCCATTTTGTAAAAAGGAATCCAAGCAAAATATATCCCTGTCTTATCTGCTGTTCTGCTACCCCGGACGCCTGCAACAAAAGCCATGGTTACCTTGTTGGTATCAATCAAACCATGAACTCTCCCTCACTGATGCGACAGAAGTTGGTCCAATGTTTCGACCCATGAACAACAGACCTGCTCAACAGTACTAAATGACCGCGACATTGCGGTCTAGGCTTAGGTTTCACCTTTCCTTCCGTTGGTCGCTGCTGCATCCCAGAAGGGGGTACACACTCATTTCCAGTGCCGCGAGAATTTCAGCACCGACTCTCACCTTCCCCGCTATTAGTCTGTCTTTTTAGGCTTGCAAAAATATAATAGTATTAGGGTTAGCGACAGTGCGGAGCTACGGTAAAGATTTACCACTTGAACGCTTGCACTATCGCGGAGGAATGCCCAAACGCAAGGCAGCAAAGGGCGTCTGCAATCTGGCCGTGTCCCACTCCCCAAGTCTCACACAGCACTCTGTGACACCCCCCCACCAGCTCGATCGCGGGCAAAAGTGTACAGTAAACCCACCAGCCCGATCGCGGGCAAAAGTGTACAGTAAACCCACCAGCCTGATCGCGGGCAAAAGTGTACAGTAACCCCCCACCAGCCCGATCGCGAGCAAAAGTGTACAGTAACCCCCCCACCAGCCCAATCGTGGGCTGCTAAGTATTCAACCACCCCAAAACACATCCCTGGTGGTCCAGTGGACCTCGAAGCCCGATCGCGGGCTGCAAACTGTTCAAACACCCCCAAGGACACCTACCCTGGTGATCTAGTGGCCTCCCACCCCACCCACCCAGACCCACCACCCGCCCCGTCAGGCGGCAGCATCCCACCACCTGCCGCCTGCGAATGACTGCCGGTAGGGCTCCGCATACTGGTGCAGAACAAGAGCCAATGGGCGTACAGCCCATACCGTACAAATCTGGACTGCCTTGTACAGTATGGGCTGCCGCCCATTGGCTCTTGCTCTGCACTAATGGGCATGCAGCCCTCCAGACAGTCAGTCAGCGGGTGGCAGGCAGGCATGGGATGCTGCCGCACGCCCGGCTGGCGGGGGAGCGGGTGGTGGGCTTCGTGGGTGGGTGGGGTGGAGGGCCACTAGATCACCAGGGTAGGTGGTCCGGGGGGTGTTTGAACAGTTGCAGCCACGATCGGGCTCTGAGGTCCTCTGGACCACCAGGGATGTGTTCTTTGGGGGTGTTTGAACACTTAGCAGTCTGTGATCGGGCTGGTGGAGGGGTGGGTTACTTTACACTTTTGCCCGCGATTGGGCTGGTGGGGGAGTTACTGTACACTTTTGCCCATGATTGGGCTGGTGGGGGGTTACTGTACACTTTGCCCGGATCGGGCTGGTGGGGGTTATGTATACTATGCCGTGATCGGGCCAGTCGGGGAGGGATTTTACACTTTTTGCCGCGTTCGGGCTGCAGGGGCGTCGGTCCTGACGGCTGCTACAACAGGCGCCAAGCGCAAGTCCTTGGGGATCAGCGCACCTGCATGCTAATGACATGCAAATGGGGCCATAAATAGATGCAAATGCCCCCCCCCCGCGCCTAGCATGAATTATGGCCCTATTTGCATGTCACCTTTTGAATATGGAAAATTTGCACATGGCGCAATGGTACTTGCGCCACCGCAACATGAATGCTCCACTCTGACCACTTGCGGTGGCGCCAGTTCCACTGCACCATGCATAGTAACTGTGGCCGGGGTGATATTTAAAGGGTTGTCAATAAGCGCAACTCTGTTGAATATCGCCAGCCACCCTCTTGTGCAACTATTTTGTGCAGGCGCAAGGACTTGCGCCACAAAATAGCGCAGTTTGAATATCCAGCCCTTCATCTACATCTTAATGTTTTCCCCAATTGCGCTGCACACCAACCACATCCCCACCAATTTCTTATTGACAGACAGAAATGTGTCTAACATCAGACTCACTCATTTGTCTCTCCTCCTACAAGATAGAGACATCACTGTGCTTCCCGACAAAATGCCCTCTATCTTGGCACCTGGACTCCTATACCAAGGAGATCCCCATGAGTGTAACCTAGAGCCACCCACTTTGCCCGAACCAGTCCCCTTTCTTACCGCTACCAAGCACACCCTGAAAGATCTTGCACTTCACCACATCTTTACAGATGGATCTTCTTCCTATCACAAAAGAGAACAAATTGCAGGCTTTGGGGTTCTGGTCCTTTACCCAGGTGACACGTCTGAGTGTTCAGGAAGTGCACCATTAAATCATCCCAGTATGCAGTACTTGCTGCAGTTGTGTGTGCCCCAGAAATCATCCACAGCAAAGGAGTGCAGGACACCATCATCTTCTCTGATTCTTCCTCAGTGTGCAATTCGCTGACAGAATTTCTTACTTTCTGCAAGACCCATGATTTTGCCTCTTCGGAAGGCACCCCTGTGAAATACAAGGATCTGTTTATACATCTTGTCAACCCAGCAGAACAGTTTGTTTTCAGGCTGTACATACACAAGGTTAAGGCCCATTACAAGTCTCAACCTTACCATAAGTACAACGATCGAGCAGACACCTTAGCAACTGATGGGGCCCAAGGGAGGAAAGGTATGGCATATGCAGCCCCTCACTGAGGCCCACACAAAAGGATCAAAGTGGTCCCTCTGGATCTAGCTACAGTACAAATGGCAGATCCAGAAATAAAAGATGTATATGAATATCTCTGAAAGGAAACAGAAGAAAAAATTACTCAACTCAGTGATTGTGTTTCTTCTAATGGAGTCTTGCTGTATTCTGACAATCTGCAGTTAGCCCCAGCCTTTAAACTGCCCTGGAGAGTATAGGGTTAATTATCTATGCAGTGCATAGAACGTTTTGCTCGAGCTCGGTTGAGGTCTCTGTCTGCAGCACTCCGAAACCCAGCCGCCAGATTCTTATGAGCATACACTCACTGACTATGTGGAAATTGTAAATTTTTTTAAACTAGCCAACTGGCAACAGAAAGTTTTGGATTCCCAAAGGAAGACTCAAGTCAGGAAACCCAAAACCAAAACCTATCCAAAAATAAGATTATAATACAAAGCACTCAGATAAAATGGAGGGTGTGCTGAAGCCACCCTTGGGGTGCAATACTGCACCTGCCCACCCACTTCTCAAAACCAGGTTCTGAGAGGGGAGGCAGGGAGGGAGGTCAGAATACAGCAAGACTCCATTAGAACAAACACAATTACTAAGGTGAGTAATTTTTTCTTCAAACAACATGAAGTCTTGCTGTATTCTGACAATCTGCAGACTACCAAGCAGTACATCCATGGAGAAGGGACAGAACCTACTTTGGGAATAGGCTCTGAAGTACTGCTGTGCCAAACCGAGCATCACTCCTAGCCTGGATATCCAGAGAGTAATCCTTGGTAAAGGAATGGACTGTTTTCCAGGTGGCTGCTTGACAAATTTCTAACAGAGGGATATCCCTGGCAGCAGCCAGGGAAGCAGCTGTACCTCTTGTGGAATGAGCCCTCAGGCCTGAGGGTGAAATTTTTCCCAGTTTCTCATAGCAGAATTGTATACAAGAAACAATCCACCTGGCAATAGTTCTTTTGGTGGCAGGTTTGCCCTTTCCCACTTCCCCATAAGTGAGGAACAACTGGAGGGAATCAAACCTGTGACCCTTGGTATGCTCTATGTAGAAGCTAAGGGCTCTTTTTACATCTAAACTGTGTAGCCTCCTCTCCTCTGAGGAAGAATGATCAGTGAAGAAAACAGGGAGAGACATGGACTGATTCAAATGGAAGTCTGAAACCACTTTGGGCAAGAACCTCCTATTGGTTCTAAGGGCCACTTTATCTCTATGGAAGGAGATAAAATCAGGTTCCACCGACAGGGCTTGCAATTCACTGATATGTCTGGCAGAGGTAATGGCCACCAAAAACACAGTTTTTCCAAGTCAAGTACTTAAGCTCTGCTGAGGATATAGGTTCAAATGGGGGCTGCATAAGTTGAGCAATACAAGCATTTAAGTCCCAGGCAGGGGCAGGATCCCTAAAAGAAGGATTGGTATGAAACAATCCCTTGAAAAATTTACAGAATACAGGGTGAGATGACAGTGAGGAAGGCTTTCCCACTGACAGAAAAGCAGAAACAACTGACAAGTGTACTTTGAGAGTAGCTGGTCTGAGGCCTAGACCATTAAAATGGACCATATAATCCAGAACTGTAGGCAATTCAGCAGTGTCTGGAGATATATATGCTTCTTGGAACACCAAATGCTGAATCTTTTCCATTTGGAGTCATAAGTCGTTCTGGTGGCAGGCTTTCGAGAGGTTTATAGAATATCCAGAACCCCTTGGGACAGATGCAAATCTGCATACTCTAACTCTTCAAGAGCCGTGCCTTGAGATTGAGGGACCGAAGATTGGGGTACCAAATCCTCCCGAGAGGAGGTTAACAGGTTGTAATTCCTGGGAAGAGACAGGGGAAAATGGACTGCTAGGGACAGTAAGTGGGGGTACCAGGGCTGCCTGGCCCAATCTGGAGCAATCAGAATAGCTTTGCAGGGTTGTGACCTCACTTTGACCAGAACCTTGAACAGTAGAGGAAAGGGAGGGAAGGCATAGAGATATTTCCCTTCCCAGTTCAACATCAGAGCATCCAGAGGGACTGAGCCCAAGACTGGAGGTCTGCAATAAAACAGAGGAAGTTGGTGATTGTCTGGGACTGCAAAGAGATCTATCTCTGGAGTGCCCCACCTTGAAAAAATCACTTTTAACACCAGAGGGTCCAGGGACCATTCGTGACGGCCCTGGGAGATCCTGCTCAGTGCATCTGCTAGCACATTGTCCTTCCCTGGAAGATGGACTGCTATCAGAGTGGTCTGCAGAGAATACCAGGGACCACAATTTCATGGCTTCCGTGCACAAGGCCATGGACCAAGTGCCTCCCTGCTTGTTGATGTACCACTTGGTGGTGGTGATGTCTGTTCTGACCTGAACCATCTTGTTCTGCACTGACTGAGAGAAAGCTTGCAGGGCCAGAAAAACTGCCCTGAGTTCCAGGAGATTGATATGAAGAAGGAATTCCTGAGGGGACCACAGTCCCTGGGCTGTGAAAGCTCCCAGATGTGCTCCTCACCCCAAAAGGGAAGCATCCATGGTAAGGACCACTGAATGAGACTGAGTAACAAATGAGACCCCTTGCCTTAAATTGTCCTGATCCTGCCACCATTGAAGAGCTTGGATCAGTGTCTGAGTCACTGAAATCAGTTTGGTAAGAGGATCCTTCCTTTGGGACCAAAAGGCCCTCAGATGGAACTGAATGTCCCTCATCTGGAATCTTGCCCCTTGGACCACTGCTGTAGAAGCTGCCATGTGGCCCAAGAGCTGAAGGAAATGCCTTGCTGGTCGGGACACCTGAAGGCTGAAGGAAGAAGCCAGTTCTATAAGAACTCTTGCCCTTTCCAGGGGAAGAAAGGTTCTTGATTTGACAGTATCTAGCTCTGCCCCTATAAAGGTAAGAAGCTGCACTGGTTTGAGAACTGACTTGGGGAGGATGAGAAGAAATCCCAGGGAAGTGAGCACTTGCTGGGTCTCTTGCAGGTCTGACTTGACTCGGTCTGGAGACTGGCCCACTATGAGCCAGTCGTCCAGATATGGAAAAATGGAAATCTTTTGCCTTCTTAAAAAGGTAACCACTACTGCCAGGCACTTTGTGAAAACCCTTGGAGCTGATGTTAGACCAAAGGGCATTGCCTTGAACTGATAATGGCCTGAGGGCAACTTGAACCTGAGGTACTTTCTGTGGGAGCACCTGATGGGGATGTGAAAGTAGGCATCTTTGAGGTCCAGGGAGGCTAGCCAGTCCCTTGGCCTTAGAGAGGGAAGAATTATTCCCAGAGTCACCATCTTGAACCTTGGTTTTAAAGGATGTTTGTTCAGGTATCTTAGATCTAGGATGGTCGCCACTCCCCTGTCTTTTTTGGGGTAAGGAAGTACCTGGAGTACAGACCTTTGCCCCAGTGTAGGGTAGGAAAGTACAGTTACATAAGAACTTACCGTAACAGTAGATCTTCGAGAGAGGCTCTTGCAGTAGGTAATTACATATAGGACTGGCCGGCCGGCAGGACCTGGAAAAATTTCTAGTTAGCAGTCCCTGGCGAGGGACCGCCCCCACGTCAGGTGACCGGTGTCATGTGATGTCGGCATAAAGGGGCGGTCCCAGACGCCCGCCTTCCAGTTCTTTCCCGCCACAGGCCCGGAAGGCCAAGACGAGAGAGAAGCAGATGTTTCCATTCCTGGAAGAAGAGCTGAAAAAGCCTAGGGGGATGGAGGACGGGAAGGTATTACCTACTGCAAGAGCCTCTCTCGAAGATCTACTGTTACGGTAAGTTCTTACATAACTGTACTATCTTACTTCGAGAGGGCTCTTGCAGTAGGTAATTACATATATAACTGAATCCCAAGCAGTCTGGAACAAATAAGAGGCACCTGGAGGAGGAACTACTCCAGAAAGTAGCAGAAACATTGCAATCCTCAAGACAGGAGGCCTTGTAAAACAGCTAGCCCGAAGCCTGCTCTATGGTGAAAGCCAATGTCCAAACTGTAGTGTTTCGTAAAGGTATGGACGGAAGTCCAGGTGGTGGCAGCGCAGATGTCTGTCGCAGAAACATTCTTGAAACAAGCCGCAGAGGCCGCTACTCCATGAGTGGCGTGACCTCTGACTTGATCCGGAAGGGTCTTGTACTTGTCATAACAAAAAGTGATGCAATGAGCCAACCACTTCGATAGGCATTGCTTGGAAACAGCACTGCCTTCCCTTTTGTGAGCAAAAGAGACAAACAACTGATCAGTCTTTCTGAGATCCTTTGTCCTACTGGTGCAGTATCTCAGAATTTGGTGAACATCCATGGTATGGAGTAAATATTCTCCTTGGTTGGAGTACTGCGTGAAAAAGGCAGGTAACTCTATAGACTGATTTAAGGTAGACTCTGCTACCACCTTAGGTAGAAACTTAGGGTTCGTGCGAAGAGCCACTCGTTCTTTGTGAAAAATCAAATAGGGGATTTTACACATAAGGGCCTGGAGCTCAGAAATTCTTCGAGCGGAAGTAATGGCCACCAAGAAGAGCGTCTTCCACGAAAGAAACTTCAGATCTGTGGAATCCGCAGGTTCAAAAGGAGGAAGGATAAGTTTCTTAAGAACAAAGTTCAAGTCCCAAGGGGGAGCAGGAGTCCAGACGGGGAGCCTCAGATGAAGGACCCCTCTAAGAAAGATCTTAGAGACCTCTAATTGGGCAAAGGCTTTATCTCCGAAAGGAACATGGTACGCTGAAATAGCAGCCATGTGCACTTTCAAGGAGAAATGACTGAGACCCAGGTCGAAGAGGTGATGAAAATATTCCAGTAGAACGGCCACTGAACAGGAGAAAGGCTCCATGTTCCTAGAGGCGGCCCAAATAGAAAATCTCTTCCATTTCATGGCATAGGTGGACCTAGTGGAGGGTTTCCTAACCGCCACCAGAATCTCCGCCACCTTTGGAGAGACACCAAAGCGAGACTGAACTAGGTCTGCAGGAGCCATGCATGAAGTTGTAGGGACTTGAGTCCCGGATGGACCAGGGTCCCCTGATTCTGGGTCAGCAAACCTCGAGATAAAGGAAGAGGAAGAGGAGGAACCTCTGAGTATTGTTGTAGAAGAGAGAACCAGATTTGCCTGGGCCAGAAAGGAGCGATCAGAATCATTCTCGCTCCTTCTGTTGTTAGTTTCTACAATACACGAGGGACCAGAGGAATTGGGGGAAAAGCATAGATGAATCTGCCCTTCCAGCTTATAGACAGAGCGTCATTCCAGAAAGCGCCTCGCTCTGGAACGAGCGAGCAAAAGTTGGGAAGTTTTGCATTTTGGGAAGAGGCGAACAGGTCTACCTGTGGAGTCCCCCAAAGCTGGAAGATGTCGTCTAGCACCTTTTGGTCCAATTCCCATGTGTGTGGCAGGGCAGATGAGCGACTTAGCTTGTCTGCCAGGGTATTGTCGACTCCCAGAATATGAATCGCTGTGAGGTGAAGGTTGTGTTGAGTTGCCCAGTCCCAAACCCTCATTGCTTCCCTGCATAGAGGGTAGGATCGAGTCCCTCCCTGCTTGTTGATGTACCACACCACGCACGTTGTCCGTCTGGATGGCTAGGTGACCGGGAAGAATGTATTGGTGAAGGGCTTAGAGAGCATATAGTACTGCTCGAAGCTCGAGCACATTGATGTGGAGAGCTATTTACAATCTGGACCATAATCCCGGGGTTCGGTGAGGACCCAGATGGGCTCCCCAACCTTCGCCTGATGCATCTGTGGTCAGAGTCTGGGAGGGGGGAAGATGACAGAAGGAGACCCCCCGAAACAGGTTCTCTCGAACCATCCACCACTGCAAGTCTCGTGCCATCGTCGAGGAGATCAGAACTAGATGATCTAGATCGTCTACAAGTTGATCCCACTGGGAGCGAAGAGTCCACTAAGAGATCCTCATGTGGAGCCGAGCCCGGGGAACTGTTGGGATAGCGGCCGCCATGAGCCCCAGGAGACGGAGAACCAACCTCGCTGGAACCCTCCTGCGTTCTGATAGCAGGGAAATCTGTGACTGAAGAGAGGCCGCCTTGTCCGGAGGCAGGAAGGCCTTGCTCACTGTCGTATCGAGGATAGCCCCGATAAACTGTAGTCTCTGGGAGGGATCCAGATGAGACTTGGAATGGTTGATGGTAATACCCAGACAAGTAAAAACCTGCTGGGTGAGGGAGAGAAAATGCAGGAGCTCCTCCCTGGATGAGGCCGCCAGGAGCCAGTCATCCAGGTAAGGGAACACCTGAACTCCCAACGTATGCAGGTGGGCCACTACCACAGCCAGGCATTTGATGAATACTCGGGGTGCCGAGGAAAGACCAAACGGGAGTGCCTGGAACTGGTAATGGTCCCCCTGAAAAGCAAACTGAAGATACTTGCAATGAGAAGGGCGAATGGGGATGTGCAGATATGCATCCTGCATATCCAGCGCACAGAGCCATTGACCCGGCCGAAGGAGGGGCAGAAGGGTCTGTAGGGAGAGCATCCTGAACCTTTTGTATTCCATGTAAAGGTTCAAGAAGCTGAGATCGAGAATGAGTCTAAGATCTCCCGTCTTCTTTGGGACCAGGAAGAAATGAGAATAGTAACCCGTCCCTTGAAGGTGAGGAGGAACGGGTTCTATGGCCTGCTTTGCGAGGGGCAGAGATTTCTTCCGGACCAAAGGAAGATGGTCCCTGCATAGGACCTACTTCATGAGGTGGGTGGCAGGGTGTTTCTGTAGAAACTCTATAGAGTGCCCTTCTGCTATAATCTAAGCACCCATGAATCGATGGTTATCCTCCCAACCCGGAAGGTGGAGGAGAGAACCCCTCCCACGGTTCCTCCCGTGTGTCCGGGCGGTGGGAGAGGGAGGAGTCAGGTGGTGTGGGGCAGCGCCGCAGCTGGGGCACCTGCTGCTTTTTAGGCGGGGGCCTGGCAGCTGCGGGGCCCAACGCTTAGTGGCCCACCTTCCTGAGGTTTTGCTTGAGGCAAACTGCGTCTTCGAAAAGGACGGCACTGTGGGTGATGGGGACGGTACATGGAATCCACGGATTTCAGAGCCATCCCTTCTCCTGTAAGTCGGTGATGATGTCCTGACATCACCTCCAAAAGCAACCAACCCCTGAAAGGTGCTTCCTGGATCGCGGACTGCACCTCCGACCAAACCTGACACGCAGAGCCAGGCATGATGCCAAGACCACCGGCGAAGGCGCTCCGCCGGCAGTGTCCACTTCATGTCATAGCATCCGCGGGAATGTGGCGACTGGCCCAGCGAGAAGAACGGACTAAATCGGCTTAACTCCTGCTTGACTTGAGAGTCAGATAAGGAGTCAATCTTAGATTCCGCCTGGGTAAGGATGGCCTTCTGGTAATCCCCCATATGAGCAACGTAATTTAGGGCCCAAATTACCAGTGTGGAAGAGGCGTAAATTTTTCTTCCATACTGGTCCAGTAGGCGAGATTCCTTATCCGGAGGAGACGAGCTTAGATGTTTGAGATGCGCTGATCGGCCGTGAGCGGCGCTAATCATGACTGAATCTGCACGAGGTGAGAGTCCAAATATCTACACCTCAGAATTTCATGTAGCCTGTTAGACTTCCCTGAGAAGCAGGGCTAAAGCCGGTTGTTTCAAATAGTGAAACAAGGTGGGCGAGGCTCGATCCAGAGGGACTAAAGTTAGAGCTGTCAGGGGCAGGTCCAGATGCTCGGCGAGTTTGACCCGTTGAGGATCTGGTTCCAAGGAGCGCCACTGATGTACTTCCTGGATTTTTCTGAGCAACTCCATAAAGGAAGGGTCCTCCGGAGGAGACCTCGGAGGGGTCCTCGGCCGGGGTTTGGATGGAGAGCGAGGCACGTCATCTCTCTTGGAGCATCCATCGGAAGAATCCAAGGAATCCGGGAGGGAAGACGAAGAATCGGAAGCAGAATAAGACTCCCTAACATGGCTAGGGGGAGGAATGGGTTCCTTGGGGGGATCCCTGGACGCATGTCCTGCCCCTCTCGAGATCCAGAGGGAAGGGCTCTGAAGTCCGGAGGTGGTGAGGGAGTGTGCCGTCTCCGGCGTATGGGAGGCGGGGGCAGCACCGTCGCCGTAAGACAGCTTTCTACTTCCTTGGTGAGCTCAGCCTTGGCCTCAGCCCACCAGAGTCTCCTGCAGATCCACCGGCGGCCAAGGGGGTGGTGGAGGAGGAGGAGGAGGAGGAGGGGGAAAAGAATACGGGTTGTATCCGTAAGGCGAGCATCCGAAACCTGGCTGCGGGAAAACTGGTGCCGGGTATTGAGGCGTTGGGTACTGCGGCATCGGAGGGACCGGCATCGGGTACTGCGGCGCTGGATACTGCGGTCCCGGGTACGACGGTGTCAGATAAGATGGCGGGTACCGGCGCTGGGCGAGCTGGCGCCCGGAAGGTGGCCGCAAGGGGGTCAACATTGAGGAGGCCCGAGGGAGGGCCTCACGGAAGGGAAAATCCCTGCCGGCATATTTGAGCCAGCGTCCAGATCCGATTCCTAGGAAGAGGGTCTGACGGAGGTGGAACATCCTCGTATCGCCCGAGGATGAGAATCCCGAGGTCGAGGCTGGGAGTGATTTGGGCTCCTGAATGACAGCGAAGGCTGCGAGGAACCCGGGTAGCAGGAGTCGGAGGGTCCGTCTTAGGTTTCGCTCACCCGGCGCACGCCAGGGGAGCGGCGATGCAGCAGGGGCCAGGTCGGCGGGCGCCGGGAGCAGCGTCTGTCTATGGGGTCCCTCATCGGAGGCGGGCCGAGGAGGAGGCGGCCCGGTCCAAGGGGGACGAGGTCGTGCACCGTCCTGCAGGGTTGGTCGTCTTATCAACCTTCTCCCGGCGGACGTTGGAGGAACCGATGTCCGACTTATGGGAGTCACCCACACCAGTAGGCTGCAAGCCTGCGGCTGAACTGGGGGCGGAGGCCTCCTTTTGCCCGGAGGCGCCCGCAAGGCCCGAGCGTGAGCCAGACGAGCGAGCTGACGCCTCCTCCAAACCCTTGGAGGCTGCCGTCGGATGGTCCCCTCGGAGGATACTGACATTCTGGCCAGTACCCGCCAGAGTTAGAGCGAGGAGAACCTTCTCCCAGTGCCTCTCCTTGTCCCGCTTTGCGATGTCCTTCCAGAGAAGTAGATGCCTGCCTGAGCTTCTTAAATTCTTTCTCCATTGAAGACATCTTTTTCTTGAGAAGATGGGCTTCCAGAGACTGTTGGCGCCGTCTGGGTAGCAGCGTTGAAGTGAAGGCAATCGCGGGCACTTGTCGACTGGGTGGTCAGGTCTCAGGCAGAAGAGGCAGAGGAATACGTCATTGTGGTGGCAGTTGGCCACACGAGTCGCACTTGTTTTTGTGCTCGGAGGGTGTAGGGAACGACATACACCGAGGATGACCTGACGATAGAAGGAAAAAATACTTTTAATATTCGGTAAAAACGACGAAAGAGCAGGGCTGACTAAGCGCGACTTTATCATGCGACGTGCTGCACGAGCTAACGGGTGGAAAGAACTGAAGGCGGTATCTGGGACCGCTTTATACCGACGTTGCATGACGCGGTGTTCTGACGGGGCGGCCCTCGCCAGGAGTGCTAGCCAGAAATTTTCCGTGGTCCCGCCACTGGCCGGCGCCAGTCCTATATGTAATTACCTACTGCAAGAGCCCTCTCAAAGTAAGATCTCTCTATGGCTCTTAAGGCTAGAAGAGATTAAACCTTTGCCTCTAGGGCAAGGGTTTCGGACAGACCTGCAGGTGGAAAAGATCTGGCTCTCATCTTTGGAAATTTTTTGAAGCTGATAACCAGTCCCTGGCTTACTACTTCCAGGACCCACTTGTCTGAAGTAACAAACATCCAGTCTTGGATGAAGTAAGCCAGCCTGCCCCCTACAGGGATAGGAGAGTCGACCCGGGAAGACCCATCAGGGTGTCTGCTTGGCAGGGGCCTTAGGCTGAGTAGCGGATGTAGCCCTGCATCCCCTTCTGCCTCTCCCTCTGAAGAACCCCCTCTGTGAAAAGGGAGAAGAGGCCTGTGCTTGGTAGAAAGGCCTATGAAAAGGCCTGCCCCTGCCCCTAGATTGCTGCCTTTGAGGATTTGCCTGCCTCTCCTTGGCCTGAGCACTCCTACAAGTGGTCCTGTACTCATCCATTTTCCTCATGTAATTCTCAGTCTGCTCCCCAAACAGAGAATTACCCACCATGGGGAAATCCATGGCCTTAGCCTGGGTGTCCTGTGAGAGGCTAGTACATCTCAGCCAAGCCATCCTCCGAAGAGCCACAGACATAGCCATGACTCTTGATGATACATCACTGGAGTCCACAGCAGCATGAAATTGTACCTTTGATGCTTCAATCCCATCAGCAGCCACCTCCTCCAGCTCCTTGGCCAGCTGGGGTGAGGCCTGTTTAGCCAGTGCCAGTACAGTGTCCCACCTGGACTTCTGGTACCTGGCTGTATAGGCAATATAGTTAGCATGCCTGAGTCCCAAGGAGGATGCCATGTACTGCTTCTTTGCCATGGCATCCATCTTCCTGGAGTCTTTGTTTTAGGGGGTGTGAAGCCAAGGGAATATTTGCTTTATCACAGGCTGCAGCCTGCACTACCCCAACATGGCTGCATTGCTGGTAGAAAAACTCTGTATCTGAGCCTGATAAAGTATACCTCTTGTCCATCCTTCTGTGAACAGGAGGTACAGAATTAGGAGACTTTAGGATTTTTTGTGTCTGCTTCCCAAAGGACTTATGAAGGAGAATAGACAGTCTCCTGGATGCTGGGATGTCCATCATTTCAACAAAATCAGGCTCCTCTTGATCCTCCATAGCCTCCTCCATAGGAAACTGGAGGGTTTCAGCCACTGTTCTGTAAAACAGATAGTGGGAAGGGGGCTCAGAGAGCCTAGGAGGGGAAACACCAGAAGGTCTGTCTGGGGAGATGTCCGGTTCCACAGGCACATCCAGACTTTCACCATCATCACCATCATCTTCAAAATCTCCCTCCTCTTCAAACTCCGGTTCATAAAAGTCTTCAGGGGTATAATCTTGAACCGGGGGAACCAACCGAACCGAACCCCTGCCAAAAGGTGCTAGATCGGTCGGAACGACGGTGTTATCTAACAACCAAATCGCCTACTATTTCCCGGCGGTCGGAACATGAACCTCTGATCGAACTGGTCGATTTCTTCTAGTGCTTTTTGTAGGAACCGATCCTCAGGATCGACTCTCCTCTTGCCCGAAGAAGTATCACCCTGGTCAGAGGGCACTCCTTCTGGTTCGGTCGGAACCGAACTGGGCTGGCCATCCGGGTCAGCAGACTTCTCGGCCTCCTTTTCCCTAAGTCTACCTAATCTTTTCTCCAGGGTAGACTCAGGAAAGTTTTTACAAATTTGGCAGTCTGTATCGAGGTGGTCAAACCCCAGACAATAAACACAGGTGGTGTGGGGATCGGCCTTAGCAAAGACCTCCCCACACTCACTGCAGTGTTGAAACCAGTGGACCCGGTTTTTTTCTTGGGTTTCTCAGACATGGCCAACCTAACCAAACTTACCTTTTTTTCGGCAACTGCCAGGCAAGGCTCCCTGATCGGTTTCTAACCGTGTTACAGGTATTGGAAAAAAAAATGTTAAAAACACGTTTTTTTTTTAAACTGATAAGGACCGGTAACCACATGCTAAAGAAAAACACAAGAGTTCAATATATTGGATCGGTTCAGCCGAACCGATCGAAAATACAAGTTTTACAATTTCCACAAATAAACAGAGAAACTATCTAAAGTACTCATGGTACCGCAGACAGAGCCTGAACCGACAATGTGGAAATAATTTCGGAATGAAACCGACAACTTTAACCAACTTTGAACCGAGCAGAAAGAGAAATCTCCGGAGCGACTGTTCAGTGAGATGGAGTAAAGAATCTGGCGGTTGAGTTTCAAAGTGCTGCAGACAAAGACCTCAACTGAGCTTGAGCTCAACGTTCTATGCACTGCATAGATAATTAACCCTATACTCTCCAGGGCAGTTTAAAGGCTGGGACTAACTGCAGATTGTCAGAATACAGCAAGACTTCATGTTGTTTGAAAAGGAAATGTCTTTGAATAATCCATTCAAAAGACATTCTGACCACCTCCACTTCTCTACAGAACAGAAATTGGTCTTCTGCCACTCTGGTGATCAGAAACTGTGGGTTATTCCCAAAACACTCCAATCAGAATTTATCCACTAGGTCCATAACACCCCTACAGGTGAAAACAAAGGGGCAGAGAAGACCTTGCAGAGACTGAAAACCATGGGCTGGTGGCCCGGTATGACAACTGATGTCCAACATTATGTGGACAATTGCATTACCTGTGCTCAGAACAACCCTATCTCTGGAAAGAAAAATGCTAAACTACTTCCACAGAGACAATCAGGTCTGTGGAATGCGATTCACACTGATTTCATTGGGCCCTTGCCTAGCACTAGCAGAAACAAGTATGCACTTGGGACCACTGACCTTTTCTCGAAATGGGTAGAAGTCTTCCCATGTAGAACAAACACGACAAAAGCCACTGCCCAAATCCTGGTAGATCAAGTATTTACCAAGTGGGGCCTACCTCTCAAGGCAGTCTCTGACAAAGGGACTAGCTTCACAGAAGAAATAATGCAAGAATATTTGGAGTTATTGGAAGTTAACCAGAAGTTCCACACTGCATACCACCCTCAGTCATCTGGACAAATAAAGAGAGACAACAGACAGCTCAAACTAATGTGTACATTTGCAAATGAGAATGCTAAAAGTTGGGATACTTTGTTGCCCTTACTCCTAATGGCAATCAGAGCTCGCCCTGCTGCAGCAATCTGGTGCACACTCTTAGAGATGATGACCGGCAGACAAATGAGACTACATGAGCAGCTGTGGATCTATCCGAATACCCCTACTGCAGACGGAGTGTCAGCTGATACTTGTGTCATGCAACTGAAGGACAATCTTGTCTAAACTCACTTTTTTGCAGCCAGAAATTTGGGCCAGGCCCAACAGCAATCCAAGATGTACTTTGATAAGAATGTCAAAGAAGTCGATTGCCAAGTGGGAGACCAAGTCATGGTACTAAAATTCTCCACCCCTGTCCACCCATTTGCCAATAAATGGGTGGGTCCCTAAAACATCATCAACAAATTGAGTCCTGCTGTCTACCAATTGTGGATAATGGACTGCAAGAAACCCATAGACAAATGGTACTATGCCAATCAACTGAAACTGTACAAAGGTGATTAATGCTCCTTGCCTCGGCCGGGGGAGGGAGATCTGTACGTTTACCTTTCTGAGTTTTCTTCTTTTCCTGGTTAAATAACTAACAAAAAAAAATGACATTAATAAGAACCTGTTTGTTGCTGAATGTCATCATCAGCACCTTGCTGTGGGCCCATCCAACCTGGAGGCACCTATTAATTTCTTCAACCCATGACTGCAAGTGGGCTCCGTATTCAAGTCCTCCAATGGCGGAGTAGCAATTCACCTCCCATCTTTAGAAGAACTGGAAGGGGACAGGATCAGTTGTGTTCCAGGACAGTAGCTGCTGCTTGTTGTTTTCACAGGGTTCTTGTGGATTTTACTTGGTAGAAGGTTAGTTCTTTTCTTTCTTACTTCTAAGGGGCTAGCAGGGTATTGTTTTGGGGGCTGCTGGAAGTTTGAAAACTAGTTTGGTGGCTGTAAGTGGGCTCATTTTGTGGATGTTTCACTGTGTAACAGGCTGCTGGTGGAGGCCTATTTCTTCTGATTTAAAACCTATTTGGTGGGATTTGCTTGGGGCTGGTTCTTTGGCTGCTGGGCTTGGAGGGAGACACAGGGCTGATACACTCTCTCGAGTCAGGTGTCTGCCCAAGACCTGCCCTCCCCACCCTCCCTCCCTAGAATTCTGCTAATTTATGGGAACACCTGCCCTGCAATTTGAGGAAAGGCTGCGGGTGCAGCTCATGTAGTTCTAGCCACTGGGGGTTGGATTTAAAGGCTGGGAGAGAGGAGCTTAGGGAGTTGTTCATTTCCCTTATAAGTTTAATGTGTTGTACTGCACCTAGTAACAGGGTTACTGGTGTACAGTGGGACTGTCTCTAAGATTAGTGGGTGATCTGATTAGGCAGTAGGGTGTATCTTTGACTAGGGGGGAACCTGGTGGCTCACCCAAGGAAACCTATTTGGAAGGGGATGGAACCACACATCATTAGGGCCGGCACCTTTGGGAGGGTGGTGGGGTGCACAGGGTGTGGAGCAGCCATGATACTGGACTAGACTTGGAAGTTCGGTGGTTGCCCAGTGTGCTACCAGCTGGCACAGCTTAGGGAGGAGGTTGCGGGGATTAGGAGACAGCTGGGGGAAGGGGGGCGGTATGGTTGGGGAAGGGGGCTGGGGATCTCCCACGTGGTTGCACCAAGCACTGTGGGCGGGGGCATAGGGAAAGGAGTGCAGGAGAATACTCAGGGGTCACATAGGGACCCTGGCAGAGGGGGTCCAAAAGGACACTACCAAGGAAGCAGGCAGGTAACTGGGGACCCTCACAAAGGAGGGACGGAGGGACAACATTCTCAGGGAAGTAGGCAGATGGCCAGGGCTGGACAGAAGAAAGCAAGGCAGGGAGGTGGATCAGACCTTACACTCAGTAACTGCTTCAAATCTCTTCTTCTGCTCGAGGATGGGGGGGTGATGTAGCCACGACAGGGGTGGTTAGAGACGGAAAGGGAGTGGGGCAGGAGGCAGGCAGATAGCAGGAAGAACAGGGGGACCTGGAATGCAGGAAAATGGGGGAGCAGTGAATCAGAGCAGGAGGGGCAGGGGAAGAGGGAGGAAAGCGCAAGGAGAAGGACCAGTTGGAGGAAAGGTAAGGAGAAGGACCAAGGCAAGGAGGATTCAGTAAAGGGAGCTGAGGGTTTAGGCCAGGGGAGACTACGAGCAAGGGGAGGAACTAAATGGAGACAGGAAGGAAGGAAGGGAGGACCAGCCAGGCTAGTTTAGCAGATGGGAGAAGGACCAGTCGTGAGCAGTGAGGGGAATTAGCAAGGTACAGAAGGATACTCGAGGAGGAGGATAAGATGGAGGGAGGGTGGCCATGGTAAATAAGGAGGGGTGGCATCCAGATAGGGAGGAACAAGGAGCCGGCTGGGTGGAGGGGCCGCAGAAAGGATGAGGGACATGGAAGGGGGAAATGGAGGAAAAGGAGTGGTCAGAGTGCTCCTGTTGAGTTCTATGATCAGGGGTATCAAATGGGATAGGAGGAGAAGCCTGGCCAGTTAGAACAAGATGCTTCCCTGGACTAACGTGCACAGGGCTAAGCACGAGGTATATCAGCTGGCAAAGGATTGTGAGGGTTCCCCTGACATACTGGTCCACCTGGGTACAAATGACATTGAGGGAAATATGAGCTAGAGATACAGGCAAGATTCAGGAGCTCTGCCAGTATCTGTCATGACATTGGTTGCAGCCTTCTCAGAAACTTGCTGGTGCCAAGGGCTAGTGGGGAAACACAAAAGGAAGATTAGGAGATAAACCAGTGGCTCAGGGAGTGGTGTGAGGCCAGAGGGCATGGGGTTGATGGGGGATTGGGGAGACCTGGGAGGATAAGGAGCTGTATGCTAGAGATAGACTCCATCTCAATTTTGAGGGAGGGAATCTTAGTTGAAAAATAGAGGGTTCATGGTGAAAAGTGGGGTTTAAACTTGCAAAGGGAGGGATGGGAGAAAAGGCTGTCAAGGATGCCGATAAGGAGGGACTCTGTCTCATCCCTGGGGAGCTGGAGGATTGTGGGAAAAGGCCAACTGGCAAAAGTGCAGACCAGGGAAAACAGAATCCCCATGGGAACACGAGCAGGGAAATGGAACTATAGGGAAAGGGTGGAAGGTAGTCCTGCTAAATGCCAGGAGCTTGGGCACTAAAATGCCTGAGCTCCAGGCGATGCTAACTGAGTGAGCAGTGGATGTGGTGGCAGTCACTGAGACTTGGGCCACTGCAGGACACGACTGGGACCTGAACCTGGAGGGTTACACTATGTTCAGGAAGGACAGGGGGAAGGAAGGAGGGGTAGCAATGATAGTCAAAAACTACATTGGCATAGGGGGAGTAGAGGAGGCGGAGGGAACCGTGGAGGCAATTTGGGTCACCTTGATAACAAGGGGGGGCAAGAGAGTAAAAATAGGAGTGGTGTATAGACCCCCTGCCCTGGCGGAGGAGCTGGAGGGCAGTCTGGTGGCAGATGTTGGGAGACACTGCAGACTGGGCAGAGGAACGGTGGTGGTGTTGGGGGACTTAAACATGCCAGGAACAGACTGGGAGACTATAACATCCTCTGTGACCACGGAACAGAGGTTGTTGGATGTCTTTCAAGACGCGTTCCTAACTCAGCAGTTGAGGGAGCCGACCAGGGAGGCGCGGGTACTGGATGTGGTCCTGGCAGACAGTGACCAGATTGGGGCCTGGAGGTAAGGGACCCATTTGCGGGAGTGACCATGCCACGGTCTGGTTCTGGCTGGACCTAGGAGGGTAGGAAGGCTGCACAAAGACGGAAGTAACCGACTTCAGGGGCGGATTTAAGGAAATGGGAAGGATCCTTAAGGAGCATTTGGATGGGATTGGGTCAGACATGGACGCTGATAGTAGGTGGGAAATCATCAGGAGAGGGGTGCAGGATGCTACCAGCACCTGTGCAAGAGTAAGACGAAAATGCGGTAGGGCCCAAAAACCCTGCTGGTGGACCAGGGAGGTCCAGGAGGTGGTGCGGGGAAAGAAGGCAGCCTATAAGCAATTCAAGTGCTCAAGGAGTGAAAGGGATCGAGGGGAGTATGAGCTGATGGCTAGAAGGGCCACTAGGGTGGTGAGGGCGGCTAAGGCAAGGAAGGAGCAGAACCTGGCCAGAGAAATTAGAAGAGGGAACAAGGGGTTCTTTAGATACACTGGGGAAAAATGAAGGGTGAAGGGGCAGATTAGCAGGATTAAATCAGGGGAGAGATGGGCACAAGACCCGGGGGAGCAGGCTGAGGTACTAAATGAGTACTTCAACTCAGTTTTCACCAAGGAAAATGGGGGTGCTGCATCATACATGGGAGGAGACAGAGATACTGAGGAGAGGGGGACCCTTACCGATAGGCGAGTCTGGGGAGGGGAGGCATCACTGGCAGGAGGGAGGGCTAAGCAGGGAGAAGAGGTACCGGAAGTGGAAATCACAGCAGAGAGAGTGAGGGAAGCCCTCAGCTCCCTTAAGATGGAGAAAGCACTGGGCCGGATAAATTACATCCCAGAGGGCTGAAGGAACTTGCGGATGTCCTGGCGAAACCCCTGGCGGAGCTTTTCACCATCTCTCTGAGGACAGGGTGGGTGCCCCAGGACTGGAAGGTGGCGCATATAGTGCCTATCCACAAGGGGGGATCAAGGGAGGTGGCAGGGAACTACAGGCCTGTCAGCCTGACATCGGTGGTGGGCAAGGTGATGGAGGGCATTGTCAAGGAGAGGCTAGGGGGACCTGGATAAGTCAAGGTGCCTGACGATAGACAGCATGGATTCATCCCGGGAAATCATGTCAGACAAACCTGGTGGAGTTCTATGACTGGGTGTGAGTGCCTTGGACCTGGGTAGACCAGTGGACGTCCTCTTTCTAGACTTCAGCAAGGCATTTGACTCTGTTCCTCACATGGGCCTGTTGGATAAGCTGGGAGAAATGGGGGTGGGGAACCAGATGATCAGATGGATAGGCAATTGGCTCCAGGACCGGACCCAGAGGGTCGTAGTTGGTGGGATAGTCTCATCCCCAAGGAGGGTCATTAGTGGGGTCCCACAGGGATCAGTCCTTGGGCCCCTTCTGTTCAACGCCTACGTCTCTGACATAAGGACAGGAATCAGGAGTGAGATCAGTCTCTTTGTGGATGACTCTAAACTGGGGGCGGTGGTGGATGGGGAGAAGGGGAGTGTGGCCCTACAGGGGGACCTGGAGGCTCTGGAAAGATGGTCTAGAAAGTGGAAGCTGAGGTTCAATGCAGGGAAATGCAAGGTACTCCACCTGGGGGCCAGAAACCCGGCCAAGTGTACACCCTGGGGGAAATGCTACAAGTCTCGATGGCTGAGAGGGACCTGGGGGTGGTGGTGGATGTCAAGATGAACAACTCTGAGACTTGTAGGAGGGCAGCAGCCAGGCCAACAGGATGCTGGGATGCATCGCTGAGGATCACCTCAGAAGGAGGGAAGTGATACTCCCTCTGTAGCACTGCTTGGTGAGCCGCACCTTGAGTACTGCGTGCAGTTTGGAGGCCACACCTAAAGAGGGACATCAACCTCCTGGAGAGGGTCCAGAGGAGGGCAACCAAAATGATTTGGGGCTTGGGGGACAGAACCTATGAGGAGAGGCTCGAAGAGCTAAATATGTACACATTGGAAGAGAGAAGGGACCGGGGGGACATGATAGAGGTCTTCAGGTACATGAAGAGGGTAAATAGGGGAGGAGCAGTCAGGGTGCTTCGAAGGAAGGAGGAGGGGTCACTAGGAGGCATGGGTGGAAGCTGGAGGAGGGAAGATTCAGGGGAGAAAGGAGGAGGTGCTACTTCACTGAGAGGGTGGTGGAGCCATGGAATGCACTGCCTAGGGGGCTGGTGGAGGCAGAGACAGTGGAGGGGTTCAAGAGGGGGTGGGACAGGTACAGGGGAAGGGTTCTGGAAGCAAAATCCAATGCAGCAAGCATATCAGGAACTGGGAAGGGAGAAGCCAGAGAAGGCGAGGGGGGCAGCAAGGTCAGCAACCAGGGTGGGGGCTGACCAAACGAGCAGACATGAAAGACCATTAGGCCTATTCTGCTGGCATTTTAGTATGTTAGTATGTATGTCACTGTACGTGAGGGAAGAGATGCCTATCTCAATGCCATGGTGGTTTCTACAGACAAATCAACTCTGCAAATTGAATGGACAACTGATAATTCAACTGGACATGCGGTTCCAGTAGCCCACCTGGCCAAAGGAACTTTTCAAGGCTGGTGGAGCACCCATATTTGCCCTAATGGAATTTTGTGCATACGCCAAGTTAATCAATGCCACACACAGAAACATAGAAGTTGAGAGCAGATAAAGACCACAAGGCCCATCCAGTCTCCCCATTTTTTCTACCTTATGAATGTACCATAGGCCTTTACTCTGCCAATGGCCTAATTATTCATACTCATCTGTATTGCTCCCTTATGCCTACCTCATGCCTGTTTGAAGCCCTGCACTGTATTCATATCTACCACTTCCTGAGGTAGGCAGTTTCATGCATCCACCACCCGTTCTGTGATAAAGAACTTCCTTACATTACCCCTTAATCGGCCTCCCTCTAATTTCATGCTGTGTCTTCTTGTCCTACTATTTTTCTTTTATTAAAACATGTTAGACTCTTTCACCTTGTTAATGCCCTTAAGACGTTTGAATGTTTCAATCAAATCACCTCTCTCTCTCTCTCCCTCCTTTGCTCTAGAGTATACATATTGAGCATCGTTAATCTGTCCTCATATGTTTTTCTGATGCAGTCCCTGCACCATTTTGGTTGCCCTTCTCTGGACTGCCTCCATTTTGTTAATGTACTTGTGCAGGTGCAGCCTCCAGTACTGCACGCAGTACTCCAGATGGGGCCTAACCAGTGTCTTGTAAAGAGGGATTATTACCTCCCTATTACGACTTGTGATACCAGTACTAATACACCCCAACATCCCTCTAGCCTTACTTACTGCTTTAGTAGTCTGCTTGGATGATTTCAGGTCATCTGTGATGATGATGCCCAAGTCTCTTTCTTCCCTTGTGACTGCCAGCAACTCCCCTCTCAACCTATAGGTAGCTTCGGGGTTTCTCTTCCTTATGTGCATGATCTTGCACTTCTTGCATTAAACCCCCAGTTGCAACTTTTCAGTCCATTTTGCCAGTTTTTCCAGATCTCTTCTCATTCTGCCCACCCCATCTGGATCATCTACTCTGTTGCAGATCTTGGTGTTATCTGCAAACAGGCAAACCTTACCCTCCAGTCCATCTGCAATGTCGCTGATGAAGATATTGAAGAGGACTGGCCCCAGGACTGATCCCTGAGGTATCCCACTTGTGACCTGCATCTCTCCTGACTGTATACCGTTTACCACCACTCTGTTTTCTGCCTGCCAACCAGTTTGCCACCCAGATGATCAACTTCTGACCCACCCCAAGCCTCCTCAGCTTATTAATCAGTCTTCCATGTGGAACAATATTGAAAGCTTTGCTGAAGTCAAGGTAGGCAACATCAACTACACCCCCTTGGTCCACCACGCTGGTTACCCAGTCAAAGAAATCTATGAGATTAGTCTGACAGGACCTTCCTGTTGTAAACCCATGCTGTCTTGGATCCTGTGCTCCCATGGATTCTAAGTGCCTTATATTTCCTGAGGAAAAAAATACTCACCATAGTAATGTTGTTTCTTCTAATAGAGTCTTGCTGTATTCTGACAATATGCAGTTAGCCCCAGCACTTGAACTGCCCCAGAGAGGAAAGAGTTAACTCTATGAAGAAGCATAGAACGTTGAGCTCGAGCTTGGTTTTCAAACATCTGTCTCTGGTACTTACTAGTGTAACCGTCAGATTCTTACGAGCAAACTAACTAAATACTAAATATGGAAATTGTTTAACTGTAAGCCAAAAGGCAACAACCTGGGTCCAAAAGACTCAAGTCGAGAACCTAAGAAAAAAAGGAAGTGACAATATATATATATCTAACATAAAAAACAACAACAGTAAAACAACTACCCCACCCTTAAGAGGGAGGGTGCAACGTACACCCCTGAGGTGCTACACTATACCTGCCAGCCCACTTTCCAAAAATTAGGTTCTGAGAGGGGAGGCAGGGAAAGAGGTCAGAATACAGCAAGACTCCATTAGAAGACACAACATTACTATGATAATTTTTTCTTCAAACAACATGAAGTCTTGCTGTATTCTGACAATATGCAGACTACCAAGCAGTTCCCCCAGGAGGAGGGAATGCAGAACCTATTTTGGGAACAGGCTCTGTAGTACTGCTGTACCAAACCTAGTATCACTCCTAGCCTGGATGTCCAGGGAGTAATGCTTGGTGAATGTATGGACTGTTTTCCAGGTGGCTGCTTTACAGATTTCTAGCAAGGGTATATCTCTGGCAGCAGCCAGAGAAACAGCGGTACCCCTAGTCGAGTGAGCCCTCAGGCCTGAAGGGGATGCTTTTCCCCATTTGTCATAACAGAATTGTATACAAGAGACAATCCACCTGGCAATAGTTATTTTAGTAGCAGGCTTACCTTTAACCACTTCACCATAAGTGAGGAAATAATTGAAGACAGTCATTTCTGTGTGCCTCAGTATGCTCTGTGTAGTAGCTAAGTGTCCTTTTAATATCCAAACTGTGTAACCTTCTTTCCCCTGAAGAACAGTGGTCAGTGAAAAACACATGTAGAGACAGACTGGTTCAGATGAAAATCTGACAACACTTTGGGTAAGAACCTCCTATTGGTTCTCAGGACCACCTTATCCCTATGGAAGGAGATGAAGCCAGGTTCAACTGACAGGGCCTGTAATTCACTAATCTGCCTGGCAGAAGTAATAGCTACCAGGAACACAGTTTTCCAGGTCAAGAACTTAAGCTCGGCCAAAGCCAGAGGTTCAAAAGGTGGCTGCATAAGCTAAGTAATACCGATATTCAGATCCCAAGCCTGAGTAGGCTCTCCAAAGGCAAGATTGATATGAACCAGACCTTTGAAGAACTTACTGAAAACAGGATGAGATGCAAGGGAAGAGCCCTTCCCTGCTGAAAGGAATGCAAACACAGCTGCTAGGTGAACCTTCAGAGTTGCAGGCCTAAGGCCTAGGCCATGAAGGTGAACCAGATAATCTAAGGCTGTAGCAATGTCTGCAGTATCAGGCAGAATGCCCTTCTGAGAATACCAAATGCTGAACCTTTTCCATTTGGAATTATGAGTTTTTCTAGTGGAAGATTTCCTGGAGACCTTCAGAGTATCCAGAACTCCCTGAGGAAGATGCAGGCCTGCATATTCTAACTCTTCAAGAGCCAGGCCTTGAGACTGAGAGACTGGAGACAGGGGTACCAAATTCTCCCCTGACAGGAGGTTAGGAAATTGCATTTCTTGGGAAGAGACAGGGAAGCGACACTGCCAGAGACAACAGCAGAGGATACCAAGGCTGTCTGGCCCAATCTGAAGCCACCAGTATCACTGTACAGGGTTGAGATCTGCTTTTGATTACAACTCTGAACTACAGGGGAAAGGGAGGTAAGGCATAGAGGAACCTGCCCTTCCAATCCAATATGAGAGCATCTAGAGGAACAATCCCTAGGACTGGAGGTCTGCAGCAAAACAGAGGAAGCCGGTAATTGTCCGGGGTAGCAAAGAGATCTATTTCTGGAGTGCCCCATCTGTTGAAGATTACTTTCAGGATGGGAGGATCCAGGGACCACTCGTGATGTCCCTTGGAGATTCTGCTCAGAGCATCTGCCAGTACATTGTCCTTCCCTGGGAGATGAACTGCTATCAGAGAAGGCCTGATGGGAGTAGGCTAGAGACCACAGTTTCATGGCCTCTGTGCACAAGGCAGTGGACTAAGTGCCTCCCTGCATGTTGATGTACCACATTGTCGTGGTGTTGTCTGTCCTGACCTGCACCACCTTGCCTGTGACTGAGTCCAAGAAGGCCTGAAGGGCCAGGAAGACTGCCCTGAGTTCCACCAGATTGATATGAAGGAGAGACTCTTGTGGAAACCAAACTCCCTGAGCTGTGAGGGCTCTCAAATGGACTCCCCAACCTAGGAGAGAAGCATCTACGGTTAGGACTACTAATGGAATTTGAGTGAGGAATGGGACACCTTGACTGAGATTGTCCTGATCCAGCCACCACTGGAGAGCTTGGAACAGAGTCTGAGTCACTGGAACCAATTTGGTGAGAGAGTCTTTTTTCTGAGACCAAAAGGACGTTAGGTGGAACTGAATGTCCCTCATCTGAAACCTGGCCCCTTGTACCACTGCAGTGGAAGCTGCCACATGGCCCAGGAGTTGAAGAAACTGTCTTGCTGGGCGAGAGACCAGAGGTCGAAAAGAGGAAGTGAGATCTGTAAGGGACTTTACCCTTGCTAATGGGAGGAAGGCCTTTCACTGGACAGTATCCAACTCTATTCCTATAGAAGTAAAAAGTTGTACTGGGTCGAGAACTGACTTTGGAAGATTAAGGAGAAACCCCAGAGAACTGAGCAAGTTTTGAGTGATTTGTAGAGCTAACTTGACCTGGACAGAGGACTGACCTACAATGAGCCAGTCATCCAGGCAGGGGAAGATGGATATACCCTGCCTTATGAGGAAGGCAACTACTACTGCAAGGCACTTTGTAAACACCATTGGAGCTGATGTTAGGCTGAAGGGCATGGCCCTGAACTGATAATGGCCTGAATGCAACTCAAACCTGAGGTACTTTCTGTGGGAGCACCTGATAGGAATATGGAAATAAGCATCCTTTCGGTCCAGGAATGCTAGCCAATCCCCTGGCCCTAGAGAGGGAAGAATTATTCCCATTCATTTTGAATTCTGGTTTTGTGATGTGCTTGTTCAAATACCTTAAGTCTAGGATGGGTCACCACTCCCGTCTTTTTTGGGGTAAGGAAGTATTTGGAGTACAGACCTTTGACCCTGTGCTGAGCAGGAACTTTCTCTACGGCTCTGAGCACCAGTAGAGAAGAAACCTCTGCCTCTAGAGCAATGGTTTCTGAGATGGTTGCAGGTGAAAAGGAACTGACCCTCATTTTTGGGAACCTTTTGAAACTGAGGGCCAGTCCCTGGCTTACTACCTCCAGGACCCACTAGTCTGAGGTAACAGACTTTCTGGCCTGGAAGTAATAAGCCAGCCTACCTCCTACTGGAATGGAGGAGTCGACCCGGGCTGACACATCAGGGTGTCTGTTTGGCAGGAGCCTTGGACTGGGAAGAGGATGCAGCCCTGCTCATCCCCCTCCTGCATCTCCCTCAAAAGAACCCCCTCTGTGGGAAAGAAGGGGAAGCTTGAGCTTGGTAAAAAGGCCTGTGTAAAGGCCTACCCCTGCCCCTAGACTGCTGGTTCTGAGGAGTGGCTTGCCCCTCTTTGGCCTGTACACTCCTGTAGCTGGTCCTGTACTCATCCATTTTCTTCATGTAAGTCTCTGTCTGCTCCCCAAACAGAGAGTTACCCACTACAGGAAAATCCATGGCCTTAGTCTGGGTATTCTGGGAAAGGCAAGTACATCGGAGCCAAGCATGTCTACTGAGAGACACAGATGTAGCCATGACCCTTGATGTCACATCATTGGAGTCTATAGCAGCATAGAATTGTACTTTGGATGCCTCAATTCCATCAGCAGCCACCTCCTCCAGCTCTTTAGCTAGCTGGCGGGAGCCCCTATTAACCAGTTCCAGAACTGTATCCTACCTGGACTTCTGGTACCTGGCTGTGTAGGCCATATAGTTAGCCTGCCTGAGTCCCAAAGAGGATGCCAAATATTGTTTTTTGGCCATATCATCCACCTTCCTGGAGTCTTTTTTCTGGGGGGGTGCAAAGCCAAAGGAATATTAGCCCTGTGACAGGCTGCAGCCTGCATTACCCCAACATGGCTGCAATGACTATATAAAAACTCAGCACCTGAGCCTGATAACATGTACCTTCTGTCCATTCTTTTATCTACAGGAGGTAAGGAGTTAGGAGTTTGCAGTATCTTTTTTGTCTGTTTCCCCAAAGATTTGTGAAGAGGGATAGACAATCTTTTGGACTCTGGGATGTCCATCATCTCAATAAAATCAGGCTCTTCCTCCTCCTCCTCAGCAGCTTCCACCATTGGAAGCTGGAGGGTTTCAGCCACCTTCTTGTAGAAAAAGAAGTGGGAAGGGGACTCAGAAAGTCTGGGGGGTGGAGAATTAGCAGGTCTGTCTGGGGAGAGGTCTGGTTCAATAGGCACATCAGACCTTCAAATCATTATTTTCATCTTCACCCTCAAGATACTCTTCGTCTCCCTCCCACTCCACATTATAGTAAGCATCTGAATCGTAATCCGATGGAGTCGGATCCGACCGAACGACTGCCTAACCGGTTGTACCGGTTTGGACGGAACTGAGCTAAGCAACTGAACTATACTAATTGCTTTGACCATTTCATCAGCAGTTGGAGTATACGGTGCTGGATTTGAACAGGCTGACTTTCTTTTCCTTTTCGCTGGAACCGGCCCCTCAGAGTCGGACCTCCTTTTGCCCGAAGAGGTATCGCCCAGGTCAGTGGGCACCTCCTCAGGTTCAGCTGCAACTGAACAGGGCTGGTCATCCGGATCTACGGACTTCTTGGCCTCCCTTTCCTTCAGCCTACTCAACCTTTTTTCCAGAGTGGCTTTAGGAAAATTCTTGCAAATTTGGCAGTCTGTTTTGAGGTGGTCAAATCCCAGACGATAAACACAGATGATGTGGGGTCTCACCACACTCAGTACAGTGTTGAAACCCAGTGGGACCATTTTTTTCTTGGGTTTCTCAGACATGGCTACTCTAACCAATTACCCTTAATAGCTTTTAAGCCAGGTAATAATCCCCTATCGGTTACCAACTGTATTCAGGCTGTGGAAAAAAACCCAGAAAAAAGTCCATTTTTTTTTAACCGATAGGAACCGCAACACCAAACTAAATCCCAGAAAAACAGAAATATAAAAAAAGGGTCGGTTCCCAACTGGACCGACCGATGAGAAACCGATGAAAAAACAATTTCCACAGAAATAAGTAAAATTAAGTCACCACCTATCTGCCACACTACCTGTACTGTAGACAGAGGCTGGAAATCTGAAAAACAATAAATTGGTTTAAAAAAACCAAACGCTTTTTTAAACTCTACCTAACTGAGCAGGGGCGAAATCTCCAGAGCGACTTCACTGTTAGGTGGAGTAAAGAATCTGACGGTTACACTGGTAAGTACCAGAGACAGAGGTTTGAAAAACGAGTTCAAGCTCAACGTTCTAAAGCTCAACGTTCTATGCTTCTGCATAGAGTTTACTCTTTCCTCTCCAGGGCAGTTCAAGTGCTGGGGCTAACTGCATATTGTCAGAATACAGCAAGACTTTGTGTAGTTTGAAGGCCAGACTTTTGGTTCTGATCTTTTCTGCTACTGTTTTTTGAGAACCAAAGTGGTTTCCTCCTTTTGCTCTTGTGTTTCTCCCTAACACAATGGGATGTTGCTTCAAGTATTGCATCCTTAATGCTTGCCCACTTTGCCTATACCCCTCACCTGTATTTCTTCTTGCCAGGGCTAGCTTAACTCTGTTGGCCATTTTATCACGTCCAGCTGCTCTGAAGTCCCATATTTTTGCCTTGGAATGGGATGATTTAGTTCTAGTGCCAAATTGAACCATACTATCACGATGGTCACTGGCCCCAGCTAACCTTCTACCTGGAGATATGTGATCCTTTCCCGTTAGTCAGTACTATATCTGGATAGCCCTTTCTCTTGTAGGTTGTTGTACCACCTGTTTGAGTCCCTCCTCTGCAGGAATCCACTGTGTCTAGTTCTGGCAGATGTTCCTGCTGGTATTGACCAATCTGTATCTGGCATGTTGAAGTCTCCCATTATCAGACCTCCCTTTTGTTGTCATGTTTTGTATATCTTCTAACAGCAATGTGTCTGTGTCCTACCCTGGTCTGGAGGCCTGTAGACAACCACAGTTATGTATTATCCCATTTCTGTTTCCAGGGTGACCGACAGTTCTTCTGGCTCCTTATGTATATTCTGAATTTCTGAAGCTTTGATATTTTCATTGACATGAAGGGCCACCCCCCACACACACACCTTTTTTTGCACCTCAGTCTCATCTGAACAGTACACAGCCAGGTACTGAAGTCTCCCAAGAGTGGTTACTGGTGAACCATGTCTCACTAATCGTTACTATGTCCAGTTTAGCTTCTGTCATTTTTGCCTCCAGGTCTGGTATCTTGTTTTCCAGACTACAGACATTTGTGTACGTGATTTTCCATTGACCAGATTTTGGTGCGTTAGTTATAGGTTGAGGTCCGGCTTTTTCGCGGCGCGTCGTATGGGGAGCCGGACCTGTTTCCTTACCTGGTGATGCAAATGAACTAGAAACATGCTGAACTCCTGTTTGATCACTAGCTGAGGGGAGGAGTGTTCTTCCCATTTGATATATCAGGTGCTGCACCCCTCTTCCCATTTGCTAGTTTAAATATTCTACAAAGACATCAAACTTCTGCCCCAATGCACTGACTTCCTCTTTAGTCAAATGTAGTCCATGGAATTTAAAGAATTTTCGCTCCCAAAACTGTTGCCAGTTACTTACCATGTTGTGTCCTTTTTCCTGGCACCAGCCCTTGAGCCACATGTTTAGCTCCCCTATCTCCCCTTCTCTGACCTTCCGTCTGTCTGCCTCCTTCTCCCAGACCGGCAGGATCTCAGAGAAGGAGATGTCAGACTAAATGGATAACAGTTTGTCTCCCAGCCTGGTCAGGTGTTCTTTGGTCTCCACAACTGACTGGCTGGCGAGATCGCGAGTCCCCATGTGTACCAGGATGTCGATGTTTTCTCCTGCTTCCTGCACGATTTTAGCAATGCGGTCAGTGTCTCTCCACGCTGATGTACTTGGGAGACATCTGACCATAACCCCTGGCTGGAGGTGGGTATTAACTCCCCGAATCATGGAGTATCCTATGATCAGAAGTGTTTTGGATTTCCTTTTTTCTTTTATTTTTTGGTCCCTGTTTTGGGACAGTTTTGTAGTGCTAGTTCTTGTGCTGCAGTGTTCTGCTCTGCAGTGTCCTCTGCCCCTTTGTTTGATTTCGGAGACAGAGGCAGATACCGGTTTGTAGTTTTTATATGGTTTGTGGAGGTGATACATTGGTGAGCATTAAGTTATGGGGCACCTGATTGCTCCTCCTAACCAGCCTAACCTCCCAGACCAACTACCCTCTGCAGTCAAAGTGCTTCCAGTTGGATGTTGGGGAAATAACTGAGTGGTTCTTGTATATCCATTCCTCCTGAATATGCAATTTGAGGCCGCAGTCTCTACCATGCAGCCTAGAACTGAGCCCTTAGATCTCCAATGGCCCAGCATGTAGGACAGCATTCCAAATCCTGTATAAATGAAAATAACATACCTACCATAATTCTGATCTTTCTGTGTATCTTCACCATTCATCACCTTTGAGTACTGGCGGAGGTCATGACCTAGACGCTTTTTTTTTTTTTTTTTTGGTCGGTGATCGGCGCACTATCAAGCGCCCGCCCCTCCCGAGGTTGATGGCTGCGATCGAGGCGCACATGGGTTGGCTGTTAGGTGCTGTCGACTCCACCTTCTGCCAGTTCTGAGTCGCTAGAGGTGAGAAGAAGGTGGGAGAGTGGGTCAAGGAGTCCAAGGTCAGACAAAGGAAAGATATATAAAATTAAAAGGAAAATAAATGACTGAGAGGACAGAACAAGTTTGAAAGACTAAGGGGATTGGGTAGGGGCCCCAATCTCTTGAAGTAGAAAAGGAGGAGGGAGGGCAGCTTAAGGATTTTGAGAAATAAGGATGAGAGTGGGGGGGCGGCAGAGAAAACATACCCTGGAACCTTGACCTGTCTCCAGATTGTATAGGAACTGCATAGAAGTAGCCAAGAGGCTAACTGCCAGAATTCAAGGCACAGAATCACTGGCAATTACTCCAACAAAAGCAGAATCGGCTATTCTGGAAGAAAAGACAGGATACAGAGATATCTCTCCCCCGCCCAAAAGGAACATTTTTGTTGTAAGAAACCTATTTTCTTAAATTAATTGAGGTTATGTCCAAAGGACAAGGAAATGAAAGGATTGATGGGAAGAAGGGGAGAAGGAAAGAAAGGAGGGCAACTGTCAACCCACCCACAGGGGTGGAGCCAAAGCACTGAAGAAGGAGGCCCTCCCTTCCGACCACTCTTCCCCCAGAGAGAATTATTCCCCTATGTGCCCAAAGTTATCCCACTCCTGACTGACAGAAAGGAGGGGGACAAGGGAGAGGGCACAGAGAGGGAGACGGACCCAGAGACTGAGGCCCCAGGGGGATGGAGGGTGGGATTGTGATGAATGGTGAAGATACACAGAAAGATCAGAATTACAATAGGTACGTAATTTTCATATCTTATGTGGGTCAATCTTCACCATTTATCACATATAGGTGAGTGCGAGCCCGAAGAGGCTTTAACCCTAAGGGACTGAGTCCCTTAGCTCTCAGTGGGTGACACACTAAGAGGGAGAACCTTCAGGGGTCTGGAGGAGGCCGAGAGTGGGGAGTGAGCAGGGGACCACCCGGAGGAGGTGAGAAGTTGCCCCGACAGATGCCGTCTCACCCTATGGGAGAAAATATAGGTTCTCTGGTGAGCGGAGTTAATCACCCTACACCGGGCCAAGGGTGACAACCAGGAGAGACGCAGCCATGCCGTCCACCTAGTGCAGATCGCTGTCCCTACGACCCTGGTGGCTACCTCACTGGCACCATACAATGCCCTTGCTTGGTGCCTTGCTAGCTCCAGGCCACGTGCAGAGAGTGCAATGGCTTGTCTGGTTTCCTCTGTGTCAGGCATTGAAGCTAGGAGTTGACCTAGTCTGGACCACAGGAACCAATCATAGATAGCATAGTGTGCCTGATGAGCAGATATTGAGAGAAGCAACTGTGCAGAGTAAAAGGTCCTCCTACCCCAGAAGTCAAAATCCAAGGAATCTTGATCTGGGGGCCGGTCACAGTGCAGGGCGCGAAGCCCATCGGGAGTATCCAATTGTGTCAATCCTGAGCTAGGATGAAGCATGGAACCAGGAGACTCCGGGGGGGGGCACAATACCACTGGCAGAGATCCCTAGGGGCTGGGACTCCGGAAAAGCATCTCTGCCAGGAACGCAACAAAGCCTCCTGAAAGGAAGCAGGCCAGGGGGGCAACACAAGGGTGTCCGCACTGAAATCACCTAGAAAGGTGCGTGTCAAGTGCTCTAGATTGTGTTGAGTGGGTGGGGTGATATGCAGGTCCTCCAACATCCTCATGAGGAATTGCTGATACTCTGCAAGATCAGCAGTTGGAGAGATGTCGACAGACAGCTCCTCTCCCCCAGAAGAGAAGGATGAGGAGTTAGAGGACCTCAAGAGTTCAGAAGCTGGCTGCTCAGGGGGAAGTTGAAAAGCCTCTCTGTCCATAGCCCTAACATAAGAGGGAAATTGAGCAGCCACCACTCTGAACTGCTCCCAGGAAAGAGGACCACTAGGACCAAGAATACCTGGGAGCACAGAAGAATGTGGCAGAGAAGGGCAGAGCCAACAGGAATCGGCTGTCCTCCACCTGGGCTAGGGAGCGCACCAGGAGCCCTAAGGGAAAAAGGAGCTCAGGAAAACTCCACAGCTGACAGCTGGTCAACCAAACTGGAACTGCGAGGCTGCACCCTGAAGAATCCCTCTGTGAGGTGACTGGGGCAGTGAAAGTCCAGAAGGACGGTCCCTGCCTCCGAAGAATGGGGCCCTCTCAAGGAAACTGAAGCGGAAGGGCGGAGATCTGCACTCAGACCTCTCCCAGAGCCTGGTGGGCTCCAGAAAAGGCAGCATGGACCCCATACCCCTCGAATCTGAAAGTGCCTTCCTCCTTGAGACAGCCAGCCTAGGTAGCTGGCAACCATGGTCGGCCCCGAGGCTATCCTGGGAGCAGCACCCTCCCCTCCTGTGGGTGTTCCGATCAGCCCCAAAGTTGGGCGATCCAGGCACACCACCTTAGGGGGTACCACTACTGTGGGGTCAGAACCCCCCCCCGAGACCAGGCTGCAGAGCAATGGTGGCCTGCACCACTGCCTCCTGGTTAGCACCCCTAACAATGGTCCCAGAAGCAACTGTCCTCTCCTCAGAAGGGGCTGATTCCAGCTTGTCGAGGACACTACCAAGGTGCCCACGTGAGCAATAACTCCAAAGAGTCAGACCCGCTATCTGACTCAGAGTCCGATTCCTCCTCGAAGAGATGGAGATAGAAGTTCTGTGCCAAACAGTGCATGGCTGCCTGCTGCTATCCCAACTGAAAAAGGGCACAGATCCAGAGACTGTACCAGAGTCAGTGCCGATGTCCCACAACCACCTGCGAATGGTGCAGGAAAGAAGACACAGCTCCAACGATGGCAACAGCCTCCAGGTCGGAGCCTGTCATAACACCGTCCCAACCCATGGGGCTGCAAGCATGCTGAGGCCAGAGGCGGTGCTGATGTCGGCCCCGACTGCGCTCTCAGCGCTGAGGTCGGAAACCCCCACTGCACCGTGTCCTTTTTTTTTTTTTTTAACCAGGAATAGCACACTAAGCTGAAAGCTTTTTTACAAGTGTGACCTGGGAGCACAGAGAAGTTAAGTGACTTGCTCAGGGTCACACAGTATGCAAGTGGAAGCTGTGGGATTCAAACTTAGGTCTGGTCTGCTGGATGTCACCAGATTTGCAGCTCAGAGCCTTAAACCACTGCGCTATACTGTCTCCCTCCTTGCTCGGAGGTGCAAGCGGCTCCACAGCTGGACACAGTGCCGTGCTCAACCATGGCACTACAGACAATGCCAGGGTGTGAGACAGTCAAGTACAGTGCTGTAGAGCCTCCCATGGCACCATGAGCAGGATCGGCACCGCCAACGGCGACAACAGCACTGAGCGACGGACCGGAGCCAACATTGGCGTTATCAGGGCCCACGGCACCGTGAATGGTACCAAGGCCCAAAATGGTGTTGACAGACGGCACCAAGGACAGTGCCAACCCAGGCCTTCCGAGTTGAGGGTACGATACCGTGGGAGCCTTCACCCCCAAAGGGGCGATTGCCAAGGCGGTGCCTCCCGCCCGTCCCCCGGAGGGGACAGACTGGGCCTCCTGCACCATGGAAGGGGCTTCTGCCATGGCTAGGCTACAAGAAGCAGAAGCCCCCTCCTACTTGGTCTGTATAGAACTGGGAGGGGACCTGGAGAAAAGGCCTTGAGAACATGGTTTGGCCCGAAGAGTGCGCGTCTGTCCCCCAAAAGTCGGCAGAGCTCGTCCAAATTTCCACGCTTGTTGTTTGATGACACGACAGTCCATGGAGAAGCAGGTGTTGTACGAATCCATGTTGTGTAGCAGGTAAAAGACACGCGAGGCAATGGTCATGTTGGTCGGCGACGGAGTACTTACGCACAGACACCAACGCGCCAGGGGGCATCCACGTCTTCATAGTTTTCTTCCCCCGACCGAGACATGACCAACAGAAAAAACAATACCAAAGAAGACCCGACGTCGCAAAATAACGAAAAAGGAACAGTCTTACTTTGACCTCAGGCAACGTCAAGTGGGCGAAACTGAACCGGCATGTAAATATAAAACGGAGTTGATGGACTCGACATGGAGCCGAAAGCTTCACAGTTTTCTACAGGCCTCTCACACAGTAGAGCTTCCACGAGGTGACCTTGACGGCGGGAGACGAAGAACTAGCGGGAGGGTGGAGTTGACAGCACCTAACGGCCAACCTGTGAGCGCCACGCAGTGCATCAGCCTTGAGGGCAGCGCCAATGGTGCGTCGACTCTGACCATCCCAAAAAGGAGCTCCCACGGGTCGACCTCCAGCCAGTAACAGAAGGTGATGAATGGTGATGATTGACACAGATAACATCTGCCCTTTGAAAAGTGTCCCGTAGTATCTGAGTTAATAATATCCATTGTAGTTGAGCTGCTGAGTTTATCACCTGGGCTGAGTAATTAGAAAGAAAATGAAAGCAAAAGTTAGATTTTTTTATGTATATATTTTGTTTGTTATAACTTTTTATAACAAATTAAATTAATTGTGCCCCTGTAATTGAGGTCCTTTGTGGATACCCCTCTGATCCTCCTCTTCCTGCTTTGCTACAGGAAATGTTACAACTGTGCTGCTCTATAAAAGGGAGTGTAGTAGGGGTGGTTGGAGATGGGGTGGGTGGTTGGGCCCTGCCCCAGCTGAAAAAGAAGAACCATGGACGAAAGAAACAAGGATATAAGGGCAGAAAGAATCAACCAGCAACAAATAGTGTCGCTATTCCACAGTCTGTATTTCGTATGTGCTCCTGTAATTAGCCCTGAAAGCTTAGCCTAATGATAGATAAAACTGTAAAACCTGTAGGCACCACCTGTAACAATTTCACAGAAGATATACCCCACAAAAAACACTTTGCTACAGAGAAAAATAAAACAGTAAAAAAGTAGCAAAACCTGTAAGCACAACCTACAGATCACTTTAACAGAAGATATACCTTGCAAAAAACTATTTGAATCAGAGAAGATTACAGCAGTAATCTGTACCGGGCCTCTACAATCTCACAGCAATGATGAGCGATGAGCCCAGACTTTTGTCACCAGTTTCCCAATACCACCATGTGCCAAAACTGTTTGTAACATGGCAGGTAATGGCATAGTGGAATGCAGGAATCAGATAGGCATAAAGGCAACCCGTGACAGAAAATCAAGAGGGCATTAATTCCTAGTAATGCCTGCTTGTCATTAGAATGCACTTACTCACTAAACAGAGAGACAAAGTAAATAACTCCCTGTCTAACAAGTTTTACCTGTACGTTGAGTCCTCCCTATAGGTGGTGCTATCGCAGACACAGGAAACCACTTTCGCTATCTGTATATAAAGTGGATAAGGTCTTTGTTGCATGTTCCCTTACCACTCACCACCCGTGCAACTGCACAGCGTAGAAGCAGCATTCAGTTTAAAAAATGCAGTGGTACTGACCTGTCCTGCAGAGCTGTGCACAGGAAGAACCTGGTTCACCACACCATCACACAGACTCCAGTAGTATAGGTAAACAGAGGCATAGAACCAGGCGGTGAGTTGGCCGTCAGGTAGAAAAGAGAGAGCGGCTTGCACCAGTGACTATCCAGACAGATAAATAAATCTACCTCACTGATCAAAAGGATGTTCACTTTTGTTTTCCAAATCAGTACTGCATCGTGGGTAAAGTATTAGATTTGCATATATATATGTGACAAATATGCAAATCTTTGTACTCTACCTACATGCAGTAGTGAATGAAGAAAACCAAAGGTACGAGTTAACGACATAACAGTTTGAACAGATATAATTTTAACATTTTATCTGTAAAGTATAACAAAAGGTAACACCAGGAAATGCAAAGTAGGGTCATACTGGAAAGGACAGTCACAATATAAATGAGTAGAGACTACTGAACATGCATGCACAGTTCTACATGCAAGTCAAAGCGCATAGAATGCTATGTTACCCAATATTATCCACTTTTCTTCATATATGTAGCAAACCTATTTAAATCAAAACACTTGTCCCTGGACTTGCCATGTTACAAAGCGCATTAATCCACTCCAGAGTTGGGCTCTACTAGAGAATTAATGCCTGGTTGGTAGTTAGAGCACCTGGCCTGCCAGCCTCGTACTCAACCACCCAACCAGGCATTAATTCCCCAGAAGAGCTCTCCTCTGTTCTGGATTAATGCTTACTTCAATCACTCCATTGCAATAGCTGCTCTTTTCCTTACAGTCATCCCAGCCTCAAAAGACAACCCTTTACAATGTTCAGTTATGAAGCCAGGTACATCCAGTGGCCTAGCCGCGATCTGTGTCCCTGTGACTCTGATTAACAATGTTCCATTTATGCATGTTCCTGTTATTTTGAGCCTTACTCACTGGAACATGGCTGAGTTTGACCACTACCAATGTTTCAAAGTTTCACAATGTTATGTTGTTAGATTTAATGGCAGCATATCAAGCAATTGCACAAGACCCTGTAATGGCACCACACTATGGATTACTGAGGGGTGTTCCGCACCAAGAAGAGTTTGGAATTTTCTGATGTCACAGGCATAGCCGGTATTCTTACAGGTATGTTTGGATCTGGTATCTCAATTTGGAACAGAGATGATCTGGCTAAAATTCGAAACCATGCTAAATTATTCAACAGTAAGTCATCACAAAATGTCATACAGCTCATGCTACACATGATATTTCTCAGGAGGAAAGATTTACAGTATATAACATGCATGATATAGCACGTTTATTCAATGAGACCCGAAACAAAATCAACAAATTGATCTTTTACAATAACAAATGTAAGCACCTTCTGCTACCACTAGTTAAGTTTGTTTCATGGCGCAGTTAGGTTGGTTGTTAGGGGTAGCTAAGAAGAAAACATTACTTACCATAGTAATCTTGTTTCTTCTCAGTGATACTCAGGTATTCATAACTTTCTGCAGTAAGCCTTCTGGTAAAGTTGCCCGGAAAGAACAGAACACATGCAAATGATGGAATTCTTTCCACGTGACAACTTTTCAAATGCTGCCCTGTACTAACTGCCAGTGTTCTAAACTCCTCAGATTTCCTAAGAGCCTGGAAAGGCAGACCTATGTAAGTAGAATACTGTGAGTATTAATAATTAAAAAATTTAAGATTTGAAAAATACTAACATCCTAATAAAAAAACTCCAACTGGAGGGAGAACACTACGATTAAGAAGCCCCATAAAAATGTCAGAAGCACCTGAAAAAGGGGTAACACAATGAACCTTGTTTGCTAAAAATTGTACTTGAATGTGGTATATATACATTCAAGAGAGATATACCTTTTTCTGGTAGTGTAGCATGCGGGAGTCCAGAGGCTGATGTTCTGGAAGGGGAGGTATGGTGGTAAGTTATGAATATCTGAGTATCACTGGGAAGAAACAAGATGAAAAAATTACTCACCTTAGTAATGTTGTTTCTTCTAATGGAGTCTTGCTGTATTCTGACATATGCAGTTAGATCCTGCCTTTCACCTGCCCCGGAGAACAAAGAGTTAAACATTCCATGGCCAGCATAGAATGTTCACTGCGAGCTCGGTTGAAGCCCCTGTCTGCTGTTGTTTAAACTCCAACCATCAGATTCTTTACTCCGCCTCACTGAACAGTCGCTCTGGAGATTTCTCCTTTGCTCGGTTCAAAAAAAGTCGGTTAAAGTATCGTTTTTCACTCAGTTTCTACCGAATTGCTGCTACCGAATCTGTCAGTTTAAGCCTTTGTCTGTGGTACCGTGAGTACTAGACAGGCTTTCTATTTAGTTTCTGTGTGGAACTTGTAAATTGGGGATCGGTTTGGCTGAACCGATCAGTTCAAATAAAGAGTTTGTGAATTTACTTAGAGAGTGGTAACAGGTCCGTATAGGTTCTAAAAAAGATTTTATTACAGTTTAACTTTACATGGCCAGAATGGAATGTTCACCTTGTTTCGGTTGAAACCCCTGTCTGCTGTTGTTTAAACTCCAACCGTCAGATCTTCACGAGCAATAATCACTAGAAGTTCTGTGGAAACTGATAAAACTCAAACTAGCCACTGGCAACTAAATTTATATAAAAGGTTTTTTTGGTTTCAAAGCAAAGACTCAAGCCAGGAAACCCAAAAAACAAAACACATCCCAAAACACAACACTCACCCAAAATAAAGGAGGGTGAAAATGGGACACCCCTAGGGTGCCAACACTGCTCCTGCCCACCCACATCCCAAAAACCAGGTTCTGAGAGGGGAGGCGGGGGTGGGTCAGAAGAAAAAATTACTCACCTTAGTAATGTTGTTTCTTCTAATGGAGTCTTGCTATATTATGACAATTGCAGTGTGATCCAATCTTGGAACTGCCCCGGAGGTGAAATAGTTAACTTTCCTGCAAGCATGGAACTCTGTGCGACTCGTTAGAAAGCTCAGTCTGTTGTTCTTCAAACACAAACTGTCAGATGTTTACGACCTAAAACTCACTAAGGCTCTGAGTGGAAGCTGTAAACCTACACTAGCCAACTGGATACTAACATAAACACACTTCTTGGTCTCAAACAAAGACTCAAGTCAGGAGACCCAAAAATGAAAACACAACACCAATTCATCCCAAAGAAGGGTGAAAACAACAAGGTGGGCATAAATAAGTGCCTAACACTGTAATGCCCACTCACATCCCAAAACAGAAGTTCTGAGAGGGCAGGCAGAGGGGAGGTTTACATATAGCAAGACTCCATTAGAAGAAACAACATTACTAAGGTGAGTAATTTTTCTTCAAACAACATGAAGTCTTGCTATATTATGACAATTGCAGACTACACAGCAGTACCCCCATGGAGGAGGACAGAACCTACTTAGGAATAGGCTCTGAAGGACAGCTGTGCCAAACCGAGCATCACTCCGAGCCTGGATGTCCAGGGAGTAATGCTTGGTAAAAGTGTGAACTGTTTTCCAGGTAGCTGCTTGACATAACTCTAGAATAGGGATGTCTCTGGCAGCAGCCAGAGAAGCAGCTGTACCTCTGGTAGAGTGAGCCCTCAGGCCTGAGGGAGGAACCTTACCCAGTTTTTCGTAACAGAATTGGATACAAGAGACAATCCACCTGGCAATGGATCTTTAGTGGCGGCTTCCTTTACCAACCTCTACCATAAGTGAGGAACAGTTGGAGGAGTCAAACCTGTGACCCTTGGTACGCCTATGTAGTAACTACGGGCCTTCTTCACATCTAGGCTGTGCAGCCTCCTCACCAGAGGAGGAATGGTCAGGAAGTACACTGAAAAGATATAGATTGATTAAGGTGGAAATCTGAAACCACCTTAGGCAGGAACTTTCTATTAGTCCGGAGGACTACCTTATCTCTGTGAAAGGAGATAAAATCTGGCTCCACTGACAACGCTTGTAATTCACTTATCGTCTGGCAGAGGTGACCAGAAACACAGTTTTCCAAGTCTAGTACTTAAGCTCAGCTGAAGACAAAGGCTCAAAGGGGTTGCATAAGCTGAGCAATGCAAACATTAAGATCCCAGGCAGGCAGGATCCTGAATGGAGGGGTTGGTATGAAGCAATCCCTTAAAAACTTGGAAAATACAGGGTGAGTTGAAAGGAGAAGGATTTACCTGCTGAAATAAAAGCAGACACAGCTGCCAAATGCACCTTCAGGGTAGCTGGTCCCAGCCCCAAAGTGTTCAGATGGACCAAATAATCCAGGACTGTGGTTAAATCAACAGAGTCTGGGAAAATATGCTTTTCTGAGCACCATATGGAAAACCTTTTCCATTTGGAGTTGTAAGTAGCCCAGGTGGAAGGCTTCCTAGAAGATCAATATATCCATTACGCCTTGAGAGGTGTAGGTCAAAACTCTAACTCTTCAAGAACTAGGCCTTGAGATTGAGAGATTTGAGATGGGTACAAACCCTTCCTGGGCACAGGTTAACAGATTGTGATTCCTGGGAAGGCACATGGGAGGATGGACTGCTAAGGACAGTAGGAGTGGATACCAGGTTGTCTGGCCCATCCGGGGCAATCAGAATGACCTGCAGGATTGGGATCTGATTTTGACTAGCACTTTGAACAGGAGAGGAGGGAGGAAGGCAGAGAAACTTCCTTCCCAACTGAGGGCTAAGGCATCCAGAGGGACTGAGCCCAAGACTGGGGCCTGCAGCAAAGAGAGGAAGTTGGTGATTGTCTGGGCTGCAAAGATCTATTCATGGGTGCCCTCTGGCAAATACCACTCCCAGAACTAGGGATCCAGGGACCACCGTGATGGCCCTGAGAAATTCTGCTGAGGGCATATGCCAGGACATTGTCCTTGCCTGGGAGGTGAACACCGTAAGGGAGGTTTTCGGGGAAAAGCATACAGAAATTCCCTTCCAATTCAGAGATCAGAGCATCAAGGAGGACTGGAGCCTTAGACTGGGGTCTGTAACAAAAGAGAGGAAGTTGGTGATTGTCTGGGACTGCAAAAGATCTATCTGTAGGTGCCCCATCTTGGGAAAATCACTTTCAAAACTAGGGGATCTAGGGTCCATTGTGATGGCCCTAGGATATTCTGCTCAGAGCATCTGCTAGGACATTGTCCTTCCTGGGAGGTGAACTGCTGTCAGAGAGGTTTGCAGGGAATAGGCCAGGGACCACAACTTCATTGCTTCTGTGCACAAGGCCGTAGACTGAGTGCCTCCCTTCTTGTTGATGTACTACATGGTGGTGGTGTTGTCTGTTCTGACCTGGACCACCTTGTTCTGTACAGATTTGAAAAAGGCTTGCACTGCCAGAAACACTGCTCTGAGTTCTAAGAGATTGATGTGACACAGAGATTCCTGAGGTGACCACAGCCTTGGGTGGTAAAATCCCTCAGATGGGCTCCCCAGCCCAGCAGGAAAGCATCATAGTGAGAGTATCACTGAATGAGACTGAGTGACAAAGACTCCCTTGTCTCAGTGTCTCGATCCTGCCACCATTGCACCATGGAAGCTGCCATGTGGCCCAGAAGCTGAGAAATGCCTTGCTGGTGAGACACCTGTAGGGTGAATGAAGAGGCCAGTTCCATAAGGGTCCTTGCCCTGTCCAGGGAAGGAACGTCTCTTATTGTGTCCAGCTCCACCCCTATGAAGGTGAGGAGCAGTACTGGTTCGAGAACTGACTTTGGAAGGTTGAGAAGAAATCCTAAGTGAGCACTTGCTGAGTTATTTTGCAAATGTGACTTGGCTTGGTCTGAGACGTACCTACTATGAGCCAGTCATCCAAGTATGGAAAGATGGAGATCTGCTGCTCCTGAGGAAAGCAATCACTACTGCCAGGCACTTTGTGAAAACCCTTGGGACTGATGTTAGGCCAAAGGGCATCGCTCTGAATTGATAATGGCCTGAGGGCAACTCAAACCTGAGGTACTTTCTGTGGGAGCACCTGATGGGAATGTGAAAATAGGCATCTTTGAGGTCCAAGGAGGCTAGCCAGTCCCCTGGCCTTAGAAAGGGAAGGATTATTTCCAGAGTCACCATTTTGAACTTTGGTTTTAGAAGGTGTTTGTTCAGATATATTAGGTCCAGGATGGGCCGCCATTCTCCTGTCTTTTTGGGGGTTAGGAAGTACCTGGAGTACAATCCTTTGCCCTTGTGTAGGGTGGGAACCCTCTCTAGAGCTCTGAAAGATAGGAGGGAAGAAACCTCTGCCTTTAAGGCAAGGGTCTCTGATGGATTTGCAGGTGTAAAGGATCTGGTTCTCATCTTGGGAAATTTTTGAAGCTGAGAACCAGTCCCTAGCATCTACTTCAGGACCCACTTGTCTGATGTCAGAGACTTCCAGTCCTGGACAAAGTAAGCCAGCCTGCCCCCTACTGGTGGAGAATCGGCCCAGAGCAGACCCATCAGGGTGTCTGCTTGGCAGGAAGACTTTAGGCTGAGGGTGGATGCAGGCCTGCTCATCCCCCGTCTGCCTCTCCCTCTAAAGAACCCCCTCTGAGGATAAGAAAAGGAGGCCTGAGCTTGGTAAAAAGGCCTTTGGAAAGGCCTGTCCCTGCCCATGGACTGCTGCCTTTGAGGAGTAGCTTGCCTTTCTTTGGTCTGAGCACTCCTGTAAGTGGTCCTGTACTTGTCCATCTTTTTCATGTAGGTCTCTGTCTGCTCCCCAAACAGAGAATTACCAACAACAGGGAAATCCATGGCCTTAGCCTGGGTATCCTGTGATAGGCTAGTACATCTGAGCCAAGCCATCCTCCAAAGAGCCACAGATGTAGCCATGACTCTTGATGAAACATCAGTTGAGGTCCACAGCAGCATGAAATTGCACTTTGGATGCCTCAATCCCATCTGCAGCCACCTGCACCAGCTCCTTGGCAAGCTGGTCAGAGGCCTGTTTAGCCAGAGCCAGCACAGTGTCCTACCTGGACTTCTGGTATCTAGCTGTGTAGGCCATATAGTTAGCCTGCCTGAGTCCCAAAGATGCTGCCATGTACAGTTTCTTTGCTATGGCATCAATCCTCCTGGAGTCCTTATCTGGGGGTGTGATGCCAAGGGATATTGCCTTATCACAGGCAGCAGCCTGCACTACTAACATGGCTACATTTGCTGGAAAAGGAACTCCGTGTCTGTGCCTGAAAGAGTATACCCTTGTCCATTCGGTCTGTTACTAGGAGGTATGGAATTAGATTCTAAAAATTTATATGTCTGTTTCCCCAAAGTTTGTGGAGGGAATAGACAGTCTCCTGGACTCTAGGATGTCCATCATTTCAACAAAATCAGGCTCTCCTTTTCCTCTACTGCTTCTTCCATAGGAAGCTGGAGGGTTTCAGCCACTTTTTGTAAACAAAGTGAGAAGGGGACTCAAGCCTGGGAGAGAAACACCTAAAGGTCTATCTGGGGAGATGTCCGAGTCAATAGGCACATCCAGACTTTCATAATCACCATCATCATCCTCATACTCTCCCTCCTCCTCATCCGGTTCATAAAATTCTTCCAAGGTGTAATCCGGAACCGGGGGAACTGACCAAACCAAACCCCTGGCAGATGGTGCCAGTTTGGCTGGAACCAAAGTAAGCGATTGCACTATTCTTATCACCTTGGCTATCTCATCGGTGGTCGGAGTATGAATTTCCGGGTCCAAACCGGACAATTTATCTTTTCTTTTTCTTTTTACTGGAACTGACTCCTCAGAATCGGCTCTCCTTTTGCCTGAAGAAGTATCGCCCTGGTGAGACTCCTTCTGGAACTGAACCGGGCTGGCCATCCGGGTCAGCAGACTTCTCGGCCTCCCTTTCCCTCAGTCTACCTAATCTCTTTTCCAGGGTAGATTTGGGAAAATTCTTACAAATTTGGCAGTCTGAATCAAGGTGGTCAAACCCCAGACAAACATAAGTGGTGTGAGGATCAGCCCTGGCAAAGACCCCCCCCCCACGCTGCAGTGTTGAAACGCAGTGGGCCCAGTTTTTTTCTTGGGTTTCTCAGACATGGCCAATCCTAACCAAAACGTACCCTTTTTTTTCGGCAATCCACCAGGCAAGACTCCCCTATCGGTTCCTGACCGTGTTACGGGTCGTGGAAAAAAACATAATAAAATCCGTTTTTTTTAGAACGGATACGGACCGGTTACCACACTCTAAGTAAATACACAAACTTGTTTTACCTGAAACTGATCAGCCAAACCGATGCACAATTTACAAGTTCACACAGAAACTATATAGAAAACCTATCTAGTACTCACGGTACCACAGATAGAGACTTAAACCAACAGATCAGTAGCAGCAATTTGGTAGAAACAGAGTGAAAAATATGACACTTTAACCGACTTTTTTGAACCGAGCAAAGGAGAAATCTCCGGAGCGACTGTTCAGTAAGGCGGAGTAAAGAATCTGACACTTGGAGTTTAAACAACAGCAGACAGGGGCTTCAACCAAGCTCGCGGTGAACATTCCATGCTGGCCATGGAAAGTTTAACACTTTGTTCTCTGGGGCAGTTGAAAGGCAGGACCTAACTGCATATGTCAGAATACAGCAAGACTTCATGTTGTTGAATAACTTTTACAGCCACTAGCAGGCAGGGCTAAAGTCCATCTACCTGACAAGATTTTCATGTCCAGAACAATTAATTTCAACAATGTTATTTTGTAATGCTATAACTTTCCTACCTTTCAGTTGTTTCTACTTTTTTTTCTGTTTGGGGCTTATTTAGGTTTCTTCAACAAACACAGCAAAATGTAGAAAAATATCAAACAACAAAAAAAAATATGAGTAAAATAAAACAAGAATGAATAGGTTTTCTGGACAGTGTTGCACTGAAAATATGCTGGTTTGGAAACAACAACATAAATCTTAGGTCAGTAGGAATATTCCGTAAAGCACATGTCACCTGGGGACCCTTTCATTGTGGCACTGAACCACAAGAGAAGGAATGTGGTTGCACAACTCTGAACTGTTAGAAAAGGTATGCTTCAGTGAGTACTGCATGAAAACAGCTACTACAGACAGACTTCAAAGCATCCTTACAGCAAGCAACAAGAAATGGTCTACAAACAGAAGAAAAAGGTGTAGCAGGCTGAGGAAAAGGTAGAATTTTTTTGTTTATCTTTTAAACAGTAATTTGATGAGAAACATCTAGGCCAAACTGTACTCTGAAGAGCAAGATCAGGTCTGAAGGAGGGGCCACAAAAAGTTTGAAAACAATATACAAGTAAAAGTTAAGGGGTCTTGCTCCACACATTAGCTCTGAAGAAGCTGCTGCATCTCTGCAAATTAAAATTGTGTAAGGGCGAAGGGAGTTGGGTTTATTGGTTAGTGCAGTCAATTAAACTTTGAGCTATGGAGGATTGAGGGGTCTGTACTGTACCTGTGAATTCAAACCTGAAATTAAGTAGAGAAGAACAAGAGTTAAATCTTTGAGGTGGCAGCTGTTCTATCAAAATTCAAACTGAAGGGCTGGATTTAATTACTGCAGTATTGGAGTGACGGTAGAGCTATGAATCTATAGCTCTATCTTCCATTTAATAACAATGCTGTGTGGGCTGGGGTTCACTACAGAGCTTGGGGGTTGGGAGCCTGGAGGAACAGGGGTTTAAATGGTGATGGGAGAGGGATTGCAAGTAGTAGTTGCTGAGGAAAAGAGGGCCAAGGGGCCTGTAGGGTGCCAGTGGGGAGGAAGGCTGAGGAGTCAGTAGCTGGGGGGTGGCTCTTGACCCATGCATCTGGGCAAATGATTGCTTCACAGTCTGCAGGACATGGTTACACTATGGACAAGGCTGTAAGTTTTCACGCAGTGCATGGATTTCACGATTACCGTGAAAACCAGGTGTCTCCGTGACACATTACATAAGTCCTAACTTGTCATGTTTGTTAACTAATATGCTTGTTGCAGCTAAAACAACAAGGTTATTTCTCTGTCCTGCAGCCTTGCTTCGTGGAGCTGCTTAACCTCCTGTTGCTGGAAGGGTGGGTGGTATTGATCCACGCCCTGTTCTGCTGCCGACTGTGCTCAAAAAGGAATGCAGCCTTGCATTATGGAGCCACTGAACCTCAGATTGCTGGAAGGGTATGGGACGTTGCACCAAGTCTTGTTCGGCTGCCAGCTGTGCTGAAAAGGAATGCAGTCTTGCATCGTGAACTGCTCAGCCTCCCTTGCTGGATGGATGAGAGCACAGGCATCTGGTTGCTGTAAGGGGTGGGGGCTGTTGCTCCAAGTCCTGTTCAGCTGCCGACTGTGCTAAAATAGGAATGCAGTTCAACTATTTGCTGTGTCACATCTGTCCTAGATGGGAAAGGGCTGATTTGCTCCATGCACCAATTGGCTGCCAACTGTGCACAAAATCAAAGGCAGACTTTCTTCTGTGAAACTCATTTTCGCTGTGTGCTTGCAGTGAAAAGCGGTGATTTTAGCATGAAAAATTTACAGCCACTATGGACATGCTCAGTATGCAGCACACTGCACCTTTGCACTGAGCAGCAAACATGGAGACCAGGGTTTGAATACACAGCCCTTTGTTACATACTGTGTAACCTTGTGAAAGTCACTTAACTTACCTAACTCTTAGCTCACACCTGAAAACAAGCTTTGGCTTAGTTTGCTTTTCCTGGTTAATCAGTTTCCCCCTTTCCCCATTTCATTAAAGCTGAGCCATTAGCCCATCAAACTCCACTGACCCACCTGGGCTACTGTTCTGAAATACTGGCCATCTGGCCATCCAGTGCACTAAGAGGATTTAGCTGAATCCTTTCTCAAATGCTTTCTCTTTTATTTCCTGTATTATTTGATTTCCTTTCTCTGTGTGTCTTTTTTCCTACTTTGACCCAACTGTACCTTTAATTCAAAATGTACCCTTTTCCTTACTTCTGTGCTGTTCAACACTTGTTGCATTTCTCAGCTCTCTGTTTCTGTTATTGCTACAGTATTTTCTCCATATTAACCTGATTTTATTTTATAGGTCTGACAGGACAGCAAAAGTATTTCAGGAGGATTTGATGAAACTGGAGGAATGGTCTCACATTTGGCAGCTTGGTTTCAACGACAAGAAGTGCAAAATGATGCATTTAGGAGGCAAGAGCCCAGGATACAATTACTGGCTGGAGGGTGTCCCATTAACAAAATCCAAGGAGGAGAAGGATCTGGGAGTGCTGGAAACCGGGGAGATGAACCACTGCACTCAGTGCAGGAAGGCAGCAGTGAAGGCAAACAGGATGCTAGTGTGTATAGCAAGGGGGATTACTTCTAGGAATGGGGAGGTCATCTTGCCCCTGTACAGGTCCCTGGTGAGACCGCACCTAGAGTACTGCATGCAATTATGGCACCCCTACTTGAAAGGGGAATTCAAACTACTGGAGGGTACAGTGCAAGGGAACAAAATGATTATGGGGGCTGGGTGACAGACTTCATGAGGAGAGACTGAGAAAGAACAACATGTATACCTTGGAGGAAAGAAGGGAGAGAGGGATATGACTGAGACCTTCAAGTACCTGAAAGGTTTGAACAAAGTAGACACCAGGTGTATATGTTCAATCTGAAAGGCAGAAGGGAAACCAGGGGCCAGTCTATGAAGTAGGAAGGGGCAGGTTCAAGATGGAACTGCGGAGGCACTATTTCACAGAAAGGGTGGTGGCAGGTGGAGCAGCTCTGCCAGAGGAAGTTGTATCATTGCAGAATGTTGGGGCTTCAAGAGGGTTGGGACAGATTCGAGGGAGGGTACAAATCTGGAGGGGGTGGGAGATGGGGAGGGCATATGAGGGACATGGGGGTGACTGCAGTCTAATGGACTGAAGTGATGCACACTCGAGCAGACTAGATAGATCGAATGGCCTTTATCTGCTGGCAATTTCATATGTTCGTAACCCCTTAGTGCCACTGGGCCAGTCTTGTGACCCCCATCTTGTGCTTTTTTCCTCCCAGTTCCTCCCTACTAAGCCCCTCAGGACACTTACACTCAGCTGCCATGCAGCTTAGCTAGTGCTTTTTGCCACTTCCTGCTGGCTTCCCTCCAGACCTTCATAGCAAGCCCCTTGGTGGTCTTCACAAAGGCACCGTGTGGCTGATTGCTAGAGTGAGGCATAGTTGCCCTGGCCCCCTCCACCTCCTAAAAATTCCCATCTTTTTTCCCCCACCTAAATGTTGCAGGCCACAGTCTGAACTCTGTGTGGGCTGAGACTTGAAAGCACCTGTCGGCACTGTCACTGTAGTGAAGTAGCACTAAACTGATGGCTGCATAGGCACATCATTTCCAATTGGCAGTTTTCTGACCAACCTACCTGCCTGCTTCATAGAGTCAGAGCCCACAGGCCCTTCCCCCAGCTAGATGCCAGGGAAATGTTAAATATAATTAAAAATCACCATTTACCACCAGTGTCCCCTTTCTTAAATAATATTGGGGGCACTAGTCCATATACCCATACCCATCTGGACTACTAGTAAATTTACTGGCTACCTGCAGATCACCTGGGGCACTAAGGGGGGGGTTATGCTGAGCCCCAAATATCACTTTATTCTCTGTTCTTAGCTGTCTGCATTTTTTTCTGTCTCTAGTTTCCCTACTTTGACCTAGTTTATCTTTTCCTCTAAAACTCCCCTTCCTTTACTCCTATGCTATAATGTACCCTTTTTGTATCTCTCTACTCTCACTACTATAAGTTCCCCATACTGATCTATGTTTCCCTTTATTTCTACAGGTCTGACCAAACTGTATACCAATCAGGTAAGTATATTTGTTTAATTCTAACACCCTAATCTCTCCTTTAGCACCTCCGACCCTTTGTGTCCCCTTAACCTTCTCTGTTCTTCCCTTTCAGGTCCTACCAGAATACCCCGAACCAAGGACACCCCAACTCGGTTAGAGCAGGTAAGTCATAATTACTGAACTGCTTTAGAATCCTAGAAATTTGGTGACAGAAAAAGACCATTTTGGCCAATCGAGTCTGCCTCTTAACCCCCCCAACTCTTCTACTTTGTCAAGAGACACCCCACTCTGACTGGTCAACTCCTGATGTCTGTCCCATGCCCTCTTAAATCCTTTCACCATTTTTCCCCCACCACCTCTTCCAGTAGTCTGTTCCAAGACTCCACCACCCTCTCAGTGAATTAATGCCCCCACATTGCCCTAAACCTTCCTATCTCTAATCTTAGATTATGACCCCTAGTTCTAGCACTTACATTCCTTGTAAATAAGCTTCACACCCTCACCTTACTAGTCTCCCGGGTACAGACTCAGTTCCCTCCACCTCTCCTCATAGGGCTTCCTATGCATAGTATGCACCATCTTGGTTGCCCTTCTTTGAACCCTTTCAGTCTTGTCGGTCCTTGTGTAGGTGAGGCCTCCAAAACTAAACCCCATACTCCAGGTGATGCCTCACCATGGAGTTATAAAGAAGCATCAGCACCTCCCTCTTTCTGTTTTATACCCCTCCCTATGCACATCAGCATTCTATTCAGCTTGGCCACCACCGTGCTGCATTGGTTCCCCACTTTAAAGTTATTTGAAATTATAATCCCCAGATCTCTCTCCTGCTCAGTTTTCTTAACCCCCCCCCGTGTTAAATGGTTTGTGGGTTATTACACCCCATGTGCATTACTGTACACTTTTTGGCATTGAATTTCAGCTGCCAAGTTTCTGACCACTCCTCCAGAATCTTTTGGTCCTCCCTCATTGCCTCCCTCCCCCCGGGTGTCCACCCTACTGCAGATCTTCGTACCATCTACAAATAGGCACACCTTCCCCTGCAGTCCCTCCACTATATCATTGCTATAGATATTAAAAAAGGATGAGTCAGAGCACTGACCCCAGGGGCCCACCACTCATCACTTCTTCCACCCTGGAATGCACCCCATTTACCATCACCCTCTGGCTTTGGTCCTTCAACCAGTTCTCCGCCCACTTTGTTATTTTCTGTCCCACCCTAAGCCTTCCAGCTCATTTCCCAGCCTTCTGTGCAGCAAGGTTTCAAAGGCCTTGCTGAAATCCAGATAGGCCACACACACCCCGCCCCCAAATCCACCTCCCTGGTTACCCAGTTGAAACGAACTGTCTGCCTAGCACAACCTTCCTTGTAAAACCAAGCTGCCTTGGGTCCTGGAGGCAGTATAGTGCAGTGGGTTAAGGGTCTGAACTACAGATCTGGAGACTTGGGTTTGAATCCCACAGCTGCCTAAGTGCATACTGTATGATCCTGAGCAAGTCACTTAACTTCCTTGTGCTCCTAGGTTGCATCTGGAAACTAGCTTCAGCTTAGTGTGCTACTCCTGGTTAAACAGTGTTCCCTACCCACCTTCCCCTGTAGACCATTGACAACCAGGTGTTCTACTGTTCTTTCCTTCATTAGTATTTCCATGACTTGTCCCACTGTTGAGGTCAGGCTGACCAGTATGTAGTTCCCTGCATCCTCCCTGTTAAAACTTTTGTATAGAGAGGGACCACATCAGCCCTCCTCCAGTCCCTGACCACATCAACTGTTTACAATGACAGGTTGAACAGGGTAGTCAGAGGCCCTGCTAACACCTCCCTTAGCTCCCTCAGTATTCTGTGGTGAACCCTATCTGGGCCCCATAGCCTTAATGCTGCCAGTTCCAAGAAGATCCTTTATTTTGCAATGGGATCTGTGTCCATTTCTGTGATCTCCCTATCCTTATTACTGGCCCATTTCCTGCCCCCTCCTTTGTAAAAGCCAAATAGAAGTATTTGTTCAGTATTTCTGCTTTTTGGTGGTCATCAGAGTTTACCCTCATTCCCCTTTCAGATTCACAATCCCTCCCCATGCCTTCCTTTTCTCACTGATGTACCTGCACGTAAAATGTTTTGTCCCCCTTTACCATTGCACCAACTGGCTGGCTTGTGCCAGAGATCCCACACAAGTGTGGGTCTGGTCCCAATGTGCACTTTGCATGTGGAGCCATTTTGGCTTGCCTGCTGTTTGCTGTAGTGTAGTGGGTTATGGTGAACTGGTTTTGCTTGATTCTGCACTGACAGCTTCATTTGCAGCAATTCCTGGAGTTCTCTGCGGCTGGCTTTGGTGCAGTGGGAGAATGTATCCCACAGTGCATGTTAAGGGAAAACTACACCCAAAACTTGAAAAATATATGTTGTGCAGAGTGTTTTAATTTGTATGTGAAGTTCAAGTGTTTCCTTCCCTCTGACTGGTATTAGGAGTTTTCCCAAATTAGCCTGCTAACTTTATGCTAGTTTCGACCCTGATGATCTTCATACCCAATAAGCGTAATTGTATTTCTTGTTCCACACTGCATTTTTGTCTCATGTGACTGTGATGTAAGAGACCTAACATTCAGCACACACATGCCAAACAAACTAAATATCTTGGAAGCTTTACAAGCTGCACAAAATTACCAACAAAGAGATTTTTCAGGATAGTAAAACCTTTAGGAGGAGGGTGGTCACCAAGCTGAATTCTACAGATTTTAAAATATAGCCATCTCTATTGTTGTGAACTGATTGTAATGCAATGCTTTCTGCTGGATTTATGGGCTCTGCTACAGCACCATCACATGAAACAAGGTGCATTGTAGGACAAAGAAATACAATAAAGCTATCTGATATGGAGATCTCCAGGGGTCATAAAACTACCCTAAGCTAGCAGGCTAATTTAGGAAAAACTCCTAATACCAGTCAGAAGGAAGGAAACACTAGAACTCACATACAAATTAAAACACTCTGCACAGCGTATATTTTTTCAAGTTTTGGGTGTAGTTTTCCTTTAAGAGTTTATATACACACTCATCTTTTGTTTACTGGCACCACTGTACTCCCTGGGCTAAGTTCTGTCACTGAGGACTAAACTTAGCCCCTGGGGAAAAGCAGACATGGAAAACATCTGATCAGAGATTGTGGAAGCTCGAATGTGCACTGCGGGCTATTGGAGCTTCAATTGCTGCTTGTTGTTCTGGTGTGAGCTGCAGGGAGTTATGGGACTGGTTGTGGCTGGGGATGCTGACCTAGAGATAGCCACATTTGGCCTGCTGCGGTCTGCTATACTGCAATGGATGGTGGTTGGAAATTCCAAATCAAGGAGGAAATTTAGAGGAAACATTAGGAAGTATTTCTTTACTGCAAGAGGTGGACAACTGGAATAGGCTGCGGAGGGAAGTGGTGGGGATAGGATAGTTGGAAGGTTCAAGAGATGGGATAAACACAGAGAGCAATTGCCATGTGGGGGGACTACAGAAAAGGCCTAGTGGATATAGGCAAACTGGGCAGACTAGATGGGCCGTACGCTTTTCTGCTGTCACACATGTGTTTCCATGTATTCTACAGGCAGGTTAGGAAAAGGGAGGGGATCCACTACACTACCAGGGAAGCATATATTTTGCCTGGGCAAAGTTTTTGAATATTTGTCCCTTGGTGTCTTTATCCTGCACTGTGTTGGTTGATGTGTGGAGCAACATGGCCTCCTACCCCCAAAAACTATCAGTTCTAGGGGCACAGGGGCAATGAATCTTCCTCCCTCCCCCAATCATGACATCCCCTGAGTGACCAAGTCCATTCTAAAAGCCAGGTTGATGGTGTGGTGCAGATCTGGTATCCCCCCCCCCCAAAAAAAAAAAAAAAAACACACAACCCACTTTTTTATTTCTTTTCATACTGACCCATTTTCCCTTTTATATCTACAGGTCTAACATGGCATTGACCAGGTACAGGAGGACACTGACCATATGTATCAGCTAGTATTATTTTGTGTTTACCTACACTGTTTGTCATAGTTCATAAAGAGATGCTGATCCTTTGTGAGCCCATTGCTGTTCTTGTTTTACAGATACAAATGGCTGCTATATGAGGCACTGGGTTGGAGCTGTACCTTGTGATTTAGAAAGGGGACGACGAGATGGGCATTAAGGCTGGCAACTCCAAGTAAAACAACATAACCAATTTGCCAAGATTCGTGAGGTTCAAACCCTGTTTTTCATTTTTATGTTTTGTGTACTTTGCATAATACCTGCATTAATGTAGTGTTTTTTGTTTTGCAACAAGTACTGTATATACTGTATGTATATGTGATGGGGACATTATGTGCTGTTTTTAAGGTACTTGGGCACTGTATGCTTGAAGGCAGAGCACTGAGCGGCAAACATGGACAGAGACACAGGTTTGAATCCCAAGCCCACGCCCACTTACACACTGTATAACCAAGAACAAGTAAGTTAACTTTCCCTTTTACCAGGAAATGCAGTTAAAGACTTCCAAAGATGGGGGATTGCCTCAGGGATGGCAGTGCAGGAGTTCGAGAGATGCAGCATAGGAGTGGCAGTCAAGTATTGAACTGATGCCAACCCACCCCCACCCTGCAGAGAGTGAGAGGCATTAGGGTGTCCCTGTGGGTGTTTGTTAGTGCAGTACAGGAAAACATGCTGGGCAGGATGTAAAAAATGACAGCTGCACAGTTCATAAGGAGGTGTAATAAAATGCCAGTGCTGAAAATGTGGCGTACAAAATATATGGAATTTCGGAATTGCAAGGGTGCGTGGGAAATATGCAAGGCAACTTGCAGCACTGCCAGTTTATGGGCGTTCGGCACCAAATTTTCAACATAGGCATTTTAGCACCTCTGCTCATGTACAGTGTCACTGTCATTTCCCAAAGTGTCCTAAGAAGTGATTTCACACAGCGACCATGCTATTCTGTGCCGGAAGTGCAGAAACACATTTTGGGCAGGATATGTGAAGTGATGGCTGTACTGTTCATCAACAGGTGTGTAAAATGGCAATGGTGAAAATCCAGAGTAAAAATATCACAAATGCTGAGCCAGTACGAGCATGCATGCAATCTGCCAACCACGCCGTGAACAGTCATTTTATGGAGCAGCAGCCCAAATTTTCAACATAGGCATTCTAGGAGCTCTGCTCATGAACTTTGTCACTGCCATTTTCATAATCTGGCCCAAACACTGATTTCCTACAGCGACTGCGCAATTCTGCGCCGAAGTGCAGAAACACATTTCAGGTAGGATGTGGAAAATGACAGCTGTACTCTTCACAAGGAGGTGCACAAAATGCCAGTGCTGAAAATACAGTGTTTAAATCTCTTGAATGCAGCAGTGATGAGCCTGTGTGCTAACTGCTCAACGCCTTCGTAAAACAGGCATTTGTTGGATTTTTCCACCAAATTTAGAACATAGGCTTTTTTGAGAGGCTACCTCATGAACACTGGTACTGTCATTTTGTTAATGGGTCCCGAAAGGTGATTTCGTGCAGTGACTGCAGAAATGTAACTCGAGGCTGATTAACGCCATGACAGTGATAGAATTCATGAGGAGGGTCCCAAAAACCCCATGTTGAAAATTTGGTGCCAAAATTCCAAGAAATGCCTGAGATATGCAGCAAAGTTGAAAAAAACCCTATTCATCGCATTATACAGCTTACCGGCATTTCCTCAGTTCGCGGTCGGCTTTGAAGAGTGCAGACGTGTTCCCGGTCCATGGAAGATCATTGCGCCAGAGTCCAGAGGTAAGTATGGGGTGAGGGTGAGGGAGCAGGTGCAGTGGGTGGAGTGCTGGTGGGGAGGGGCATCTAGACTACGAGGGGACGGTTTCGTTTGCAGGTAAAACAAAAGAAAATGATCGCAGGACAGTTTTAGCATTACAGGGCATTTGGCCCGCTGGGGTGGAGCTCCCAGTGTGCCACCTAAGAGGCTTTTGGGGGGTGTCAGTAGCCGATGGGGATTGGGCACCTCGTCGGCACACAACACGGAATGCGTGCAGGATTGGGCACCACCGCGGCAAACAAAGAAGCCGGGAGCGAGCCAAGGGATTGGGCACCCTCGGCATTCAACAGTTGGGGGTGATGCCGATGGGAGTGGGCTCCCCATCAGCGGGCAAAGAAAGCGGGGGCAAACCGAGGGGATTGGCACCCCTCGGCATTCCACATTTGTGGGGAGGGATGCCGATGGGGAGTGGGCTCCCCCGTTGGAACACAAACACGGGGGGGTTGCAGACAGGGGGATTGGGCACCCCCGAGGTCGGGAAGCGTGAGGCGGCCGCCCGTTCGCCGACCATGGTCATAATGGCAGCGAGCATGGCAAGCAAAGGACCGCTGCATATGACGAGCTTTGCTCGGATTGCAGCGGACCTTTGCTTTGATGTGCTCGCCCCATTATGAATTCATGGTGTGGTGGTGGCATGCAGGCTGATTGGGGAATGAGGGACGCACCTACTGATGTGTGCCCTGCATTCGCCCAACAGCAGCCGCGCCCCCAAGACCCACACTAGCGCAAGATGTTGCTTGAGCATGCGTGCAAGCCAACATAAAAAAAAGACCACTATGGTTTTCAGGGGAGGTGTTGGGGAAGGTTAAGGCAAAAACATCAGCATTCAGGAGGGTCCCTATTAGTTGAACAGTGGCTTTCATTTTCTATCAAAGGTTGCTTAAATGTCTGTAAAACTATTCTGAAAATGAGCCTCATAGACTTGTATGGGGCGTTCCCCATGCCCTCTCTGGAGACATGTAATGTCAGAATGTGGGGCAGAGCAGGCAGACCAGGAAGTGGAAAGGGTCAGCTGGACAGCAGTTCACCAAAGTTACCGTCCCTTCCTCCCATTCAGGACAGCTGTACATTTTATAATTTCTGCCGGACAGACTATCACCACTGCAGGATGGGTTTAATGAAGCCAATACAGAATGTCACACCTTTATTTTAAAAGGCAATGACTGATCATGATTAAACATGACAAATTATGCAAATTAATTACAGCAGAGCAGCCAGTAAGAACCAGGTACATCACTCATGATTAAAGAGCAGCTTCTACATTCTCGACTACCCCCCCAACACACATATGGCAACTGACCTGGCCAGGAGTCGTTTTCCATAAATGACTCCTTTGAGGGCTATCATTGTAAAAAGTTATTCCACTCGTAAATTTATTCCCTGACCCGCCAGCAAAAAACAGCCAGTTCCACATCCCACAGCCACGCCAGGAAACGCAGACCCATTTTGTGTTGTCAGTAAACAAAGGCTGTGTGAGCGTGCTGCATTGACTTCAATGGGGCCGATTTTCCTAAGGTTTATGTATCTTTGATGTTGATTTTAAGAATAAAGTGACCGCCGATGAAGAGGGACCCTCTTAGTCGAGCGTCAGTTTGATTTCTTAAAATCCTGACATTAAAGATACATAAAACCTGTGAGACAATCAGCCCCATGCATGTCAGAGGGGTGAGCTCATGAAGGCTTCGTTTACTGACATCGCAAAACAGGGCTGCATTTGCTGGTGTGGCAGTAGGATTCCATTTTCAGCCAGTGGATCAGGGCATAAATTTACGAGTGGAATAACATTTTACAGTGATAGCCCACAAAGGAATCATTTATGGAAAAGACTCCTAGCCAGGTGAGTTGCCATATACATGTCAGTGGTGGCCTAGTTGAGAGCTGCTCTTTAATCATGGCCAAATATTACAAGCCTATTTATTTATTTTGTGCTTATTTTATTTGATTACATTTTGTTGACCCAGTAGGCCCATCGAGACTAGATGTCCCTTTTACACGGGTGACTGGGGGAAGGGGGATACAGATGGTAACCAGCTGAAACTGAACCAGATTAAGCTGCCGGTAGTATTTTTTTTGAATGCCTATGACCAAGCATGATCTGTGAAGCAGATGCTGACTAGTTGCCAAAAATGTGCATCAGATATTGATTAACTATGATGATAAAAGAAAATACTGTCAGCAGTGAAAGAAAAGTTATGGTTTATGGCGGCTTTGGGTATTGATTGATAATGATAGATAATGATTTAGCATCACCAAAAGTACCGATTAAAAAATTATTATGACTGAGCAAAACTGTTGCATGTGTGGTCCTTATTGTGCAGCTGCAGATTTAAGTTTGGTGAGAACTAGTGAGGGGGCAGACAGGCAAGGGAGCCAAAGTGGAGGTGTGAGAGACATACCGGGGCAATTTGGGGAGGATCTGATGTCAGTCTGATGGGGGAGCTAGCAGGAGGAACTGGAGTGGTTGGTGTCATACCATGAGAACCACTGTACTAACATGCGCTACCTCTGTGGGATTACCAATAGCAGTGGTAGTGCAATGTCATCATTGAGCTACCAGCATCTCCTCAGTGCACACGGCACTACATTGCACACAGATGGTACCACAGTGTCCACAATGGTATGGCAATGGAACTGAAACAAATCCATTGTGAGACCAATTTCAATGTTTTTGCAATGGCAGCTCATTGTGTTACCATTCTACATGGAAATCACCCCAGTGTTACCACCATGGTACATGGTACCACAGTGGCAGCAGTGGTAATACGCAATTGAAGCAAATCCATTGTGTTACCAAACAGCAGTGGGAATACAGTGGTGTGTGTTTGAGCCATTGTAGTACCATCCGTGCACACATTCTCATTGCAATACCACTGTCCATGTGGTACCACAATGGCAACAATGGTTTCACAATGAAATTGAAACAAATCCAATGTGTTACCAGTCAAGGGGATACAGTGGTACTGCAGTGGAATTTACAATGGTATGGACATGGTGGACAAATGGTAATGCTATGGTTTTCCAAGGATATTTTCATTAGGGTGGTTTCCTTTTCTGTGTTGACACATAGTTGCAAGACTTCCTGGGACTATAAGGACACCAGGTTATCACACATTGTAAACCATTTACTTTGAGGTCCAGGAACCAGGATGAATTTTACAACATCAGGAGGGAAGCCAGGCTTTGTGAATTCCAGTGACAGTCCACACCTGTAAGAGAAATTTTTGTCAGGATGTGTTTCTGAACATCAAAGGGAATGCTCTGAGGAGGACAAAGACTGTATAAATTAATACTGCTATCTTTGCAGATTTCCAGCAAGTAGTAAAATGACACCCTTTTGGATATTCTTGGTCAGGTTACAAATTAATTACAGGTCTAACAGTGGCCTCATGAGCTGTGACCTCACAGGATAGGAGGGACATTTTGGCTTATTGTCAGTCTGGCTGGAAGGAGTTTTGTTCTTCTATCTCTGGACTCCTAAGAGAACACACACACATGGTGTGCTGGACTAAAAGGCACTTCTGTCAAAATAGGTAACACCAAACCGAAATTGAGGTAGAACTAGAAATTCCAGCACAAGACGTTTTTGTTACTGAAATTTCCATTTCTTTTGGATTGTAAACACTTATGTGTATATTTTTTAATTTTAGTAAACATTTTGATTTCCTTAATTCTGCCTGAGTCTTTTCTCATTTTTGCATGTGAATACTGAGTCAATGTTGCTATAGCTGACAGAACCGTTAAGGACTTAAAGTGTGTTACCACCTTGCTCTAAGGTAAGAAACGTACCTAGGTCTCTATTGAGTCAAAGGGAGAATTGTGAACCAGGTTGAGTGCCTGCTGGGTTAAGTATTGCTCTGCATTTCCCTGAAGAGGGTGTGGTATTTGATCTTGTTAACTGGGCATGCTAGTAAAAAGGGTTCATATTTGACCTCAGGACTCAAGACTAGTAGGTGTTTCAGACCCAAAACAGACAGGAGGGTTACCCTGTTTGTCTCCTGTTCACATATTGCACTTCGAGGTTTGGCACTGTGGGAGCAAAAGTCCGGACCTGCAGTGGGCATTTGTGACAGATCTGGTTGGCAGCGATGCGATTTAGAAGTATTTAGTAACACAAGCATTAACAGTCCAGTGTGTCAGATTGATAACTGTAACAGTTCACACACAAAATAAGGCAGAGATTTAAAAAAAGTAAAGAACTGTATCATTGTGGTTACATTCTAGTTCCCTACCCGTTTTATTTTTTTCGGGTGTAAGCTAGTGTAGCCATAGATTAGGAAAAAAGATGGCTTCCAACTACAGTGAGTACACTGTAGAACACCTGAGGCAGTTGTGCCAGGAGAGAGGAGTCCATTGTGAGGGATGGAACAAGCAGCATCTCATGGAGGCTCTTGTGGCAGCCAATGCCCAAGACCTCGAGTCACAGTCTGTGACTGGAAAGGACGAAACCTTAGGCATGGAGAGGTCAGGGTCCAGCACAGTGTCCAGACCCAGGGAGGAGGACAGCGGGACCAGTGTAAGCCAAGAGCCACTGCAGCCGGAGAAGGTCACCACAATTCTGGAGCCAGAAGGGATCAGGTGCAGATGGAGTTGTGGAGAATGGAGCTAGAGTTTGAGCAGAAAAGGTTCAAAGCCCAACAGCGAAGGGAGCTTGCACAGAGGAAGATGAAGAGAGAGAGGAGAAGTGAGAGCGGAGGGAGGCTGAGCAAGAACAGTGAGAGGCCGAGAAAAAAGAGGCTGAGCAAGACTGCCAGAGGAAATTTGATTTGGAGAAGCTACAACTCCAAAGACCAGTATCGGAGCAGGTAAGTGGCATGGGTGAACCTGGGACTCCAGGACTGGGTTACAAATTAAATTCTAAATTGATAGCTGAATTTAAAGAGGGGGAGGATATGGATACATTTTTAAACTCATTTGAAAAGGTATGCATTCAGGCAAAAATTCCCAGAGGGTTCTGGAGCTTCCAGCTATCCCGGCTGCTTACCAGGAAAGCTCGTGATGCATTGGATCAAGTGGACAATCAGGGCAGTAATGATTCTGGCAAACTTAAAGCTGCTTTGTTAAAGAAATATGATTTAACAGCAGAAGCATACAGAGTTAAATTCTGTAAGCTCAGGAGAAGCCCTGACATGAGCTACAAGGAGCTAGCTACTAAACATCGTCAGTTTTTAAAATGGTGGAAAGTGATTCATGCAGACTCTGTAGAGAAAATTGAAAAAGTACTTTTAGAGTAGTTCTTCTGGGCTTGCCCTACAGAGCTGAAAATCTGGCTAGAGGACTGAGATCTGAAAACAGTGCAGGAGTCTGCTGAGCTCTCGGACCACTATGCCAGGAGCAGACCTGCTCTGAGAGGGAGTGGGGTGGGCATGTCAGTGCAGAAAGGGAAAGGCGCACCTTCAAGGCAGCTAAGACCCTCCCTGTCTCCACCAAAACAAGGCAGCCCCAGGTTACAAAGAAAAGATGTGCCTGATAAAATAAATGAATGTTGGGTTTGCAAGCAGTCTGGACATCTTGAAAGACAGTGCCCTAAAAAGGCACAGGGCACACAAAGTGGTTCAGGGAAAGAAGTGGGTTGTTTGTGTATCACTGAAAGCATGCTAGTAAATATGAGGGAGCACATACACTCAGTTACTGTGAATGGGGTACAGACCCATGGATTAAGGGACACGGGGGCATCCCTGACTTTGGTAAAAGGGGATTTGGCTGAGACTGAACAGCTTATACCCAATCAGTTTGTTACTGTACAGGGATTCACTGGGGAGGAGAAAACTCTGCCACTTGCTAGTGTTCTCCTGGACTGGGGTGAGACAGGAGGGACTGTGCAAAAAGTTACAGTGGCAGAAAACCTTGCCCTGGATGTGATTATCGGGAACAATCTTAAAAAGGTGATGGTGTGTGCAGTTATCTGCAGTCAAGCAGTAAAGGTAAATTGTAGTTCCCTGGACCCCATAGAAGCCCCTGAGGACAACACTGGGAGGCTGATTCCCCAGCCTGTGTCTTCTGATATGGAGAATAATGAAAGGGGTTAGAAATTCCAGGTAGCTGTTAACAGAACAGCTACAGAGGTTACTCTGAGGAAGCAGGGGTAGCCAATCATCAGAGGGTTAGGGATGGCAGTGACCCTGAATGCTCTGATGCTAGAGCAAGGGACCCTAGTTTAGAAACTGGAGGGGACCTGTCCCATGCCTTGGAAATATGTAAAGATTTTGCAGCTGCTCAGAAAAATGACCTTAGTTTAGAGAAGCTGAGGGCTTGGGCAGACTCTAGAGCACTGGGAGGTGACAGGAGACATAAAATTTATTAGGACAATGGACTGCTATATACAGAGGATGTAGAGACAGAGGCAGGGGTGATGGACAGGCAGCTTGTTGTTCCCCAGGGGTACCATGAACGGTTGCTCAAGATTGCTCACGATATTCCCATGTCTGGCCATCTGGGAATCACATGCAATATGCAGTGATTGACACAGAATTTCTATTGGCCCAACTTCACCCAGCAGGTGAAGGAGTATTTCGGGTCTTGTCACCGGTGCCAAAAATAGGGAAGGCGGAGTAGGAAAATCCAAGCTGCCCTAATTCCCTGTCCATAGTGGAGGAGCCATTCCAGAAGGTAGGAATGGATATTGTGGGCCTTTGAATACCCCCAGCTCATCTGGAGAGGTTTGTCCTAACAGTGGTGGATTGTGCCACCCAGTACCCAGAGGCAGTTGCCCTATCCTCACTAAGGCAGATAAAGTGGCAGATGCCTTACTAGGAATTTCTCCAGCTTTGGGTTCCCATGGGAGGTTATCACTGATTGAGGGGTTCCTTCATGTCAGACCTGATTAAGTGTGTGGGAGAAGTGTGGGTGGTGCAGAGACGTATGACACCTTATCACCCGAAACCAATGGGCTTGTGGAAAGACGCATTTGCTGAACAGCATGGGAGGGACTGGGAGAAATACCTTCCCCACCTGTTGTTCGCTTAAGAGAGGAAGTGCCCAAGAGTCGACAGTTTTCCTGTTGAGCTCTTATATGGATGCAGGGTACATGGGCCCTAAACCTGATCTGGGAGGACTGGAAAGGCAAGCACACCACCCAGGGAACTCCTATAATGGATTATGTCCTTTATGTAAAAGCTGAAGGAACTTATGGGAACCACCCAGAGCAACCTGGCAGCTGCCCAACGAAAACAGAAGGTATGGTATGACCACAGAGCCACAGCTCACTCGTAAATTGTGGGTCAGGAGGTCATGGTCCTAATCCCAGTCCGGGAAGATAAACTGCAGGCTGAGTGGGCAGGACCGTACAAAGTAGTCAGACAGGTGAATACGTAAACTACATTATAGAACTGCCTGACAAGAGACATACCCAATGAATGTACCATGTCAACATGATGAAGCCATATGCAAATAGGGCTGACATGGTTCTTGCAGTGTATTGTCCTGGGGAGGGGACAGATGAAGAAGACCCCTTCTAGACTTGCTGGAAGAAAGCAAGTGTGAATTCTCTGTGGAGACAATTAAAATGTCATCCCAGTTGACCCCAGACCAGATCCAGGAAGTAAGGGAGGTTTTAGCAGACTTTGCCCCATTGTTTAGCACCAAGCCTGGATTAACCCCCCTTTGCAACGCACAATGTGGAGACAGGGACACAAGTGTCCATCCAGTGGATAGCATATCGCATGGCAGAAGCCATCCAAAAGGACATTAGGAGGGAGGTGAAGGAAATGCTGGATTTAGGGGTAATCTAGAAATCCCACAGCCCCTGGGCCTCACCCATAGTCCTTGTTCCCGAGCCAGATGGCTCTACTCATTTTTGTGTGGACTATCATGGACTTAACACAGTCCCAAAGTCAGACGTCCACCCAATGCCATGGACAAACTACTAGACAAGTTGGGAAGGGCGACATACCTTACTACTATTGACCTGATGAAAGGGTATTGGCAGGTAGAGTTAACTTCCAGAGCTAGGGAGAAGTCTGCCTTCACCACTCCAATAGGGTTACTTGAGTTTAAAGTAATGCCTTTTGGAATGAAGAATGCCCCTGCCACCTTCCAAAGGTTGGTGAACCAGGTGTTAAATGGTGCTGAAGAGTATGCCATGGAGTACCTGGACAACATTGCTATCTTCAGTACCAGCTGGGAGGAATGCCTGGCCCACCATAGAGAAGTGCTGGGCAGGATACAGAGGGCCAGGCTCACTGTAAAAGCTGAAAAGTGCCAGGTGGCCATTGCTGAGGTGGCACACATTGGGCATGTAGTAGGTCAGGCACAGCTCTGTCCTAACCAAGCAAAAATTGAGGCAATCAAGGCGTGTCCGAGACCTGAAACACAGAAACAGGTTTGGAGTTTTCTAGGGACCACAGGGTACTATAGGAAATTTGTACCAAACTACAGTGCCCTGGCAGCATCCCTATCTGGCCTGTTAAAGAAAAGAATGCCTAAAAGGATTAACTGGGAACCAGCATGTGAACACGCCTTTACACTTCTAAAGGAGGCACTGTGCAGTGCTCCTGTATTAGCTATTCCAGACTATAGTAAACCCTTTGTAGTCTAGACTGATGCCTTAGATGTGGGTATTGGAGCAGTGCTTAGTCAAACGTCTAACCAAGGAAAGGATCACCCAATAGTGTACCCCAGTAAGAAGTTACTTCCCAGGGAGCAGGCTTATTCTACAGTGGAGAAAGAATTATTTGTAGTGGTGTGGGCACTAAAGAAGATAGAGCCATACCTATACGGGTAGAACTTTAAGGTACAAACAGATCACAACCCCCTGGTTTGACTGGCACAAATGGGTAAAACAAATGGTAGGCTGTTAAGGTGGAGCCTTGCCTTGCAGGGTTACAACATGACTGTCTCACACAGGGCAGGGGCAGCAAACACAAATGCAGATGGGCTATCGCGTCAGTTTGAGCAGTGAACTGAATTTGGGTAACTCATCCCATGCCTAGGAATAGATCCTCCCAAATTCCACCTAGGAGGGATGGATGTGATGGATAGCATCTGCTTGTTGTTATATTGTATCATATTTGTGATATAAATATATGTTTATTTGAATGTCTGCTTAGGAGAAATGGCAGTCAGCAGGCTCATCTGGAAGACTAGCTTTTAAGGAGGCCTGACCTTTTGACACCAAAGCAGTTTCTTACTATAGCTAATTAGCTAGTTTCCTTTTCTGTGTTGACACATAGTTGCAAGACTTCCTGGGACTATAAAGACACCAGGTTATCACACATTGTAAATCATTCATTTACTTTGAGGTCCATGAACAAGGATGAATTTTACAACATCAGAAGGGAAGCCAGGTTTGTGAATGCCAGTGATAAAGTCATACCTGTAAGAGAAATGTTTGTCAGGATGTGTTTCTGTACATCAAATGGAATGCTCTGAGGAGGACAAAGACTGTACAAATTAATATTGCTGTCTTTGCAGATTTCCAGCAAGCAGTAAAATGACACCCTTTTGGATATTTTTGGTCAGGTTACAAATTAGTTACAGGGCTAACAGTGACCTCATGGGCTGTGACCTCACAGGATAGGAGGGACATTTTGGCTTATCAATCTGGCTGGAATCAGTGTTGTTCTTCTATCTCTGGACTCCTAAGAGAACACACACATGGTGTGCTGGACTAAAAGGCACTTCTTTCAAAATGGGTAACACCAAACAGAAACTGAGGTAGAACTAGAAATTCAAGTACAAGGCATTTTTGTTTCTGAAATTTCCATTTCTTTTGGACTGTAAATACTTATGTATATATGTTTTGTAATTATTTACAATATTTTTTTTTTTTAATTTTAGTAAACATTTTGATTTCCTTAATTCTGCCTGAGTCTTTTCTCATTTTTGCTTGTGAATACTGAGACAGTGTTGCTATAGCTGACAGAACCATTAGGGGCTTAAAGTGTGTTACCACCTTGCTCTAAGGTAAGAAATGTACCTAGGTCTCTATTGAGTCAAAGGGAGAACTGTGAACCAGGTTGGGTGCCCGCTAGGTTAAGTATTGCACTGCATTTCCCTGAAGAGAGTGTGGTATTTGATCCTGTTAACTGGGTGTGCTAGCAAAAGGGTTCATATTTGACCTCAGGACTTGAGACTAGTAGGTGTTCTGGACCCAAAACAGATAGGAGGGTTGCCCTGTTTTTCCCCTGTTAACATATTGCACTTTGAGGTTTGGCACTGTGGGAGCAGAGGGCCAGACCTGTGGAGGGCATTTGTGACAAATGGCAGTATTTTACACAGTGTCAGATTACACAAAAGTAACCTGGGTGCCACCTCCCAATGGGCTACTACCCATGCCTACTGCCCAGAATGCAGGTTGAGGGGCCTGGGTTCTGGTTCGAATGAACAAAGGGGCTCAATACCAACATTAGAACTATTTGTGTGGTGCCTCCATCCAGAGTAACTTTCAAGTGGGTTTGATGTTAAGCTAGCACAACCCTCTGGGATGTTGTACGTACCCACTGACCAGTGGTCCCATACATGGAATGGCATAAAACATTTCACTTTGCATACAATGAATGATGAGCGCTGATAATATGCTCACAGTAAGCACACTTACCAACTGGGTCTGGACTTCTCAAATACCCCCGTGCACCTGCAAAGAATAACTTTCAGCAACAACAATGCACCTTGTATTTTATTTTTATTTATTTATTTATGGTACCTTCTCATCTGGTTTTCTTTTTGCCTGTGGTCCCCCCTGTCCAGCACTGTGTCCTCCAGACACAGTCAGAGCTCTAACCCCCTTGCCTTACCCTCCCCAGACCACTTCACAGCGAGTACTTAACCCAAACGCCATGGAAGACCTGGAGACCGGGCTTGGGAGGAGCTGACTTAAGTGCATCCACTGCGGTGCCATCAGAACCAGCCTTCATGTGCACTCAGGAGGATTCTTTTGACCCATGATTGCCCCCTCATGGTGCAGGCATGCAGTGAGGTCAGCGGCGCTGCCATGCGCACGCTTCTGCATGCTGCACATTCAACATCAGCCTGCGCCGACCCACACTGTGACCCCCCAATCCTGTAGTAGCCCCCAGCCACTGCCAGGGGCCAATACCTTGGCAGTCATCCTCTCCCACCCTCCCCAGAGGAGGAGAGCAGTCCATGTGATGCTTGATCCTCCTCTTCCCCAGCCTATCCTCCGACACCCGAGGTTGCTCCTGACCCTGGGTCGGTGTGGTAAGAGATAAGGCAGCAGCGCCTCAGCCCTCTACATCACTGGGCCGACTGGCAAACGATGCACTTTGTAGTTTTTCTCAGTAACTCAACACTTAGTAATAATATGAGCATGGACCGGAGTAGCATTCAAACAGCAATACAGATTTATTTATGGGATTGAACAAAGAGAAGAGGACATAAATCAGGACTGAACTTTAAGGCAATTTGCTTGGTTTTGTAAAACACATCCAGATATCACATTTAACACCATTTACAGTCCAGCTAATGCTACTGGGTACCCAACATTTATTAAGTTGAGGCCTGAGGCATTGCAGCTGGTTAGCCAGCATTGCAGCTGGATGGGGCCCTTAAATAATTTGTTATTGATGTTTTTATACTTTGCTGTAGCAACATAAACAGAAACTTTTGGACACACAGAAAATTGTAATCCTCAGGCAAGATGGCCTGCAAACACTTTAACACCAACCTAAACTTCGTGAGGCAAATCACGAGGCAAAGACACTTTTTAATTTTATGTTGCAGGGACAAGCCTGTTACATGGCTGAAGCCTTCTGGCCATTTACCTGGCCACGCCATCCGCTGAAACCGCTTGCTCGTGGTCACCCTCCTGGTCCCATTCTCTGAACCCTTAAGCAAGACCTGCACTGCGCCCCGAAGGCACCCTCGGACACGGGCGGCGCATTCTGTCCATTTTCCTGGCCGCCACCATCACCGCTGAAACCGCTGGCTCCTGGCCACCCTCCTGGTCCCGCCTCCAGATCCTGAAATAAGGTACAGCCGCTGAGCCTTTTCCTCCAGAGTCGATGGTGGCATTTTCGATTGGTGCACCTTTTTGATGGTGACTCCCGATTGGCCTAGTGGGTAGCACAAGGCTTCCGATTGGTGTGCCTGAAAGCCAGCTCTCTGGACTGCTATTTCTTTGCCTAAAAATTTTGTTCTAGGCTCCTGGACTCACTTGAATTTTTCTGTCTGTAATGACATGTTAATTGAACTAAATAGCTGAATTTACTGTGATTGCTAGCTCCTTTGGTGAATTTGTTTACTCTAGATCTCAATATTTTAATATTCTAACTGCACTGAAACTGTGTTATCGGCCAGTACGGCACATAGTGCCTTATTTCTTTAAACTGCTAACTGCTTTACTTTTCTACCCTTCTGCCTGCCTCGCCTTTGCTCATACTTTTTCACCACTCTCTCAGACCTCAGACCCCTTCTGCTGTGTGTTTCAAACCTGCTCTAGGCTCCTGGACTCACTTGAATTTTTTCCGCCCCCCACCCAGGCCTCCTATTAAATACTCTACTTGCCCCGCCCACCTCCCTCCTCCTAACCCTACTTGCTCTCTTGCTTCTTTCTTCCCTGCCGCCACCACGTGGCATATTTTGAGCCAAATCATAGTTGTTCTATGCTGTGTTTGTATTTTCACTCCTTCTCTTGACTTACTCCACCAATGATTAAACTGTAACTCAGGAACTTCCAGTATTATCTTTTTCCTATTTTCTCATCTTGTACTTTCCCACCTCTTTTACTAAACAAAGCCTCCAAAATACTGTCCATTGCCAATAGTGTGCTTCACTGCCCGTCTCAACTAGTGCTTAGTATTATCCAGGCTGTCTAACCCCTCTAGATGTCTAACTTATCTATTTTCCCCTGCCTTGCAGTTTCCCCTCAGCCCCTCTCAGGCACCTGAAACTAATTTGGTCTTCCTAATCCTTGGGATAATTGACTGCTTTCAGCTAGTCAAACTCTAACTACTTATAAGTTTCTATTTCCTTTTTTGCTTGCAGTTTCTCCCTCAGCCCTTGCAGGCACCTACACTCTAATCCAACTACCAAACCCTGTCATAAGAGACGCTCTCTGTTATATCTGTCTCCCTTTCACATAGCTCAGTCTCCTTTAGTCCTTCACTCTGTTTGAGCTACTAGCTTTGGGGCCTGAAAAATGAATAATCAGTCGCTGCTATTTCTTCTCATAGGCACTCTGCCTCTGTTACACCTATCAATTATTGAGGTCCCTCATGCTGAATCCGTTCTCCCATACTATCAACAAAATTACTTTACATTTTCAGAACTTCTAGTGGGACCTGCATTTTGCTGTGATCCCACACCGTTACTGTCTAACAAGGAATGGGTCCAATTGATTGCCTATGCACACAAATGCAGCTCCCTACGGGCTCGTGCCCTATCACCTTTCCTGCATCGCAAGCTCTGGTACCTCCTCTTGCTGGCTATTCTGCTCTCTGGGGATATACAACCAGACCCAAGGCCCTTAACTCTTATAGCTGCTCCTATTCCAAATGCTAAAAGTCTACTTATTACACACTATAATATTAGGAGCCTTGAGCAGAACTTTGCTGAACTCGAATCTTGGACTGCACTCTATAAGCCAGATATAATATGCCTCACTGAAACTTGGCTGAAGCCATCCACCCTTGACTCTCTGTGCTCCCTACCATCTTATAATCTTCTGAGAAATGACAGGCCAGCTCCAAAAAAGTGTGGGGGTGGGGTGGCACAGCTATATATTTCAAGTCTCACCTCCAGCTCTCTCTAATTAGTCTCCCCTAGACCACTGTGAGGTCCTTCATGTCCTCCTCACCCTAGGCACAAAGAAGCTGTGTATTGTCTGTGCTTATAATCCCCCTACCCATGGCCTAAAAGGACTGGATGAGCTACTCTACCAAACCACTTCACACACAGGAAATAGTGAAGTTCTTCTACTAGGTGACATTAACATAAACTGTCTGGGAGGCTTACAAGTGGCAGTCCTGACTAAACTACAAAGCTACAACCTGCATCAGCTTATCTCTTTACCCACCAGAACCACTCCTCAATCAAATACCAGTACCTTGCTGGACTGGATTATGGCAAACCACCCTGAGAACATCATTGACGTAGGCGTCCTACATGATGCCATCACTGATCACTCCCCCACCTTCTGTATCTGGGGTAAAGGCAGGCCAGAACCTGTGAAGCCCTGTTTCATTACTTTCCATAATTATGTGAATTTTGACCCTCAGGCTTTTTGTTTGTCATTGCTTGCACTGACTGGTCCTCTCTGTATAGCTCATCGGATCCTCAGTCTGCCCTAGACATCTTTTTGACCAAATTCCCTAGCACTACAAGAAAGCCATAGTCATCTTGTGACTAGATGTGTAAGAAATAGGCAGACCTGCTGGCTGAAATCTGACCTTCAGTATAGCGCAGTGGTTTTAGGCTCTGAGCTGCAAATCTCGTGACATCCAGCAGACCAGACCTGGGTTTGATTCCAACAGCTTCCACTTGCATACTGTGTGACCCTAAGCAAGTCACTTAACTTCCCTGTGCTCCCAGGTCACTCCTGTAAAAAAGCTTTCAGCTTAGTGTGCTACTCCTGGTTAAACAACTAAATAAAAAAAAAAAAAATTACGATTGCGTGACAAAAGCTAGTTTCGGTACAAGAAATCTGGTCTACTAGAAGATTTTCATACCTACAGAGCACCGAGAAATGCCAAGAAATCAAGCAAGCAAAAGCCTCCTACTGCAAAGATCTTTAACAGACTCCTAGGGGGACCCAAAAAAATGTTGATCTCATATTAAGTTCTTCCTGGGTTCAATCCAGTCCACTACTCCTAATAACATGTCTCTAAAAGGCATCCACTGTAACAATCCCCTCACTATTGCTAACTTCTTTAACACACAATTTGCTGACCTTACTCAATACACCTCCACTTTTCCTACCCCATCAAATCCTGTCATACAAGCAAACTCCACCGGGCATACCTTCCACTTCAAGTCTGTCCAGAGAAATGAAATTCTCAGACTTCTACGAAACATTTGAGTATGCAACAATGGGGTCTGATAACTTGGAACCTAAACTCCTGAAATTAGCTGCCCCACACATAGCTGCTCCCTAGCTAACTCTCTACTCTCTCTCTCTCTCTCTCTCTCTCTCTCTCTCTCTCTGTGTCAAAGCTCTGTCCCGGATATCTGGAAGATGGCCAGAGTTACCCCTGTACTTAAAGGCGACCCACTTGACCCAACAAATTACAGATCCACTGCCATCCTATCTGCACTCAGCAAAATTCTTGAGAAACTAGTTGCCATCCAAACTACTGAATTTTTTCTGAAACATGACCTCTTAACTGACGCTCAACATGGCTTCCGCAAGGGACACAGTACCACTACTGCCCTGTTCAAACTCACGTCCAACATCCTAGTGGCCATGGACTCTGGCTGGCTCACAGTGGCCATTTTCATAGATATGACCAAGGCATTTGATCTTGTTGACCATTCCATCCTCACTGCCACTCTCGACTCTCTAAGCTTTTCATCAAATGTTGTGAACTGGTTTAACAGCTATCTGACTGATAGGTCTCAGTATGTGAAATTTAACTCCACCTCTCTGACAAGGTTACCATCAATATTGGTGTACCTAAGGTCTATCTTAGATCCTCTGCTTTCCTTAAATTTTATCAATAGCATCACCTCTAATCTCCTTAAAACTTCCTCACTATTATATGTGGATGACATTATACTGTATACCAGTTCCAATAGTACTGAGGACATAAACTCTCGACTCTCTTGTGACTTTCAGCTTATCCAACAGTGGCTTGCAAATCACAAATTTATTCTAAATAAATCTAGGACCAAGCTATGTTATTTAGCTTCAGTCTCAAACTCAAACACTCCCAGGCACACTTTAATATCTCCTCCCTGATGGCACATCTGTTGGTGGTAAACTCCTTAAATATATCTAGGGTCACTCTTATCCCATTTCTGAGTTTTGACTTCCACATTCACTCTACCTGTAAGCAGGTAAACTCCAAACTTGGTATCTCCTACTGTACTAGCTATGCGCTCAACCCCTCAGCCAGGCTTGCTATTGCCGGTGGGATATTACTTCCCTCTCTCACCTATGGGGTTGCCATGTATGCTTCTGCCTGCAACTCAAGTCTACAAAAGTAAGATGTTACCTATAATAATATTTGTCGCTTTGCATCTTGCTTCCCCTGGCTGAAACATCATTGTCTTCTCTACTCAGATCTGGGATGGCTTTCTCCCCAAGAACTAAGGTCTTATGCACTTGGATCCATTACTGATAACATCATCAGACCCTGTTCATCTAATCCCTGGCCAGTCTCCTTCTCTACCAGAAAACCAACTATGCTTTGTGCTCTGTGGACCATATCCTGGTTCTTATTCCAAGACATCGCACTTCAATGGGAGGTCGTGCCTTTGCCTGTCATGCACCCCTTTTCTGTAACACACTCCCTTTAACCCTATATCAAACCGCATCCCACATCTCTTTTAAGAGAGAACTACACCTCTATCTCTTCTCCTCCTGTGTATGCTCCTGTTTCAAACCACCCTAGCCCTAACTCTCTAATCTCACCCCTCTCTCTATTGTCCCCTGGGAGCCTGGGATCCAGTCCAACAGGGAGCACTTTTTTCAATCTCACTTCCTAATTTCTTGTATTTTATTCTTCCATTTACTTTTCCCTTTACGTGAAATTTTTCTGTTGTGCCTTCTCTTCTGAAACTGTACAGCCTTCCTCTTTCATCACCAGCTGAACCTTACTGGGTAACCTGTACTTTACTACACCATATCTATCCCCTCCCCCAACAATTGCCTCCTACTCTCTCCACCTTCACTCTTTCTACCCTTTCACCTAACTCTGCCTGACTACTACTTCTTTCTCACAGCACTTTATTCCTTATTGTTTGTATACTGCTCAGTCACTTTAGAAATTACCAGATTGTTATTTCTTACATGTAAACTTAAATGCTGTATTGCTTTTGTCATATTAACTGCTGTTAATTGCTCAAACATTTACATGCAACTTGTATTACCTACAAATATGTTCTCTTGAAGTTTCTCTGTACCCTCCCAGGTCGTGCCTGAAAATAGTATTTTTGGCTAGTGCACCTACCCAGTAAACAAAAATGAAATAAAAAAAAAATTACTCACTGAACCAAGACCATGGGATATGGGATGGTTGCCAGGCTGATTCCCCTTGAAACCAGATTGCTCTCTGGTTCTTAGCTGCAGGCTTCATGTTTCTTCCATCTTGGCAAGGACCAAGATACAGGGACCAGGGTTAACATGACTCATCCCACTTCACAGCATCTCCCCCCAAGAGTGGCTGCAACCCACGATGATCTTTGTTGCAGGAGCGGACTCCCCAAACTGGTCCTCCAGCAGCTTTTGTCTCACAAGCAGTAACCGTCTTTGAGAAAAGTTGTCTGACATCACAGGTTTAAACTCTGGCACTGTCTTAGTTAGGCCGTGTAGCTTACCTGCTGGCAATTTGCAGTCTTTGGTATGTAAGCTGGCAAAATTGAGATTCAGGTCTCCCGCTTTGGCAAATGAGCTGGAGACAATTCCTGTAACCCCAGGCTTTAGTTTCAGGCCACAGTCTCTGAGGAGAAACAAGTTTCTCACTGAGATACAGCTTGGCGTTGGTTAGATTCACTGACACTATTCAGGCAGAACTCACAGCTCAGCAGAAATCATTTCCTTTCTATCCCTTTTAGAGACTTTAAAAAGCTAACTGTAGCCCTTGGCAGTTCAAACAATCCACGCAGGATTTCAGGCCATGGAGAGATAAACAGACCTCTCCCTGAACTCTCTGAGCTGAGTGCAAAGTCTCCTCTCCGACTGGAAGCTCAAGCCAGACTAACTGTTCAAGAGTCTCTTTCAGTTGAAAGGAAAAGGAATCCAGTTGGCTGTCCAGGCTGTTAGTCACAGTTTTAGCATCCCGATTGGTTAAAATGGGCGCTAAGCATACAGTTCACAGTTTCTCCCAACAGCCATAGTAAAAGGACCCCTTGAGTTTCGATTGGCTCACCGTCAAGGTTAAAGTGTCAGCATGGCTGCTGGTTGAGTAAAATGTAAGCCGTTCCAAACAGTAAAGTTCATTTTAAACATAACAGTTTAGATTTCGAAATGAACATTTACAGCATTCAGTAGAGCTTCATCTACTCTCATAAGCGACTGTACAATGCAGGGTTTTATTTAACTCTAAAAATTGATTAGCGTTTTGTTCATAAAAGTGCTAAAGCAAAGTGAAAATGCATAGCGCTTGCCTCACTGTGTTTAACAAACGTAACACATCTAGAAAACCTATAAAAATACTTTCTGTACAGCTAGTATTGTCTCAAGAAAAAAACTGCTAATCAATTATTTAAAACCCTGCAATGGAACTTATGGGAGTGCTGGCTGGCGGGTTGCAAGCTTTGTTTCCCTTGGACCAAGCACAGTCCTTACACTGCATACACAGGCTGCACCTCTTAAAGATACAGCATGATGGGCATTAATTCGCACATTTATGCAGGAACCAGGAATGCAGCAATACTTTACATTTAGACCCACTATTTACACCACTGGACACCGGCCAGATTCAAATGCAGAACTCCAAGCTGGACTTTTGCCAGGCAGAGGGCAACGCAGTGCCCAGGAAGATGACCCAAGGTAAGACCACCATTTGGGGGGGGAGTTACACTAATATTGACCAGAGGTGAGGGAAATAATGGGAAAATATTGACCTCAGGGGATGAACTGGTACCTGACAAGGCTGACAATAGTTATATTGCTTGAAGCAGAAGGCTGAAGGTAGCATTACTATAGGAAGGCAATAATTCATCCCGAGGGGTCTGTATTTCTCACTATATCCTGACACAACTCTGGCCAGTATCTGTGGTATTAAACCTCGCCCAAGTTATGAGTATTAGAATGGACAGTAGTTGAAAAAATCTTTACCCATTTCTAAAGAACTATTTCCTGGTTCTTTGTCATGAACCAGGCAATAGTTCTACAACCTTTATGTCATGTGACAGGCAGGGGTGTCATTTGGAGGTAGCCAGGGATTGCAGTTGAGACCCCTATGATGTCTTTTGCAACCCCTATGAACTCTTTAAACAAGGTTTTGCTAGGGATTGGCTATATACAATATGGTGCATGGGGAGCTTTGCAAACCCTATGATTTTGTGAAAATGAAACTTTGCAACCCCTATGATTCTTGTGAAATAATGTCACTAGTGTCAGTCAGAGACCAGGATTTTTTTTCTAAGGTTTAATAAAAAAAAAAAAAGCTACTACAGTAGACCAAACCAAACTGAGGGTTTACTTGATCTTTCTTCTAACTTAAATATTATCAAACGTGTAGGCCAGCGCAGAGGTTGGATTTCCGCTTGCGGCGCCGGTGACCCGGGTTCGGGAACAGACCCAGGTTGTCACGGGGCCAGCCTGGGGAGGATTGAGCATCCTTGGACTGCTCTCCTTCTCCAGGGAGGGGATCTGTGTACTTGGTGCCACGTAACACCCAGCAGAGGCTGGGTTCACCACAAGCACTGACACCAAATCAAACTCAGGGGCGGGCAGACACCAGTCATCATGCACATGTCTGCACCCTGCTCACAGGGAGAAAAAGCATCCCATGCCTGGCGTCTCCATGACTCTGCCCCTGGTGCCTCTATCAGCTTCCGGAGCTGGCTCCCCAACCAGATAATTGTATCGTGGCCTGATATGGGGGTCAGTGCCGCAACCCCGCGATCTGGGGGGAAGCCAGGAATGAAAGGGTGAATGTGGGCATATCCGGAGGTAGAGGCAAGGGGGTCAGTGACCAGAGCAGACCCCGATGGCTGGTAGGGAATGAAAAAGCATAGTAATTAAAAAAAAAAAAAAAAAGAAAGCATTATCAAAAGTGTGCTTTCTCATCTGTCCTACCTGTGGTCCCACAAGGAACATAGTAGCGCCATCCTCAGATAAATTGGTGAGGCTTAAAGCCTTTAACCTTTGGAGAGATAGGTTTGCAATGGATTTGAGGGTTATGATTGGGCAATATTATTAGTGATAAAGTGCCTCCACATGGGTAAGCCCCTAGAAATGCCAACTGGTACTCAGGGTCTTGCCCCCTAGAAAATAGTATAAAAAAAAGCAGTCCCACACAGTTCCACCATACAATGCTATATCAATACAGCAATAGTAATGGAACACTTAACATAATATGCACACACCAGTAATGTACATGCAAAAGGATGGGATTTATTAGTGTTTCGGGGGTAAGGCTAATCAGAAGGAAAGAGAATGGTTACAAAAAGGAATAAACAAGCAGTAAATCAATATACTAACTGGTGACCCCCTATAATGACTGGAAATGCACTACTAATAAAATGTAATAATTCGCTCAATTTTATAAGTCTAACAGGTTATTACAGCATTTTCCTCCTCACGCTCTAGGACACTCTCACGCACAGAAACCCAGCTTACTGTTTGACTCCACTGAATCCTTGCACCAGTTATTATAAAAAATAGTGCCAGTGCAAGGTTTGTTTTATGAGGATTTTTAACACACACACACACACACACACAGAGTTTGTGATAACTTCATGAACTACTTCAGCTTCGCTAGCTCGGGGTTTATGGATTATCACATACCTTGGGTGTGTGAAAAATCCTCATAAACACAAGCGTGCACAGGCATTATTCTCTATATATAACGCAATGTGAAATAGTCATACAGGGAGGCAAGGTGTAGTCTAGTGGGTAGAGCACCAGTTTGGAAACTGGGGGTTTGCAGGTTCAAATCATGCTAGCAGAAAATACTCACTGTGTGACCTCGGGCAAGTTTCTTAATCTCTGAGTGTTCCGGTCCACTGTGCCACATAAATAGCTAGAAATAGGACCCCACTTGAAACAAGACATTGCATTTTAGTTAGGCTATTGTCCTGCATAAACAAATTGTAAAAAAAAAAAAAATTGCACATAAATTAAATTCCAGCAGTCCCTACTATCCCTGCCAAACAGTTCCACACAGTCACTGAGCTAAGCTGTGGCACCAGTTGCTATCATGCCCTAAAGCCAGGGGCTCCTTAAGATAGTTGGTGGCTATGCAGCTTCAGTTCATTGGTTCAGTGACCAGTAAAGTATTCAATACTGAGTAACTGAGTGAGCATTTTGGAAATAAATTTCCCAGCCTTAACTTGAGCGCTACATAAAGGGATATGTAACAATGGTATCACAGAGGGATGGGCAGGTCAGCTGTCACCCGGTTCTGATTCTCACTGTGATTTATTTCCAAAAGGTTCTGATTTACTCTGATGAATTGTAGACCTATTTTTAGTCTATCTGAGTATGAAAAATGCAAAACTATTATTCTTTTAGATCCCTCTGCTAAAAAAATAAATAAAATGTAACTTTGTAAAAAACAAAATTTGTGTCTGTATTTTTGTGTTGTTTTGATATAGGAAACAGTGGGCTGGATTCACAAAACTCTTGAAAATCCCGCAGCTGTGGGAAAAACTCGGCAAAAGTGGGTTGCCACTTGAGGAACTGCAATTTCTCCTGCAGATATGGTATTCTCAAAAGTGGAACCAGTTTACGACCGGCTCCATGATTTACAGCATCTTGTGGGTGGTGTTGCTGTGGAAATCCCCACAGCTATGGAAAAATGTTACAGCCAGTGGGACCAGCTGTAATATCTTCTGCAACTGCTGGGGATTTGAATAGCAATCTCCACAGCTGCAGAGATCTCGGTCCACAACTGAAGTTGCGGCATGGGACTTGGTCCCAAAAATGTTGTGAATCCAGCCAAATGTATGCAGTTTATTTGGTGCTTTGCAGTGAAAGGAGTCAGTGTGTCAAATGTTAGTCAGAAAGAGAGGAAATCCAGGGGAGCGAGTAGAACAGTAAGGCAGCCAAGGCATTGAGAGAACTGAGGCTGGCCCAGGGGACCAAAGAAGGTGAAAAGGATTTCTTCAGGTATGTGAGGGAGAAGAGAAAGAGTAAGGATCAGATTGTAAGGATCAAGAATGGCAGTGGGTGGGTAGAAAAGGGGGAATAGCAGGCGAAGTACTCAACAAGTACTTCTGTTTAATGTAATCACAAGGAAAGAGATGGAGCCTGTACCTAAAGGGGAAGGAAGCCCGGGGTGGGAGGAGATCACAGATGGGAAATCACAGAAAAGAGGCGTTGGAGGGCCTTAGGTCCTTGAGGGTTGATAAGGCACCTGGGCCAGGCGGAATTCATCCTAAGTACTGAGAGAGTTGGCAGTAGTCCTGGAGGGGCCATTGACAGACCTGGAAACAGGATGCGTACCCAGGGATTAGAGAGTGGCACATGTGCCCCTCCATAAGAGTGGACCCAAGGATGAACCAGGGAACTATAGACCAGTCAGCCTAACCATAATTGTGGGAAAGCTAATGGAGACTATCCTCAAGGAAAGGCTGGTAAAATTTCTGGAGGATAGTGATCTCAAGGATGGCAGACAGCAGAGGTTTGTCTCTGACAGATCCTGCCAGATGAAACTGTTGGACTTTTATGATTGGGTGACACAGACACTGGACAAGGGTCATGCAGTTGGACATCCTATACCTGGACTTCAACAAGACCTTTGATTCAGTGCTGCATGGTAGGCTGACCTGCAAACTGAGCAACCTGGGAGCAGGAAAGAAACTGTTTAGATGGGTCAGGAGCTGGTTGCAGGATAGACAACAGAAGGTAGTAGTGAGGAGTGAGGTATCTGAGCCCAGGGCGGTAACAAGTGAGGTCCCACAGGGCTCAGTCCTGGGATCAGAGCTGTTTAATGTTTTCATTGCCGAGATCGCACAAGAGATAAAGACTAAGATCAGTCTCTTTGCTGATGACACCAAGATCTGTGTGGAGGTTAATGAAGGGAAGGTGGTACAGTACTCCAGGAGGATTTGGCAAACTGGAGGAATGGTCTAACACATAGTAACTTGGGTTTAATGCCAAGAAGTGCAAAGTCATGCACTTGGGAGCCAGGAACCCTGGAAATAGTTACTGGTTGGGGGAGTGCAGTTATCTATGTCAAAGGAGGAGAAGGATCTGAGTATTAGTGGACAGAGAAAAAAGAACCACCCAGCCCCATGCAGGAAGGCAGTGGCAAAGGGCCAACAGAATGCTGGGGTGCATCACAAGGGGAATTACTTCTAGAGAAGGGAAGTCATCCTGCCCCAGTACAGATCCCTGCTGAGGCCACACGCAGTACTGGCGCCTTACTTGGAAAAGGACATCAAGCTATTGGATGGAGTACAGTGCTGGGCAACAAAAATGATCCTGGGGTTGGGAGATAAATCTTATAAGGAAAGAGTTCAATATGTATTCCCTGGAGGATAGAAGAGAGAGAGGGGATATGATTGAGACCTTCAAGTACCTGAAGGGTATGAACAGAGTAAGCACCAGAAGTATTTTCAAATTAAAAGGTGGAAGGGGAACCAGGAGGCACAATATGAAGTGGGAAGGAGACAGATTCGGGAGGGAAATGAGGCACTATTTCACCGAAAGGGTGTTGGCAGGTAGAACAAGCTGCCGGAGGAGGTGATATCACTGTGGATGGTGGGCAGCTTCAAAAGCAGGTGGGAGTGAAGGATACATGGAAAACCAATGGGGAGGCAAGGGAGGGTCAGCTGCAGTCTGAAAGATTGAAGTGTTGCACACTCGAGCAGACTAGAGAGACTGATAGGCCTGTATCTGCTGGCAGTTTGTATGTTCTTACCAATGAATTCAAAAGCAGAAAGACAACAGCAGAGTGCAGAACTTCACCGAGTCTGGTATACTTTTTGGTGAGGAACAGGCAGCACAAGAGAATATGTTATGGGGACCCAGCCATCCTCCTGCCCTTTGACTTGAGATGTAAATTTTTTATTTGTAATTATTTTGCTTGTCTACTTGGTGTTACAGCAAGCATCATGGGCCTCAGATAATTCCAAATACTCCCTTACTGATTGGCCAATTATTTTTATCACTTGTGTATTGTATCTTACTTATCTGGTTGACCTCCCCCGCATTGCAGTTTTGATATATCCTAGCTTCTACAACTAATAATTGCAGTCAGTGGTATGCACCCCACAGTGATAAGACGACAGCTACAGGCACTACAGCGACAACACCCAGGTTGCTGTGTGTCAATGTAAACCAGCACTGTTTTCTGGGGTCTTGCACCCCTCCCAAATCAGCTCTGACTTGGAGTTGATTATTTTAATTGGGGGGTGCGAAGGGCACAACCCCCCACTTGGGTTCAGGGGCAAAGCCCCTGAAGAAAACATGTGAGACAGTGACCACCTTTATGCAGACTGCAAATGCGGTCAACATAAAGGTTTCACTGTAACATCGGTCGACAACATTTTTGTTGCATCGCTGTACCATCCTAGATCAGCAGTCAACTATGATATATTATAGTGGCACAGTAGCGCCACTATAGTTAGGGAAGAGTAAGCATTTTAATGTTAAACCTCAAATTCTGCACTTTAATAACTTTGCAACTGTTCAACAGATTTGCACATAACTTGGTATGTGTGGTCCTGTGGGATAGATCTCTTGATGTGCCAAGTTTTGTTTTGATAGGATATGCAAGTTTTGTGCAGCACATAGTGAAAAAGTGTAAAAGTCGCTTCTTTTCACCCATTTTTGTTGATTTTTCTTCACTGCACTGCGGCCACACCATTTGGAATTTTGGCCTATAGATTTCAGGATAGAAAGAGCTTGCCCTAAAGACTAAACCAGTGTTGGTTTGGTGAAAAAATATTAATCCACTCCAAAGTTATTCAATTTAGACATTTTGGGTTCTGAGCATGCTCAGTTCAGTCTCTTTGGATAGCTGCATGGTACAAAAAGGTTTAGGGCTCTACAAACAGGGATTCATTAAATCCCTGTTCATATGAAGAAAATCCTTGTTCATGAGCCGCCATCTTGTTTTCAATTTTTTCAAAACAAAACCTTGTAACTTGCTCCAGGGATGTCTTCTGTAGAGATTCAAGTATGAGTTTTGTTCAGGTGACACCCTCTGCAAACCCATGGCTTTGGTTTCATTTAGTTTAGTCAAAAAACTTCATTTTTAAATTTGAAAAATCCCTGTCCATCAGTCGCTTCCGGTCTTTGTTCGTGAGGTTTCAAAATCCCTATTCGAGAGCCAATCCCTGTTTGTGAGATGTCAAAATTCCTGTTCATGAGCTGTCAAAATCCCTGTTCGTGAGGGGACGACCAGATCGTCCTAGCTCACGAACAGGGATTGACTCACGAACAGAGATTTTGACAGCTCACAAACAGGGCTTTTTAAAGGTTGCTGTTTCTTTGGCAGTTCACTGCAAAGAAATAGGACTTTTGGCTTGTAATTTGCAGGGTACAAAGTGATTGTCCCATTGATGTGACTTATGCTAATTTGGTGTAAATATTTTCATCAGTTCCATAGTTATGCCATTCTGAATTTAAGAAATTTCCTATAGGATAACATTGTGGCAAATGATGGCCCTGTGCTCCCACATATGGATACCATTTACCATTATGCAGTAATATGGCCTGCCATTCATTATGCAATACTGGGAGATTACAGTTCATTACAATGCCTGTGCACTTTGGATAGATGGTAGCAGGGCCCATAGAGCCCTGCATGCCAGTAAACTGATACCATGGGAGTGAAGGGTCTTTATAGGTAGATGGCTGGGCCTCGAACTCCCACATATGGATACCTTTATGCAGTAATGGACAGCAGGGCCATCCATTATGCAATACTGGGAGCGCAGGGCCCAGAGGGCCCTGTACTCCCACAGGAGATGACAGTTCATTACAGTGTCTGTACACTTATGGATAGCTGGATCAAAAACCTGATACCATTGGAGCGCAGGGCCCAGAGGGCCAAGTACTCCCCAAACCATACTAGGGTAAGACTACACTTTCTCAAAATGTAAGTTAATTCATTGTAAAAAAAACTTCATTAATGCATCAGTTAGGGTTGAAGCAACAAAAGTAGAAATGAGGCATTAAGGCTGAGACTAACACCCACCCACACCCCTACCCCACCTCCACAGACCAACCCGGCAATAGGGTGTGTGCATTGGGAGTTATCAGATTCTAACTCTCAACCAATTCTCTATACTGTATCTTGTCAACTTTCTTACACATGGAATAGGGTAACTTTCTTACATGGAATGGGGTGAGAGTTAAGACCAACAACCTCAGGGCACACCCCATCGGTCTGTGGAGGGTCGGGGTGGGATGGGATGGTAGAGTGGGGGTGTTAGGTCTCAACCCTAATGCCTCATTTCTCACTTTGTATCTTCAACCCTAACTGATGCATTAACAAAGGGTTTTGCAATGAATATATATATATATATTATGTTTGCTTGCACACATGTGCAAGAAACATAGTGCCATCATCCAAGATTTCAGGTGTGTCACCTCCTCCTCCAATTCAGTCAGTGTGTTGTGAGCAGCCCCATAAGCCAATGCATGCTGGAGCTGTCTATGATAAGCTCAAAAATGCAGTGGCATACAGTTGAAAGGGGAGCTACGCAAGTGAGCAGTGATAAGATATTGCCTGCTCATGTCAGCTCCCCTACACACACACAGACAGAAACACGCATACTACCTGCCCCCGCTTTTACGTATAGCCAGCGAGGTGCCCAATCCCCATCGACATTGCAGCTCCCCAAAGCCTCCCAAACTCATAGAATAGCCGGCCAGGGGGAGCCCAATCACCCGTCGGCTTCATTGTCTCTCCTCCCCATACTGCTATCACTGGCCAGGGGTGCCCAATCCCTGATCGGCTTCCCTCTCCCCCGAGTACAGGTGCCCACGCTGGGAGCCCACCCAGCGTGGCAACAAGTCACCATGGCCGACAGGGTGCCCAATCCCGTCGGCTGAACCCCCCACCATTCTTGTGCCACGCTGGGAGCTCACCCCAGCATGGCAAACATCCCTCAGCGTCTATTTTTTGTTTTCAACCTGAAAATAAAACGGTCCCAGTAGTCTCAAAGCCCACCCTCCACAACCGCACCACCACTGAGCACCTACCTCCCTCACCCCCACCCATACTCCTCCGGGCTCAGCGCGATGATCTTGAGTGGACCGGAACACGTCTGCACTCTTCAAAGCCGACCGCGAACTGAGGAAATGCGGTAGCTGTATAATGGGCTAGATAGGGTTTTTCAACTTTATTGCATATCTCAGGCATTTTTGATTTTGCACCAAATTTTCAACATGGGGTTTTTGGACCCCTTCTCATAATGATGTCACTGTCATGGTGTTATTCGGGCCCGAAGGTGATTTGACGCAGTGACTGTGAAATCACCCTTCAGGCCTGGGTAACACCATGACAGTGATATCATTCATGAGAAGAGGTCCCAAAAACCCCATGTTGAAAATTTGGTGCAAAAATTCCAAAAAATGACTGTTTTACGAGCATGCGTTGCGCAGTTCCTACGCACACTCGTAAGTTCGCGATTTTTCAATATTTTCACTCCAGATTTTCAACATTGCCATTTTACCACACCTTCTTATGAGTAGTACAGCTGTCATTTTTCACATCTCACCCAAAACATGTTTCCACCCATGGCGCACAATGCGGCGCAGTCTGTGTAGCGAAATCAATATCTGAGGACAAATTAGAAAATCACAGTGACACTGTTCATGAGCAGAGGTCTTAAAGTGGCTATGTTGAAAATTAGTGAAAAAAATTAAAAATACTTTTTACGGCGTGCATTGTACAGTTCCTCCTACGCTCGTAAGTTGCGAACTTTCAATATTTTCACTCCAGATTTTCAACATTGCCATTTTATTACACTTCCTTATGAACAGTACAGCTGCCATTTTTCATATGCGCCTAAAATGTGTTTTCGCACATGTAGCGCATAATGGTGCTGTTGGTGTGCAAAGCAATGTTTAGGACAGATTAAGAAAATCACAGTTACACTTTCATGAGCAGAGGTCTTAAAATGACTATGTTGAAAATTTGGTGACAAAAGTCCACAAAATGACTGTGTTACAAGTGAGCATTGCGCAGTTTCCATGCACCCTCATAAGTTCATGACTTTGTAATATTTTCAGTTCAGATTTTCACCAGTGGCATTTTTCCACACTTCCTTATGAAAAGTACAGCTGTCATATTTCACAACATGGCTGAAGTGTGTTTTCACACTTTCAGCACAGACATGCGTGGTCGCTGTGGGAAATCATTGTTCGGCACAGATAAAGAAAATCACAGTGACACTGTTCATGATTGGAGGCACCAAAATGCCGAGTTGACAATCTGCTGAAAAAATCTCCAACCTAATTATACTACGGATGTCGTTGCACAGTTTCTATGTACGCTGTCACGTCACCATTTTTTAAATATTTTACTGCAGATTTGCAACATTGCCATTTTTTACACCTCCCCATGAACAGTACAGCTGTCATTTTTTACATCCTGTTTGGAATGTTTTTGCACCTGTGGTGCTAAATGCCGTAGTCGCTGTGAATAAGCAGCTTTCGGCTAACAAACTGATATTCCCCCTGTTCATGAGGTGGGGTCACAAAAAAAACATGTTGAAAATTTGGAGTGAAAATACCAACGAATGCCTGAGGTATTAGGGTTTCCAACCATAACGCCCAACCCTGTAGAGAATGACAGGCATCAGGGGTGTGACTTGGGATTCTTGCCTGTAATGCTCATACCATTCCACACCTGCAGCCAAGTGAGGGCATTGAGGTATGCCTTGGACTCTTGACCCCAAAGTTCACTCCATTCTCCTGTATCACACCATCTCACTGTATTTCCTAATGAAATGGGATGCGCATAAGGGCCAAAGACCCCAAGGAACACCGTGACACTTGTCAGTGTCTGCAGGGTGGGGTGTGGTGAAATGGCTGGCCGTTATGCCTGACGACCCAAAGGCACACCCCAATGCCTGTCACTCTCTGCAGGGTGGTGGTGGGTTTGGCTTCAGTTCATACTTCACTGCCATTCCTATTACGCAGCTCTGTAACTTCTACACTACCACTGCCAATGCCAGCAAGCAAACATTCGGCATTGACAAATGCTTGTTTTTTTTTTTTTAATAGAGCTGTTTTGGCCCTGACCACCATCTGTTCCTGCCATGAGGCCACCTGCCAGTCTCCAACCCCATCACCGCTCCCACCGTCAGCAAGCCAGCAGGGATCTGCACTATGCCGGACCCAAGGAATGGTGGCCATGGTCAACTATGGTATAAAAAGACTTTACAGCGGTTTGGCTTCAGTTTGTTGCTTTGCAGGGCTAGGCGCCCATTGACTGCTCAGTGCTGAAATTTTGCGCCCGCCCCCGACCTTTATTAAATAGTCTCCTCATCTCCCCCTACTCCTAGTACCTCCCTGATCTTGCCTGCTTTCCTGTCCCCAGCTAAACCACTCCCTCTCCTCCTGCTTTTTCCTGCTAGCTTCTCTGTTTGAAATAAGCTGGCTTCACAAACCCTGTACTCTATTTTCTCTGATTTTTCCTTCTCTGCACCCTGCCACCTCTACAATTCACATCCCTGTTTTTATCCTTCTCTGATATGCCTCTTTACAGACACCTCCTCCTGTCTCTTCTAGCCCTCTCCTTCTTTCCTCCTCTACACTATCTTCCAACTTCCTCCTACCCCTCTCCACCCTACACTCCGACCATTCACGCCCACTACCTCTTATTTGGTACTATGACAAATTCCCCCTACCCTCACCTGTGGCACCCTCCTGCAAAGGACTGGCTACAAATGACAAAGCACGCCGATGGAATGTGGGCAAATCATCCCCTGCTTCTAGCCATTACCATGCACTGGGACCCTAGACGTCTGCACTGGATTCAACCACACAAGCTGCAGAGGTGTTATTCCATATACTATGAATTACTACAAATGACTCTCAAACTCCTGCTCCTCCTCCTCCTCTTGATGTCAAGAAGTGTCCATCCAAATCCTGGCCCTGTTTCCTCCAGTTCAACTAATCCTGCCAAAATGGAGGGGGGTCTCACAATCACCACCCTAAATATCTGCAGTCTCCTCCCAAAACTGGCCTCCCTTCAAATCTTTGCCAGCCAACACAACCCTGATATCCTAGCCATTGTTGAAACCTGGCTGACACCTAACACTCCCGACCATGCCATCTCTCTACAAGGCAACAAGATACTCAGACTGGATAGGACTACTAAAAGGGGGGGGGTTGTGCAATTTACATAAAGGACAACCTCACCAGTCACCCTGTTAGTTATACCACCAGAGAAACCACAGTGCAACTCCTTCCTATCAAACTACTCCTTGGTGCCCAAAACAAAGTCCTCACTGTTGCTGCTGTCTATATCCCCCCCTAAAGACCCTGGGTCTGGCCTCCAGATTGTCCTTGAATTCTTAAGATCACGACCTCCTGACACCGAGCTCCTACTCCTTGGTGACTTTAATATCAATTGGCTTGCACCTGATGCAGGGTCACACAAGGATGCTATCTTAGCAGCAAACTTAACGCAGGTGGTTAGCTCCCCTACCAGGAAAAACTACAAATCTGGGACTAGCACCCTCATAGACAGGATCCTTACCAGCCACCCTGCCCGCATAAATAATGTAGTTGTTCTCCCGGACTCTCTCAGTGACCACTCCCCTGTAATATGTACCTGGACAAATAAGTTCCGAAAGCCGCCTCCAAAAACCATCTCAAGCAGAGTACTACCTTATGGCAACCTTACTCATCTCAAGGCCTGTCTCAGGCAGAAAGACTGGTCCCTAATATACAATACTCAAGATGTTGACTCAGCCCTTGATTACTTTATCACTACTTTCAACACTGCGTGCGACACCTATGCACCAGTAAAAAAGCACAAAATCAAAGCGCTCTCAAATCCCTGGCTCACGGCAAAGCTATTGGCACAACTCAAAGGCAGGGACCTCCTCTGGGCTATTGCAAGAGCCACAGGCTCTCAGGACATTCAAAAGTATAACCAGGCTCGCAACCACTGTACTAAACAAATCCGCTCGATGAAGAGCTATTTCAAGAATGCCCTCTCCAGCTCCTGGGGTGATGGGAAATCCTTCTGGGACAATATTAGAAATATCACGGGTAAACAGTCCAAGTCCTCTCCTACAATAATGACTGTGGATGGAACCACTACCCTTGACCCAATGGTCATGGCAAAGACCCTAAATAATACCTTCACAGACCATAGTGGTGTCCTCCCTCCAGATTTCTTCTCTGATGCTGACTCTCCCAATTCAACGTCTCCTACTGCCTCTCCAAACAAACTGTCCTTCCATTTCAAAATAGTCCAAGGCACATGAAGTCTACAAAATATAAAAAGGCTATTTCTAAGTCCAGAGCAAGTAGCGACACTATTGATCTCAAACTTCTGTCCCTTACTCTGGAAGAGATGCTGCTCCCACTCACCAAAATCTTTAATCTCTCCCTCTGCCACAGTCAATTTCCCAGCAAATGGAAGTCTGCAACTGTCACCCTGGTGCACAAAGCGGTGACAAGTCCCTACCTGGTAACTACCGACCCATATCAATACTCCCACCCCTCTGCAAGGCCCTTGAACATATACTGGCGGACCAACTCACAGACTACCTGCAAAAGTATAACATCCTCTGCACTCAGCAACATGGATTCAGAAAAGGGCACAGCACATCGGCTGCCCTACTGGAATTCTCAGGAGCAATCCACAATGCTTTGAACAAAGGATACCAAACCGGAGCTGTTTACATTGACCTAACTAAGGCGTTTGATACTGTTCACCATGGCTTATTCGTCAAACAACTACAGTCTCTTGGGCTCTCTCAGGGTCCTGGTGCCTGGGTAAAAAGTTACCTCACACAGTGCTCCCAAGCTGTAAAAATCGCTGGAGTTCTCTCAGACTCAAAACCGGTTCTCTCAGGTGTTCCCCAGGGATCCATCTTAGGCCCTCTCCTTTTCAGCCTTTTCCTAAACTCTCTCCCCAAATCCTGCCCTGAACAAATAATCCTCTGTGCTGATGATGCCATGATTCTTCCTCTCATAAAGATCCAAAACCCTTACACCTTAGCCTGTAGCATGCTTTTCCAAGGTAGAGATGTGGTTCCTAGAACACAAGCTGGTTCTAAACTACAAAAAAACTAAATCCATGCTCTTCTCCAGCCATAAAACAAGAAAAGGTAAATACCACTTACTATCAATACATACCTGGGAAGTACCCTCGAATAAGTGACATTTAATATCTTGGAATCACCTTTGATCAAGGCCTAACTTTTGCGACCCATATTGATAGTACAGCGAAAGTGGTAAATCAGCGCATTGGGATCCTGTACCAGAACTGACAGTTATTTACCCAATCTGCACTGAGGATTGCTATTCAAAGCTCTGTCATCTCAATCATTGACTATGGTTTAATTATCTATGGGTCTGCCTCTACCACCGCACTTAGTGGCATTACAACCTCCCTAAATAAGGCCTGTCGACTGCTCACAGGTGCTCATAGATGTACTCACACATGTGAGCTCTACACAGAAACAGGTTGGTTGCAACTCTCAAGCTGTTTAAAGTACCTTACCTGCTTGATGGTGAAAAAATCCACCATGGGCCTCACTCCACCGTGTATTCAAGACCTGTTATGCCCAAATACTGGCATCTGTTTCACCAGAAGATCGGAACATCAGCCTCTCAGGTCCCCGATGCGGACTACTCAGGGTCAAAGATCATTTGCCTATTGTCCCCTAGCTGGCTTAATGTCCTCAGCCCTCATCACCTCCTCCACCTCCTCAGGTGTTTTCAAATCTAGGCTATACTCTCACCTGCAGCCTCCAGCTCCTGTGACTGCCTTGATTAAATCTTTTGCTATCATCTACCCACTCTGCTTCACTTCTTGACAAAGGCATATTGAGAATCTTTTCTGCTATGTCTGCTCCCCTCACCTCCTCTTACCCTCTCCATCTGTACATTTCTTTAATGTTTTCCCCACAACTAGCTTGTTTTTTGTATGATATTTATTTATTTTCCTGTCTTGCACAAAGTCTGTTATTAAGGGACTGTGTTATACTGGCTATTGACACAACACAACTTGTTTGCCATTCTATGTAACTTGACTTGTTTGTACTCAATTGACGTGGAACCTTTGTAAAAGAGCCATGGCTCAAAGGTAATAATTCCTAGAACAATAAACTAAACTAAACTAAGACCATCACCTACTCCTGCCATAAAGCCCACCTGCCAGTCCACAGCCCCTTCCTGCTCCCCCCGTTGTCAAGCTGGTGGGGATCTGCATGGTGCAGAACCCAAGGACCGCAGGGGACAGCACTCATAGAGGCCATGCACATAGGTTTTTTCCTTTGTGTTTCCCCTTGGTGCCACCCTTCACCCCAGACGTCCAGCAAATCATTGCTTGTTGGTAGTTTTAACTTGCTAAATAAACAAATTAAACTCCACCTGGTTTTCTAAATTGAATGTGAAAAACACATACAGCAATATAGTAATATACACCGTGACCTCACTAGAAGGATTTTTTTTACTTCTTTCTGTTATGGTTGCTGACTTTTGTCCTCTGAATTCTATGAAATAAATCATTAAATTAAATATCATCATCATTGTCTTCAAACACCACCAAGGAAGCACCCATATTATGAGCCACCTGTTGCAACTGTTCATCATCATTGACGCTTTTATTTTCCTGCCACTGTTTATTTTATTTAGTTTTTGTTTACGAAGTAAGTGCACTAGACACAGGAGTGACTATTTTCAGGCACGACCTGGGAGGTTACAACATCACAGGAAAATAGATCAAATACAATATAATGCAAGAATACAACATTTAGGGATACAATGAACAATGGATAACAGTTTGTAACAATTGAGGTAATAAGAATAACATTCCAATATTCTACATATCAACATAAAGTAAGTGCATTTAGAAGACAAATATTTAGGGATACAAAAAAGTGGAGAGCAGTCTGAGCACTTGGAGTGGAGGAAAGCATTCTGACCTTCTACATACATACATACCATAAATTAGAAAAGAGAGGAAAGTGAGTGCACATGTTATAGTGGAATAGTGATATGAACATTAACTCTATACTACATGAACATGCTAAAATAAAAGGTTAGGTACCAGAGAGGGGCAACAGGTGGTGAGGATAGGAACAATGGGAAACCACAGGGAGGGAGAGACTGAGTGAGAGAGCCTGGTGGAGATGTGAAAGAGGCAGGGTAGGAAAGGGGGGTGAGAAGGCATGCAAAAATTCAAGCAATATGTACCAGAGGGGCCAATGAGACAGGAGAGGCACTGTTCACTGAACTGGTAAGAGAATTTGTTGAGATTGACTTTTAGGAACGTAAGGCACTGTATATTTTCAGGATTAAGTCTTGTACAGCTATCAGACACAACATTTCTGGCCATGCTAAATATACACTCACAGTAAACACTAGTGGGAGGGCAACAAATAAGCCTTATAGCAAAGGCAGTTAATGCAGGCCAGATCTTGTCCTTTTCCAGCCAGTACTCAAAAGGGTCATCAATAATATTAACAAGTGGTTCTTGCAGATTAGGCATCTACAATATCAGACAAAGATAAAGAAGGTGGCACCACAGCATACACAGCTGAATTATCAGTTTCCATTAGTTTTGACAAAAAGTATGAGAGTCATCTGTGTGCTTTTCTGAATGACATGCCTTTTTCAAGGGCCGTGAAAGAGGACTTTGTACAGGACTACCCAATGTTGATGAAGGAGTACATGGTGGCACTAAGTGGAAATTACAGCTGTCAGCACCAATAGATGTTGCAACATTAGAGGCAGCATCCACAGCACATGATTCATTTGTATTGTCAACTACAGTTCCTTGCTTTTCCTGTGCAATTGCTGAAATCATCATGTTTTTGTATTCAAGATAAGAATCACCGAGATCTGAAGGAGGCAGCTGTTGCAACTTAAACCAAGGGTCAAGAAGAGTCAAAAGAAGAACATTTTTGTCTGTTGTGATACTGTTAAATTTTCTGCAATTTTGGAATTGCTGTGTCAGTCGGTCAGTAAGGGATACACCAGATTTGTCTCCTTTTTGTTCAAAACCTCTATGCAACCTCCTGAGTTCCTTGTTCAATAAATTTGTGATGGGAATAACAGCTTAGAATATCATTCTCTTTGCTAATCTGTGAAGCTGCTTCCTCAAAGAGTCAACAGCAGTGTAAGATGCTCCATGAGGCCCCACTGGAATGAATTTAGCACAACGCCATCTTCTACATTGTGCTACATGGTATATTCATTGGCTACCTTTGTGTAAGAAGTCTCTCACATGTAAAACACGAGGTCCATCTTTTTGGAACATCTTGTTTTAGTTGCTGTATTAGCAACCCGTTTTTGTTTTTCTGGAGGTCCGCTAAGATATAAATCGTAATTTTACAGAGTGATAAATACAGATTTTCTTTTGCAGCTTCCACTAGTGTTACTATACTGTTGTCACTGGAAAGGAAAGCTCGATTAACAAAATCAATGAGTGTCCAAAGCATGGAATGCGAGTAAAACCACTACATTTCAATGCACTAACAATATTGGCACTATTGTCTGAAACCAAAAATCCAGTATTGAATTCTAGGGGCTCTAACCACTCAGATATTTTGTCATGCAACTCTTCCAAAATATTGTCAGTGGTGTTATGCTTACCAAACATGCTATTGCAAATAGCTGCCATTCTTTGTCTTCTTTCAACCCCCCAGGAAATCTTACTGTATTCTGACTTATGCAGTGTGGTCTCACCATCGGACTGCCCCAGAGCCAAAATGGTTACTAGAACCTATGCAAATGATGGAATGCTAGACTTGAGCTCAGTTTTCAAACCACTGTCCCTAGTAAACAACCTCTAATCATCAGATTCTTTACTCTGCTTGCCTCAGTAAGACGTCTCTGGAGAGCTCTCCATCTCTAGAAGAAAGTTTCTTTTCTCAGTTTATACTTCAGTAAATTTATTTTATTTGGTATTCTTATCACTGTCCTTGGTTTCAGATAGTAGTTGTTTAAATTTTAGTTGATATGGGGAAAGTAGTAGTTTTCTGCCGGTTCCTTAATCGAGGGTAACTGACAGTTCCTTATTTTGTTTTAATATTGTTTTAGTTAATTTGATATATTCCAGCTCGACATAGTCAGTTAGCTATTTAAAACTTTTAACGGAGTAATTCCCAGTTAGTGAGTCCCTTATTTCAAATGAGGTAAATCCTGGATCTATGTCTCTAAAAAGCCTGGTTTCTTTTAAGGTGTCAACAACGGACAAAAAAAAAAGTCTATTCAGTTCTCAGTTTAAATTTTCTTATGTCACAGAAACCAAAAAGAAACTGGATCCATAGGTTTCAGCACTGCACAGAGTGCGGGGAACTTATGCAAAGGCTGATCCTCATTTAATTTGTTTGTTCTGTCTGGGTCTGACCACCTTCAGTCAGACTGTGAAATCTGTGCTGATTTCCCTCGGTTCACCCTTGACAGATGTTTGAAGAGGATAAAGGAAAAATTACTGATAAGGCTGCTAACCCAGCCACTGAACAGTCCACTGAACGGAGGGACTGCCCTGTGACAGAGGCCATAGTTCCACAAAAGAAAAGAGCGGTGGACAAGGCTGCTAACTGGCTGTCATGGTTAAGAAAAAATGAAAAGAAAAGCACCAGGAACTGCAACCAGTTTCTACTAGGTTCCTTCTGCTGAAGATCACAAATGCGATCAGGATTATTCAGTCCTTGCAGTCTCCAGTTCCGGTTGAAAAACAGCCAGTTCCACAAACTCCCGGTTCATAAGTCCCCGATTTAACAGACCAAGGTAGGGAACAGTTTGAGGATCCTGGTCTTGGTGAAGAACCAGATGAGGATTATGGGGATGATGATTATGATCAGCCTATAGAGCCAGACATCTCCCCTGATCCCCATAGGCCTGATTCCCCTAATAAGGGAAATGAAGATTTTTCTTCATAGTTTTCTTTTTTGAAGCAAGTGGCCCAGTCTCTCGACCTCCCATCCCAGGAATCTCTGGAAGATGAGGAAGAAGACTATAAAGACATGATGGACGTCCCTCCATCAAAATGGCTGCTTCTCCCTTTATACAAGTCTTTCAGGAGGCAGACCATGAATATTTTAGAGAACCCCACTTCTGTCCCTCCTACTCATAAGAAAGTGGACAGAAAGTACTGGGTGGACAAGGCTGGAGCTGAATTTTTGTTTGGTCACCCCAGTCATGAAGGTGTAGTACAGGCTGCAGCTTGTGACAAAGCTGGCATCCATCTGGCCTCCCACCCTCCTGAGAAAGATTCCAGGAGAATGGATTCTATAGCCAAGAAGATTTATTTAGGATCCTCCCTAGCCATTAGGCAGGCATCCTATATGGCATATTTAGCCAGATATCACAAATCTGTGTGGTCCACTGTACGAAATTGCCAAGTCAGTTCCCCTCCAATGGCTGCTAACCTGGAAGAAGCAGTTAGAGAGGGCATTAAAGCATCTAAGACCCAATTTAGGATGGCAGTGGATGCCAGTGACACTGTATCCAGGCAGATGGCTTAGCAGTGTCTCTGAGAAGGTTTGCATGGCTTAGAACCACTATCCTCTCACAGGACATACAAAACAGGGCCTTGAATTTTCTCTGTGACCTGTGTGTCTGTTTGGAGAACAAACAGAGGCATACATGAAAAAATAGATGACTACAAAGCTGCTTACAAAAGTACAACAGTAAAGGAGAGAACTGCCAACCCCCAGAGACACCACTTGAGGTGTGGCAGGGGCAGGACTCCTTACAGGCCTTATTTTCAGTCCCAGGTCATTCCCCAGTATCAGCCATGGGGATACTTTAGGGGCAGGGGCAAGAGGGGCACTGGCCGCAGTAGCCCCACTGTCCAGCCAGTAGCTCAATCAAAGCAGACTCCCTGAGCAGAATGTCTGGGTCACCACCTCATTACCAGTAGGGGGCAGACTGGCCCACTACTTCCAGGAATGGAAAAACATCACCATAGACAAGTGGGTTCTGGAGGTAGTGGGCCAGGGTTTGGTCCTCGGCTTCAAAACCAGACCAAGGCTCAGGTCAAGGGCCTTCAAGCTCTCTTCCCCATCAGAAACAACCCTACTGGAAAAGGAATTTTCATCCCTTCTGCTGCTTAAGGTGGTAGAACCAGTCCCTGCCATTCAAAGAAGCAAGGGTCTGTACTCCAGATACTTCTTTACATTAAAGAAAAAAGGGGAGTAGCATCCCATTCTGGACCTCAGATACCTGAACAAGCACCTAGCAAAACCAAAATTCAGGATGGTCACGTTGTTCACCATACTACCTATCCTGAGACAGGGAGACTGGCTAGCATCCCTGGACCTAAAAGATGCTTACTTTCACATCCCAATCAGAAGGTCTCTCAGAAAGTACCTAAGATTCAGGTTGCCATCAGGCCATTATCAATTCAGAGCAATGCCCTTCGGGCTAACATCTGCTCCAAGGGTATTCACAAAATGCCTAGCTATTGTGGTAGCACACCTAAGGCAGCTATGGGGTGTCAGTATTCCCCTATCTGGATGACTGGCTAATTGTAGGCCAGTCACAGCAACAAGTGAGACAGGCTCTCTCAGTCACTCAGACCACCCTGTCCTCCCTGGGTTCTTAGTGAATCAAAGAAGTCTGTCTTGGAACCCGATGCAGTTGCTCCAAGTTCATAGGGGCAGGATGGATACAAAGACAGGAATGGCCTATCTTCCTCAGGACAGGGTGGACAGCCTGATGAAAATAGCCAGATCTTTCACCACATGTTCCCAGTCCCGCAGGCATTTCCTGCAACTGTTAGGGCACATGGCAGCCTCCACTGTAACCATCCCAGGAGCCAGGTTTCAGATGAGAACATCCAGTTTCATCTAAGGAGTACTGGTTCAAGACTCTATCAAAACTAGTCAAGTCACAGCCACCCTTTTCAAGCTTTGCAGTGGTGGCAGGTAAAGAACACCTCAGACAGGGTACCTTTTCTTCAGCAGCCCCCTTCTCTGATACTTACCACAGATGCTTCCCTCCTAGGGTGAGGAGCACATTTGGGGGATCACACTGCTCATGGCACATGGGGAAAGCAGGACTCCCTCCTGCACATCAGTCTATTAGAGCTCAGAGCAGTTCTTCTGGCCCTTCAGTCCTTTACCACTCAGGTGGTAGGCAATTTTGTGCAGGTCAGAACAGACAATACAACTGCTATGTACTATATAAACAAGCAAGGTGGCACAAGGTCAGCCCCTTTCTGCACAAAAGCTATGAAAATTTGGACATTAGCATACTCTCTAAGGGTGTCCCTTTCAGCCGTTCATCTCCCAGGCAAGGACAATATCCTAGTGGATGCCCTCAGCAGGATAAACCAAAATCATCATGAATAGTCTTTGAACAGACAGGTCTTACAGACCATTTTCAGGAGGTGGGGCACCCAGAAGTGGATCTGTTTGCAGCACCAGACAATTACCAGCTCCCACGGTATTGCTGCAGACCCCAGCAGGGCACAATTCCTCTGGATGCACTTCTGTTAGATTGGACAGGAAATTCTGTGTGCTTTCCCTCCATTTCCTCTACTGCTGAAAGTATTGAACAAGCTCAGGCTTCAACTAGCCTCAGTGATCCTTATTGCTCCAGATCTGGTCAGGCAGCCTTGGTACTCCATACTCCTGTCAGTGTCAGTAGCCAAGTCAATCTGTCTTCCCAGGAGGGTACAACTTATTGGCCTCCTCCCAGGGAAGAATCATGTATCCCAACTTACTATCCCTCAGACTCAAAGCATGGCTGTTAAGGACCTAGAGTATGCAGACTTGCATCTCTCAGAAGGGGTTATGGACATACTGAGGGTTTCCAGAAAACCCTCCGCTAAGAAGACATATGCCTCTAAAAGGAAAAGGTTTTCTTTTTGGTGCCAGGGCAGAAGTCTGGATCACTCCCAAGCTAACATTTCTATTGTCTTGGACTATTTGGCTCATTTGAGCACCACAGGTTTGACTATTTCCACTGTGAAGGTGCATTTAGCAGCTGTTTCAGCTTATTTATCAGCAGGCAAAGCTTCTTCCTCCTCCTTGGCTTCTAAACCAGTATTCAAAAAATTATTTAAAGGGCTGGTGCATTTATATCCACCGCACAGGGAGCCCACTCCCATGTGGGATCTGAATATTTGCATTGCTCAGCTCATGCAACCTCCATTTGAACCCATGTCATCAGCAGATCTGAAATATGTGACTTGGAAAACTGTATTTCTGGTTGCCATTACCTCTGCCAGGAGGATCAGTGAACTCCAGGTGTTATCCACAGAACCAGGATATATCGCAGTTCATAGGGACAAGGTAGTCCTGAGAACTAACAGAAAGTTTTTGCCTAAGGTAGTATCAGATTTTCACCTTAACCAGTCTATTACCTTGCTAGTCTTCTTTACAGACCATTCCACTTAAGGTGAACGTGGGTTGCACAGTCTTGATGTAAAGAGGGCTGTCAGCTACTATCTTGACTACACAAGGGTCATAGACAGAACCAAACTCAGCTCTTCCTTACCTTCGGAGAGATGGGAAAAGGAAAACCTGCCACAAAACTATCCATTGCCAGATGGATTGTAGCCTGTATCGAGTTCTGTTATAGGAAAGTAGGTAAGGAACCTCCTGCAGACCTCAAAGCCCATTCCACTAGGGTACTGCAGCTTCCTAGCAGCTGCTAGAGATATTCCCTGGTGGACATCTGTAAAGCTACCACTTTTAAGACAGTCCACTCATTCACCAAACATTATTGTTTGGATGTCCAGGCCAGAGGTGATGCCAGGTTTGACACAGCAGTCCTGCAGGGTCTGTTTCCTAAATAAGTTATAGGCCCACCTCTAAAGGCACTGCTTGATAATCTGCAGAAGTCAGAATACAGTAAGATTTCCTGGGGATTGAAGAAAACATTACTCACCTTAGTAATCTTGTTTCTTCTAAGGGAATCTTACTGTATTCTGAGCTCCCTCCCTTCATCCCCTGCTGAAACCTATGGTCCCTGCATTACAGCTATGCCAGTTGTTGCAAACCTGGGGAGTATGTACTGTTTCTATTTTTGGACATCTGTGGCTTGAGCCTTCAAGGATGTCTAGGTTTTTTGGAGGATTTGAAAGAAGGATAATTCCCAAGTGTTTTTCTCCTGCCATTTCTGGTTCAGGAAGGGTGCTATGTTTGTTAGTATTTTCTTATTATTATTATTGTTGTTATTCTATTATTATTATCCTTCCATTACTGGAAACTGCTTAGTGCATGCTTCGTAAGAATCTGATGGTTAGAGTTATTTACTAGGGACAGTGGTTTGAAAACCAAGCTCGAGCCTAGCATTCCATCATTTGCATAGGTTCTATTAAGCATTTTGGCTCTGGGGCAGTCCTGTGGTGAGACCATACTGCATAAGTCAGAATACAGTTAGATTCCCTTAGAAGAAACAATATTAAGGTGAGTAATATTTTCTTCCTCTATGGTGCTGCTTGTGGTGGTGTTTTAAGGCAGTTGTAACACCCAATGTGCTGTGATGCACACATAATCCGTGGTTTGAGAACTTCGTCCACATGTCTGTGGTCAGGTGCACAGTACCACATTCACTCTCTTCAAGAGTCAATTTTATTTTACCTTGCATACATTTGAACATTTAGGAAACGATGACAGCTACAAAATATTTAAGGTCTGGTATGTTGTAACATGGAGCAAAAATATTTAAAAGGGCTCTAAAACCATCATTCTCCATGACAGAAATGGCTGCAAGTCCTTGGCAATAAATTCAGCTATTAACCAATTCATTTTTAATGTTACTTGATGTGATCTACTGTAGGCAGTGTTTGTTCAAGCATCGTAGTAGTAATGGTCTGATGTTTAGTTCATGCAGGGAGGCAAAACCATAGAACTGCAGTGGCAAAGCTATAGCTTGTCCAAATACTTTTGTCAATGAAGTAGAACACGTTTTTTTTTTTTTTTTTGCTGTACCTGTCTCTTGGAATCTTCACCATCACTATTGTCTGTAGGATTATTTTCATCACAGATATTTTTCCTTGCTCAGGACTGCTGCCAAGCCGAATGGTTGGATGTTCTCTTTGCAAATGCCTTTTTAGTGGTGATGTCCTGAACTGGCCCCTCACTGTCCCCCTACTGACTTCCCGATGACAAAAGGTGCAGATAGAAAAACATTAATTTTTGGGACTTTTATGAAAATGACTCCACACAACTGAGGTGGAATGTTTTGTCATGCCAGGAACTGCAGCAGTTTTGGTGGTAGTGGTTTCGGACCCCGTTTCATACAACACTGTGTCTGTTCCCAGAAACACTACTATAATTATTTTTTTTCCATCCAGTGTTTATACTCCTCTCTGTGGTGACCCCTTCTGACCCCACCGCCATCATCACCTGGCTCCTCCAGGGCTTACCTTGCACCATTGTCTTCTGCCACAGGACTGTGGTGGATGCCCGGCTACCAGTTCGAGGCCTGTGAGTGGTCAGTCTTCATCCTATCATCGTGGTGTTTTCCTCTATTTTCTCCTTTTATCCCCAAGGCCACAGTAACATGGTCGCACATGCACCCTGAGGCCCGAATGACCCTGATACTCCCACCCCACCTAGAACTATTTACCCCACCTCCTGTCAGGCAGTACCTTCGAGCCTCCACTCCATGGCAGTCAAGGGTTGAGAGGGCTTACCTCCCCAATCTGAGAGAGGAGAGCTTCCTGGCAGCTGCACAGTCCTCTCTCAGCTCCCCCCCTGCAGCTGACCCGCAGCAGCCAGAGCTCGCTCCCAAACATGAGTCGCCAGCGTGGGACAGGTGAGACGTTGGGCATCTCTGCCCTCTATGCCACTGGGAGGGCTAGCTACTATGATTATGGATTTTTTTCTACTACGGGCTATGGCTAGTGGTGGTGCTTGCTATATGTATTTTTGTTCTTTGGGTGCAGGAACCCAAGGGCATCCTCAACCTCATTAGTATTACATTCTGCTTCATCACCTTTGGAAGAGCATAACTGTGATACATCATGATCTTGTTCTTGTACAACCTCTTCATCAGAGGCACTGCTTTCTGATGCAGGAGCCAGATATGCATGAGTAGCATAACATGGAGTGCCACGTCTAGTGGTACTAGACAGAGCCTTTTCCTTAATCATTGACTTTCTAGCTCTAACTGTTCTGGCTACCTGTTTTTGTGTTTTACTTTTATCTGATTTTTCTGGCAATTCTGATAGTGCTGTACTACTTTGAGCAGAGGATTCACCAACATTCTTTTCCTTTCCTGGTTGTGTTGCTTAATTTTTATCAGTTATATTAATTATATCTTCAGCAGTGAGTTTCCCCTTGTTTTTCTGAACTTCAATTTCTTTTCAGGAAATATTTTTATTGTTACATGTACCAGTTTCAGCAATACTGCTGGCGCTGGCCACATGTTCCATATCCATAACAGACTCTTATTCCGAATCCATTTTTGGGGGTAAAACCTAATTACATATGTAACCCCCTTCGAGTGGGGCTCACTGCCACCAGTGCTGGTCCTGTGTGCTTGCCCCATTGCTCCTGCCAGCGCCCGGGTGGTAATCCTGTGTGATGGGATCGGAGGAGTTGTGAATCTCGACTACCAGTTTGGTGGTACTGCAGAGTGTATGAGCTGCAGCAGTCGGCATGCACTGAAAGGAGTGGTGCAGCACTCTGTGGACTAAAGCCGCTCCAGTGGCTTAGGTTAGCTCTACTGCATGTGCTGCAACCCCAGGGACTCCAAAGTCCTACACTAAGTAGGGAGTCCACAGACACACTGGGGAAAAAACTAAAACTTTGTTAAAAACACTATTGAGTGCTACAGATTTAAGAACAGCTGAGGCTGCTATGAATAACACTAGCCCTGCCTGTTGCCTATGGGGACAGTGCTATGGCGCTAGCGCTAGACAAGGGGAGTCCATCTTGAATCCAATGAGTTACATCATCTGAGGCAGCATGGATTCACAGGAGGCGGTCATGCCAAACAAATCTGATAGATTTCTTTGACTGGGTGACACAGGAGTTAGATCAGGGTGGAGCAGTGGACATGACCTACCTGGATTTCAGAAAGGCATTCAACACTGTTCCATACAGGAGACTGGTAAGAAAGCTGGGTAGCTTGGGATGAGCAACAAGGTGCTAACCTGGGTAAGAAACTGGTTAGGGGGATAGGAGTCACAGGGTGATGGTAAACAGAGTTTGCTCCAAGGAAGGGAGGGAGGATTACCAGCAAGGTACCTTGGAGTTCAGTGCTGGGATCAGTCCTCCTTAATGACTTTATTAGAGACATACAGTAGCAGAGGAGCTGAAAGTAAAGGTCTGCCTCTTTGCAGATCACACCAAGATCTGCAACAGGGTGGACACTCCTGGGGGGTGGAAAGGATGGGCAGAGATCTAAAAAAAAATGTAGGCATGGTCGAGGGTATGGCAGCTGGGTATTAATGCAAAAAAAGTGCAAAATATTGCACTTAGGCCACAGAAGCCAGGGGGCGAAGTACAAAATAGGTGGAGTGATACTGACAATGACCAAGGAGGAAAGAGACCTTGGAGTACTCATATTGGATGACCTAAAGTTGGCCAGGCAGTGTGATAAGTAAGTCAGGATGGCTAGTGGAATGCTGGGTGCACAGGAAGGGGTATCAACAGCAGAAAAAGGGAGGCTGTGTTGCCCCTATATAGATCACATGGAAGACCCTATCTGGAGTACTGTGTCCAACTCTGGAGACCACATTTCAGGAAGGACACAGAGTAGAGGCAGTCCAGAAGAAGGCAGCCAAAATGGTGCAGGGTCTGCATCAAAAGCTCTAAGAGCAGAGGCTAAATGATCTCAATATGTACACCCTGGGGGAAAGGAGGGATATGATGGAGACTTAAATATCTCACGGGGTTACTAAGGTACAGGAGGGGAGTATTTTTCAGAACAAGAGGTGCTCCAGAACAAGGGGACATGCCATGAAGCTAGAGGAGGGTAGATTCAGGAGTATGTGAGGAAGTATTTCTTCACAGAATGGGTGGTGTATTCCTGGAATAGCCTTCCAGCTGAGGTAGTCGGGGTGAAAACAGTGGTTGGGTTCAAAAACACCTGGGATAGACACGAAGAAATTGTAGGGAAAGGAAGTGGGGGAGACAGCACCACAGATCAAGTGGTACTCTGCAGCAAAAATGAAAGTAGGAAAAAAAAAGGCAGACTGGGTGGGCCAAGCAGCCCTTATCTGCTGTTAGATTCTATGCTTCTATGGACAAGCATAAGGTGGTTGGGCTGTCTGCCTCCTCAATCAGCTTGTTCCATGCCTACCTTGAGGGCAGGTCAGAAGCTGTCCATATTGGCGACACCCTCCCCCCACTCCCTATCTGCTCAGGTGTCCCACAAGGTTCTGTTTGCATCCCATCCTCTTCTCCATATTCCTCAGTGACCTCCCTTCAGACTGTCTCTCTGTGTCCATTCACATGTAGGCAGATGGAACTGCGCCGTTTGCCTCTGGCTCCTCTGCTGCTGACTGTTACTGTCTGCCTCCAGCAGGATTTCGACAGTGTTCAGCACTGATTCCATTCAAATGTCTATCCTTCAGTGCCAAAACTGTCTCCATAACCTTTGCCCCAACAGAGGCTCAACAGGCTCTCTCTCTCCTGTCCTTCTACACCCTTGATGATGATGTACTTGATGATGTATCTTTCTTTAAGTACTTGGGGAATCTGGCTGGACCATCATCTGGACTTCTCAGTGCATATTGATGCCATACACCTAATGTTCCACCCAAAACTGGGTACATTTTATAGAAACAAAGCCAGCATCCTCTCCTGCCTGCGAGAGCTAGTTATGAAGTTGGTCCTCCTATCTTCGATTATGGTGATGTCTACAGTGCAATTCCCAAGTCCATCTTAGCCAGACTGAACCCCTCTTCTATTCATTCTGCCATTTTGCATTGCACTGCCCTTCTGATGCTCACCACTGCTCTCTGTACTCCTCCTCTCTGAACCTTCCCTTAATGCCAGACACCTTGCCCACTGTGCTCTTTCACCTCCAAATTCTGGTTTGGCACTCCTTCCTACATTACTACCTTCCATTTTCCCCACTCTCACCTCTTCCCGCTCTGTAACATTGCTTCTCACTGCTTCTTCCTAACCTCCAGGAGAACGTCTGTGGGCCAAGCCACCTTCTCGTATAATTTTCCTAAGCTCTGGTACTCCTTTCCCGAATCTCTCCACTTAGTCTTATCACTCTCCTCCTCAGGTCTCTTCTCCATGACTTTACTGCCCACTCCAGCAACTGTTCCTGACCTCTAACCCTTGTGTTTCCCCTTCCCCCTCACTGTTGATCTGCCCCCTATGCCACCTCCCTAGCTGTGAGCAGTCCCCCCCCAGTCCCTGATCTGTGTGGCCTTGAACTGTTCCTCTTCACTGACTCACTTTGGTAATGTTAGCTCCTGTACCTACCTTAATGCACTAGCACTGTTAACTCCAGTATCTGCATAGGCTGGATAGTATTACACTGATCTTTTCTGGATTTGCTCCAGGACCTTATCTGCAATTTTACCCTAACACATTGTTTTACATCGTTATTTTGTGTTAACACTATTACCTGTACATTTTGACTGCATAACTGTTATATATTTTACTATCATATTTTTTCTATTATTTTTATTGTAAAGTACGTTTATTGTACTGTATTTTATTTTCTATCACTGTTGTTCCTGCATTATTTTTATCTTCACCTTGACATTCTTGCATTGCGTACTCTCTATCCCCCTTCCCCAGGACGCATCTGGAAATAAGCTGTTATCAGTGTAGTATGTCTTTCCTGGTAAAACTTTTGAAATAAATAAATAAATAAATGAACACACACTCATCTCCATTAAAGGAATGCTACACCCTAATATCCTGTAAATGCTATTTGTTTCCATGTCAACAGACAACTCTTCCTGTAGCTGTTAGGGATATACGTGTTTGCTTTAGTTTATTTTTACTGTTCATATTAGTCCCTGTAACTATCCTGGTGGTCTCCATTTCCTGGTACTGAGATCTTATTGTCCCAGAGAGCTGCATTAACATTTGAGAACATGATGTATCTGCACCCAGTTAGCTTTGCAAATAGTCTGAGTTGTAATGCAGGGTTTTTCCCTTCTATTTATTTATTTATTTATTTATGTCTTTGATAAGCAGTTAGGTGCACTGATCCAAAGGACCGTTTTCAGTCACAACCCGTGCCACAAAATGTGGCAAACTAAATACAGATATAACAGAGAGATTCAAATGATACATAAGATACAATGGCCAAGGTAGAATTGATACAATGGCAGGCGGCAACAGGGTACAAGCAGCAAATTTTGTAAAATACAAGGTCAGATTCAGTGCTGTACAAATAACAGGGTTGTACAAATACAGGCAGAGATAAAAAAGCATCAAAAATTCAAGCAGCAGTAAACACAAGATTCGAAGAAAGAGAAAACAAAGAGGAGGTAGCAGAGGGAAGAGGGTAGGCAAGGGTGGGGCAGGAGGTGCAGAAGTGGAAGAAGGAAAGTACTGGGGGGAAGGAGCACGGGGGGGCTGCATTCAGTTTGTATGTTTCCAGACAGTTTTTCAGGATATTTGTACTTTTAGCCTAGAAATACATGGAATAAATGGGTGCTATGACATCATGTTCTCATATGCTAATGCATTTCTAATGGTCAATAAGAGTTCAACAACCATAAAATGGAGCTACCCAGGATAGTTACAGGGGACTTGCATGAACAGTGAAAAAGTAAATCAAATGCATATATCCCCCATCAGCTACAGAAAGAGTGGTCTACTGACATGGAAACAAAAACATTTACAGTATATGAGTGTGTATTTTTCCTTTAAATGAACAGATGCTTGGAAAATAAAGGAAAATGTTTGGTTTCCAGACATTGGTAGAATCTAAATTCAAACCCTATCTCCAAAAACTCTCTTATAAATTAAATATTCTCAATAATATTAAACTGCCTCTTTCGCATCACAAAATTAGTGAAGAATCATGACATGTACAGCTTCAGGCTGGGGACAGATGGGGCACATGCCCTGCTAAAACTCTGCTGTGCTCATGCAGTGCTCAGCAATGATACATAGCTGGCAACATAGTTTTGATTTAAATGCACCTGCATTCCCAGACACAAGCCCTCTGTACCCTGTGTGTGCCCTGGTAATCCATAGTTCCTGGAGGTGTCACTGTCTCATTCAAATTATCTGAATAAGTAACTAGTGATACTTGAAGTTTGGGACATAGTCTAAGTTGAGGAAAATTTGAATAATAGGCCAATTCACCTGTGTTTAAGCACTGCTCGATGTAAAAAGACATGGTTTTAAGGTTTCCACATCTAATAAAATTATGTTATCTACATACATATGAACATTTAGATACAATGATGACAGATATATAAGGAAGAAAGAAAGAAAGAAAGAAAGAAAACCCAGTCATGTGATGATGCAAGGGAGGGACTTAAGACCCATCTTGTCAGCCTCTCTTGTCACACAGCAGTGCCCATAATCCAGTCATGCTATGTATACACATCCACACTTATCTGCCAGAATGCTTCCCCTACCCATGTTCAGTAACGCTCATTGTTATACTCACTCAAGCATTTGTCTAGTCCTTTTTTTTTTTTGTTTGTTTATTCTTTGGTAACCAGGTAAGGCTAACTAAGCACAACTGCCCATTTTCAGGGATGATCCGGGCACACTTGAGAGGTTAAGTGACTTGCTTAGAGTCACACAGTATGCAAGTGGAGGTTGTGGGAATTGAACCCAATTCTGCTTGATGTACCAAGATCATTAACAGCTAATTACTCTAACCTGAGGCTATACTGCCAGCTGTTAGTCCTGCCCTGAAAACATGAGTAGTGCTAGCTTCCAAAATCTCAATAGATGTGATATTCCACATGATAATCACCCTCTCTGTAAGGAAATTGGGCCCCCATTTACAGTTGTAAAATATGGCAGTAAGTGGTCATTGTGACCACAGTGCCACTGAACACACTGTGACACTACCGAGCTTAGTTCAAGGGGGAAGGGTGTCACAACTTCTTTGTGACTGGTGGGGAAAGGAGGTGAGGGCCACAATGTACATGAGTACAGGGTTATTTTAACAGGCATGGTGGCCCTAGCAATGGGCCTTCAGTACCTCTACCAGGTCACCACCCACTTAAAACAGGTGGTAAAAGTTGTGCAGTGCTGCCACTGGACTGGGATCAGGCATACTTCACTGGACCACCAGGTGATACAAAATGATGGAGCTAGTGAGGGGGAAACTATTGTTTGTGTGTTTTATTACTGGTTAAAACTGAAGAGCACAAAAGCCAATTTTCTTGGGTGACTGGGAACTTAACATAAATACAGTACAACAGATAGCAAGAAACATAAATGTATGAAATAGATTCAGTCAATTGCATTGTAATACAGACAGAAATCAAGAGCATCGACATGTATACGTCCATCCAAGTTACTTATGGATAATAACACATTTACAGTTGTAAGCAGATTTTGATATCAAATGAGATTGCAAATTACTTTTAAAGGGATACTGTCAACCTTTTTTGCATCATATTATTTCTAAGTAAAATACCACATTTTATGATTGCTTGCCTTCTCTAAAAATTCATTGATGTTACTGGTTGTTTTATCTGCCTCCTTGCTTAGTAGAACTGAAATGCATGCTAATGTATAGTTATACTCAGCCTTGTTTTCCTTCAAATCCTTGAGCTACTCTTATTGTATATTTCCTAAACATTAGAAACATCTTCAGACAGTGCAGACTCTCATGAAGCAGTAGTCTCCTCGACTCCCACTGCATAATGAGTGACTGTGTTGGGGGTGTTCCTAAGACTAGAAAAGATGCAGTGGGAGTTGGTCAAGAAATGTAAACAAATATGTTTTAGTGTGATAACACCAGTATAATGGGCAGTTAGTTTTTCACTTTTTAAAAGAAGAAAGGAATCAGAATCAACCTGCCAGCTGCATTAGCAGTCTCTACAGAATGTGAACTATCATAAAATGTGTTTTTGCATTTGCTTGCATGCATGCGCAAGGAAAGTTTTGGGACAGTATAACTTTTTGGAGGTATGTGACCCTCCTGCCCAAAGTAGTGCACGGTGTAGTGGGCATGAATGTACCAAACCAATGGGTGCGCGAGCTATCTATGACAGCAGTTTGGCTGCAGTGGTCTTCAGTTGAAAGAAAAGCACCGCTGCAATCAGCAGTGGTAACGTGTGTGTATTTAGCATATTGACATCACCCTTTTCCCTCCGGCTGCTAATTAAATCCTGCCTGCTTCCTCCCTCTGCTGTTATCCTCTCCACTCCCTCATTATTGCCCCCCAACACATTGTATGTGCCAACGAGGTGCCCAGTCCCCATTGGCTCAAGCTCCCCCCAACAAACAACCCATTGGCTGTGTACCGAGGGGGGTGCCCAATCCCCGTTGACTCCAGGACCCCCCAACAAACATCCAGGTGGCATGCTGGGAGCTCACCCCAGTGTGCCCACTGTCCCTGTAAGTAAAAAAACATCCTGGGAGTTTTGGTTTTTTTTTTTTTAACCTGTGAAAACAGAAAACCATCCCTCATTGTGTCCGTTGCCCCTCCCCCAACCCACACCTACCTTCTGCGCACCCCACCTCCCCACACCCTCCTCACACCATACTTACCTCCGGAGCCTGGCACAATGATCTTTGGTGGAGCAGGAACACGTCTGAACTCTTCAAAGCTGACTGCGAACTGAAGAAATGCCAGTAAGCTGTATAATGGCATAAAAGGTTTTTCAACTTAGGTGGATATCCAGCCATTTTGTGAATTTTAGCACCAGATTTTCAACATGGGACCACACCTTATGAATTCAGCCACTGCCATGTGGTAATTCAGTCCCAAATGGTGATTTTGCGGTCACTGCAGTGGAATCACACCTTTAGGACCAATTAATGAAAACAACAGTGTCACTGTTCATGAGGTGGGCTCTCAAGCCAATGTTGCAAATCTGGTGAAAAATCCAAAATATAACTAAGTTATGAGCATGCATTGCACAGTTTCCATGCACTCATAGCTTCAAGAATTTACAAATTTTCACTCCAGATTTTCTTTTTGAAATTGCAATTTATTGATTTTCTTTTATACTCAAACAACATTATACATAATAATTAAAATTAACAGTAATGACAATACATAAATCAGGGACTATGTCTCAAAAAAAATAGAAACATAGACTGACGGCAGATAAGAACCGCTTGGCCCACCTAGTCTGCCCATTTCTGTACCTAGAGGATAAGCTGCAGATCCTATTTAACCAACAGACAAGGAGGAGGGTCAATGAAGGGGAAGGGTGGAAGGGAGGGGCAGCTGCAGAATAAGGGGGCTAGCTGCACATTTGAGCAGACTTGATATACCTCTAGGCCTTTATCTGCTGGCAAATTTTGTATGTTCATATGTTCATAGACGTTATCTTTGCTTTTTTGATAGCTCATTCAGATGTAACCCAAAATTAAGCTGGTTATCCAACCAGATACCCAGGTACTTAAACTTATCCACTATTTCCAGGGGTTAACCTAATAGGGTGTAAATCAGGTGGTTCAATGGTGGCCCCTGGGTATGAGCGGCAAGTGGAGATAAGCTCATTGCCTTATTTTTTTTTTTTGTGTTAAGCAGTAGCTTGTTCTTTAGTAAATTGTGTTGGAGGGTGACAAAGTCGTGTTTGTAGCTCGTCATAAGTGAAGTCCAGGGATGAGTTAATAGTATAGAGAACTGTATCATCAGCGAATAGATGTAAGTAGCCTGAGCATATGTGAGAATCAATATGGTTTATGTATAAAGCGAATCGGATGGAGCCTTGTGGCACACCCCAAAGAAGGGTTTTAAGCGGAGACAGTTCCCCTTGAGCTTTAATCTGTTGCAGTCTGTTGGAGAGATAACATTCAAACCACTTTAGGGCAGTATTGTCTAGCCCAAAGCTGTTCAGGATGTTAAGCAGAAGGCTATGAGCCACGGTATCAAAGGCCTTACTAAGGTCCAGAAAGAGGGCAGAGACATGTTTTTTTGTATCCAAAGCATTTTGCGAGTCATTGGAGACTTTGATGAGGGCAGTTATAGTGCTGTGCTTGGGCCTAAAACCTGATTGGGATGGGTTCAGGAGGTTTTCGGATTCTAGATAATCCCTAAATTGGTAATTGACAATTTTCTCCAGGATTTTTGACGGGGTAGGAAGCAGCGAAATAGGATGGTAGTTGTACAGGTCAGCTGGCTCTCCAGACGTGAAAATGAGAATGACGTGTGCTGTTTTCCAAAGAGGAGGTAATTCACCCTGAATCAGGGAACTATCAGTGGGGTCCCACAAAGATCAGTCCTTGGGCCCCTCCTGTTCAATGCCTACGTCTCTGACATAAGGACAGGTAACAGGAGTGAGATGAGTCTCTTTGCAGATTACTCAAAACTGGGGGCGGTGGTGGATGGAGAGGAGGGGAGGGTGGCCCTACAGGGGGACCTGGAGGCTCTGGAAAGATGGTCTAGAAAGTGGAAGCTGAGGTTCAATGCAGGGAAATGCAAGGTACTCCACCTGGGGGCCCGGAACCCGATCCAAGTGTACACCCTGGGTGGGGAATGCTACAAGTCTTGATGGCTGAGAGGGACCTGGAGGTGGTGGTGGATGTCAAGATGAACAACTCAGAGACTTGTAGGAGGGCAGCAGCCAAGACCAACAGGATGCTGGGATGCATCGCTAGGGGGATCACCTCCAGAATGAGGGAAGTGATACTCCCTCTGTATAACTACTTGGTGAGGCCACACCTCGAGTACTGCATGCAGTTTTGGAGGCCATACTTAAAGAGGGACATTAAACTCCTGGAGAGGGTCCAGAGGAGGGCAACCAAAATGATTTGGGGGCTCAGGGGACAGGTCCTATGGGAAGAGTCTCAAAGAGCTAAATATGTACACATTGGAAGAGAGAAAGGACCGGGGGGGACATGATAGAGGTCTTCAGGTACATGAAGGAGGTAAATAGGGGAGGAGCAGTCAGGGTGCTTCAAAGGAAGGAGGAGGGGCAACTAGAGGGCATGGGTGGAAGCTGGAGGGAGGAAGATTCAGAGGAGAAAGGAGGAGGTGCTACTTCACTGAGAGAGGTGGGGAGCCATGGAATGCACTGCCCAGGGGGCTGGTGGAGGCAGAGACGGTGGAGGGGTTCAAGAGGGGGTGGGACAGGTACAGGGGAAGGGTTCTGGAAGCAAAATCCAGTGCAGCGAGAATATCTGGAACTGAGAAGGGAGAAGCCAGAGAAGGTGAGGGGGGCTCCCAGGGTGGGGGCTGACCAAACGAGCAGACATGAAAGACCGTTAGGCCTATTCTGCTGGCATTTTAGTATGTTAGTATTAAATAGGTGGGTGATTTGGGTAGTCAGATGGTAAAAGCCTGTTTTCAAGAAAACTGGTTCTATAAGATCAACACCACCGCTCTTTTTTGTGTCCAGAAATATTAGAAGGTCTTCCACCTGTTTGAATGTAACTGGCTGAAAGCAGAAGAAGGAGTGTCTCGGGTCTGTGGCAATGTCACAGGATAAGCCATCAGTGACATTGCAGCAGACATTTAGCTTGCTGAGGGGCAAATCATCGAAAGCAAGGCCTGCTGTGGCAAAATTACTGTTGAGTTGTTCAAGAATGTCCACTCTGGTCATGTAAGATATGTTACCTGCCACTATTCTAGCGGGCAGCGGGGAGGCTGGTGAGTGACCTTCAGCCTCTTTAAGAATGTTCCAGAAATTGGCAGAACAATTTTTATTTTCTACAAGGGTGGTCAGGAAATAATGTTTAAACTAGGAACACTTTGAGGCTTAAGGGGGATGACAGTGTCCCTTTAAAAAGTCAAGGCTACAGCTGCTAACAATTGTTGGCAAACAAAATTCCAAATTTAACAACATGAAAGCTAAAAGCTCCCTGGCCAAAGGCTGAAAAAACATCAGAGGAGCATCAGTCTCCCAGAGCATTAGAGCGTTTGCTATAGAAACTACTGACAATTTGAATTCACACCTTAAAGCCTCACATCACATATATTTAACATTTTCCAGATGGTGGTAAGGAAAAAAAATCAACATGTGTCTCCAAGGTATCCACTCAAGATGAGCATAAAGATCACAATGGTGGATCTGTATATTTGCATTACAAATAAAATGACCAACAACACTAAACAGGACCCTTAACCTATTTAAATTAGACATACTAGTTAATCTACGTGGTATGGTAAACCATAGCCCACAAGAGAAAGGACCATGTTTTGGGCTGCAGTTTTGAGTCTCAATGGTAAGCAACTTTTAACTCAAGAAACATAAATAATCTGGCATATGCAGTTTTAACAGACAATCAACGTGTGATGTAAAATTAATAGAACAATCCAAAATAATCCTAAATATTTAAATTTGCCAGTGGAATCAATTACCTTAGAATTAATCATCCTGATCACCACAGAAACAGAATTTTTAGCAGAAAGGACTGCTTGGCCCACCAGTCTTCGCTCCCTCCTAGATTGTCTTCGCAGACCCTAACTGATCTCCAGCGACCCTCCCTCCTCCCTGCCTATTAAGTAATATTTCCCTATGTCTATCCTATGCATGCTTGACTCCCCTACAGTTTTAACCTCCACCACTTCTGCTAGTCTGTTCCAAGTGTCTACCCCTCTTTCAGTGAAGTAATACTTCCTCACATCAATCTTAACCCCCTCCTCCAGCTTTATTGCATGTCCTCTGGGGCAGATATCCATAACCCTCTTTAGCAGTTCTCTTAAAAATACATACACTTGTTTTTTTGTAGCACTGAGTACAAGTTTATTCCCAATCAATCAATTTTGGATGGCCTAAAAATCAGTCAGAAGGTTTGAGTTGAGAGCAAGGAGTTCAGAACCCTTGGCGAGCAGAATGATGTCATCTTTATAAAGCAAAAAAGAGGATTCGTTAACACATGCTGCAAGTTCATTAATGAACATACTAAATAATAATGGGCCAAATATAGACCCCTGTGGTACCCAGTTTGAAACTGAACAAACTTTGGAAAACACAGAACCAAATTTTACAAATTGTGTTCTATTTGCTAAGTAATCAGCCAGCCAAATTTTTCCATTATTAGTAACGTTTAGGGTATTTAGTTTGGTCAGCAGGCGACCATGGTTCACAAGATCAAAAGCCTTCAAAAAATCCAATAACATAGCTGCAGCCAGATCTCCCCTGTCAAAGGCCTCAACAGTCAGCACCGAGAGAGCAGTCAGCCTAGAAACCATGTCGAACATCAGACAACAAGCAGCATGAACCCAGATGCTCAGTTGTTTGTTCAAAGAACAATAGCTCAGGGACCTTGGACAAGGTAGATAGGAGGAAATAGGCTGGTAATTATCAACAATAGCCACATTTCCTCTCTTAAAAATAGAGACCAGAGTTGCTTGCTTATATAAATCAGGAAACTCCCCTGAATATAAAGACAAATTAAATAAAATGCTTAATGGGTAAGCCACTATTTCAGTTGCTGATTTGAGGAGATATATATTCACCTGATTCAGACCAGTACCAGATCTGAAAGATAACTTATACAATAGCTTTTTGACTGCAGAAACTGAAATCTTTCTGAAATAAAAAGTGTGTTTGTAGTCATCATCACCCAAAGCATTCCCCTGAACTGACCTTCAATATTAGTTGGAATGGTGCTACTAACATTAAATGGTTAAAAACTAAAAACATCACAAAAATAATTCAAAAGGTCAGCATAAGTATTAAGATAATAAACTGGGCCCTGATAAATTTTTAAAGACCCAACTGTATGGTATTTCTGATGATTTGAGAGCCATACAGTATACTGAATCTCAAGAATTTATGAGGCTAGAAAAATGTGCTCTTTATTTTTCCAAATAATAAGAGGCCTCAGTTTTCTTAATCAGTGATTTACACTGAGGTCTCATGTCTTTGTAAACTCAAAATTAATTACTGTAACATATTTACATCTTAAATAGACCCTCCATGGCTTGTCCCTCTTGGCCATTAATTTCCAAACCTCTAAGGTAATCCAGCTTCAAGTATTTTCTTTAACCCTTAGTTATTTTCTTAGGAACCAGTTTGTCATAGAGTTAGATTCAGTGATTAAAAAATCCAAAGCCGCATTAGCACTGGTGTAACTGGTGGGTTACCCCAGAGATCGGGTTGGTGGTATTTTTGTGTTATTAGCCCTCTGCGGTGCCTCCACATGTAACTCCCTGCCTGGAACCTGGGCTCGGGGAGAAAGCTGCTGCTCGGTATTTTGGCTAGGTTTGACTTCGGTCAGGGGCACCCAAGTAACTCTGGACACAGGAAGCAATAACTGTAATGTCCAATACCAGAAGTTGGGATTCTAAAGTGTGACTTTATTCATCCAACAGAATAACAAAGCATAGATGGACCCCATGGGAGCTACCTAGTGTCTGGATTTGGAGATCAGAACACATCTTCTTTACACGAAACCCTCAGGTCTCGAAACACTCTGGGTACTCTGCCCAAACTCAACTCTTTTGTCGATTTCCTGGCTCGCTCCATTGCCTGCCCTTTGGACACTTTCCATATAGCATGGAACATTTACTGGTGGCTCCCTAAACTACCTATGAGCACTTCTGGATCCATCAGGGATCTTCCTCATCAATCCCATGTCTGGGTACTTTCCTCAGGCACTGGCCAAGTACCTGAGAGAAAGCAGCAGGTGTCCCAAAGCAAACCTGTAGAGGTGAATTTGGTTACTACTGATGGGGGTCCCCACCTCTCACTCCCATAATTCATACCTGGCCATTTCTCTGGACTGTAACACCTCATCCTTAAAACACTTTGTGTGTAGATTCTCTTTAAATGTATGTCACATTCAGTCTACTGTTCTTCCGTCCCATTTGTGCTGAACTTGAACATACTTAAAAAGTGGCTGTGTCCATTACTCTAGACCCCCCACAGAGTTAAGCAATCCAATCCCCACATCTTCCAAACTGTAGTTGGCTGTCTTTTCCTGATCCCACAGTAACAGTCACTTTATTTTCATCTTGTCTCAGGTGAAAATACATTGGCCCTTTAGCAGAGCGAACTCACTCCTTGATTGCAGGTGCCCCACAGGCATTTTCTCTTCAAAGAAATCTCATCCAGAACTTCTGGTGCCTCAGCACGAACTTAAACTCAGGCAGCTTCTTGTTCCCTAGCCAGACCAGGGGGTTTGCCCTGAAACAGGCTGATTCTCCTCCCCCATCCCCTGCAGGGATGGGGCCCTGAACCACTGAAAGCGGTCTCTACCACTTCACTTGGCTCTTCTTGTGTTCCTCACCAGATGAGAACACACAACTCTACAAAAATAGCCCTTTGACAGAGCTTAGAACTTGAGGGCCTGCTTACAGCAGAGCACCTCCTTCCTCTACTACTGACTGCAACAGACTCAATTCAACTTCCCCAACATTCTACTCTAACCTCCAACTGCAACATTCCAGTGTGGCTTATGTAGCTGCGACAGTTCTAAAATGATATCATCCCTTAGTCTCAGCTGAGACTGAGAACAGAGTGAGACAGTGTGAAATCCATTTAGCTGGAGTTTCACAAGCTGCCTGTCCCCTGCCTGCCACTAGGTCTAACTGGGATTCTAGTAACCCCAGGTAACAGGGGGGTTACACTGGGAATACATTCGGTTAAGGACCAATTTATACCACCCAGTTCTTCTCTTAAGAGATCAACTTGTAGATTTTTGAGACAGCAGGTCTTAATAATAGCTGAGAGAACTTTTGGCCTTCTGGCATTCCATAAACAATAGACTGGGTAGTGGTCAGTTATAGAGTCAGACAGAACTCTGCACCCAGACAACCCTAGTGACCACTGTCCAGTCCAGAGTGGAATGTTACTTTGACTTATGATTAAATCTAGTCCGAGATATAATTATTTAAAGTAACCCAAATCCTGTACCCAATCCATGTGTTCAATATTTTTATCTGAACAATTAATGTCAGTGTCTCCCAGGATCACTGGATGTGTCAAGATGGCAACCCACAAACTATTCTCTCATTGAATGATCCGGGTCACCTGCCAGACCTCTACAAACTCACACACAGCATGCATGGCATCTATGCCAAAATGTTTAATATACACAATTATATAAATACAACAACAAATTCTAGGGTCATGTGTTCATTTAGAGATATATATACCCTCCAGTGTGTAATGAGGACTGCTTGGTTTGCAGCCTAGTACATTGGCACACACCAGAAGGGTGCCAGCAGTATATCTCCATACAAATGCACACCCTGTTGTGCCACCTAGCAGTCCTTATCTGCTGTCAAATATTAGGTTACTAGGTTATTGCTACAGAACTCTACAACATACAATATTTTAACCACTCATCTACATTCAATAACTTGAGAAATGTGAACTGAGCTGCCTGACAGACAAATGTATATAGTACTTTTCAAGTGCTACACATTATGACTAGCACCAAACATATTACACTTAAATTACATTTTCTCTTGTTCTAGAAAGACATACTAATGTTTCCCATCATACTGGAGCAATTTCTGGACTTTAAAACGTTTGACAAAGTCTAACTAACTTCCTTAAAGCATTCCTTAGCACTATACTCTACATGCAGTGCCTACGTCTGTTAATCTTTTCATTCATTAAATCTGTGTGCTAATTATGCTAGCCATTTGCTTCACGTTATAGTGCAGTGGCAGGCTGAGAGCTATGGACAAATATCCAGGGAACCGTTTGGCTCCTGTCTGATGTTTTACCTCTGTTATACAACATACCATAGAATCACAAAGCTGCAAGGGTTAGATGACTGTTAATTGCTTGAAATGTAAACATTCTTAACCAAGCTAAATAATGTGTCTAAACTTATTCTGCTTTAAAACATATTGTAGTTGTTTTAGGTATCTCTCTCTTGCCACTTCATTTTTTTAGAAATTAAAAAAGTAACCTTATGAAAGATATCTTAATTTTCTGAGAAAATAAAAATGCTCCTTCTGACAGTTTCATTTCAGAAACTGAGAATTGCAGTCAGCTTTTTCTTCAAACCCCTGTGTCTTTTAATGGGAAAAAGTTGCCATAAACTTGTACCCAGAGAAAATTTATTGTGAGACTCTGACACCATTAAAGATGTAGTTTACTATAAAACAATGAGTTATACTGCAAACAGCTGTAAAAAATGTATTTGTTTGTGTCTTTTAGTTCAAAAGCAATAAGCAATTAGCAGGGAGAACCCGAAGCATTGCATCCAGTTGGTGCTGTAACCGAAGTTTATCAGACACAGATTCAGGGAACCAGTTGCTCTGTGCAGATGTTTCTTATATACAATGCAAAGTAGTGTATAACCAGCATCCTAAATGCTATATGCGTGCAGTATCACTTCTTATGAAATGCACAAGTTCTGCTGCAGAATATTACTTTATTGACCATTCACTCACTGCAAATGAAAAGTAAACTAGCCTACTGCTGAAATACATCTTTCATACAAAGGGTGCCTCAGATTTCATTGTGCCCAAACAGGAATCACATAATATAACATACAGGGAATGCAACATTCAAAATAGGACAATTCATTACACTACATACAACAAGCTGGCTATTTACAGTAGCTTCCCTATCAGGCTGTATGTTGGCTAAGGTAGCAGTGAATAGGCAGTACCAGATGGAGTAGTTGGCAATCAGGAAGGCAAGCAAGAAAGGAAAGAACATGGTGATAATAGAGATATAAACTAGGAATTATAGCCAAGCGAGTAGTATAAGTTCATATATCTCGTCAAATGTTAAATTTCAGCCAATCAGCGCATGCCATGTCATTTGACAGGTGGGTGTAGCCTAAAATGGACCAGAGTGGTCCCTTGTTAAACTGGAAGTCCCTCCCTAAACATGTTAGCCACACCCACTTTTGCCAGGAGTGATGTAAGCTCGAACCAGTGTCCCGTCCCTTGTGCAGGAAATGACACACATGTGAACCCATGTCCCGCCCCTTGTGCAGGAAATGACATGTGTGTGAACCCTTGTTCCACCCACCTGTGCAGGAAATGACCCACACTGAAAACCTGGAAGTGACATAACACCACCATTTTATAAGCGTCCTATGCCCCTCCTTCTCGTACACTCCTCGAACCCCTGCCACGCCATCCTGGCTGGAACCCTAGTCCCACCGTACTAGCTCAAACTCCTCTCCCCCCTTACCCCCTTTCACCTGCACCCCAACCGTCCTGGCTCAAACCCCTGTCCTTCTTCACCACCGTGCCCCCACCCATCCCAAAAATAAGTTAGAGTTTATGTAGTGTTATGTGCCCCCTGTCAGCTTGGGGATATAACTGCAGGGGCATGTGTGTGTTTTTTGATTAGGATATTTTCAGAAAGCAGTATTTAGAAGGCAACCTGATCGTGCAGAGGTTTCACAGATCTGTTTGGAGACCCCCCCCAAGGGAAATCAATCTGCCTGTGTGAGTACCCCTTTTCCTGTTTTATAACAAGTTATAAAATGTGTAAAACTTGCACCAAAAGGATACCTTTATGTATATGCATGTAACATTTATAAGCTAAAACAGGGGGACCTCTGTATAAATAAGATGGTTCAACAGTTTCTCTGGATAGCATTGCAAAATGCTGGCTAAGTCTGTGTGTGTGTGTGTGTGTGTCAAGATTTCTGTAGATATAAACTTTTGTTTTAAAAAATAAAACTGTGTGTTTTAAATTGACAGCAAGAAAGGCTAAGAATCTGGTGTGTGTGTTCCTCATTAAACACGTAGGAAAGCAATGTTGTATATGTAGATGTGAAATATAGAGTGACTTTCTGGCCCCATGGTATGGTTGTCAGTGAGCTGGAAGTTTTGTATATTTTAAGACTAAAACAACATCTGTGTTTCATTTACATAGCAGTGGCTAGATGGGTTTATTGTTCCTCCTGTAAAGGGATAAGTCATATGTTTTCACTATATACCCTTCAGAAAAGCAAAGCATTAAACAACTTTTGTCTTTTGGGTAGTAAGATGTAGACTACGTTACACTGTGTCACTGAGTTAAGGATTCAATTGTTTAGAAAAAGACATGAATACTAAAAACAGAATAAACTATTGCTTATAGCTTATAGCTGTTGACTTAGAAAAAGTTGTAAGCAGTTTGTGAGGGCTTTTATATATTTTGTCCACGGGGATGGGGAGGATGTTGCAATAACAGCACCACATGTTCAACATTTTTCAGTAGTAGCCACGCACATGGTGGGGTGTATGATGGGGACGTTGGACTGACAGTGCTACATGTTCAACATTTGTCAGTAGTAGCCACGTCTTGGTGGGTCTGGTGACGGTTCTACCAAGAGGGCAGTTCATTCACAGTCTTTATATACCCCTGACTGGTTACATAGCTCTTAGTGGAACACAGACAGGCACCCAGAATACAGTTTGATTGTTAGAACAGTTTTTGAAAAGCATCGAGGATGAACCACTGGGAGAAAGTGATAATGAAGATCTGTTGAATGCCATAGCAGACAATATGCTTAATGGTCCAGGAGGTATAGTATTTTATTTCTTACAAAGCATAATAATTAAGACGTTAGCTGAAAAGGTTTAACATGTAACAGCTACGTAGTAACTTGAATGCATTTTGTATAACTTAAAAGCAGACACCTTTTCTGTGATTGACAGTGTATTACATAAAATAAAATGTTATGAATGTATTAGCTATTGGACTCACTATATATTGTTGACTGAAATATAGTTGGGGCATGCTTTTTTTGTGGGGTGCAGAACATCATTTAGAAGTTCATCATCTCAGAAGAAGCCAGAAGGTGAAGGAAGGAAACATATTCAATTCAGTGCTTCAGAGTAACTGGTAACTGGTATTTTCTTTTAAACTTAGATTGTAGGCTTGTAGTGACACTATACTTTCTTTCTGTGTTGTCTTTACTTATAATTGTTTTTGGGCTGTTGAAAATTTAAAAAATAGTGGTGGTGTAATTCTGTACTGTTTTAATTGCTGCAAATTTTATCTTGGCTTGTCTGACTGTCCTGTAGCTGGGTGAAGGGTGTTAATTGTCTGGCCTCTGACCTCAGCTACATGATAACTGGAGATGGGGCTTAGTCACAGTTAAAGCAGCAAACAGAAGTTCATCTTCTCAGAAGAAGCCAGAAGGTGAAGGAAGGAAACATATTCAATTCAGTGCTTCAGAGTAACTGGTAACTGGTATGTTTCTTTTAAACTTAGATTGTAGGCTTGTAGTGACACTATACTTTCTTTCTGTGTTGTCTTTACTTATAATTGTTTTTGGGCTGTTGAAAATTTAAAAAATAGTGATGGTGTAATTCTGTGCTGTCTTTAATTGCTGCAAATTCGCCCTCCCACCCTTCCCCAACTCTTAATTATATGCCCTGATAAATCTGATTGACAGGAGCTAAACACAGGGTATAGTAAGAGATGTGAAGTAGGAGGGGCATAAGGGAAGAAGACCACCCTCAGCACGACAAGTTTTTGACTCATTTATTTATTTATTGGTTTCTTTTTCCTTAAAAATATATCTCTGAGGATCAGTTACAGGATTTTAGTACTGTAAATAAATAAAAAGAGAACTAAGAGAGCTTCAGTAGCAGATAAGTAGTGGATTGCAGTATAATGTGGGGAGTGGTGCAATGCAGTGGCTGTGGGGCAGCCATATTCAGGCAGACCTTCTGGACACTGAGGTGCTGCCCTATCTGCATGCATCTCTCTGGACTGCGGGATGAGGTAGCCAGACTCAGAGCGGAAGTAAACTGGGTCAGGAGTACCATCACCCCTGTCCAGGAACCACCCAGTCCAATGCAGCTGCCTCAAAGGATGCCGAGAACGAGGAGCACTTGGATGACAGTGGGCTCAGGGAGGGTTAGAGCAGTCAGGCAGAGGCACATCCCAGATCCTATTCCTCTCAAGAACTCATATGCCACACTGGCAAATGAGGACAACCAAATAGAGGTACCCAGGGAAGTGGAAGGAAAGGATGTGGAGGTTAGGCAAGGAGGTGACCTCAGTGGGGAAAGCAGTGGACCCCAGAGGAGGAGGAAGCGAATCCTGGTGGGGGACTCCATCATAAGAGGGATCCAGCTAGGAACACAGGAGGGGGAGGACAGGGAGGTGAGGTGCCTACCAGGTGCCACGGCATGGAGGGATGGAAGGAAGATAGTGGGGATCACTGGGAAGGCAAGACAGGAGGGTGAGCTGGATGTCATTATCCACCTAGGTACTAATGACTTGGCAAATGGGGAGCCAAAGGAAGTTCAGGAAGAGTTTAGGAAACTGGGAGGGTCTCAAGCAAGTAGCTACTTCTGTCACTTTCTCAAGTACTACCTGTGAGAGGCAAGGGAGAGCATAGAGTGCATGCACCAGGAACTTTAACTCATGGTTGAAGAACTGGTGCTGTGAGGAAGGGTTTGGATTCATTGGTGACTGGGGACCCATCTGGAGGGATGGAGGTTTGTTCAAGTCTGACGCCTGCATCCATCCTGGAGGGAATCCAAGCACTCAATGATAAGTTTAAATGCTACATTGACAAGCATTTAAACTAGCAAAGGGGGTGGCAGGCCAGCAAGGATGATACCTACTTGCTCACCCCCACAGCTAGTAATGGAAACAGTGAACCAGAGGAGTGGCTATCTCTGCAAAGCAGTGTGCAAAGATGGAGATTAGTGTCCAAAAGGTGGATAAGCAGAAAAGGGCAAAATTCAGCAGAAGGGCAGACAGCAAGGAGAACCAGGGATAAATGACAACCAAGGAAGGGGCTGGGTAGAACAGTGAAGCAGTCTAGGAGGTCAAATCATGGAAAGCCATATGCAAATGCCAGGAGCCTTAGCAACAAGATGGAAGATCTGGAGGCTGTCATGGTACAGTCAGACCTGGACATTGTGGCCATCACTGAAACCTGGTGTAATGATAACTATGACTGGGAGATGGCCATACCTGGCTCAACATATTCAGAAGACAGAGCAGGCAGGAAGGGAGGAGGAGTGGCACTGTATGTGAAAATGACATAAGGGCCACACAGATCCAGGAGGAACAAAATGGGGAGATACTGTGGGTTAAGCTGGAAAGGAAAATGGGCCAGCTATCCGCACAGGTGTGGTCTATAGACCACCAGCCCAGGAAGAAGAAACAGATAGAGTGATAGCTAGCCATCCAAAGGATGGCAGACAAGGGTGAGGTAGTACTGGTTGGAGACTTCAATATACCAGACGTGGACTGGAGCATCCCAGCAGCAGCATCAACTAGGAGCAGATTTATCCTGGACTCCTTCAGGGTGCCTTCCTCAGCAACTGGTCATGGAACCAACTCGGCAGAAGGCAACACTGGACCTTGTGCTCACAAACAGGGACAGTGTGATGGGGTAACAGTGGGGAGCACCTGGGTAACAGTGACCACCAGTCATTGTGGTTTGAAATCACAGAAAGAGCAGAACCAAACCACACAAAACACGTATCCTGGATTTTAGGGGAAGACTTTGGGAAAATGGGGAGATGCTTGAAAGAGGCATTAGGGAATGGGACAGGAATCAGGGATTGAGGAACAGTGGGCAGTATTTAAATGGGGATTATAAGAACAACAGAATTATGCATTAAGCAGGTTAGCAAGAGGAAAGAAAGAGGAGACCATTATGGTTTTCCAAAGAGGTAGCAAAGAAAGTGAAAGCCAAAAAGATTGCATTCAGGCAATACAAAAAGACACAGGCAGAAGGGGATAGGGAGAAGTACCAGGAGAAACAAAGGGAGGCAGGGAAGTCAGTAACGGAAGCCAAAGCTCAGACAGAAGAACACATTGCAAAATCAGTGGTTAAAGGGGACAAAACCTTTTACAGGTACATAAGTGAAAAAAGAAAGACAAAGGGAGGGATAGTGAGACTGAAGGGGGAGGATGGGAGCCGAGTGGAGGATGACAACAGTAAAGCTGACATATTGAACAGGTATTTCTGCTCAGTCTTTACTAAGGAAGAGGGGATAATGGGTCTGAAGGAGTACAAGGGGTGAGAATGGTGCAGAATGGACACAAGTCCCTTTACACGAGAAAGGGTCCTGAAGGAACTGGAAGTAATAAGAGCTGATAAAAGCAATGGGGCCAGATGGGGTGCAACTAGGGTCCTTAAGAACTAAGAGGTGGTGGCTGAACCTCTGGCTATCCTGTTCAGCCAATCACTGGAAACAGGGAGGTACCCAAAGACTGAGGACAGCAGATGGGTCCCTTTATACAAAAGTGGGAACAAAGAGGAAGCAGGGAACTACAGACCAGTCAGCCTCACCTCGGGTAGTGGGAAAGATCATGGAAGCACTACTGAAGGAGAGATTGGTGAACATCTGGTTGTCAATGGACTACAGGACCCAAGGCAGCATGATTTCACCAGGGGAGGTCATGTCAGACCAACCTCATTGAATTTTTTGACTGGGTGACTAGGGAGGTGGATCAGGGAGGGCAGTGGACATGACCTATCTGGACTTCAGCAAGGCCTTTGACACTGTGCCACATAGAAGACTATTACACAAACTGGGGAATATGGGTGTGGGCAGGACAGTAGTGGTGGGTAGGTAACTGGCTGGGTGGCAGGACACAGAGGGTGGTAAATGGCTGTCCTCCACAGAGGAAAGAGTGACCAGTGGGGTACCACAGGGATCAGTGCTGGGACCGGTCCTATTCAACATCTTCATCAGTGACATTGCACAGGATATAGAAGGCAGAATTTCACTGTTCGCTAATGACACAAAGCTCTGTAACAGAGTAGACACACCAGAGGGTGTAGACAGAATGAGAAGGGACCTGCAGAAACTTGAAGAATGGTCAAGGGTTTGGCAGTTGAAATTCAATGCAAAGAAGTGCAAGATAATGCATATGGGGCACAAAAACCCTGGCACAATATATCAGTTAGGGGTGAGGATATAGCATGCACCAAGCAGGAAAGGATCTTGGGGTTGTCTATCTCTGATGACCTCAAGGTAGGGAAACAGTGTGACAAGGCATCAGGTAAAGCAAATAGGATGCTGGGATGTATAGGCAGGGGCATCACCAGCAGGAAAAGGGAGGTCATAATTCCGCTATACAAGACACTAGTGAGGCCCCACCTGGAGTACAGTGTACAGTTCTGGAGACCATACTACGTAAGGACATAGACAGGGTAGAGAAGGTTCAGAGGAGGGCAACAAAGATGGTGCATGGGTTGCATCACAAGTCCTATGAAGACAGGTTGAAGGAACTGAACATGTACTCCTGGAGGAGAGGAGGAGAGAGGGATGTGATAGAGACATACAAGTATCTTACAGGGAGGAACAGGGTGCAGGAAAACACTATTTTTAGCAAAAAGATGTTTCAGGACTAGAGGCATGGGATGAAGTTGGAGGGAGGACGATTCAGAGGAAACATGAGAAAGAATTTCTTCACAGAACGGGTGGTGGACAAGTGGAACACCCTGCCAGAGGAAGTGGTGGGGACTGAAACAATCACGGGATTTAAGAATGCATGGGATAGACATAAAGGAATTCTAGAGGTCAGGGGTAAGGGGAAACAGACTTCTAGGAAAACAAACTGAACTTACAAGCTCAAATGGGCAGACTGGGTGGGCCATAGGCCCTTATCTGCCGACACTGTCTATGTATCTATGTATGTATCTATGTAGGTTGTGTGTTGACTGGGAGGGCAGTGGTCAGATTATGTTTAGGCTGGTATGTGTTTACTGCTAACTTTGTGCACCTGATAGGTATTTCATTTCAGGTGAAAATACTATCTCAGACTCACCCACCAACCACCTGTAATCAAAGTTTCAAGAAACAGCTGAGAATAGCAATGAAAATCTAGAGATAGCCACAGTACAAGAGTACTCCTCATAATTGCCTCAGAGATAATCAAGGGCTCAGGCTCAATAAAGAATTAAAATGGGCACCTTACAGCAAAGGAGAAAATGGGTTGCCTACAATGTAATTAAAGGGAACAGGTTTGAAATGTTCACTATAACATGTACTGCTGCTTTAAATTTTGAGTTGGTGGTATTTTGTATGAAGAGGTGTGGGGGGGGGACCAAATGTGCAGTAAATAGTCTTAAGTGGATAAATCTAATGCCTTAGTCAAATGACTGGGAAGGTGGTAAGAAGGAGACACTAGAAAGTGGTGGTAAACTGGGTTAGATTGACAGAAATTAAGGTCATGAGTTAGGTACCAATGGGCAGGGTGGGGGTGCTACAGGGTGAGTCCTGGAACCAGTCCTTTTTCAATAAGTTCATCAGCAACACAGTAGAACAAATAACGTGCATGCCTCAGTTGGAAACTTTCTACCCTACCCAATGCCAGCAAGCAAGAGCCAAAGCCCAATCTACATGGCCAGGCTTGTCTCTGATGCAAAGGTATGTAATTCCGATGTTGGGTTAAATAAATAAAATAAACAGGCACTGAGACTTGTCCATGTTGAGTGGAGCTTAGCAACTTTTCCATTAAGTGGGGGTCCCTCTATACTAGACATGAGTCCCTCTCACTTACCTTGGGGAAAAGTTGTACCTAATCTGTACCAGTGCTAAAATCAGAAGATACTTCAAACACACCATCAGCCCAGACCCTCAGCAGTGTAAAGGCTCACAAATGTGCCACCAGCAGCTAACCTGATTCAATACGTGACTTTGTATCTGTATTTTCCTCTCCCACCTCTTACCTCCCTTCCTGGGACAAAATTGAAAATAGAATTGCCTAACTGTCCTAGTCAATAGCAACTAAAGAAATAAAAGCTAAACTAAAGTGTCCTTGTCGAGCAAACGGCATTGACTCTGTGGTTATCCAAGCCATTTATACTACCATCAACATGTAGGAGATTTAGCCAAGAACAACTAGGGTTTTGAGAGGGTCAGATCCCATCCTAGCGTGGGTTAGATTTGGTAAGTTTGTTGGGGACGGTATCTACTAATAATTATTAGATTCTGACTATAAATATTTCTTGGCCTCATAATGTCATGCATAGTATTGTGTCAATGTATTTTGTAAATTTCAAATGCAAAGCTTTAAAATTGTATTATTTGCCTCCTTGAAGACAACTAGGTCTCATTTGCTACACATAAGCTCAGAAATTATAATTAATCATGTATGAATGCTATTTTGTTCCTCTTTCATTTGATGGGTTTACCCAAAAACAAAAAAACAACCAAAGTACATTTTAAACCAGTCAGCGTTATCTTGGATTAGTGTTGATGTAATTCAAGTAACAATTACATCATTTTCTCTAGGTCCTGTCAGCTTGATACACATAGTATATCAAATAGTCAAAAGTCAGTCTTTGCTACACATTTTCTGATAGGTCTTTATTAATGACCTCCTCCTATTATATTAAGGCCTCTTCTACAGGCATAGGAGCTGAATGACAAATGATGCCCTCTGCCTGGCTGTCCCTAGTTCCATTCAATCTTGGTGGATTATGGTGTAGTAATCACGGATCTGCATCTGACACTGCTCTTAAAAGATAATGCTCTCCTCAATAAAAGTGTGTTGCCTCATAATGGGGGCACCAAAGCTGACCCATACCTGCGATATTTAGTCAAGTGAACTGGCTAAGCTTTAAGGACAGGCTAGACAATCACACCTGCCTGCTTGCCAAGAAACTTACCACCTCACTCTCCCCTCCCTGGGTCCAGCAGCTCATCTTCCCTGACCCTACCCACCTTATTCTACTAGGAGCTCTGATTAGGCCCTCTACCTAGTCCCTTTCTGTAAGACATCCCTAGAAGCAGACATCGTTCTTCCACAGGGCTCCTGTCCTGTGCAGTGGCCAGCTTGTTCTGGTTTCCTCTACAGTGAAATGGGGGCTCCTTTAAAACTAAACTTTGTCAGCATCTACTCTCTGTGGATAGTTGTGACTGCTCTTAGCCTTTACTGGTCAATCTGGGACTGCTCATGACTTGTCCCTCAATTTCCCCCTACTCCTCCCACCTTATCTTGGTCTAAGTTCTCCCTCCCCACTCTGTCCCCCCCCTACCCTTTACTCATCCTTTACTTGTACTATTTCCTATTCCTCCTTCTCAGTACCAAATATCCTCTTCACACCTTTCTACCTACCCCCCACTAGCTATCTCATAACTCTCCATGACTGACTTCTTTCTGGCCTCCCTTTTTTTCTTTAATTCCTACTTGTTTATGAAATTAGCTAGCATTGCATGCACCATGTTTGCATCATAATCATGTACTCCACCCTCAGTTATGATGCACTACATTACTTGTATACTCGTACCCTATGAATTATGTACTGTATTAATTTCCTGTAATGTTTTGCACCCTGACTGTTTTAAATCTATTCAATGTGTTTGTTTGCCATGCATGCTGCCCTTATTTATGATGCTCTTACATATAATGTAATGTATTATTTCCATACTTGTACCCTATGTATAATGTACTGTATTAATCTCCTATAATTTGTTTGTAAACTGTCTGCTTATAAACGTGATGGGAGTGATTGCAATAATTTTTACTCTAAGGGCTGTAATTCCAAGACTTCAGTAAATAAATAAATAAATATTGACCATTTACTTGAAAAAGAAAATGACAAATGTCTGGCAGGTACCCTAGGTAGATCATCAACCATTTGAGCACTGTATGCACCCCCCAAAAGAAAAACACAACACTATTTTATTCTAAAAATGTAAATTTTGTTTTCCTGTGTTTTCATTCCAGCCTCTACCACAGCTCCCTCCTTATTAATTCTTTTCAGATTTAATTCCTTTTGCTGAGGCTCCCAATCACTCACAAAGGGTACTGCTACCTCAGTACCTAACCCCAATGCACAAGCCCACAAAACATGCACCTCTATCCTGATCCCCTTATAATTATTCAAAACATGTCCACAAAGTTTCCACCATGTGACTTATATCCATTCTACCACATACCTCCTGAAATTTATACTTACCACTGCACCTCCTGAAATGTGTACATCTGCACTCTCACAAAGTTGCATGTGTCCTCCTTCTCCTCCTGTGCCCATCGAACCCCTGCCACACCATCCTGGCTGAAACCCTAGTCCCACCACCCCAGCTCAAACCCATGTCTCCTTCACCATGCCCTGTCCCCATGAACCTCAGTCCTTTCCCCTTTCACCACCACCTACCTTGCACCCACCCTCACCCCACTCCAGAAATTATGCACCCACTCTACCCAGCAACATTTGTATTCCATCCCCCACACAAGCAAGACGCGTGCCCATCTGTGCATGTCAAGATTGATACCATATGTTTTACTCCAGCCTTTGTACTCCTGCCCCATGACTCCTGAAACTTGTGTCCCTGCACAGCTCCCCACAAACCTGCAACCTTTCACAACTTCTCTCACACCTGTACCAGTGTCAGCGTGGCTCAGTTGGTAGCACATCCGCTTCTGGACCAGAAGGTTGTGGGTTCTCATCCCACACCGGGATTGGACTTGCACCTAAAAATCACTGTCATCCGAGTGCAGTATTGGGGGGTGCTGTACTGCTGGGGTGTGCCATCCTTCAGATGAGACGTTAAACCAAGGTCCCTTCTGCCCATCCTGATGTTGTCCTGGTGGGTGTCCAGGTGGAAGTAAAAGAACCCAGAGCACTCTTCGTAAAAGAGCAGGGAACATTTCTGGTGTCCTGGCCAACATTCCCCTTCCCATAAACCGGTTCCTGCAATTATCCAGGCTGTGTGTGGGTGATGATGTGCGATATGGCCGCCGCCACCACACATTCAGTCACTTCACTACCAGACTAGCATTGCTTGTAAAGGGCTTTGGGATACTGTGTATGAAAGCGCTATATAAATGCTGATTCTTCTTCTTCTTCTTCTTCTACCCTACACAGCTCCCGATACCAAATGCTGTCTTTACCTTCTCCTCACTCCCTTCACAACAGTTGTCCCCTGCACCTGGAATCTTTTAATGTTTTACTCATTCCCCACACTCTGAAAACTGTTACCCTACTTTTATTCTCCCCAAGATTTTTATTGCTTCTCCTGTACACCTCCCAAAATTAATTCCATAATCCACTCCCTTACCCAAATGTTTACCCCATTCCCTGCACAAATAGCAAAATTTGCAAGACTGCCAAATTCTATACCCTTCTCTTGCAACCCTCAGAGAATGTACATGCACATCACTGCACCTTTCAACAAATTAGTATACTTTGCGCCACACTATTCCAAACCTCTGTACTGTACCTTCCATGCACTACTGCCTAAGTCTGCACCCCACCCCTTTGTATAGTTTAAGAGGTGTGAGATACCAGTACTACTATACTGTAGACTATGACAACATTTTAATTTTGCAGAATATGATAAAAGAAAATTCAGAGACATCAGTTACTGCCATTAGTGCCGTGGGATGTATGAAAACTTCATAGGGTGACAGTCTCAATGGTATAGAATGCCAGAAAATGGTAATAACGTTACAATGTACAGAATTGTCTCATCAGTGTAGAGGGCTGAAAATATCATGCAAACATTCAGATATGCTTTTTATTTGGTTAAGTATATTTGCATAGAATTGTGATCACATGCTACTTTCAGTATTACTAGTTTTTAAATATGCCAAAAATGTATTTGAAAATTTCAGTTACTGTAATTTATGCACTGGAATCAGTACTCCGCACAAAAGTACATTTTGTTTTGTAGGATTGTTCTTTCGGGTTAGGATTTCATGACATCATGATGTGATGATACATTAACTGTTACAAACTTGCTCCTGTTGTATAACACAGCATACTAAGATTATTACAATAAGATCAGAGTTCAGTACAAGTCTCCAAATGTTTTTTCTTAATTTGTTTGTGTTTCTGTATTGTGTTTTAAAATGTTTGCAAAATAACTATTTGTGACAATGTTATGTCAAACTTTACTCAGTCCTTCTCTTCATCTTTTATCTACAGCAGCAGAACGTCAACGGCAGACTTCTGTAAGGGGCTGGACAATGTCAACCAGATAACTTAACATTTTATATCTCTATAGAGATTTCATAATATTGTGTTTGCTGTTTAAATGCATTTTGAGCAGTGTAACCCACACAGAGTAGAAGCACCTTTTTTCAGAGTCAGCCCATCTAATTACATTGAGTCATGCCAAAAAGACATTGTACATTGAGAGATAACAGGAAGTTATGAAAAGCTGCGCACAGACAACATTCAGTACAGTTGATTGCGGTAGTTATTTACAAGAGATGACATACATACACTGATAGGTTAATCTGGCCTACATGGTTTCTCTGTGATGGCATAGCAGTCAACAGTCTCAAAATGTGAAAGAAAGTACCACTGAGTGAAGATGAGCCAAGCATAATTAGACTGATTTTTGTAATAGTAAGGCTTTTCGTTTGGCAGTCCAGTCAACAAACAGGTCTAGAAATGCTAAATATACGTATCGCAAGCTGCTGAAGTTTGAGACATTCTAGTGGTATTTACATACATGGACACATGTCGATGCATCTATGTTGCAGTGGCACAACACATTGGTTTCAAACATATTACTGAGAGATTTAACTGCATTGCTTCAGAGAACATTGCTATCATAAATTTAGTATGCATGTATTTATATTTAGCAAAGTAATTCTAATTCTTGCGCAGTAATAAAACATAGGGGCTCAGATATTCAAAAGGGCTGCGCATGTTGCAACAGTGTTGCACCATGCACAACCCACTGATGCGCCCTGGCGCGATATTCAAAAGAGAAAAGTGTTCCGCATAAATCCCGATGCACCGGAGCGCATCAGTAATGTATGCAGGCACAGGTGGGGGGGCATGCCAATGCATAACCTGCACAGCCTGATATTCAGCCCGGGATGTGCAGAGTCATGCATGAGCAACCCCTACCTGCGCCTGCAGAAAGTTAAGCCCCCAAACAAAGGAACAAATGATGGCCATCCAAAGGTGAGCTGCCACATTGCAGGGTGCAACACGGCAGCTGCCACCTGTGGGTGGCCACCTAAGTTCCTGCCTCACCTGCCTCGCCCCCCATGCCCCATCACAGGCATCTGTAAAGACACCCTCCAATATACCTGGTGGTCCAGTGGACCTCTTATGTACCCGATCGGGGCATCGGTATAATACACCCACCCTCCAATATCCCTGGTGGTCCAGTGGACTGATCGCTGCCCGATCACGGGCATCTTTGAAATCATCCCCCTCAATATCCCTGGTGGTCAGTGGACGCATTCTGCCCGATCGCGGGCATCTGTAAAACATAGAACAGTCCTATTACCTGGTGATCTAGTTTACCCCTCCCCACCCACCCACTGAGCCCCACCGCCCGCTCCCCGGTCAGCTGGTGGGTGGCAGCACCTACCCGCCTGCCGCCCGCCGCCCCACCCGCTGCCCGCTGACTGACAGCTCAGTAGGGCTGCCGCCATTGGTTCTGGCGTGAGCCAATGGGCATACAGGCATACCGCCGTGCTACTCAGTCCAGATATGTGAATGATTCATTCACATATCTGGACTATGTCGATATGGAGTGCACGCCCATTGGCTCATGCTGGAACCAATGGGCGTGCAGTCCCACCGAGCTGTCAGTCGGTGGTGGCGGGCGGCAGACAGCTGGGTGCTGCCGCCCGCCAGCTGACCGGGGAAGGGGTGGTGGGGCCCAGTGGGCAGGTGGGAGAGGTGCAGTAGACCACCAGGGTAATAGGACTATTATATGTTTTACAGATGCCCGCGATTGGGCAGAGTGCGGTCCACTGGACCACCAGGGATATTGGTGGGAGGGTATGATTTAAACAGATGCCCGCAATCGGGCAGCGATCAGTCCACTGATTCCACCAGGGATATTGGATGGGGGGGTTCATACTGATGCCCGCGATCGGGCACATAACGGTCCACTGGACCACCAGGGATATTAGAGGGAAGTTTTCTTTTAGATGAATGCCCGCAATTGGGCTGCAGGGGGCGTTGGTCCCGGACGGCTGCTGCCTGGCAGGGTGCCAGGCGCAAGTCATTGGGGATTGGCGCACCTGCATGCTAATGGAATGCAAATGGGGACATAATGACATGCAAATGGCCCCATGAGCACCTTGCATAAATTATGGCCCCATTTGCATGTACCCTTTTGAATATCGCAGGTGCTGTGCATGGCGCAATGGCATTTGCGCTAGTGCATCTTCATGCTCCACTCTGGCCACTTGAGCTGGCGCAGTGCCACTGCGCCATGCACAGTGGGGGTGGCCAGGGTGCGATATTCAAAGTTGCTGCGCCATAGCACAGCTCTGTTGAATATCGCCCAGGCCACACCCCTGCGCAACAAAGCTGAGCTGCGCCCAGGCTTGCACCACAGCCTGGTGCAGTTTGAATATCCGGGCCATGGTGTAATCAGAGATTGTGCATATACAGGTATGTTTCAGTAAAAAAAAAAAAATGCATTTGAAGTGGAAATGTATGCTTTTGGGGAGAGGTTAAGGTGGTGGGGTATTTATCCAGAAGCAAATGATTTGGGACATTTTATTATACCAATATAGATGTAACAAAAAGAACATCGTTCCTTATCTTTCAGACCAATAAGTCCTTCCTCAGAAGCTTAGTGAAAGTTAGTTATAAAATCTCATACTTTTTACACACACAAATCATGCAGACAAAAACAGAAAAAAATCCCACTGCTTCAAAATGCTCATTTAAAAAATACAAAAGAAAATGTCAGAGAACTTGAACAGTACCAGTTCACCGTCAGCTAAAAGGGCCTCAAGGTCAGCTGTGCTTGGTGCTCCTTGAGAAGCAATTTTTATGTTTGCTTGCACGCATGTGCAAGAAACATAGTGCCACCATCCGAGTTTTCCAGAGGTGTGTCAGCCTCTTCCAATTCAGTCAGTGTGTTTGCAGGCGCGGTCGCAGTGCGCCAATCACTGCTCCAGCTGTCTATGACAGCTGAAAATGCAGTGGCATACAGTTGAAAGGGAGAGCTCCGCTTCAGTGAGCAAAGCTCCCCCCCTCAACATGCACGCATGCATATTGCGTGCTAACGCACTCCCCCCCACGCACATACTGTATAGCCGACAGGGGTGCCCAATGCCCCGCCGGCTCCACGCCCCCGAAAAAGCTTTCCTGGTGCCATGCTGGGAGCCCACCCAGCATGGCACATGTCTGTATGGCCGATGGGGTGCCCAATCCCCGTCAGCTCCAACCCCCAAACAGCCTTACTGCTGCCATGCTGGGAGCCCACCCCAGCGTGTCACAAGCCCATATGGCCGACAGGGGTGCCCAATCCCCCATCAGCTCCAGCCCCCCCAAACAGCCTTTCCAGCTGCCAAGCTGGGAGCCCGCCCCAGTGTGGCAAACGTCCCACGTCGTCTTAGTAATAAAAAAAACCTGTAAATTAAAAAATGGTCCCTCGCAGTCTCCCTGCCCCCACCTGCACCCACCCACTGCGCATTCTGCCTCCCCACACCCCCACCCCATACTTACCTCCGAGTCCGAGCAACGATCTTCGGTAGACCGGGAACACGTCTGCACTCTTCAAAGCCGACCGTGAACTGAGGAAATGCTGGTAAGCTGTATAATGTAATAGATGGGGTTTTTCAACTTTGCTGCATATCTCGGGCATTTTTTGGAATTTTTGCACCAAATTTTCAACATGGGGTTTTTGGGACCCCTTCTCATGAATGCTGTTACTGTCATGGCATTACTCTGGCCTGAAGGGTGATTTCGCAGCCACTGCGTGAGATCACCTTTCGAGAATGATTAACAAAACGACACTGCCAGTGTTCATAAGGTGGGCTCTCAAAAAGCCTATTTTGAAAATTTGGTGGAAAGATTCCTAAAAATGACTGTTTTATGAGCATGCGTTGCAGAGTTCCTATGCACGCTCGTAAGTTTGCAAATTTTCAATATTTTCACTCCAGATTTTCAACATTGCCATTTTACCACACCTCCTTATGAGCAGTACAGTTGTCATTTTTCACATCTCACCACAATGTGTTTCTGTTTCATGTAGCATAATGGGCGAGTCGGGTGTGTGAAATCAATGTATGGGACATGTTAAGAAAATCACAGTGACACTGGTCATGAGCAGAGGTGTTAAAATGGCTATGTTGAAAATTTGGTGAAAAATTCCCAAAATGACTGTTTCGAGCACATGTTGTGCAGTTCCTCGCATGCTGGCAAGTTTGCGAATTTGTAATATTGCACCAGATTTTCAACAGTGCCATTTTACCGCACTTCCTTATGAGCAGTACACTACAATTTTCACATCTCGCCCAAAATGTGTTTCCGCACATGTAGCGCACAATGGTACAGTCGGTGTGCGAAAACAACGTTTGGGACAGATTAAGAAAATCACAGTGACACTGGTCATGAGCAGAGGTCTTAAAATGGCTATGTTGAAAATTTGGTGACAAAACTCCATAAAATGACTGTGTTACGAGTGAGCATTGTGCAGTTTCCACGCACCCTCGTAAGTTCATGAATTTGTAATATTTTCAGTCCAGATTTTCACCAGTGGCATTTTTCCACACCTCCTTATGAACAGTACAGCCGTCATTTTCCACAACATGGCCGAAATGTGTTTTCACACTTTCAGCACAGAAATGCATGGTCGCTGTGGGAAATCATTGTTCGGGACAGATAAAGAAAATCACACTGACACTGCTCATGATCGGAGGTCCCAAAATGCATGTGTTAACAATCTGCTGTAAAAAAATCCCCAAACTAGTTACATTGCTGGTGTGCATTGCACAGTTTCTATGCATGCTCGTGACTTCACCAGTTTTTTTAAGATTTTCAACATTGCCATTTTTTTACACCTCCCATGAACAGTACAGCTGTAATTTTCACATCCTGTTCAGAATGTGTTTTTGCACCTGTGGTGCCAAATGCCATAGTCGCTGTGCAAAAGCAGTTTTCGGCTAACAAACTGATATTGCCACTGTTCATGAGGTGGGGTCACAAAAAAACCATGTTGAAAATTTGGAGTGAAAATACCAACGAATGCCTGAGGCTTTAGGGTTTCCGACCATAACGCCCCACCCTGTAGAGAATGACAGGCATCAGGGGTGTGACTTGGGATTCTTGCCTGTCATGCTCATACCATTCCACCCCCACCCACACCCTGCAGCCAGCGAGAGGCATCAAGGTGTGCCTTGGACTCTTCGGGCCCAAACTTCATCCCATTCTCCTATACTACACCCATCTCACCATATTTCCTGATGGAATGGAGTGTGCATAAGGGCCAAAGACCCCAAGGCACACCGTGACACTTGTCAGTGTCTGCAGGGTAGGGTGTGGTGAAATGGCGTGGTCTTTATGCCTGACGACCTAAAGGCACACCCCAATGCCTGTCACTCTCTGCAGGTTGGTGGTGGGGTTGGCTTCAGTTCAATACTTCGCTGCCATTCCTATTATGCAGCTCTGTAACTTCTACACTACCAATGCCAATGCCAGCAAGCAAACATTCGGCATTGACAAATGCTTGTTTTGTTTGGCACTTATACTGGCATTTATACTACCAATTTGTATTATCTGTACTGTACCATCTGTATAAACCACCAGACTGTACTATCTGTGGGAATCTCCTCATTACTACATTATTTGTTGTTTTATATTTTCTGCTTGAGTAACTCTTATCTTATGCTGAAGAATTTTTTAAGTCATTTTAACTATGTAGTTCACTACTTACAAGTTATGCTTTTGGATAAGCAATAGGTTATGTTGTTGAGTCAACAGGTAACAGCTGTTTGTAACTGTGTGTCTTTGTGTCTTAAGACGGAAAAAACATCTGATTGTCTGATTGATTCTCTCGTGTTTTTTCCATCCTAAGACACAAAGACACACAGTTTGCACTAACAGCTGTTGCATACCAATCAGTGACTCAGTAACATAGCTTACATTTTGCTATCCAAAGGTATAACATGTAAGGAGTGCACTGCACATAAATTAAAATGACTTAAAGATACGTTCAGAATGAGATAAGAGTTACTCAAGCAGAGAGGTATACAAACCTTAAGGCATATAGTGTAGTAACAGGAGTTTATAAATTATAATACAAATTGGCAGTACAAATGCCAGTATAAGTGCCAAACATAAAAACTGCTTCTCAAGGAGCACCAAGCACAGCTGACCTTGAGGCCCTTTTAGCTGACGGTGAACTGGTACTGTTCAAGTTCTCTGACATTTTTTTTGTATTTTTTAAATGAGCATTTTGAAGCAGTGGGATTTTTTTCTGTTTTTGTCTGCATGACCTGTGTGTGTAAAAAGTATGGGATTTAATAACTAACTTTCATTAAGCTTCTGAGGAAGGACTTATTGGTCTGAAAGATAAGAAACAATGTTCTTTTTGTTACATCTATGTTGGTATAATAAAAGGTACCAAATAATTTGCTTCTGGATAAATAAATGTCCCCACCCTACCTTAACCTCTCCCCAAAAGCATATATTTCCACTTCCAATGCATTTTTTTGTTACTGAAACATACCTGTATATGCACAATCTCTGATTACACCATATGTTTTATTACTGTGCAAGAATTAGAATTACTTTGCTAAATATAAATACATGCATACTAAATTTATGATAGCAATGTTCTCTAATACGTTTGAAATCAATGTGTTGTGCCACTGCAACATAGATGCATTGACATGTGTCCATGCATTTAATACCACTAGAATGTCTCAAACTTCAGCAACTTGCGATACGTATATTTAGCATTTCTAGACCTGTTTGTTGACTGGACTGCCAAACGAAAAGGCTTATCATTACAAAAATCAGTCTAATTATGATTGGGTCATCTTCACTCAGTGATACTTTCTTTCACATTTTAAGACTGTTGACTGCTATGCTATGACAGAGAAACCATGTAGGCCAGATTAACCTATCAGTGTATGTATGTCATCTTTTGTAAAAAACTACCGCAATCAACTGTACTGAATGTTGACTGTGTGCAGCTTTCCATAACTTCCTGTTATCTTTCAATGTACAATGTCTTTCTGGCATGTCTCAATGTAATTAGATGGGACTGACTCTGAAAAAAAGGTGCTTCTACTCTGTGTGGGTCACACTGCTCAAAATGCATTTAAACAGCAAACACAATATTATGAAATCTCTATCGAGATATAAAATGTTAAGATATCTGGTTGACATTGTCCAGCCCCTTACAGCAGTCTGCCATTGATGTTCTGCTGCTGTAGATAAAAGATGAAGAGAAGGACTGAGTAAAGTTTGACATAACATTGTCACAAATAGTTATTTTGCAAACATTTTAAAAACACAATACAAAAACACAAACAAATTAAGAAAAAAAACATTTGGAGACTTGTACTGAACTCTGATCCCATTGTAATAATCTTAGTATGATGTGTTATACAACAGCAGCAAGTTTGTAACAGTTAATGTATTATCACATCATGATGTCTTGAAATCCTAACCCCAAAGAACAATCCTACAAAGCAAAATGTACTTTTGTGCGGAGTACTGATTCCAGTGCATAAATTACAGTAACTGAAATTTTCAAATACATTTTTGGCATATTTAAAAACTAGTAATACTGAAAGTAGCATGTGATCACAATTCCATGCAAATATACTTAACCAAATAAAAAGCATATCTGAATGTGTGCATGATATTTTCAGCCCTCTACACTGATGAGACAATTCTGTACATTGTAATGTTATTACCATTTTCTGGCATTCTATACCATTGAGACTGTCACCCTATGAAGTTTTCATGCATCCCACTGCACTAATGGCAGTAACTGATGTCTTTGAATTTTCTTTGATCATATTCTGCAAAATTAAAATGTTGTCATAGTCTACAGTATAGTAGTACTGGTATCTCATACCTCTTAAACTATACAAAGGGGTGGGGTGCAGACTTTGGCAGTAGTGCATGGAAGGTACAGTACAGAGGTTTGGAGTAGTGTGGCGCAAAGTATACTAATTTGTGGAAGGGTGCAGATGTGCATGTATATTCTCTGAGGGATGCAAGAGAAGGTATAGAATTTGGCAGTCTTGCAAATTTTGCTATTTGTGCAGGGAATGGGGTAACATTTGGGTAAGGGAGTGGATTATGGAATTAATTTTGGGAGGTGTACAGGAGAAGCAATACAAATCTTGGGGAGAATAAAGGTAGGGGTAAACAGTTTTCAGAGTGTGGGGAATGAGTAAAACATTAAAAGGTTCCAGGTGCAGGGGGACAACTGTTGTGAACGGAGTGAGGAGAAGGTAAAGACAGCATTTGGTATCGGGGAGTTGTGAAAGGTTGTTGGTTTGGGGGAGCTGTGTAGGGGTTCAGGTGTGAGAGAAGTTGTGAAAGGTTGCAGGTTTGTGGGGAGCTGTGCAGGGACACAAGTTTCAGGAGTCATGGGGCAGGAGTACAAAGGCTGGAGTAAAACATATGGTATCAGTCTGGACATGCACAGATGGGCACGTGTCTTGTTTGTGTGGGGATGGAATACAAATGCTGCTGGGGTAGGGTGGGTGCACAATTTCTGGGAGTGGGGTGAGGGTGGGTGCAAGGTAGCTGGTGGTGAAAGGGGGAAAAGGACTGAGGTTCACGGGGGACAAGGCATGGTGAAGGGGACATGGGTTTGAGCTAGGGTGGTGGGACTAGGGTTTCAGCCAGGATGGCGTGGCAGTTGTTCGATGGGCACAGGAGGAGAAGAAGGGACACATGCAACTTTTGTGAGAGATGCAGATGTACACATTTCAGGAGGGGTGCAGTAGTAAGTATAAATTTCAGGAGGTATGTGGTAGAATGGATATAAGTCACATGAGTGGAAACTGTGGACATGTTTTGGAATAATTATAAGGGGAGCAGGATAGAGGTGCATGTTTTTGGGGGCTCATGCATTGTGGTTAGGTACTGAGGTAGCAGTACCCTTTGTGAGTGCATGGGAGCCTCAGCAAAAGGAGTTACATCTGAAAAGAATTAATAAGGAGGGAGCTGTGGTAGAGGCTGGAATGAAAACACAGGAAAACAAAATTTACATTTTTAGAATAAAATAGTGTTGTGTTTTTTTTGGGGGGGGGGAGGGGCACATACAGTGCTCAAATGGTTGATCTACCTAGGGTACCTGCCAGACATTTGCTATTTTCTTTTACAAGTAAATGGTCAATATTTATTTATTTATTTACTGAAGTCTTGGAATTACAGCCCTTAGAGTAAAAAATTCTTGCAATCACTCCACGTCACATTTATAAGCAGACAATTTACAAACAAATTATAGGAGATTAATACAGTACATTATACATAGGGTACGAGTATGGAAATAATACATTACATTATATGTAAGAGCATCATAAATAAGGGCAGCATGCATGGCAAACAAACACATTGAATAGATTTAAAACAGGGTGCAAAATATTACAGGAAATTAATACAGTACATAATACATAGGGTACGAGTATACAAGTAATGTAATGCATCATAACTGAGGGTGGAGTACATGATTATGAAGCAAATATGGTGTATGCAGTGCTAGCTAATTTCATAAACAAGTAGGGAATTAAAGAAAAGAAAGGGATGCCAGAAAGAAGTCAGTCAAAGAGAGTTATGAGATAGCTGGTGGGGGCGGGGTAGGTAGAAAAGTTGAGAAGAGGGATATTTGGTGCTGAGAAGGAGGAATAGGAAATAGTACAAGTAAAGGATGAGTAAAGGGCAGGGGGGATCAGAGTGGGGAGGGAGAAATTAGACCAAGATAAGGTGGGAGGAGTAGGGAGAAATTGAGGGACAAGTCATGAGCAGTCCCAGATTGACCAGTAAATGCTAAGAGCAGTCACAACTATTCACAGAGAGTAGATGCTGGCAAAGTTTAGTTTTAAAGGAGCCCCCATTTCACTGTAGAGGAAACCAGAACAAGCTGGTCACTGCACAGGACAGGAGCCCTGTGGAAGAACGATGAATGCCTCTAGGGATGTCTTACAGAAAGCGACTAGGTAGAGGGCCTAATCAGAGCTCCTAGTAGAAAAGGGTGGGTAGGGTCAGGGAAGATGAGCTGCTGGGCCCAGGGAGAGGAGCGTGAGGTGGTAAGTTTCTTGGCGAGCAGGCAGGTGTGATTGTCTAGCCTGTCCTTAAAGCTTAGCCAGTTCACTTGACTAAATATCGCAGGTATGGGTCAGCTTTGGTGCCCCCGTTATGAGGCAACATACTTTATTGAGGGAGAGCATTATTCTTTTAAGAGCAGTGTCAGATGCAGATCCGTGGATTACTACACCATAATCCACCAAGGATTGAATGGAACTAGGGACGGCCAGGCAGAGGGCATCATTTGTCATTCAGCTCCTATGCCTGTAGAAGAGGCCTTAATATAATAGAGAGGAGGTCATTAATAAAAGACCTATCAGAAAATGTGTAGCAAAGACTGACTTTTGACTATTTGATATACTATGTGTATCAAGCTGACAGGACCTAGAGGAAAATGATGTAATTTATACTTGAATTACATCAACACTAACCCAAGATACCGCTGACTGGTTTGAAAATGTACTTTGGTTGTTTGGTTTTTTTGTCGGTTTTTTTTTGAGTAAACCCATCAAATGAAAGAGGGAACAAAATAGCATTCAAACATGATTAATTATAATTTCTGAGCTTTATGTGTAGCAAATGAGACCTAGTTGTCCTCAAGGAGGCAAATAATACAATGTTAAAGCTTTGCATTTGAAATTTACAAAAATACATTGACACAATACTATGCATGACATTATGGGAGCCAAGAAATATTTATTAGTCAGAATCTAATAATTATTAGTAGATACCGTCCCCCAAAAAACTTACCAAATCTAACCCATGCCAGGATGGGATCTGACCCTCTCAAAACCCTAGTTGTTCTTGGTTAAATCTCCTATATGTTGATGGTAGTATAAACGGCTTGTATAACCACAGAGTTAATGCCGTTTGTTAGACAAGGACACTTTAGTTTAGCTTCTATTTCTTTAGTTGCTATTGACTAGGACAGTTAGGCAATTCTATTTTCAATTTTGTACCAGGAAGGGGAGGTAAGAGGTGGGGGAGAGGGAAAATATAGATACAGAGTCACATACTGAATCAGGTTAAGCTGCTGGTGGCACATTTTGTGAGCCTTTACACTACTGAGGGGTCTGGGCTGATGGTGTGTTTGAAGTATCTTTACGATTTTTAGCACTGGTACAGATTAGGTACAACTTTTCCCCAAGGTAAGTAAGAGGGACTCATGTCTAGTATAGAGGGACCCCCACTTGATGGAAAAGTTGCTAAGCTCCACTCAACATGGACAAGTCTCAGTGCCTGTTTATTTTATTTATTTAACCCAACATCGAATTACATACCTTGCATCAGAGACAAGCCTGGCCAATGTAGATTGGGCTTTGGCTCTTGCTTGCTGGCATTGGGTAGGGTAGAAAGTTTCCAACTGAGGCATGCGTTATTTGTTCTACTGTGTTGCTATGAACTTATTGAAAAGGACTGGTTCCAGGACTCACCCCTGTGGTACCCCCCACCCGCCCATTGGTACCTAACTCATGACCTTCATTTCTGCCAATCTAACCTAGTTTACCACCACTCTCTAGTGTCTCCTCCTTACCACCTTCTCAGTCATTTGACTAAGGCATTAGATTTATCCGCTTAAGACTATTTACTGCACCTTCGGTCCCCCCTCCCCCACCTCTTCATACAAAATACCACCAACTCAAAATTTAAAGCAGCAGTACATGTTATAGTGAACATTTCAAACCTGTTCCCTTTAATTACATTTTAGGCAACCCCTTTTCTCCTTTGCTGTAAGATTGCCTATTTAATTCTCTATTGAGCCTGTGAGCCCTTGATTATCTCTGAGGCAATTATGAGGTACTCCTTGTACTGTGGCTATCTCTAGATTTTCATTGCTATTCTCAGCTGTTTCTTGAAACTTTGATTACAGGTGGTTGGTGGGTGAGTCTGAGATAGTATTTTCACCTAAAATGTAGAAATACCTATCAGGTGTACAAAGTTAGCAGTAAATACATACCAGCCTAAACATAATCTGGACTACTGCCCTCCCAAAACACACACACACACACATACACACAGAAAACCTAAATGATGTTCTGCAACCCCCACAAAAAAAGCATGCCCCAACTATATTTCAGTAAACAATATATAGTGAGTCCAATAGCTAATACATTCATAACATTTTTATTTTATATAATACACTGTCAATCAGAGAAAAGGTGTCTGCTTTTAAATTATACAAAAATGCATTCAAGTTCCTACACATAGCTCTTACATGTTAAACCTTTTCAGCTAAAGTCTTAATTATTATGCTTTGTAAGAAATAAAATACTATACCTCCTGGACCATTAAGCATATTATTGTCTGCTATGGCATTCAACAGATCTTCATTATCACTTTCTCGCCAGTGGTCCATCCTGCGATGCTTTTTCAAAAAACTGTTCTAACAATCAAACTGTATTTCTTGGTGCCTGTCTATGTTCCATTAAGAGCTATGTAACCAGTCAGGGGTATATAAAAGACTGTGAATGAACTGCCCTCTTGGTAGAACTATCACCACACCCACCAAGTACGTGGCTTCTGCTGACAAATGTTGAACATGTAGCACTGTCAGTCTAACAGCCCTCCATCACCACACCCCACCATGTATATTGCTACTACTGAAAAAATGTTGAACAGGTGGTGCTGTTATTCCAACATCCACCCCCCATCCCTATGGACAAAATATATAAAACCCTCACAAAACTGCTTACAAGTTTTTCTTCGACTCAGAGTGATTGCTGGGGTTGCATTGACTATTTATTCTGCTAAAGCCTGGGTCACCGTATCATAAAAGGTATGCAGAATGTGCCTTTTTTCTAAGTCAACAGCTATAAGCAATAGCTTATACTGTTTTTTAGTATTCATGTCTTTTTCTAAACAATTGAATCCTTAACTCAGTGACACAGTGTAATGTAGTCTACATCTTACTACCCAAAAGACAAGTTGTTTAATGCTTTGTTTTTTCTGAAGGGTATATAGTGAAAAAAAATATGACATCCATTTATTCTTTTATTTTTTATTTCAGAAGAATCAGAAATACCTTTGAGTCATAGACTCCTTTACAAAGGTTCCACGTCACATACAATAAATCAGATTACACAAAAACAGTTTGTACAGATATAGCTACATATACAAATACAGTGATTGTTACATAGTAAAGTTATGTACAACGGGAATGCAAGGCTAAACATTCAGGAACTAGTTCAGTTCGAGACAGTTAAAAATAGACTGGAAGATTAACATCCCTGAGCTAGTGGGGCTAGGAGCAGTATGCAGAGGCAAGCCAGAGGCCATTGTCAGTAACAGAGGGACAGGGCACCAGTTTACATACAGTCACAGTCACTTGAGGACTGAAAATGGGCCCTAAGGAGCGTTTTGAAGTGACCAATTCTTTGATCGAGACGCAAGGGGGGGGGTAGGTTATTCATCCACAAGGGTGCCCTGTAGCAAAAGGATCTTTGGAATTGCATTGTGCGACAGGAAGGGATGGAGAAACGATGGGTATCTGAGCTACGGGTGTGCTTAGCTTTAGAGTCCAAGGTGATTAAGGAGGTGAGTGATGCAAGGGAGAGGCCAAGGGTGATTATTTTAGCTAAGACACAAGTGTGGAATTTTATTCGGGTTTCAAGTTTAAGCCAATTAGTGTCCTTATATAGCACACAGGTATGGGTGAGTCTGTCACACCCTAAAATGAGATGACAGGCCTTGTTTAGCACAAGTCTAAGACTATCAAGGGCTGAGGGGCTTGCCCCACCAAAAGTCAGAAGGCCATAGTCAAGTAGGGAGAGTACCGAGGAGGAGATAGGAAGTTTAAGGGCCTCAGGGGTAAGGCAATGTTTATAACGGTGCAAGAGACCAAGCCTAATATTTAGGGCCTTGGACAACTGATGTATATGCTCATGATAGGTGAAGCCAGTGTCCAAAGTGATGCCCAGGTATTTAAAGGTATGCACAAATTCCAGGGGGGTCAAGGCCGCTGATAGTAATTGAGGAAAAAGCCCTTTCCTGGAATTCTGCGGGTGTGCGAAGAGCATAGGTTTGGTTTTTTTATAGTTAATAATAAGGCGTTATGAGGCGAACCAGCTTTCAACAGCGTTGAAGGAGGACTGAAGGGAGTGGTGGAGTTGAGAGGGGTCTGGGCTGGAGGAGAAGATGACAGCATTATCTGCATAGAGTAATAGGTTGGAGGTGCAGGATGCGGGGAGGGAATTTAGGAAGAGGCTGAAAAGGAGAGGACCCAAAATGGACCCTTGTGGGACCCCAGAGAGGACAGGAGATTTGGAGGATAGTGTATTGCCAATTTTAACTTGAAGGGTCCGGTTGGTAAGATAGTCTGCAAACCATCCCACAGCATTCTGTGAGAGACCCAGGTTGAGCAAAGAGGTTTGGAGTAGTGAATGGTGGACGGTGTCAAAGGCCTTAGTGAGGTCAATGAAGACCGCACCTCTGATGTAGCCTTTATCCAGTGCGGAATGGATGTGTGATATTAGCTCAAGCAAGGCCGTAGTCGTGCTGTGACCTTTGCGGAAACCATGTTGTTGTTTGCAGAGTAGGTCATATTTATTGAGGTGATCAGAGAGCTGATCCGAAACTATCCTCTCCAAGGCCTTGGATGGGGGGGGAGTAATTGTTAGCAGAGGAGTGATCACCCCCTTTAAATATGGGCGTGATAGAGGCGGATTTCCAAATGGTAGGGAATTTACCTAGTGAGAGGGAGAGGTTTAGAATGTGGGTGAGGGGAGCAAGGACTTCCTTAAGGGAGAGCCGAAGCATTCTGAGGTCAAGGGAGTCGGCGTTGGAAGAGGCGTGACCAAGGGCAGCGATAAGGTATGGTTCAGCTGCCTTAGGAGAGATGCGGTGGAAGTAAAAGGGGGGGGCACTGAGGTGAGGTGCAGGTGTGCTAGGAGCTGGTGGATTATAGAAGTTCGCGGGGAGAACATGGCTAAGGTTGGAGAAGGCATCTCTGAAGACTGCAGCAATGTGTGTAGGGTCAGAGGTCAAGAACCCATTTGACATGACTTGGGAGGGGACCAGGTTGGGGACCTTACCACAGATTTCTTAATGTTGTTCCAAAACTTGCAGCTGGAGCCCCAGGACGAGGTTAAGGTGGATTTATAATAATCCGCTTTTGCCCTGTGAATGGCCCAAGTGCACTTGTTCCGGGCCATTCTATAATTCTGTCTATCAAGGGGGAGGCCGGACTCAATGGAGAGCTGCCATAGTGAGTCTCTGGTTCTCATTAAAGTCTTGAGCCACTCAGTGAACCAGGGTATGTGATTGCCTTTAACCATTCTTTTTGTGAAAGGTGCATAGAGGTCACATATATTATTGAAGGACCGGGTAAATAGGTCCAAGGCACTGTCAATGTGAACAGTGTTCAAAATGAGGAACCAATCCATGACCCTGAGGTGCGCTTTTAGTTGTGCCAATTTACCAGGACCAAGTTTACGTTGCACAGTTATTTTGGGAGGGGATCTAGGGATTTTACAGGACCAGGAGCAGATAACTGGAGAGTGGTCTCTGAGGGCATTTGGAAGGATGGAAATATTAGAGATCTTGCCAGGGCGATTGGAGAAGATGAGGTCCAGTAGGGAGGAGGAACCAGTACGCAGATCCAAACGTGTGTGGGAAGTGACCAATTGAGTTAGGTCTTCGGCTGTGGTGAGGTCGATGTGTGGGGAGGCATCCTTACTTAGCCAGTTGATATTAAAATCACCAAGTACAAGTAGCTCCGACTGTGATGGTAGTGTGTCCAGATGCGACAGAAATGCTTGGAAAGCTGATTTTTGGTCCCTAGGGGAAATGTATACCGTTGTTATGTATAAAGGGTTTTGTGCTCTTCCCAGAGCCAGTTTGACAGTGAGTGCCTGTGCACCAGCCCCAAGTTGAGGGGAGTGGAGTAGGAGACCTTGTAAGGTATCCTTAGTGTAGAGGGCACAGCCACCCCCACGCTTATCAGTATGGTAAAGGATAAACCCGGGCAGTGATACAGTGGAATCCAGGGTCCGAAGGGTGAGCCAGGTTTCAGACACTGCTATGACATCTGGTTGGTGCTGTAGTACCCAACCCTGGAAGGAGTCCCACTTTTTTAGGATGCTACAGATATTGAGAGAAGCAATGTGCAGCTGACCCTGAGTACACTGGGGAGGTGTCATGCCATATGGGGGTCCAGAATAAGGATGAATATTTCCCTATAGGAGGAGGAGGAGGAATCTAGAGGAGGGGTACCAGGAACACTTCCTCCTAACAAAGAAAGAACACAGGGTATGAGGTATAGTGGTAGTGACGGTTGGGATGGGTAGTGCACGGGCAATAAGGTAGGCCTGAAGGAAGTAGTGAAAGTCTAGGGAGGCCGACGGTGTTACAAGTTGAAGTTTCTGAGTCATGACAGCCCCCAGAGGAGCGGCCAGTGTAGAATAACTAGACAGGCAGTCATAGTGAGAAGGTGGACTGTACATAATCAGCCAATCTCCTATAACAGGGTAATGGGGGCTCAGGTTTACCCAATGTATAACTAACTGCTACATTCAGGCTGCGGCCAACTGCAGAGGAAGGGGGTGGGGGGTTACAGGGAACGACAGGAAGGGGGAGTGGGCCGGGGGGAGCAAATGGCAAAGCAGCAGGATAATTATAAGCATCCTGTCACCTGAGTGAGCAATGAAACAGGAGTACAAGCAGTAGAGCAGCCTCTAGTGGTTGAATAATATAAGCTGCTAATGGAGAAATTGGCTGATTGGATAAAGCTGCCTATAAAAGGGAGTGCTCACCAAGGGTGGTGGTGGGTGGTGGGAAGCGACGCCCTGCGTCGGCAGGGCCAAACTGCAGCAGCAGAGCAAAGTCTTAGGTGGAGGCAGCACGCGTGGAGGTTTCCTGCACTTTTTCCCATACCTGGTAAACTTGGAATCTGGGGGTGGGGGAAGGCACCGTTGCCACTAGCCCTCGCGACCTCCGGTTCGTCTGTGGAGAAAGCAAGAACAGGTAAGGGGTTATAAGCGATCATTTGTTGAGGAACAAAGGGGGAAGGGGATACAGCTGGAGAATGTGCAATTGGTTAAGCTTTAAAGTAAGGTATAGTAATGATCTAGTATAGTATGGCTCACAAAAAGCACAGAAAATAAAATTTGGTTAGCCAGCAGCTCTTGCTCTCGCACTACACTGAGAAATACAGAGACTAGTACAATGTGCAAGTTACATCTGCTACAGGTGCTCGCTGTGGGGCAGTCGCTAACGCTCCAAACTCAGAATCATAGGTTGCTTTATCGGAGAAACCCTAAGTTAATCAGGGAGCCCAAACTTAAGGACCGGCCACTTAGACAATTTTCACAATTTGGCCTGTAAATAGTAACTGCTGTTAGGGCACTTCAGTAGGGCTCCGAATGAGAAATAATACCTAGGAAGCCTTACAGACTTAAAGCACCAATCGGAATATTATTAAAATGGCGCCAAGAATTCAAATAGTGTGGTACTTAGGCACCCCTCTGTTTATGCAGAAAACATCAGGAAATATTCTACGACTGTACCACAGCATGAGGCTATTCCCAGGGAGAGCAGGTCATTAAGGCACCACTCAGGTTAGTCAAAACACAAGAACATGCAGCTAAGAAGAGCCCCTGCAGGAGACTATCTCCACATCTGCACCGACTTAAAATGGCGCCAGTATTCAAACTGCAGCAGCAGAGCAAAGTCTTAGGTGGAGGCAGCACCCGTGGAGGTTCCCTGTGCTTTTTCCTGTACCTGGTAAACTTGGAATCGGGGGTGGGGGAGGGCGCCGTTGCCACTAGCCCTTGCGACCTCCAGTTCGTCTGGTAAACTTGGAATCATTTACAGGGAGGAACAATAAACCCTTCTAGCCACTGCTATGTAAATGAAACACAAATGTTGTTTTAATCTTAAAATACACAAAGACATCCAGCTCACTGACAACCGTACCATGGGGCCAGAAAGTCACTCTATAGTTCAAATCTACATATACAACATTGCTTTCCTACGTGTCTAATGGGGAACACACACACCAGATTCTTAGCCTTTCTTGCTGTCAATTTAAAACACACAGTTTTATTTTTTAAAACAAAAGCTTATATCTGCAAAGAAGCTGTGGATGACCAGGAGGAGCCTTACTATGTGGAAATTATGGATATCCCAGAGTCTAGGGAGGCTGTCTATTCCCTTGCACAAATCCTTTGGGAAACAGACATTTAAGATTTTAAAGACTCCTAACACTATACCTCTTGTGATAAAAGAATGGACAAGAGGTATACATTGTCAAACTCAGACACGGAGTTCCTCACACAACAATGCAGCCATGTTGAGGTAGTGCAGGCTGTATGTAGCCTGTGATAAGGCAAACATTTCTGCTTAACTATACCCCCGGGCAAGGACTCAGGAGGATTGATGCCATGGCAAAGAAACAGTACATGGCAGCATCCTTGGGACTCAGACAGGCCAATTATATGGCCTATACTGCTAGGTATCAAAAATCCAGATGGGACATTGTTATGGCCCTAGAAAACAGGTCCCTGGCCAGCTTGCCAAGGAGCTGGAGCAGGTGGCTGCTGATGGTATTGAGGCATCAAGGTGCAATTCCATGCTGCAGCAAACTCCAATGATGTGTCTTCTAGAGTCATGGCTACATCTGTGGCACTTTGAAGAATGACTTGGCTCAGATGTACTAGCCTGTCACGGGATACCCAGACTAAGGCCATGGATTTTCTCTTTGTGGGTAATTCTCTGTTTGGGGAGCAAACAGTGAATTACATGAAAGAAAATGGATGAGTATAGGACCACCTATAAGAGTGCACAGGCCAAGAAAAGGCAGGCCACTCCTCAAAGGCAGCTTCCCAGGGGCAGGGGCAGTCCATTTCATAGGCCTTTTTACCAAGCCCAGGCTTCCTCTTCTGCTTGTGCCCAGAGGGGGTTCTTTAGAGGGAGAGGCAGACGGGGTACAAGCAGGCCTGCTTCCACCCCTCAGCCCAAAGCCCCTGCCAAACAGGCACCCTGATGGGGTTGCCAGGGCCAATTCTCAGCTACCTGTAGGTGGCAGGCTGGCTTACTTTGTCCAGGACTGGGAGTCTCTGACATCAGACAAATGGGTCCTGGAAGTAGTAAGCCATGGCCTGGTTCTCAGCTTCAAAAAGTTTCCAAAGATGAGAACCAGATCCTTCCCACCTGCAAATCCATCAGAGGCACTTGCCTTAGAGGCAGAGGTCTCTTCCCTCCTAGCTCTCAGGGCTGTGGAAAGGGTTCCACCCCTACACCAGGCCAAAAGGTTGTACTCCAGGTACTTCCTTACCCCAAAAAAGCAGGAGAATGGCGGCCCATCCTGGATCTCAGATACTTAAACAAGCACCTTTTAAAACCAAAATTCAAAATGGTGACTCTGGGAATTATTCTACCCTCTCTAAGGCCAGGGGACTGGCTAGTGTCCCTGGACCTCAAGGATGCCTACTTCCATATTCTTGTCAGAAGCTCCCATCGAAAGTACCTCAGGTTTGAGCTGCCCTCAGGCCATTACCAGTTCAGAAATGCCCTTTGGCCTCACCTCTGCTCCAAGGGTATTCACAAAATGCCTGGCAGCAGTAATTTGCTTCTCTAGAAGGCAGAAAATTGCCATCCTCCCTTACCTGGACGACTGGCTCATAGTAGGCCAGTCCCCAGACACAAGTCAAGTTACACTTACAGATAACTCAGCAGCTGCTCACTTCTTGGGTTTCCTTCAAATCTTCCAAAGTCAGTTCTAGAGCCTGTCCAGCTCCTCACCTTCATAAGCGCAGAGCTGGACACAGACAAGGCCAGAGCCTTCCTTCCCCTGGACAGACAGAGTACCCCTGGTTTCTCTGGCCTCCTCATTCACCCCTGCAGGTGTCTCGACCAGCAAGGCATTTTCACAGCTCCTGGGGCACATGTCTGCTTCTGCAGCAGTAGTAGGAGCAAGATTTCAGATGAGGACATTCAGTTCCATTTGAGAGCCTTTTGGTCTCAAAGGAAGGACCCTCTGACCAAACTGATCCCAGTAACCCCGAACAATGATCCAGGCCCTACAGTGGTGGCAGGATCAGAACAATCTGAGACAAGGGGTTCCTTTTGTCACTCAGTCTCACTCTTTAATCTTACAGATGCCTCCCTCTTGGGGTGGGGCTCAATGGGCGACCTCACCACCCAGGGTTGTGGTCCCTCAGGAATCTCTGCTTCACATCAAACTGTTGAACTCAGAGCAGTATTTCAAACAACATGAAGTCTTGCTATATTCTGACATATGCAGTGAGTCCCAACTCCATGCCAGGCATGGAACGCTGAGCTCGAGCTCGTTTGAGACTCTGTCTGTTGTTCTTCAAACTCAAACCATCAGATTCTTTACTACCTGCCTCACTGAACGAGTCGCTCCGGAGATTCCTCCTTCTGCTCAGTTCGTTTTGTCAGTTAAAGTATAAAAGTTTTCGTTTTTAACGCAAATTAAACACGAACCGATCGGTTCAAGCTCTGTCTGTGGTATTGTAAATACTAGATAGGTTTACATTTATTTCTGTGTGGAACTTGAAACATTTTCATCGGTTCGGTTTGAACCGATCAAGTTACTTCTATTACATTACAGTCTTTAGAAGTGCGGTTCCTGGTTCTTATCGGTTCTAAGAAAATGGATTTAATTACGTTTTTTGCCCCGACCCATGACACGGTTGGGGAACCGATAAGGAGTCTTGCTTGGCAGGTTGCAGTAAACGGGCACGCTTTTTGGTTAGGCTGGCACTATGTCTGAGAAACCCAAAAAGAAAACCGGGCTCACTGGGTTTCAGCACTGTGTTGTATGGGGAAGCCTTTGCCAAGGCTGACCTCCACCACATGTGTTTATTGTCTGGGGTTTGACCACCTCAATTCAGACTGCCAGATTTGCAAGGGTTTTCCTGCAGCTACCCTGGATAAGAGAGTTGGTAGACTCAGGGAACGGAGGCCAAAAGTCCGCTGACCTGGATGACTAGCCCGGTCTCGGTTTCAACCGAACCGGAGGGAGTGCCCCCCGACCAGGGCTTGTTACTGCTTCCTCGGGCAAGGGAGAGTCAATGCCTGAGGAGTTTGCCCAACAAAGAAATCTAGAAAATCAGCTGGTGTGGAGTCAAAACTTCCTCTCCAACGTTGAAAGAAATAGCTAAAGCAATAAAAATTGTTCAGTCACTCTCCCGGTTCCGACCGAACAGCATCATCAAATAGTAGCTCGGTTGGTCGTTCCTCCGGTTCAAGAGTATTATTAGAGAATTTTATGAACCAGAGGAGGGAAAGAGGAGTATGAGGAGAGTGAATGTGGTTTTGAAAGTTTGGATGTGCCCATTGAACCGAACATCTCTCCAGACAGACCTTCAGGAGTGTCTCCCCCTAGGCTTTCTGAGTCCCCTTCTCATTTCATGTTTTATAAAAAAGTGGCTGAAACCCTCCAGCTCCCTATGGAGGAAGCTGTGGATGATCAGGAAGAGCCCTGATTTTTGAAATGATGGATATCCCAGAGTCTAGGAGACTGTCTATTCCTCTGCATAAATCTTTTTGGAAACAGACAGTAAAGATTTTAAAAGCTCCTCACCCATACCTCCTGTTGATAAAAGAATGGACAAAGGTATGCATTATCAGGCTCTGATATGGAGTTCCTTACACAACAATGCAGCCACGTGAGGGTGGTGGCTGCAGCCTGTGACAAGGCAAATGTTCCCTTAGCCTCTCACCCCCTGACAAGGACTCCAGAAAGATAGATGCCATGGCAAAGAAACAGCACATGGCAGCTTCCTTGAGACTCAGACAGGCTAATTATGTGGCTTATGTTTGCTAGATATCAAAAATCCAGATGGGATACGGTTTTAGCTCCAGCAAAGCAGGTTCCTGGCCAGCTGGCAAAAGAGCTGGAGCAGGTGGCCGCAGTGGTATTGAGGCATCAAGGTGCAATTCCATGCTGCAGTGGACTCTAATGATGTATCATCCAGAGTCATGGCTGCATCTATGACTCTCCGTAGAATGGCTTGGCTCAGATGTACTAGCCTGTCACAGGATACCCAGACTAAGGCCATGGATTTCCTGTTGTGGGCAACTCTCTGTTTGGGGAGCAAACAGAGAATTACATGAAGAAAATGGATGAATATAGGACCACCATAGGAGTGCACAGGCCAAGGAAAGGCAAGCTCACTCCCAAAAGGCAGCCTCCAGGGCAGGGTAGGCCTTTTCATAGGCCTTTTACCAAGCCCCAGGCTTCCTCTTCAGCTTTTGCACAGAATGGGTTCTTTAGAGGAGAGGCAGATGGGGTGCAGGCAGGCCTGCTTCCACCCCTCAGCCTAAAGCCCCTGCCAAACAGGCACCCTGATGGGGCCTAGGGCCGATGTCTCCACTACCTGTAGGGGCAGGCTGGCTTACTTTGTCCAGGACTGGGAGTCTCTAACGCCAGACAAGTGGGTCCTGGAAGTAGTAAGCCAGGGACTAGTTCTCAACTTCAAAAATTTCCAAAGATGAGAATCAGATCCTTTCACCTGCAAATCCTTCAGAGGCTCTTGCCCTGGAGGCAGAAGTCTCTACCCTCCTGGCTCTCAGAGCTGTGGAAAGGTTCCACCCTACACCAAGACAAAGGGTTGTACTCCAGGTATTTCCACCCCAAAAAGACAGGAGAATGGGGCCCATCCTTGATCTCAGGTATCTAAACAAGCACCTTTTAAAACCAAAATTCAAAATGGTGACTCTGGGAATTTTTTTACCCTCTTTAAGGCCAGGGGACTGGCTAGTGTCCCTGGACCTCAAGGATGCCTATTTTCACGTTCTCATCAGAAGCTCCCATCGAAAGTACCTCAGATTCGAACTGCCCTCAGGTCATTGCCAGTTCAGAGCAATGCCCTTTGGCCTTACATCTGCCCCAAGGGTATTCACAAAATGCCTGGCAGTAGCAGTTGCCCACTTAAGAAGGCAAAAAATTACCATCTTTCCTTACTTGGATGACTGGCTCATAGTAGGCCAGTCCCCAGACCAAGTCAGGTTACACCTTCAAGTAACTCAGCAACTGCTAACTTCTCTAGGTTTCCTTCTCAATCTTCCAAAGCCAGTCCTAGAGCCTGTCCAGCTTCTCACCTTCATAGGTGCAGAACTGAACACAAAAGAAGCCAGAGCCTTCCTTCCTCTGGAAAGGGCAAATACCCCTGATTTCTCTGGCTTTCTCCTTCACCCTGCAGGTCTCTCGACCAGCAAGGCACTTTCTACAGCTCCTGGGACACATGGCTGCTTCGACAGCAGTAGTGCAAGAGCCAGATTTCAGATGAGGGACATCCAGTTCCATTTGAGAGCCTTTTGGTCTCAAGGAAAGGACCCTCTAACCAAATTAATTCCAGTGACTCGAACCCTGATCCAGGCCCTTTTGTGGTGGCAGGACCAGGGCAATTTGAGACAGGGGGTCCCCTTTACCCCTCAGTCTCACTCCTTAATCCTTACTATAGATGCATCCCTATTGGGGTGGGGAGCTCACATGGGTGACCTCACCACCCAGGATTATGGTCCCTCAGGAATCTCTGCTCCACATCAATCTATTGGAACTCAGTGCAGTTTTCTAGCACTTCAAGCTTTTTCCAAACTGTTCAGAACAAGGTTATTCAAGTCAGAACAGACAATACCACCACAATGTGGTACATCCAACAAGAGGCACTCAGTCTGGCCTTGTGCGAAAGCAATGAAAGTTGTGGTCTCTGGCTTACCCCTGAGCACCTCCCTTGTAGCAGTTCACCTCCCAGGCAAGGACAATGTCCTGGCAGATGCTCTCAGCAGGATTTCCCAAGGCCATCACGAATGGGCTCTGGATCCCCTAGTTCTGGAGGTGGTATTTGCCAGATGGTGCACACTGCAGATAGATCTTTTTGCAGCCCCAGACAATCACCAACTTCCCCTTTTTTGTTGCAGACCCCCAGTGTTGGGCTCAGTCCCCCTGGATGCCTTCCTTCTCAGTTGGGAAGGGAAGTTTCTCTGTGCCTTTCCACCCTTCCTTCTCCTGTTCAAAGTGCTAGTAAAAATCAGGTCTCAATCCTGCAAGATGATTCTGATTGCTCCAGACTGGCCCAGACAGCCCTGGTACCCACTCATTATGTCCTTAGCAGTCCACCTTCCCCTGTGTCTTCCCAGGAATCACAATCTGTTATCCTGTGCTCAGGGGAGGGTTTGGTACCCAAACCTCAAATCTCTCAATCTCAAGGCCTGGCTCTTGAAGAGTTAGAGTTTGCTGACCTACACCTTTCCCAAGGTGTATTGGATATTCTGAAGGCTTCCAGGAAGCTTTCCACAGAGCTAGTTATAATTCCAAATGGAAGAGCTTTTCCATATGGTGCTCTGGTATGCATATTTCCCAGAATCTGCTGATTTACCACAGTCCTGGATTATATGGTTCATTTAAATACTTTGGGGCTGAGACCAGCTACTCTAAAGTGCACTGGCAGCGTGTCTGCTTTCTTGTCAGCTGGTGTGCCGTCTTTCTTTCAGCTCATACTGTATTCTCCAAGTTTTTCAAAGGGTTGCTTCACACGAACTCCCCATTCAGGGATCCTTCCCCTGCCTGGGATCTTAATATTTGCATTGCCCAGGTTATGCAACCTCCTTTTGAGCCCTTGCCTTCAGCAGAGCTCAAGTACTTGACTTGGAAAACTGTGTTTTTGGTAGCCATCACTTCTGCCAGACGCATAAGTGAGTTACAAGCATTGTCAGTGGAGCCTGATTTTATCTCCTTTCACAGAGATAAGGTAGTCCTCAGGACTAACGAAGTTCTTGCCCTAAGGTGGTTTCAGATTTCCACCTTAATCAATCGATATCTCTCCTGTGTACTTCACTGACCATTCCTCTTCTGGTGAGAGGAGGTTGCACAGTTGAGATGTCAAAAGATCACTTAGCTACTACATAGATCGTGCAAGGTCACAGGTTTAACTCCTCCAACTGTTTCTCACTTATGGTGAGGTTGGCAAAGGAAACCTGCCACTAAAAGATCCATTGCCAGGTGGATCGCCTCTTGTATCAATTCTGCTATGAAAAACTGGGTAAAGTTCCTCCTCAGGCCTGAGGGCTCACTCCACTCAGAGGTACAGCTGCGTCTCTGGCTGCTGCCAGGGACATCCCTATCCTAGAGATATGTCAAGCAGCTACCTGGAAAACAGTGCACACTTTTACTAAGCATTACTCCCTCGATATCCAGGCTAGGAGTGATGCTCGTTTCAGCACAGCTGTGCTTCAGAGCCTATTTCCTAAGTAGGTTCTTTCCCTACTCCATGGAGGTACTGCTGTGTGGTCTGCATATGTCATAATATAGCAAGACTTCATGTTGTTTGAAGAAAAATTACTCACCTTAGTAATGTTTCTTCTAATGAGTCTTGCTATATTATGACCTCCCCACCTGCCCTCTCAGAACCTTACTCTTGGGGATGTGGGTAGGCAGGGCAGCGTTAGCACTTTTAGATGCCCACCTTGTTTCACCCCTCTTTTGGGGTGATCTTTGTTGTGTTGTCATTTTTGGGTCTCCTGACTTGAGTCTTCATTGTGGCACCAAAAATGTGTTTATTTAATTAAGTAGTCAGTTGGCTACTGTAGGTTTCAGCTTCCACACAGAGTCTTAGTGAGTTTTTGCTCGTAAGATCTGACAGTTTAAGTTTGAAGAACAACAGATAGAATTTTCAACCGAGCTCGAGCTCTAAGTTCCATGCCTGGCATGGAATTTAACTCTTTCACCTCCAGAGCAGTTCTAAGGTTGGGACAAACTGCATATGTCATAATATAGCAAGACTCCAGTAGAAAACAACATTACTAAGGTGAGTAATTTTCTTCCTCCTTTCCCTCTCCTGTTCAGAGTTCTGATCAAGATTAGAACTCAACCCTACACAGTAATACTGGTGGCTCCAGATTGTGCCAGGCAACCTTGGTATCCTCTACTGCTGTCCTTGGCTGTCTCACGCCCCTGTCTCTTCCCAGGAGATACAAGTTCTCTCCTCCTCCATGGTCGGATCTGGTACCCCAACTCCAGTCTCTCAACCTCAAGGCCTGGCTCCTTGAAGAGTTAGAATATGCAGCTCTACATCTCTCTCTCTCAGGGAGGTCTGGATATTCTGAAGGTCTCCAGGAAACCTTCCACTAGAAAAACTTACAATTCCAAATGGAAGAGGTTTAGTATTTGGTGCTCTCAGAAAGGTATTGTGCCTGATTCTGCAGGCATTTCCACAACCTTAGATTGTCTAGCTCATCTGAATAGTCTAGGCCTTAGGCCTGCCACTCTGAAGGTTCATCTAGCAGCTGCCTCTGCATTCCTTTCAGCAGGGAAGACTCTTCCCTGGCATCTCATCCTGTTTTCAGGAAGTTTTTCAAAGGCCTGGTTCACATTAACCCTCCTTTTAGGGAGCCTACTCCGCCTTGGGATCTTAATGTCTGCATTGCTCAGCTTATGCAGCCACCCTTTTAGCCTATGGCTTCGGCTGAATTGAAGTACTTGACCTGGAAAACTGTGTTCCTGGTAGCTATTACTTCTGCCTGGCGGATTAGCGAATTACAGGCCCTGTCAGTTGAACCTGACTTCATATCCTTCCATAGGGATAAAGTGGTCCTAAGAACTAATAGGAGGTTCTTGCCTTAAGTGGTATCAGATTTTCACCTAAACCAGTCTATGTCTCTTCCTGTATTTTTCACTGACCATTCTTCCCTAGAGGAAAGAAGATTACACAGTTTGGATGTTAAAAGGGCACTTAACTACTTCATAGAGCATACTAAGCACACAGAAATTAATGTTCAAACAACATGAAGTCTTGCTATATTATGACATATGCAGTATAACCCCAGGTTAGAACTGCTCCGGAGGTGAAAGAGTTAACTTCCATGCAGGGCATGGAATCTTGAGCGTGAGCTCGGTTGTACACTCTGTCTGTTGAAGCTCAAACTTAAACTGTCAGATTCTTTACTCCGCCTCACTGAACAGTCACTCCGGAGATTCCTCCTGCTGCTCGGTTTGTTTGTCGGTTTAAAGTGTAATTCTTGGTTTATTTTACCGAAATTTAACCGCAATCGTCGGGTCAAGCTCTGTCTGTGGTATTGTAAGTAATAGATAGGCTTATTTATTATTTTTTCTTCTGTGTGGAACTTGTAAACGTCTTTTTCGGTTCAGTTGAACCAATCAGAGGGGTTTTAAAATTACTTTCTAGCCCTTTAGAGTGCGGTTCACGGTTCTTATCGGTTGTAAAAAAAACGGATTTTATTACGGTTTTTTCCACGACCCGTGACACGGTTGGGAACCGATAAGAGAGTCTTGCTTGGTGGATTGCCATTAACGGGCAAGTTTTGGTTAGGCTGGCACTATGTCTGAGAAACCCAAAAGAAAATCCGGACCCACTGGGTTTCAGCACTGTGGCCTCTGTGGGAAGCCTTTGCCAAAGAGCTGACCCACACACCATTAATATTATATTGTCTGGGGTTTGACCACCTCAATGCAGACTGCCAGATTTGTAAGAATTTTCCTGCTGCCGTGGAAAAAAGTTGGTAGGCTCAGGAAAGGGAGGCCAAAAGTCCGCTGACCGGATGGCCAGCCGGTTGAGGTTCCAGCCGAACCTGAGGGAGTGCCCTCTGACCAGGGCGATGCTTCCTCGGGCAAACGGAGAGCCATCTCTGAGGAGCCGGTTCCAACTAAAAGGGCTAGAAGGTCACCTAGTTTGGGACCAAAAGTTCTTTCTCCAACCGCTGAGGAAATAGCCAAAGCTATTCAAATTGTCCAGTGTCTTTCCCCAGTTCCGGCCGAACCGGCACCATTGGGCAAGCGCCCGGTTCGGTCGGTTCCCTCGGTTCAAGATTATGATTTTGAAGATTTTTATGAACCAGGGGAAGGAGAGGAGGAGTACGAGGAGAGTTGAGTGTGATTTTGAAAGTCTGGATGTGCCCATTGAACCAGACATCTCTCCAGACAGACCCTCAGGAGTATCCCCCTCCCAGGCTATGTGAGTCCCCTTCTCATTTTTTGTTTTACAAGAAAGTTGCTGACACTCTGCAACTCCCTCTTGAGGAAGCTGTTGATGATCAAGAAGAGCCTGATTTTGTGGAAATGATGGATATCCCAGAGTCTAGGAGACTGTCTATTCCCTTGCATAAATCTTTTAGGAAACAGACAGTAAAAATTCTGAAAACTCCTCATTCTATCCTCTCTGTGGATAAAAGGATGGACAAGAGGTATGCTTTATCAGGCTCTGATATGGAGTTCCTATCCCAGCAGTGCAGCCATGTGGGGGTAGTGCAGGCTGCAGCCTGTGACAAGACTAATATTCCTCTAGGCACTCACCCTCCTGAAAAGGGTTCCAGGAGGATGGGTGCCATGGCAAAAAAGCAGTAAATGGCAGCATCTTTGGGACTCAGACAGGCAAATTATATGGCTTACGCAGCTAGGTACCAGAAATCCCAAGGTGGGATGCTGTCCTGGCCCTAGCAAAACAGGCCCCTGAACAGCTTGCCTGGGAGCTGGAGCAGGTGGCTGCTGATGGTATTGAGGCATCCAAGGTGCAATTTCATGCTGCTGTTGACTCTAATGATGTTTCATCTAGAGTTATGGCTACATCTGTGTCTCTTCAGCAGAATGGCCTGGCTCAGATGTACTGCCTTGACACAGGATACCCAGTCTAAGGCTATGGATTTTCCTGTTGTGGGAAATTCTCTGTTTGGGAGCAGACAGAGAATTATATGAAGAAAATGGATGAGTATGGACCACCTATAGGAGTGCACAGGCCAAAGAAAGGCAAGTCACTCCTCAAGGTAGCAGGGCAGGGGCAGGCCTTTTCATGAGCCGTTTACCAAGCCAGGCCTCCTCCTCCTCTGCTTTTGCCCAGAGGGGATTCTGTAGAGGAAGGGGCTCTAGTAAGCCTGCTTCTACCCCTCAACCCAAAGCCCCTGTAAAACAGGCTCCCTGATGGGGTGGCCAGGGCCAATTCTCCACTACTGGTAGGGGGAAGGCTGGCTTACTTTGTCCAGGACTGGAAGTCTTTAACATCAGACAAGTGGGTCCTGGAAGTAGTAAGCCAGGGACTGGTTCTCAGCTTCAAAAAATTTCCGAAGATGAGAGCCAGGTCTTTTCCACCTGCAAACCCATCAGAGGCACTTGCCCTGGAAGCAGAAGTTTCTTCCCTCCTGGCTCTCAGAGCCGTGGAAAGGGTTCTACCCATACACCAGGGCAAAGGGTTGTACTCCAGGTACTTCCTTACCCCAAAAAAGACAGGAGAATGGCGGCCCATTCTGGATCTCAGGTATCTAAACATGTACCTTTTAAAACCAAAGTTCAAAATGGTGACCCTGGGGATTATTTTACCCTCTCTAAGGCCAGGTGACTGCTAGCCTCCGTGGACCTCAAGGATGCCTACTTCCATGTTCTCATCAGACGCTCCCATCGAAAGTACCTCAGATTGAACTGCCTTCAGGCCATTACCAGTTCAGAGCAATGCCCTTGCCCTCTCCCTCGGCTCCATGGTGTTCACAAAGTGCCTGGCAGTAGCAGTTGCTCATTTAAGGAGGCAAAGATTGCCATCTTTCCTATCTGGACGACTGGCTCATTGTAGGCCAGTCTCCAGAACAGGTAACAAGTAACCCAGCAGCTGCTTACATCTCTAGGTTTCCTTCTCAATATTCCAAAGTCAGTTCTAGAGCCTGTCCAGCTTCTCACCTTTATAGGCACAGAACTGAACACAAAAGAAGCCAGAGCCTTCCTTCCTCTGGAAAGAGCAAGGACCCTGGTGTCTCTGGCCTCCTCTTTCACCCTGCAGGTCTCTCGACCAGCAAGGCATTTTCTACAGCTCCTGGGGCACATGGCTGCTTCTACAGCAGTGGTGCAGGGAGCGAGATTTCAGATGAGGGACATTCATTTCCATTTGAGAGCCTTTTGGTCTCAAAGGACGGATCCCCTAACCAGATTGATTCCAGTGACTCGAACCCTGATCCAGGCCCTTCAGTGGTGGCAGGATCAGAGCAATCTGAGACAGGGGTTCCTTCACTCCCCAGTCTCATTCCTTGACCCTTACTACAGATGCATCCCTCTTGGGGTGGGGAGCTCACATGGGCGACCTTTCCACCCCAAGGGCTGTGGTCCCCTCAGGAATCTCTGCTCCACATCAATTTGCTGGAGCTCAGGCAGTTTTTCTAGCACTCGGGTTTTCCACATCTGTCCAGAACAAGGTAGTTCAGGTCAGAACAGACAATACCACTACAATGTGGTACATCAACAAGCAAGGGGCATTAGTTCTACGGCCTTGTGCACAGAAGCAATGAAGTTGTGGTCTCTGGCTTATTCTCTGAAGCGCCTCCCTTGACAGTTCACCTCAAACTGAAAGGACAATGTCTAGCGGATGCTCTCAGCTGGATTTCCCAGGGCCATCACGAATGGGCACTGGATCCCCTAATACTAGAGGTAATATTTGCCAGATGGGGCACTCCGCAAATAGATCTCTTTGCAGCCCCAGACAATCAGCAACTTCCCCTTTTTTGCTGCAGACCCCCAGTGTTGGGCTCAGTCCCTCTGGATGCCTTCCTTCTCAGTTGGGAAGGGAAGTTTCTCTATGAATTTCCCCCCTTCCCCCTTCTTTTCAAAGTGCTAGTCAGAATCAGATCTCAACCCTGCAAGATGATCCTGATTGCTCCGGATTGGGCCAGGCAGCCCTGGTACCCACTCCTCATGTCCTTGGCAGTCCACCCTCTCCTATTTCTTCCCAGGAATCACAACCTGTTAACCTGTGCCCAGGGGAGAATTTGGTATCCGAACCTCAGATCTCTCAATCTTATGGCTTGGCACTTGAAGAGTTAGAGTTTGCTGACCTTCACCTTTCTCAAGGTGTATTGGATATCTTGAAGGCCTCCTGGAAGCCTTCCACCAGGGCTACCTATAATTCAAAATGGAAGAGATTTTCCATATGGTGTGCTGGTAAACATATTTCCCCAGAATCTGCTGGTGCGTCCACGATCCTGGATTATTTATTGCATTTGAATTCCTTGGGGCTGAGACCAGCTACCCTAAAAGTACACTTGGCAGCTGTGTCTGTCTTCTTGTCAGCAGGTAAGCCCTCTTCTTTATCAGCTCACCCTGTGTTCTTCAAGTTTTTTAAAGGGTTGGATCCTGCCCCTGCTTGGGATCTTAATATTTGCATCGCTCAGCTTATGCAACCCCCTTTTGAGCCATTGTCTTCAGCAGAGCTGAAGTACTTGACTTGGAAAACTGTGTTTCTGGTAGCCATCACCTCTGCCAGCGCATGGTTGAGCTACAAGCCTTGTCAGTGGAGCCTGATTTTATCTCCTTTCATAGAGATAAGGTAGTCCTCAGGACTAACAGGAAGTTTTTGCCTAAGGTGGTTTCAGACTTTCACCTTAATCAATCCATGTCTCTTCCTGTGTACTTCACTGACCATTCCTCCTCTGGTGAGAGGAAACTGCACAGTTCAGATGTCAAAAGAGCCCTTAGTTACTCTATAGAACTTACCAAGGGTCACAGGTTCGAATCCCTCCAATTGTTCCTCACTTATGGTGAGGTTGGTAATGGGAAACCTGCCACTAAAAGATCCATTGCCAGGTGGATTGTCTCTTGTATCCAATTCTGTTACGAAAAGCTGGGTAAGGTTCCTCCCTCAGGCCTGAGGGCTCACTCTACCAGAGGTAGAGCTGCGTCTCTGGCTGCTGCCAGGGACCTTCCTATCCTAGAGATATGTCAAGCAGCTACCTGGAAAACAGTTCATACTTTTACTAAGCATTACTCCTTGGATATCCAGGCTAGGCGAGATGCTCGATTTAGCACAGCTGTGCTTCAGAGCCTATTTCCCAAATAGGTTCTGTCCCTCCTCCATGGAGGTACTGCTGTGTAGTCTGCATATGTCATAATACAGCAAGACTTCATTTTGTTTGAAGAAAAAATTACTCACCTTAGTAATGTTGTTTCTTCTAATGTAGTCTTGCTATATTATGACCTCCCCCCCAGCCTGCCCCTCTCAGAACCTCTGTTTTTGGGATGGGGTGGGCAGTGCAATGTTGGCACTTCTTTGATGCCCACTTTATTTCACCCTTCTAGGGTGCTTAGGTGTTTTGCTTAAATTTTCCTTCTTGAATCCTCCGACTTGAGTCTTTGTTTTGGGATCAAGAACAAAAAAGTTTTTGTAGTTAGTAGCCAGTGGCTAGTGTAGGTTTAAGCTTCACACAGAACCTTAGTGAGTTTTGCTCGTAAAGATCTGAGAGTTTAAGTTTGAGCTTCAACAGACAGAGTCTACAACCGAGCTCGCGCTCAAGATTCCATGCCCTGCATGAAGTTAACTCTTTCACCTCCAGAGCAGTTCTAACCTGGGGTTATACTGCATATGTCATAATATAGAGACTCCATTAGAAGAAACAACATTACTAAGGTGAGTAATTTTTCTTTTCAATTGTTCTCACTTATGGTGAAGTGGGGAAGGTAAGCCTGTCACTAAGAATTATTGCCAGGTGGATTGTTTCCTGTATACTATTTTGCTATGACAAATTGGGTAGAACACCCCCTTCAAGCCTGAGGGCTTACTTGACTAGGAGTACAGCTGCTACTCTAGCTGCGCCAGAGAAACACCCTTGAGGTCTGTAAAGCAGACACCTGGAAAACAGTACATTCATTCACCTAGCATTACTCTCTGGACATCCAGTCTAGGAGTGATGCTAGGTTTGGCACAGCAGTACTGCAGAACCTGTTCCCAAAGTAGGTTGTGCATTCTCTCCTCCATAGGGAACTGCTTGGTAGTCTGCATTATGTCTGAATACAGCAAGACTTCATGTTGTTTGAAGAAAAAATTACTCACCATAGTAATGTTGTTTCTTCTAATGGTGTCTTGCTGTATTCAGATCTCCCCCTCCCTCTCAGAACCTGTTTTTGGGAAGTGGGTTGGCGGGCACAGTGTTGCATCTCAGGGGTTACCTTGTACCCCCCTCTTGGTGGGAGTAACTGTTATGTTTTTCCTTCTTGTGTTGCATAGTTTGAATTGTCACTACCTTATTTCTTCTTGGGTTCTCGACTTGAGTCTTTTTGGACCCCAAAAAGTATTTTGCCTTTTGGCTATATGTTCAAACAATTTCCACATTTTAGTGTCAAGTTAGTTAGTTGCTCGTAAGAATCTTGACGGTTGCACTGGTAAGTACCACAGACAGAGGTTTGAAAACCAGGCCCTTGCTCAACGTTCCATGCTTCTGCATAGGTTAACTCTTTCCTCTCCGAGCAGTTCAAGTGCTGGGGCTAACTTCATTATGTCTGAATACAGCAAGACTCCATTGGAAGAAACAACATTACTATGGTGAGTAATTTTTTTCTTTCTGCTCACCACAGACACATTGAATATGCACAGATGGACCTGTACAAGATAATTGCTGCAAACTGAGTACAATAGTCCCTCGCAATAATGAATGGTTTGGGAGCCATAATGACCATTCATTATAGTAACTTGTTCGTTAAAACAGTTTGAGGCTGAGGTTGGAGGAAGTATAGTGCAGTGGTTTAAGGCTCTGAGCAGCAAACCTGGAGACCTGGGGTTAAATCTCAGAGCCCCCACTTGCATCCTGTGTGACCCTGAGCAAGTCACTTAACTTCCTCGTGCTTCCAGGTCGCACCTGTAAACAAGCTTCAGCTTAGTATGTCTCTCCTGGTTAAAAAAAAACAAAAGCGAGGGACACTGTTTTATGTACAATAATACAGCCGAACAGTCGGATGCTCACTGATTGCAACTGCTGATTGTAACTGCACCTCCTCCCACTGTTCTACCCTACAACATGCATACGGTATTACAAAACTTAGTTTACACAGATCTTAGCTGTAATAGGGAGTTTGTTTGTACATCACAGCTCAGCAGTTTTTCAAATTTAGCTTTCTCTGCATTTTTACGCCTTTTACAATTTGTTATAGGTTCTAGGAGAGTGAGCAGAGAACAGCGAGAGCAAGGAGACAGAAAGAGAAATTTGTGGTGATGTGAATTGAGGATTGGGGTCAAAAGGAATTACCAAGTGTGGTAGCAGCAGCAGCAACAACAATCTGTAGGCAGTACGGAATTGTGTGTGGGGAGGGGGGGTGATGAGATTGAAAACTGCTGGAACTGCTGATTGTAACCCCAGGAATCACTCATTATGATTAAACTGATGCAGTCAGCCTCCTGTGTTGAACTACCTGGAGAGATGGAATGCTTTGCAAATGATGGAACTCTCAGTTGGCCCGTGCCAATTTCAAAGCGCTGCCCTAGTGACTGCTGCACTCTAAGTGCTTCAGATTCTTTACTCCGCCTGCCTAGTGAAGACATCCTGGAGAGCCCTCCTTCAGCTTTCTTCAAATTCGTTTATCTTGGCCAATAAGTAACGTTTTAAGTTTAATTTTAAATTGCTGCCTTAGAGTTAGTTAATTTTTGTGTTTGTATTAAATTTTAAGTTGTTCACGGTTCCCTCATGGTTCCTTGGAACCAAGGGTTCCATAGTTTTAAATGAGTTTTTCCTCATTCTTTATCATATTTAGTGTTTTGCGATCGGTTACTTTGACCTCTTTACAATATTTATATTTATTTTTGGTTCCCTTTTTCTCTCAGGAACCGAGTAGTGCTCAGGTTCCGGAACCATTAGTGGTTGTTTATTACTGAAATTTGCGGTTTCAAGAAACCGAAAAAATTTCTTTTGATTAATTTTACCGCTTCCTGCTCAGTGTCAGAGGTCCCTGTTGACAAACCTAAAAAACGTACAGGACCCACTGGTTTTAAGTATTGTGAGTCTTGTGGTCAGATTATAGCAAAAGCAGACAGACATTCTCTCTGTGTTTTTTGTCTGGGTACTAGCCATATGTTTGCCAATTGTAGTATTTGTAAAACATTTTGTCCTAAAACTTTGAGAAAAAGGGCCAAGAAGTTAGAAGAAATTGCCACTACTTCTGCTACTACTGGGGAAAGTAGTTCTTCTACCTCAGCCACTAAAAAGGATGCAGGTAAAGCTAAAGACCCTGACAAGGGGTCAGATAAGACTGAGCAAGGTAAGTCAAAAAGGGCTGTGAAGACAGGGTCTGAACCAGTCTCATTTAAGAAAAAATGCAAAGAAAAGCATGTTGCTGCGCCTCCGGCCAAGAATGCTAAGGAACTCCCAGTAGACAAACATAATATGCCCTCGGCTGATGACATTGCTAAGGCTTTACAGGTCTTACAAGCACTGCAGGCTGCAGTCCCGGTTCCCACACTGGCTGCACCGGTTCCTGGGCCAGTGCCAGCTCCTCAGCAACTGCAGGCTATCTGTGGTGAGGAGGATGAGGAGGATTTTGATGAGGAACCGATAGACCCGGAGGTTTCCCCAGAACAAGAGTTTGGATCTCCTCCTGGGGACCAGAGGATTATACCTCCCACTATGCCTTTGTAAAAAACATGGTAGAGACCCTCAGCCTCCCTCTGTAGGAGACAGAGGAGGATATGGAAGAAGCAGAGTTCCTTGACATGATGGGGCTAGCTCCCACAAAGCGCCTGTTACTACCTATGCATTTGTCCTTAAAAAAGGCAGCACTGCAAATATTTCAGACTCCAATTTCAATTCCTGGAGTAGAAAAAAGTTGATAAGAAATATCAGCTGGATAGGACCACAGCTGATGTCCTTTTCAGCCATCCTGACCCTGAAGGGTGGTTCAGGTTGCTGCATGTGACAAGGCCAGGATACCTCTGGCTACCCATCCTCCTGACAAAGATTCTTGGAAGATGGATGCCATGTGAAAGAATGGGCCATTTACGCTGCCTCCCTGATTGTCAGGCAAGCCAATTACATGGCTTGTGCAGTGCAATACCAGAAGGCACTCTGGAATACAGTTCGTGCCCTGGCTAACAGGGTGTCAGGTGAAGTGGCAGTCGACTTGCAGGATACAGCAAGAACTGCACTGGATGCCACCATATACCAGTTCCACATGGCTGTGGGCGCAAATGGCTCTACAGCCAGGCTATGCTTTAGCTGTCTCTCTCAGGAGATTTGCATGGCTCAGAGCCACCAACCTGACCTTGGATACTCAGGCCAAGGCACTGGATTTCCATTTGAGAAAATTTGAAACAAACGTCCTTGTGCTCCCAGGTTGCACTTGTAAACAAGCTTTCAGCTTAATATGCCTCTCCTGGTAAAACAAACAAAAGAAAATTCATTGTTTGGTGACAAAACAGAGGCCTACATAAAAAAGGTGAGAGAATACAAGGCTACCTATAGAAGTAACTCTAAGGATAGGCCTTCCACATTCTATAGAGCCCAAACTAGGGGAGGCAGGGTAGGGGATCCTATCACAGACCTTTTTTCCAAGCACAGGCCTCTCAGTCGCAACAGCAGACTAGAGGCTATTTTAGAGGAAGGGGCAGGAGAGCTATGAGAAGAGCTTCTTCCTCCCCACAGATGCAGGCACAGCCCACACAGAACCCCTGACGGGCTGGTACAGGTCACATCTCCTATTGTAGAACCACCAGTAGATGGCAGGTTGGCTCACTACCTCCAGGCTTGGCTTACCATCACCACAGACAAGTGGATCCTGGAGGTGGTGGCGGGATGGCTCACTACCTCCAGGCTTAGCATACCATCACTACAGACAAGTGGGTCCTGGAGGTAGTGAGCCAGGGTCTGTCGCTCAGCTTCAAATCATTCCCCAAGCTGAGAACAAGAACCTTTGCACCAGTTACATCTGCAGACAGAATCTTACTGGAAGCAGAGGTAAAACATCTTCTGCAATCAAAGCAGTGGAGCCAGTGCCCATAAACCAAAGGGCAAGGTTTCTGCTCAGATACTTCCTCACAAGGAAGAAAAATGGGGATTGGCAACCTATCCTGGATCTAAGACTTCTGAACAGACACATTTTAAAGCCAAAATTCAAAATGGTCACTCTCTCAATAATCATTCCCATATTACAGAAGGGAGACTGGCTAGCTTCCCTAGACCTAAGGGATGATTATTTCCACAACCCTGTCAGACCATCTCACAGAAAGTACCTGAGATTCAGGCTGGCCATCAAGCCTACGGCCGCCCTCCTGGTCCCGAGAGTTAGACTCCTACCCCAGGGGTACACGCCTGAGTGGCGCTGTCGATTCCCATGCAGAGGATCACTTGGCCGCTTCTACGGCCGCTGCCCGACCCACTCGTCAAGCCTACGACCGCTCTCCTGGTCCCAAGAGTCTGACTCCTACCCCAGATACTGCTGCCAACTGAACTTTCCTCCGATTGGTGCGGCGTTTCTGCAGGCTGACTCTGATTTGTCTACCTGCTCGCACAGCCACAGACGATTGGAGCACCTTTCCTCATTGACTTGCCGTTGATTTTTTAAACTAACTCTGCCTTGCTAAGCCCTCGTACTTTTACTTGGGGTTTAATTTATTCTGTTGTGCTTAATATAGTTAGGACTTGCCTAAATTGCCTTTGCCTGTACAGTACTGTTAGTCTGATACTAGATGAAACCGCTGTGCTGCTTATACAGTTTGTGTTAGCTAGCGAGTGTCTTTTTCGAATCTTTGCTGCTCCTGACTGTTTGCCCCCTTTTTTCCCTAAGCTCTCTGTCTATTTTTGCTGCCTTTTCTGGTCACTGCTGGCATCCTAGCCTAATCTCTGCAGCTCTGTGTATTTCGTACCTCTGCCCCCTCCCCCAGCTCTCTTTTTGCTTTCCTCACCCCACTCCTTTCCTGCTCGCTGCTTGTAACCCTACCCTGACTCTACTAATTTTCACCTAGTGGCCTCCACCCTCCTGGCCTTTGTCTCACTGTCTAACCCCACTACGCCATCTTCTGTGCTGTTTTTCTGTTTTGTTAACTTGCAACATCCCAACCCCCCCTTGCTGACAGTCTGCACAGCCACCCACCCATCTGTGTCTCCACTCCTATATTTACTTGTGTTTTCACCTCTTTCTTCCTCAGGGCATGTGACTGGTGGCCCTCAATTCCCATACAGCGAGATCACTTGGCCTACTACAGCCACCGCCCGACCCACCCGTCAAGCACGGCTGCCCTCCTGGTCCCGAGTCGGACTCCTACCCCAGGTACTGCTCCAACTGAACTTTCCTCCAATTGGCACGGCATTTCTGCAGGCTGACTCTGATTGGTCTACCTGCTTGCATAGCCACAGCCGATTGGAGCGCCTTTCCTCATTGACTTACCATTGATTTTTTTTAAACTAACTCTGCCTTTGTACTTTTTCTCCCGCTCCCACTCCCTCCCAGGCCACTTTTAAATACACTGATTTGCACTGCCCTCTTCTGCGATCTCTCATTCTATTGGTTCACTGCGCCCCTGCTCACGCTTTTTCTGCATAAGACTTGCTGTGTCCTCCTCATATTTCTCTGTGCATCCGTTTTCTACAAAACTGCTTACCTCTGTCAGCCCTATAGGGTTGCCCTGTTTTATTTACTCTGTACTCTCCTACTTCCTTCCATTCACACTGGTCCCACTTCTCAGTGTCTGGCCAAGGTTATAGCTCTGTCACATATCCAACCCAATAAGCTTGAATAAACTTGACTATCTCTACCATTATAGCCTTATAAGTCTGCCCCAACCTCAGTTTTGCTCTCTAGTTCCTATAATTCTAGTGTCTCCTGTTTTCTCTGGTACAACGATCCTATATCCAGATCTACCAAATATGAAACCTCACATGTTACTGCTTTTTCTTGTGCCCTCCTTGGCTTTGCTCCAACTGTCCCTGCCCATTGGTCCCTGTGCTCCCTCGATCATCCCTAACTGTCTGCCCCATGATTACTTATGCTCAAACCTTCTCCGGCTGCCTACTATCTGATGTGACCCCACTCCACTACTATTAAATAGGTCCTGGATCCATATGGCTGCCTATGCCCTGAAAAACAGCCCCCTGTACAGTAGTGCCTTTTGTCCCTTCCTGCAACACAAACTCTGGTAGCTCCTACTACTGGCCCAATTGCTCTCAGGAGATGTTCATTCCAACCCTGGACTGGCTAATATAATACCTAGTCCCCTTGCTAATGTTAAAGGTCTTGTTGTGGTGCACCATCATATCAGGAGCCTTGTACACAACTTTGCTGAGCTGGAATCCTGGGCTGCTCTCCGCAAGCCTGATATCTGCCTTACTGAAACCTGACTCAAGCCTTCCACCCCAGACTCTCTGTATTCCCTTCCATCATACAATCTTCTGAGACTTGACAGGCCTGCTCCCAAAAGGGTGTGTGGCACTGCAATCTATTTTAAAGACCACCTCCACCTCTCTGCTATCTGCTCGTCTCCCCTCACCCACTGTGAAACGCTACATGTCCTTCTCACACTTGGCTCCAAAAAACTTCATACTGTGTGTGTCTACAACCCCCCTTCCAGTGGTCTAAATGGACTTGATGAGCTGCTTGATCAGACCTCTCTTCTCTCAGGGAGAAATGAGGTTCTTATCCTAGGTGACCTCAATTTAAATTGGTTAGGTAACTCCCAAACCACATTACTGACTAGGCTTCAAAGTTTCAAGCTTGCACCAGTTGATCAGTGACCTCACTAGAACTGCCCAACGTTCTAACTCTAGCACTCTGCTGGACTGGGTAATGACCAACCACCAGAAAACATTATCACCTCCTGGCATTCTAGCTGATGCCATCACCGATCATTCCACACCTTTTGTGTATGGGGTAAGGTTAGGCCTCCCCATGAAGCCTTGCTACATTATTTTCCTAAACTATGCACACTTAACCCACAGTCTTTCCTACTGGATATTACTACAATAGATTGGACCCCACTTTTTTTATCTAGTGATGCCCAGTCCTCTCTAAATCTCTTCCTGACTCACTTCCTTGTGATTCAGGACAAACACTGCCTTCTCGTAACCCGGCGGGTAAAAAACAGACCTAACCGATGGCTAAAATCAGACCTTCTCCACAAACTACGCCAGTGAGACAAAAGCTGGCTCCATTACAAAAGCTCAGGACAATCTGCTGACTTTCAATCCTATAGAGCCCTACGTAATTCCTGTAAGAGGGAAATCAGAAAGGCCAAAAGTGCCTACTGCAAGGATCTTTTAAATAAATTCTATGGGGATTCCAAAAAAATTCTGGTCTCATATAAAATGCTTCCTTGGCTCAAATCAAGCCCCCACCCCTAATGACATGTCTCTAAATGGCACCCACTGTAATAATCCCAGAACCATTGCAAACCTTTTTAATACTCAATTTTCTGACCTCACCAATTACACCTCTTCCTTCTCTGCCCATTCAGACTTAACCATCCTACCTGATATACCTGGGCCTAATTTCCATTTCAAGTCTGTCTCTAACCGTGAAGTACTAAGACTGCTAAACAACATCTCCGAGTTTGCTGCGGTTGGGTCAGATGTACTTGAACCTCAGCTCCTAAAACTTGCTGCCCCTTACACAGCCGCGCCTCTAGCCAAGATTTTTACCCTCTCCTTATGCCAAAGCCATGTTCCGGACATATGAAAGATAGCTAGAATCACCCCGGTTTTCAAAAACGGTGACCATAAAAATCCATCTGATTATAGGCCCATAGCTATCTTGCCTGTTCTCAGCAACATTCTTGAGAAACTCATAGCTACTCAAACCATTGACTTTCTTCAGAAAAATAATCTTCAAACAACATGAAGTCTTGCTATATTATGACAATTGCAATTTGTCCCACCATTAGAACTGCTCCGGAGGTGAAAGAGTTAACTCCCATTCTAAGAATGGAACTTAGAGCACAAGCTCGGTTAGAGAACTCTGTCTGGGTTATTTCAAACCCAAACTGTCAGATTCTTTATTCCGCCTCACTGAACAGTCGCTCTGGAGATTTCTCCTACTGCTCGGTTCAAATCAACCGAGAATATTATTATTTTAACCAAAAACCGATCGGTTCAAGCTCTGTCTGTGGTATTGTAAGTAATTTCAGTTTAATTTCTGTGTGGAACTTGTAAATGTTATCGGTTCGGTTTGAACCGATTAGCTGCTTTAAAACTTGAAGTTACAAAGTTAGAGGTTTGAAGTTGCGGTTCCGGTTCTTATCTGTTCTAAAAACCGGAATTCATTACGTTTTCCACGACCCGTGACACGGTTGGAACCGATAAAGGTGTCTTGCCTGGCACTGCCGTTAAAAGGGCAAGTTTTTGGTTAGGCTGGCATTATGTCTGAGAAACCTAAAAGAAAAACCGGGCCCACTGGGTTTCAACACTGTGATGTTTGTGGGGAAGTCTTTGCCAAGGCTGACCCACACACCACATGTGTATATTGTCTGGGGTTTGACCACCTCAATTCAGACTGCCAGATTTGTAAAAATTTCCCTGCAGCCACCCTGGATAAGAGAGTTGGCAGGCTCAGGGAACGAGAGGCCAAAAGTCCGCTGACCGGATGGCCAGCCGGTTCAGTGCCAGCCGAACCGGAGGTGCCCTCTGACCAGGCGAGACTTCCTCAGACAACGCAAAGCTGGCTCAGATGAGCCAGTTCAGTAAAGAAAACAAGAAAATCAGCAGGTGTGGAGCCCAAAATTCCTTCTCCAACTGCTGCAGAGATAACAGAGCTATTCAGATTGTCCAGTCACTTTCTCCGGTTCCGTCCGAACCGCCACTGTCTGGTAAAAGGTCGGTTCGGTCGGGTTCCACCGGTTCAGGAATATGATGTTGAGGTTTTATGAACCAGGAAGGAGGATGATTATGAACAGTATGAATGTGACTTGGAGTGTCTGGTGTGCCCATTGAACGGACATCTCCCAGACAGACCTTAGAATCTCCCCTATGCTTTCTGAGTCCCTCTCACTTTATGTTTTACAAAAAGTTGCTGAAACCTCCAGCTCCCATTGGAGGAAGCTGTGGTTGAGCAAGAGGAACCAGATTTTGTAGAAATGATGGATATACAGAGTCTAGGAGATTGTCTATTCCTTTGCATAAATCATTTAGGAAACAAACAATACAAATTTTAAAACTCTAATTCTGTGCCTCCTGTGGATAAAAGATGGACAGGAGGTACACACTGTCAGATCCTGACACACAATTCCTTTCACAGCAATGCAGTCATGTTGGGGTGGTTCAGGCTGCAGCCTGTGATAAAACTAATATCCCCTGGCTACATCCTCCTGACAAGGATTCCGGAAGATTGATGCCATGGCTAAAAACAATACATGGCAGCGTCCTTGGGACTCAGGCAAGCAAATTACATGGCTTATGTGCAAGGTATCAAAAATCTAGATGGGACACTGTCATGGCTTTGGCCAAACAGGCCTCTGGCCAGCTTGCTAATGAGCTGGAACAGGTGGCTGCTGATGGCATTGAGGCATCCAAGGTGCAGTTTCATGCTGCTGTGGATTTTAATGATGTATCCTCTAGAGTCATGGCTACGTCTGTAGCTTTTAGTGAGTTGGCCTGGCTCAGGTGTACTAGCTTGTCACAGGATACCCAGACTAAGGCTATGGATTTTCCTGTGGTGGAAATTCTCTGTTTGGGGAGCAGACAGAGAATTATATGAAGAAAATGGATGACTATGGGACTACCTATAAGAGTGCCCAAGCCAAGAGGCGGCAAGCCACTCCTCAGGCAGACCCAGCAGGGGTAGGGTGAGCCTTTCACAGGCCTTTTACCAAACCCAGGCCTCCTGTGCTTATGCTCAGAGGCTTCTTCAGAGGCAGAGGCAGACTGGGTGTGGCAGGCCTGCTCCCACCTCTCAGCCCAAAGCACCTGCCAAACAGACACCCTGATGGGGTGCCCAGGGCGATTCTCCTTTACCCGTGAGAGCAGGTTGGCTTACTTCATTCAGAACTGGGTGTCTCTAACTTCAGACAAGTGGGTCCTGGAAGTAGTAAGCCAGGGTCTGGTTCTCAGCTTCAAAAGTTCCAGATGAGAATCAGATCTTTCCCACCCAAACTTTTAGAGACCTTTACTCTAGAAACAGAAGTCTCAACCTTCTGGCTCTCAGAGCTGTAGAAAGGGTTTCTCCCTACACCAGGGCAGGGTCTGTACTCAGATTTTCCTTACCCCAAAAAGACAGGAGAATGGCGGCCCATTTTGACCTCAGATATCTGAACAAACACCTTTTGAAACCAAAGTTCAGAATGGTAACTCTGGCAATGATTTTACCCTCTCTAAGGCCAGGGGACTGGCTAGCCTCCCTGGACCTCAAGGATGCCTATTTTTACGTCCTAATCAGAAGCTCCCACCGAGTACCTCAGATTCGAACTGCCCTCAGTTCACTACCAGTTCAGAGCAATGCCCTCGGCCTCACCTCTGCCCCAAGGGTATTCACAAAATGTCTGGCAGTAGCAGTTGCTCATTTAAGGAGGCAAAGGATTGTTGTCTTTCCCTATCTGGACGACTGGCTCATTGTAGCCAGTCCCCAGAACAGGTAAAATCTCCTGCAAGTTACCCAGCAGCTGCTCACCTTCCTGGGCTTCTTTTCAATCTTCAAAGTCAGTTCTGGAACCAGTTCAGGTGCTCACCTTCATAGGTGCAGAATTGGACACAAACAGGCTGAGCCTTCCTACCCTTAGAGAGGTAGGAACTTGGTGGATCTGGCCTCCTCCTTCACTCTGCAGGTCTCTCGACCAGCAAGACACTTTGCAGCTCCTGGGGCACATGGCTGCGTCCACAGCCGTAGTGCAAGGAGCAAGATTTCAGATGAGGGACATTCAGTTTCACTTGAGAGCCTTTTGGTCTCAGAAAAGAGACCCCTTTCCAAGTTGGTCCCAGTGACCGAACCTGATCCAGGCCCTCCAGTGGTGGCAGGATCAGAGCAATTAAGACTGGGGGTCCCTTCATTCCTCTGTCTCACTCCTTGACCCTCACTACAGATGCTTCCCTCCTGGGTGGGGAGCCCACATGAGTGACCTCTCCACTCAGGGAGTGGTCCCCAGAATCTCTGCTCCACATCAATTTGCTGGAACTCAGAGCTGTCTTTTTAGCACTTCAAGTGTTTTCTGCGTCTGATTTCAGAACAAAGTGGTACAAGTCAGAACAGACAATACCACAACAATGTGGTACATCAACAAACAGGGGCACTCGGTCTTTGGCCTTGTGCACCGAGGCAATGAAGTTGTGGTCTCTGGCCTATTCCTGAACACTTCCTCATAGCAGTTCATCTTCCAGGAAAGGACAATGTCTAGCAGATGCTCTCAGCAGGATTTCCCAGGGCCATCACAATGGTCTCTGGATCCTCAAGTACTGGGATAGTTTTTGCCAGATGGGCACCCTCAGATAGATCTTTTGCAGCCCAGACAATCACCAACTTCCACTTTTCTGTTGCAGGCCCCAGTGTTGGGCTCAGTCCCTGGCTGCCTTTCTCCTAGATTGGGAAGGAAGTTTCTTTCTTCTTCCCTCTTCCCTCTCCTATTCAAGGTGCTAGTCAAAATCAGATCCCAGCCTTGCAGGGTGATTCTGATTGCCCCAGATTGGGCCAGGCAGCCCTGGTACCCACTCCTTCTGTCCCTAACAGTCCATCTTCCCCTGTGTCTCCCAGGAATCACAACCTGTTAACCTGTGCCCAGGGGAGAGTTTGGTATCCGAACCTCAAATCCCTCAACCTCAAGGCCTGGCTCTTGAGAGTTAGAATTTGCTGACCTACACCTTTCTCAGGGTGTTCTTGAAATCCTAAAGGCTTCTAGGAAGCCTTCCACTAGAGCTACTTATATAATTCCTAAGTGGAAAAGGTTTTCCATTTGGTGTGCTGGAAACATATTTTCCCAGAATCTGCTGATTGCCCATTGTTTTGGACTATTATGGTCCATCTTAATTCTTTGGGCCTTAGACCAGCTACCCTGAAAGTACATTTGGCAGCTGTCTCTGCTTTTGTTTCAGCAGGAGCCCTCCTCTCTTCCGCTCACCCTGTATTTTCCAAGTTTTTAAGGGATTACTTCATACTAATCCACCTTTTAGGGATCCGCCCTGCCTGGACCTTAATGTTTGCATTGCCCAGTTAATGCAACCTCCTTTGAACCTCTGTCTTCTGCAGAGCTTAAGTATAACTTGGAAAACTGTTTTCCTAGTGGCTATCACTTCTGCCAGGCGCATAAGTGAGTTGCAAGCCTTGTCAGTAGAAACTGACTTTATTTCTTTCCACAGGGATAAGGTAGTCCTCAGGACTAACAGGAAGTTTTGCTAAGGTGGTTTCAGATTTCCATCTTAACCAATCTATCTCCCTTCAGTGTTTTCACTGAACATTCTTCCTTTGGTGAGAGGAGATTGCACAGTTTAGATGTTAAGAGGGCCCTAAGTTACTATATAAACCGTACCAAGGGTCACAGGTTGAATCCTCAACTTTTCTCACGGTGAGGTCGGAAAGGAGACCTGCCACTAAGAGATCCATTGCCAGGTGGATTGTCTCTTGTATCCAATTTTGTTACAGAAACTGGGGAGAGTTCCCCCTCTGGCCTGGGGCTCATTCTACCAGAGGTACAGCTGCGTCTCTAGCTGCTGCCAGAAACATCTATCTTAGAGATATGTCAAGCTGCTACCTGGAAAATGGTACACACTTTCACCAGCATTACTCCCTGGATGTCAGGCCAGGAGATGCTCGTTTTACAGCTGTGCTCAGAGCCTATTCCGTAAGTAGGTTCTGTCCCTCCTCCATGGAGGTACTGCTGTGTAGTCTGCAATTGTCATAATATAGCAAGACTTCATGTTGTTTGAAGAAAAATTACTCACCTTAGTAATGTTGTTTCTTCTAATGGAGTCTTGCTATATTATATTCTCCCCAGCCTGCCTCTCTCAGTACTTCTACTTGGGTATGGGTGGGCAGCCTAGTGTGGGCACTAGTTATGCCCATTATATGTTTCCACCCTTCTTGGGGTTTTTGGGGTGTGGTGTTTTTATTTTTATTATATTATTACTTCTGGTCCCCTGACTTGAGTCTTTGTGTTGGGACCAGCAATAGAGTATTAATATTTAGGTAGCCAGTTGGCTAGTGTAGTTACAGCTTCCACACAGACCTTAGTGAGTTTTTGCTCGTAAAGATCTGACAGTTTGGGTTTGAAATACCCAGACAGAGCTTCTCTAACCGACTCGTGCTCTAAGTTCCATTCTTAGAATGGAGTTAACTCTTTCACCTCCGAGCAGTTCTAATGGTGGGACAAACTGCAATTGTCATAATATAGCAAGACTCCATTAAAGAAACAACATTACTAAGGTGAGTAATTTTTGCTTCTTACTACTGCACAGAATGGCTTCCGGAAGGTCATAGTACCACCACTGCCTTGCTCAATTTCACTTCTGATACCCTTGAGGCCAAGAATGCAGGTTTTCTTACTGGGGCAATTTTTATTGACATGACCAAAGCGTTTGATCTTGTCGACCACCCCATTCTCTTAGCGACTCCAAGATTTGTTGGATTTTCATTGAATGTCGTTACGTGGTTTGTCAGTTACTTATCGGATAGGTCTCAATTAGTTAAAATACAACTCCACTCTGTCGGACATAGTGACCGTAAACATTGGCATTCCATAGGGTCTATCCTTGGCCCTTGCTTTTCTCTCATTTTAGCAAGAATATCACTGTAACCTCCATCAGACTGCCTCCCTGCTACCACTGATGATATTGTTCTGTACTCCAGTGCTAAAACGTTGTTGACATCAACCAATGACTCTCCCAGGATTTTCAAAAATTCAACAGTGGCTATTCAGCCATAAACTTGTCTTAAATGCCTCTAAAACCCAAGCCATGCTATTTGGTTCCAGTGCTAAACTTAAGCATGCTCAGCCCTATTTCAACGTCTCCACTGCTGATGGCTCATCTGTTGGGGTGGTTCACTCTTTCAAATATCTAGGTATCACCCTTGGTCTTTCTCTCAGTTTTGATCTTCATATTCAGCAGACCTTCAAATTGGTAAACATGAAACTTGGTGTTGCCTATCGTTCCAGCTATGTGCTCACCCCCTCTGCCAGGCTTGTCATAGCACATGGCATACTCCTGCAGTCACTCACTTATAGGGTTGCAACATATACCTCGATGGAAAAAATGTGTTTTTGGAAGTAGGATGTTACCTACAACAATATCTGTTGCTATGCGTCTTCCACTCATCGGATGAAACACACTGCCTTCTGTACTCTGAACTGGGCTGGCTCTCTCCTCTTGCATCTAGATCATATGAGTATGGCTCTATCATTGATAATATCATCAGAACACAATACCCAGGCCCCTGTCCGGCCTATTTGAAACCAGACATCCAACTATGGTCTCATCGGCAGACAATGCCCCTGTCCACATTCCTAGACATAACTCCTCCAAAGGTGCTCGTGTTTTTTCCTGCCATGCCCCTCAATACTGGAACTCCCTCCTGCTAACCATATGCTTAGCCTCATCCCATGTCTCCTTCAAAAAACTGCTACATGACCATCTCGTTGATTGCTGTTCATGCTCCTGTTTTGAACCTCCCTAGTCCCTTCCACTTTCATAACTCTCCACTCTATTACCTATCTCTCAGAACTTGCCCCAATAAATATGCTCTGCACTTTTCCTCCTTGATTGTCCTACCTTCTATTTCATTTTGGTCTAGTTCTCCTACTGTTTTCTCTATTTCTCTACTCCCGACTACCCTCCTTTGCCTGGCACCCTGAATCATATTCTGTTTCTAGCTTTCCTATATCTACCCGGTATGACTATTAAAATGTTTACAGTCACCTCTGTATTCAACATCTTCAACACCTCGCTCATAACCGGGGTCATCTCCAACCTTTGGAAAATTGCCAGAGTCGTTCCAGTACTGAAACATGGTGACCCCAAGGACATAAACAACTATCGTCCCATCGCCATACTCTCAGCTGCTAGCAAACTGCTGGAAAAGCAGTTGTGTCTCAGCTCAACACTACATCCAGGAATACAATGTCCTCTCCCTTGTCAGCATGGGCTCCGTAGAACCACAGCACCTCACGGCCTCTGGCTGAGGTCACAACCAGGATCAGGACCACCACTGATCAGGGTAAACTCACGGGGGCCTTATTCGTGGACCTATCCAAAGCCTTCGACCGTGTAGACCATCCCCTCCTCCTTGGCACACTTCGCACCCTTGGCTTCTCCCGCCATTCCCTCGACTGGTTCTCCAGCTACCTAGGGGATAGGATGCAACTCACCTGCTTCAATCATACCCTCTCGCCCGCCCCTGCCCATATCCTGCGGAGTCCCACAAGGATCTGTCCTTGGGCTGATCCCGTTCTCCCTGTTTGTCAATGGTTTACCCTCGTTGCTACCGAGAAGGGCACCTCACCATGTACGCAGATGACCTCGTCCTGTTGCCCAGCTCCCGTATACCTCCATCAATGCCCAACTCAACTCTGTCTTCTCCCGAATCTATAAGTGGCTGGAAGGGCATAGACTCGTAATCAACCTCAAGAAAACCCAGGCAATGCTATTTGGCTCATGATCAATATTGCCTCCTGCCGATGCCCTTAAAAATCCTTGATGCCTGTAACTCCCCACTGGCTACAGTAGTCTCTGTTAAAGTACTTAGGACTCTCCCTCGACCCCAGCTGGACCTCGCTGGGCACATCCGGAACATATGCAATGCCACAAATGGTAAACTAGGCCTTGCCTGCAGAGCCAAGGACTGCCTCACCCCTGCGCGGCTGGCCTTAGCCAGGGGTACTCCTGCCCACCCTCTCCTATGGTCTTGTCGCCTTTGCCTCTGCCCCTTCCTCATGCCTGGCTAAATGGGATACCACATACAATAACATTTGTCGCTTCACGCTCTCGGCCCCCCTGACTTACCCACCGCTGCGATCTCTACTCCCGTCTTGACTGGCTCCCCCCTGACAAATTCCGGACATACTCCTTGGGCAACTTCATTGACAACATCATCCGTACTTCTGTCCCTGCCTCACTTGCCCTCACCTTGAAACATGCCTCCCCCACCTACCACCTTAGGTCCTGTGTGTCCCAGACCCATCTGGTCCCTAGGACCCGCACCCTCACTGGCGACAGGGCATTTGCCTCTCACGCACCCAAGCTATGGAACTCCCTCCCCCCCAGGTCCGAGCCTCCCCCTCCCTCGTGCTTCAAAACCTCCCTCTGGCACTTCCTGAAGCCTGCTGCTACCTGCCTGTGCCCTGCCCATGACCTCTTGACCGTGTTATTCCCATCCTGGCTCTCCCCTCCCTTGCGGCTGGCCTGAGGCAGTACTCGACTGGGTGGTGCAGCTACTGCCTTCCACCCCTGGGGGCGTCTCTCACCACCCTGTTGCCCCTAGGTGTTTATGTTGGTACCCTGTGGTTGTCCATACCATTCCACAGCTTCTCCTCATCCTGTGTGTACGCACCTGACAGTTGTCTTGCTCCTGAATACATGAACTATCTGTGTATCTACCTGTTAGTTGTAATTTATTCTGTAATGCTTTCTGACAAAATGTTATCTGTGTAACCTTTATTCTGCTTCATTGTTGGACTATACCTGCTCCAGATTGTAATTTTTCTCCAATGCTCCTGATTGTAATTGTTGTCTGTGTATCCTCTCCCTTGTAATTACCCTGTTACTCTCCCGGGTCGCACCTGAAAATAGGCACTGGCTGTCTAGTGTGCTTACCCGGTTACCAAAAGCAAATAAATAAATAACCTATCCCAAATGTTTCTGAATTGTTGCTCTTATTGAACTTACTTATTATCTTACCTTTCTATATACCTATTTTGTAACTGTATAGTATTTTGCCCTACCTTTAGTGTATTTCTCATGCTTGTACTGTATTTTTGCTCCTCAACAATTGTCAAATTATGTACTGTATTCATTGTACTGTCACTGCTTCCAGTGTTTTGTTCTGTAACCTCCCGGGTCGTGCCTGAAAACAGTCATTGCTATGGCTAGTGCACCTTACCCAGTAAACAAAAAACAAATAAAATTGTCAGTTCACCGCACTCCCATTTGGCCTAACTTCTACACCAAGGGCCTTCACAAAGTGCCTGGCAGTAGTGGTAGAATTTGTGAGAAAACGGGGTGACAGTCTTTCCCTACCTGGACGACTGCCTAGTGGTGGGCCAGTCTCTGCAACATGCAGAGCAATCTCTAGCTCTAACAAAATCTACTCTGGCGTCCTGAGGGTTCCTCATAAACGAGCAGAAGTTGAAGCAAATACAAACACTGGAGTTCATTGGAGCAGAACTGGACACCTGCCTAGGCAGTGCTTTTCTGCCCCAGGACAGGGTAGACAGCATTCTGCAGATTGCAAAGTAATTCATACCAGGAAAACCCAGACTAGTCAGAGAGAATTCCTCAGGCTGCTAGATCACATGGCAGCTGCCACCGCAGTGGTGCTAGGCTCCAGATTCCAAATGAGAGACATCCAGTTTCACCTGAGACAGTACTGGTCACAAAGAATAGACCCACTGCCCAAACTGGTTCCAGTCACACATACAGTGGTGGTTGGATGAGCACAACCTTCTAGTAGGCGTACCTTTTCTAAGGAGCAGCCTTCCATAATTCTCACAACAGATGTCTCCTTCTAAGTTGGGGAACACACATGCTGAACCACACAGCAAGTGGCACATGGTCCCCAAGTCCCTGTTGCACATAAATCTGCTGGAGCCCAGGGCAGTGTACCTGGCTGTACAGGCATTGCGCCACATCTTCAAAACAGGTGGTGCAGATCGAACAGACAACACCACAACTATGTATTACATCAATAAACAGGTCAGCCCCACTGTGCACAGAAGCAATGAGGCTGTGGCCCTGGCATACTCCATGAAAGTATCCTATCAGCCATACACCTTCCAGAGAAGGACAATGTACTGGCAGATTCCCTCCACAGGATAAGTGAAGACCACCATGAGTGGTGTCTGAATCCCCAGATACTCAGTACAGTTTTCAGGAGGTGGGGCACTCCAGAGGTGGATCTTTTTGCCTCTGTAGAAAATCACCAGTTACCAATGTACTGTTGCAGGCCTCCTCTCAGGGGTACACTTCCCCCAGGTACACTTCCCCCAGGTGCGATGGCCCTGGACTGGTCAGGGAAGTTTCTGTATGTCTTCCCTCCTTTTCCAGTGATATTCAGGACCCTGCTGAAATTGAGGTCCCAGCCAGCAACAGTGATACTGGTGGCACCAGATTGGGTGATGCAACACTTGTACTCACTTTTACTGACCCTGTCAGTGCCTCCCCCTCCCCCAAATTCACTTGCCCAGGAGGCACAACTGCTGACCTCCTCTCCAGGGCAGGATCCTGTATCCAACCTCAAATCATTGAGACTCAGGCCTGGCTCTTGAGGACATAAATTGCTAACCTTAAACTGTCAGAACAGGTGTTGACAGTGCTTAGGGTTCAGAAACCTGCCACTAAAAAGCATATTCTTCTAAGTGGAAGAGGTTCTCCAGATGGTGTTCGGGTAAGGGTACCGACCCCTCCAGGGCTGACTTGGCTATTCTCCTGGATTACCCGACACATCTACACTCATTAGGCCTGAAGCCCTCAACCCTCAAGGTCCACCTGGCTTCAGTCTCAACTTAACCTATCAGCTGGTAAAGAGAGGACCATGCCTCTCGTTCAGTCTTCAGGAATTGCTTTAAAGGCCTCAACCTCCTGCACCCTCCCCTGAGGAAACCGACCCCGGCCTGGAATCTGAATATCTGCATTGCCAAGCTAATGGATGTACCATTTGAACCCATGGCAACTGCAGATCTGAAGTTTATCACTTGGAAAACCGTGTTTCTGGTTGCTATTACTTCAGCCAGAAGGATCAGTGCGTTACAGGCCCTGTGCACAGATGTGGACTACATCTCATTTCGCAAGTACAAGATGGTCCTCAGGACCAATAGAAAGTTCCTTCCCAAAGTGGTATCTGATTTCCATCTTAATCAGTCAATCACTCTACCTGTTTCTTTACAGAGAATTCCAGTTCCCCAGAAAGGAGACTTCCTCCTTGATGTCAAAGGGCATAGCCACTTTATTGACAGAACCAAGCCTTATAGATCAAGTCAGACACAGCTGCCACAAAGCATTACAATTGCTCCTTGGAAAGTGGCATGTATATAGTTTTGTTACAGTAAAGTGGGTAAACAGGCGCCACTAGGCCTGAGGGCACACTCCTCCAGGGGCGCAGCTGCTTCAGTGGCAGCTTCAAGAGAGATTCCACTATTTGAAATCTGCAAAGCAGCTACATGGAAAATAGTGCACACTTTCACTAAGCACTACAGCCTGGACCTTCAATCCAAAGTGATGCCAACTTTGGTATAGCAGTTCTGCAGAACCTGTTCCCAAATAGGTTCTCTGCCCAGCCTCCAAAGGTACTGCTTGGTAATCAGCATCAGTTTAATCATAATTAGTGATTCCTGGGGTTAGAAGAAAAATTACTCACCATAGTAACCTTGTTTCTTCAAAGGGATCACTCATTATGATTCAAACTCCCTGCCTCCTCTACAGAACCTAAAAAGTTCTGCATCCCTGCCTTAAGTTTTCTATATAGGTCAGGCTAGAGACTCATCATTTTAACCAGTTGGTTTCCTTATGGTCTCAAAATTTAGGCTTTCTTCTTAGGGATGTTTTGACCTGAGGGGTCAAAAATTATTTTATAATATATTAGTTTTAGCTAGTGGGTCTTATACTTAGGCTACATAATAACTGAAGCACTTAGAATGTAGTGTAGTTACTAGGCAGCAGTTTGAAATTGGCACGGCCAATTGGGAGTTCCATCATTTGTGTAGCATTCCATCTCTCCAGGAAGTTCAACATAGAAGGCTGACTGCATCAGTTTAATCATGAGTGATCCTTTGAAGAAACAAGATTACTATGGTGAGTCATTTTTCTTCTCACCCCAGGAGTCCTTTAGCATCAGTAATTATAGCAGTTACTGTAGCTGGCTGAAGTGCAACTGCCCGGGTATGCCTTTAACAGAATTATAATGATCTAGGGCATCAGTCACTCAAAACACAGGAGGGAAGTGTTCTGAGTGAGAGCAGCCTGAAGGGCTTCAGAATTTTTTCTTCGCTGACTGAGCAACATTGCCCCAGAGGTGTCACTCAACTTTCCTTGTTGATAACCTCTTGTTTGCTTATCTTGGTAAAGTTTTCCTCACAAACTTAAGTTTTTAGTGTGCTGAGTGTAATTTTACTATTGTTTTAGTGGTTGTTCGTTTTTGCGCATCTGCGTTATTTTTACTGTAACTTTGTTTATAGATATTTTTACAGCATCTGCGTATTTTATATTCTTTTTTAACTGCAAATGCTTATTTTCGATGGTTCTTCACTTTTTTGATGCAGTTCGTGAAGGGACCATCGAATTTTTGTGTTTTTTTCCTATTTTTTACCTCAGAACACGCGGGTCCCTACTGCGAGGTAACTGTTTGTTCTCTTTGCACATATTTGGTCAGAAACCAAACAAAGAAACCTAAAAAATAATTATGGCTGAGGAAAAATCAAAGGTTACCGAGGAGGGGCCATCTAAAACCAATAACAATAAAAATGTAAGTAGGGGTGCTGATGAAGCCTCCAATTCAAACACCATGAAGTCTTGCTATATTAGGACCATTGCAGTCATTCCCCACACTTGAACTGCCCCGGAGAGGAAACAGTTAACTCCAGAGTGATCTGGAGTTCCACAGCGCGAGGGCGCTGTTCAAAGCTCTATCTGACTAGTTTCAAATGAAACTGTCAGTTCTAGGGACATGGATATGTTGTTCATCCACACTCATTGGCAGGTATCCTTGCCGCTTTAAATCTTGCCGGAAGGTCTTCAAGCTTGCTCCTCCCACCCACCCGGGTGGTATAACTCTCGGCTCGGCCCCATGACGTCAGATCTTCCTTACCGCTTGGAAGCTCAGGTTCCCTCCTTAACGCTCTGCGTTTGAGACTGGTTCCTATTTCTCCGTTTGCGGATTTAAAATAAATTCGTGAAAAGACTTCGAGTCTTCTATCCCTCGGCTGCGATGGACCAATCGACTCCGGTTTGGAGATGCCCATGCGGGCAGAAGATGTCTCGGACGGATCCACACTCCCGTGTGTCTACTGTTAGGCCTTGAGCGCGACCCGCGGGCTTGCGACCTGTGCTCATCTTTTCTCGGCCTCGTCCTCGAAGACCGTGCTGCCCGATTGCAACTGGGCGTCCCGAAGCGTTTCCCTCATTTAGTCCAAGGAAGCCCGGTTAGCGGTGTCAGCGGCGAGCTCGGCGGATCAGCTCCAGCCGGATGAGTAAGCCCTCGAAGAAGGCGGCGGACGTATCTTCCTCGACGCGCTTTATCCAGCTCTCTGGGCTCTTCTTACACGGCTTCCTTTAAGGAGCTTTGTCTGTCCCTCTCACTAAAGGAGAAGGGCCTCGTCTCTGGGACCTTATTCTCGGTCCAAAAAGAGGACAGGTAAGTCCCTCCGTCGACGCCTTGGGAGCGGGAAAGGTCCTTCTCCCGGCCGTCGGCTTCAGTCGATCACTGGCTGCCACTGGCCTCACGGTGTCCCGCCAGAGCCAGTTGACCGAGACTCCCACCGATGAAGTCGAGATTTTTCTCGGCCCATTGGACGGGCTGTCGCCTTTAGCAGCCGAGATTCCCCTCTCCTCGGTTCCCCCGGGAGGAGTTGAGGATCCCGTGGGCTCGCCTGTGCCTCCGGTTCCGGAGCCCTCGGATGGACCATCCGAGCCGAAGGGAGTGCCGGTTCCGGCCGACACCTCCCCGCACCGACCTCGGAAATTCCGGGACTCTCGGTCTCGGTCTCGGACCTCTTGAGCGGTCCAGCCGATCCCACCGTCATAGGCGGTCCGGTCTCGGCACGGCTGGAAGCGGCGTCGCCACTGCCCTCGTCCTCCTCCCTCGGATGAGGAGGCTTCGCGTAAATTACGTCGACGGCACGAGGACCTTATGTTGCAACAGCTCCTCCTGGCAGGAGTCCGACCCGCCGCCTTCCCGGCCATTAATGGCTGTCACCGGGCGGCGACACAACCCGCGACTTATCCGAGAGCCTATACCCAGGCGGTTGTTGGCAAAACCAGCTGCTCCACCGATTCCGGTGGAACCTCCGCCTCCACAGCCACCAATTGGGGCTCCAACCAAGGATTCTCGGTCGGCTAAGGGTCTACCCCATCGGCTGTCAGTTACCCTCACTCCCGACCGACCTCGGCAGGTGAAGGGTGGCTCAGGCCAGAGGCAGCTCTTCGAGGACTCTTCGAGTCTGAAGATGATTCCTCCTTTTCTCCAAGCGACTGGACTTGGAGTCTTCAGGAGGTCAGTCAATGGGCGATAGCCCGTCGTCCTTCCTAGGACTGCTTCGGCTCATCCGGAGTCCACGGGATGGAGCTCGAACCCGTTTCCAAACGGGCCAGGTATCCCCTCACGGAGATTCTGGACCGAGGGGATTCTCCGACGGAGGCCTTTCCGGTGGCCGAGGCCATAGTGGGTCCGGCACTGGAGCTTTGGCAGCGCCCTGCTTCCTGCCCTGCGCCTTCGGCCAGGATGGCCAGGAAGTATGCGGTCCCTACCGGTTCCTTGTCCGGTTTTTCGGAACACCCCTCTGCTGAGAGGTTGGTTACCGACAGCGTTTTCCGGCGCGCCCGGCGCGCCAGGATGTGGACAAACCTCCTGACAAGAGTCCAAGAAATTGGACTATGTCGGGCGAAAAGTCTCGCTGCGTCTCTCTCGACCTTCGCCAGCCAGTTTGGCCGTCCTCATGGCACATTTTCTCATGCCCTGTTGGGCTCCCTGGATGAGGTCATCCTCATCTTCCCGCTGATCTGCAGACTACGGTTAAGCAGGTGCGGGACCAGGGCAGGAGCAGTGGCCAAACAGCAGCTCCAGACTGCTTTGGATATAGGGGACTCATGTGCCAGATCGGTGGCGGCCCCAGTGGCTATGCGTCGGCGGGCTTGGCTGAGGATATCCACCCTTACTTCGGATACCCAGCACAAGTTGGCGGATGTTCCCTTTTTGGGGACTGACCTCTTGGCCCTGGGGTGGAAGGTCACCTGCAGAAATCGAGAAGTCCAATGCTACCTTGGACTCGGTCTCTTCCGCTCAGAAGGGCAAAGGCCGCAAGCCACAGCCTAAGCCCTTTCGTCCTTCTGTGCCCCCGGCGCGCCCGGCCCAGCAACGTCAGGGCCAGCAGGCTCGGCCTTGGCATCCCAAACCCAAGCGCGCTTCCTCTAACAGGAGGCAGGGAGGAAAGGCCCAGGAGGTCCCTCAGCCGGTCCTCCTCCAAGCCTGCCCAGTGACGGGCTGAGGGTGTCGCCCCATTCCCGTCCACCGCACCCTGGGTCCCCTGGGGGGACGGCTCCGGCACTTCCGTTCCGCCTGGTCCGCTGTTACCACGGACAGGTGGGTCTTGGAGGTGGTGGGAAGAGGCCTGCCTCTGGAATTCGAGCAGGCACCACCCTTCAGAGCCGTCGCCCCTCGGGGGGCTTCGGGATCCCCAGCCTCACTGGCGGCTCGTCGAGCCGACATCGCTCTCCTCCTCCAGAAGGAGGTGATAAGAGAGGTGGACCCTCCTTCAGACCCAGGGTTTGTGTCCAGGTACTTCCTGGTTCCGAGCGGACGGGGGCTGGCGCCCATTCTCGACCTACACGACCTAAACAAGTTCCTAAGGTCTCGAACCTTCAGGATGGTCACTCTGGCTCAGATAATACCATCCTTGGAACGCGGCGTGTGGTTCTGCTCTCTGGACTTGCAGGACGCGTTTTTTCACGTCCCTATCCGTCCGTCTCACCAGAGATTCCTTCGCTTCCGAGCGGAAGGATCCCTCTTCGAGTTCCAAGCCATGCCCTTCGGCTTGTCTCCAGCTCCCAGGGTCTTCACCAAATGCATGGCAGTGGTGACAGCATTCCTGCGGCGCCGAGGGGTCCGGGTGTACCCTTACCTGGACGACTGGCTGATAGCAGCTCCCTCCAGGAAGGAGCGGAGTGGTCCAGAGATCTGGCCCTCCAGGTCTGCTCTCAACTGGGCCTCCTTATCAACAGGCCAAGTCGGAACTCGAGCAAGCAGGTGATTCTATTCATCGGGCGCAGCTCGACTCTCTTCGAGCCAGAGCGGCCCCGCGGACAGGGCCGAGGTTCTTTCCTCCTTTGCCCGATCATTTCTGGTTGGGCAATGCGCCTCCCGGACTTCCTGCGCCTCCTGGGTCTCATGGCGGCCTGCACTAGCGTGGTCCGTTGGGCCGCTGGAACATCGTCCCCTTCAGTGGGACTGGCCAGCCAGTGGTCACAATGCTGCAATCCTTTGGACCAGCTTGTAGTCGGTGACACAGGGGATGTGAAGCGCTCTCCAGTGGTGGACCGTTCCAGATCATTTGCAGGAGGGCATCCGTTAATCCGCCCGAGCCGACGGTCTCTCTTTCGACCGATGCCTCTCTGATGGGTTGGGGTGCCCATCTGGGGGAACACCGGGCTCATGGCCTCTGGTCCCCGGGGAGTCCCGATGCCACATCAACCTGCTGGAGCTCCGAGCGGTCCGCCTAGCTCTCACCGCCTTTGCTCCGTTCCTCCGGGGTCAAGTGGTCCGAGTCCAGACGGACAATACCACGACCATGTACTATCTAAACCGCCAGGGCGGGACGCGCTCCATGCTTCTATGCAAGGAAGCTCTCCGCATTTGGTCACTCGTGCGCAGCCTGGAGGCGGATCTCCTAGCCATTCATGTGGCAGGAGCCTCCAACACCCTGGCCGATGCCCTAAGCCGGATAGGGGCTGCATCCCATGAGTGGTCTCTCCTGCCGGAGGTAGTACAGGATCTGTTCTCCCATTGGGGCACACCTCAGGTGGACCTGTTTGCCTCCAGGGAGCGCAAGCTGAGTCTGTTCCATGCCGCCCCCTCAGCAGGGCTCGCTGCAGGGGATGCCTTCGAGGCAGTGGACCCCGGCCTCTTTCGCCTTTCCCCCATTTCCCTTGATCCACAAGGTGCTTCTCAAGGCGAGGAGGGACAAGGCGCAGGTGATTCTGATAGCCCCAGACTGGCCTCGCCAGTTCTGGTACCCAGATCTCCTCAGTCTCAGCTCCAGGACTCCGCAGCAGCTTCCAGCTCGCCCGGACCTGCTCTCAGTCAATCAGGGGAAGGTGTTCCATCCGGACCTTCAATCCCTGCACCTGACGGCCTGGTTCCTGAGCGGCTAGAGTTCCAGGCCTTGGGTCTTTCCGACGAGGTCCTCAATGTAGTTGAGGCGTCCCGTAAGGAGTCGACCAGAAAATGCTATGCCTTCAAATGGAAAAGGTTTTCCATTTGGTGTCAGGACAAGGCTTGGACCCTTCCTCCTGTTCCTTGGCAAGCATCTTGGACTATTTATGGTCCTTTCTAGTCAAGGGCTTGAGTCGGCGACCCTAAGGGTGCACCTGGCAGCCATCTCTGCTTCAGTGGGCGCGGGCGAAGCAGTCGATGGCGCAGGAGAAGGTGGTCTGGCGCTTTTTCAAAGGCCTTGATCACATTTCCTCAGTGCGGGAACCCCACCTCCGTGGGATCTACTGCTGGTACTGGCAAAGCTCATGGGCAAGCCATTCGAAACCTATGCACAGGTGTGCTCTCTCTCACCTGTCGTGGAAGACCGCCTTCTTGGTGGCTATCACGTCAGCCAGAAGGATGGGAGAGCTCCAGAGCTTCCATCGAGTCTCCTTACCTGGTCTTCCACAGGGACAAGGTTGTCCTCGCCCCCCACCCGAAATTCCTTCCGAAGGTGGTGTCGAGTTTCACCTTAACCAGGTGTTGACTCTGCCGGTGTTCTACCCCAATCACACCTCGGAGGCGAATAAGGCTCCATACTCTGGACCTAGAAGGGCGCGCTTATTATAAGGAGCCTGACTGAAATTCGAGAGAGGTTACGCCAGCTGTTTGTCACCTACGCTGAAGCACGCATCTGGCAGACCTGCAGCCAAGGGACGATAAGCAGGTGGGTAACCTCCTGCATAGATCTCTGCTATAAGTTGGCGGGCATGGAGCCTCCCAGAGGATAAGAGCTCATTCTACCCGCCATACTGCTGCAACAGTGGCTGCTTCCAGGGCGTCCCTATCCAGGAAATCTGCAGGGCTGCTACCTGAAGTCAGCAAACACCTTCATTACCCATTACCACATCGACCTTGAGTCACGCCGGATGCTGGTTTTGGGGCCTCGGTTCTCCAGTCTCTCTTCCCAAGTAAGTATTGGGGTGTCGTCTTGCCTCCCTCCTCCCGGAGAACTGCTAGAGTCTGCCAATGAGTGTGGATGAACAACATATCCATGTCCCTAGAATACAGGTTACTCACCTGTAACAGGAGTTCTAGGAATGGTATATGTTGTTCATCCACACGACCAACCCGACCTCCCCGGCTTCGACGCACAACCTGAGCTTCCAGCGGGCCAGATCTGGCGTCATGGGGCGGAGCCGAGAGTTATACCACCCGGGTGGGTGGGAGGAGCAAGCTTGAAGACCTTCCGGCAAGATTTAAAGCGGCAAGGATACCTGCCAATGAGTGTGGATGAACAACATATACCATTCCTAGAACTCCTGTTACAGGTGAGTAACCTGTATATTCTTTACTCCGCTTCACTGAACAGTCGCTCCGGAGATCAGCTCCTTCAGCTCGGTTCATTTCTCGGTTCAAGTGAGTATTTTCGGTTCATTGGAACCAGCAAAAAGTATTTATTTTACCGCATTTCGGTTAAAAGTTCTATCTGGTAAACCGTAAGTACAGAAATTAAGTCTGTGTGGAAATTCATTATCGGTTCGGTTTTGAACCGATCGGTTTGTTAAAATATATGTGTCAAACTGTTTGGTTGGGCTTTTAGAGTGCGGTTCCCGGTTCTTATCGGTTCTAAAAACCTAACTTTTATTTGGGGTTTTTCAAATACCCGACACGGTTAGGAACCGATAAGGTGTCTTGCCTGGCACTGCCATCTAAAGGCAAGTTTTGTTAGGGCTGGCATTATGTCTGAGAAACCCAAAAGAAAAACCAGGCCCACTGGGTTTCAACACTGTGATGTCTGTGGGGAAGCCTTGCCAAGGCTGACCCACACACCACTTGTGTTTATTGTCTGGGGCTGACCACCTCCTGTCAGACTGCCAGGTGTGTAAAATTTCCTGCAGCCACCCTGGAAAAGAGATGGGCCGGCTCAGGGGACGAGAGGCCAAAAAGTCCGCTGACCCGGATGGCCAGCCCGGTCCAGTACCCACTGGACCAGAGGGAGTGCCCTCTGACCAGGGCGAGACTTCCTCGGGCAAAAGGAAGGCTGGTTCAGAGGAACCAGTCCCAGCAAAAAAGACAAAGAAATCAGCAGGTCTGGAGTACAAAATTGTCTCTCCAACTGCTGCAGAGATAGCTAAAGCCATTCAGATTGTCCAGTCTTTGTCTCAGGGATCTGTCAAACCCCCTGCATCTGGGAAAAGGGTGGCTCGTTCAGTCCCAGTGGTTCAGGATTATGATGTTGAGGATTTTTATGAACCACATGAGGGGGAGGAGGAATTTGATCAGTATGTTTGTGACTGGGAAGGTCTGGACGTGCCCATTGAACCGGACATTTCTCCAGATAGACCTTTAGAATCTCCCCCTATGCTGTCTGAGTCCCCTTCTCTTTTTATGTTTTACAAAAAGGTTGCAGAAACCCTCCAGCTTCCTTTAGAAGAGGCTGTGGATGAGCAAGAGGAGCCTGATTATGTTGAAATGATGGATATTCCAGAGTCTAGGAGGTTGTCTATTCCTTTGCATAAGTCATTTAGGAAGCAAACAACAAAGATTTAAAAAATCCTCATTCTGTCCCTCCTGTAGATAAAAAAATGGACAGAAGGTATACCTTATCAGGCCCTGATACAGACTTCCTCTCTGAGCAGTGTAGTCATGTAGGTGTGGTGCAAGCTGCAGCCTGTGACAAGGCTAATATTCCCTGGCCTCATCCTCCTGATAAGGATTCCAGGAAGATTGATGCCATGGTGAAAAAACAATATATGGCAGCTTCTTTGGGACTCAGGCAGGCTAATTATATGGCTCATGTGGCTAGATATCAGAAATCTAGATGGGACACTATATTGCAGTTAGCCAAGCAGGCCCAGGGCCAGCTGGCTGAGTGAGTTGGAACAAGTGGCTGCTGATGGCATTGAAGCCTCTGAGTTCAATTTCATACTGCTGTTGATGTTAATGATGTTTCCTCTAGGGTCATGGCCACTTCTGTAGCTTTCGTGGGTTGGCATGGCTCAGATGCACTAATCTGTCCCAAGATACTCAGTCAAAGGCTATGGATTTTCCTGTAACGGGAAATTCTCTGTTTGTGATCAAACGGAAAATTATATGAAAAAGATGGAGGAATATAGAACTACCTACAAAAGTGCCCAAGCTAGGAGAGGCATGCCACTCCACAAAGGCATGCCCCAGGGGTAGGGGAGCCTTCCACAGGCCCTTTACCAATCTCAAGCCTCCTCTGCTTTTTCACAGAGGGGTTTTCAGAGGCAGAGGTAGACGGGCACAGGTAGACAGTCGCCTCCCTCAGCCTAAAGCTGTTGCCAAGCAAGGCACCTGATGGGTGCCCAGGGCTGATTCTCCTGTACCAGTGGGGCAGGTTGGCTTATTTCAGCCAGAACTGGCTGTCCCTCACTCGGACAGGTGGGTTCTGAAGTAGTAAATCAGGCCTGGTTCTCAGCTTCAAATAGTTCCCAAAGATGAGAGCCAGGCAATTTCCACCTGCAAACTCTTCAGAAGCCCTTGCTTTGGAAGCAGAGGTTTCTTCCTTCTGGATTGCAAAGCAGTGGAAGGTCCCCCTTGCCATCAGGGCAAGGACTGTACTCAAGATATTTTCTTACCCCAAAAAGAGAATGGTGGCCCATCTTAGACTTAAGGTACCTGAACAAACATCTATTGAAACCAAAGTTCAAAATGTTAACTCTAGCAATGATTTTGCCTTCCCTGAGGCCAGAGGGACTGGTTAGCTTCCCTGGACCTCAGGGAGCCTATTCTATGTCATGATCAGGCCTTCTCACGAATGTACACCTCAGGTTCGAACTGCTCTCTGGCCACTACCAGTTCAGAGCAATGCCCTTGAGCCTAACCTCGGCTCCAAGGGTATTCACAGAATGTCTAGCTGTGGTAGTGGCTCATTTAAGAAAGGCAAGGATTGCTGTGTTTCCCTACCTGGACCGACTGGCTCATAGTGGGTCAGTCTCCAGATCAGAGTAAAATCCCACTTGCAAGTCACCCAGCAGCTTCTCACTTCCCTGGGATTCCTGCTGAACTTACCAAAGTCAGTTCTGGAACCTGTTCAGGTTCTAACTTTCATAGGTGCAGAATTGAACACAAAGTTAGCCAGGGCATTTCTCCCTCGGAAAGAGTGGACAGGCTCATTGCCCTGGCATCCTCCTTTACCCTGCGTCTCTCGACCAGCAAGGCACTTTCTGCAACTCCTAGGACACATGGCTGCTTCCACAGCTGTCGTGCAGGGAGCAAGATTTCAGATGAGGACATCCAGTTCCATTTGAGGTCCTATTGGTCTCAAAGGAGGGACCCCTTACCAAATTAGTCCCGTGACCAAACCCTGATCCTGGCCCTTCAGTGGTGGCAGGATCAAAGCAATCTACTCAAGGTTCCCTTTATACCCGTTTCACTCCCTCACCTCACCACGGATGCCTCCCTGTTGGGGGGGCTCACTCAACCTTTCCACTCAAGGAGTTGGTCCCCAAGAATCTCTGCTCCACATCAATCTTTTGGAACTCAGAGCTGTTCTTTTAGCTCTTCAGGCTTTTTCAACTGTTGTCCAGAACAAAGTAGTTCAAATCAGGACAGACAACACCACAACAATGTGGTACATCAACAAGCAAGGGGCACTCGGTCATCAGCCTTGTGCATCAAGCAATGAAGTTGTGGTCTCTGGCTTACTCCTAAACACCTCCCTGATGCGCATTCACCTTCCAGGAAAGGACAATGTCCTGGTGGATGCTCTCAGCAGGATTTCCCGGGCCATCACGAATGGTCTCTGAATCCTCAGGTATTGGGGTCGGTTTGCCAGATGGGGCACCCTCAGATGAACTCTTCGCAGCCCCAGACAACCATCAACTTCCTCTGTTTTGTTGCAGGCCTCAGTGCTGGGCTCAGTCCCCTGGACGCCTTTCTGCTGGATTGGAAGGGAAATTCCTATATGCTTTTCCCCTTCCTCTCCTCTTCAGGGTATTGGTAAAAATCAGAACTCAGCCCTGCAAAGTGGTTCTGATTGCTCAGACTGGAGCCAGACAGCCCTGGTATCCTCTCCTCCTGTCCTGACAATCCACCCTCCTGACCTTGCCCAGGACCCACGACTTGCTGACCTGTGCACAGGGGAGAGTGTGGTCCGGACCTCAAATCCCTCCACCTCAAGGCTTGGTTCTTGAGGAATTAGAATTTGCTGATTTGCACCTTTCTCAAAGGGTCCTGGATATTTTAAAGGCTTCTAGGAAGCCTTCCACTAGACCACTTACAATTCTAAGTGGAAGAGGTTTTCCTTCTGGTGTTGGAGAAACAAATTGTGCCAGAATCTGCTGACTTGGCCACTTTACTGGACTATTTGGCCCATCTAAATTCCTAGGCCTTAGACCAGCTACCTTGAAGGTTCATCTGGCAGCTGTTTCTGCCTTTGTTTCCCAGGAAAGCCTGTTTCTCTTTCCTCTCAACCTGTGTTTTCCAAGATTTTTAAGGGGTTACTTCACACTAACCCTCCCTTTCGGGAACCAGCCCCTGCCTGGGACCTGAATGTTTGCATTGCTCAGTTAATGCAACCTTCCTTTGAGCCCCTTTCTTCTGCAGATCTCAAGTATTTAACATGGAAAACTGTTTTTCTAGTGGCTGTCACTTCTGCCAGACGTATAAGTGAATTGCAAGCCCTTTCAGTGGAAAAGGATTTTATTTCTTTTCACAGGGATAAGTAGTCCTCAGGACTAACAGAAAGTTTTACCAAAGTGGTTTCAGATTTTCATCTGAACCAGTCCATTTCTTCCCAGTATTTTTCACTGAGCATTCTTCCTCGGTGAAAGGAGACTCACAGCTTGGACGTCAAAAGGCCCTAAGCTACTATGTGGACGCACCCAAGGGTCACAGGTTGAATCCTCCAACTCTTCCTTACCTATGGAGAGGTTGGCAAGGGAGACCTGCCACTAAGAGGACAATTGCAAGGTGGATTGTCTCTTGTATCCAATTCTGTTACCAAAAACTAGGTGAGGAACCCCTCAGGACTGAGGGCTCACTCCTGAGGGTACAGCTGCATCTCTCCGGCTGCTGAGATATTCCCATTTTGGAAATTTGTCAAGCTGCTACCTGGAAAACAGTTCACACCTTTACCAAGCATTATTCCCTGGATGTCCAGTCCAGGAGATGCTCGTTTGGCACAGCTGTACTTCAGAGCCTATTTCTAAGTAGGTTCTGACCCTCCTCCATGGAGGTACTGCTGTGTAATCTGCAATGGTCCTAATATAGCAAGACTTCATGGTGTTTGAAGAAAAATTACTCACCTTAGTAATTGCTTTTCTTCTCATGGAGTCTTGCTATTAAGACAACCTCCCTCCTACCCTCTCTCAGAACTCCTACTTGGGTATGGGGTTGGCAAATTAGTGCAAGCACTGTGTCATGCCATTTAGTCTCTCTAGTCTCCCCCTTGTTTCCTTTGGGTTTGGGTTAGGGAACTAGGTATTTCTGTTTTTGTTAAGTGGTAGATGGTCCCTCTCTGGACTTGAGTCTTTTGGAGGAGAGGGCCTATAAATGCTAGGGTGATCCTAACAATAAATATTGTTATTATTCTGTGATTGTTCTTATTCTACTAATGGTAGGTAGCCAATGGCTAGTGTAGAGCTTTCCACACAGACTTGCTATGTTAGTTTAGCTCCGTAAAGAACCTGACAGTTTCATTTGAAACTAGCCAGATGAGAGCTTTGAACAGCGCCCTGGCTGTGGAACTCAGATCACTCTGGAGTTAACTGTTTCCTCTCCGGGGCAGTTCAAGTGTGGGGAATGACTGCAATGGTCCTAATATAGCAAGACTCCATGAGAAGAAAAGCAATTACTAAGGTGAGTAATTTTTTCGTCCGAGCCAAAATATAAAACTTCCAAAGCCGCTGATGAGACGTCACCGAACCTAATGGTCAACTAACGCTATAGCTCTTCACATCCCACCAGCCAAACCTCCCTAAAAATGCATTGACTACTTACAAAAACCATCAAAATGGCATCCGGACTTAAGGGAGGAAGCAAACAGAACAAAATTCGGGGCAAATCTTATCAGACGCAAGATGATGGAGGAGGATCCCCCCCGACAGCGAGTACCAGTCCGTAGCAAATCTCCACCTGGAGCTGGGGCCCAAGACAGCGACACTGATCAGGAAACTGAACGCCTCTCAAGAACCAGGTATGAGACCTTATTAAGTGAAATAAAAGCTTTCAGGGCAGAAAATAAGCTTGAATTCAGCAACTTACATGCCCAGCTAACAGTTGTAGAAATGAAAATTGGAACGGCCGAAACAAGGATCTCAGAGGTAGAAGATGACACGGTGAAACTACACACAGCAGTGGAGTTCCTAGCCACAGCGCAGGACACCATGTAGCAGAAACTATTAGATATGGAGGTGAGAGCCCGGAGGGATAATATTAGAATTTATGGCCTCCCAGAAGAATCTGAAACTGGGCTGGTGGAAGACTTCCTACAGGATTTACTCTGCAATGTCCTGGCGCTTCCTCATGACTTCCAATTCAAGATTGAAAGAGCCTGTAGGGCCTTAACGCCCAAACCCTCAGACCCCAGGGTCAGACCACGTTCCGTGGTGCTCAAGTTTTCAAGCTATAGGGACAAGGAACAGTTGCTACGTTTCGCCTGGTTCAAACAAAAAATAAAATATAATGCCTCCAGGTTAATATTTGACAACGATTACCCTCCTGAGATCGCCAACAAAAGGGCGGTGTACTCACCGATCTTCAAAATTCTGAAGCAACACAAGGTGCGATTTCAAACCCCTTATCCCAAACGTCTTAAGATCTTTTGGGACACAGGAACTGCACACTACGAGACACCACTTGAAATCTTTGAAGAACTACAGAAGAGAGGATGGAGTTCCGAATCGGACCGACCTAGGGAGCACTGCCAATGCCCGACACGTTCTGAGTGGCGTACAGTAAGCAATCAACCGAACAGTAACTCAACGCGAGCAGCAGCACTCAGGACAATGGCAGAGGTTAAACAACTTCTTGATCAACTAGGCCATCAATGCCGAAACCAAAATGCCGATGATGAGTCCGAAAATACCTTAAGGGTGGGTGAGCGGGACATTTACAATTTATAACTACCTTATGGTAGCTGGACATAAACTAGCAACCTACGGGGGGACTCCCTTTGCCATGCACTAGCTACATGGTGAGGGAACTCACACGCAAACCCTCTATGGGAATTTTTTATTTTAAATATCAGCAGCTTGATTTTTTGGGGGTCTTATTACATAGCTGAATGACACAGACGCCCAAGTATATTGAGACCCATTTTATGCATTGAATTATGATTCTTACATCGCTTGTATTGCTTTATAGGGATGAGAAGTACTAGCAGGGAAACTCGGAATACCCTCTTTTAAAAAATTATTACATAGGTTTTGCCTATAGAGGTATCAGTTATAGCCCCACATCTTTTTTCTCTTTTTAAGTTGGTGGGAAATGAATGATGGCTATTTACTACCTATTTCAAGCTGCAGCTAGTTCGATTTGAAAGGGTGATGTTAACCCTTATCTGCATTTTTTTAGTCCGAATCCAAACCGGACTGGGGAGGGCCTGGCTCGCTTTGTAGCCACCGTACCTCCCGCTCGAATGGATGCAGATTTAATTTTCAACTTCTCCATTCGAGCTCTCAGGGGACATACTATACTGATCCCCCATTATGGGAGTCAGCTTGTATATAGTTATATGTTGGGGGGATAGGTGCACAGTTATTTTAGCACCTAGTTGGGGAAAGGAATGTTTAGATGACTGTCTTAATATTAAGTTGGTTATTATATTTTGTTTGTATTTTTTGCCAGTTTTCTAAAAAATATAACCGGAAAGCTATTGAAAATTGTTTTGATAGTAGGGGAATTAGATCTGACTACAGTTGTTATCAAGGTCTTCTAGATTATCACGTACTAGTTACTAATGTGAAAGAAAGACTTGGGAAATGAGTACAATCGTAACTGTTAACAGAAATACCAATGGATAAAACACACCAAATTAAAATAATATCACAAAATGTTAACAGTTTAAATAACCCTATAAAGAGGTACAGGGTGATTACCCAAATAAAAAAACTAAATCCTGAGGTTATACTCCTCCAAGAAACACACTTAAGCAGAAAAGAACGTTTAAAATTAATTAAGTTTGGATTCTGGGAGGTAATTTCATCATCATACAAGGGAGGCAAAAGAAGAGGGGTGGCAATTTTATTACCAAAGACGTCTCAAGTTAAAATGTCTACCTCATACACAGATTCAGAGGGCAGACTGGCGGTGGTCTATGGAGAGCTCGAGGGAAATGAGATTACACTGGCCTCTTTATATGTACCCCCTGGATCAAAAGCATCAGTGCTCCGGTCTCTACTACGTAAAATTACGGAGTGTCAAAAGGGGATGCTTGTAGTGAGTGGAGACCATAACCAAACATACCATATAGAGGATACATCCAACCCTAAAACATACAAAAAAATGGCTGCCCAAAAGGCTGCCATGAGATACTTTCAAACCCTTCAATGGGTGGATGCATGGAAATTCCTGAACCCTACTAAGAGGGAATATACGCATTGTTCAGCCCCCCCACCATGTCTATATCAGAATAGACTATATGATGGTCTCAAAAGAACGTATGCATCTATTGGAACAATGTCAGCATTCTCCATCAGTGTTGCCAGACCACTCCCAACTTACTTTATTATTTAAATGGCCTATTGAAAGAGGCCAGACTATCTGGAAATTAAATAACTTTCTTCTAAATTTAAAAGAATTCACGGAAATGGTGGAGCTCAGAATACCCCAGATTTTGAGTAAGAATCGGTCTCCAGAGATCTCACCTGTTATATTATGGGATACCCTGAAGGCTGTTCTAAGGGAGGAGATATTATAAAATGTGCCGCTAATTATAAAAAACAACAAAACCAGAAGTTAGAGAAATTACAACAGCAGTATAAGATACTACAGGAACAACATGGAGCAGGTGACGAGGCAATATACCCCCTACTACAAATTACAAAACAACAATTGCAATATCTTTTAGATGTTCACACAGAACAATCCCTGCATATCTAAATCAAAATATTATGAGACTGGACCCCAATGGACGCGTCTCTTGGCATATAGATTACGTCAGAAAAAAATTAAGGCAACAATTTTGCAGATTCAGGATCTCACCGCAAAACGAATGGCTAGATCCCCCTTACATATTGCTCAAATATTAGAGCAATATTACAAAACACTTTACACCCCAGAGACTCTACCCGAACTAAACACAATCTCATCCTATCTGGCACAATTAAGTTTGCCAATATTAACAGAAGAATCACATCAGCCATTAAATCAACCTATCTCGGCTACTGAGATGCACTGTGCTATCTCAAGACTAAAAACTAATAAAAGTCCAGGGCCTGACGGACTGACAGGAGAATTCTTTAAGAAGTTTAAAGACCTACTGACCGCAGACCTGTTGGAGGTTTGTCACTGGATACAGGAAGGGGAGCAAATACCACCTACCTGGAATTATGCTACTATAACCAGTATTCTTAAGCCAGGTAAAGATGTGGCCTATTGCACTGCTTATAGACCTATTTCCATTCTAAACATAGATTATAAATTATTTGCCATGGTAATGGCCAAAAGGATGGAGATGGTTCTCCCCTCCTTGGTTAACCTTGACCAAACAGGTTTTACCCCGGGAAGACAGATCCAGGACAATGTTAAAAGATCTCTCCACATTCTACACCATTCTGCCCGGTCGGGAAGCCCATTTCTAATGTTAAGTTTAGATGCCAAAAAGGCATTCGACCAGGTAGATTGGTTGTTTCTTATGCAGGTTCTTCATAAATTTAATTTTCCTGACTCGTTCATTAAAATTATTAACAATGTTTATACACAGCCTAAGGCTTACATTGAGGTAAATGGCAGGACCTCTGCTCCTATTTCCTTATATTGTGGCATGAGACAGGGTTGCCCTATGTCCCCACTGCTATTCGCTTTATACCTTGAACCTTTGGCGCAAGCATTAAGGCAGCAAATGGAGATTCAGGGAGTCCAACTGGGAAGGGAATCTCACAAACTTGCATTATATGCAGATGATCTTTTGATATATTTGGCAGCACCAGAGCATTCCCTGGACCTACTATGGAAAACCCTGACAGAATTTGGCAAATTGGCAGGATATAAAATTAATTTGACTAAAACAGAAGTACTTCAGCTGAATTAGTATCCCTCAGAAGCAATTAAACACAAATATCCATTTAGATGGAACTTATAATCCCTAAAATATCTGGGAATCGGGTTAGGACTAGATCCCCGATTTATGTTTAATATAAATTATATTCCACTTCTTAACCAGTTAACAAAAGACCTAGAGAAGTGGGCAATGATTCCAATCTCTTTGACCCAAAGGGTTGAAGCAGTAAAAATGGTACTGCTCCCTCGATTTCTTTATTTGGCACAAACACTCCCGATAGAAATTCCTAAAGTATACTTTCGTAAACTAAACAGCAGGATTTCTTGTTTCTTGTGGGGATCAGCCAGGCCTCGGATTAGATTTTCGCTTCTCCAACTTCCAAAAAATAAAGGTGGACTAGCCCTTCCACATTTGGAAGCATATCACCTAGCAGCCCAGCTTAGAACAATAGTATATTGGGGAAGTCCTATATATGCTACTAAATGGAAAACATTTGAGATGTGGGAAGAAGATCTGCATCATTTACCCAAGATACTATTAACTCAGACCAGATTAGAAGGGAGACATGAATCCATGAATCCTTACACTCAAACTACTTTAAAATACTGGTATAATACAATAAGGGATAAAAGATTAGCTCCCTGGCGGGTAATTATGCAAGCCATTCCATACACACAGGACTTTGTCCCGGCTTCTTTGGACTGGGGATTTCACAGATGGGGAAAAAATGGGCCTATATCTGGTCTCTCAGTTTTTAAAAGAAGGAAGGCTACTGACATTGGAGGAGCTACATAAAATATATAGGATTCCTTTAAGAGATAAACTTAGATATTTACAGGTGTCTAATTATATTAGGTCTGCTTCAAGGGACCTCTGGCTCTAACCCACCTCTGCCAATAATTAACAAACTAATAGAAATGGTGAGAATTAAAATCTCACACTCTCATATAATTACACAGCTGTATGGGGTCATTCTCTCAGTTGGTAATAAATCTCTGAGTACAACCAAACGGACATGAGAGAGATTTGGGAATAGCAGTTGAGCAGCAGCTTTGGGAGAAGCATTTATCTAGACTGCAGTCCGGAACTGCGCGATCTCCTGGAAAGAGTTTTCATGGAAGGTTACCAACAGATTTTTTATTACCCCAGTAATACAAGCTAAATATCATCCAACAAAATCCTCCAGTTGCTGGAGAGAATGTGGTCACACTTCAGCTGGTTTGGCACATATACTGTGGGCATGCCCCTTGTTGGCTCCTTTCCAGGATGAACTACAAAAAGCACTGACTGGGATCTTCTCCCCAGAGCTGCGGTTAACCCCGCTGCTGTTCTTTTTTAATGAATTCCCTCCAGACTGCAGAGATTCCCATACTAAAAAATTATTAATAGTCTGTTTATTGGCAGCCAAAAAGACTATAACCAAAAATTGGTTGACTCAGAATCCTATCCTTCTTAAACAATGGCAAGATATTATGATAGAAATATACAGAATGGAATCCCTCACAGCCATAGTAAACAAAAATTCTCAAGTATTTGAGTTGATTTGCGGAGATGGGTTCTTATATATGTCCCTTAAGACCTGAATTCATATCATAGGAATCCAAGACATATAGCTATCTATAACAACATTGGACTCTGAAATAACACAACTGTATTAAATTCTCTGTAATGGTAATGATTTTTTTTTAACTGGCAATATTTATTTATTGTATTGTATTGTATTATATTTTTAATATGTAATCTTTTTTTATGTTCAAATGGGAACAAAAATAAAAAAATGATAAATAAAGTTCAAAGAAGCTGATGAAGTTCCTCACGAATATAAAAATAATAAAGGCACTGATGAAGTGTCTGTACAAAAAAAGGAAGCATGATCAAGCTGCTGATGAAGTGGCTAAAAAGACAGTCTGTAAAGACAAAACATTCCTCTTCCTCCTGGGAAAGCCAATAGTGAGACAACAGGCAGCTGAAAGCATAAAGAAAAACAAAACATATACAGCCACAGTTAGCGCAGGAACTCCCATCTGTGCAAGGCATGGCAAAGCATGGCACGTCTTTCAGACCCTACAAAGATGGGGTCTATGTTTACTGAGGCTGGCAAGCACTCTTCTACAGTTCTCTCTTCTGGAGACTGTGAGGGTGATGCAGATGATAATGAACATTTTATGATGCCCCTGACGTGAATTCTGAGGGCCTTGAACCTGATGTGTCCCTGACCGTCCTTTTAGAGTTTCCTCTGCTGACCAGGAGGATCCTCCTCTGTGCTTCGTTTATCCAAATATACTAGACACCCTGGACCTCCCTACTCAGGAGTCCATCCAGGATGAAGATGAGGTTAAAGTTTACAGGGAAATGAAAGGTCTCCCATCCCCTAAGAGACTGGTTGTACCTATCTGTAATGCTTTCAGAAAAAATACCATGAAACTGCTTCAAACCCCCACTTCCGTGGCAGGGGTTGACAAGCAACTGAGAAAAAATACAGATTGTCTAAAACAGATATGGAGTTCCTGTCTGTACATCCTAGCCATGAGAGCATAGTACAGTGAGCAGCTTGTGAGAAAGCTGGGGTTTCCTTGTCCCTCTTACCCAGACTTCAGAAAAATAGACTTCATAGCAAAGAAAATGTATACCACAGCTTCCCTGCTGGTCAGACTTCCGTCATATATGGCTTTCACTGCCAAATATCAGAAAGCTCTATGGAATTCTGTCCTGGCCATCACCCGCAGTGGGTCTGATACAATGATACAGGAGCTGGTGGATATGGCAAAAACTGCCCTGGAAGCTATGAAATACCAATTCCACATGGATGATGACAACAATGATGCCTACTCCAGGGTAATGGCCCATGCCATCTCTCTGAGGCGTTTTGCCTGTCTTAGAACTACCAGTCTGACTCCAGACACCCAGTCTAAGGCCATGGACTTTCCCTGTGGTCAAAACATGTTGTTCGATTCCAGGACAATTGACTACAAGAAAAGGTTGACGAGTAAAGGCCTCTTGGCAGAGTCACTACTCTAACTCCAAGCCTCCTGCCCTGCAGATATCCCACCAGGGGAAATAGGGCAGAGGTTATTTTCCCAGGCCACATTCCTGTCCCCAGTCTGATTTCTCTCGCACAGGGTGCTTTCAGAGGGAGGAGCAGAAGGGGCCAAAGAAAGGCCACCTCCACCCAGCCAGCAGCCTCGCAGTCTAAGTCCTGATGTGAATGTCCAGGTCACCTCCCCTCTGCCAGTAGGAGGCAGACTCTCACACTATCTTCAGAACTGGTCCCTCATTAGCTCGGACAAGTGGGTTCTGGAGATACTGGAAAAGGGTCTGCCACTACAGTTCAAACAGATACCAGACCTCAAGCGTACCCAGGTGTCAAAACCTCTAACCCCAACACAGGTGCTGCTGTTGGAATTGGAGGTAAAAAACCTTCTAGCTATACGAGCAGTGGAGAGGGTCCCGGCCCACAAGAAGGGCAAGGGCCTCTACTCCAGGTACTTTCTGACACAAAAGAACACTGGGGAGTGGCAACCTATCTTGGATCTTAGATATTTTAACAAACGTGCTAAAACCCAAATTCAAGATGGTCACTCTGTCACTAGTCATACGGTCCTTACAGCAGGGAGACTGGCTAGCTTCCCTGGACCTAAAGGATGCTTACTTCCATATACCCATAAGGAGATCTCGCAGGAAGTTTCTCAGATTCAAACTCCCTTTGGGCCACTGTCCGTTCACTGCAGTGCCCTTTGGCCTGTCCTCGGCCCCAAGAGTTTTTACCAAGTGCCTGGCATTGGTCGCAGCACATGTCAGGAAGCTGGGTGTCGCTATTTACCTTTATTTAGATGATTGGCTCATAGTGGCAAAGTCTCCTTGTCAGGTCAAGGAGTCCCATTCCTTACAGAGCACACTTCAGAGTCTGTGGGATTCTGGTAAATCTAAAGAAGTCTCACCTGGAACCCACCCAGCTACTCACCTTCATAGGAGCTCAGCTGGACGTAAAGGATATGCCTTCCTCCCACAGGAGAGATTCGCAGTTTCCTTTCGGTGGCAGATTCTTTTGTGAAGGGACAGCCAAGACCAGCCAGACATTTCCTCAGGCTCTTGGGACACATGGCTTCAATGACTGTAGTGGTCCCAGGAGTCGGGACGGATGCAACACCTGCAAGCCTACCTTAGAGCTCACTGGTCTCAAAGAAGCAGCCATTTTCAAAGCTGATAACTGTGACAGAGCAGTTCCTTCAGACTCTGCTTTGGTGGAAGAACCCTGCAAATGTGGCAGCAGGGATACCCTTCCAGGCTTCGCTTCCCACAAAGGTGATCACCACAGATGCCTCCTTCCTGGGGTGGGGAGCACATCTGGACAGTGCCTCAGTAAGTGGCACCTGGACTCTCCAAAAGTCACAGTTAACATATAAACCTTTTGGAACTAAGAGCAATCTTTCTAGCTCTCAATGCATTTGCTCCTGTCATAAAAGACTACAGATTCGAACAGACAACACCACTGAAATGTTTTACATAAACAAGCAGGGTTGTACCAGATCAGAATACTCTGTTGAAGGCTCTGAAAATCTGGTCTCTCGCTTTCTTCCTGGGAGTCAGCCTTTCAGTAGTCATCTCCCAGGCAAATACAATACTCTGGCGGATGCTATAAGTCGCATCAGTCAAGGCCAGAGCAATGAACTCTGAACAAGCAAGTACTAACCCACAGTGTTCAGGCAGTGGGGCACATCAGAAGTGGATCTGTTTGTCTCTCCCCTCAACTTCCAGCTTCCTCAGTACTGTTTCAGGCTACCAGTCCCGTGAACACTTCCCCTGGATGCCTTGATCCTAGACTGGTCATGGAGGTTCCTATATGCATTCCCTCCCTTTCCCCTGATACTCAGGGTATTGCTGAAACTCAGACAACAGCCTGCATCAATGATTCTGGTGGCTCTGGATTGGCCCAGGCAAGCCTTGTGCCCTCTCCTTCTCTCACTATCCTGCAGCAAGCCGATTCACCTGCCACCAACTCACACTCTGCTGACCCTTCCTCAGACAGGGGTACATCATCCAGACATACACTCTCTTCACCTCAAGGCCTGGTTCTTGAAGAGTTAGAGTTTCCATCCTCTCAGTACTCGGAACAGGTCCTTAAGATCCTGAGAATAGCTAAAAAACCTAACACAAAAAAGACTTATGCGGACAAATGGAAAGGTTCTCCCTCTGGTGCAAGAGCAAAAAGGTCAATCCTCTTACAATTTCAGACCCTCGGCTGCTGGATTACCTGGTACATCTGCAGGCATCAGGCTTGAAACCTCTTCCCTCAAGCTACACTGGCTGCAATTTGGCCTACCATTCTGTGGGAAAAAAAAGGATTTTTCCCACACTATATTCAAACAGTTTTCAAAGGCCTGTTGCACCTCCAGCCTCCAGTCAGGGGCAGTTTCTCCTTGGAGCCTGAACCTCTGCATACCCAGGCTCATGCAGCCACCCTTTGAGCCCTCTGGCCACTGCATATATCAAGTTTGTGACCTGGATCGGACTTCCTGGTGGCCATTATCTCTGCCAGGAGGATTTCAGAGTTACAGGCCCTGTGCACTGAGCCTAGTTACAACATTCCTCACAACGATAATATTGATCTCAGGACAAATAGGAGTTCCTGCCTAAGGTGGTTTCAAAGTTCCAGCTAAACCAGTCCATTACTGCACCTGTCGTCTTTACTGAAAATCCACTCCTGGTGAGCAAAAGCTCCACAGCTTGGATGATAGAAGAGCTGTCTTTACTACCTAGAGCATACTAGGCAGCCCAGAGGCTGTTCCACTCAGTTTTTCCTCACCTCCGTGGATGTAGCGAGGAAGACCAGCTACCGAGAGAACTATTTCCCACTGGTTGTTTTTTTGTATTAGAAAATGGGCTTTTTATTTCCTGGGCTCTGATTGGCTGGTACCCTACCAGGAGGGTACATTAACTTTCAGTAGATGCCCAGGAAATAAAAGTACCAGCCCCATTGCACCTTCACCCACTTGGTTTCCCTGTGCTCACCTTGCTTCCTCATTGGCTCACAACACCCACTTTAATTTTAAATCACCGCTATTTTTTTCTCTCGCTTAGCGAGAGATACTGGCCCCTCAATACCACATCAGATGTGCTCACTTCTAGCTGCATTGTTTTGTTTTGTTTTTTTATTCTGGTATCCTTGTGCCAGTTTCCAATTCAAAGTTCAGTAGCTTGCATTTTTTTCAGCTCAGGTAGCAAAACAGCGAGAGCCCCCCCTAGGTCTGTACACCAACTAACAGCAGTATATTTAAAGAAAAGCAGCAAAAAAACACTTTCTTTTCTTATTTAAATAACCCAAACCAACTCTGGTACCATCATTACTCCTGACCTCCGATCATCTGCCTACTCTCACAACTATCGGTACCGGGCAGCTCGACTCCATCTCTGGGACTAATTTAAACCTCCCGTTCAAGTCCTCTCTGAAAAGCTGAACACTAGCAAGCGCTCCACATGAATTTTCTCGTCAACAAAACTGACACATGCACAAACAACAAACACAACCCAGCTGACAATTCCACTGACATTCATTTGGCAAAAAAGGTAAAAGATATACTCCATTTACAGTCACTGTTGTTTACACTCACTACTAATCAGTTCCAGCTGATTGCCGCTGGGCTCCTTCACCAGTCGTCTATTCAAATAGTGCCAGCCTTCCCTCTAGCTTTCATCACTGTGGAGTACATTTAAAAGGAAAAAAAAAATCACTGAACAATACCAGCAGTTGGGGGAGCAGGAGGCCGGGGGTGCTACAGAGAGACTGTTACCTTAATTCACAATTTTAAAACCCAGGACAGCGCTTACTTCAAAACCGCAGCAGTCAGCTTTCAAACTTCTGGAGATCGTTAACTGTGTGGAAGCAGATGTTATCTGTGTGGAACAATCCGGGTTGGGGTGGGGACACAGAGAAACTCTGGAAGGGAAACAGAGAAGCACAACAGCAAAAGTTACATGGTGCTTTTTAAACCTCGCTTTTTCCTATTTCACATTCCTGTTTTTCATAACGCCATTCTCCAGTCATACAAACAAGACAAACAGCAGCATCCTCTACTGGCAAGTATGCCAATTATACTACTAGAGGAACTATTTTACAACAAAACTGACTTTTGACTGCTTTAAAATTGTGTTTTTATTATTTTGTTTAATTTTTTAAATATTTGATAAAAACTGTTACAGATGGCCCATTTTCTAAGCGTAGTAATACCCTTCAGGGTGAGGGCCCAGGCGGAGGAACCTGAAAGGCCAGACAATATGGACCCAGCTGTGGGCATGGGGGCTGGTGCCATCGCAGACCCCGTGGACTGGGGTTTTCCTTGTTCTGATCTCTCCCCCCTGTGCGTGGCGCACGCCTCGATGCAATGGCATACGGCAAACGTGCCTTGCATTGGCTATGCTGATCACGTGCTGCCCTACATGCTGCAATGCCCCCCCGGTCTGTACGGGCGCTGCTCGCCTCGAATCATCCCAACCCTCCTCCCAGGAAGGAGGAGCAGCTCCACGGCACTCGATCCTCAACCCACCCCTGCCAACCCCCGGCGCCCGAGCTTGCTCCCGAACTCGGGTCGCTGGCATTGCGCAAGGTGTGGCATCCATCGCCTCAACCCTCAGCGCCGCCGGGCCAGCCAGACATACCCTTTCTTGAGGTCTGCGAATCAGTTACCTGGAAATCTGTGCAAACCTTTGTGAAGCACTGCAGTTTAGATGTGCAGGCCAGATCTGATGCCAGATTTGGAATGGTGGTTCTGCAGAGCCTCTTTCTTAAGTAGGTTCTCTGCCCACCTCCCACTTGGTACTGCTCGGTAGTCTGCTATAGTTACTGATGCTAAAGGACTTCTGGGCTAAGAAGAAAAAATTGCTCACCGTAGTAATCTTCTTTCTTCAAGGGTCCTTTAGCATCAGTAAGCTCCCCACCCTTCCTCCCTGGTTCACTTGTCAGGAAAAGGGCTCTGTTCTCAATTTTCTTACTAAATATGGGTTTTATTAATGAGTTTTCGTGCTCAGGTTGTTGTTATCTGTTTTTAGTTTTCGAACATTTGCATGTTTTTTGAATTCTGTTGGTTCACTTTTCGGGGCATGTGCCCATTTTCTTAGAAAAAATTCTGAAGCCCTTTAGGCTGCTCTCACTCAGCACACTCCCCTCCTGCGTTTTGATTGGCTGATGCCCTAGCTCATTATAATTCACTTAAATGCATACCTCTGGGGCAGTTGCACCTAGCCAGCTAAATGCTATGGTTACTAATGCTAAAGGACCCTTTGGGAGAAAGAAGATTACTATGGTGAGTAATTTTTTTAAGTAGCAGACATGGGGAGATAAGGAGGTTATGTAGCTATCACTGCAAACTAAAACTAACAGAGAGTCGGGAGCCACAGGAACCATTCGTTAGAACTGGGAGTTTGATATAACGAGGTTCGCTATAACGAGGGAACACTGTGCACTTATGCTTTAATTTATTTATTTTTACTTTTTTTTTCTGCTGTGGTCTCAGTCAGCTCTCCTCTTCTGGCGGCCTGCATTGATCTCCTCATGGGCCACCACCTTGTACTCCCCCATGGCTTACTACACCCTCCCATGGTGGGGAGGCGACGGACCCCACCCCACCAAGCCAAATCCAGATCAGGTGGTGCAGGGAGGCGGCACGTGCTGGCGGATGGCCATCAAGCAGCTCGACCTGGAGCCACTGTTTTCCGCTTTTTCTTGCGGGAACATGGTGTGCAATTACACCTGTGACAGGGTTCATGCAAGCTCCTGTGCATGTCTACGTCAAGCATCTGTAAGTCCCCACCCCTCGTTCCGTGGCTCCATGCCGTCAAGCACCAACCTCCGCTAGGGCTCTTTCGTGCACCGGCCGCCGGACTCCCCCCTCCCTGGAAATGGAGAGCAGTCCGTTGGATGCTCAGTCTGTCTCCTCTCTACCAACCCACAACAACCCGTGCTCATTCCTGAACACGGGCCGTCGGTGCAACACGAGGTGTGGCGTCCAGCACCTCAACCCTGAGCACCACCGGGCTGTTCTCACTTATGCTTTAATTTGATATGAGAACAGTGGTGTGCATTTACAAATAATATTTATGTGCAATCTTATATTTGATATCAATGGAATTGTTGGAACATATTGGATGTTGCAGCAGTCAGATACGTAATGTGGATATTCCCCATGTGTCAGCTGTTCTCACTTGCAATGTGTGTGTAGTACTGCAGATGTATACTGATCATAAACTGCTGTGCATTTGTTTTCTTTATTCAGTAAAACTGTCTACTTCGTTCTAACAAGTACTGCAGGGACATCTTGTCCATTCTGAGCTGAGCTGAATGCTAGCAATATATGATCAACTGTTCATAATTGTACCTCTCAGCTAAACTTTTGATTTCTGTGCAGCTCATAATTAGACAGTCTCACTTATATGCAGTAGAAGGCTGTGAGTGACATGGTCCACATATTGGCAGTCCAACTCTCCAGCATAGATCAATCCCCATTTTCACGGCCGCATGGCAAAACCTATGCATGATGTAGTGCTATTACGAGTGGAGGAATGGGCTCTGAAGCATGTGACTGGATACCTAGACTGTCTCCTTCCACAGTGGAGCTGAAGCACATGCAGTCCTCTCCATTCACTATAGTGCTGTTCCTCTGTCTCTCCCCTTCCCTCCACCACACGCACTGTTTCCTTGCTCATTGTCTTGCTCTAGCCGCTGGGCATAGGCTTCTGCATCAGAATGCCTTTAAAGCAGCAGTATTCTTTGGAAGTGCAAAATTACATCCTTCTTACTTCCTGACATGATCCGTCCTCTAGTGGTCTGGCGGCAGCAGCAGTGGTGGACAGTGTTCAGGGATGGTCAGAGGTGTGTAGCGTGTGGTTCTGGTTGGTGTAGAAACATGTGCCCCAGACCACTTAGTTCTGCCCTAACCAGCCAGCGATCCTTAAACTGTGGTCTATTTTGTGGGTGATGAAGAATTTTTAATGGTCTGTTTCCAGATCACAGCCCCTAGATCCTCAGTTCAAGCACCAGGAAATCTTACTGTATTCTGACATATGCAGTATTGTCCTTCCATTGTGCTGCCCTGGAGCCCAAATGATTAACAAACCTATGCCAATTTAACGTTAGGCTCGAGCTTGGTTTTCAAACCACTGTCCCTGGTCAACATTCTGCAATCATCAGATTCTTTACTCCTCTTGACTAGTACAGATGCTTTGGAGAGCCTTCCTTCATCTTTCTTGAAGATTTTATTTTTGCAGTTTTCTGAAGTAAAATTTATTTCTGTTCGTTTTGAAAAGCACTGTCCTTGGTTTACAGGTAGATTAGTCTAGATCTAGTTGCATTCTGGTAAGTTTTTCTGGGTTTCTTCTCAGTTCTTTTAACCAGGGGATCTTTAATTTAGTCTTAAGAAAGCCCGTTTAGGGTCCGGTTGGTTTATTTGTTGAAAAAATGGGGTAATTTCTGTTATTTCTTTGGTCGCTGAAGTGACCGTTTGAAAAAAAAAAGAGTCACAGTAGAGTTTTTTCTGTGGTGGTTTTCCGCCACTGTTAGTGGTTATGTCACTGCCTAAAAAGAGAACCTGCCCAACAGGTTTTCAGCATTGCACAGAGTGCGGGGAATCATTTGCCAAAGCGGATCCCCATTTAATTTGTGTCCTGTGTTTGGGTTTCGATCATCCAAAGGCCAACTGTGATATCTGTAAGAATGTCCTTCAGTCGACACTGGATAGGCGTTTAAATCTACTGAAGGAAAAAATGTCCAAAAAAGCTGCTGACCCAGCCATGGATAAAGGCCTCCACTTCTCAAAAAGAGAAGTATTTTAAACTGAGTGAGCAGCCCTCTGACCAGGGTGATGGTTCCTTGACCAGAAAAAGATCTGCAGAAACTACGCTGAACCAGCAAGTTCTGCTGAAAAGAAGAGGAATGAGAAGCACTCAACCAAGGAACCGCAACCGACGGTTCCAGCAGTTCATACAGCAGAAGCTATTGCAAGTGCCATTAGCCTCTTGCAGGTGTTGCGAACCGGTACCGCAGTATCGGTTCTGTGCCCCGGTTCACAGTTATCAGTTCCGGACTCTGGTTCCCTTTCGGTTCCCGGTTCCTTGGAATGATCAACTGACATCTTCCCAGAAGAGGAAGATGATTTTGATGATGAAGATGAGGATGACTTTGGAGAATCTATAGAACCCCGAGGTTTCTCCAGATCCTCATGGGACTGATTCCCCAGAAAAGGCAACAGATAATTTTTCTTCCCACTTTGCCTTTTTAAAACAGGTGCCACAAACCTTGGACCGCTCCACTGAGGAGTCCACAGAGGAGGACGAGGAACATGATTATGTGGAAATGATGAATGTCCCAGCAACAAAAAGGCTTCTGTTTCCCATCCATAAATCTTTAATGAGACAAGTCACAAACATTTTAAAAGCACTTAGGTCCATCCCTCCAATGGACAAAGGGGATAGACAGAAAGTACTGGGTAGCGAAATCAGGGGCTGAATTTCTTTTTGGGCATCCCAGCAATGAGGGAATGGTGCAGGCTGCTGCCTGTGATAAGGCAGGCATTCCCCTGGCATCACACCCACCTGAAAAGGACTCCAGGAGGATGGACTCCAATGCAAAGAAGTCATACCTGGGAGCCTCCCTAGCTATCAGGCAAGCCACTTACATGGCTTACATAGCTAGGTATCAAAGGAGGATGCGGAACACAGTATTGGAAATAGCAAAAGCATGCCCTGCCCCTATGTCACATGATCTTTCAGAGGCAGCTAAAAGGGGCATTGAAGCTTCTAAGTCCCAGTTTTGCATGGCAGTGGATGCCAACAACATTACTGCTAGGCAGATAGCTACCTCAGTGTACCTGAGGAGGTTTGCTTGTTTGAGAACAACAATTTGACTCAAGATACCCAGACAAAAGCTCTTAATTTTCCTTGTTTGTCCACTTCCCTCTTTGGCAAACAGACTGAAGCATATATGAAAAAAATGGGCGACTACAAAGTCGCTTACAAGAGTGCTGCAGTCAAAGAGAAGGCAGCAACTCCACAAAGTTCCAGGGAAGGGGCAGGGGTAGAACCCATTACAGGCCTTTCTTCCAGACACAGGCTTTGCCCTCCTATCAGCCCCAGAGGGGGTACTTCAGAAGCAGAGGCAGAAGGGGCAGCAACAGGGCTGGACCGAGTACCCAGACTGCTGTCCAAGCAAAACAGACTCCCTTGAGAATCCTGTCCGGGTCACCTCCCTGCTGGCTCACTATATCCAGGCTTGGAAATCCATCACCACAGACAAGTGGGTCCTGGAGGTAGTGAGCCAGGGTCTTGCTCTCAGCTTCAAATTCTTGCCCAAGTTGAGAGCAAGACTATTCAGACCTGTCAATCCATCAAAAGTCTCTCTGTTGGAAGAGAAAGTAGCCAAGCTCATGCAGGATCAGGCAGTGGATCCTGTCCCCTTGTCTCAAAGGGGAAAGGGTCTTTACTCAAGGTACTTCCTCACTCAAAGGAAAACAGGAGAGTGGTGACCCATTCTGGATTTAAGAGACTTTAACAAACATTTGACAAAGCCAAAGTTCAAAATGGTCACTCTGGCTATCTTTCTCCCTTCTCTAAGGAGAGGAGACTGGCTGGCATCCCTATACCTAAAGGACGCATACTTCCATATCCCTATCAGGCTGTCACACAGGAAGTACCTGAGGTTCAGGTTGCCATCAGGGCATTACCAGTTCAAATCCATGCCCTTCGGCCTCTCATCAGCCCCAAGAGTGTTCACCAAGTGCCTAGCAGTGGTGATAGCACATCTACAAAAACATGGGGTTACAGTCTTCCCATACCTGGATGATTGGTTGGTGGAAGGTCAGTTGCCACAGCAGGTAGAAAGGGCACTGACCATCACTCAGGATACCCTGAATATGCTAGATTCCCTGGTAAACCAGAAAAAGTCAGTCCTCTCACCATTTCAGCTTCTGGAGTGTATAGGGGCAGAATTGGACAGCCTGAATGGAAGAGCATTACTCCCACAGGGCATGATAGACGGCTTGGTCCAACTATCAAATTTCTTTCAGCTGCACATCCCCAGACCAGCAAGGCATTCCCTTCAGTTGCTGCAGCATATAGCGGCTTCAACAGCAACAGTGTTAGGATCAAGATTCCAGATGAGGGACATCCAGTTCCATCTCAGGGCTCACTGGTCTCAGAGAAGAGACTCTCTCGGTACCAGTCACAGGAACCCTGCTTCAAGCTCTGCAATGGTGGCAGGAAAAGGACAACCTCAGGGAAGGCATGCCTTTCCTCAAGATGCCACCAGCAGCAGTTCTGACAACAGATGCCTCCCTCCCTCCTAGGATGGGGTGCCCACCTAGCGGGGGCATACTGCCCACGATACTTGGTTCCAGCAGGAATCCCTGCTTCACATAAACCTGCTGGAGCTCAGGGCAGTTTATCTGTGCATTCAGTCCTTCGCCTTCATGTTGCAGGGCAAGGCAGTTCAGGTCAGGACAGACAACACAACAACGATGTATTACATCAACAAGCGAGGAGGCACAAGGTCCTCACCTCTGTGCACAGAAGCCATGAAGGTATGGAATCTGGCTTACACACCCAGGAGTTATCCTTTTCGGCAGTCCACCTGCCATGAAAGGACAATGTCCTGGCAGATGCCCTCATCAGAATCAACCAGAACCACCGTGAATGATCACTAAACAGACAGATCCTACAACTGGTATTCAGAACATGGGGCACTCCAGAGGTGGACCTCTTTGCAGCCCCAGACAATCATCAGCTTCCTCTGTTCTGTTGCAGGCCTCCAGCAGTGGGCACAGTGCCACTAGATGCACTCCTGATGGATTGGACAGGGAAGTTCCTGTAAGCCTTCTCACCATTTCCCTTGCTACTCAGGGTACTGAACAAGCTCATGGTCCAGTCAGCAGCTGTGATCCTCATTGCTCCAGACTGGGCCAGGCAGCCTTGGTACTCAATGCTACTGACCTTGGCAGTCTCCAAACCAGTCTCCCTACCCAGAAAGCAAAACCTGCTGACATATTCCAGGGCAGGGTCCTGTACCCCAACTTGCAGTCCCTCAGACTCAAAGCTTGGCTGTTGAGGACCTAGAATACGCCAACCTACACCTCTCAGAAGGGGGTGTTAGAGATTTTGAGGGTGTCCAGGAAACCTTCCACCAGAAAAACTTACTCTTCTAAGTGGAAGAGATTTTTGATTTGGTGCGGGCAGAGACACATAGACCACCTCCAGGCCAATCTGCCAGTAGTCCTGGACTATCTAGCACATTTACAGTCTGCAACTGTCTTTGCTTACCTCTCTGCTGGAAAGGGAGCATCTCTGACTGATAACCAGGTACAGTATTCAGAAAGTTCTTCAAAGGGCTACTGCACCTGCATCCCCCTCATAGGGAACCCACTCCTACATGGGACCATAACATATGTATTGGCCAGTTGATGCAGCCACCATTTGAACCCCCTTTCATCAGCTGAGCTTAAGTATGTGACATGGACAGCGGTGTTCCTAGTAGCCATTTATTCAGCCAGAAGGATCGGTGAGCTACAGGCCTTGTTCACAGAGCCAGACTATATAGCAGTCCACAGGGACAAGGTGGTTTTGAAGACCAATAGGAAATTCCTCCCTAAGGTGGTATCAGACTTCAACCTTATGCAGTCCATGACCTTGCCAGTCTTCTTTACTGACCATTCCACCTCTGGAGAGAGAAAGTTACATAGTCTGGATGTCAAGAGAGCTATAAGCTACTACTTGAATCACACAAAAGGGCACAGGCAAATTAGGACACGGGTTTCCTGACCTACAAATGCAAATCCTCCTCAGAAGGAACCACTGCCAGCTGGATTGTTGCCTATATCCAATTCTGCTACAGCAAAGTGAGGAAAGAGCCTCCTGTAGGCCTCAGGCCCACTCTACAAGGGGTACAGCTGCTTCAAACAACATGGAGTCTTGCTGTATTCTGACATTATGCAGTTAGCACCAGCACTTGAACTGCCCTGAAGAGGAAAGAGTTAACTCTGTGCAGCAGCATAGAACGTTGAGCTCAAGTTCGGTTTTCAAACCTCTGTCTCTGGTACTTACCAGTGTAACCATCAGATTCTTTACTCCGCCTAACAGTGAAGTCTCTCTGGAAATTTCCTCTGCTCAGTTCTGTAATGTTTGAAAAAGCGTTCGGTTTAAACCGATCTGTTTGTTATTTTTTTGGATTTCCAGCCTCTGTCAACGGTACAGGTAGTGTGGTAGATAGGTGGTTACTTTTGTTTATTATTGAAATTGTGGAAATAGTTTTTTTGCTTTGGTTTCACATCGGTCGGTCCGGTTAGGAACCGACCTTTCCTCTGAATTGTTTGATTGTTTTGTATTTTCTGGGAATTAGTGTGGTGTTCTGGTACCGATCGGTTTCAAAAGAACCAGATTTTTCTGGCTCTTTTTCAGAACCCATGACACGGTTTGTAACCTATCGGTTGATTATTACCAGGCTTGAAAGTTGTTAAGGGTAATTTGGTAGATTGGCCATGTCTGAGAAACCCAAGAAGAAAACCGGTCCACTGATTTCAACACTACTGAGTGTGGGGAGGCCTTTGCCAAGGCCAACCTCCACCTCATCTGTGTTTATTGTCTGAGGTTTGACCACCTTAAAATCAGACTGCCAGATTTGCAAAACTTCCTAAAGCCACTCTAGAAAAAGGTTGAGTAGGCTGAAGGAAAGGGAGGCCGAGAAGTCCAGATTGGATGGCCAGCCGGTTCGGTTACTGCTGAACCTGAGGAGGTACCTACTGACCTAGGCAATACCTCCTTGGGCAAAGGAGATCCGACTCTGGGGCGGCTCCATCAAAGAAAGCGTAAGTCTGCGGTTCGGATCCAGTACCGTATATTCCAACCTCGGACGAGATAGCGGCGATTAGCATTATTCGTCGCCGCCCGGTTCCTTCTGAACTGGTACCGCCGGTTAGGTTGCCGGGTTTGGTCGGATCCATCTCCTTCGGATTACAACCAGATGTTTCTATGAGGAGGGAGGGGGACAAAGACTATCCCGATGATAAGGACAAAGATGACAACCTTAGAAACATAGAATTTGACGGCAGATAAGGACAGCTTGGCCCACCTAGTCTGCCCATTTCCCTACCTAATGGATAAGCTGCAGATCCTAGTTAACCAACAGCCTACTTCCTACTACCCCCTCTAGAATTGCCTTATGTCTGTCCCATGCATTCTTGAATTCCCCCACTGTTTTTGACTCTACGACCTCTTCAGGAAGGCTGTTCCATGTATCCACAACCCTCTCTATGAAGAAATACTTCCTCACATTACCTCTGAGCCATCCCTCCTCTATCTTCAAATTGTGCCCCCTTGTTTTTGCACATCTTATTTTCTGAAAGATGCTACCCTCTTGGACTTTGTTGATGCCCTTGAGGTATTTGAAAGTTTCTATCATGTCCCCCCTCTCCCTCCTTTCTTTGAGGATATACATCTTTAGTTCCTTTAGTCTTTCTTCATATGTCTTCTGATGCAGACCCTGCATCATTTTGGTTGCCCTCCTCTGGACAGCCTCCACCCTGTCTATGTCTTTGCGGAGATGGGGTCTCCAGAACTGTACACAGTACTGCAGATGTGGTCTTACCAACTGTCTGTACAGAGGGCCAACAACTTCCTATTTTCTACTGGCGATGCCTCTCCCTATGCATCCCAGTATCCCCCCAGCCCTCCTTACTGCCTTCTCACATTGCTGGCCCACCTTTAGGTCGTCTGATATGACTACTTCCAGGTCAGTTTCCATTTTTGTTGTTGACAGTATCTCACCCCCCACTGTGTACTCTTCCCCTGGGTTTTTGTTTCCCAGGTGCATTACTTTGCACTTCTTTGCACTGAATCTAAGCTGCCATACATTTGACCATTCCTCCAACCTTGCCAAGTCCCTTTTCATCCTTTCCACCCCACCTTGCGTATCAACTCTGTTGCAGATCTTTGTGTCATCTGCAAAGAGACATACCTTCCCTTCCAGTCCCTCTGCAATGTCACTTATAAAGACATTAAAAAGGACCGGCCCCAGTACTGAACCCTGTGGTACCCCACTAGTAACCCTCCTTTCTTCACTGTGGACTCCATTTACTATTACCCGCTGTGTCCTGTTGTCCAACCAGTGTTTTACCCAGGCTAACTCCCTAGGACCCACTCCCAGGCTGGCTAATTTGTTTATTAATCTTTGTGCGAGACTGTGTCAAATGCCTTGCTAAAGTCTAGGTAGGCCATATCCACAGCCCCTCCCTGGTCTACTGCTTTGGTCACCCAGTCAAAGAAATCAATTAGATTTGTCTGACATGACCTTCCCGCTGTGAATCCATGCTGCCTTGGGTCCTGTGCCCCACTGGCCTCTAGGTGCTCAACAGTTCTTTCCTTCAGAAGTGATTTCATCATTTTCCCTACCACCTTGGGGGTCTAGATGTGCCCATTGAACCGGACATCTCCCCAGACAAGCCCTCCAATGTCTCCTCTCCCAGGCTTTCTGAGTCCCCTTCACATTTCTTGTTTTACAAGAAGGTGGCTGAAACCTTCCAGCTCCCTATGGTTGAAGCTGCTGAGGAGGAGGAAGACCCTGATTTTGTAGAAATGATGGACATCTCAGAGTCCGAGAGATTGTCTATCCCTCTTCACAAATCCTTGGGGAAACCGACACAAACAAATTTACAAACTACTAACTCCTTACTTCCTGTGGATAAAAGAATGGACTGGAGGTATATGTTATTAGGCTCAGGTACGGAGTTCCTTTATTCTCATTGCAGTCATGTTGGGGTAGTGCAGGCTGCAGCCTGTGACAGGGCTAATGTTCCTTTGGCTTCACCCCCCCTGGACAAGGACTCTAGGAAAGTTGATGCCATGGCCAAGAAACAATATTTGGCATCCTTTTTGGGACTCAGGCAGACAAACTATATGGCATACGCAGCCAGGTACCAGAAGTCCAGGTGGGATACTGTTCTGGAACTGGCCAAACAGGCCTCCCCCCAGCTAGCCAAGGAGCTGGAGGAGGTGGCTGTGGATGGAATTGAGGCATCTAAAGTACAATTTCATGCTGCTGTGGACTCCAGTGATGTGGCATCGAGAGTTATAGCTACTGTACATCTGTGTCTCTCAGAAGACATGCTTGGCTCAGATGTACTAGCCTTTCACAGGATACCCAGGCCAAGGCTATGGATTTTCCTATAGTGGGTAACTCTCTGTTTGGGGAGCAGATAGGGGCTTACATGAAGAAAATGAATGAATACAAGACCACTTACAGGAGTGCACAGGCCAAGGAAAGTCAGGCCACTCCACAAAAGCAGCAGTCGAGGTGCAGGCCTTTTCACAGGCCTTTTTACCAAGATCAGGCCTCCTCTCCCTCCCACAGAGGGTGTTCTTCTGAGGGAGAAGCAGGAGGGGGATGAGCAGGGCTGCTCCCTCCTCCCAGTCTAAGGCTCCTGTCAAGCAGACACCCTGATGTGTCATCCCGGCCGACTCCCCAGTCTCAGTAGGAGACAGTCCGCTTACTACTTTCAGGCCTGGAAGTCTGTTACTTCAGACAAGTGGGTCCCTAGAAGTAGTGAGCCAGAGACTGCCCTCAGCTTCAAAAAGTTTCCAAAAGAGAGCCAGGTCTTTTCCACATGCATCAATTTCAGAAACCCTGCACTGGATGCAGAGGTTTCCTCTCTTCTGGCTCTCAGAGCTGAGAGAGGTTCCTATTCAACACGAGAAAAGGCTTTACACCAGGTACTTCTTTGCCCCAAAGAAGACAGGGAGGGCGACCCATCCTAGACCTAAGGTGTTTGAACAAACACATTTCAAAACCCAAATTCAAAATGGTGACTCTTGGAATAATATTTCCCTCTTTAAGGCCAGGAGATTGGCTAGCATCCCTGGACCTCAAGGATGCCTACTTCCATATTCCTATCAGGTGCTCCCACAGAAAGTACCTCAGGTTCGAGTTTTCTTCAGGCCACTACCAGTTCAGAGCCATGCCATTCGGCCTAACATCAGCTCCAAGGGTGTTCACAAAGTGCCTTGCAGTAGTAATAGCTTACCTCAGAAGACTAGGTATTTCCATTTTCCCATATCTGGATGACAGTCAAATTGTAGGTCAGTCATCAGACCAGGTCAAGTCAGCTCTGCAAACCACCCAAGACTTGCTCAGTTCTCTGGGTTTTTTTCTCAATCTCCCAAAGTCTGTCCTCGAACCAGTACAACTCCTTACTTTCATAGGAATAGAATTGGATACTGTCCAAGCAAAAGCTTTCCTTCCCCTGGCCATGGGTGTAGCCAGGCATACTCCAAGTACTCCATGGTGTGCAATTTTATTTAAGGGGGGTAGCAAACAGGCTCTGAACTGCTTCCTTTTGCCATGAAAACAAAGAAAATACTGAACCTTTCTGTAATTTTATTCATAGGATTTGAAACTAGAAGGACTGGTCACTAATACTGTCTTTGCATCCCAAGGACAATACAACTTTACAGGCTCTGGGCTGGTATGTGGGTGTCTTAGGGAGCAATGCATGGCATTTGTATTTACCCATGCATGGTACCAACCATTGTCATGGAATACAAAAGTTGTATTTATTGTGCCAAATAAGGCAACAAACACAGTTCTGGTGTACATTTGTATATTGTCTGGCTTCACCCTGGGGGTAGCAGTGAGTCCTCTTCGTGTGCAGATCTGAAATTCACTAACACACCCTGCCCCTGGCAAGAGCAAAGGCCTTAGTAGATCTTGCGTTCTCTTTTCAACCTCTGGTGTCTCATTCAGCAAGACAGTTTCTCCAACTCCTGGGCCACATGGCAGCTTCCACTGCGGTGGTACAGGGAACCAGATTTCAGATGAGGGACATTCAGTTTCACCTAAAGTCATTGAGGTCTCAGAAAAAAGACTCTTGTCTCCAAACTGATTCCAGTGACTCAGACTCTGGTCCAAGCTCACCAGTGGTGGCTGGACCAGGACAACCTCAGACAAGGAGTTCCATTTCTCTCTCAAGCCTCCTCAGTAGTCTTTTTTTTTTTTTTTTTTTTTTGAAAATTTCATCTTTATTGGGGTTTTTAACATATTTACAAATAAGTCAGCCAGATCACCAACAGTAATTTATAGGTATGTACAATTCAGTTTCAGTGTGGGTATAACATTCCATGGCAGTGTAATACAGGAAGAATAAGAGTCCAGGATTGGATGCAGAACCCAGGAGAGAGTGATTCTTAACCAGATCGTCTTGGCCTATTAATTTATAGGCAGGCTCCTAGATCATCAAGCTTTGAGATTCGCCAAACTTCCTCATGTGTAAAGTGTCCGGTGTCATCCCCTGGAAGGAGTTTTCAGCATCTCGATCTAACTCTGCTACCTGTCCAGAGCCCTAGTGTCCAACACGTGTATAACAAGGATCCGTTGGGGGTGCTGTCCCCGACAGCAGACCACAGGCTCACCTGTCAGCAGAGCAGTTACTCTCCCCCCACCCCCCCGGGGCCCCTAGGGCGCCCATGACAAGAAAGGGTGGGGGGGGGGCCCTCTTACCACCCATCCACCTCCCCTAAGGGTACAAATGTAGGATCTTTTAGCATATAGTATATTTGCCACCTAGCCCATCTGGTTGCAAATTTCCCTTCTTGATTATTTAGGCTATGTGTTATTTTCTCCATAGTGTAGATTTGTCTAATAATGTTCCACCAGTCTTGTATGGTGGGCCCAGGCGCCAGCCAGTGTTTCAGTGATGACCTTTTGCTGCCGTGAGGAGAATGAGTAGCAGATGTCTAGTTATTGGCTCCACGAGGCTCTGGGGAGAATTAAAACAGGACCATCTCCATTGTCAGCTGGAGCTGAGGGTCAAATATCTCCTGGAGATGCAGTTGCAGGAGCGTAAAATACGGTTTCAAGGATGGACAGCCCCACATTCAAACAACATGAAGTCTTGCTATATTATGACAATAGCAGTTAGCCACAGCACTTGAACTGCCCCGGAGAGGAAAGAGTTAACTCCATACAGGATGGAGTTCTGAGCGCGAGCGCTCCTCTTAGAAGCTCTATCTGGCTAGTTTCAAATAGAAACTGTCAGATTCTTTACTCCGCCTCACTGAACAGTCACTCCAGAGATCTCTCCTTCAGCTCGGTTCATTTCTCGGTTAAAATCAGTATTTCTCGGTTAAAATTAACCAGGAAAAGTGTTTTATTTTACCGCATTTCGGTTCAAAGCTCTATCTGGTAAACTGTAAGTACAGGTCTTTAGTCGGTGTGGAAATTGTTATTTATCGCTTCGGTTCTGAACCGATCGGTTTACTTTTAAAATACTTTTAAAGCATTGTATGTGAATTTAGAGTGCGGTCTCTGGTTCTTATCGGTTCTAAAAACGGACTTTAATTTTGGTTTTTCAAATACCGTGACACGGTTAGGAACCGATAAGGGTGTCTTGCCTGGCACTGCCATTAAAAGGGCAAGTTTTTGGTTAGGCTGGCATTATGTCTGAGAAACCCAAAAGAAAAACCGGGCCCACTGGGTTTCAACACTGTGATGCTTGTGGGGAAGCCTTTGCCAAGGCTGACCCACACACCACATGTGTTTATTGTCTGGGGTTTGACCACCTCCAGTCAGACTGCCAGATTTGCAAGAATTTCCCTGCAGCCACCCTGGAAAAAAGATTGGGCAGGCTCAGGGAACAAGAGGCCAAAAAGTCCGCTGACCCGGATGGCCAGCCCGGTCCAGTACCAACTGGACCAGAGGGAGTGCCCTCTGACCAGGGCGAGACTTCCTCGGGCAAAAGAAAAGCTGATTCTGTGGAACCAGCCCCAGCAAAAAAATCTAGGAAATCAGTAGGTCTGGAGTCCAAAATTGCCTCTCCAACTGCTGCAGAGATAGCAAAAGCCATACAGATTGTCCAGTCACTGTCTCAGGGACCGTCCGAACCACCATCAGTTGGCAAAAGGTTGGTTCGTCCGGTCCCAGTGGTTCAAGAGTATGATGTTGAGGAATTTTATGAACCACATGAGGGGGAGGAGGATTATGAACAGTATGTATGTGGCTGGGAGGGTGTGGATGTGCCCATTGAACCGGACATCTCTCCAGACAGACCATTAGAATCTCCCCCATGCTGTCTGAGTCCCCATCTCATTTTATTTTTTATAAGAAAGTTGCTGAAACCCTCCAGTTTCCCTTAGAAGAGGCTGTGGATGAGCAAGAGGAGCCTGATTATGTTGAAATGATGGATATTCCAGAGTCTAGGAGATTGTCTATTCCTTTGCATAAGTCATTTAGGAAGCAAACAATGAAAATTTAAAAAATCCAAATTCTGTTCCTCCTGTTGATAAAAGATGGACAGGAGGTATACTCTATCAGGCCCTGATACAGACTTCCTTTCTGAGCAGTGTAGTCATGTAGAGTGGTACAGGCTGCAGCCCTGTGACAGGATAACATTCCCTGGCTTCACATCCTCCTGATAAAGATTCTAGGAAGATTGATGCCATGGCAAAAAGCAGTATTTGGCAGCCTCTTTGGGACTCAGGCAGGCAAATTATATGGCTTATGTGGCTAGATATCAGAAATCTAGATGGGATACAGTTATGCAGTTAGCCAAGCAGGCCCATGGCCAGCTGGCTAGGTGAATTGAACAGGTGGCTGCTGATGGCATTGAAGCCTCTAAAGTTCAATTTCATGCTGCTGTTGACGTTAATGATGTTTCCTCTAGGGTCATGGCCACTTCTGTAGCTTTCGTAGGTTGGCATGGCTCAGGTGCACTAATCTGTCACAGGACACTCAGTCTAAGGCTATGGATTTTCCTGTGTAGGAAATTCTCTGTTTGGGGAGCAGACAGAGAACTATATGAAAAAGATGGATGAATACAGAACTACCTACAAAAGTGCCCAGGCCAAGGAGTGGCAAGCTACTCCCCAGAGGCACACACCCAGAGGTAGGGGCAGGCCTTTCCACAGGCCTTTTTATCAATCCCAAGCCTCCTCTGCTTTTGCTCAGAGGGTTTTTTTCAGAGGCAGAGGCAGACGGGGCGCAGGTAAGCCGTCCCCCACCCCTCAGCCTAAGGCATCTGCCAAGCAGGCACCCTGATGGGGTGCCCAGGGCCGATTCTCCTGTACCAGTAGGGGGCAGGTTGGCTTACTTAGTCGGAACTAGGTGTCCCTAACTTCTGGACAAATGGGTCTTGGAAGTAGTAAGCTAGGTCTGGTTTCTCAGTTTCAAACAGTTTCCGAAAGATGAGGGCTAGACATTTTCCACCTGCAAGCCCCCTAGAGACCCTTTGTCTGTAAGCAGAGGTCTCTGTCCCTGTTAAATTGCAAAAGCAGTGGAAAGGGTTCCTCCTTACACTAGGCAGGGTCTGTATCCATCTTTCTTACCCTAAAAAGACAGGAGAATGGCGGCCCATCCTCAGACTTAAGATATTTGAATAAACACCTTTTGAAACCAAAGTTCAAAATGTTAACTTTGGCAATGATATTGCCTCTTTGAGTTGAGCTAGGGACTGGCTAGCCTCCTGGACCTCAATTGGGATGCTTATTTTCATGTCCTAATCAGGCCTTTCCACCGTAAAGTACCTCAGGTTCTGAACTGCCCTCAGGCTACTACTAGTTCTTAGGCAATGCCCTTTGGTCTTACTCTCTGCTCCAAGGGTATTCACGTAAATGTCTAGCTGTGGCAGTGGCTCATTTAAGAAGGCAAGGGGTTGCTGTTTTTCTTACCTGACGACTGGCTCATTGTGGGACAGTCTCCAGAACAGGTGAAAACTTACTTGCAAGTCACCCAGCAGCTTCTTTACCCTCCCTGGGATTCCTGCTATATCTACCAGCCAGTTCTAGAACCAGTTCAGGTACTCTTCATAGGTGCGGAATTGACATTGTAAGTTGGCTAGGGCCTTCCTCCCCTTGAAAGGGTAGAGAAGTTGATTGCCCTGGTCTCCTTTTTCACCCTGCAGGTCTCTCGACCAGTGCAGACTTTTTGGTAGCCCTGGGCACATGGCAGCTTCCACAGCTGTAGTGCAAGGAGCAAGATTTCAAATTGAGATATTCAGTTTCATTTGAGGGTCTTTTGGTCCCAAAGGAGGGACCCTTACCAAACTGGTCTGGTTCCAGTGACTGACTCCTGATCCTTAGCTCTTCAGTGGTGGTAAGATCAGGAGACCTTAGACTGGGGGTCCCCTTCATTCCTATCTCCCACCCCTCACTCTACGGATGCTCCTCCCTCCTGGGGTGGGGGGCACTCCTGGTCGACCTTTCCACACAGGAGTGTGGTCCCCCAGGAATCTCTGCTCCACATCAACTTGCTGGAACTCAGAGCTGTCTTTTAGCTCTTCAAGTTTTTTTCTGCATCTGTCCAGAACAAAGAATCCAGGTCAGAACAGACAATACTACGCAACAAATGTGGTACATCAATATGTTGCGGGTCACTGGGTCGTCGGCCTTGTGCTCGGAGGCAATGTAGTTGTAGTCTCTGGCTTTCTCCCTGAACACTTCTCTGTGCAGTTCATCTGCCAGGGAAGGACAATGTCCTAGCGGATGCCCTCAGCAGGGATTTCCTTCAGGGCCATCACGAATGGTCCCTGAATCCTCGAGTGCTGGGGACAGTTTTGCCAGATGGGGCACCCCTCAGATAGACCTCTTTGCAGCCCCAGACAACCACCAACTTCCACTGTTCTGTTGCAGGCCCTCAGTGATGGGCCTCAGTCCCCTGGATGCCCTTCTTTGGATTGGGAAGGGAAGTTTCTGCATGCTTCCCCCTTCCTCTTCTTTTCAAGGTGTTAGTAAAAAATCAGATCCCAGCATTGCAAGGTGATTCTGATTGCACCAGACTGGCGCAGATCAACCTTGGTACCCACTCCTGCTATCACTAACAGTCCACCTTCCCTGTGCCTTTCCCAGGATTCACAATTCTGCTGACCTGTGCCTAGTGGAGAGATATGGTGATTCCTACCTCAATTCTCAACCCAGAGCCTGGCTCTTGAGGAGTTAGAATTTGCTGATTTACACCTTTCAAGGTGTCCTTGATATTTTAAAGGCTCTAGGAAGTCTTCCACTAGAGCTACTCTTATAATTCCAAGTGAAAAGGTTTTCATCTGGTGTTCTTGGAGCTATACGTTCTCTAGAATCTGCTGCTGATTTACCCATTTTGTTGGACTACATGGTCCATCTTAATTTTCTAGGCTCTCAGACCAGCTACCTAAGAGTTCATTTGGCAGCTGTCTCTGCTTTTATTTCAGCAGGAAAGCCTTCCTCCTTTCCTCTCACCCTGTGTTTTTCTAAGTTTTTTAGGGGTTATCTCCATACCAACCTCTTTGGGACCTAGACTCCTGCTCTGGACCTCAATGTTTGTATTGCTCAGTTAATGCAACTCCTTTGAACTCTGTGTCTCGGCAGACCTTAAGTTCTTAACTTGGAAACTGTGTTCTAGTACATACTTTCTGCTAGACGTATAAGTGAGTTACGAAGCCCTTTCAGTAGAAAATGATTTTATTTCTTTTCATAGGGATAAGGTAGTCCTCAGGACTAACAGAAAGTTTTTTATGTTTAAAGTGGTTTTTTGATTTCCATCTTAACCAATCCATCTTCTTCTTTAGTATTTTTTCACTGAGCATTCTTCCTCTGGGTAAAAGGAGATTGTACAGTTTGGATGTTAAGAGGGCATTGAGTTGGCTATTTGAATGCATTGTGTCACAGGTTCAATCCTACTAACTCTTTCTCACCTGTGGTGAGGTTGGCAAAGGAAAATTTTTGCCACTAAAAGTGACAATTGCTGTGTGGATTGTCTCTTGTATCCACTTTGTTACTAAAATTGGTAGAGAAATTCCTCAGGTTTGAGGTTTATTCTACCAGAGTACAAGCTGCATTCTAGCGGCTGCTAGAGATATTCCTATTTTGGAAATCTGTCAAGTTGCAACTCTGGAAAATAGTTCACACTTACTCAAGCATTACTTCCTGGATGTCCAGGCTAGGAGAGATGTTTTGTTTTGGCACAGCCGTGCTTCAGAGCCTATTCCCTTAGGTAGGTTCTGTCCCTCCTCCATGGAGGTACTGTTGTGTAGAAAGTCTGTTATTGTCAGGTAATATAGCAAGACTTCATGTTGTTTGAAGAAAAAATTACTCACCTTAGTAATGTGTTGTTTTCTCTTAATGGAGTCTTGCTATATTATGACCACCTACCAACCTGCCCTCTCAGAGCTTCTACTTGGGTAGGGTGTGGCAAATTAGTGCAAGCACTGTGTCATTTTATTATAGGTGTTTCTCTCCCTTTTTCTTTTTAGGATTTGGGAAATTAGGCCTTTATTGTTATTGGTTTGTGTGTTCTGCCCTCCTGGACTTGAGTCTTTGGGGAAGGGGGTCTAGTAGTGTTTGTCAGGGGTGATTTTGGGGTTGTTGTTGTTATTGTTGTAGTTGTTGTTACTAATAGGTAGCCATTGGGCTAGTGTAGGTTACTTTTTCCACACAGACTCTTAGTGAGTGTTTGGCTCCGTAAAGATCTGACAGTTTCTATTTGAAACTAGCCAGATAGAGCTTCTAAGAGGAGTGCTCGCGCTCAGAACTCCATCCTGTATGGAGTTAACTCTTTCCTCTCCAGGGCAGTTCAAGTGCTGTGGCTAACTGCTATTGTCATAATATAGCAAGACTCCATTAGAAGAAACAACATTACTAAGGTGAGTAATTTTTTCTTATGTGTGTATGATCTGCCCTCGTGTTGCCTCAGAGCGCCAACCGTGGCCCGTGGTAGCTAGTAATTGCAGGGGTTCTGAAGAATAATTAAGCTTTTCCATGAGAATTCCTCTCCAAACATGTGAGCTGGACACTCTAGCTGAGTATTTCAGTCCTTTGCCGAGTCCTCAGGGGTTATCAGGTATCCTGATTCTTGGCTCCAGCACTCCCGGATGTTATCTATGCATGTAAGGTTCTGGGCCCTCAAGGCTTGATAGTACAATGAGATCAAGTTGTTTTGCTTTGGGGTTTTGTTAAGAATTATTTGGCTCTGTATTAGTGGTGGGAGCTGCTCCTGGTCCCAGATCATCCAGGGCAAGCGGTCTATGTAGTGTCTAAGCTGTAGAGTACCAGTAAAAGTCTTCCTTTGGTAGGTTATATTCCTTTTGAATTTCCGTGTATGCCCACATTATGCCCTGTCTCACTATCTGACCCAAGTATCTCAGTCCCCTTCTTTCCCACTGCGGAAAGCTACCATCAGGATCGTTTGGGGGAAAGTCACTCAGGCTGGGAATTGGGCATATGAGTGGCAGAAAAGAAGTCAGTCGGTAGTTCTTTCTAATAGTCCGCCAGCCCCTAACCGAAGCCATGAGCCAAGGATTTCCCTGTTTGACTGGGATCCCGTCCTCCCTGATTTGGTATAAGGTCCTGTGGAACGCATAATCATCCATCAATGCCCGTTCTATGTCTAACCAATGCGGGTTATTTGTTTTGGTTTGTCTAGACATCAGGTGCATCACATTCACCACCTGCTGGTAAAGTCTCAAGTCTGGAAGGCCCATGCCTCCCTCGTCTCGGGGGAGGGTGAGAATTTTTAGACGCACAAGGGGTCTGTTGTTTGCGCAGGCAAATTTGGAGATATGACGGTTTATTTATTTGAAGGTTTGCAGAGGGAGGTGGATTGGTATATTCTGAAACAGGTACAGTGCTCTAGGGAGGGAGACCATCTTAATCAGGTCAATCCTTGAGCCAGCCCCAAAGGGAGAGTCGCCCATGTGGCCTTGAGTTGCATTACAAAAGGGGAGCATAATTATATTTATAAAACTCTGGGAGATTTAAGGGATATATATCTGATACTTAAGTTTCCCTAGGTCCCACCTTCCTGGGACAGCAGCTGAACTCTTGGTGTGGGTGAGGACCCACTAGTCTGAGGTAACAGACTTTCTGGCTTGGAAGTAATAAGCCAGCCTACCTCCTACTGGAATGGAGGAGTCGACCTGGGCTGACACACATCAGGGTGTCTGTTTGGCAGGAGTTTTGACTGGGAAGAGGATGCAGCCCTGCTCATCCCCCTCCTGCATCTCCCTCAAAAGAACCCCCTCTGTGGGAAAGAAGGGGAAGCTTGAGCTTGGTAAAAAGGCCTGTGTAAAGGCCTACCCCTGCCCCTAGACTGCTGGTTCTGAGGAGTGGCTTGCCCCTCTTTGGCCTGTACACTCCTGTAGCTGGTCCTGTACTCATCCATTTTCTTCATGTAAGTCTCTGTCTGCTCCCCAAACAGAGAGTTACCCACTACAGGAAAATCCATGGCCTTAGTCTGGGTATTCTGGGAAAGGCAAGTACATCGGAGCCAAGCATGTCTACTGAGAGACACAGATGTAGCCATGACCCTTGATGTCACATCATTGGAGTCTATAGCAGCATAGAATTGTACTTTGGATGCCTCAATTCCATCAGCAGCCACCTCCTCCAGCTCTTTGGCTAGCTGGCGGGAGGCCTGTTTAGCCAGTTCCAGAACTGTATCCTACCTGGACTTCTGGTACCTGGCTGTGTAGGCCATATAGTTAGCCTGCCTGAGTCCCAAAGAGGATGCCAAATATTGTTTTTTGGCCATATCATCCACCTTCCTGGAGTCTTTTTTCTGGGGGGGTGCAAAGCCAAAGGAATATTAGCCCTGTGACAGGCTGCAGCCTGCATTACCCCAACATGGCTGCAATGACCATATAAAACTCTGCACCTGAGCTCTGATAACATGTACCTTGTCCATTCCTTTTTTTATCTACAGGAGGTAAGGAGTTAGGAGTTTGCAGTATCTTTTTTGTCTGTTTCCAAAGATTTGTGAAGAGGATAGACAATCTTTTGGACTCTGGGATGTCCATCATCTCATAATAAAATCAGGCTCTTCCTCCTCCTCCTCAGCAGCTTCCACCATTGCCAAGCTGGAGGGTTTCCAGCCAATTTCTGTAGGAAAAGAAGCGGGAAGGGGACTCAGAAAGTCTGGGGGTGAGAATTAGCAGGTCTGTCTGGGGAGAGGTCTGTTCAATAGGCACATCAGACCTTCAAATCATTATTTTTATCTCACCCTCAAGATACTCTTCGCTCTCCTACTCCATATTATAGTAAGTATCTGAATTTAAATCTGTAGTTGGAGTCGGATTCGACTGAACGACTTGCCTGTAACTGGGGTTGTACCTGGTTTGGATGGATCTGAGCTTAAGTAACTGATCTATACTTAATTGCTTTGACCATTTCATCAGCAGTTGAGTATATGGTGCTGGATTTGAACCGCTGACTTTCTTTTCCTTTCGCCTGGAACCGTGCCTCAGAGTCGGACCTCCTTTGCCGAAGAGGTATCGCCCAGGTCAGTGGGCACCTCCTCAGGTTCAGCTGCAACTGAACAGGGCTGGTCATCCGGATCTACGGACTTCTTGGCCTCCCTTTCCTTCAGCCTACTCAACCTTTTTTCCAGAGTGGCTTTAGGAAAATTCTTGCAAATTTGGCAGTCTGTTTTGAGGTGGTCAAATCCCAGACAGTAAACACAGATGATGTGGGGGTCTCACCACACTCAGTACAGTGTTGAAACCCAGTGGGACCATTTTTTTTCTTGGGTTTCTCAGACATGGCTACTCTAACCAATTACCCTTAATAGCTTTTAAGCCAGGTAATAATCCCCTATCGGTTACCAACTGTGTTACGGGCTGTGGAAAAAAACCCAGAAAAAAGTCCATTTTTTTTTAACCGATAGGAACCGCAACACCAAACTAAATCCCAGAAAAACAGAAATATAAAAAAAGGGTCGGTTCCAACTGGACCGACTGATGAGAAACCGATGAAAAACAATTTCCACAGAAATAAGTAAAATTAAGTCACCACCTATCTGCCACACTACCTGTACTGTAGACAGAGGCTGGAAATCTGAAAAACAATAAATTGGTTTAAAAAAACCAAACGCTTTTTTAAACTCTACCTAACTGAGCAGGGGCGAAATCTCCAGAGCGACTTCACTGTTAGGTGGAGTAAAGAATCTGACGGTTACACTGGTAAGTACCAGAGACAGAGGTTTGAAAAACGAGTTCAAGCTCAACGTTCTAAAGCTCAACGTTCTATGCTTCTGCATAGAGTTTACTCTTTCCTCTCCAGGGCAGTTCAAGTGCTGGGGCTAACTGCATATTGTCAGAATACAGCAAGACTTTGTGTAGTTTGAAGGCCAGACTTTGGTTCTGATCTTTTCCACTGTTTTTGAGAACCAAAGTGGTTTCCTCCTTTTGCTCTTGTGTTTCTCCCTAACACAATGGGATGTTGCTTCAAGTATTGCATCCTTAATGCTTGCCCACTTTGCCTATACCCCCTCACCTGTATTTCTTCTTGCCAGGGCTAGCTTAACTCTGTTGGCCATTTTATCACGTCAGCTGCTCTGAAGTCCCATATTTTTGCCTTGGAATGGGATGATTTAGTTCTAGTGGCCAAATTGAACCATACTATGCGATGGTCACTGGCCCCCAGCTAACCTTCTACCTGGAGATATGTGATCCTTTCCCCGTTAGTCAGTACTATATCTAGGATAGCCCTTTCTCTTGTAGGTTGTTGTACCACCTGTTTGAGTCCCTCCTCTGCAGGGAATCCACTGTGTCTAGTTCTGGCAGATGTTCCTGCTGGTATTGACCAATCTGTATCTGGCATGTTGAAGTCTCCCATTATCAGACCTCCCTTTTTGTTGTCATGTTTTGTATATCTTCTAACAGCAATGTGTCTGTGTCCTACCCCTGGTCTGGAGGCCTGTAGACAACCACAGTTCGTATGGCTATCCCATTTCCTGTTTCCAGGGTGACCGACAGTTCTTCTGGCTCCTTATGTATATTCTGAATTTCTGAAGCTTTGATATTTTCATTGACATGAAGGGCCACCCCCCACACACACACCTTTTTTTGCACCTCAGTCTCATCTGAACAGTACACAGCCAGGTACTGAAGTCTCCCAAGAGTGGTTACTGGTGAACCATGTCTCACTAATCGTTACTATGTCCAGTTTAGCTTCTGTCATTTTTGCCTCCAGGTCTGGTATCTTGTTTTCCGGACTACAGACATTTGTGTACGTGATTTTCCATTGACCAGATTTTGGTGCGTTAGTTATAGGTTGAGGTCCGGCTTTTTCCGTAGTGCCAGATGGGGAGCCGGACCTGTTTCCTTACCTGGTGATGCAAATGAACTAGAAACATGCTGAACTCCTGTTTGATCACTAGCTGAGGGAGGAGTGTTCTTCCATTTGATATATCAGGTGCTGCACCCTCTTCCCATTTGCTAGTTTAAATATTCTACAAAAGACATCAAACTTCTGCCCCAATGCACTGACTTCCTCTTTAGTCAAATGTAGTCCATGGAATTTAAAGAATTTTCGCTCCCAAAACTGTTGCCAGTTACTTACCATGTTGTGTCCTTTTTCCTGGCACCAGCCCTTGAGCCACATGTTTAGCTCCCCTATCTCCCCTTCTCTGACCTTCCGTCTGTCTGCCTCCTTCTCCCAGACCGGCAGGATCTCAGAGAAGGAGATGTCAGACTAAATGGATAACAGTTTGTCTCCCAGCCTGGTCAGGTGTTCTTTGGTCTCCACAACTGACTGGCTGGCGAGATCGCGAGTCCCCATGTGTACCAGGATGTCGATGTTTTCTCCTGCTTCCTGCACGATTTTAGCAATGCGGTCAGTGTCTCTCCACGCTGATGTACTTGGGAGACATCTGACCATTACCCCTGGCTGGAGGTGGGTATTAACTCCCCGAATCATGGAGTATCCTATGATCAGAAGTGTTTTGGATTTCCTTTTTTCTTTTATTTTTTGGTCCCTGTTTTGGGACAGTTTTGTAGTGCTAGTTCTTGTGCTGCAGTGTTCTGCTCTGCAGTGTCCTCTGCCCCTTTGTTTGATTTCGGAGACAGAGGCAGATACCGGTTTGTAGTTTTTATATGGTTTGTGGAGGTGATACATTGGTGAGCATTAAGTTATGGGGCACCTGATTTGCTCCTCCTAACCACCTGCCAACCTCCCAGACCAACTACCCTCTGCAGTCAAAGTGCTTCAGTTGGATGTTGGGGAAATAGCAGGTGGTTCTTGTAATACATTTCCTCCTGAATATGCAATTTGAGGCACGCAGTCTCTACCCATGCAGCCTAGAACTGAGCCCTTAGATCTCCAATGGCCCAGCATGTAGGACAGCATTCCAAATCCTGTATAAATGAAAATAACATACCTACCATAATTCTGATCTTTCTGTGTATCTTCACCATTCATCACCTTTGAGTACTGGCCGGAGGTCATGACCTCGAGGGAGCTCTTTTTTTTTTTTTTTGTGGTGGTCGGCGGCACCATCAGCGCCGCCTCGAGGTTGATGCTGGTCAAGGGCGCATATGGTTGGTTGTTAGTGCTGTCGACTCCACCTCTGCCAGCCCTGACGCCAGAGATGAGAAAAGGGTGGAGAGTGGTCAAGGAAGTCCAAGGTCAGACAAAGGAAAAGATATATAAAATTAAAGGAAAATAAATGACTGAGAGGACAGAACAAGTTTGAAAGACTAAGGGATTGGGTAGGGGCCCCAATCTCTTGAAGTAGAAAAGGAGGAGGAGGGCAGCTTAAGGATTTTGAGAAATAAGGATGAGAGTGGGGGGCAGAGAAAACATACCCTGGAACCTTGACCTGTCTCCAGATTGTATAGGAACTGCATAGAAGTAGCCAAGAGGCTAACTGCCAGAATTCAAGGCACAGAATCACTGGCAATTACTCCAACAAAAGCAGAATCGGCTATTCTGGAAGAAAAGACAGGATACAGAGATATCTCTCCCCCGGCCAAAAGGAACATTTTTGTTGTAAGAAACCTATTTTCTTAAATTAATTGAGGTTATGTCCAAAGGACAAGGAAATGAAAGGATTGATGGGAAGAAGGGGAGAAGGAAAGAAAGGAGGGCAACTGTCAACCCCACCCCACAGGGGTGGAGCCAAAGCACTGAAGAAGGAGAGCCCTCCCTTCAGACCACTCTTCCCCCAGAGAGAATTATTCCCCTATGTGCCCAAAGTTATCCCACTCCTGACTGACAGAAAGGAGGGGACAAGGGAGAGGGCACAGAGAGGGAGACGGACCCAGAGACTGAGGCCCCAGGGGGATGGAGGGTGGGATTGTGATGAATGGTGAAGATACACAGAAAGATCAGAATTACAATAGGTACGTAATTTTCATATCTTATGTGGGTCAATCTTCACCATTTATCACATATGGGTGAGTGCCGAGCCCCCCCGAAGGGGGCTTTAACCCTAAGGGACTGAGTCCCTTAGCTCTCAGTGGGTGACACACTAAGAGGGAGAACCTTCAGGGGTCTGGAGAGGCCCGAGAGTGGGGAGAGTGAGACGGGGACCACCCCCGGAGGAGGTAGGAAGTTGCCCCGACAGATGCCGTCTCACCCTATGGGAGAAAATATAGGTTCTCTGGTGAGCGGAGTTAATCACCCTACACCGGGCCAAGGGTGACAACCAGGAGAGACGCAGCCATGCCGTCCACCTAGTGCAGATCGCTGTCCCTACGACCCTGGTGGCTACCTCACTGGCACCATACAATGCCCTTGCTTGGTGCCTTATAGCCCAGGCCACGTGCAGAGAGTGCAATGGCTTGTCTGGTTTCTCTGTGTCAGGCATTGAAGCTAGGAGTTGACCTAGTCTGGACCACAGGAACCAATCATAGATAGCATAGTGTGCCTGATGAGCAGATATTGAGAGAAGCAACTGTGCAGAGTAAAGGTCCTCTACCCCAGAAGTCAAAATCCAAGGAATCTTGATCTGGGGGCCGGTCACAGTGCAGGGGCTGGCCCATCGGAGTATCCAATTGTGTCAATCCTGAGCTAGGATGAAGCATGGAACCAGGAGACTCCTGGGGGCACAATACCACTGGCAGAGATCCTAGGGCTGGGACTCGGAAAGCATCTCTGCCAGGAGCAAGCAAAGCCTCCTGAAAGGAAGCAGGCCAGGGGCAACACAAGGGTGTCGCACTGAAATCACCTAGAAAGGTGCGTGTCAAGTGCTCTAGATTGTGTTGAGTGGGTGGGGTGATATGCAGGTCCTCCAACATCCTCATGAGGAATTGCTGATACTCTGCAAGATCAGCAGTTGGAGAGATGTCGACAGACAGCTCCTCTCCCCCAGAAGAGAAGGATGAGGAGTTTGAGGACCTCAAGAGTTCAGAAGCTGGCTGCTCAGGGGGAAGTTGAAAAGCCTCTCTGTCCATAGCCCTAACATAAGAGGGAAATTGAGCAGCCACCACTCTGAACTGCTCCCAGGAAAGAGGACCACTAGGACCAAGAATACCTGGGAGCACAGAAGAATGTGGCAGAGAAGGGGCAGAGCCAACAGGAATCGGCTGTCCTCCACCTGGGCTAGGGAGCGCACCAGGAGCCCTAAGGGAAAAAAGGAGCTCAGGAAAACTCCACAGCTGACAGCTGGTCAACCAAACTGGAACTGCCGAGGCTGCACCCTGAAGAATCCCCTCTGTGAGGTGACTGGGGCAGTGAAAGTCCAGAAGGACGGTCCCCTGCCTCCGAAGAATGGGGCCCTCTCAAGGAAACTGAAACGGAAGGGCGGAGATCTGCACTACGACCTCTCCCAGAGCCTGGGTGGGCTCCAGAAAAAGGCCGCAGCATGGACCCCATACCCCTCGGAATCTGAAAGTGCCTTCCTCCTTGAGACAGCCAGCCTAGGTAGCTGGCAACCATGGTCGGCCCCCGAGGGGGCTATCCTGGGAGCAGCACCCTCCCCTCCTGTGGGTGTTCCGATCAGCCCCAAAGTTGGGCGATCCAGGCACACCACCTTAGGGGGTACCACTACTGTGGGGTCAGAACCCCCCCCCCGAGACCAGGCTGCAGAGCAATGGTGGCCTGCACCACTGCCTCCTGGTTAGCACCCCTAACAATGGTCCCAGAAGCAACTGTCCTCTCCTCAGAAGGGGGCTGATTCCAGCTTGTCGAGGACACTACCAAGGTGCCCACGTGAGCAGCCAACTCCAAAGAGTCAGACCGCCTATCTGACTCAGAGTCCGATTCCTCCTCCGAAGAGATGGAGATAGAAGTTCTGTGCCAAACAGTGCATGGCTGCCTGCTGCTATCCCAACTGAAAAGGGCACCAGATCCAGAGACTGTACCAGAGTCAGTGCCGATGTCCCCAACCACACTGCGAATGGTGCAGGAAGAAGACACGGCTCCAACGATGGCAACAGCCTCAGAGTCGGAGCCTGTCATGGCACCGTCCCAACCCATGGGGCTGCAAGCATGCTGAGGCCAGAGGCGGTGCTGATGTCGGCCCCGACTGCGCTCTCAGCGCTGAGGTCGGAAACCCCCACTGCACCGTGTCCTTTTTTTTTACCAGGAATAGCACACTAAGCTGAAAGCTTTTTTACAAGTGTGACCTGGGAGCACAGAGAAGTTAAGTGACTTGCTCAGGGTCACACAGTATGCAAGTGGAAGCTGTGGGATTCAAACTTAGGTCTGGTCTGCTGGATGTCACCAGATTTGCAGCTCAGAGCCTTAAACCACTGCGCTATACTGTCTCCCTCCTTGCTCGGAGGTGCAAGCGGCTCCACAGCTGGACACAGTGCCGTGCTCAACCATGGCACTACAGACAATGCCAGGGTGTGAGACAGTCAAGTACAGTGCTGTAGAGCCTCCCATGGCACCATGAGCAGGATCGGCACCGCCAACGGCCACAACAGCACTGAGCGATGGACCGGAGCCAACATTGGCGTTATCAGGGCCCACGGCACCGTGAATGGTACCAAGGCCCAAAATGGTGTTGACAGACGGCACCAAGGACAGTGCCAACCCAGGCCTTCCGAGTTGAGGGTACGACATCGCGGAGCCTTCACCCCCAAAGGGCGATTGCTGTTAAGCGGTGTTTCCCGCCTGTCCCCCGAGGGGATGACTGGCCTCCTGCACCATGGAAGGGGCTTCTGCCATGGCTAGGCTACAAGAAGCAGTAGCCCCTCCTACTTGGTCTGTATAGAACTGGGAGGACCTGGAGAAAAGGCCTTGAGAACATGGTTTGGCTCAAGAGCGCGCCGCCTGTCCCCAAAAGTCGGCAGAGCTCATTCAAATTTCCACGCTTGTTGTTTGATGACACGACAGTCCATGGAGAAGCAGGTGTTATACGAATCCATGTTGTGTAGCAGGTAAAAAGACACGCGAGCAATGTGGTCATGTTGGTCGGCTGACGGAGTACCGACGCACAGACACCAACGCGCCAGGGGGCATCCACGTCTTCATAGTTTTCTTCCCCCGACCGAGACATGACCAACAGAAAAAACAATACCAAAGAAGACCCGACGTCGCAAAATAACTAAAAGGAACAGTCTTTACTTTGACCCTTGCAACGCTAAGTGCTTAAACTGAACCGCATCAAAATATAAAACGGAGTTGATGGACTCGACATGGAGCCGAAAGCTTCACAGTTTTCTACAGGCCTCTCACACAGTAGAGCTTCCACGAGGTGACCTTGACGGCGGGAGACGAAGAACTGGCGGGAGGGTGGAGTTGACAGCACCTAACGGCCAACCTGTGAGCGCCACGCAGTGCATCAGCCTTGAGGGCAGCGCCAATGGTGCGTCGACTCTGACCATCCCAAAAAAAAAAGGAGCTCCCACGGGGTCATGACCTCCAGCCAGTACGCAAAGGTGATGAATGGTGATGATTGACACAGATAACATCTGCCCTTTTGAAAAGTGTCCCGTAGTATCTGTAGTTAATAATATCCATTGTAGTTGAGCTGCTGAGTTTATCACCTGGGCTGAGTAATTAGAAAGAAAATGAAAGCAAAAGTTAGATTTTTTTTATGTATATATTTTTGTTTTGTTATAACTTTTTATAACAAATTAAATTAATTGTGCCCCTGTAATTGAGGTCACTTTGTGGATACCCCTCTGATCCTCCTCTTCCTGCTTTGCTACAGGAAATGTTACAACTGTGCTGCTCTATAAAAGGAGTGTAGTAGGGGGTGGTTGGAGATGGGGTGGGTGGTTGGGCCCTGCCCCTGCTGAAAAAGAAGAACCATGGACGAAAGAAACAAGGATATAAGGGCAGAAAGAATCAACCAGCAACAAATAGTGTCGCTATTCCACAGTCTGTATTTATGTGCTCCTGTAATTAGCCCTGAAAGCTTAGCCTATTGATAGATAAAACTGTAAAACCTGTAGGCACCACCTGTAACAATTTCACAGAAGATATATTTACAAAACACTTTGCTACAGAGAAAATAAAACAGTAAAAAAGTAGCAAAACCTGTAAGCACAACCTACAGATCACTTTAACAGAAGATATACCTTGCAAAAAACTATTTGAATCAGAGAAGATTACAGCAGTAATCTGTACCGGGCCTCTACAATCTCACAGCAATGATGAGCGATGAGCCCAGACTTTTGTCACCAGTTTCCCAATACCACCATGTGCCAAAACTGTTTGTAACATGGCAGGTAATGGCATAGTGGAATGCAGGAATCAGATAGGCATAAAGGCAACCCGTGACAGAAAATCAAGAGGGCATTAATTCCCTAGTAATGCCTGCTTGTCATTGGGAGTGCACTTACTCACTAAACAGAGAGACAAAGTAAATAACTCCCTGTCTAACAAGTTTTACCTGTACGTTGAGTCCTCCCTATAGGTGGTGCTATCGCCAGACACAGGAAACCCGCACCCGCTATCTGTATATAGAAATTGGATAAGGTCTTTGTTGCATGTTCCTTACCACTCACCCACCCCGTGCAACTGCACAGCGTAACGAAGCAGCATTCAGTTTAAAAAAATGCAGTGGTACTGACCCGTCCTGCAGAGCTGTGCACAGGAAGAACCTGGTTCACCACACCATCACACAGACTCCAGTAGTATAGGTAAACAGAGGCATAGAACCAGACGGTGAGTTGGCCGTCAGGTAGAAAAGAGAGAGAGCGGCTTGCACCAGTGACTATCCAGACAGATAAATAAATCTACCTCACTGATCACAAAGGATGTTCACTTTTGTTTTCCAAATCAGTACTGCATCGTGGGTAAAGTATTAGATTTGCATATATATCACCTTTGACAAATATGCAAATCTTTGTGCTCTACCCTACATGCAGTAGTGAATGGGTAAGGAAAACCAAAGGTACGAGTTAACGCATAACAGTTTGAACAGATATAATTTTTTAACATTTTATCTGTAAAGTATAACAAAAGGTAACACCAGGAAATGCAAAGTAGGGTCATACTGGAAAGGACAGTCACAATATAAATGAGTAGAGACTACTGAACATGCATGCGCACAGTTCTACATGCAAGTCAAGCGCATAGAATGCTATGTTACCCAATATTATCCACTTTTCTTCATATATGTAGCAAACCTATTTAAATCAAAACACTTGTCCCTGGACTTGCCATGTTACAAGCGCATTAATCCACTCCAGAGTTGGGCTCTACTAGGGAATTAATGCCTGGTTGGTGGTTGGAGGCACCTGGCCTGTGGCCTCGTGCCCCAACCCTCCCCCCAACCAGGCATTAATTCCCTAGAAGAGCTCTCCTCTGTTCTGGATTAATGCTTACTTCAATCACTCCATTGCAATAGCTGCTCTTTTCCTTACAGTCATCCCAGCCTCAAAAGACAACCCTTTACAATGTTCAGTTATGAAGCCAGGTACATCCAGTGGCCTAGCCGCGATCTGTGTCCCTGTGACTCTGATTAACAATGTTCCATTTATGCATGTTCCTGTTATTTTGAGCCTTACTCACTGGAACATGGCTGAGTTTGACCACTACCAATGTTTCAAAGTTTCACAATGTTATGTTGTTAGATTTAATGGCAGCATATCAAGCAATTGCACAAGACCCTGTAATGGCACCACACTATGGATTACTGAGGGTGTTCCGCACAGAAGAGTTTGGAATTTTCTGATGTCACAGGCATAGCCGGTATTCTTACAGGTATGTTTGGATCTGGTATCTCAATTTGGAACAGAGATGATCTGGCTAAAATTCAAAACCATGCTAAATTATTCAACAGTAAGTCATCACAAAATGTCATACAGCTCATGCTACACATGATATTTCTCAGGAGGAAAGATTTACAGTATATAACATGCATGATATAGCACGTTTATTCAATGAGACCCGAAACAAAATCAACAAATTGATCTTTTACAATAACAAATGTAAGCACCTTCTGGGCGCTTACTAGTTAAGTTTGTTTGCTAGGTGCAGCTAGGTTGGTTGCTAGGGGGTAGCTAAGAAGAAAACATTACTTACCATAGTAATCTTGTTTCTTCTCAGTGATACTCAGGTATTCATAACTTTCTGCAGTAAGCCTTCTAGGTAAAGTTGCCCGGAAAGAACAGAACACATGCAAATGATGGAATTCTTTCCACGTGACAACTTTTCAAATGCTGCCCTGTACTAACTGCCAGTGTTCTAAACTCCTCAGATTTCCTAAGAGCCTGGAAAGGCAGACCTATGTAAGTAGAATACTGTGAGTATTAATAATTAAAAAATTTAAGATTTGAAAAATACTAACATCCTAATAAAAAAACTCCAACTGGAGGGAGAACACTACGATTAAGAAGCCCCATAAAAAATGTCGAAGCACCTGAAAAAGGGGTAACACAATGAACCTTGTTTGCTAAAAATTGTACTTGAATGTGGTATATATACATTCAAGAGAGATATACCTTTTTCTGGTAGTGTAGCATGCGGGAGTCCAGAGGCTGATGTTCTGGAAGGGGAGGTATGGTGGTAAGTTATGAATATCTGAGTATCACTGGGAAGAAACAAGATGAAAAAATTACTCACCTTAGTAATGTTGTTTCTTCTAATGGAGTCTTGCTGTATTCTGACATATGCAGTTAGATCCTGCCTTTCACCTGCCCCGGAGAACAAAGAGTTAAACATTCCATGGCCAGCATAGAATGTTCACTGCGAGCTCGGTTGAAGCCCCTGTCTGCTGTTGTTTAAACTCCAACCATCAGATTCTTTACTCCGCCTCACTGAACAGTCGCTCACAAATTTCTCCTTGCTCGATTTCAAAAAAGTCGTTAAAGTATCGTTTTCACTCCAGTTTCTACCGAATTGCTGCTACCAATCTGTCAGTTTAAGCCTTTGTCTGTGGTACCGTGAGTACTAGACAGGCTTTCTATTTAGTTTCTGTGTGGAACTTGTAAATTGGGGATCGGTTTGGCTGAACCGATCAGTTCAGGTAAAAGAGTTTGTGAATTTACTTAGAGAGTGGTAACCGGTCCGTATCGGTTCTAAAAAAAAAGATTTTTATTACAGTTTTAACTTTACATGGCCAGAATGGAATGTTCACCGCGATCTCGGTTGAAACCCCTGTCTGCTGTTGTTTAAACTCCAACCGTCAGATCTTTACGAGCAATAATCACTAGAAGTTCTGTGTGGAAACTGATAAACTCAAACTAGCCAACTGGCAACTAAATTTATATAAAAGGTTTTTTTGGTTTCAAAGCAAAGACTCAAGCCAGGAAACCCAAAAAACAAAACACATCCCAAAACACAACACTCACCCAAAATAAAGGAGGGTGAAAATGGGACACCCCTAGGTGCCAACACTGCTCCTGCCCACCCACATCCCAAAAACCAGGTTCTGAGAGGGGAGGCGGGGGGGGGTCAGAAGAAAAAATTACTCACCTTAGTAATGTTGTTTCTTCTAATGGAGTCTTGCTATATTATGACAATTGCAGTGTGATCCAATCTTGGAACTGCCCCGGAGGTGAAATAGTTAACTTTCCCTGCAAGCATGGAACTCTGAGCGCGAGCTCGGTTAGAAAGCTCAGTCTGTTGTTCTTCAAACACAAACTGTCAGATGTTTACGACCTAAAAACTCACTAAGGCTCTGAGTGGAAGCTGTAAACCTACACTAGCCAACTGGATACTAACATAAACACACACTTCTTGGTCTCAAACAAAGACTCAAGTCAGGAGACCCAAAAAATGAAAAACACAACACCAATTCATCCCAAAAGAAGGGTGAAAAACAACAAGGTGGGCATAAATAAAGTGCCAACACTGTAATGCCCACCTACATCCCAAAACAGAAGTTCTGAGAGGGGCAGGCAGAGGGAGGTTTAATATAGCAGACTCCATTGAAGAAACAACATTACTAAGGTGAGTAATTTTTTCTTCAAACAACATGAAGTCTTGCTATATTATGACAATTGCAGACTACACAGCAGTACCCCATGGAGGAGGACAGAACCTACTTAGGAATAGGCTCTGAAGGACAGCTGTACAACGAGCATCACTCCGAGCCTGGATGTCCAGGAGTAATGCTTGCAAAGTGTGAACTGTTTTCCAGGTAGCTGCTTGACATAACTCTAGAATAGGGATGTCTCTGGCAGCAGCCAGAGAAGCAGCTGTACCTCTGGTAGAGTGAGCCCTCAGGCCTGAGGAGGAACCTTACCCAGTTTTTCGTAACAGAATTGGATACAAGAGACAATCCACCTGGCAATGGATCTTTAGTGGCGGCTTCCTTTACCAACCTCACCAAAGTGAGGAACAGTTGGAGGAGTCAAACCTGTGACCCTTGGTACGCCTATGTAGTAACCACGGGCCTCTTCACATCTAGGTTGTGCAGCCTCCTCTCACCAGAGGAGGAATGGTCAGTGAAGTACACTGGAAAAGATATAGATTGATTAAGGTGGAAATCTGAAACCACCTTAGGCAGGAACTTTCTATTAGTCCGGAGGACTACCTTATCTCTGTGAAAGGAGATAAAATCTGGCTCCACTGACAACGCTTGTAATTCACTTATGCGTCTGGCAGAGGTGACGGCTACCAGAAACACAGTTTTCCAAGTCTAGTACTTAAGCTCAGCTGAAGACAAAGGCTCAAAGGGGGGTTGCATAAGCTGAGCAATGCAAACATTAAGATCCCAGGCAGGGGCAGGATCCCTGAATGGAGGGTTGGTATGAAGCAATCCCTTAAAAAACTTGGAAAATACAGGGTGAGTTGAAAGAGGAGAGGATTTACCTGCTGAAATAAAAGCAGACACAGCTGCCAAATGCACCTTCAGGGTAGCTGGTCCCAGCCCCAAAGTGTTCAGATGGACCAAATAATCCAGGACTGTGGTTAAATCAACAGAGTCTGGGAAAATATGCTTTTCTGAGCACCATATGGAAAACCTTTTCCATTTGGAGTTGTAAGTAGCCCAGGTGGAAGGCTTCCTAGAAGCCTTCAATATATCCATTACGCCTTGTGAGAGGTGTAGGTCAGCAAACTCTAACTCTTCAAGAACTAGGCCTTGAGATTGAGAGATTTGAGATTCGGGTACCAAACCCTTCCCTGGGCACAGGTTAACAGATTGTGATTCCTGGGAAGGCACATGGGAGGATGGACTGCTAAGGACAGTAGGAGTGGATACCAGGGTTGTCTGGCCCAATCCGGGGCAATCAGAATGACCGTGCAGGATTGGGATCTGATTTTGACTAGCACTTTGAACAGGAGAGGGAAGGAGGAAGGCAGAGAAACTTCCTTCCCAACTGAGGGCTAAGGCATCCAGAGGGACTGAGCCCAAGACTGGGGCCTGCAGCAAAAGAGAGGAAGTTGGTGATTGTCTGGGGCTGCAAAAAGATCTATCTGCGGGGTGCCCCCTCTGGCAAATACCACTCCCAGAACCAGGGGATCCAGGGACCACTCGTGATGGCCCTGAGAAATTCTGCTGAGGGCATATGCCAGGACATTGTCCTTGCCTGGGAGGTGAACTGCCGTAAGGGATGTTTTCAAGGAGTAAGCCAGAGACCACAACTTCATGGCTTTGGTGCACAAGGCCGTAGACCGAGTGCCCCCTTGCTTGTTGATGTACCACATTGTAGTGGTGTTGTCTGTTCTGACCTGTACAATTTTGTTCTGAACAGATTTGGATAAAGCTTGAAGTGCTAGAAAAACTGCTCTGCGCCTCCAACAGGTTGATGTGGAGCAGAGACTCCTGGGGGGACCTACAGTCCTGCAGTGAGGTCGCCCATGTGAGCCCCCCACCCCAAGAGGGATACATCCATAGTAAGGATTAAGGAGTGAGACAGAGTGACAAAAGGAACTCCTTGTCTCAGGTTGCTCTGATCCTGCCACCACTGTAGGGCTTGGATCAGGGTTCGAGTTACTGGGATCAACTTGGTAAGAGGATCCTTTCTTTGAGACCAAAAAGCTCTCAAATGGAACTGAATGTCCCTCATCTGAAATCTTGCTCCTTGCACTACTGCTGTGGAAGCGGCCATGTGTCCGAGGAGCTGCAGAAAATGCTTTGCTGGTCGAGAGACCTGCAGGGTGAATGAGGAGGCCAGGTAGACTAGGGTCTTTGCCCTGTCCAGAGGGAGGAAGGCCCTGGCTTCCTGTGTGTTCAGTTCTGCGCCTATGAAGGTTAGGAGCTGGACAGGCTCTAGAACTGACTTTGAGAGATTCAGAAGGAAACCTAGGGAGGTAAGCAGTTGCTGAGTTACCTGAAGGTATAAGCTGACCTGGTCTGGGGACTGGCCTACTATGAGCCAATCGTACAGGTAAGGAAAGATGGCAATTTTTTGCCTTCTTAGGCAGGCAACTACTACTGCCAGGCATTTGGTGAATACCCTTGGAGCAGAGGTGAGGCCAAAGGGCATTGCTCTGAACTGGTAATGGCCTGAGGGCAGCTCGAACCTGAGGTACTTTCGATGGGAGCTTCTGATGAGAATATGGAAGTAGGCATCCTTGAGGTCCAGGGATGCTAGCCAGTCCCCTGGCCATAGAGAGGGTAAAATAATTCCCAGAGTCACCATTTTGAATTCTGGTTTTAAAAGGTGCTTGTTTAAGTATCTGAGATCCAGGATGGGCCGCCATTCTCCTGTCTTTTTTGGGGTAAGGAAGTACCTGGAGTACAAACCTTTGCCCTGCTGTAGGGGTGGAACCCTTTCCACAGCTCTGAGAGTGAGGAGGGTAGAGACTTCTGCCTCTAGGGCCAGTGCCTCTGATGGAGATGCAGGTGGAAAAGATCTGGTTCTCATCTTTGGAAATTTTTGAAGCTGAGAACCAGTCCCTGGCTTACTACTTCCAGGACCCACTTGTCTGACGTTAGAGACTTCCAGTCCTGGACAAAGTAAGCCAGCCTGCCCCCTACAGGTAGAGAAGAATCGGCCCTGGCTACCCCATCAGGGTGCCTGCTTGGCAGGGGCTTTGGGTTGAGGGGTGGAAGCAGGCCTGCTTGAACCTCGTCTGCCTCTCCCTCTAAAGAACCCCCTGTGGGCATAAGCGGAAGAGGAGGCTTGGGCTTGGTAAAAAGGCCTATAAAAAGGCCTGCCCCTGCCCTTGGGAAGCTGCTTCTGAGGAGGGCCTGCCTTCCTTGGCCTGTGCACTCCTATAGGTGGTCCTGTATTCATCCATTTTCTCATGTAATTCTCTGTTTGCTCCCCAAACAGAGAGTTGCCCACAACAGGAAAAATCCATGGCCTTAGACTGGGTATCCTGTGACAGGGTAGTACATCTGAGCCAAGCCATTCTGCGAAATGCCACAGATGTAGCCTTGACTCTTGATGACACATCATTAGAGTCTACTGCAGCATGAAACTGCACCTTAGATGCCTCAATACCATCTCTACCAGCTCCTTGGCAAGCTGGTCATGGACTTGTTTTGCTAGAGCCAGCACAGTATCCCATCTGGATTTCTGGTATCTAGCAGCATAAGCCATATAATTTGCCTGTCTGAGTACCAAGGATGCTGCCATGTACTGTTTCTTTGCCATAGCATCAATCTTCCTGGAGTCCTTCTGAGGAGGGTGTGAAGCTAGGGGAATATTTGCCTTGTCACAGGCTGCAGCCTGCACTACTCCCACATGGCTGCATTGCTGTGTGAGGAACTCCGTATCAGAGCCTGATAAAGTATACTTCTTGTCCATCCTTTTATCTATAGGAGGTATAGTGTGAGGAGTTTTTAAAACTTTTACTGTCTGCTTCCGAAAAGATTTATGCAGAGGAATAGACAGTCTCTTAGACTCTGGAATAGCCATCATTTCTACATAATCAGGCTCCTCTTGGTCATCAACAGCTTCCTCAACAGGGAGCTGGAGAGTTTTAGCAACCTTTTTTTAAAACATAAAATGAGAAGGGGACTCAGAGAGCCTTGGAGGAGAAACCCCTAAAGGTCTGTCTGGAGAGGTGTCCGGTTCAATGGGCACATCCAGATCTTCAAAACCATATTCACTCCCTCATACTCCTCTTCCCCCTCCCAAGGTTCATAAAATTCCTCAAAATCATGATCTTGAACCAGTGGAACCGGCCGAACCGAGCGCCTCCCTGATGGTGCTGGTTCAGTCGGAACCCGGGAAAGAGACTGGAAAATTTGGATTGCTTTAGCTATTTCTTCAGCGGTTGGAGAGAGAACTTTTGGCTCCACACCAGCTGACTTTCTAGTCCTTTTTGCAGGAACCGGCTCCTCAGAGCCAGCTCTTCGTTTGCCCGAGGATGTATCGCCCTGGTCAGAGGGCACTCCCTCTGGTTCGGTTGGAACCGAACCGGCCGCCATCCGGGTCAGCGGACTTTTTGGCCTCCCTTTCCCTGAGCCTACCAACTCTCTTTTCTATGGTGGCAGCAGGGAAATTCTTACAAATCTGGCAGTCTGCATTGAGGTGGTCAAACCCCAGACAATAGACACAGGTGGTGTGAGGGTCAGCCTTAGCAAAGGCTTCCCCACAGAGACTACAGTGTTGAAACCCAGTGGGCCCGGTTTTTCTTTTGGGTTTCTCAGACATAATGCCAGCCTAACCAAACTTGCCCGTTTATGGCAATCCGCCAAGCAAGACTCTTATCGGTTCCCAACCGTGTCACGGGTCGTGGAAAAAAACGTAATGAAATCCGTTTTTTTTAGAACCGATAAGAACCAGGAACCGCACTCTAAAAAAGGACTAGCAATTTTAAAGCACAATCTGATCAGTTCAACCGAACCGATAAATGTTTACAAGTTCCACACAGAGAAAACGAATGTAATCCTATCTATTATTTACATTACCACAGACAGAGCTTGAACCAACCGGTTGCGGTTTAATTTCGGTCGAAAACCGATAAAACAATACTTTTAAACCGACAAAATGAACTAAGCAGAAGGAGAAATCTCCGGAGTGACTGTTCAGTGAGGCGGAGTAAAGAATCTGACAGTTTATGTTTGAAGAACAACATACAGAGCTTTCTAATCGAGCTCGCGCTCAGAGTTCCATGCTTGCATGGAAAGATAACTATTTCACCTCCCGGGCAGTTCCAAGATTGGATCACACTGCAATTGTCATAATATAGCAAGACTTCATGTTGTTTGACTATAGCAAGACTCCATTAGAAGAAACAACATTACTAAGGTGAGTAATTTTTTCTTCAAACAACATGAAGTCTTGCTATATTCTGACATATGCAGACTACCAAGCAGTACCTCCATGGAGGAGAGACAGAACCTACTTTGGAAACAGGCTCTGAAGTACTGCTGTGCTAAACCAAGCATCACTCCTAGCCTGGATATCCAGAGAGTAATGCTTGGTGAATGTATGGACCGTTCTCCAGGTGGCTGCTTGACAAATTTCTAAGATAGGAATATCCCTGGCAGCAGCCAGGGAAGCAGCTGTACCTCTAGTAGAGTGAGCCCTCAGGCCTGAGGGTGGAGTTCTACCCAGTTTTTCATAGCAGAATTGTATATAAGAGACAATCCACTTCGCAATAGATCTCTTAGTGGCAGGTTTGCCCTTACAAACCTCTCCATATGTGAGGAACAATTGCAGGGAATCAAACCTGTGACCCTTGGTGCGCTCTATGTAGAAGCTGAGGGCCCTTTTAACATCCAAGCTGTGCAGCCTCCTCTCTCCAGAGGAGGAATGGTCAGTGAAGAAAACAAGGAGAGACATAGACCGTTAAGGTGGAAATCTGAAACCATCTTAGGTAAAACTTCCTGTTAGTTCTTAGGACCACTTTATCTCTATGGAAAGAGATGAAATCAGGCTCCACTGACAGGGCTTGCAATTCACTGATATGCCTGACAGAGGTAATGGCTACCAAAAGCACAGTTTTCCAAGTCAAATACTTAAGCTCTGCAGAGGACAAAGGCTCAAAGGGTGGTTGCATCAGTTGAGCAATGCAAACATTAAGGTCCCAAGCAGGAGCAGGGTCCCTAAAGAGGGGATTGGTGTGCAGCAATTCCTTGAAGAACTTACAAAACACAGGATGGGCTGACAGAAGAGAGGGCTTGTCTACTGACAGGAAGGCAGAAACAGCTGACAAATGCACTTTAAGTGTAGCAGGCCTAAGGCCCAGGCCATTGAGATGGACCATATAGTAAAGAACCATAGGCAACCCAGCAGATTCTGGAGAAGTATTCTTATTAGAACACCAAATAGTGAACCTTTTCCATTTGGAATTGTAAGTCTTTCTGGTGGAAGGCTTTCGAGAAGCCTTAAGGATATCCAGAATCCCTTGGGAAAGATGCAGATCAGCAAACTCTAACTCTTCAAGAGCCATGCCTTGAGATTGAGAGACCTGAGGTTCGGGTACCAAATCCTCCCCTGAGAGGATGTCAACAGGTTGTAATTCCTGGGAAGAGACAGGGGAAGGTGGGCTACTAAGGAAAGGAACAGGGGGTACCAGGGCTGTCTGGCCCAGTCTGGAGCAATCAGAATCACTTTGCATGGTTGTGACCTTATCTTGACTAGCACCTTGAACAGGAGAGGGAAGGGGGGGAAGCATACAGAAATTTCCCTTCCCAATACAGGATCAGAGCATCCAGGGGGACTGAGCCCAAGACAGGGGGTCTGCAACAAAAGAGAGGAAGTTGGTGATTGTCTGGGGCTGCAAAAAGATCTATCTGTGGAGTGCCCCATCTCGAGAAAATCACTTTCAAAACTAGGAGATCTAGGGTCCATTCGTCATTGTCCTTCCCTGGGAGGTGAACTGCTATCAGAGAGATTTGCAGGGAATAGGCCAGGGACCACAATTTCATTGCTTCTGTGCACAAGGCCGTAGACCGAGTGCCTCTTTGCTTGTTGATGTACCACATGGTGGTGGTGTTGTCTGTTCTGACCTGGACCACCTTGTTCTGTACAGATTTGGAAAAGGCTTGCAGTGCCAGAAACACTGCTCTGAGTTCCAAGAGACTGATGTGAATCAGAGATTCCTGAGGTGACCACAGCCCTTGGGTGGTAAGATCACCAGGTGGGCTCCCCAGCCCAGCAGGGAAGCATCTGTGGTGAGTATCACTGAATGAGACTGAGTGACAAAAGGAACTCCTTGTCTCAAATTGTCCTGATCCAGCCACTACTGCAAGGCCTGGATCAGGGTTTGAGTCACTGGGACTAGTTTGGTAAGGGAATCCTTTCTATGGGACCAGAAGGCTTTTAAGTGGAACTGAATGTCCCCCATCTGGAATCTTGCTCCCTGGACCACTGCTGTGGAAGCTGCCATGTGGCCCAGAAGCTGAAGGAAATGTCTTGCTGGTCGAGACACCTGTAGTGTGAATGAAGAGGACAGTTCTATGCGGGTCCTTGCACTGTCCAGGGGAAGGAAGGCTCTTGCCCTTACTGTATCCAGCTCCGCCCCTATGAAGGTGAGGAGCTGTACTGGCTCGAGAACTGACTTTGGAAGGTTGAGGAGGAATCCTAAGGAAGTGGGCACTTGCTGAGTTATTTGCAAATGTGACTTGACTTGGTCTGGAGACTCAGAAAGCCTAGTAGGAGAAACACCTGAAGGTCTGTCTGGGGAGATGTCCGGGTGCACATTCAGACTTTCATAATCACCATCATCATCCTCATACTCTCCCTCCTCCTCATCCGGTTCATAAAATTCTTCTAAGGTGTAATCCGGAACTGGGGAACCGACCGAACTGAACCCCTGCCAGATGGTGCCGCCGTAGTAAGCGACTGCACTATTCTTATCGCCTTGGCTATCTCATCAGCGGTCAGAGTATGAATTTCTGGATCAGAACTGGACGATTTATCTTTTCCTTTTCTTTTAACCGGAACCGACTCTCAGAATCGTCTCTCCTTTTGCCCGAAGAAGTATCACCCTGGTCAGAGGGCACTCCTTCTGGTTCGGTCGGAACCGACCCAGGCTGGCCATCCGGATCAGCGGATTTCTCGGCCTACCTTTCCCTCAGTCAACCTAATCTCTTTTCCAGGGTAGCTTTGGGAAAATTCTTACAAATTTGGAAGTCTGAATCAAGGTGGTCAAACCCCAAACAATAAACACAGGTGGTGTGGGAATCAGCCTTAGCAAAGACTTCCCCCCACACACACTGCAGTGTTGAAACCCAGTGGGCCCATTTTTTTTCATGGGTTTCTCAGACATGGCCAATCCTATCCAAAACTTACCCTTTTTTCAGCAATCCACCAGGCAAGACTCCCCTATCGGTTCCTGACCATGTTATGGGTCCTGGAAAAAAACGTAATAAAAATCTGTTTTTTTAGAACCGATACGGACCGGTTGCCAAATTCAAGAACTTTTTTACCTGAACTGATCGGTTCAGCCAAACCGATCCCCAATTTACAAGTTCCACACAGAAACTAAATAGAAAACCTATCTAGTACTCACGGTACCACAGACAGAGACTTAAACTGACAAATTCGGTAGCAGCAATTCGGTAGAAACCGAGTGAAAAACAACACTTTTAACAGACTTTTTTTGAACCGAGCAAAGGAGAAATCTCCGGAGCGACTATTCAGTGAGGCGAAGTAAAGAATCTGACGGTTGGAGTTTAAACAACAGCAGACAGGGGCTTCAACCGAGCTCGCAGTGAACATTCTATGCTGGCCATGGAAAGTTTAACTCTTTGTTCTCGGGGCAGTTGAAAGGCAGGACCTAACTGCATATGTCAGAATACAACAAGACTTCATGTTGTTTGAATACTATGGTAAGTAATTTTTTCTTCTAACCCCAGTAATACTCGGGTATTCATAACTTTCTGCAGATTACAAAGCAGTACCACTGGAGGTGGGCACAGAAGAAAAAAATACCCACCTTAGTAATGTTGTTTCTTCTAATGGAGTCTTGCTGTATTCTGACAGTAGCAGTGAGTCCCAACCTTCGAAATGCCCCGGAGATGAAAGAGTTAACTTTCCATGCCAGGCATGGAATGCTGAGCTCGAGCTCGGTTGAGACTCTGTCTGTTGCTGTTTAAACCCAAACCGTCAGATCTTACGGCTAAACTCACTAAGGTGCTGTGTGGAAGCTGTAAACCTAAACTAGCCAACTGGCTATTAAACATAAAACACATTTTTTGGTCCCAAAACAAAGACTCAAGTCAGGAGACCCAAAAAATGAAAAACACAACACCACTCACCCCAAGAAAAGAAGGGGGTGAAAAAGGTGGGCACTTGCTGAGTGCAACATTGCACTGCCCACCCACATCCCAAAAACAGAGGTTCTGAGAGGGCAGACAGGAGGGAGGTCAGAATACAGCAAGACTCCATTAGAAGAAACAACATTACTAAGGTGAGTAATTTTTTCTTCAAACAACATGAAGTCTTACTGTATTCTGACAGTAGCAGACTACAAAGCAGTACCTCCATGGAGGAGGGACAGAACCTACTTAGGAAATAGGCTCTGAAGCACAGCTGTGCCAAACCGAACATCACTCCTAGCCTGGATGTCCAGGGAGTAATGCTTGGTAAAAGTGTGACCTGTTTTCCAGGTAGCTACTTGACATATCTCTAGAATAGGGATGTCCCTGGCAGCAGCCAGGGAAGCAGCTGTACCTCTGGTAGAGTGAGCCCTCAGGCCTGAGGGAGGAACCTTACCCAGTTTTTCATAACAAAATTGGATACAAGAGACAATCCACCTGGCAATGGATCTTTTAGTGGCAGGTTTCCCTTTACCAACCTCACCATAAGTGAGGAACAGTTGGAAGGAGTCAAACCTGTGACCCTTGGTATGCTCTATGTAGTAGATAAGGGCACTTTTCACATCTAAACTGTGCAGCCTCCTCTCGCCACAGGAGGAATGGTCAGTGAAGTACACAGGAAGAGACATAGACTGATTAAGGTGGAAATCTGAAGCCACCTTAGGCAAGAACATCCTGTTAGTCCTGAGAACCACCTTATCTCTATGAAAGGAGATATAATCAGGCTCCACTGACAAAGCTTGTAATTCACTTATGCGTCTGGCAGAAGTGATGGCTACCAGAAACACAGTTTTCCAAGTCTAGTACTTAAGCTCTGCTGAAGACAAAGGCTCAAAAGGGGGTTGCATCAGCTGAGCAATGCAAACATTAAGGTCCCAAGCAGGGGCAGGGTCCCTGAATGGAGGGTTGGTGTGAAGCAATCCCTTGAAAAGCTTGGAGAATACAGGGTGAGCTGAAAAAGAAGAGGGCTTACCTGCTGAAATAAAAGCAGACACAGCTGCTAGATGCACCTTCAGTGTAGCTGGTCTCAGCCCCAAGCTATTTAAATGGACCACATAATCAAGGACTGTGGGCAGATCAGCAGATTCTGGGGAAATATGCTTCCCAGAGCACCATATGTAAAATCTTTTCCATTTGGAATTATAAGTAGCCCTGGTGTAAGGTTTTCTAGAAGCCTCCAGGATATCCATTACACCTTGGGAGAGGTGTAAATCAGCAAACTCTAACTCTTCAAGAGCCAGGCCTTGAGATTGAGAGATTTGAGGTTCGGGTACCAAACCCTCCCCTGAGCACAGGTTAACAGGTTGTAATTCCTGGGAAGACACAGGGGAAGATGGACTGCTAAGGACAGTAGGAGTGGATACCAGGGCTGCCTGGCCCAGTCTGGAGCAATCAGGATCATCTTGCAGGGTTGAGATCTGATTTTGTCTAGCACTTTGAACAGGAGAAGGAAGGGGGGAAAAGCATACAGGAACTTCCCTTCCCAGTTGAGAATTAAGGCATCCAGGGGGACTGAGCCCAACACTGGGGGCCTGCAGCAAAAAAGGGGAAGTTGGTGATTGTCTGGGGCTGCAAAAAGATATATCTGCGGGGTGCCCCATCTGGAAAATATCACCCCAAGACCAGGGGGTCCAGTGACCATCAGTGATGGCCTTGGGAAATCCTGCTGAGAGCATCTGCCAGGACATTGTCCTTGCCTGGGAGGTGAACTGCCGTGAGGGAGGTGTTCAGGGAGTAAGCCAGAGACCACAACTTCATTGCTTTGGTGCACAAGGCCGTAGACCAAGTGCCTCCTTGCTTGTTGATGTACCACATTGTGGTGGTGTTGTCTGTTCTGACCTGTATAACTTTGTTCTGAACAGATTTGGAAAAAGCTTGAAGTGCTAGAAATACTGCTCTGAGTTCCAATAGATTGATGTGGAGCACAGATTCCTGAGGGGACCTCAACCCTTGGGTGGTCAGGTCGCCCATGTGAGCCCCCCACCCCAAGAAGGAGGCATCTGTAGTAAGGATTAAAGAGTGAGACTGAGTGACAAAGGGAACCCCTTGTCTCAAATTGCTCTGATCCTGCCACCACTGTAGGGCCTGGATCAGGGTTCGAGTTACTGGGATCAATTTGGTCAGAGGGTCCTTCCTTTGAGACCAGAAGGCTCTCAAATGGAACTGAATGTCCCTCATCTGAAATCTTGCTCCCTGCACTACTGCTGTAGAAGCAGCCATGTGCCCCAGAAGCTGTAGAAAATGCCTTGCTGGTCGAGACACCTGCAGGGTGAATGAGGAGGCCAGAGAGACAGCTCGAACCTGAGGTACTTTCGATGGGAGCTTCTGATGAGAATATGAAAGTAGGTATCCTTGAGGTCCAGGGACACTAGCCAGTCCCCTGGCCTTAGAGAGGGTAGAATAATTCCCAGATTCACCATTTTGAATTTTGATTTTAAAAGGTGCTTGTTTAAGTATCTGAGATCCAGGATGGGCCGCCATTCTCCTGTCTTTTTTGGGGTAAGGAAGTACCTGGAGTACAACCCTTTGCCCTGGTGTAGGGGTGGAACCCTTTCCACAGCTCTGAGAGCTAGGAGGGAAGAGACCTCTGTCTCTAAGGCAAGTGTCTCTGAAGGATTTGCAGGTGGAAAGGATCTGGTTCTCATCTTTGGAAACTTTTGAAGCTGAGAACCAGTCCCTGGCTTACTACTTCCAGGACCCATTTGTCTGATGTCAGAGACTCCCAGTCCTGGACAAAGTAAGCCAGCCTGCCCCTACAGGTAGCTGAGAATCGGCCCTGGCAACCCCATCAGGGTACCTGTTTGGCAGGGGCTTTGGGCTGAGGGGTGGAAGCAGGCCTGCTTGTACCCCGTCTGCCTCTCCCTCTAAAGAACCCCCTCTGGGCATAAGCAGAACAGGAGGCCTGGGCTTGGTAAAAAGGCCTATGAAAAGGCCTGCCCCTGCCCCTGGGAAGCTGCCTTTGAGGAGTGGCCTGCCTTTCCTTGGCCTGTGCACTCCTATAGGTGGTCCTATACTCATCCATTTTCTTCATGTAATTCTCTGTTTGCTCCCCAGAGAATTACTCACAACAGAAAAATCCATCGCCTTAGTCTGGGTATCCTGTGACAGGCTAGTACATCTGAGCAAAGCCATTCTTCGAAGTGCCACAGATATAGCCATGACTCTAGATGACACATCATTGGAGTCTACTGCAGCATGGAATTGCACCTTGGATGCCTCAGTACCATCAGCAGCCACCTGCTCCAGCTCCTTGGCAAGCTGGCCAGGGACCTGTTTTGCTAAAGCCATAACAGTGTCCCATCTGGATTTTTGATACCTAGCAATGTAGGCCATATAATTGGCCTGTCTGAGTCCCAAGGATGCTGCCATGTACTGTTTCTTTGCCATGGCATCAATCCTCCTGGAGTCCTTGTCCGGGGGGTGAGAAGCCAAGGGAATGTTTGCCTTATCACAGGCTGCAACCTGCACTACCCCAACATGGCTGCATTGTTGTGTAAGGAACTCCGTGTCTGAGCCTGACAATGTATATCTCTTGTCCATTCTTTTATCCACAGGAGGTATAATGTTAGGAGTCTTTAAAATCTTAAATGTCTGTTTCCCAAAAGATTTGTGCAAGGGAATAGACAGCGTCCTAGACTCTGGGATATCCATCATTTCTACATAGTCAGGCTCCTCCTGATCATCCACAGCTTCTTCCATAGGAAGCTAGAGGGTTTCAGCCACTTTTTTATAAAACATGAAATGGGAAGGGGACTCAGAAAGCCGAGGAGGAGACACTCCTGAAGGTCTGTCTGGGGAGATGTCCGGGTCAATAGGCACATCCAGACTTTCAAAACCACATTCACTTTACTAACATACTAAAATGCCAGCAGAATAGGCCTAACAGTCTTTCGTGTCTGCTCGTTTGGTCAGCCCCCACCCTGGGTGCTGACCTTGCTGTCCCCCTCGCCATCTCTGGCTTCTCCCTTCCCAGTTCCGGATATTCTTGCTGCATTGGATTTTGCTTCCAGAACCCTTCCCCTGTACCTGTCCCACCCCCTCTTGAACCCCTCCACTGTCTCTGCCTCCACCAGCCCCCTAGGCAGTGCATTCCATGGCTCCACCACCCTCTCAGAGAAGTAGCACCTCCTCCTTTCTCCCCTGAATCTTCCCCCCTCCAGCTTCCACCCATGCCCTCTAGTGGCCCCTCCTCCTTCCTTCGAAGCACCCTGACTGTTCCTCCCCTATTTACCCTCTTCATGTACCTGAAGACCTCTATCATGTCCCCCCGGTCCCTTCTCTCTTCCAATGTGTACATATTTAGCTCTTCGAGCCTCTCCTCATAGGTGCTGTCCCCCAAGCCCCAAATCATTTTGGTTGCCCTCCTCTGGACCCTCTCCAGGAGGTTAATGTCCCTCTTTAAGTGTGGCCTCCAAAACTGCACGCAGTACTCAAGGTGCGGCCTCACCAAGCAGTTATACAGAGGGAGTATCACTTCCCTCCTTCTGGAGGTGATCCCTGCTATGCATCCCAGCATCCTGTTGGCCTTGGCTGCTGCCCTCCTACAAGTCTCAGAGTTATTCATCTTGACATCCACCACCACCCCAGGTCCCTCTCAGCCATCGAGACTTGTAGTTCCCCCAGGGTGTACATTTGGCCTGGGTTTCTGCCCTGGTGGAGTACCTTGCATTTCCTGCATTGAACCTCAGCTTCCACTTTCTAGACCATCTTTCCAGAGCCTCCAGGTCCCCTGTAGGGCCACCCTCCCTCCTCCCCATCCACCACTGCCCCCAGTTTCGAGTCATCCGCAAAGAGACTCATCTCACTCCTGATTCCTGTCCTTATGTCAGAGACATAGGCATTGAACAGAAGGGGCCCAAGGACTGATCCCTGTGGGACCCCACTAATGACCCTCCTTGGGGATGAGACTATCCCAACTACGACCCTCTGGGTCTTTCCTCATACTCCTCTTCCGGTTCATAAAATTCCTCTGAATCATACTCTTGAACCGGTGTAACCGGCCGAACCGAGCGCCTGCCTGATGGTGCCGGTTCGGTCAGAACCGGGGAATGCGACTGAACAATTTTGATCGCTTTGGCTATTTCTTCAGCGGTTGGAGAGGAAAGTTTTGGCTTCACACCAGATGATTTTTCTTTTCTAGTTCTTTTAGCCGGAACCAACTCCTCCGAATCGGCTCTCCTTTTGCTCGAAGAAGTCTCACCCTGGTCAGAGGGCACTCCTTCTGGTTCGGTTTGAACCGAACCGGGCTGGCCATCCGGTTCAGCGGACTTTTTGGCCTCCCTTTCCCTGAGCCTACCAACTCTCTTTTCTAGGGTAGCTGCAGGGAATTTTTTATAAATCAGGCAGTCTACATTGAGGTGGTCAAACCCCAGACAATAAACACAGGTGGTGTGGGGGTTAGCCTTGGCAAAGACTTCCCCACACACACTACGGTGTTGAAACCCAGTGGGTCTGGTTTTTCTTTTGGGTTTCTCAGACATTGTGCCAGTCCTAACCAAACTTACCTTTTTTATGGCAATCCGCCAGGCAAGACCCTCTTATTGGTTCCTGACCATGTCACGGGTCGTGGAAAAAAACGTAATAAAATCCGTTTTTTTTTTAGAACCGATAAGAACTGGTAACCACACTCTAAAAGTACAATTTAAGATTTTTTAAACAACTCGATCGGTTCAAACCAAACCGATGAACCATTTACAAGTTCCACACAGAAGACAAAAATAACCTATCTAGTACTCACAATACCACAGACAGAGACTGAACCGACAGGTCACAGTTTAAATTCGGTCGAAAACCGAGAAAAGCGGTACTTTAACTGACAAATTGATCTGAGCAGAAGGAGAAATCTCCGGGAGCGACTGTTCAGTGAGGCGGAGTAAAGAATCTGATGGTTTGGGTTTAAACAGCAACAGACAGAGTCTCAACCGAGCTCGAGCTCAGCGTTCCATGCCTGGCATGGAAAGTTAACTCTTTCATCTCCGGGGCAGTTCGAAGGTTGGGACTCACTGCTACTGTCAGAATACAGCAAGACTTCATGTTGTTTGAACACTTATTTTGGAAACAGACTTTACAGGACTGCTGTGCCAAACCTAGCATCACTCCTGGACTGAATATCCAGGTTGTAGTGCTTTGTAAACATTGTACTGTTTTCCAGGTAGCTGCTTTACAGATATCAATCAATGGGACAGCTCTGGCAGCTGCTAGAGTAGCAGCTGTCCCTCTAGTGAAATGAGCCCTAAACCCTATTTAGGGCTCCCTACCAGCATTAGTGTAACAGAACTGGATACGCTGGACTATCTAACGAGAAACAGACCTTTTGGAGGCTGGATTACCTTTTCCCACATCCCCATAAGTCAGGAACAGCTGTTTTCTGTTCTGCCTATGGTCCTTAATGGCTTTCATGTAGTAGCTGAGATCTCTCTTGACACCCAGATGGTGAAGTCTTCTTTCAACAGAAGTGGAGTGATCAGTGAAATAGACAGGTAGGGTAATGGATTGGGTAAGGTGGAAATCGGAAACCACCTTGGGGAGGAACTTTCTGTTTGTTCTCAGGACTACTTTATCCCTATGAAATGAGATATAGTCCTGTTCGATGCAGACAACCTGAAACTCACTGATTCTTTTTGCAGAAGTCATTGCCACTAAGAAGACTGTTTTCCATGTGACATATTTAGGTGAGCTGTAGACATGGGCTCAAAAAGAGGGCACATCAGCTTAGCTATACACACATTGAGGTCCCATGCTGGCATCGGTTCCCTATGAGGGGGATGCAAATGGGCCAGACCCTTAAAGAACCTCCTAAAGATAGGTTCTGAGGCTAATGTTACCTTTGCTCCAGCAGAAATATAAGCAGACACTGCTGCAAGGTGAACCTTTAGGGAGCTGGGCTGTAGTTCCAGAGAATGTAAATGAAAGAGGATGTCGAGAACAGCTGGTACACTAGGCTCTACTGGCACCAAGTCTCTAGCTGAACACCAGATTGAAAACCTTTTTCATTTGGAAGAGTATGTTTTCTTAGTGGAGGGTTTTCTGTAACCTCTCAGGATGTCTTAGCATTTTTTCAGAGAGGTGTAGGTTAGCATATTCTCGTTCCTCAAGAGCCCAGCTTTGAGATTGAGAGACTTGAGGTTCGGATACAGCAGGGTTCCCTGGTTGGAGATCAACAGGTTGTGCCTCTGAGGGAGGTGTATTGTTTTGGCTGCAGACATGGAGAGCAGTAGAGAGTACCATGGCTGCCTGGGCCAATCTGCAGCTATCAAGATTAGAGACGCTGAGTGGGACCTGAGCTTCAGCAATACCCTGAATACCAGGGGAAAAGGAGGGAAGGCATACAGGTGCCTCCCTGACCAATCCAGAGCCAGGGCATCCAGAGGAAGTGTACCCTGATCTGGTGGTCTGCAGCAGTACTGTGGCAGGTGTTGGTTCTGATGGGATGTGAACAAATCTATCTCTGGAGTGCCCCACCTCCTGAAAATCACTTGCACCACTCGCCTGTTCAGGGTCCATTCATGATGGGCCTGGTTGATTCGACTTAAGGCATCTGCCAGGGTATTGTCCTTTCCTGGCAGATGGATTACCTGCAGGAATACTCCCAAGGAGTAAGCCAAGGTCCAAATTTTCATGGCTTCTGTGCAAAGAAGGCCTGATCTGGTGCCTCCCTGCTTGCTTATGTAGTACATTGTGGTGGTATTGTCGGTTCTGACTTGCACCACCTTTCCTTGTACCAGTGCTGAAAAAGCTTTTGGAGCCAGAAACATAGCTCTGAGTTCTAGCAAATTTATGTGCTGAAGGGATTCTGCAGATGACGAAGTGCCCTGGGTCGTATGATCCCCTAGATGGGCACCCCAACCCAGGAGGGATGCATCTGTTGTGAGAACAACTGAGGGAGACTCTCTGAAAAATAACCTCCTCTCTTAGATTGGGTTCTTCCTTCCACCACTGGAGTGCTTGTAGCAAAGCCCTTGATACTGGGATGGGCTTTGAAAGAGGGTCTTTTCTTTGACTCCAGTGAGCCCTGAGATGGAACTGGATGTCTCTAATTTGGAATCTGGAACCCAGTACTGTGCCTGTGTCTGCGGCCATATGGCCCAGTAGCTGCAGAAACTGCCTTGCAGTTTTGTGTTTGTGCAAGCTGAATGAATTTGCAATCAACTGGAGATTTCTGACCCTGTCCAGAGGCAAGTAGGCCCTGCCCTGCGGGGTATTGATCTCTGCACCTATGAACTGCAGGATTTGTGCAGGAATGAGGACTGATTTTTTGTGATTGATTAGGAAACACAGAGACTCCAGGAGCCCTTGGGTGATCCGTAGATACTGTCTGACCTGGTCTGGTGATTTGCCTACTACCAGCCAGTCGGCCAGATACGGGAGTACTGTAATCCCCTGCCTTCGAAGGTGTGCCACAATTGCTGCCAGGCAATCTGTGAACACCCTTGGGACCGAAGAAAGGCCAAAAGGCAGGGTTGAAAACTGGTGTAATCCCCAGGTGGTGCTATCCCAAGGGCTACTACCCCTGCCTGCCTGACTACTAACAGGTTGAGGGGCCTAGGTTCTATGGTGGGTGCCTCCACCCAGAGGTCAGGGTTTGCAGTAATTAGACTAACTTGGTCACAGCCCTCTGGGACACTGAGACCCCCTTTTATTCCTACTAGTGGCCCACACAGTACACCATGAGTACCATCATTATTTACACTTACCCCCCAGACTGGCTCTGTCAGCTTGACTCTGGGGAACCCCTGTAAAACAAGATGATGCAGTACAATAGCCACAGTACAAAACTTTAACATAAACAAAAACCACAGTCAGTGTAATTTTGCTGAAACAAACATCTGATTTATTTAAGGAGCTGTAACAAGGAAAGGAGCTGTAACAAGGAAAGGGGAAATCAAGTTAATTAGATTAGACACATTAATAATCACAATACTGTGTGCACATTCCAATTCCCAAAATGTCACTTTCACTGGGTACCCAGGATGGGGGGGGGGGTGTGGCTAGCCAGGATCGGTGCAGCTGGTTGGGGCCCTGTGATGGAAAAAACACTTGCACAATACCCAATTGTAATCCAGAGCTGGATAGCTCAGTTTGTGAAGAAATGGAATAGCAACAATTAGATGACACACTTGCAATTTGATAAACAGATGACAGGTAGCTACCCTGCTTTGTACTCACAGATTTAATGCTGACAGCTGGATGGAAGGTAGATTGTCCTGGATTGCCAGGAGGAGCAGAACATGTGGACAAGGTCCTTGTGACTGGACCCCACTGCAGTTTATAGCAAACGGATGTAGTCCGAATTAAGCTGGGGTTTACTTCCAGCTTCATGCACTCAATTCACTGTACAGGGGATTTGAAACAGTGATTCCCCACAAGCACTAGGCACATTTATATGTAAAAGGAAAGTACTATACCAGGCAGGCTGCTCCTCGATCCTGACTGCAAAATACCCAGGAGAACACACAGCAGCTTCAGTTCCTGACAGACAAGTGCGATTCAGCAATTTCTCCAGTCTTCTACAGGGTGAGCCTGGTTTCTACACTTCTAGTGCTTCTTTCTCCTCACAACTTGGATTCAGTCCAAACTGGCCCTCAAAAAGGCTACAGACCGAAACTCAGGGCCTACCACGTGCTTCCCGAGCGAAACTATACACCGCAGAAGCACAGAGTTCCTTGTCTCTTCACTGTCACAACTGATCTACTCTCTCCAGTCCCACAGCAGGGCATTTTCTTTAGCTCCACACTATTCTGTTGACTGGTCCGGCTGTTACTCACAACAAAACTCCCCCTGTTGGTGGAAAAAAGGCACCGAGGTCAAAACTACAATTCCCCCGAGTCACTGCCCATAGAATCCTCTTGTGGCTGGCTCCAATTAAGAGTCCAAGTTCTGATTCGTCCAAAGGTTCCATTTTAGAGGCCCCCCCTTGCACTGTTTGGATCTGTTCAGTAGTTCAAATCCAAAATGGAGGGGCAAAACACACAGAGTCCCAGTTGCAAGAAAGGCAGGTTAGACAAACTACATTTCCACTAATACTCTAAATGATTTCTGGCAAACAGTTACATCTTTGGAAAGTGCTCACTCTGCCCACTTAGCGATGGCAGAAACGGAGCGATTTGTCAGCAGCTCGAGTGGGACTCAAGCAGGGAAGCACACAGGCCCCCATCCAAATGAATTATGTCTGCAGGCAGACAGCTCCTAAAGAGACAGTACCAGAGGCTCTAAAAGCACTCACAGATAAACGGTTTAGACGCCGAACACCATTCAGGCTTAGAGCATTCAGGCAAGCTCCTGGAAGACTTTTGGGAACCCCCATTTGCAGGCGGGTTACACAGGTAATGGCCTGAAAGGAGTCTGAACCTGAGATATTTTCTGTAGGACTCCTTTATGGGGATGTGGAAATAGGCATCTTTCAAGTCCAGTGATGCCAATCAATCTACTTTTTGGAGTGTTGGCAGAATCAATGCCAAAGTTACTATTTCAAACTTTGGTTTCTTCAGATGCTTGTTTCGAGCTCTGAGAGCCAATATGGGACGCCACTCCCCACTTTTCTTTGCAGTGGGAAAGTATATGGAATAAAACCCCCTTCCTCTCAGGTGGGTTGGGACAGGTTTTACTGTCCTTAGCAATAGCAGGTTTTGAACCTCTGCCTATGTCAGTTTCTTTTCTGCTAGAGAGGGTGAACTGAAAACCCTGTTTTTTTTTGAAGAGGAAGGGATTTGTCTGTGGTGATGTTCAGCCAAGCCTGGAAGAAGTGGGACAGTCTCCCTCCAACAGGGAGTAAGGAGGAGGCGGCCTGTGCCTCAGGGTGTCTGCTTTGATTGGGGCTGAGGCTGGGCCTGTGACCCTCGCCTAGAATCCTTTCTACCCCTGCACTTGAAGTACCCCTGTTGTGGATACTGCTAGTACTGGGGTGTGGCCACTGGTGGGAAAAAGGGCCTGGTGTGGAAGGACCTGCCCCTGCCTCCCCTTCCGTAAGGCCTGGTGGATGGTGAAACCTTTTCTTTGGCAGAGTTGCTTTTATAAGTGGCCTTATACTCATCCACCTTTTTCATGTAGGCCACAGGTGATTCCCTGAATAGAACATTCCCTTCTAAGGGGAAATTAAGTGCCTTGGATTGAGTATCTTGAGTGAGATTTGTGGCCCTGAGCCAGGCAAATCTCCTCTGTGCTACCGTGTTGGCCATCCATCTGGCTGCACTTTCGTTAGTGTCAGCAGCCATTTGGAATGGATATTTAGTTGCCTCCAACCCAAAAAAGCAGTTTCAGCTAAGTAGTCTGACAGGGGCAAGGGGGCTTTCTGAACCATGGCCAAAACTGACTGCCACAGTGATTTCTGATACTGGGCAGCATAGGCCTGAAAGTTTACTTGATGAATGGCCAGAGAGGCTGACAGGTGCCCCTTCAAACAACATGAAGTCTTGCTATATTATAGACATTAGCAGTTTGATCCAGCTCTAGAACTGCCCCGGAGTGAAATGGTTAAAACCATTCCAAAATAGAATTTTGGCACGAGAGCAGCTCTATCTGTGTCATTTCAAACTTGAACTGTCAGATTCTTTACTCCGCCTCAGTGAACAATCGCTCCGGAGATTTCTCCTTCTGCTCGGTTCATTTCTCAGTTTAAAAAGTGTTTTCTCGGTTGGATTTAACCGAGAATAGTTTTATTTTAACCGCAAAACCGTTCAGTTCAAGCTCTATCTGTGGTAACCGTAAGTAAATGAAGGTTTTGTCTATGTGGAACTTGTAAGTTATCGGTTCGGTTTTGAACCGATCAGTGGGTTTAAAACTCATTTAAAACTAAAAGTTACTATTTTAGAGTGCGGTTCCCGGTTCTTATCGGTTCTAAAAAAAACGGATTTATTACGGTTTTTTCCAATACCCGTGACACGTGTTAGGGAACCGAGTAGGGTGTCTTGCCTGGCACTGCCGTTAAAAGGGCAAGTTTTGGTTAGCTGGCATTATGTCTGAGAAACCCAAAAGAAAAACGGGCCCATTGGGTTAACAACACTGTGATGTTTGTGGGGAAGTCTTTGCCAAGGCTGACCCACACACCACATGTGTTTATTATCTGGGGTTTGACCACCTCCAGTCAGACTGCCAGGTATGTAAGAATTTCCCTGCAGCCACCCTGGAAAAAAGATTGGGCAGGCTCAGGGAACGAGGCCAAAAGTCCGCTGACCGATGGACAGCCCGTTCGGTGCCAACCGAACCAGAGGGAGTGCCTCTGACCAGGGCCAGACTTCTCGGCAAAGAAAAGCTGGTTCTGAGGAACCAATTCCAGTAAAGAAAACAAGAAAATCAGCAGGTCTGGAGTCCAAATTCTTCTCCAACTGCTGCAGAGATAGCAAAAGCACATACAAATTGCCCAGTCACTGTCTCAGGGTCCGTCCGAACCACCACTATCTGGTAAAAGGTTGGTTCGTCCGGTCCCAGTGGTTCAGGATTATGATATTGAGGAATTTTATGAACCAGAGGAGGGGGAGGAGGATTATGAACAGTATGAATGTGGCTGGGAAGGTCTGGGTGTCATTGAACCGACGCCTCCCAGACAGACCTTTAGAATCTCCCCATGCTGTCTGAGTCCCCATCTCATTTTATGTTTTATAAAAGTTGCTGAAACCTCCAGCTTCCTTTAGAAGAGGCTGTGGATGAGTAAGAGGAGCCTGATTTTGTAGAAATGATGGATATTCCAGAGTCTAGGAGATTGTCTATTCCTTTACATAAGTCTTTTAGAAACAAACAATAAAAATTTTAAAGCTCCTAATTCTGTGCCTCCTGTAGATAAAAAGAAGGACAGAAGGTATACATTGTCAGGCTCTGATACAGAATTCCTTTCTCAGCAATGCAGTCATGTTGGGGTAGTTCAGGCTGCTGCCTGTGATAAAGCTAATATTCCCTTGGCTTCACATCCTCCTGACAAGGATTCCAGGAAGATTGATGCCATGGCAAAAAAACAGTATATGGCAGCCTCTAAGGTTCAGTTTCATGCTGCTGTGGATGTTAATGATGTTTCCTCTAGGGTCATGGCCACATCTGTAGCTTTTCGTAGGTTGGCCTGGCTCAGGTGTACTAGTTTGTCACAGGATACCCAGACTAAGGCTATGGATGTTCCTGTGGTGGGAAATTCTCTGTTTGGAGAGCAGACAGAGAACTACATGAAGAAGATGGATGAATATAGGACTACTTACAAGAGTGCCCAGGCTAGAGCGGCAAGCCACTCCTCAAAGGCATGCCCCAGGGGTAGGGTAGGCCTTTCACAGGCCTTCTACCAGACTCAGGCCCCTCTGCCTATGCTCAGAGGGGCTTCTTCAGAGGCAGGGCAGACGAGGGTGGGCAGACCTGTTCCCACCCCCAGCCTAAAGCTCCCAGTGAAACAGGCACCCCGATGGGGTGCCCAGGGCCGACTCTCCTGTACCAGTGGGGGCAGGCTGGTTTACTTCAGTCAGAATTGGGCTTTAACCTCAGACAAGTGGGTTCTGGAAGTAGTAAGCCAGGGTCTGGTTCTCAGCTTCAAAAGTTTCCCAAGTTGAGAAGCAGACTTTTTCACCTGCAAGTGCTTCAGAGACCCCGCCTGGAAACAGAGGTCTCATCCCTGTTAGCTCTCAGAGCAGTAGAAAGGGTTCCTCCCCTGCATCAGGGCAGGGGTCTGTATTCCAGATACTTCCTTACCCCAAATAAGACAGGAGAGTGGCGGCCCATCTTAGATCTCAAGATATCTGAACAAGCATCTTTTGAAACCAAAGTTCAAAATGGTAACTCTGGCAATGATTTTACCTTCCCTAAGGCCAGGGGACTGGCTAGCCTCCCTGGACTTCAAGGATGTCTATTTCCATGTCCTAATCAGAAGATCCCATCGAAAGTACCTCAGATTCGAACTGCCCTCAGGTCATTACCAGTTCAGAGCAATGTCCTTCGGCCTTACCTCTGCTCCAAGGGTATTCACAAAGTGTCTAGCAGTGGCAGTGGCCCACTTAAGGAGGCAGAGGATTGCTGTTTTTCCCTATCTAGACGACTGGCTCATTGTAGGCCAGTCCCCAGAACAGGTAAAATCTCACCTGCAGGTCACCCAGCAGCTTCTCACCTCCTGGTTTTCTGCTAAACCTACCAAAGTCGGTTCTGGAACCAGTCCAGGTACTCACCTTTATAGGGGCAGAATTGGACACAAAGCTAGCCAGAGCCTTTCTTCCCCAGAAAGGTAAGGAATTTAGTGGCTCTGGCCTCTTCCTTCACTCTGCAGGTCTCTCGACCAGCAAGACACTTTCTGCAGCTCCTGGGGCACATGGCTGCATCCACAGCTGTTGTGCAGGGAGCCAGATTTCGATGAGAGACATTCAGTTTCACTTGAGAACCTTTTGGTCTCAGAGAAGAGACCCCTTCCAAGTTTGGTCCCAGTGACTTAACCTTGATCCTAGCTCTCCAGTGGTGGCAGGATCAGAGCAATTTAAGGCGGGGTCCCTTCATTTCCCTTCTCACGACTTGACTCTCACTACAGATGCTTCCTTCTGGGTTGGGAGCCACATGGGCGACCTTTCCACTCAGGAGTTTGGTCCCCAGGAATCTCTGCCCACATCAATTTGCTGGAACTCAGAGCTGTCTTTTAGCTCTTCAAGCTTTTTCTGCATCTGTCCACGACAAGGTGATACAAGTCAGAACAGACAACACCACAACAATGTGGTACATCAACAAATAGGGGCACTCGGTCTTGACCTTGTGCACCGAGGCAATGAAGTTGTGGTCTCTGGCCTATTCCTGAACACTTCCCTCATGCAGTTCATCTTCCAGGGAAGGACAATGTCCTAGCGGATGCCCTCAGTAGGATTTCCCAGGGCCATCACGAATGGTCCCTGGATCCTCAAGTGCTGGGGATAGTTTTTGCCAGGTGGGGCATCCTCAGATAGATCTTTGCAGCCCCAGACAATCACAAACTTCCTCTGTTCTGTTGCAGGCCTCCAGTGCTGGGCTCAGTTCCCTGGATGCCCTTCTTCTGGATTGGGAGGAAGTTCCTCATGCTTCCCTTTCCTCTCCTATTCAAAGTACTAGTCAAAATCAGATCTCAGCCTTGCAGGGTGATTCTGATTGCCCCGGATTGGGCCAGGCAGCCCTGGTACCCACTCCTTCTGTCTCTAACAGTCCATCTTCCCCTGTGCCTCCCCAGGAATCACAATCTGTTGACTTGTGCCCAGGGAAGGGTTTGGTATCCGGACCTCAATCTCTCAACCTCAAGGCCTGGCTCTTGAGGAGTTAGAGTTTGCTGATTTACACCTCTCAGGGTGTTCTTGAGATCCTAAAGGCTTCCAGAAAGCCTTCCTCTAGGGCTACTTATAGTTCTAAATGGAAAAGGTTTTCCATTTGGTGTGCTGGGAAAAATATTTCCCAGAATCTGCTGAATTGCCCATTTTGTTAGATTACATGGTACATCTTAATTCCTTGGGTCTCAGACCAGCTACCTGAGAGTTCATTTGGCAGCTGTGTCTGCTTTTGTGTCAGCAGGAAAGTCATCCTCTTTCCTCTCATCCTGTGTTTTCCAAGTTTTTAAGGGATTACTCCATACTAATCCTTCCTTTCGGAACCGCCCCTGCTTGGGACCTTAATGTTTGCATTGCCCAGTTAATGCAACCTTTTGAACCTCTGTCTTCTGCAGATCTTAAGTACCTAACTTGGAAAACTGTTTTTCTAGTGGCTATCACTTTTGCCAGACGCATAAGTGAATTGCAAGCCTTGTCAGTGGAGACTGACTTTATTTCTTTCCACAGGGATAAGGTAGTCCTTAGGACTAATAGGAAGTTTTTGCCTAAGGTGGTTTCAGATTTCCATCTTAATCAATCTATCTCCCTTCTAGTATTTTTCACTGATCACTCCTCTTCGGGTTAGAGGAGGTTGCACAGCCTGATGTTAAGAGAGCTTTAGTTATTATATAGAGCGTACCAAAGGTCACAGGTTCGAATCCCTCCAACTTTTCCTTACCTATGGTGAAGTTGGGAAAGGCAAACCTGCCACTAAGAGATCAATAGCCAGGTGGATTGTCTCTTGTATCCAATTTTGTTATCAGAAAGTGGGCAGAGCCTCCCCCCCTGGTTTGAGGGCTCATTCTACCAGGGGTACAGCTGCTCTAGCTGCTGCCAGAGATGTCCCTTTATTAGAGATTTGCCAGGCTGCTACTTGGAAAACGGTAGACACACTTTACCAAGCATTACTCCCTGGATGTCCAGGCCTGAGAGATGCTCGTTTGGCACAGCTGTTCTTCAGAGCCTATTCCCTAAGTAGGTTCTGCCCTCCTCCATGGAGGTACTGCTGTGTATTCTGTTAATGTCTATAATATAGCAAGACTTCATGTTGTTTGAAGAAAAATTACTCACCTTAGTAATGTTGTTTCTTCTAATGGAGTCTTGCTATTATAGACCTCCCCCAACCTGCCCCTCTCAGAACCTCTACTTGGTGGGGCGGGCAACTTAGTGTGGGCACTACTTATGTCCTGTTAGCATTTTGTCCCTTTGGGACTTTGGGGTGTGTATGTGTACGCTGTGTGTGTTTTATTATACTTATGTTCCATTTTCATATTATTAGAATGGTGTTAGTATTTCTGGTCCCCTGACTTGAGTCTTGGGTGTTGGGACCATCAATGGTTGTTATTATTTAGGTAGCCATTTGGCTAGTGTAGGTTACAGCTTCCACACAGACCTTAGTGAGTTTGGCTCAAAGATCTGACAGTTCAAGTTTGAAATGACACAGATAGAGCTGCTCTCGTGCCAAAATTCTATTTTGGAATGGTTTTAACCATTTCACTCCGGGGCAGTTCTAGAGCTGGATCAAACTGCTAATGTCTATAATATAGCCAGACTCCATTAGAAGAAACAACATTACTAAGGTGAGTAATTTTTTCTTCTTGGCCATACTACCTATTCTTCTAGAGTCCTTGTCCAGAGGGTGTGAGGACAGAGGGACCCTAGTTTAGTCACAGACAGCTGCCTGTACAGCCCCCTGTTGATCAGGCTGGGGAAAAAAGGAACTCTGCCCCTTCCCTGTCCATTTGGTATTTTTTGTCCATCCTCGTGTCAAGGGGAGGGATGGAATTTGGAGTTTGAAGGAGTTTTAGTGCATCCTTCTTAAAAGACTTGCTCACAGGGAGGAGAAGAGCTTTGGTGGGGGTTATCCCCATCATCTCCAAATACTCCACCTCCTCTTCATCCTCAATCTCTTCTGTAGTGGTGATGTCCAAAGTATCAGCCATTTTCTGAACAAAAGAGAAAAGAAAGGAGTAGTCTTCAGATATCCTGGGGGTAGAACCAAACTCCAGCTCAGGAAACACCTTGGGCTCAATAGCCTCCCCTTCATCCATCTCATATTCATCATAATCCTCTTCCTCTAGGAAAGAAGATTTCCCTATACTGCCAGCCTGGGTACCCGGTGGCGGGGCAGGTGGCTGCTGAGGTGGAGTAGCAATACCCTGTAAGGCCTGAATGACTTTAAATGCCTGGGCAATTTCCTGAGGCAAAGGCATTGTAAGGCCAGACACAGAAGTCCCAGTTTAGGAGGCGGGGTCCAGTGTTCTTAGCTTCTTGTTTTTTAGAGGACCAGGGAATCAGCCGGTCCTACTTAGCCCCTCTTTGTGCCCGCCACCCGCCCCCAGGGGTGGAGGCAACAATAGACGGGTTTCACTCACATTAGCGGGGGTATCAGCTGATCAGAGCCAGAGGGACCCCTAGGTTGGGAAAGTTTCTTTTTAAGCCATTCCAGGCATTTCTCAATATTTTTTTCTGGGAATGTTTTACATATAGCACATTCCTCTTTCAAATGTTCAAAGCCCACACAGGCCATGCACAAACTGTGCTTGTCTGCCTTGGCAAAAACGTCCCCACACTGGGTACAATGCTTAAAACCAGACTCACCAGTTTTCTTTTTAGGTTTCTCTGACATTTTGTCAAAAACAGAAACAAATCAGTAACCGCTAAATAATAAAACTTTTTTAAATAAAGAGCGGTTTGCGGTTGGTTCCGGAACCAAAAAAAGAACTGGGGGAACTGAACCAATAAGTAAAAAGGAACCGGTGTAAGCGGTTCAGTAACCGGAGTTATCAGTTACAAAATAACAGTTTTAAAATAAATAAAGTTGCAAACTAAGGGTTTTTTTAGTCAGAAAATCCTGACTAACAGTAAAACTAACCTGGTTCCCTCACGGTTATACTGAACGGACAGGAACCAGGAAAACACAACTAACTAACGCTAAACTAAGTCTAATAACAAAATACACTTAGTAAAAGGCAGCAAATGAAAATAAAAAGATACTTATATATATTTTTGAAAGTTTCTTCATGTAGATGAAAGGTAAGAGAGCGACACTCCGAGCAACCAGACTTTTCAGGCGGAGAGTGAAATCTGAGGAGTTTAGAACACTGGCAGTTAGTACAGAGCAGCATTTGAAAAGTTGTCACATGCAAAGAATTCCATCATATGCATGTGTTCTATTCCCTTTGGGCTGTCCTACCTAGAAGGCTTACTGCAGAAAGTTATGAATACCTGAGTATTACTGGCATTAGAAGGGAGACAGAGCTATGGTGCTGTTGAATCTTGGATGAGGTGCTGCCTGCTGACTGCAGGTGGGGCCCCTCAGTGATGGGTATAAACAGCAGGGGAATTTGGTGGCAAGGGTGAACCGGGGGGACCAGGAGAGAGACAGAGAGAGACCAGGGGTTCTGCCTGCAAGTTCAGCCGGAGGGCTGTGGCGGGGCCGGCCTCCACCCTTGAAGACACACGACGCGAGAGTTCAGATGCAGAAAGGGGAGCAATGGAGTGAAGCAGATGGGGCTTGTCGGTGCATTTGGGAGCCAGAGCCTGGGGAGAAGAAATGAAAATGAAGATCCACCAAGTGAACTTCCGCACCTTGGTAGGGTAAGCACCAACAGGGCCTAAAGCTCTAAAAGAGATTCCCTGTGGATGAGTTCAGCTGTTGGGTCAGAATGGTTTACTGTGGGTGGGCCCGCTATGGCAAATAGGGCCTGGGGTATGGCTTGGAAGTGGCAGCCCTTGCAGTTGAGGGTGTAACAGAGGCAGAGTCACCCCTATTCCCCAGGTTGTAGGCTACCACAGAGTTGGGACCCACGGGGTGAGCTGCTTATGAAGGCAGGGAAAGTTTTTGGGGGAGTGATGTTTGGGACCCCCGCAGGGTGACAGTCTGTTGGGTGATCTCTACGGCACTGGCAGAAGTCCCCCTGATGAGTCAGTTCAGAGGCTGAAATCTCTGCATGAGCGGAGAGTGCCGGAAATGACTGGGATCAGGTTGGGGGACCCCAAAACCGCTGGAATAAGGCCTAGCAACCAGCCAAGGCATCAGCAATTGGATGTCTGAAAGGGTTCTGGTAGTTCGGTTCTTGCTGTAAGAACATTAATGGACATGAAGAGAAATAAGATAGTTTAAGGGAAAAAAAAGCATGCTCCATAAGACATAGCCCCCAGGTGAATAAGGTGTAGAATCAAGCTGGTAAAAGTGAATTAAAGAGAGTAAAAGGGTTTGGGACAGTAGAAACATCTCGTGCTGTCATAAGCCAGAGTGAAAGTATAGGAATAGAATGGGCAAAAGACAGTCTGAAGGGAAAGAAATGTAACTGCTGGAGAAGGAAACCAAGAAATGAGATCTGAGTCAGCAGTGTGTGGCAGTACTAAGCTACCCTTTTGTGGAGGCCTCTTTCAGTACCAGAATGCTGCCAGGAATTCCAGCCTTTATGGCTTAGGGGAGATCTGCATGAAATAAATAGTCTGTTAGTGCAAGAGACTGTTGAAGTAGATTTTCCAGCTGCATCTGTGAAAGAAACCCACCATAGATAATGTCCCCCTGCTCCATGGAGTGGCTGTTACTGTTTTACTGTTAATTAAATCGTTTTGCATTTTGATTCTGGAGTGGACAATGAACTTACTCAAAAGGACTGTGCATGCCTGCCTGTCTGTTTTCTAGTGAACCGTACCCCTACAGGTGAGGAGATCTGCCTAACGAATGGTGCCTGCTTCCCTATTGTGTGACTCCCAGTCATTAAGATCCAAGAACTCGGGTAATGAGTATCTTTGCTTCAAATGCACTGGACTGTGGTTACTTGTGTTTGTGATGTGCCCCCTCCCATTTTTATTACCACCTGCATGCCCCAAGAAGGGGGGGGGCTTACACAAAGAAGCTAAAGAGCAACACGTAGGCAGGGAAATCCTTTGTTCAGCTTATGGTACATATGTCATAAAACACTATCACAAAGTTCTAATGGGATCTGGAGTTAGGAAGGATTCCAGATTTAAATCTATGATAGATGTATGGCTAAATGGTATTACCCCTACTGTAAAACCCTGTCATGCACTACAGGTGCATGGTCAGGACTGCGTCCTTTTCCTTAGCCACAGCTCGGAACTTGGGCTATGTCACACCACACCTGAATTAAGGACCCTGCTACACATCAGGTGAATGGGCCATGAGGGAAACCCTGTACGTTACATTCACCGTGTCCCTTCCAATCTTCAACAAGAGCTCTTCCATCTTCGACAAGCTGGCGAAAGTCTACTCCATGGGTCAACTTGAGGGCAGCATCTACCGAGAACAGACCAACCTGCCTCCTTTGCTGGTGTTTCATCCTCGCCTGGATGTATGAATAGCCCCGCATACTGACTGTTGTGCCATAAGAAAAAAATTACTTACCATAGTAATCTTGTTTCTTTCAAGGGAATCTTACTGCATTCCGACTTCTGCAGTACAGTGTCACCATAAGACTACCCTGGAGCCGAAATGGTTAATAGAACCTATGCTAATCATGGAATGTTAGGCCCTAGCTCAGTTTTCAAACCACTGTCCCTGGAATACATTCTGCAACTTTCAGATTCTTATGGAGCATGCATAATAACAAGCTATCTAAAATATACTACTAAATAATTAACTAATTAACAACACCCAAAAACAAAAAAAAAATCCCCTTTATTTAAAAATGTGGGCAACATTAAGACTCAAGTCACTAAGCCCAAAAACTGAACCACTCATTGGTTTTAAACAGCATGGACAGCTGTGTTACAGCGCCCATAGGTTCTAGCAGGGGGGAGGTTGGTGAGAGCTCAGAATACAGTAAGATTCCCTTGGAAGAAACAAGATTACTACAGTAAGTAATTTTTTCTTCAAACCCCAGGAAATCTTACTGTATTCTGACTTCTGCAGACTACCCAAGCAGTACCTTTGGAGGAGGGTAGAGAAACTATTTAGGAAACAAGCTCTGCAGTACTGCTGTACCAAACCTGGCATCACTCCTGGCCTGGGTATCCAGGCTGTAGTGTTTGGTAAAGGTGTGAACTGTTTTCCAGGTAGCTGCTTTACAGATTTCTAACAGAGGGATATCTCTCGCAGCTGCTACTGAAGCAGCTGTACCCCTCGTAGAGTGGGCCCTGAGGCCTACAGGAGATTCTTTACCCACTTTGCTGTAGTAAAATTGGATACATGCCGCTATCCAGCGAGGACAGAACCTACTTTGAGAATAGGCTCTGAAGCACTGCTGTGCCAAACCGAGCATCACTCCTAGCCTGGATATCCACAGAGTAATGCTTGGTGAATGTATGGACTGTTTTCCAGGTGGCTGCTTGACAGATTTCTAAGATAGGAATATCCCTGGCAGCAGCCAGGGAAGCAGCTGTACCTCTAGTAGAGTGAGCCCTCAGGCCTGAGGGTGGGATTCTACCCAATTTTTCGTAGCAGAATTGTATACAAGAGACAATCCACCTGGCAATAGATCTTTTAGTGGCAGGTTTGCCCTTACTGACCTCTCCATAAGTGAGGAAAACTGGAAGGACTCAAACCTGTGACCTTTGGTGCACTCTATGTAGTAGCTAAAGACCCTTTTTACATCCAGGCTGTGCAACCTCCTCTCTCCGGGGGAGGAATGGTCAGTGAAGAAAACAGGGAGAGACATAGACTGATTAAGGTGGAAATCTGAAACCACCTTAGGCAAAAACTTCCTGTTAGTTCTTAGGACCACTTTATCTCTATGGAAAGAGATGAAATCAGGCTCACTGATTGACAGGGCTTGCAATTCACTGATGCGCCTGGCAGAGGTAATGGCTACCAAAAGCACAGTTTTCCAAGTCAAGTACTTAAGCTCTGCAGAGGACAAAGGCTCAAAGGGGGGTTACATAAGCTGAGCAATGCAAACATTAAGGTCCCAAGCAGGAGCAGGGTCCCTGAAGGGAGGATTGGTGTGCAACAGTCCCTTGAAGAATTTGCAAAATACAGGATGGGCTGACAGAGGAGAGGGCTTGCCTACTGACAAAAAAACAGAAACAGCTACTAAATGTACTTATAGTGTAGCTGGTCTGAGTTCCAAGCCATTGAGATGAACCATATAGTCCAGGACTGTAGGCAACCCAGCAGATTCTGGAGAAATATGCTTACCGGAGCACCAAATAGTGAATCTTTACCATTTGGAGTTGTAAGTCTTTCTGGTGAAAGGCTTTCGAGAAGCCTTTAGAATAGCCAGAACACCTTGAGAAAGGTGCAGATCAGCAAACTCTAACTCTTCAAGAGCCAGGCCTTGAGATTGAGAGATTTGAGATTCGAATACCAAATCCTTCCCTGAGAGGATGTCAACAGGTTGTAATTCCTGGGAAGAGACAGGGGAAGGTGGACTGCTAAGGAGAGCAACAGTGGGTACCAGGGCTGTCTGGCCCAGTCTGGAGCGATCAGAATCACTTTGCACAGTTGAGATCTGATCTTGACTAGCACCTCGAACAAGAGAGGGAAGGGGGGGGAAGCATACAGGAACTTCCCTTCCCAATTGAGAACCAAGGCATCCAGGGGGACTGAGCCCAATACTGGGGGTCTGCAGCAAAAGAGAGGAAGTTGGTGATTGTCTGGGGCTGCAAAAAGATCTATCTGTGGAGTGCCCCATCTGGAGAAAATCACTTTCAAAATTAGGGGATCTAGGGACCATTCGTGGTGGCCCTGAGATATCCTGCTGAGAACATCTGCTAGGACATTGTCCTTCCCTGGGAGGTGAACTGCTGTCAGAGAAGTTTGCAGGGAATAGGCCAGAGACCACAACTTCATTGCTTCTGTGCACAAGGCCGCAGACCGAGTGCCTCCTTGCTTGTTGATGTACCACATTGTGGTGGTATTGTCTGTTCTGATCTGGACTACTTTGTTCTGAACAGACTTGGAAAAAGCTTGTAGTGCCAAAAACACTGCTCTGAGTTCCAAGAAATTGATGTGAAGCAGAGATTATTGAGGTGACCACAGCCCTTGGGTGGTAAGATCTCCCAAGTGGGCTCCCCAGCCCAAGAGGGAGGCATCTGTGGTGAGGATTAGTGAACGAGACTGAGTGACAAAAGGAACTCCCTGCCTTAAATTGTCCTGATCCTGCCACCATTGCAAAGCCTGGATCAGGGTTCGAGTCACTGGAACTAGTTTGCTAAGGGAATCCTTTCTCTGGGACCAGAAGGCTCTCAAGTGGAACTGAATGTCCCTCATGTGAAATATTGCCCCCGGACCACTGCTGTAGAGGCTGCCATGTGGCCCAAGAGCTGCAAGAAGTGCCTTGCTGGTTGAGACACCTGAAGGGTGAAAGAAGAGGCCAGTTCTATTAGTGTCTTTGCCCTGTCCAGGGGAAGGAAGGCCTTTGCTTTTATTGTATCCAGCTCCGCCCCCATAAAGGTGAGGAGCTGTACTGGCTCTAGAACTGACTTTGGAAGAATTAGGAGGAATCCTAAGGAAGTGAGCAGCTGCTGAGTTATCTGAAGATGTGACTTGTCTTGGTCTGGAGACTGACCCACTATGAGCCAGTCATCCAGGTATGGAAAGGGAATAGGCCAGGGACCACAGCTTCATTGCTTCTGTGCGCAAGGCCGTAGACCGAGAGCGTCCTTGCTTGTTGATGTACCACATTGTGGTGGTATTGTCTGTTCTGACCTGGACCACCTTGTTCTGTACAGGTTTGGAAAAGGCTTGCAGTGCCAGAAACACTGCTCTGAGTTCCAAGAGATTGACGTGAAGCAGAGATTCTTGAGGTGACCACAGCCCTTGGGTGGTAAGATCCCCAGGTGGGCTCCCCAGACCAGCAGGGAAGCATCTGTGGTGAGTATCACTGAATGAGACTGAGTGACAAAAGGAACTCCTTGCCTCAAATTGTCCTGATCCAGCCACCACTGCAAAGCCTGGATCAGGGTTCGAGTCACTGGGACTAGCTTGGTAAGGGAATCCTTTCTTTGGGACCAGAAGGCTCTTAGGTGGAACTGAATGTCCCTCATCTGAAATCTTGCTTTCTGGACCACTGCTGTAGAGGCTGCCATGTGGCCCAGAAGCTGCAGGAAATGCCTTGCTGGTCGAGACACCTGAAGGATGAATGAAGAGGTCAGTTCCATAATGGTCCTTACACTGTCCGGGAGAAGGAAGGCTCTTGCCCTTATTGTATCCAGCTCTGCCCCTATGAAGGTGAAGAGCTGTACTGGCAAGAGAACTGACTTTGGAAGGTTGAGGAGCAATCCTAAGGAAGAGAGCACTTGCTGAGTTATTTGCAGATGTGACTTGACTTGGTCTGGAGACTGACCCACTATGAGCCAGTCGTCCAAGTATGAAAAGATGGAGAACTTTTTTCTCCTTAGGAAAGCAACCACTTCTGCCAGGCACTTTGTGAACTCCCTTGGGGCTGATGTTGGGCCAAAGGGCATTGCTCTGAACTGATAGTGGCCTAAGGGCAACTCGAACCTGAGGTACTTTCTGTGGGACCACCTGTTGGGAATGTGCAAATAGGCATCTTTGAGGTCCAGGGAGGCTAGCCAGTCCCCTGGCCTTAGAGAGGGCAGAATAATTTCCAGAGTCACCATTTTGAACTTTGGTTTTAAAAGGTGCTTGTTCAGATATCTTAGATCCAGGATGGGCCGCCATTCTCCTGTTTTTTGGGGGGTTAGGAAGTAGCTGGAGTATAATCCTTTGCCCTTGTGTAGGGTAGGAACCCTCTCTATGGTTCTGAGAGCCAGGAGGGAAGAAATCTCTGCCTCTAGGGCAAGGGTCTCTTATGGATTTGCAGGTGGAAAGGATCTGATTCTCATCTTGGGAAATGTTTTTGAAGCTGAGAACCAGTCCCTGGCTTACTACTTCCAGGACCCACTTGTCTAATGTCAAAGACTTCCAGTCCTGGAAAAAGTAAGCCAGCCTGCCCCCTACAGGTATTGGAGAATTGGCCCAGGCAGACCCATCAGGGTGTCTGCTTGGCAGGGGCTTTAGGCTGAGGGGTGGAAGCAGGCCTGCTCGTTCCCCGTCTGCCTCTCCCTCTGAAGAACCCCCTCTGAGCATAGGAAGAAGCGGCCTGGGCTTGGTAAAAAGGCCTTTGAAAAGGCCTGCCCCTTGCTCCTGGACTGCAGCCTTTGAGGAGTGGCTTTCCTTTCTTTGGCCTGAGCACTCCTGTAGGTGGTCCTGTACTCATCCATCTTTTTCATGTAGTTCTCTGTCTGCTCCCCAAACAGAGAATTACCAATGACAGGGAAAGCAATGGCCCTAGACTGGGCATCCTGCGATAGGCTAGTACATCTGAGCCAAGCCATCCTCCAAAGGGCCACAGATGTAGCCATGACTCTACATGAAACATCACTGGAGTCCACAGCAGCATGAAATTGCACCTTGGATGCCTCAGTCCCATCTGCAGCCACCTGCTCCAGCTCCTTGGCAAGCTGGTCAGGGGCCTGTTTAGCCAGAGCCAGAACAGTGTCCCATCTGTACTGCTGGTATCTGGCTATGTAGGCCATATAGTTAGCCTGCCTGAGTCCCAAAGATGCTGCCATGTACTGCTTCTTTGCCATGGCATCAATCCTCCTGGAGTCCTTATCTGGGGGGTGTGATGCCAAGGGAATATTTACCTTATCACAGAAAGCAGCCTGAACTACCCCAACATGGCTGCATTGCTGAGAAAGGAACTCCGTATCCGAGCCTGAAAGGGTGTACCTCTTGTCCATTCGTCTGTCCACAGGAGGTATGGCGTTAGGAGTCTGTAGAATTTTAATTGTCTGTTTCCCAAAAGATCTATGGAGGGGAACAGACAGTCTCCTGGACTCTGGGATGTCCATCATTTCAACAGAATCAGGCTCCTCCTGATCCTCTACTGCTTCTTCCATTGGAAGCTGGAGGGGTTCAGCCACCTTTTTTGTAAAACATAAAGTGGGAAGGGGACTCAGAAAGCCTAGGAGGAGAAACACCTGAAGGTCTGTCTGGGGAGATGTCCGGGTCAATAGGCACATCCAGACTTTCATAATCAACACCATCATCCTCATACTCTCCCTCCTCCGCCTCCAGTTCATAAAATTATTCTGAAGTGTAACCTGGAACCGGTGGAACCTACCGAACCAAGCCCCTGCCAGATGGTGCCAGTTCGGCCAGAACCGAAGTTAGCGATTGCACTATCCTTATCGCTTTGGCTATCTCATCAGCGGTCGGAGTATGAATTTCTGGATCTGAACCGGATGATTTTTCTCTTCTCTTTATTTTAACCGGAACCAACTCCTCAGAATCGGCTCTCCTTTTGCCCGAAGAAGTTTCGCCCTGGTCAGAGGGCACTCCTTCTGGTTCGGTCGAAACTGACCCGTGCTGGCCATCCGGGTCAGCGGACTTCTCAGCCTCCTTTTCCCTCAGTCTACCTACTCTCTTATCCAGGGTAGCTTTGGGAAAATTCTTACAAATTTGGCAGTCTGAATCGAGGTGGTCAAACCCCAGACAATAAACACAGGTGGTGTGGAGATCAGCCTTAGCAAAGGCTTCCCCACACACACTCCAGTGTTGAAACCCAGTGGGCCCGTTTTTTTTCTTGGGTTTCTCAGACATGGCCAATCCTATCCAAAACTTACCCTTTTTTCGGCAATCTGCCAGGCAAGACTCCCCTATCAGTTCCTGACCGTGTTACGGGTCTTGGAAAAAAACGTAATTAAATCTGTTTTTTTTTTATAACTGATACGGACCGGTTACCAAACTCTAAGTAAATTCATAAACTTTTTAAGACTAAACTGATCGGTTCAGCCGAACCGATCCGAAATTAACAAGTTCCACACAGAAACTAAATGTAAACCTATCTACTACTCACGGTACCACAGACAGAGACTTAAACCGACAGATTCGGTAGCAGAAATTTGGAAGAAACTGAGCGTAAAACGACACTTTAACCGACTTTGTTTGAACCGAGCAAAGGAGAAATCTCCGGAGCGACTGTTCAGTGAGGTGGAGTAAAGAATCTGATGGTTGAAGTTTAAACAATAGCAGACAGGGGATTCAACTGAGCTCACGCTGAACGTTCCATGCTGGCCACGGAAAGTTAACTCTTTGTTCTCCGGGGCAGTTGAAAGGCAGGACCTAACTGCAATAGTCAGAATACAGCAAGACTTCATGTTGTTTGAATCTAATGTTCATGTAATGAAAAATAAGTACAGAAAAAAAAAACTCCTATTGGTTCTAAGGACCACCTTATCTCTATGGTATGAGATAAAATCAGGCTCCACTGACATAACTTGCAATTCAGATACCAGGAACACAGTTTTCCAAGTCAAGTATTTAAACTCTGCTGAGGACAAAGGCTCAAAAAGGGTTGCATAAGCTGAGCAATGCAAATATTAAGGTCCCAAGCAGGAGTAGAATCCCTAAAGGGGGGATTGGTATGAAGCAATCCCTTGAAAAACATACAAAAAACAAGATGAGATGCCAGTGAGGAGGGCGTTCCCACTGATAAAAAAGCAGAAACAGCTGACAAGTGTACCTTGAGGGTAGCTGGTCTGAGGCCTAGGCCTTTAAGATAAACCACGTAGTCCAGAACTGTAGACAAGTCAGCAGTATATGTGGTTATATGCTTCTTGGAACACCAAATGCTGAATCTTTTCCATTTGGAATTATAAGTTTTTCTGGTGGAGGGTTTTCAAGAGGCTTTGAGAATGTCCAGAACCTCTTGAGAGAGATGCAAACCTGTATATTCTAACTCTTCAAGAGCCATGCCTTGAGATTGAGAGACCGCAAGTTGGGATACTAGATTCTCCCCTGAGAGGAGGTTAACAGGTTGTGATTCCTGGGAAGAGATGGGGAAGATGGACAGCTAGGGACAGCAACAAGGGATATCAAGGCTGCCCAATCTGGAGCAATCAGGATCACTTTGCAAGACTGTGATATTATCTTGAAAAGAACACTGAACAGTAGAGGAACATGAGGGAAGGCATACAGAAATTTCCCTTCCTAATCCAGAATCAGAGCATCCAGAGGAACTGAGCCCAATACTGGGGTCTGCAACAGAAGAGAGGAAGTTGGTGATTGTCTGGGGCTGCAAAGAGATCTATCTCTGGAGTGCCCCGCCTTGAAAAAATCACTTTTAACACTAGGGGATCCAGGGACCATTCGTGATGGCCCTGGGAGATCCTGCTCAATGCATCTGCTAGCACATTGTCCTTTCCTGGAAGGTGGACTGCTACCAGAGAGGTCTGCAGAGAATAAGCCAGAGACCATAATGTCATGGCTTCGGTGGACAAGGCCGTACACCGAGTGCCTCCCTGCTGGCTGATATACCACATGGTGGTGGTGTTGTCTGTCCTGACCTGAACCACTTTGTTCTGTACTGATTGTGAGAAGGCTTGCAGGGCCAGGTACACTGCCCTGAGCTCCAGAAGATTGATGTGGAGAAAAGACTCATGAGTGGACCACACTCCCTGGGCTGTGAGAGTCCCCAGGTGAGCTCCCCACCCCAGGAGAGAAGCATCTGTGGTTAGAACCACTGAATGAGACTGAGTGATGAATGGGATTCCTTGCCTGAGATTGTCCTGATCCTGCCACCACTGAAGGGCCAGGAACAGGGTCTGAGTCACTGGAATAAGTTTGGTCACAGGGTCTTTTTTCTGAGACCAAAAGGCCCTCAGGTGAAACTGAATATCCCTCATCTGAAATCTCGCCCCGTGGACCACTGCCGTGAAAGCTGCCATGTGGCCCAGAAGCTGAAGAAAGTGCCTTGTTGGTCTAGAAACCAGAAGGTGGAAGGAAAAAGCCAGCTCTATGATGGCCCTTACCCTTACCAGGGGAAGAAAAGCTCCTGCTTTGACAGTATCCAGCTCTACCCCTATGAAGGTCAGAATCTGTACTGGCTCTGGAACTGACTTGGGAAGACTGAGAAGAAATCCTAGAGAAGTGAGTACTTGCTGGGTCACTTGCAGATCTGACTTGACTTGGCCTGGAGACTGACCCTCAATGAGCCAGTCATCCAGGTATGGGAATATGGAGATATTTTTTCTCCTTAAGAATGCTACTACTGCTAGGCATTTTGTGAACACCCTTGGAGCTGAAGTTAGGCCAAAGGACATTGCTTTGACCTGGTAATGGCCTGAAGGCAGTTCGAACCTGAGGTACTTTCTGTGGGAGCACCTGATGGGAATGTGAAAGTAGGCATCTTTTAGGTCCAGAGAGACTAGCCAGTACCCTGGCAATAGTGAGGGAAGAATTGTTCCCAGAGTCACCATTTTGAACTTGGCCTTTAATAGATGTTTGTTCAGGCATCTTAAGTCTAGGATGGGCTGCCACTCCCCTGTTTTTTTCAGGGTAAGGAAGTATCTGGAGTACAGACCTTTGCCCCCTGTGAACTGTAGGAACTCTCTCAATGGCCCTTAAGGCCAGTAGAGATGAAACCTCTGCCTCTAGGGCAATGGTTTCGGAGATGTTTGCAGGTGGAAAAGATCTGGCTCTCAGCTTTGGGAATTTTTTGAAGCTGAGAGCCAGTCCCTGGCTTACTACCACCAGGACCCACTTGTTTGAGTTAACTGATTTCCAGTTCTCGAAGAAGTAAGCCAGCCTGCCTCTTACAAGAATGGGGGAGTAGACCTGGGCTGACACATCAGGATGTCTACTTGGCAGAAGCCTTAGGCTGAGAGGTGGATGCAGCCTTGTTCAACCCCATTCTCCCTCTGAAGAACCCCTCTGGGGAAAAAGGAGAGGGAGGCCTGTGCTTGGTAGAAAGGCCTATGAAAAAGCCTGCCCCTGCCCCTAGCTTGCTACCTTTGAGGAGCTGCCTGCCTTTCCTTGGCCTGTGCACTCCTATAGGTGGTCCTGTATTCATCCATCTTTTTCATATAATTCTCTGTCTGCTCCCCAAACAGTGGATTATTAACTACAGGGAAATCCATAGCCTTAGCCTGGGTATCCTGAGATAGGCTAGTACACCTGAGCCAAGCTAGTCTCCGAACAGCCACAGATGTAGCCATGACTCTAGATGATACATCATTGGAGTCTACAGCAGCACGAAATTGGATCTTCGATGCCTCAGTCCCATCAGCAGTCACCTCCTCCAACTCCTTGGCAAGCTGGGGGAAGGCATGCTTAGCCAGTTCCAGTACAGTGTCCCACCTGGACTTCTGGTACCTGGTTGTATAGGCCATGTAATAAGCCTGCCTGATTCCCAAAGAAGATGCCATGTACCGCTTCTTTGCCATGGCATCCAACTTCCTGGAGCCTTTATCTGGGGTGGGGGGAAGAAGCCAAGGGAATGTTAGCCTTATCACAGGCTGCAGCCTGCACGACCCTAACATGGCTGAACTGCTGGTACAAGTACTCCGTACTTGAGCCTGACAACATGTACCTCTTGTCTATCCATCTGTCCACAGGAGGTAAGGAATTTGGAGTTTTTAACAACTTTTGTGTCCGTTTCCCAAAACACTTATGAAGGGAAACAGACAACCTTTTGGACTCTGGGATGTCAATCATCTTCACATAGTCAGGCTCCTCTTGTTCCTCAACAGCTTCTTCCATAGGGAGCTGGAGGGTTTCTGCCACTTTCCTGTAGAATATAAAGTGGGAAGGGGATTCAGAAAGCCTAGGAGGGGAAACACCAGAAGGCCTGTCTGGGGAGATGTGCGGTTCTATGGGCTCCTCCAGACCTTCTATTCCATCATCATCATCACCTTCATCATAATCATCATCCCCCTCCAGGTCTGGTTCATAAAAATCTTCAGGGGTATAATCTTGAACCAGAGGAACTGACCGAACCAAACGTCTGCCAGAAGGCGAGGGATTGGTCGGAACAGAATGAAGCGATTCCACTATGCAAATTGCTTGGGCAATTTCCTCAGCGGTCGGATGATGCGGTTCTGGATCCGAACCGGCCGATTTGTCTTTTCCTTTTCTTTTTGATGGACCCGATCCCTCAGAATCGGCTCTCCTTTTGCCCAAAGGAGTATGTCCCTGGTCAGAGGGCACTCCTTCTGGTTTGGTCGGAACCGAACCAGGCTGGCCATCCAGGTCAGCAGACTTCTCGGCCTCCATTTCCCTAAGCCTGCACAATCTTTTATCCAGGGTGGCTTTAGGGAAATTCTTGCAGATTTGGCAGTCTGAATCAAGGTGGTCAAACCCCAGACAATATACACAAGTGGTGTGTGGATCAGCCTTAGCAAAGGCCTCCCCACACGCACTGCAGTGCTGAAACCCAGTGGGCCCGTTTTTTCTTTTGGGTTTCTCGGACATAGCCATCCTTAATCAGGAAACTTACCCTTTACTTGGCTTCAGCCAGGCAAGACTCCATTATTGGTTTCTAGCCATGTCACGGGTATTTGAAAAAACACAAAAGCATGTTTTTTTAAACTGATAAGGACCGGTACCACACACTAAATTCAAGGAAAAAAACAACACAAGTTATACACACCAACCGGTTCAGCCGAACCAGCTGAAATATCAAGTTTACAATTTCCACAAGTTTTTCCAAATCTAGTCCACTATCTATGTACTTACTGTACCACAGACAGGGATCTGAACTTAAAAAACGAAGAATTTATCAGTAAATCCGACGACTTTAACTGACCGAGAACTGTGAGCAGAGGAGAAATCTACGGAGCCACTGTTCAGTTAGGTGGAGTAAAGAATCTGATAGATCTTACTTTGAGATACAGCTCTTGCAGCAGGTTACACCATTAGGACTGAAGCCGTCAGGCATCAGGACCCCACGGAAATTTTCTAGCTAGCAGTCTTCAGCGGGAACCGCCTCCGACATCGGTTCCGCCCCCGACGTCAGACGTAGTACATAAGGAGGTGGTCCTGCCATAATCCCCAGTTCTTTTCCCACCATCGACATCGCAGCATCGGCCTCTCGGTCATCTTCTAGCGTGCGACGACTAGGAAACTTCAACAGTTCTTTTCTTCAACTGGATTTCGTCTGATGTCCTTCCCAACTTCTCTGGGAGTGGCCATTCATCGAAGTGTGCCTGCAGCAAGCAGATCCCCTTCTCAGGATCCTCACTCGCCTGTGCACGCTGCCTGGGCCCAGACCATCACACCCAGGCCTGCTCCTTCTGCCAGGGCTTCAACAGCTGTACAAGGATCCACTGCCAGAAGGCCCCTTCAAGCTTTCTTCTCAAGGAAAACTTAAAGTTATGGATAGAGACCTTTCCTCCAAGGGGAGTCATCTAGAAGTCCCATGGGCACCGCTAAAAGCCCGGCAGGAGGTAAGACCCAGATCCCCTCTCCAGGGCCTCGACTCGCAGTTCGCCCAGGTCTGACCGCGCTTCCTCTAGGGCTCACCTCAGCCTCCCCAGTTCTTGTCAGATCGGCCGGTGGTTCCTCCTCTCTGCAGCCTGTCAAGACCTCTAGGCTGCTGTTTCTTCATCCACTCCGCCAAGGCCTTCGTCCAGGTCTGGGAGCGCCATAAGTCTTCCTCCGCTGCCTGACTCCAAACGCCAGGTCTGTCTCCCAACCGCCGCCACCCCAGCGTAAGTGACTAAGGAGTTGACCTCCTTAGCAGACGTTGACCTGACCGCCGTCCCACCCGACATCGAGCTACACAGGCACCCCTGAACCGGCTCCCATATCGCCACCTGTCAGCCGTCAGGCGTTCGCCGAGGACGTTGGGCCAGGGACTGCGTGAGGCTACTGCAGAAGGAAGTGACCACACCACCGCCTACTAACGCTGGGTCGGAAGGCACGTCGCCGGAGGAGGACACTATCCAGCTCGAAGACCAGGTGGGCAACTCCGACCTGCCGAGCTCCCACGGAACCTCCCGGAACGGAGACTCCCGGGACCCGATGCCCTGCCCCAGTGTCACCGCGCCCGGTCCGGCTGCTTCGGCCTGAATTTGACAGAGGTGAAGGAGCTTCACCTTCTGGTGGGACACCAAGAAGGATGAGGTCACCACAGCCTCCTCTACGCCTGCTACCCTCCACCACCCAGGGGGTCAGCAGGATGGCATTGACCCCCAAGGAGCCAGCATCCCTCCTAGGGGCAGATCTTCAGAGAGGAGAAGGCCTCCTTCAAGATCCACTTCAGGTCCCCTGCCCAAGAGACCCAGACGACGCCGGTATACCCGTCTGTGAGGACTCCAGATCTGACACTTCAAGTGCTCCAGATCCCCTTCTCCAATCAGCGTCCTTCTCTGGACCCACGCAACCTTCCTAGGTCCCTCCGGATGACCCCCTGCCATGATTATGAGGCATATTCAGGAGAACATGGGATGGGATGTTGAAGAGCTTGACCTCCGAGAGATACGCTTGTCCGCTACCTTTGGCAAAGACCTCAAGCCTGTGGTAGTGCCACCCTTGGTGGACACCTTCGTGGACGCCACTGCGTCGTGGGAGTCCCACATTCACTCCGGCAGTGCGAAGAGGCTGACCGCCTGTACAAGGCCCAAGGGAGGACCAGTACCTGGCGAACCATTCTCTGGCCGACTCCCTGGTCATTACGGCCTCACATGATCGGTCTCAAAAACCGCAGCACTTCAGCACACAGCCACCGGAACCGGAGTCCAAACAATTGGATGTCCTGGGCAGGCGCATGTACGCGTCTGCAACTTGCACCATTAGGTCGTTAAATTACCTCACCCACATGGTTCAGTTCCAGAATGCATTGTGGGAACAGGGACAAGACCTAGTCAAAAAACTGCCAGACGGTGGACAAAAGGAGGAGCTGTTGCAACTCCTCCATACGGGTTCGGACATGGGGACCCAGGTGCTTAGAGCCTCATACGACTATGCGGACTCGTCGGCCAGAGCTGCAGCCTCAGGCGTGTGTCTCTGGAAACACTCGTGGCTCCGCGTCTCTGGGTTTACCCCGGACGTCCAGAAGAACATCATGGACGCCCCTTACCATGGCGAAGTTCTGTTTGGTGAAGCCTCGGAGAAGGTGACCACCAAACTGCAGGAAGCCAGGAAGGCAGTTAGATTGGTACACGCCATGTACAGGTCTCAACTTAGTTCCTTTCGCAGGAACCAGAGTCGTTTTTGCAGCCAGACCCAAAGGCAACAACCACGTTCCAACTAGCAACAAAGGGGCCCCTTCACCCGAAAAGCCCAGGCTAAGACATCCTCAGGCAGAGGCCAATGAGCCACAACGTCGGCCCAACCTGCAGGATCCAATGCTGCCACAGCATGACTCCTTCCCGGCCCCCACCCCTCCTCAGGATCAACGGGAAATGAAGGTTGGTGGTCACATCGCAGGCCACCTGCCAGGGTGGCCGTCAATCACCACCAACAGTCGGTACTACAGTTGGTCAAAAAAGGCCATTATATAGAATTTGTAGAAAACCCGCCTACAAGGCCTCCTCCGCTTTCCCGCTACTCGAGTCAGCATGCCCTGCTCATACAGCAGGAGGTGCTCGCGCTTCTAGAGAAAGAAGCTTTGGAGCACGTTCCAGGGAACCAGAGAGGGGAAGGATACTATTCGCACTTCTTCTTGGTTCCAAAGAAAACAGGGGACCTCCGTCCAATTTTGGACCTCAGCGACCTCAATCTGTCGGTTGTCTACAAACGATTCCGCATGGTTACCCTTCTGGGTCTAATCCCCATGCTGAAGAAGGACACTTTTTTGGCGTCCCTGGACATGCAGACTGCTTACCTGCACATTCCTATTGCTCAAGCACACAGGAGGTTCCTGCACTTCGAGTTTCTCACCCGCCATTATCAGTTCCGGGTGCTTCCCTTTGGGCTGTCATCAGCACCTCGGTATTTACCAAGTGCATGGCAGTCGTGGCAGCGTCTCTGAGGAGACAGGGCCACTATGCTTTCCCTAACCTGGACAATTGGCTTCTCATGGCCCCCTCCAAGGAGGCCTTGCGGATGGCCATTCAGCGTACCCAGACTCTCTTTCAGTCTCTAGGCATCCTCAACAACTACGAGAAGTCTCTCCTGCTACCGTTCCAGAAACTGCAGTTTATAGGGGCAGTTCTGGACACCATCAAGGGGAAAGCCTTTCTTCCCGAGGACAGAGCGCAATCAGTTCCTCATAAGGGATATGTTAGCAAAGAAGACTGTCCCGGCCAGACGGGTCCTTTGCTTGCTCGGACACATGGCTGCGGCCATTCCAACAATCCCGATGGCAAGACTCCACATGCGGGTAACCCAGTGGATGTTAAGGGTGCAGTGGGACCAAAGGCAAGACCATCTGCAGCAACCAGTCCGAATCACGAAGGTCGTGGTTGGGACTGGCTAATAATTATGAACCGGGAACCTCTCCGTGGGGTTCCTTCACAGCGCCGCCCTGACGGCAACTCTCTCCACAGACGCCTTGGGGTGGGGAGCGCACTTGAACGGGGTGAGGTCTCAGGGCACATGGACAATCCAGGAATCTCATCTCCACATCAACATATTAGAGATGAGGGCGGTCCTTTATGCCCTGCAAGCCTTCCAGTCAGAGATCCCACCGAGTACTCTCCTGTTGCAAACAGACAATACTGTGGTGACGTATTACCTCAACAAACAAGGAGGCACACACTCTTACCCCCTTTGCAGGGAGGCCATGAGAGTGTGGGATTGGGTAATATGACACGGTGCAAATCTTATTGCACTGCACGTCCCCGGGGTGGACAATAACGTCGCTGACAGCCTGAGTCGTTCTCAGGCCAAAGTCCACGAGTGGGAACTCCTACAGGAGGTGGCAGAGGATCTGTTCCACAGATGGGGCACTCCAGAATTGGATCTTTTTGCGTCCCCATCCAACGCAAAACTGCCCACTTTTTGCTCGCTAGATCCAGGGCCTGGTGTTTTCTGGCGAGACGCACTGTCTCTCTCCTGGGCGGGCAGATTCCTCTATGCCTTCCCTCCTTTCCCACTGATCCAGAGAGTTCTTCTCAAACTTCACAGGGAGCACGCGACGCTTATCTTGGTAGCGCCTTTCTGGCCCAGGCAAATCTGGTTCCCGCTACTGCATCGGCTATCCCGGGAACCTCCGCTTCCTTTGTCAATCAGCTCCCACCTGTTGTCTCAGGAGGAGGGTTCACTAGTCCATCTGGACTTACGTTCATTGAACCTACATGCCTGGCTCCTAGAGACATAGCCATGATGCGACATGGGGTCTCGCAAGAGGTGGCAGAGGTACTTTCCGCCACTAGAAAACCGGCGACACATGCAACATACGCCATGAAGTGGCACAGGTTTTGCTTGTGGGCTCAAACGTGCAGTTTCTCGCCCTTAGACTGTCCTGAGAAGCTGGTTCTGGAGTACCTTTCTCTTTTCCAATCTGGACTAGCTTACTCCTCGATCAAAGTGCACCTTTGTGCAATTTCGGCTTATCACGCCCCCATAGGCCATCGTATGGTGGCTCAGTTGGATACTACTCGTGCCTTTTTAAGGGGGGTTCTCCACCTTAGGCCGCCTATCAAGGATCCGTTCCTCCTTGGGACTTGCTCTTCGTCTCTGAGCAGCTTACGCTGCCACCTTTTGAACCAGCCGCGGATTGCGAGCTACGCTTTTCGTGGAAAACGTTGTTTTTAGTTGCAGTTACTTCCGCAAGAAGAATCTCCGAATTACATGCACTCATGTGCAAAGAGCCCTATTTAATTTTCCACCAAGATAGGGTATCCCTGAGGACAAATCCTAAGTTCCTGCCTAAGGTGGTTTCAGCCCTTACCCTTAATCAGGATATCGACTTACCAGTGTACTTTCCCAAGTACACCAATTGAGGAGAAGCACTGCTTCACACCCTGGATGTTCACAGGTGTCTCAGATATTATCTGACCAGAACCAAACAGCTCCGGAAAGCGAATCAGCTGTTTGTCTCCTTTGCTAAGAGGCTGAAAGGAGCCCCTGTTTCCAAACAGTCCCTTTCACGTTGGCTCATCCAGTGTATCTTTTTCTGTCATGACAAACGCAACAAACTCTTGCCAGGCGTGGTCAAGGGTCATTCTACCAGAGGAGTGGCCACCTCTTTTGCAGCGCTGAAGAATGTTTCCACTTCAGCTATCTGCGCTGCAGCTACCTGGAGCTCGGTGCATACCTTTATTAGGCATTACAGCCTGGATATCACTTCAAGGCAAAGGGCAGGTTTCGGCCTAGCCATCCTCCAGGGACTTCTGTCCTAGGCTCGGGCAGGGTTGTAATCTCTGTCTTTCCTCCTCCAAATGGCGTGAGATTGTCGCAATTGCTTGGGAATCAGTCCTAAGGGTGTAACCTGCTGCAAGAGCTGTATCTCGAGGTAAGATAGTACAGTTACGTAAGAACTTACCGTAACAGTCGATCTTCGAGAACAGCTCTTGCAGCAGGTACCTTCCCGCCCACCATTCCCCCTTTGGAGGAGATAGGTTATAGCCTAAAATCCATCTTTCAGGATGGAACGATTTGTTTCTAGTCTTGGCCATCTGATGGCGGATCCTCGGTCTCCTATTCTGATGTCAGCCAGCGGCCGGGAGTCTCTGGCGGGAGAACTGAGGATTATGGTGGGACCGCCTCCTTATGTACTATGCCTGACGTCGGAGGCGGGACCGACGTCGGAGGCGGTCCCCGCTGAAGACTGCTAGCTAGGAAATTTCCGTGGGGTCCTGATGCCTGACGGCTTCAGTCCTAATGGTGTAACCTGTTGCAAGAGCTGTTCTCGAAGATCTACTGTTACGGTAAGTTCTTACGTAACTGTACTTTACACTTCAAAGTGCAGCAGACAGAGGTTTGAACCGAGCTCGAGCTCAACATTCTATGCCCTGCATAGAATTTAACTCTACCCTCTCCGGAGCAGTTCAAGTGCTGGGGCTAACTGCATATGTCAAAATACAGCAAGACTTCATGTTGTTTGAAAGCATCAGCTATTCTTACTGATTGCAACGTGCCGGACAGGTAGGCACTGAACCATCCTGTAGCAGAAGGGGACAGTCTAGCAGCTGAAAGGCTGTGAAGGAGGAGGGGGTGAGAGACAGTGTCAAAGGCTTTGGCCAGGTCTACAAAGATAGCTGAAGGAATGTGCCCTTTGTCAAAGCCTGAGGAGATGGTGTCAGTTAACCTTAGGAGAGAGATGGTGGTAGAGTGGGATATCCTGAAGCCAGACTGGAAGGGGGTGAAAAAAGCGGAGTCAAAGAGAAACAAGGAGAGTTGGTTGAGGGCTATGTGTTCTTGAAATTTAATCAAGGTTGGCAGTAGACAGACAGGACGATAGTTCCCAGGAGAGGAGGGGTCACACCCCTTAGGGTGGGGGAGGACAACAGCATGTTTCCAGACAGAGGGCACAGTGGCAGTCTCAAAGGAGAGGTTTATTAACAGGGAGAGTGGGAAGGATATGGCAGGAGCAGAGAGGTAGAGGAGCCTAGGGTCAAGGCCATCAGGTGAGGAGCTTTTGGTAGGGTTGAGAGCCAGGAGAGCATGAAGGGTAGTGTCAGGAAAGACAGGAGAGGACAACAGGGAGGGAGGTGCAAGAGGTTTGGAGGGGGAGGGGACGGGGCACAGAGGGGAGGGGAGGGATATGGGGGCGACATGGGGTGGGAGGAAGAGCAGTGGGGTGGTCAGTGTATGAGGCATAAAAGGGGGGCCAACAGGGCAGGGGATGGGCTTGGGAGGGTGCTTAGCAGAGAAGAGGCGCAGGTGGCAAAGTGAGAGTTGAAGCATTCAGCAATGGCAATAGGTTCAGAGAGTACAGAGTGATTGTGCCTGAGGATGGGAGGCGGGGGGTAGAGGATGGCGAGAAGAGGGAGTGAACAACCTTCCAGAATTTAGAAGGGTTGTTGTATTAGTTTGGAAATTAGACTTGAAATGCTCTGCTTTGGCAAGGTGGATTGCTTTAGTGCAGCCATTCTTTTTTTTGAAATTATAGTTTATCTCTCCTCTCGACATTGGAGCCCTGCTCTGTCAGGAGTCGCTAAGGGTATTACCCCCGCTTACTGCCTTACCTGGAACCCCAGTAGACCCCCAAGGAGCCATGGTTATGTCCCGCAGACAGGTACGAGGTGGGGCAGGTACACCCTGATCAATCAGCTTTCGCTGGGTCCCCTCCGGCAGTCAGGCAGGCAGCAGTCATTAGGGCCTATACCCAGCGCTCCTTCCCTTCGGTGCTCCGGAATGTTTTTTCCTTGTTCTAGGGAGTGGCTACACCAGACATCAAAGGCGTTCCATGATGTCCTCACTCCCAGCCCTCTCTGTGTGCTCGTGTGCTTGCTGCAGCCTCTGGCTTCTCCGCCAGGCGTCAGACAAATGCAGAATCTACACCACCACTCCACCGTGGGAGAGGAGAGCTGTCCTTCAGACGCCAATCCTCTCCCTCCCTGCTGACCCCTGATGGCCTGGGCTCGTTCCCGAACCCGGGTCGCCAACGTGGCACGAGGTGTGGCATCCAGCGCCTCAACCCTCAGCACCACCGGGCTGGCTAGTGCAGCCATTCTGAAGGTCATGGTAACACTGGTGATCACCAGGGTAGTTGGAGCCTTTGGCTTTGTGCCACGCAAGGTCGCGAGCACGTTGACAGGCCAGAAGCTCAGGAGTGACCCAGGGGAGGTGCCCGCCACGGACCCTGGTTTTACGGGGCGGGGCACAGAAGTTCCAAACCTGAAAAAACTTAGAGGAGAAGTAGGAAAGGGCCTTGTCAGGTGAAGCTGCTGTGACAAGGCGGGACCAGTCAGCTTGAGCAAGGTCGTGGAGCAAGGATTGCAGGTCAAGTGATGCAATGGGTCTAGTGAGAACAGTTTTAGCTGGTAGCTTAGGCCTATGTATTTTCCGCACTACAAAGATCATGTGGTGGTTGCTGATAGAGTCTGGTAGTAGCCCTGAGGCCACTACTCAATGGGGATGGGAGGTGAGAACCAGGTCCAGCAGGGAGTGGTTTAGTGTTTTAAGGTTTAGACGAGTGGGTTCCAGGATCAGCTGATGGAGGTTTAAGGCTTCAATAGTGGAGCAGATGTTAGCCAGCGATGCGGCCAGCCAGTTTAGGTTTAGGTCAACCAGGATGAATAGTTCATCACCACTGGCAAGCGAGGTGAGCTTTGAGACCAAGTCAGTGACATTGGAATGTGGCTTACCAGGGCTACAGTAAACTCCAGCAATGAAGAAGGGGACTGTGTGAGGATAGGTGATTTTTAAAAGGACACCCTCATGGGATGACTGTACAGAAGTTGTGAAGGAGGGAGTGATCTGGAGGGTAGAGGAGGTATAAATAACCACACTGCCACCTCGTCCAGTCCTGTCCTGTCTAAATATAGTAAAGTCAGGGATAGCAATAGCATAGTCAGAAATGGTTTGGGACAGCCAGGTTTCAGTGATCACGATGATGTCAGGGACGTAAGCATATACCAAGGGTTGCAATAGGGAGATTTTGGGAACAAGACTTCTTATGTTTAGGTGGATGATTTTAAGACCATTTGGTAGTGAAAGTGGATTTCTGGCTGGGTGGGCACCGGGTGGTGGATTGGCAAATGCAAGGCCAGGGTTTGAGTGAATATTGCCAGATGCTAGAAGGAGCAAGAGAATAAGGAGCTGGGGTAGCCTGAATCCCTTGGGTGAGCGATAGAGTAATCGTTTACTAGTTTTGGAGGGGGGAAGACGGTATGATAGGTGAGGATGCTATCTTAAGGAGGGTGATAAGCTAAGTGGGTGCAAAGTGATCGTGGCACAGGGGAGTGTAGGGCAGTGGCGGAGCAAAGTAGCAACTGGGTGGCGCATTGTTCCAGTGGGGCAGGCTGGGCTGTCAACTACCGCTGGGGGCGCTAGCAGACTAGGGTGGTCTAGCGGCAACTCAGTACAGAGTGAAAGAAGTATGGGTGGTATGAACCAAATTTTTGAAGTCGGCCAGGACTCCACAGCACACGCAGTGAGGGCAAGAGAACACTGGAGGGTGATGTAAAGAGTTAGCGAGCTGCAGCTCTTGTGGGGGGAGCCACAACCAGATGCCTCCAGTGGTAGAGAAATATAAGGAGCCAATGGGGAATTGGGTAGATAGAAAAAAAACCCAATCAGATGATCAGTGTTGATTAAAAATATAAGTGTCAACCACAGGTGGGGAGCCAGTGCACAGCACCGGCGGGGCAGAAATGCTGGCGGCTAGTGCCATACCTGGAAGGCTGAGGATCCAGGCAGGAGGACTCAGGCAGCGGCTTGAGGAGCGCCGTCGGTCTGGGGGCCGAGCGGGTCAGTGGTTTGAGCCTGCGGTCCCTGTGAGGGGGGTCCCAGCTGGAGAAAGAAGAGAGGGGGAGAGATTAAGTAAGCAGGGTGATGCAAGAGTCGCAGTCAGCACAGCAGGGAGCCAATTTGCACAACAATGGGACCAGTAGTTTGGGCACCAAAAAGTCTGGACTTCAGTGAAGCAGCACCAATTCCCTGAGAGAACTGTAATCACAGCCCTTTTTTGAACACTTAACTTAAACTCTAAACAATTTGATCTTAGCATACAAGTCAGCAGGAAAAAACTTTAAATGTTCCACAATTGCCGGTTTAGAAAGAGCAGAGTCTAAGGAGAGCTTCTGACAAATCGGAGCGGGCCCTGGAAAGGTGCTCGCGTTCCGACTGGCTGGTGGCTAGTGCCATACCTGGAAGGCTGAGGATCGGGGCAGGAGGACTTGGGCAGCGGCTTGAGAAGCGCCGTCGGTCCAGGGGCCAAGTGGGTCAGCGGTTTGAGCCTGCGGTCCCTGCGAGGGAAATCTCAGCTGGAAACATAGAATTTGATGGCAGATAAGGACCGCTTGGCCCACCCAGTCTGCCCATTTCCCTACCTAATGGATAAGCTGCAGATCCTAGTTAACCAGCAGCCTACTTCTTCCTACCCCCACCTCCTAGAATTGCCTTATGACTGTCCCCTGCATGCTTGAATTCCACCACTGTTTTTGACTCCACAACTCCTCCGAAGGCTGCTCCATGCATCCACACCCTCTGAGAAAAAATACTTCCTTAAATTACCTCTGAGCTGCCCCCTCTATCTTCAAATCGTGCCCTTGTTCTTGCACACCTCTTTTTGAAAGATGCTACCCTCTTGGACTTTGTTAATTCCTTGAGGTACTTGAAAGTTTCTACCATGTCCCCCCCTTTCCTCGAGGCTATACATAATAAGCTCCTTAAGTCTCTCTTCATATGTCTTCCGTGCAGACCCTGCACCATTTTAGTTGCCCTCCTCTGGACAGCTTCCATCCTGTCTATGTCTTTGTGGAGATTGGGTCTCCAGAACTGCACGCAGTACTCCAGATGGGGTCTCACCAGCTGTCTGTACAGAGGGATAATAACTTCCTGTTTTCTACTGGTGATGCCTCTCCCTATGCATCCCAGTATCCCCCCAGCCCTCCTTGCTGCCCTCTCACATTGCTTGCCCACCTTTATGTCATCTGATATGACTACCCCCAGGTCCCTTTCCATTTTTGTTGCTGTTAGTATCTCACCCCCCATTGTGTACTCTTCCCCTGAGTTTTTGTTTCCTAGGTGCATTACCTTCCACTTCTTAGCACTGAATCTAAGCTGCCATACATTTGACCATTCCTCTAACCTTGCCAAGTCCCTTCTCATCCTTTCCACCCCACCTTGTGCATCAACTCTGTTGCAGATCTTTGTGTCATATGCAAAGAGACATACTTTTCCTTCCAGTCCCACCGCAATGTCGCTTATAAAGACATTGAAGAGGACCGGTACTATTAATGAACCCTGCGGTACCCCACTAGTAACCCCCCTTTCTTCAGAGTGGACTCCATTTACTATTACTGTCTGTGTCCTATTCTCCAGCCAATTCTTTACCCAGGCTGTCATCTTGGGACCCACTCCCAGGCTGGCTAACTTGTATATTAATCTTTTGTGTGGGACTGTGTCAAATGCCTTGCTAAAGTCTAGGTAGACCATGTCCACAGCCCCTCCCTGATTTACTATTTTGGTCACCCAGTCAAAGAAATCTATCAGATTTGTCTGGCATGACCTTCCGCTGTGAATCCATGCTGCCTTGGGTCCTGTGCCCTCTGACCTCTAGATACCGGACAATTCTTTCCTTCAGAAGTGATTCCATCATTTTCCTATAACTGAGGTTAAACTAACAGGTCTGTAGTTTCCTGCTCTGCCTTCTCCCACTTTTGTGAAGGGAATCACATCTGCCCTCCTCCAGTCCTCGGTACCACCCCATCCTCCCATGATTTGTTAAAGAGGGTAGTCAGTGGTGTCACTAGTTCTACCCTTAGTTCTTTTAGAATTCTGGGATGAATCCCATCAGGCCCCATTGCTTTGTCCACCTTCAGTTTTAAGAGTTCTTTCAGAACCCTTTCTTCTGTAAATGGGCTGGTATCAACTTCTGTATCCAGAGTGTTTCTACTGTTTGTTTTAGGTACCTCCCCCTCTTCATTTGTAAATACTGAACAAAAATATTTGTTTAGTGTCTCTGCCTTTTCAGTCACCCTCTGCCCACCCTCTCTCCCCTTTATTAAGCCTCACTATCCCTCCCTTGGTCTTCCTTCGCTTCCTGATGTACCTATAAAAGGTTTTATCCCCCTTCTTAACTGAGTTGGCTATCTTTTCCTCGGTTTGGGCCTTTGCTGTTCTGACTCCTTTCCCAGTTTCCTTTTGCTTTAACTGATACAGTTCTCTGTCCTGCTCCTTCTGTGATTCCTTGTACTTCCTGAATGCTTTCTTTTTCTTGAACCTTCACTGCCACTTCCTTTGAGAACCATAATGGTTTTACATCATTTTGTTTTGTTTATTTGCTTCACACAAAGGCTTGTTACCTCTGTGATGGCAGTTTTTATTATTCCCCATTGTTCTTCCACTCCTCCTTCCTGCCCATTTGCTAGTGCATTCCTTAGACACTCACCCATTTTGGCAAAGTTAGCCATCCTAAAGTCCAGTACTTTTGCCTTTGTATGGCTTGACTCTATTGCTGTGTTTATTGAGAACCATACTGTTCGACGGTCGCTAGTTCCCAGATGGCCACCCACTTCTACATCTGTGATCCTCTCTCCATCTCCATTTGAGAGAACCAGGTCTAAGATTGCTCCCTCTTGAGTGGAATACTAGTTGTGTAAGGCATGCCCCCTGTACGGCATCTAGAATAACCCCACTCTTCGAAGTGGCTGCTGCAACTGCACTCCAGTTAACATCTGGCATATTCAGATCACCCATCAGCAATATCTCCCCTTTTTCTGCCATTCTAAGTATACCGTCTATCATTTCCTTTTCCATTTCCTCCCCTGAGAAGGGGGTCTGTATACAACCCCTGTGCGGACTGTGGTGCCATTGTCCGTCTCCAAATTTACCCACAGTGCTTCTTCTCCTCCCTGTTTACCCTTTTGCTCTGTTGCTTTGATTCCTTCCCTTATGTAAAGAGCTACTCCTCCTCCTTTTTTACCCTCCCTGTCCCTCCTGTAGATAATGTATCCTGGTATGTTTACGTCCCAGTCATGGTTTTGTGTGTACCATGTTTCTGTGACTGCCACTATATCCAGATGTTCCTCCTCCATCAAGCCCACTAATTCAGGAAGCTTGTTACCTAGACTACAGGCATTGGCACTCATTGCTCTCCATTTTTTGATGGCTTTACCTTCTGTTGCAGCATCCCCCACTGACCTTTCTACCTCGGTCTTTTTCTCATTTAGTACCCTGTTTTGTAGGGAGAGGCTGGGATTTTCCTGCTGCTTATCAGTGCCTCCCCCCTTGACTAATTTAAAAGCTTGCCAATGAAGCATTTAAACCAACTGCTCAAAAGACTTGTTCCCTTCCTGGACAGATGCAGACCATCCTGCCAGTATAGGCTGGTGTCCCTCCAGGTGGAACCCCACTCCCCAATGAAGCCAAACCCCTGTGCTCCACACCATTTTTTCAACCATTCATTAAACTGCATGGTGCAAAGTACCCTCGCCTCACCCATGCCATTGACAGGCAGCATCTCTGAGAAGGATACTGTGTGTGCTACCTGTCGTAGGCCCCTCCCCAACTCTACAAAGTCCTCCTGCACTGCTCCAATCTCATGATGAGCCAAGTCATTTGTCCCTATGTGGACAATGATGTCCGGCTCAGACTCCTGTACAACTGTACTCATGATTCTGAGGATGCGCTTCCTGTCCTTCCAAGCCATGGCACCATGCAGGCACCTTACTTCAGTTTTTCCTGCTCCCCCCAGTTCTATCCCCTATAATTGAGTCCCCACCAGGAGCTGCTTCCTTTCCCTGTGGTGTCCTCTGCCTCCTTCCTGTGGGCCTCCCTTGTGACAGCTGTCCTCAGCCTTAGTCTCCTCTGTGGCTCATCCATGGGGGAGCTATGCTCCCCAGAATGGTGTATGGATTGTGGAGTGGAACAACTGACTGGGTGTGCCTCTGTTCCACCATCCTCACCCTCCCTGAGTCCACTGTGGTCCAACTGCTGTGCTTTTCACGACTCTGAGGTATCCCTCAGGGCAGAGAGTTGTCTGCAAATAGGGCAGCATCTCAGCCTCCAGAAAGACTCCTGGAAGACTGCTGCCCCACAGCTATTACATTGCACTACTCCCCACATGTTTATCTACTTTTATTTTTGTGTGTGTGTGATTGGTTTGTTATATATATATATATATTATACAATGTGATGCTTATATTGTCAATGCAGTGTGCTAGAGAGGATATGACAGTGATATGCACCTTGCACTCTTGAGGAAATGTTGTCAGAACCCCAGGTATAAAGGAACTATTTCCAGGGGTGGGTGGGTCGAGGGTGGGCAGGGTTGGGCCTAAACTGTACCCTCATGAAACAATCAGCTAAAGCTCTGACCCACTGCTGCGATGAGTGCCTTCCTGTCAGCAAGATGCCCTACACAACAATTTGACAGAGAAAAATACCCTGCTAATCAAACAGAGAAAAATCCAGACATCCAAGCCAGACACAGGTAAACCTCCTCAGCCCCAAAACAGCCTGGTGGTTTGTGCTCTGAAAGCAGTCAGACCCAAAATAAGTCAGCTGTGCTTAAACTCTTCCTGCACTGAAAATCTTAAGAATTGTAACAAAAGTAAAGCTAGATCCACCTCCCTCTGTTGCTTGAAAGACTGTCTTTCTGATAATTCTAAGTTCCTTATTTCACCTTTCAGTTAAAAGTAGCCTCCACCTGCAGAATATCTGCTACAAACCAAAGACATTGTAAGGTTTACTCCTCTGTTGTGAGCACAACTCACTTTCTTGCAAATCTATGTTCAGTATTGCAGCTTGCAGCCAGAGGTAGCTTCACCTGAAGAAGGCTGAGGATTCGGGCAGGAGGACTCGGAGACATCTTGAGGAGCGCTGTCAGTCCGTGGGCCAAGTGGGTCGGCGGTTTGAGCCTGCGGTCCCTGCGAGGGGGGTCCCAGCTGGAAGGCTGAGGATCTGGGCAGGAGGACTCGGGTGGCAGCTTGAGGAGCGCCATTGGTCCGGGGGCCAAGCGGGTCGGTGGTTTGAACCTGCGGTCCCTGCGAGGGGGGTCTCAGCTGGAAGGCTGAGGATCTGGGCAGGAGGACTCAGGTGGCATCTTGAGAAGTGCCATCGGTCCGGGGGCTAAGCAGGTTGGCGGTTTGAGCCTGCGGTCCTTGCGAGGGGGGTCCCAGCTGGAAGGCTGAGGATCTGGGCAGGAGGACTTGGGCGGCAGCTTGAGGAGCGCTGTTGGTCCGGGGGCTGAGCAGGTCAGTGGTTTAAGCCTGCGGTCCCTGCGAGGGGGTTCCCAGCTGGAAGGCTAAGGATCCGGGCAGGAGGACTCAGGCGGCAGCTTGAGGAGAGCCGTCGGTCCGGGGGCCAAGCAGGTTGGCAGTTTGAGCCTGCGGTCCTTGCTAGGGGGGTCTCAGCTGAGGATCTGGGCAGGAGGACTCAGGCGACATCTTGAGGAGCGTTGTCAGTCTGGGGGCCGAGCGGGTTGGTGGTTTGAGCCTGCGGTCCCTGCGAGGGGGGTCCCAGCTCAAAGGCTGAGGATCTGGGCAGGAGGAATTGGGCGGCAGCTTGAGGAGCGCTGTTGGTCCGGGGCCGAGCGGATCGGCGGTTTGAGCCTGCAGTCTCTGCGACGGGGGGTCCCAGCTGGAAGGCTGAGGATCTAAGCAGGAGGACTCAGGCAGTGGCTTGAGGAGCGCCTTCGGTCTGGGAGCCGAGCAGGTCGATGGTTTGAGTCTGCGGTCCATGCGAGGGGGTTCCCAGCTGGAAGGCTGAGGATCCGGGCAGGAGGACTCGGATGGCGGCTTGAGGAGCATCGCCAGTCTGGGAGCCGAGCGGATCAGTGGTTTGAGCCTGCGGTCCCTGCTAGGGGGTCCCAGCTGGAAGGCTGAGGATCTGGGCAGGAGGACTCGGGCGGCGGCTTGAGGAGAGCCGTCAATCCGGGGGCTGAGCACGTTAAGTACTTCAGCCTGTGGTCCTCATGTAGGGGGGCCATCTGGAAGGCTGAGGATCTGGGCAGGAGCACTCAGCGTTGAGGAGCCCCATTAGTCCGGGGGCTGGAGTGGGCTAGCGGTTTGAGCCTGTGGTCCCTCATGTAGGGGTCTTTAAAGTGCAATAGGTACAAAACATCAACACTTTAGAATTATCCCAATCAAGAACACGCTGTATGTAGTTTGTTAGGACACTAGAGCTAAAATATATATATGTATAATATTATCAGCTTAGTCAAACTTTTTCAATAAATCAAGATGCAACAATTTAATTCTACACATTGCAATTACATATTACCATTGAGTTCTCCATGGATAAATTCCTAAGGGCTACTATTGTATAGCTAATTCTAACTTTAGAAGTTTCTAAAATTGCAACATCATTAGACCTTCTTCCCTCCTTCTCCCTTACTTTTTGTCAGCACAGTGAATGAATTTTAAAATCAAGGTCTAATGATGTTACAATTTTGAAACTTCTGAAGGTTAGAATTAGCTATACAGGTGTATCCCATAGGAATTTATCCATAGAAGAACCCATTGGCAATATATAATTGAAGTGTGTAGAATTAAATTGATGTCTCAATTTTTGAAAAAGTTTGACTGAGCTGATATTATATATATATATATATACACGCTTGTTTAGCTCCAGTGTCTTAACAAACTGCATACAAGCATTCTTGATTAGAGATACCTAAAGTGTTGATGTTTTGTACCTATTGTAATTAAAGATTTAAGCATGTAGTGATTGGTTGTAAGTATGATGTCACTGTTTGCAGTGTATTTGAATGTACTGAACTTGCCAGACTATAACATGCATCCTTGAAGGCATTCTAGCTGAGACATCAGGGGCTCCCACAGAGGTAGAATATTAAAACCAACTAATTTATTGAAAAAATCTTTTGTGTGCATCTTTGCTCTGAGCACAACTGTATTTTGATTTTGTGTGCAGATTGAGGTAACCCCCTATTTGTTGAGGACCCTTTGCGCTTTGAGCACAGTTACTTGGACCTTTGGATCTTTTGTATTTGGCAACTGAGCATATTAATTGCGAACAACCAGACGGGCATATCCGAGAGAAGGGTTTGTGCTGGAAGTCATTTTCTTTACCACTGAAATTGTGGAAGCTGAAGTTACTAATACTTTCTGATTGTGTTCCCATGGAGGACTGTAAGTTTGGAACTCTAGTCATTATCCGGTGAGACTTAGAAGCTATTTGAAGGTTTTGAACCTAATTTCCTTGTGCAGGAGTCAGCAGTAATGTCAGAAGAACCTGGAACTAGTAACCAAAGGGAAGAGGACATGAGTTTTTGTCTGATTGGTCTAAGCTTGCTGGTGTCAAGAAGACAGTAGTTACGTTTAAATCTGGAAAGAGGAGCTGCTATAGGAGATGCTGTAGCTACAGAGGCATCAGGAGGTAATATAAAGCTTGCCTTCTTGAAATTGGAATATTTACTGATTAAAGAAGTGACTGTGAGTTACAATATCATTTCTCTAGAGTCTTACTGCAAAAAGAGTCAGGCCCCACGGGGATTGCAAGTCACAAAAATCCCATCATGTGGCCTAGAGAACTTTAAAAGAAAAGACACATGGTTAAAAATTTCAGTAGCAGCGTCTTCAGCTTACACCAAATTGATAGCAGAAGAAGACAATGAGAATTATTTTGAGTTAAAGAAGGAATTGAAAGCTGCAAAGGAAGAAGTAGGAAAATTTAAGGAACATAGAGACTTTACACGTCTTGATAAAGCTCTTAAATTGAAAGTGCTAAAACACAAAAAAGAGGTTATTGAGAGGAAGCAGGTGAAACATTTGCGAGACGACAGGGATTACAAGACAGGTGCTATTTATTTACCAGCTAAAAATACTGAAGAACATGCAAGAAGCAGGGGCAGGTCCAAAAACAGGAATCCCAAGAACTCCTGAAATAGAAACCGCAGCACTAGCGGAAATAACAATAAAATTACTGACAGAAGAGAAGAGAAGAAAATATTGTAGTAACTATTACTAATAAGTGACAAAGGGCAGTCACTATTGATTTAACCACAAAGCCTTTTTTAGACAACAGGGGGTTAGGAGCACAAAAAGAAAAGAACAAGACACGGTACAAGAAGAGGAAAATTCAGGAAGCAAACGGCATGTGCTAAGGAATAAGAAGAATCAGAGTTACAAATAATAAACCTAAGCAGTCTTATTTTAAATAAATACCAAATGTCATTACTCAAGAAAGGTTTGAATTTTGTTCCCACACCCCCTAGTGACAATTTTTTCCATCTTTGTGGATTTATTCAAACTATTTCAGAAAATTAGATTAAAATTTATTTTTCAGATAAAAACAACACAGAACAATCTGCAAGCATTGGGTTCTCAGAAGAAACTGTGGACTTTAATGAGCAGCACAATGAAACATTTGACTTGCTGGCAGAAACTGAATCGGGGGAGGACACTATGGCAGTCGAGATGTTAGAGAATGAATTAAGTGGCGATTCAGCTGAGAGAGCAAAGGCAAACCTAAATGAACATGTTTATTGGAAACTGAAGGTGGTGATTAAGGACTTACAGATGCTACTCCACAAGACTTCCAAAAATGTGTGACATGGTGTTCAGAAAAAGTCTGATTTTGCCCATTAATAGTGAATAACCATGTCACTGCTTTTGAAAATACAGGGCTGTTCAAGGTAAGAGAACTACTATCTAGGAGAAAAAGTACTCAGTTCAGAATTTGCCACACATAGCAAGATTAGCTCTGAAAGAACTGATTTTGAAAGCTGGCATTATCAAAAAAGTGGACAAGTGTGGGAATATTGTAATTATGGAGAAAGATAATTACAAAAGAATGGTGGAAAAAGTGTTGCTCAATGTTAATAACTATAAAAGAACGACGCTCTTACCCCACCCTATAGTACAAGAAAGATCTGTGTGTGGTATTGGATAAAGTAGCGTAGAGGTTACATCAGTTACAGTAAATTTAAATATCTTTTTTTGTGAATTCCCTGTTATCCCCACTTTTTACTGCTTCCCCATAGTCCACAACAATATGGCTGACCCACCAGTATAGGTTCAATTACTGAGCGTTTATGTGAATTTGTGGATTTGTTTCTACAGCACAGTATGATGAAACTACGCTCTTATTTGAAAGATACTGGGGACTGTCATCGAGGCACAGGTCAGAAAGCACAGGAAAACCAGGAGCAGTTGTAAGATTCGCAAAAATATTTATTTACACTACTGATAACAAAAAAAACTTGTTCAGAATAACTATTTACAAAGGAAGAATAAACAACAGATTCATCAGGAGTTTTCTTTCAATCTCTATGTGTCCATTTGCCAAGCAATTGCAGCTCAGCTCTCTTGTAAGTCCTTCAACCCCCATTCTTATCGAGCATCCTGTTCTTGTATGTTTCAGGCAGGCATAAGGCAGGAACACAGTGTGCCTGAGTTGAGGCCCCTTTTCAACAACTCTTCTGCAAAAGGCTCAGAAATTTGCACTCAGGTAACCCCTTGAGTTTCTAATAGCTTTTGTAACCATCTCAAACTATAATTACATACATTTCAAAATTAATGCTATATATTTTATAAACAAAGGATTCCAATATCAGTTACATTTCCATATAATGATTTGAATATATATTTATATCAGCGGATATGCAAGGGAGAAAAAGGCAGACAAGCAAGGGAAGACTGAGAGACAGTGAGAGGCAACGAATTGCAAGACTGTCGGGGTGATCAAGTCTCAGGTCTCAGAAAAATTTGGTTGCACAACCAGACAGACAAAGACAGGAAAGGAATAGAACAGAACAGATCCTTGCATTTAAACACTTTCTCCATAACAACTGGGACAGGGTTCTATTCTACCCTGTCACATAGACATTATCAAAAAGTTTAGCAATATTGAATGGGAGCCAGACTATATCTGGATCAGCATGGATGTGGAGGTGTTATACACCTCGATTAGACACACAGATGGCATTAGAGCAGCTAGACACTTTCTTCGGAAAGATCAGGATGCGACAGGTGCACCAGTAGATTTTCTTATGGAGGCACTGGATTTTATATTAAATCACAGTTACTTTAAATTTAATGCAGAGTTCTAAGCTAGATATGTGGCACATCAATGGCCCCCTCTTATGCCAATCTGTTTATAGGGCTGTGAGAAAGTGAGCAGCTGTATGATCCAGAAAAGAACCCATACTATAGACACATAGTAAAATGGGGTGCTATATAGATGACTGCCTGTGTGTGGAGTGGTGGTTTTGAAGCAACTCAGGAATTTATACATTGGTTAAACATGAATGAATTAAATTTAAGATTCACAGCAGACATGGACAAATAATCCATCAACTTTATAGACATTACATTAGAGGGGAATGCTGAAATAAGAAGTGTACTAAGAGCTATAGAAAACAAATGTCTACCAATTCTTTGTTAAGAAGCAATAGTTTGCATAACGAGAAGTTAAAAACCTCAATACCCTATGGGCAGTTATTAAGGATAAGAAGGAAATGAAAATTATGTACCTACCGTAGTTCTTGATCTTCTTGGACAAGTTTCCACCACTCATTCACACTATTGGGATCTGTGCCAGAGGCACTAGGACCCATCGGGAGCAAACTTTTTGCTGAGGGTTGGCGCCAGAGATGGCGCCATGAGGAACGGCGCCGCGAGCCCTAGCTCGTGCGGTAACGACTATCTTGGCGTCGACCCTACAACCGTCTCAGTACCTTTTTTACCAAGGAGGTGCAGCGTAACTAACCTAGAAGGGTAGCCTAACCTAAAAATCGGACATAAGATAGTCCGGGCGACCCGTGTAAGAAGGGTCAACAAAGAAGTCTTCACGGCCTAAAGATTTGAGGGAGTGAAGATCCACAAGAAAGGTGAGCTCGGGGGATGGAGGGTGGGCATGTGGATGAGTGGTGGAGACTCGTCCAAGAAGATCAAGAATTACGGTAGGTACGTAATTTTCATATCTTCCTGGACATAAGTCTCCACCACTCATTCACACTATTGGGAGAGTACCGAGCTAATAATCCCCCGAGAGGGCGGCAGGAGAGACCAAGAGCTCACGTTTTTAGGACAGAAGTCCATTGAGGATGGCTCTGCCAAAGGAAGAATGTCGTCTGGCATGGACATCTAGTGCATAATGTTTAACGAAAGTATGCACTGAGCTCCAGGTGGCCACATTGCAGATGTCTGCAATGGGCACGTTGCGGATTTCAGCTAGGGATGCCGCGACTGCTCTGGTAGAGTGAGCATAAACTTATCCTCCAACTTACCCTGCGCCATGGAATAGCAGTGACGAAGGCACGCCACTAGCCATGATGAGATACATCTGATAGCGACAGGTTGACCCAGTCGGGTCTCACTGAAGGAAACGAACAGTTGCTGAGCTTTGCGAAAATCCTTGGTTCTATCTAGATAGAAACGCAAGGCCCTCTTAACATCCAAAGAATGAAGAGAACATTCCCCTTCATTTTGGAAGTCCGCAAAATAAGAGGGAAGGACCAAAGGTTGGTTTAGATGAAATTCTGACACAACCTTAGGAAGAAATTTAGGATGAGTACGAAGAACTACTTTGTCCTTATGGAACACAGTATACGGAGGGTCTGTGACCAGGGCATGTATCTCAGGGATCCTGCGGGCTGAAGTAATGGTCACTAAGAAGGCAGTCTTCCAGGTGAGAAATTTTAGCTCACAGGTAGCCAGAGGTTCAAAAGGTTTCCGAGTGAGCATGTCTAGCACAAGATTAATGTCCCAGGCTGTGACTGGACGTCTTGTAGGAGGTCTGGTATGCAGAATCCCCTTAAGAAATCTCTTAACCATAGGTAACTGAGCCAGAGTTAAGGAAATAACGGGTTCATGATACGCTGAAATGGCACTAAGATGAACTTTGACTGTAGAGTTACTGCAGACCCGAATTTGAGAGGTCCAAAAGGTACTCCAAAACCTTATTTGGTGGACAGGAAAAGGGATTCAAAGAGGACTTTGCACACCAGAGCGAAAAACGCTTCCACTTGACTGTGTAAGTTTTCCGAGTGGCTGGCTTCCGTGCAGCCAGAAGAATACCTGAAACTCTTTGAGAGACATTGAACCGGTTTACTTCGACCTCTTCAGGACCAAGCATGAAGGTGAAGTGATCTCAGGTTGGGATGGACCACCGGTCCCTGAGTCAAAAGGTTCATCTGCAGGGGAAGTGGTCTCGGAGGAACTGCCAACATATTGTTGAGTAGTGGAAACCACAGCTGCCGAGGCCAAAAGGGAGCAATGAGAATAATTTTGTCCCCCTGGGATTCGAACTTGAGGAGTACCCTCTGAATTAGAGGAAGAGGCGGAAAGAAAGCGTTTTGTCCACCGCAGCCTGAACGCATCCTGACAGAAAATGCCAGGCCCTGGATTTCTGGAGCAGAAGAGAGCAGTTTTATTGAGTGGGGATGCAAAAAGGTCCAGGTCTGGAGTTCCCCACTCTTCGAATAGTGACTGAACTATGGTTGAGTCGAGAGACCACTCGTGAGGGCTATCTCTGTTCTGCTGAGACGGTCTGCCAGTTCATTCTGAACACCTGGCAGGTACACCGCTTGAATTAGAGCCTTGTGCTCCAAGCACCATTCCCATACCCTCATTGCTTCTCTGCATAAGGGGTAAGAGTGAGCCCCGCCCTGCTTGTTGATGTAATACATCACTGCTTTGTTGTCCATTTGAAGGAGAATGTTTTTGTGACACAGACTGTCCTTCAAAGCTCGGACCGCATAAAGGATGGCTCTCATTTCTAGGACGTTTATGTGGAGCTGGGACTCGACCTGAGTCCATGCACCTTGAGTGTGGAGAGCCTGATAGTGAGCTCCCCACCACATTAGGGATGCGTCCGTGGTAGTGGAGATCTGATGGTCCAGAGGAGCAAAGGGATACCCCTCCAGGAGATTGCTCTCTTGAGACTACTAGGTGAGTGACCTCCTTAAAGGTTCTGTCACCTTGATGAGATAGGACTACGGGTGAGTGGTTGGGGACCACTGAGTACTGAGCATCCACTGGGTGGTTCTCATGTGCAGATGTGCTAAGGGTACAGTGAACACTGAGGATGCCATGAGGCCTAGCATCCGTTGCATCGAGAGAGCTGTGACTGAGCTGTTTTCCCCGATGTGATGGGCCATCTGAAGGATATCGCCTCCTGTCTCTGGAAGAAAAGCCTTCGCACAGGAGGTGTCCAGAAGAGTCCCTATAAAAGGAGCCTCTGGGAGGGCTGCAGTTGCGATTTCTTGAGGTTGAGCAGAACTCCCATGGACATAAGGAAGCACAAGGCCATCTCCACGGCGTCAGAGTCCACTTGCCTGAAGGGCTTGCTAGAAGCCATTACGTCCAGATAAGAAACACCTGAATTCTGACCTTTCTGAGAAGCGCTCAAGAACTGCACATTTTGTAAAAACTATGGCGCCAGGATAGCCCAAAGAGCAGGACTCTGAACTGATAGTACTGTCCCAGAGCCACAAACCCAGGAATTTGTGATGCCTCGGTGAACAGGAATGTGCTGGTAAGCGTCCCTGCATATCTAGGGAGGCTAACCAGTCATGTTGGTGGAGCAGAGGTAACAGGGTTCCAGAGAAATCATTTAGAATTTCTCCTTGGGAAAATTTGTTTAGCTTTCGAGATCTAGAATGGGGCGATTCGCCGGACTTTTTGGAACCAGAAAGTAATGAGTAGAACCCCATGTTTCGCTGGTGCAGTGGCACCACTTCTACTGCCCTCTTGTTCAGAAGGCCCTGAATCTCGCGGCAAGAAGGTCTGACTGAAGGGTTGACAGCCTGGGCTGTCGCTTGGGGATTTATCCAGAGGGTCTCCACAAGATTGAGTGAATACCCTCGTGAATTATCCGAAGGACCCATTTGTCTGAGGTTATGGACTTTCACTGGTTGTAGAAGTGCATCAGACGCACCTCCCACCGGAGAGGAAAAGTCCACCTTGGGCAGCTGGAGATGGAACTTGGGCCGGCAATTCATACAGCAGCCATGCTTTGGGTCTTTGCGCTTTCTGTTGAGGTTGGGCAGGTTGGTTCTTATGGAAACTTCCTCTGCCTCGAAAGGACTGGCGATTATGAAACTGTCGTTTACTGGCATGCCCTCGAGAGGGGGCAGGAGGGGGCCGAGCCAACTTAATGGCTGACCTAGTCTTTTGTGTAGCTTCTAGAGCTTGCTCTACCTGAGGACCAAAAAGATATGCACCGTCAAAGGGCAATGCCATCACCTGCTGCTGCGCGTCATTTGTAAAGCCCGAAGTGCGCAGCCAGGAATGACGCTGGTGCAAATACCAGCAGCCGCTGAACGGGAAGCAGTGTCAAAAGCATCCATGGCTGCTTTAACCTGCTGGTTATTAGATTCAATACCTCGTTAATGGTGTGAAGAAGCTCTGGCTTTGAATCCGACCCGTAGGGCTTCAACCATCTGTTTAATAGAATGCCATAGGATATACTCTTACTGGAGAAAAATAGCCTTGGTAACTGGGCAATACGCGACATTTAGAGTAGAAGCACCAAAGACTCTCTTACCTAAGGTGTCTATCTTACAAGATTCTTTGTTAATAGGTCGAGCTGTAGTAGCTTGAGGAAGAACGACCTTATCATTCTCTGCCAGGACTACAATAAGATCCGCAAAGGCTTGAGATGTCAAAATGGGACGATCCTTGGGGGCTGAATATTTCCTATCAATGGATTCAGCCACCGAAGGGGTAAGAGCAGGATTATTCCATACCATTTGAGACAGCGTCTCGAATGAAGGCTGAATCGGAGGAGTCAAATCCGTAGGGATCTCCGAGGCATGAAGATATTGGAGTCTCAACAATTTCCCAGGATTGATGTCTGTAGTCTGGAGAGAAAGTGTGGAACTCAGATTTTTCAACAGAGACTTAAAGGATAGGTCCTCAACCACAGGCTCTGTAGCAGTAATAGATCCTGCTTCGTCCACTTCATCACCCAACCGAAGGTCTGGGTCAGGCTCAACGTCATCTCCTGACAGTCCAGGAGAGACTGTATGGACAGGAAAGGAATGAAATTCAGAAGAGGAGGAAGAAGGAAACAAGTGTAAAGAGGAGTCCCCGACAGCTGTCGGTGCCAAGGAGGCGCACGGGCACCGAGAACCACGCTGCAGAGGCCACGCGGGCGCCAAAAACGTAAACGAAGCCGCACAGCACCGTGGACGGTGCTTTGTGAGCTGCGCGGGCGCCGAGGATGGCGCCAGGCGCAGTACCGACGCCGAGGACGGCGCCGAGAAGCTACGAGCGAGGGCGCCGAAACACTCCCCAGACTCCGAAAAACAGGTTTTGAAGGAAGAAGAGCAGGAGATAAGGGCATCGGTGTGGCCACCTCGCGCCCGCAGCCATGTGAGGGGGGAACACCTAAGGCGGAGTCGACGGTAATCAAGAAGGTGCCGCGCGACCAGGAAGGTCCAACCGCCCTACCTGGTCGCCCAGAGAGCCCGAAGGCCCACGAGCGACCGAGCCAGGTAGCCGAACCAACCTCCGATTCCATTGCTCCATAAGAGCGGCCCACTGATGAAACTGCTCATCTGAAGACCTACTTACAGGTGGGGTAGGGCTCCGATGTCGAAGCCATCGGCCGCCAGAAGCAGAGGTTGACGACTCCGAGGGAGGAGACTGGCAACTAGCCCTGATAACTGAGTGTCTACGTGCAGACATATCAAGGGTGACCTCGAGTGATGCCTTCTCTTTTTAGACCCGCGGGCCGAAGAAGAGTTCAAGGCCGAACGGTGCCGAGAGTGCGATTGTTTATTTTTATGCTCGGGGACCGCCATCCCTCGGCACTGGACTGACTGCTGTCAGACCCTCCTCCAGAGAAGGCGGCGGTCGGACCCAGCCGACTCACTGAACACCGCCACCTGGCCGTTTCATGGTCGATCTGGCCAAGGTAGGCTGAGACTTCTTTATTGTATTTATTTTAAAAATAAGAATAAATTTAAGCGATACTGTATCGAGATACTAAAATAATAAAACTGAAAACTATGCTGCTAGTTTGAAGTTTGACTCCCGACAGGCGAGCGACGTTGTCACTGAAGTGCACTCGACAGCGGGAAAAGAGGAACTGAGGCGGTTGGAGGGTCAACGCCGAGATAGTCGTTACCGCATGAGCTAGCTCTGTACGCCATCTCTGGCGCCGACCTTCCAGCAAAAGTTTGTTCCCGATGGGTCCTAGTGCTCCCGGCGCAGATCCCAATAGTGTGAATGAGTGGTGGAGACATGTCCAGGAAGATCTGCACCAGTGACTTGATTTTAGTGCCCAGGCAAAGGAGTTGCTAACAAGGATCAAGGAGAGGGCTACAGGACACTGTGTAAGATAAAGCTAAGGAAGAAGTACAAAGTAAACACAAATTGAGCTGATAATGCAGAATGTTAGAGGTAAAGGTAAGGAATCGATAAACAAGTAACATTTTCCTTGAATATAATGCAGTAGCAAGAAAGGTAGGTAATATAATGAATAATAATAACTTTATTTTTAAAGCGCCTTTCAGAAATATCAAGGCACTTTACATCAAAACACAATACACAATATCAATTTAAAACATATAAAAAATAAATTCATTAAAATATCACTTAGTTAAAACAAACCATAGCAGTGTCAGTGGCTCAGTAGATAGCGACTTGCTCTGAGGTCGAGACCAGAGTGCTGTGGGTTCAGTTCCACATCTGGCACTCTGGTTAATATCCCAGTACTGACACTGTAGTGCAGCATGAGAGGGTGTTGCAATTCAGAGGTGCTGTCTTCGATGAGACGTTAAACCGAGGTCCCATCTGCCTGGATTGGTGGTAGTTCTGGTGAATGTTAAAGATCCTATGGCACTTATCGAAAAGAGTAGGGGAATTTCCCTCATTCGCTAAAAAAATACCACCAACAGCTTAATCTGGTTCAAAGTCAGTTGGCATTCATCTGTATCCCCCTCCCCCCGGGTCGTGCCTGAAAATAGGCAGGATTTGTCTAGTGCACTTACCGGTCAACAAAAACTAAATAAATAAAATAAACCATGTGATCATCCATACGATCAGCAAATATTCACAAATAGTTTCCATTAATCATCCCGATAAGCCATATCCCATAAGTAGGTTTTTAAATCTTTCTTAAAGGAAGGCTGTCATAAACCCTATTTTCCAGCCAGCCACTACTCACCTGCCAACTTGCAGTGAGAGAGTTTAGTGTCTGTTGTAGGGCATGTTTTTCAGTTAAAATTTGTATTTTCATGTCCCGGAGTGAGAGGCGCCATGTCACGGTTTGTAGTGGCAAGAGCCGCAACCTGCATGCAAATTAGAATCTTCATCTTCCTGTTGTGTGCCGGAATGCTGCTTTGTGACGATCACAGAGGTTTTTAATGAAGCAAAATAAATGTTGTGATTGGTAGTATTTTTGAGCTCACCTTTAGAAACAAACCTCATTTAAAACAGAGCAGTATAACCTAGCTCATCATCAAGGATGCCCGAACTCATAGCTGCAAATTTCAGTAACAGAATTAAATAGGTTATACTGCTTTGTTTTCGATGGGGTTTGTTTCTAAAGGTAGAGCTCAAAAATACTAGCAATCACAATATTTCTTTTTGGTTCATTAAAACATGCCGCGATCGTCACAAAGCAGCGTTCCGGCACACAACAGGAAGATAACCAAGCTCACCAGGTCAAGCTTGGTCTTCCGGTGCGGAAGAATGGTGCTTCCAGGACAGCCCGAGCAACCTCCATCAAGGCAGGTAAAGATTGAAATTGCATACCATATGTTGGCTGCAGAATTAAAACAACACAAAGATTGTGCTAATCAGAGGTTTCTGCAGCCCTAGTGATTGGCACGAGTTTATGACAGTTTTCCTTTAATATCGTTTGGAAATGCTGGGACATACTTAAGGGAGACCCAGAGTTGAGGGTGGTAATTCCAGAAACACCAAGAATCACATTAGGAGAATTGCAAACTTGCATAACAAATTGGTGCATAGTCAGTTTAATAAAAGAGAGGAGCCTAAAATAATGTGGCTGCCTGTGAGGCCAATGGGCAGCCATAGGTGTGGAAGATGTAATATATGTCAATACATGCACATAGAAAAATAACTTATTTTGCCAAATAATGTATGAATTGATGTGAGGGACTTTATCACATATACTACCCCTTTTCTGATTTATATTTTATGGTGTAACTGTAACATGTATTACATTGGAAAGACAGTGAGGCCCTTAAAAGAACGAGTGCATGAACATACAAGATCACTAATCAACCATAAGATGGGTACTCCAGTTGGGAGGCATTTTTCACATGTGTATGAATCAAATCTATCTTGTTTCAAGTTCATGGGTATAGAACATGTTAAAAGCAAACCAAGAGGTGGTGATAGGCAGCATTTGTTATTGCAGAGAGAAAGTGCATGGGTCTTTAGGGCTGAAACAGTAAGGCCATTAAGCCAAATGAAAGATGGGATCTGAATCCTTTCCTGAGATATAAGAAGTAAATTACCATAAATACCACAGCCCCCACCCCCACTACCACCACCCTCCTCCACCGAGAAAAATGTAAAAATGTATTAAGTAATGCATGATTGATGCTAACAGCACCTTAGTGACATTTATTGCAGCATTGTGCTATTTATTTGTTTTATTATTTCTCCAAGGATAACTTGTTGACTCACTGTTTCCAGTACAGATGGCCTCCTTTATCCTCTGGACTCATTTGCTCTCCATCTTCTCTTCCTCCTTCTCCCCTTTCTTTTTTTGTCAGCACAGTGAGTGAACTTTAAAATCAAGGTCTAATGATGTTGCAATTTTTGACACTTCTAAAAGTTAGAATTAGCTATACAGGTGTATCCCTTTAGGAATTTATACACAGGAGAACCAATTGGCAATACATAATTGAAGTGTGTAGAATTAAATTGTTGTAGCTTGATTTTTTGAAAAAAGTTTGACTGAGCTGATACTATTATATATCTATATCTATATTTATATCTATATATATATATATATATATATATATATATTTAGCTCCGGTGTCCTAACAAACTGTATACGAGCATTCTTGATTAGGGATAATTCTAAAGTGTTAATGTTTTGTACCTACTGTAATTTAAAGATTTAAGCATTTGGTGATTGGTTAAAATGTATGATGTCACTGCTTTAGAGTGTATTTGAATGTACTGAACTTGCCAGATTGTAAAGCACCCCCTTGAAGGCACTCCAGCCGAGGCATCCGAGGATCCCACAGAGGTGGAATAATAAAAAACAACTGGTTTGTTGAAAAAAAGCTTTTCATGTGCTTCTTTACACAGAGCGCAACTATATTTTGATTTTATGTGCAGACGCGGGCTAGTCATCCTATTTGTTGCAGACCCCTTCACACTTTGAGTGCAGTTACTTGGATCTTTGGATCTATTGTTTATGGTGAGACCATAGTGCAGAAGTCAGAATACAGTAAGATTTCCTGGGGTTTGAAAGGGTTACCATTATTTGTGCAGATGTGAAGTTTTTGATACCATGCTGGTGTGTGGGTATTCTGCGAACTCTATGGACTGGTCATATATGTTGCTTCTTCGTCAGGCAACAAGGGGGGATATGTAGACCTGCCTGACCTACAGCCCCTAATGTGGACTACCATATTCTATGATACAGTATAGGGTATACTGGTATCTACTCATGCTTGCTATGATGTTATTACAAACTACTATCCAGCATAGTTATTTTTGTGGTGTTAGCACACCACCTACAGCCATTTGCCATAATGCTATGATCAGCATAATTTATGAATCATTCTACTGTAACCCAAATGTAGACTTAGTCAGCATAACGCTTATCACTGTGTACCTGCGGAACCTTATGGCCTTGAGTATGAGCTGCCCACCGTACCCACCAATAGAATTGCTTTGTTTAGCTTCTCTACTATGTAGATGAGACCATTACCAGGTAACAGACCCTCTTATCTTTGACTATAATAATCCATGTAAACCAGTTTTTCACTGAGTTTTCTCTATGATGACATCGGGTGTTCAGAAGTTCCAAACTCCCAGTAGGTACGCAGTCCTTTTTACATGCATTTAGGGAATAAACCTTTACTCTGTGATACCTGTCTTCTGTGTCATGTTTTGCCATCAGGTTTAAAATCCTGCTAAAACCCAGCACAGTAATATCTTCTCCTTAGAATACCACCCTTTAGTCTTACAGCCAAACATGATAGGACCATGCAGAAACAAAAACATTTGGGGCCAGCAGCGTGGGTGCTTAGCAGTGAGGCATGACATCATCCCATCCGTACAGCATGTGTTGCCGGCCCCAACTGACTGTACCTCTTTCAATGAGGGGAAAAGTGAAAACTTGCCCATCTAAAAATGCTATTGTAACCCATGTGTCCCTGTAAGAGGGGACAATTATCTTCACATCCCGTAACTACACAGGGGAAGGGGGAGAGAGCGAGACGATATAAATTAGATTGATGTAAGCCTAGGGGATGGAGAGTGGTCAAGGGGTACTCTTTGGAAAAAGCAGCAATTCCATCAGACTTACTATAATTTCTTTTTTGCTAGTTTAAATGTTTTCACTGGGCATTTATTTACAACTGGTGTGTTACACATGCTCACCTACTAGGGGCCAACATACAGCACTCAAAGCTGTGACTTCACCAAAGAACTCCAGGCTCCACCACACGCCAAGTCAATCTGCTTAGAATCCTCAGTCATCAGTCATAAATCGGTTATACTTTAAGTGTCAGTTAACTACACTGTAGTTATAGTGTAACTGCATTGCAACTGCAATGTAGCTGCATGCAATAAACATGTAACTACAGTGTAATTGCCCCACTGCATGTAATTAATGATTAATTACATTAAAATAGACACTTAAAATAAAGTGCAACCCAGAAATCTTTCAAAGCTGTACAGCACCATAACTACACTAACCCAGAGTTAAATGCTACATTCCTTAAAAGATAAAGAAAAATCACAGCCCTACCTTATAGGAATGTGTGGACAGCATTGTGCTTTCCATCATCATAATGGCTTTAATTTAGATTGTGTCATACTGTCAACGACTTCTCCAACATAATTTCTGCACAGGCAGCTTTAATACTGAACTCCTTCCTGAGAAGCTAAGTAAAAGAACAATGTACTAAACAATTTGTTTGTTTGTTTATTCCACCTATTAAAGGCACCACTCCAAAGCTTAGAGCACCTGTACATAAAAAGTACGGTTACATAAGTACTTACCATAACAGTAGATCTTTGAGAGGCGCTCTTGCTGTAGGCAATACTATCAGAACAAAGTCACCGGCACTAGGACCACACGGAAAACTTCTAGCTAGCAGTCTACAGGGAAACCACCCCCAATGTCAGGAAACCGACGCTCCCTTATGGTAATAAAGGGGGCCCCACTCATTCTCAGCCTCTCCTGCAGAGACCCGTGAAAAGGAGGACAGGAGAAGGAGGGGCTTCTGAGACACAGAAAAGGCCAATATGAGTGAAAAGAGAGCAGGGGAATGGAGGAATGGAAAAACATGCCTACTGCAAGAGCTCCTCTCAAAGATCTACTGTTACAGAGGATCCATAACGGAGGACTACAGGAACTCCTCCATGCAGAGGTGAGTTCACTCAGGGACTGGCTCAAAAGACCTAGGCCCCAAAATGTCTGGGAGATCCACTATGCCTCATAGCCTCTGGGGGAGACAGGGAAAGAAACTGCACCTGATCTGTCCTGTGGAAAGGGCTCTGTGGTACATACTGAGTTCCTGCCTAAGAAAAAGAAAGGAGGGTCCCCCAGGGGTAACTGGGTAGCCTCCTGAAAGAAAGAAAGAGAGTGACCCTAGCAAACTGGAGAATCCACACAAGACAAGAAATTAGCCTCCAACCATCTGGGTGGAGAGTAAGGAAACCCCCTAACAACTCTGGTAGCATACTGGATGGCGAAAAGGGGGAGCCATGCTGTGAGTCAAGTGGCACTGGAGGGCGTGGGACACATGGCCGCCTCAACTCTGTGAGCCTTAGGGACAGGGGCATCAGGGGCTGAGGAAGCCCAACACTTGCTCTTAAACAGAGAAAGTGGGTTACGGGCGGGTCACTCCACTGGCTGGTGAAGGAAAGACAAGCGTGCCCTGCTCTGGTGGGTGCAGAAGAGAGGGTACTCTGACCTAAGAGCCATGCCAGAGTCCTGTAGGGAGGAAAGCATGTCTTGGACTTCGCCACCAAAAGGGCAGAGCCCCAAACGGGTGTCCATAATGGAGAACTGAACGCCTCCGGGGCGTCCATCAGACTAGGCAGCATGGAGATCATGGAAGCTCATTTTGAAGGCAGAGTGAGTAGCTATTCTGAGCCCTAGAGGAAGACTCCGTGAGGGCTTCAACAATGCCAGTAGCCTGGCCTAAGAGGGACTGTTGGTGGACCACCATGTGCAACAAGTAATTCTGGGGGCACAGGACTAGCGTGGAGGAAGCGTACACCTGCCTACCAAAGTGGTCCAACTGCTGAGACTCCATATCCGGAGGGAAGTCACCCAGATACTTAGGCTTCAGAGGTCCCACGTGAGCTGCCGCAGAACAGCTGGGTTAGCTTTATGTGGATCCTATAATGGGCTAACCATCTGGGGTGTGGTACAGCCAATCCACATTTTTAAGCAACGGAGGGACTGACGCGGTTGCTGCCATTTAGTGGAAGTAACATCATCATGAGGTGCCATGAGGGGAAGGGATGACCACTGAGGCGGCTCTGGGGTGTAGGTGCTCTGCCAAATGGCATCGCTGAGGGTCCCGCTGCCAACCCTGCAATGTCTGAATGACCTCATCACCTCCAGAAAGGAAGGGTCTTCTGGGGATTTGGGAGTCTCCCTGATGCACATCTCCTCAGGAGAGGAGTGAGAGGGAGTCTGGCAGCTCGACGTAATCCAACTCAGAATCTTCGGAGTAGTCAGAGCCCGGCACCGGTGCTGGGCCGTGCCTGGGACAATACCGGTGCCCGCTCTAGCGTCGGATGGTGTCTCGGGAGAGAAGGAGGAGCCCTAGGAGCAAGCTGAGGAGGATCCCGCATTGCTGCAGGGACTGATGGAGGTGCTGTCACAGCTGGTGTCAGGTGCTGGATGTACACCCACCAGGAGTTAATAAATCACCGTAATCGGTCGGTGATGGCTGAGGAGTCACGCAGAAGAGAAGGCCCCGCATTGGGTAGAACGGGTATGTGATGGGTGACTATGGGAAGGATCTGGACGGTGGTCCCACCAGACTGGAAATGTCCTGAGTTGCCTCTCAAAGGAGGCAGGGAGCTGGATACGAACCCGGAGCCCGATGGTAGTTGGGAGTCGGGCGTGGGACCTGGTAGGTTCAGGGGGTCCTAAAGGTGATGCCTGAAGACCCGTGGGGGGAGGGCTGGTCTCAGCTGAGACGGAGGCGCCAGGTCCAGAAAAGGGGGAACTGGAATGTCCCTGCATCGGACAGTCTGGCACCTGGTCCGATGGCAGAGGACTGGTGGGCAGCAGCCCTTCTGGCACTGGGTGGGAAGGATCCAGAGCGGGACTCACCAGCAGTGGCTGAGGCAGGACTGTGACCACAAAGGAACAGGCAACAACTGGTGCTGGTATGAAGGGCCATCATCGGACCCCAAAATAGGGCCTGGTGAAGGCAATGGGGCTGAGCGGGCATCAGTGGAGATACTGTCCTGAGAACCTGCCGAGTTTTCTCGCTGAGGACCCTGAGGGGTGAAGGGCCTGAGCAACAGGGGTGGCAGGATGGAGGAAAAGTCCACCGGATCTGCAGAGGTACCGCCCTACACTGTAATCAGAGTGGGCGGTGGGGCAGCCCAGAGGAAGAGAGGGCTCATGTGGCAGGAAAGGCCGACCCCTGTATGGGGAAGATTAGTGTTGGCCACGGCACTTGGAAGCAACTGCGGCCTAGAGGCAGACCTATCCCGGTCCCGATGCTTGTCCCACTTGCGCTTCTTCTTAGAAGGAGTGAAGGTCTCTGATGAGGTCCCTGGGGAGGAAGATGCACTCCAGGCCTACAGCTCTTTTTCCATGGTGGCCAGTTTCGGATGAAGGAGATAGGCTTCCAGAACCCTCCGGCGTTGTCTCCGTGTGGCCTGCCTGAACTTCAGGCAGGCATGGCAGGTTTCGGTGTCGTGATCCAGGCCTAGGCAGATAACGCAGGAGGAATGGCCATCCTTATCTGGAATCTGTTTACTGCTGGCACACTTGGATTTGCAGGACTCAGCAGAAGTCAGCAAAGACATGCAGCCAACAGTAAAATAATGATGAAAAACCATAGAACATAATGAAAATAATCGAAAATATTAAGTACTAAATGTAGTCGACTGAAGCAACATTCCACAAGGTCCGATGAGCGCAGGCTGATGGCAGGAAATTAAAAATTACTCACCTTAGTAATGTTGTTTCTTCTAATGGAGTCTTGCTATATTCTGACTAATTGCAGAAGTTAGCCCCAGCACTTCAACTGCCCCGGAGATGAAAGGGTTAAAGTCTATGCCAGGCATAGAATGTTCATCTCGAGCTCGGTTTTCAAACCTCTGTCCCAGGTACTCTGAAGCGTAACCGTCAGATTTCTTACAAGCACTAAACTAACTGGCTAACAGTACAGAAATTGTTTTAGAATTCTTGCCAAAAGGCCATACATATGCAAAATTAGGATATAAAGACTCAAGTCAAGACCCCCAAAAAGAATTCAAGTAGGCAGACAATTAATAATGAGAATAATAATAACAAAGAAAACAACCAGTACACCCCTGGGGTGCAGCACTACACCTGCCCACCCACATCCCAAAACAACTAGGTTGTAGGAGGGGAGGCAGGTCAGAATACAGCAAGACTCCATTAGAAGAAACAACATTACTAAGGTGAGTAATTTTTTCTTCAAACAACATGAAGTCTTGCTGTATTCTGACTAATTGCAAACTACCAAGCACTATCCCCTAGGAGAAGGGAACTACAGAACCTATTTTGGGAACAGGCTCTGCAGTCCTGCTGTGCCAAACCTAGCATCACTTCTTTACTGAATGTCGAGGAAATAATGCTTGGTAAATGTGTGAACAGTCTTCCAGGTGGCTGGATTTCCACTAAGGGTATATCCCTGGCAGCTGCCACTGAGGCAGCCTTCTTCCCCAATTTTGAGTAGCAGAACAGAATACAAGAGACAATCCATCTAGCAATGGTTCTCTTAGCGGCAGGTTTACCCTTACCCACCTCTCCATAAGTAAGGAACAACCAGGAACAGTCGTTTCTGTGAGATTTAGTGGATTCTATGTAGTAACTCAGAACCCTTTTAACATCAAGACTCTGCAACCTCCTCACTCCAGAGGAGGAATGGTCAGTAAAGAATACAGGCAAAGTCATAGATTGGTTCAGGTGAAAATCTGATACCACTTTGGGAAGGAACTTCCTATTTGTGCAAAGGACCACCTTATCCCAGTGAAAAGAAATGAAGTCAGGTTCCACTGATAAGGCCTGTAATTCACTGATTCTCCTGGCAGATGTGATAGCCACCAGGAATACAGCTTTCAAGTCAGGTACTTCAGCTCAGCTGAACAAAGAAGCTCAAAGGAGGCTGCATCAGCTGTGCAATACAAATATTCAGATCCCACAGAGGAGTGGGATTCCTGAAAGGGGGTTGATATGAATCAACCCTTTGGAAAATCTTTTAAAGACTGGGTGAGAGGTTAAGGAAGAGACTTTCCCTGCTGTAATGAAAGCAGAAACAGCTGCCAAATGCACCTTGAGGGTGGCAGGCCGAAGGCCCAAATTGTTAAGATGCACCATATAATCTAGAACAATGGCAATATCAGCTGAATCCAGCTAGATGTGCCTCTGAGCACACCAAAACCCAAACTTCTTCCATTTGGAACTGTAAGTCTTTCTGGTGAAAGGCTTTCCACTAGCCTTAAGGATATCCAGAGCTGGCTGGGAAAGATTCAGACCTTCATACTCTAACTCTTCAAGAGCCAGGCCTCGAGCCTGAGGGAGTGAAGGTTGGAGTACAGGATCCTCCACTGAGAAGAGGTGAGGAGATTGAACTGTCTGGGAAGGCACAGAGGTATTGTCACTGACAGTGACAACAATAGAGGATACCAAGGTTGCCTGGCCCAGTCCGTGGCTACCAGAATCACTGTGCAAGGTTGGGACCTGATCTTGACCAGCACTCTGAATATCAGAGGAAAGGGAGGAAAAACACAGAGAAACTTGTTGGTCCAATCTAACAGGAGAGCATCCAGAGGGACAGACCCCAGAAGAAGGGGTCTGCAGCACAACAATGGGAGCTGATGGTTGTCCGGGGCTGCAAAGAGATCTATCTCTGGAGTGCCCCATCTCTTGAAAATGATTTGAAGAATGAAAGGGTCCAGGAACCATTCGTGGTGACCCTGAGAAATCCTGCTGAGAGCATCCACAAGTACATTATCCTTTCCTAGGAGATGCACAGTGATCAGGGAAGCTTGCAGGGAGTAAGCTAGAGACCATATTTTCATGGCCTCAGTGCAAAGGGCCAAAGACCGAGTGCCCCCCGCTTGTTGATGTACCACATGGTTGTGGTGTTGTCTGTCCTGATCTGCACTACTCTCCCCTGGATCATGTTCAAAAATGTCTGAACTACTAGGAAGACAGCCCTGAGTTCGAGCAGGTTTATATGCAAAAGGGAGTCCTAAGGAGACCATGTCCCCTGAGCCGTGCACTGATCCAGATGGGCTCCCCGCCCCAGTAGGGAAGCATCTGTGGTGAGTATTACTGTGGGCACCTGACTGAAGAAGGGAACCCCATGCCTCAAATTGTCCTCCTCCAGCCACAACTGGAGGGCTTGAACCAGAGTCAGGGACACTGGAACCAACTTGGAGAGGGAGTCTTTTCTCTGAGACCAAAAGGCTCTAAGGTGAAACTGAATATATCTCATCTTAAACCTTGCACCTCTGCAGTGCATGCTGCCATATGGCCTAGCAGCTGCAAAAAGTGTCTGGCTGGCCGACACACAAGTGGACGAAAAGAGGAGGCCAGACTGATAAAGAGATTGGACCCTTGGGGAAGAGAGAGAAAGGCCTTGGCCTGAACAGTGTCCAGCTCCATGCCTATAAATGTGAGAAGCTGGGTAGGCTCCAGAACAGACTTTTCCAGATTCAGGATGAACCCTAAGGATTCCCAAAGATCCTGAGTGGCCCTCAGAGCTGACCTGACTTGGTCTAGGGACTGGCCTACTATAAGCCAATTGTCCAGATAAGGGAACAGTAGGATGCCTTGCTTTCTGAGGAAGGCCACCACTGACAGGCACTTGGTGAATACCCTTGGTAAAGCGGATGTCAAACCAAAAGGCATTGCTCTGATCTGGTAATGACATGAGGGCAGTTCGAATCTGAGGTACTTTCTGTGGGACTGCCTGATAGGTATGTAAAAATAGGTACCTTTGAGATCCAGGGAGGCTAGCCAGTCTCCTGGTCTCAGAGAGGGAAAAATTAGTCCCAGAGTCACCATCTTGAACTTTGGTTTTAAGATATGTTTGTTTAGGTATTGTAGATCTAGGATGGGTCACCACTCCTGTCTTTTTTAGGGTAAGGAAGTACCTGGATTACAATCCTTTTCCCCTGTGGATGAGAGGAACCTTTTCCACTACCTACAGGAGCAGTAGAGATGAGACCTCTGTCTCCAAGGCCTGTGCTTCCTCTGAAGAGGAAGTGGGAAAAATCTTTGTTCTCAGCCTTGGGAACCTGGTGAAGCTAAGAGCAAGACCCTGGCTCACCACTTCCAGAACTCATTTGTCTGAAGTGATAGACTTCCAGGCCTGGAAGAAGTGAGCCAGCCTGTCCCCTACAGGGATTGGGGAGGTGACCCTGGCTGACCCATCAGGGTGTCTGCTTGGCAGGGTGGCTTACACTGAGAGGAGGATGCAGCCCTTGTCATCCCCTTCTGCCTGTTCCCCCTAAAGAACCCCCTCTGCTGAAAGGAAGAGGAGGCTTGGGCCTGGTAAAAAGGCCTTTGAAAAGGCCTGCCCCTGCCAGACCTAGATTGCTGCCTTTGAGGAGTGGTCTGCTTCTCTTTAGCTGCAGCACTCCTGCCAGTGACAGGAAAATCCATGGCCTTGGTCTGGGTATCCTGAGACAAGTTGGTACACCTGCGTCTGCCAAATCTCATGGAAACAGATGTAGCCATAACTCGAGAATGGACATGATTCGAGTCTACAGCAGCATAGAACTGTACCTTGGAAGCTTCAATGCCATCTGCAGCCACCTGCTCCAGCTCACTAGCTAGCTGGGGGAGGGGGGGGGGCATTCTTAGCCAGTGCCAGAATTGTATCCCACCTAGACTTCTGGTATCTGGCCGTATATGCCATGTAATTGGATTGTCTGAGTCCCAAAGAGGATGCCAAGTACTGCTTTTTAGCCATGGCATCCACTTTCCTGGAATCCTTATCTGGGGGGTGGGATGCCAGAGGAATATTGTCATTGTCATAGGCTGCAGCTTGCACTACCCCAACATGGCTACAGTGAGTAGTAAGGAATTCCATCCCAGGGCCTGACAAAGCATACCTCCTGTCCATCTTCTTATCCGCAGGGGGTATGGATGTTGGTAGTTGTAAGATTTTTTGGGTCTGTTTCCCCAGGGACTTATGTAGAGGGATAGACACCCTTTTGGACTCTGGGACGTCCATCATCTCAACATAGTCAGGCTCCTCCTGATCCTGCTCAGCTTCTTCCATAGGGAGCTGAAGAGTGTCAGCCACCTTCCTGTAAAACAAGTAGTGGGAGGGGGGCTCAGAAAGCCTGGGGGAGACATATTGGAAGGCCTGTCTGGGGAGATGTCCGGTTCGATAGGCTCATCCAGGTCTTCAGAATCAGCTCTCCTCTTGCCTGAGGGGGTATTGCCCAGGTCAGTAGGCAACCCCTCAGGTTCGGCCAAAATCGAACCGGGCTGGCCATCCGGGTCAGTGGACTTCTCGGCCTCCCTTTCCTTTAGTCTACGCTAGCGTTTTTCAGCAGTAGCTTTAGGAAAATTTCTGCAAATTTGGCAGTCTTCCTTGAGGTGGTCAAACCCCAGACAATCAACACAGATGAGGTGGGGATCGGCCTTGGCAAAGGCCTCCCTACACTCAGTGCAGTGCTGAAACCCCCGTAGGCCCGGTTTTCTTTTTGGGTTTCTCAGACATGCCTCAGATAACCAGTCACCCTTACCAGCGTTCAAGTCAGGTGACTACAAAACCTATCATTTTTTTTCAGGAACCAATAGGTACCGGAACCGCAACCGCACACACATTTTCTTTCTTTTTTTTAGTACTTCGGCTCCTGACCGGACAGACCGGTAGGGAACTGAAAAATAAAACAATTTCTTTCAATACACACACTATCTACCTACTATACACTTACTGTACCGGGACAGAGATGCGAACACCATAAATAAAGAAAACAGTTGGTAAAACTGATCGATTTACTGCGACTGAACTGAAGTGTAGGAGAGGATCTCCGGAGCGACTTCTCAGCTAGGCGGCATAAAGACTCTGATGGTTACGTTTCAGAGTACCTGGGACAGAGGTTTGAAAACCGAGTTCGAGATGAATGTTCTATGCCTGGCATAGACTTTAACCCTTTCATCTCCGGGGAAGTTGAAGTGCTGGGGCTAACTGCTGCAATTAGTCAGAATACAGCACGACTTATGTTATTTAGAAGAACTGAGAGGCAGGGCTAGAGGACCTCCTTTATACCACAGTGGATGTCGGCAGAGACTAGCGTTGAGGCGGTCCCAGCTGTAGACTACTAGCTAGAAGTTTTCCATGTGGTCCTACGCCTGGTGGCTTAGTCCTAACGGTGCCTTTACTGCAAGAGCCCTTCAAAGTAAGATCAATAAATAGTACAGGCCATAAACAGAACATCGATAAAACAACAAAACATGCAATTTCATAATACAGGCAAGCTAATGTAATTTATCATGGGCCAAGAACAAGTGGCATCAACTTGCCTGGTATGAAATTTCATGAATTCTAATCAAATCTCGGTTACAGAATATTCTCTATGATGGAAAAAACTCTAGGGTGGGTTACAGTGACAATGCTGGAACTACCAGAAACATACAGTATATTACGGTAAGTCTGATAGAATTTCTTTTTGTGCTGTTCCATGTTGTTCTGGGCATTGATTTACTGTTGGGACTTAAGATGCAGTACCCACCAAATGTATTCAGGAGGGAATATTCTTCATAGTTAAGCTGCTATAGTTTTACTGGCACCTGAAGAACCTTTTGCCTGAAAGCTGCATCAGCAGAACTTTGAGTTTCCAATTCAGTTTGCTGTGTGAATGTTTGCAAAGAAGACCAGGTTCTTGCTTTGCACATATCTGACCCTGAGGGCTCATCCCTTTTTGCCCAACAGGCTTCCATAGCCCTGGTCAAATGCGTTTTTACCAAAGTGGGCAAATTCAATTTTTCTGTTGCATAAATCTGCTATACAGTACATGTTCTGATCCATCTAATCAAGGTTTCCTTAAGTGCCCTCTGGCCCTTTTTCCAGCTCCAAACAATAGAAAAATGTTTTTATTCATTTTTAGTGACCAGATAAGCATACTAGACAATGAAATACCTATTTTCAGGTACAACCCATAAGGTTACAGGGTGAAGAGGCAAACAAGTTACTGAAGTACATCAGAAGAAACAGGAAATTAAAATTACATACCTACCATAATTCTTGATCTTTCTGTGTATTTTCACCATTCATCACTGTTGGGTTCTGGCTGGAGGATCAGGACCCCACGGGAGCTTTTTCTTTTTGAAAGGAGGAGTAGAGCATCCACAAGTGTCTGACGCATGACACGTGGCCTCATGAGTTGGAAAGTAACCGATGCTGACCCCTCCTCAGCCCATTCTGCACGCCAGAGAGAGAGAGAGAGAGACAGAGAAACAGAGAGGGCGGGGCAAGGGAGCCCGAGGGACACAAAAACAAAGGATATAAACTAAAAGGAGGAATAAAGCCATAGAGAGGACAGAAGAGAAGGAAGCCTAAGGGATTGGAACAGGAAGCCCCAATCTCTGGGAGAGAAATGGAAGGACAAAAGAGTGAGGGGCAGAAAAGTAAGAAAGAAAGAAAGGAGGGAGGAGGGGGGAGACATCACCCTTGAAAATATGGCCCTGGCACTGCTCAAGAAAGGATGGAAATGTCCTAGACTGGACCATATTTCAAGTCAACGGAGGATCTAACAAGGTTGAAGCAGCAGACTGGCAACAGTCCAGAGGGAAGAAGTTGATTGCCAGAGGGCCAAGAATGGACCAGTGTCTCCTCCTCCTGCCCAAAAATTTTTTAAATGAAAAAGACATTCAGAAACACCCTGGAGAGGAACCACAAGGGAATTCTTTTAGCCTCTTAAGGCAGAGTCACCTCCAGAGGAGGAACTCTATAGAAAATACATATTCTTATTGAAGGAGAAGAGGGAAACCACATTATAGGGTGGTACGATGTGGCCGGAGGGGCAGATAACTGAGGAAGTCACCAGTGCCTGACCTGTATACTTCCTCAAGACCCAGGCTAGAGAAAGAGGGGTAAATCCAGACAATAATATCTGGACTGAGAATGGGCCCTGGAGACTCCAACAGAGGGAAGTCTCCCTGTCTGTCTACCCAGGGGGAAAAAACCCGACCCAAAGAAAGAAGGGGGTAGGAGGTGCTGGAGAAGGATCGAATTCCAGCCAAGAGACAAACAGGGAGGAGGATCGCCCAGAGACTGAGGCTCAGAGGGGAAGATGGGCGGGCAGTGATGAATGGTGAAGATACACAGAAAGATCAAGAATTACGGTAGGTACATAATTTTCATATCTTATCTGTGTCAGTCTTCACCATTCATCACTGTTGGATGATTACCAAGCTCCCTGAAGGGGACCCAGAACCTCCCTAAGGGACAAAGTCCCTCAGCCTCTAGTGGGGTAGACACTAGAGGCGGGGACCCTAACAGGCCTGCTTAGGCTGAGGCTGGTCTGGGTGAGGCGAGGTTCTCCTAGCAGGAGAAGGAAGGTGCCCCTGAAGTTCTCATCTCACCCTATGGGAAAAAAGATGGGTTCCCCCGAGGGAGGAGGCAGTCACCCTATGCCGGGCCAAGGGTGATAACCAAGAGAGACAAAGACACGCCATCCACCTGATGCAGACCGCTTTCCCCGCCAACCTGGAAGCCATCTTGTTGGCATTGTAAGATGCCCTTGCTTGGTGCCTCACACACTCCAGGCCCTGTGCAGAGAGGGCAATGGCTTGTCTGGTTGCCTCCAAGTCAGGCAAAGAGAGTAGGATCTGACCTAGCAGAGACCACAAGTGCCTATTATAGGCAGCATGGTGGGCCTGATGAGCTGATAGACAAAGCAGAAAGCGTGCCGATGAGAAGGCCCACCTCCCCCAAAAATCAAACTCAGCTGAGTCAGATTCTGGGGGTCGGTCACGCCTTAAGAGGGGGTGAGGCAAGGCTCCTGGAGACCAAAGGGGTGTGCAATACCTCTGGCGGAGGTCCCTCTGGGCTGGTGTTTGGGTTGAGGGATGTCACCAGGCCCGGTACGACGCCTCCCGGAAGGGAGAAGGCCAGACAGGAATCAACAGGTTGGCTGCACTGAACTTACCCAAGAAGGCGCACGCCGACTGGTCAGGATTGTGGCTGCCTAGGGTGGAGATATGGAGCTCGTCGAGCAACCCCGACAAGAAGCGCCGATAACTGGAAAGATCAGCTGCAGGGGAAAAGTAGAAAGAGGACGCCTCTCCCTCAGAGGAGGAAGACGAGGGAGCCAACAAGCCCAGAGAGTTAGGTTCAGGCTGCACCAGGGAATGCTGGAATACTTCCTCATCCATGGACTGGTAGTAGGTGGGAAACAGTACAGCCGTGGACCTAAACTGCTCCCAGGTAAGGAGTCCCGTAGGACCGGAGTGACTTGGGAGAGAGGGAAGGGTTCACAGAGGCAAAGGGGCTAGGCACCTTCGAGGAAGGGCACAGCCTCTGCCCAGGCTAAGGGACCTGACAGGAGACCTCAAAGGAGGAGGAGACCTGGTGGCTCCAGCAGATGAAGGCCGTTCAATCGAGCTGCAATGGTCAGGGCTGAGCCCAAAAACAGAATTCCCCCCACGAGGCAACTGGGGCCGCATGAGCCCAGAAGGGAGGCCCCTAACCTCTATAGATGAGGTCCCTCCTGAGGAGACCTTGGGGGAGAAGTCTGGACCAGCGCTCTGACTCCTCCCCGAACCCCTGCAGGTTCCCAGAAAAGGACGCTGTCCTGAATCCAGCCCCCTCAACCCCTCAGACTCTGAGACAGCCCTCTTCCTCAACATCAGCCAAGGTAACTGACACCCCGTAGCTGACTCCTGAGAGACAGCTGGAGATGGAGAACCCTCCCCTGCCTGAGATGCTCCAGCTGGCCCAGAGGTAGGGCCTGCAAGAAAGTACAGTTACATAAGAACTTACCGTAACAGTAGATCTTCGAGAGAGGCTCTTGCAGTAGGTGATTACATACAGGACTGAAGCCAGGAGGCGTCAGGACCCCACGGAAAAATTTCTAGCTAGCAGTCTCTAGCAGGGGACCGCCCCCACATCAGGTGACCAGCGTCAGGCGACGTCGGTATAAAGGGGCAGTCCCCCACGCCCACCTTCCAGTTCTTTCTCGCCAAATGCCAAAAAGGCAAGATGAGAGAGAAGCAGATATTTCCCTCCCTGTAAAAGGAGCTGAAAAAGCTAAGGGGGATGGAGTGCGGGAAGGCACTACCTACTGCAAGAGCCTCTCTCGAAGATCTACTGTTAAGGTAAGTTCTTATGTAACTGTACTATCTTACTTTGAGAGGGCTGTTACAGTAGGTAATTACATATAGGACTGAATCCCAAGCAGTATGGAACAAAGAAAAGCACTCGGGAGGAGGAAAGACCTTGCAGAACAGCCAACCTGAAGCCTGCTCTACGGCAAGAGGCAATGTTCAAACTGTAGTGTTTTGTAAAGGTATGGACAGAAGTCCAAGCTGCAGCTGCGCAGATATCTGCCACTGACACATTCTTGAAACAAGCTGCAGAGGCAGCTACTCCTCTGGTGGAGTGACCGCTCACCTGACCTGGCAGGGTCTTGTTGTACTTGTCGTAACAGAAAGTGATACAATGAGCCAACCATTTGGATAGGCATTGCTTGGAAACAGCACTGCCCTCTGTTTTGTGAGCAAAAGAGACAAAAAGCTGATCAGATTTCCTGAGATCTTTAGTCTGAGTGGTGTAGTATCTCAGTATTCTATGAACATCCAAAGTCTGCAGGAGATACTCCCCTTGATTGGAGTATTGCGTAAAGAAAGCAGGTAGCTCAATGGATTGTTTCAGCGTAGATTCTGCCACCACCTTAGGAAGAAACTTAGGGTTGGTGCGCAGAGCCACATGTTCCTTGTGGAAAATCAAGTAAGGGGTTTTGCACATCAAGACCTGAAGCTCAGAAATTCGATGAGCTGAAGTCATGGCCGCTAGGAAAAGAGTCTTCTAAGAAAGGAACTTCAAGTCTGCTGAAGCTGCCGGCTCAAAGGGAGTCAGAGTAAGCTTCTCGAGAACAAAGTTCAAATCTCAAGGAGGAGCAGGAACACGGATGGGGGGTCTTAAATGGAGGACCTCTAAGGAAAGTCTTAGAGACTTCCAACTGCGTGAAAGACCTGTCTCCAAAAGGGACATGGTAGGCCGAGACAGCCGCCATGTGGACCTTCAAAGAGGAATAACTGAGACCCAGGTCAAAGAGATGATGCACGTAGTCCAGGACTCTCTCAACAGGGCAAGAGAAAGGCCTGAAGTCCTTCGAAGAGGCCCAAATCGAAACACGTTTCCACTTCATGGCATAGGTGGACCTAGTGGACGGCTTTCTGGCCTCCACCAGAATATCTGTGACAAGTGAAGAAACCTCGAACTGGGCTTGGGCTATGTCTGCAGAAACCACGCATGCAACTGAAGGGATATGAGACCTGAATGAACCAGGATCCCCTGATCCTGGGTCAGCAAATGCTGAGACAGAGGAAGAAAAAGCAGAGGTTTCTCTGAAAACTGTTGCAGAAGAGAAAACCAAACTTGCCTTGGCCAGAATGGAGCAATGAGGATCATCCAGGCTCCTTCTGAACTGAGTTTGTGTAAGACCCTCGGAATTAAGGGAATTGGAGGGAAGGCCTAGACAAATCTGTCCTTCCAGCTGAGAGACAGAGCGTCACACCAGAAAATGCCTCACCCTGGAGTTTGTGTAAGAGAAGGAGAAGGAGGGGGATACGGATACTGAGGGTATCCGTCGGGTGAGTATCTGTAACACGACGGTGGGAAGCCCGGTGTTGGATATTGAGGCGTTGGGTACTGCGGTGTCGGGTATACCAGCATCGGGTACTGCGGCGCAGGACACTGCAGTCCCAGGTAGGACAGCCCCAGATAAGATGGTGTTGAGTACCCGGGAACCAGGGGCTCTGCTGGAGCCAATGGCCCTGGTAGAGGCCAGGCAGGAGGGCCAGGTACCGGTGGGCCCGGCATTGAAACGGTGTCCGGCAAAGGGATGTCATCCGGCGTCGGATAGGCCAGCGTCCGAGGGTCTGGCATCAAGGGGTCTGGTCCTACGGGAGGAAGCCCTGACGTCAGCGCATCCACAGCCTCTGTATCACCGGGGGAAGGTGGACTGAAATCCCTGGGGTCTAACTGAGGAGACCCTGGCACTTCAGTAAGCAGCAGCAAGTGCTGCGATGAGCCTGGGACGGTGAACTTGACCAAAGTGTCCGACGTAGGCTCTGTCGCTGAGCGTTTGCCGGACGGGCTGATGTCTGCCTTACCGGTGGGATCCAGGCGGGCGCTGGAGGAACTGGCATCTGACTTATCAGATCCTGCGCCTGATAAAGGTCATGTAGGGGAAGCGATCTTGGGGGGCGTTGGTGGGACCGTGCGCGCCCCCTGAAGTGGCCAGCATCTTACCAGTCCTGTCCAAGCGGACGTCGGAGGCCCCAGCATCTGGCTTACTGGACCAGCTCGACCCAGAGGGCCGCGTGGCAGCAGCCTTCCCGGAAGCGGTCGTCTCCTTTGTCCCGCAGGCACCCAAGGGGCTTGAGTGCGAGCCCAACGGGAGGGACGACACCTTCTTGGAAATCTTCAAGACAGCCATCGAGGGTCGGTCCCCCGGGGGGGGGGGCATCACCTGTAGTATGGCAACTACAGCCGGAGTCGCGGTAGCCATGGAGGAGTCCCGGTCCCGGTGCTTCTCCTTCTTTTTACGGTGTCCCTTGTGCGAAGTGGAGGCCTGCCTAAGCTTCTTCAGCTCCTTCTCCATGGATGCCTCCAGAGACTGCTGCCTCCGTTTACAGGTGGCGGCGTTGAATTGCTGGCAGTGCTGGCACTTCTCCATGGGGTGTTCCGGGTCTAGGGAGAAGAGGCACAGGGAGTGACTGTCCTTATGCAGAAGCTGTGAGCCGTATGAGTCGCACTTGTTCTTATGCAAGTCGGAGGGTGTAGGGGACAACATACACAGTGATTTTTGATAGAAGAATCGTAAAAACGATGAAATAACTTGGTAGATAAGACTGACGACAGACTGACGAGCAGATTAACTTAACCACGAGGCACTTTCACAAGTTAACGGCTTGTGGGGGACCACCCCTTTGTACCGTCGCCTGATGCTGGCCTCCTGATGTGGGGGCCGTCCCTTGCCAGAGACTGCTAGCTAGAAATTTTTCCGTGAGGTCCTGACGCCTGCTGGCTTCAGTTCTATATGTAATTACCTACTGCAAGAGCCCTCTCGAAGTAAGATATGAAAATTACGTATCTACCATAATTCTTGATCTTTCTGTGTATCTTCACTATTCATCACAGTTGAGTACCTGGCCGGAAGTCAGGACTCTGCAGGAGCTTTTTTTTTTTTTATGGGGGGAGCCGACACATTGATGGCGCCACCCTTGAGGTTGACGTGCAACGTGGCACTCGCAGGTTGGTTGTCAACTGTCATCGGCACCGCCCCCTTGTCAGTTCTGAGTCACCGCAGAATGAGAAATAAGGGAGGGAGGGGTGGAACAAGACAGTCCAAGGGACAGATAAAAGGAAAGGATATACAAAATAAAGGATAAATAAGCAACTGAGAGGACAGAATGAAGGAGAAAAAGGAAACTAAGGGATTGGGAGGGGCCCCAGTCTCTGGGAAAGAGGAGAAGGTAGGAAGAAGGAGATGGAAAAATATTGGTAGGGGAGAGAACAGTGTCCACCGACCATGCAGTCTGGAACCCTCAAGTTAGACCCTGAACAAAGTCAGACCATCTGCTCAGAGGAGTAAAGTTTAAGATGAAAACCTGGCAAGGCAAGCAAGGTTTATTCACAGGGTTTGAGAACTCCTGGCAAAGGACGACTATCCCAAAGGGATTAGTCGCAATGAAGAAGGACAGGTTGGGGGGGGGGCAGGAGTCGAGACATGTTCTCTCCCCCCTGATCCAAAGGAAAAAGGTGGGAGTAACTTCGGAAGAAGAATCTCCCCCAAAATCAAAAGAATTGGGATTTGTCCTGAAGGACAGAGGAAGAAGGGGGAAAAAAGGGGGCTCCATCTCCACCACCCCACCCCAAAAAGGGGTGGGAAGGCCGCAAGGCAATAAAGGAGAAGCCCCCCCCTTCACCTCCCTCCTCACCTCCTGAGCTGTAAGCTGAGGTCCACCCTGTGTGTCTCCAGGGTCCTCCATCCCTGGCCAAAGGGAGGGAGAGAGGAAAGAAGAGAGACACACTGAGGCCCCAGGGGGATGGTGGGCGGGATTTTGTGATGAATGGTGAAGATACACAGAAAGAGCAAGAATTACGGTAGGTACATAATTTTCATATCTTATCTTTGTCAATCTTCACCATTCATTACAGTTGGGTGAGTACCGAGCCCCCGTGAAGGGGGCCCAATAGGACCCTAAGGGACTAAGCCCCTTAGTCCCCAGTGGGTGATGCACTGGAGGGGAGAACCCCATGGTCCTGGCGAGGCCCGAGAGTGATCTGAGTGAGACGGGGACCCCCCGAAGGGGAAGGAAGATGCCCTGATAGCTGCTGTCTCACCCTAAGGGAGAAAAGATGGGTTCTCCTGTAGGAGGAGAAAATCACCCTATGCTGGGCCACGGGTGACAACCAGGAAAGACGAAGCCATGCCATCCACTTAATGCAGATCGCTGTCCCTATGACTCTGGAAGCTACCTCGTTGGCATCATAGGATGCCCTTGCTTGGTGCCTTGCTAGCTCCAGGCCCTGAGCAGAGAGTGAAATGGCCGGTCTGGTTACCTTCGTATCAGGCAGAGAGGCTAGGAGCTGACCTAGCCTGGACCACAAGAACCTGTCATAGGATGCATAGTGGGCCTGATGAGATGCAATGGATAACAAGATCTGTGCCGAGCAGAAAACCTTCCTATCCCAGAAATCAAAATCCAAAGAGTCTGAATCTGGGGGCCATTCACAGTGAGGGACGCGAAGCCCAGAAGGAGTGTCCAATTGCTTCAACCCAGAAAGTGGGTGAGGCATGTGACCTGGAGACTCTGACGGAGTGCAATACCTCTCGCGCAATTCCCTTGGGGCTGGAATATTGGAAAAGGGATGCTTCCAGAAATGCAGTGACGCTTCTTGAAAGGGGACAGGCCAGGCGGGAACCACCAGGTTGGCAGCACTGAACTCGCCTAAAAAGGTGCGCATCAAATGCTCCTAATTGCTTTCTGTGCCAGGGGTGATCTGGGGATCATCCATCATCCTCGCAAGGAAGCGCAGATATGAAGAAAGATCAGCCGAAGGGGAAATGTGGACAGATGGTTCCTTCCCCTCTGAGGAGGGGGATGAGGAAGCGGACAAGTCCAGAGATTTAGGGAGTGGCTGCTCGGGAGGAGGGTGGAACACTCTCTCGTCCATGGCCCTGACATATGTTGGAAAATGAGCAGCCGACCCCCTGAACTGCTCCCAGGTCAAAGGTCCCTTAGGACCGGCAACACCAGGGAGAGAGGGGGATGGAGACAGAGGAATAGGAGACAAATACTTCAAAGAAAAGAAACGTCCTCTGCCCAGGCAAGAGGGCCTAGCGGATGCTCCCAACTGTGAAGGAGACCCAGAAAGCCCAGCAGCCAATAGCTGATCAACCCCACTAGAAATAGAAATTACATACCTACCGTAATTATGATCTTTCTGTGTATCTTCACCATTCATCACAGATGGGTACTGGCCAGAGGTCAGGACCTGCAAGTTCCTTTTTTTTTTTTTTAAAGGATAAGCGGAGCCGACGTAGCATCGGCACCGCCATCGAGGCCGGCGTTACTACGTAGCGCTCGAGGATTAGCCGTTAGGCTGTGTCGACTCCGCCTGTCTACCAGTTCTGAGTCGCCGGAGAGGTAAGAGGAAGGGATGGAGGGTGGGACAAGAGAGTCCAAGGGACAGAAAAAGGAAAGGAAAAACTGAACCAAAAGGAGAAATAATGACTGAGAGGACAGCATAGAAGAGATGAGACTAAGGGGATTGGGTAGGGGCCCCAATCTCTGGAAGCGGAAGAAAGGAGGGAAGGGAGGGGAGAAAATTTAGGAGAGAGTGAGAGGTAACAAGGATCCGGGACCCTTGTCCGTCACCAGACTGTATAGGAACTGCAAGGAGTAGCAAAGCTCATTTGCCAGAATTCAAGGCACAGAATAACTGGCAATACCCCAAAAGCAGAGTCGGCTATTCTGGAGAAGGACAGGGTACAGGGACTCAGTACTCTCTCTGTAAAGATATTTGGTGAAAAAAAGGGGGTTCTCTTTTTTTTTTTTTTAAATCAGATGGATAACAGAAGGAGGGCAACCACCAGTTCTCACCCCATAGGGGTGAAGATAAGTAGTAGAGAAGAAGTGCCACTCGAACTGTACCCTTTAGGGAAGAAAACTACCCCCTGTGTGTCCCAACTTTACCCCGCTCAAAAAGAGGGGTAGGCACAGAGGGAGGAGGATCCAGAGACTGAGCCCTAGGGGATGATGGTGGATTATGATGAATGGTGAAGATACACAGAAAGATCATAATTATGGTAGGTAACGTATTTCTATATCTTATCTGTGTCAGTCTTCACCATTCATCACAGATGGTGAGTACCAAGCCCCGAAGGGGCTGATTAATGCACCCTAAGGGACAGTGTCCCTAGCCCTCAGTGGGTGACACACTAAGGGGGGAACCTTCTGGGTCTGAGGAGGCCGAGAGTGGGAGAGCAAGACGGGTCCCCGAGGGGAAGGAATTTGCCCGACAAACGTAGTCTCGCCTCACGGGAAAAGAGATAGGTTCCCTGGTGAGCGGGGCAAATCATCCTACGCCGGGCTAAGGGTGACAACCGGAAAAGGTGAAGCCATGCCGATCTCCTGGTGCAGATCGCTGTCCCTACTACCCTGGTAGCTACCTCATTGGCATTGTAAGATGCCCTTGCTAGCTCCAGGCTACGTGCAGAGAGTGCGATGGCTTGCCTGGTTTGCTCTGAGTCAGGCAAAGCAGCTAGGATCTGACCCAGTGCTGACCACAAGAACCTGTTGTAGGCTGCATAGTGGGCCTGATGAGCGGAGATGGGAGAGAAGCAACTGTGCCGAGTAGAAAGTCCTCCTCCCCCAGATATCAAAATCAAGAGTCCTGATCTGGGGGCCAGTCACGGTGGAGGGCGCGAAGCCCGTCAGGAGTGTCCAGGTGCGTCAACCGGACTGTGGATGAGGCATAGAACCTGGAGACTCTGGGGAGCGCAATACCTCTGGCTGGGGCAGGAACTCCGGAGAAGGGCCTCTGCCAGAAACGCATGGACGCCTCCCGAAAGGGAGCAGGCCAGGGCAGCACCACAAGGGTGGCCGCACCGAAATTGCCTAGAAAGGCATGCGCCGCATGCTCAGGATTGCTCACGGACAGGGAAGAGAGGTGAAAGTCCTCCATCATCCTCACGAGGAAAGGCTGATACTCGAAGAGATCAGCAGCAGGAGAGATATGGACAGACGGTTCGTCTCCCCCTGAAGAGGGGGATGAGGAGCTAGGAGGTCACCATGCGTTCTGAGAGTGGCTGCTCGGGGGGAGGTTGAAAAACCTGGCTGTCCATGGCCCTAACGTAGGCAGGGAACCGAGCAGCCACCGCTCTGAACTGTTCCCAGGTGAGAGGGCCGCTAGGACCAAGAATACCTGGGAACACTGGAGAAGGCGGTAGAGGGGAAGGGGCAGAGCCAAGAGAGGAAGTCGGCTGACCTCTGCTAGGGCTAGGGAGCGGACCATGGACCTCCGCAGAGGGTGTCCTGGAAGGCTCTGCAGCCGACAGCTGTACAACCACGTTGGTACTGTCTAGGCTGCGCCCAGAAGAATCCCCCAAGTGAGGCGACCGGGCCGATAGATCCAGAAGGACGGTCCCCTGCCTCCAAAGAATGGGACCCCCAAGGGACCAGAAGGGAAGGGCGAAGTCCGCGACTTGCTTCGGCCCAGGGCCCAGGTGGGTCCCAGAGAAAGGCCGAGCGCGCCGACCCCACACCCTCGAGTCCGAGAGGGTCCTAGTCCTCGAAAGGGCCAGCCTAGGAAGCTGGCAGAACTCTGGGCTGCCTCGAAGGGGAGACCCAGGAGCAGCACTCCTCCTCCCCGCGGGCTTCCCGACAGGCCCCAAAATTGGGCGATCGAGACACACCACCGAGGGGTACCACCGCCGAGGGTCAAGGAACCCCCACGGCCAGGTTGCATGGCAATGGTGGCACATACCACAGCCTGCTGGTCAGTACCACTGACCCTAACCTTGGGGGAACCAGACGCACCTCAGTAGGGGGGCTGACTGAGACCCGCTAGGAGACTCACCGCGCTGCTCCTCTGCAGACAACCCCGGCGGTGTGACTGCCCGCTCGACCGAGCCCGACTCCGATGAGGTAGAGTCTGAGGCCCTAAGCCAAACGGTAGGAGGGCGAGGGAAAGCGACCTTACCAAAGGGCCCAGAAGTCAAAGCAGTGGCCAAGGCGGCACCTGCACTTTCCACAGCCGCGCAAGCAGTGCTGGCAGAAGGCGGCAGGGCAGCACGGGCCAAAGGGCCTGAACTAGGGCCAGCTGCGGCACCGTCAAGTCCACTGGCACCAGGGGCGGTACCAGGAACAGAGATGGCGCCGACAGAAGCCCCAGCAACAGCCTTGGCACCGACGCCGCCGCCAGGCCGCTCGGCACGGTGAGCGGCACCGAGGACCGGCAGCACCGACGACTCGAGGCGGACTGGCGGCTGAACGTGGCATCGTTAGACTTTCGGCGCCGCAAGCCGCACCGAGAGCACCAACAGCACCGAGGGATGGCACCGACGGATGACTTGGCGGCCCCACGGGCGCTGCGGCTCCACCTCGGGCGCTAGACATGGGTGAAAGGCGACGTCAATCCAGGGCCATGACGCGCTGAGCAGGGCTGGCACCGCCGAACGGCGCCGACAAGGCCCACGGTGTTGAGAGATGAGTCGGCGCCGCCGTCAGGGCCCACGGCACCGCGAATGGCGCCAAGGCCCCAACGGTACCGAGCGACGGGCGTCGAGGACAGCATCGACCCAGGCCTTCTGGACCGGGAGCAACACTGGGAGCTTTCACCCTGGCAGTGATTGCTATAGCGGCGGCTCCCGCCCGCTCCCGCGAGGAAGCGGGACGGGCTCTGTGTTAAGGAAGGAGCCTCGCCAAGGCTAGGCTACAAGAGGCCGAGGTTCCTCCTCCTCGGTCCGTGATAGAACCGGGGGGACCTGGAGGAAAGGCAGAGAAAGCGCTGCTTGGCCCGACGAGTGCAATCCTACCCCGAAGTCGGCGGAGCTCGCCTCTACTTTAAACGCTGCTGTTCGAGGACGCGGCGTCCATGGAGAAGCAGACGCTGACAAATCCATGTCGAAGCGGGCCAAGACACGAGACACCAGTCATGCTGGTCAGTAACAGAGTACTTGCGGCCGCAGAGGCACCAACGCATGGGGGCTGTCCCTACTTAGACTTCTTTGCCCTCCGACCGCCGATACGACCTACGGAAAAACACCAAAAACAGACTCGACGCCGCTACACTGTAAAATAAATGGAAAGATCTTACCAGCGACGCCGAGTAGGGCAGATTAGAACCATAGCAGGAACCAACGGACTGTCGACGACAAAAGGCTAAGGCCTAAAAGTTTGAAAATCTCTTCAGCTGGCTTCCACGAGGCGACCTCGATGGCGGAGACGAAGAACCTGGTAGGCAGGCAGTCGACACAGCTAATGGCTAATCGCCGAGCCATCGTGAGCACGCCGGCTCCGCCTATCTTTAAAAAAAAAAAGAGCCCTGCGGGTCCTGACCTCCGCCAGTACCCATCTGTGATGAATGGTGAAGACTGACACAGATAAGATCTGCTAAGACCGTGCCCTAAGGAATAATCTCCCATGAGGTGACCGGGACTGTGGGAATCCAGAAGGATGGTCCCTGGCCTCCAAAGAAGAGGTCCCTCTCGAGGACAGAGAAGGGAAAAGGTGAGGATCTGCACTACGCTCCTCCCGAACCGGGTGGGTCCCAGGAGGCTGCCGCACAGAACTCAGCCCCTTGACCATTCGGACTCTGAAAGAGCCCTCTGCCCTCGTAACCACCAGCCTAGGCAACTGGCAACCTGAGGGCCCAAGGAAACCACCCAGGATGCAGCACCCTCCCTTCCCAGGGTGTTCCAGGCTGTCTCAAATGCGGAGTGTCAGGCACCCAAAGAAGGGGTGTCCCAGCTGAAGGGACAGACAACCCCGACCTCAAGCTGCGCAGCAGCGACTGCCTGGACCACTGCCGGCTGGTCAGTGCCACCAACCCCAGAATCAGGAGGAGCTGTCTGCCCCCCAGAGGGAGGCCGAGTGGGGACCGAACAGGTAACCACTGAGGAATCAGATGACTCCGAGGAGTCCGGGAGCCAGTCTGAATCTGACCCGGAATCCTCCTCCAAAGAGGAGGAAACCAAGGTCTGATGCCAGACCACCCTGCGACCCCTGCCCGTCCCAGGGCCGTGAGACGTGCCAATCCCAGGCCCGGCATCTCAGTCAGTGCCATCCGCTTCCCCGGTGGCGTGAACGGCACCAGAGTTGGAGGCGGCACCAACCACAGCACGGAGCCAGAGACAGCGCCATGATGGCACCCGACTCCCCATCAGCGCCACGAGCGGTGCCGAAGCCAGAGATGGCACCGACCGAGGCGCCATCCCCTCCTCGGCGCAAGCTGGAGACAGCGATGTCCCCAGTCTCAGTGCTGAGAACAGCGCCAAGATCAGAAACAGCCCCAGAAACCGCAGGTATACCTCCTACGGTGCTGCTCCCATCATCGGCACTGAGATCGGTACTGACAGCAGAAATGGCACCAAGAGATGGCCTGAATTCTGACCACGGCGCCTCCCAGGGCCCCGTGCCGCAAGTGGCTCTGAACCCTGAAACAGCGCTTAGCGGATGGCGGAGGATGGTGCCGCCCAGACCTGCAGACCCCAAGTGTGACACCAGGGAGCCCTTGCCTCTGAGTAGGTGACTGCTGGGGCGATGCCTTCGCCCGATCCCTAGAAGGGCTGGACTGGGCCCTCCTGCACCGCAGAAGTCCCCTCAGACCATGACACCGGGGGAGCCCTCGCCTCTGAGGAGGCAATTGCTTAGACGGTGCCTCCCGCCTGACCCCTGAGGGGGTCAGGCCAGGCTTCTTGCACCGTGGAAGGGGTTCCCACCAAGGCAAGGCTAGAAAAAGCGGAACCCCCCCCTCCTCAGTGGGCCATATTGGACCTGGAGGAAGAGTCAAGAACCCTGCTTTACGTGATCCGGGTGCGTGCCTGTCCCCCAAAAGTTGGCAGCGTGTGTCCAACTTTTAACGCACGCAACTCCAACACACAACGATCCATGGAGAAACAGGTGTCACATCTATCAATGTCGTGGCTAGGTCCCAAGCATGTGAGACATCGGTCATGCTGATCTGAGACGGAGTACAGTCAGCTGCAGGCACACTGCACACAGGCGCATTGAAGGCCAACCCCCCCCCGGAAGATTTTTTTTTGTCCCCCGAACCAGACATGAGCGGATGAAAAAAATTAAGAAAATGAAGTTAAGATCTTACCAGTTGATCGCTGAGGAAATGCAGCAGCAGAACTAGGACTTGAGGTAAACCAATGGACTAGGCTGCAGATAAAATGGCGCACATACGCAAGGCCATGCTCACTTAATGGCGGGAGAAGCAAAACTGGGGCTGAGGAGGGGTTGGACTCGGTTACTGGCCAATCTGTGAGCATCACGCAATGCGTCAGCCTCGAAGGTGGTGCCGTCCTGATGTCAACTCCTTCCCCTTGCACAAAACCATAATCCTGAACAAATCGAGATAAGACAAGAATCCACAATCAATAAGGGCAGGGGGTACCAAAATCTAAGTACCATTGCAGGCTGAGTCAACTTTCAGGTAGTCCCACAAGGATCTTCTAAAGAGGTACTGGTGGGGGAGGGGTACTATGAACATGTAGTGGGAAGGAGTGCAAGAGCATGGGTGCACAGACAGGAAAGGTCTTGTCTCCCATAGCTGTATAGGATTTGGGGACAGCAAACAGGGACATACTGAGGGGGTAACACAAGACACTGCTCAGTCAGGGTAAGAGGAGTGGCAGTTCTAATCATTTTATCAACAAGATAACCCAAGGCAAATACACAACTATTCACACTGGGGGCAACCATCCTAGTTTTTCATTAGACACACAGTGGTGTGTGTGAGGCAGGTTGCTAACAGGGCAGATCGACAGATACTGTTATAAACTACGCCCCACTTAGAGAAAACTTTGCAATGTAGGTGAAGCTAAGGAGCCTACAGTTTAGGGTGGGTAAGAGCACTTCTCTAGCTAGGGCAAGATGTGCTGCAAGAGTGAGCATATGTTTAGCCCTGTAGCTCACACCAAGTTTATTAACCGGGCCTACACATACTGGGGATGTGTAGTGAGAAATCAAGCTTAGGTCAAGGGTAACTCCAAGATATTTAAAGAAGAAGAAGAAGACAGTAATAATGGGGAGCTATTGCTTTTCAGTTTTTGTTTTTAATTATAAGTTTTTCTTGTTTTTCTTTGTATTTTTGTATTTTGAATGTTTTTTTTGAATTTTCATTTTTTTGAGTGTAGGTGGTTGTTTTATTATTTTTTTTTTTTATTTGTTGTAAAGTGTCATATTTGTGGGAGGTGGAAGTATTATTTCTTGTGTTTTCATTTTCTGTTTGCTTGTGTATTTTAGGTATTAATGGTTTTTGTGTGTTTTTGTGTCTAGTATGGCTTTTTTGCATTGTGTTGTGTTATATTGTTTTTATGGTTGTTTTGGGATGGCTTTATTTTAGTATTTGTGATTCTTTCTATTTCTGGCTTAGAGAATTAGGTTTGGATGTTTTTTTAGTGGGTTTGGGGCTAGTTGTTTGTATGTTTTGTAGGGTATTTAGAATACTTTAGTTTTTGTGGTACTGTACTTAGCACATTCTGGATATGGTTTGGGGAGTAATTTGGCCAGTAATATTTTTGCTATTTCTAAGTATATTTTTATTGGCTTTTGTTTATTTTCTCTTGAGAAGGGGGTTTGTATAAATTTTGTGTGGATTAAAGGTTGTTTGTTTCTAGTGTTATTTATAGTGTTTTTCTTTCTCTCTTTGTATTTTTGTTTTGTGTTTGGTTCTTCTTTGTAAAGAGCTACTTCTCCTTTACCTCTCTGTCTCTCTTGTAGATGGTGTCTCTGGTATGTTTATGTCCCTAGTCATTGTTTTGTGTGGTACCATGTTTTGTGATTGCTACTATAGTCGATGTTATGTTCCTCCATCAAGGCCACTAATTCTGGAAGTTTGTTACTCAGACTACGGGCATTGGTACTCATTGCTCTCCATTTTTTGATGGCTTTACCTTCTGTTGCAGCATCCCCCACTGACCTTTCTACCTCGGTCTTTTTCTCATTTAGTACCCTGTTTTGTAGGGAGAGGCTGGGATTTTCCTGCTGCTTATCAGTGCCTCCCCCCTTGACTAGTTTAAAAGCTTGCCAATGAAGCATTTAAACCAACTGCTCAAAAGACTTGTTCCCTTCCTGGACAGATGCAGACCATCCTGCCAGTATAGGCTGGTGTCCCTCCAGGTGGAACCCCACTCCCCAATGAAGCCAAACCCCTGTGCTCCACACCATTTTTTCAACCATTCATTAAACTGCATGGTGCAAAGTACCCTCGCTCACCCATGCCATTGACAGGCAGCATCTCTGAGAAGGATACTGTGTAGCACTTGTCTTAGGCCCCTCCCAACTCTACAAAGTCCTCCTGCACTGCTCCAATCTCATGATGAGCCAAGTCATTTGTCCCTATGTGGACAATGATGTCCGGCTCAGACTCCTGTACAACTGTACTCATGATTCTGAGGATGCGCTTCCTGTCCTTCCAAGCCATGGCACCATGCAGGCACCTTACTTCAGTTTTTCCTGCTCCCCCCAGTTCTATCCCCCTACTAATTGAGTCCCCCACCAGGAGCTGCTTCCTTTCCCTGTGGTGTCCTCTGCCTCCTTCCTGTGGGCCTCCCTTGTGACAGCTGTCCTCAGCCTCCTTAGTCTCCTCTGCGGGCTCATCCATAGGGGAGCTATGCTCCCCCAGAATGGTGTATGGATTGTGGAGTGGAACAACTGACTGGGTGTGCCTCTGTTCCACCATCCTCACCCTCCCTGAGTCCACTGTGGTCCAACTGCTGTGCTTTCTTCGCGACCTCTGAGGTATCCCTCAGGGCAGAGAGTTGTCTGCAAATAGGGCAGCATCTCAGCCTCCAGAAAGACTCCTGGAAGACTGCTGCCCCACAGCTATTACATTGCACTACTCCCCACATGTTTATCTACTTTTATTTTTGTGTGTGTGTGATTGGTTTGTTATATATAAATATATATATTATACAATGTGTATGCTTATATTGTCAATGCAGTGTGCTAGAGAGGATATGACAGTGATATGCACCTTGCACTCTTGAGGAAATGTTGTCAGAACCCCAGGTATAAAGGAACTATTTCCAGGGGTGGGTGGGTCGAGGGGTGGGCAGGGTTGGGCCTAAACTGTACCCTCATGAAACAATCAGCTAAAGCTCTGACCCACTGCTGCGATGAGTGCCTTCCTGTCAGCAAGATGCCCTACACAACAATTTGACAGAGAAAATACCCTGCTAATCAAACAGAGAAAATCCAGACATCCAAGCCAGACACAGGTAAACCTCCTCAGCCCCAAACAGCCTGTGGTGGTTTGTGCTCTGAAAGCAGTCAGACCCAAAATAAGTCAGCTGTGCTTTAAACTCTTCCTGCACTGAAAATCTTAAGAATTGTAACAAAAGTAAAGCTAGATCCACCTCCCTCTGTTGCTTGAAAGACTGTCTTTCCTGATAATTCTAAGTTCCTTATTTCACCTTTCAGTTAAAAGTAGCCTCCACCTGCAGAATATCTGCTACAAACCAAAGACAATTGTAAGGTTTACCTCCCTCTGTTGTGAGCACAACTCACTTTCTTGCAAATCCTATGTTCAGTATTGCAGCTTGCAGCCAGAGGTAGCTTCACCTGAAGAAGGCTGAGGATTCGGGCAGGAGGACTCAGGAGACATCTTGAGGAGCGCTGTCAGTCCGTGGGCCAAGTGGGTCGGCGGTTTGAGCCTGCGGTCCCTGCGAGGGGGGTCCCAGCTGGAAGGCTGAGGATCTGGGCAGGAGGACTCGGGTGGCAGCAGGGCGCCATTGGTCCGGGGCCAAGCGGGTCGGTGGTTTGAACCTCACGGTCCCTGCGGGGGTCTCAGCTGGAGGCTGAGGATCTGGGCAGGAGGACTCAGGTGGCATCTTGAGAAGTGCCATCGGTCCGGGGGCTAAGCAGGTTGGCGGTTTGAAACCTGCGGTCCCTTGCGAGGGGTCCCAGCTGGAAGGCTGAGGATCCTGGGCGAGGGACTTGGGCGGCAGCTTGAGGAGCGCTGTTGGTCCGGGGGCTGAGCAGGTCAGTGGTTTAAGCCTGCGGTCCCTGCGAGGGGGTTCCCAGCTGGAAGGCTAAGGATCCGGGCAGGAGGACTCAGGCGGCAGCTTGAGGAGAGCCGTCGGTCCGGGGGCCAAGCAGGTTGGCAGTTTGAGCCTGCGGTCCTTGCGAGGGGGGTCTCAGCTGAGGATCTGGGCAGGAGGACTCAGGCGACATCTTGAGGAGCGTTGTCAGTCTGGGGGCCGAGCGGGTTGGTGGTTTGAGCCTGCGGTCCCTGCGAGGGGGTCCCAGCTCAAAGGCTGAGGATCTGGGCAGGAGGAATTGGCGGCAGCTTGAGGAGCGCTGTTGGTCCGGGGCCGAGCGGATCGGCGTTTGAGCCTGCAGTCTCTAAGGGGGGGTCCCAGCTGGAAGGCTGAGGATCTAAGCAGGAGGACTCAGGCAGTGGCTTGAGGAGCCTTGGTCTGGGGGCCGAGCAGGTCGATGGTTTGAGTCTGCGGTCCATGCAGGGGGGTTCCCAGCTGGAGGGCTGAGGATCCGGCAGGAGGACTCGGGATGGCGGCAGGGCATCGCCAGTCTGGGGGCCGGCGGATCAGTGGTTTGAGCCTGCGGTCCCTGCTAGGGGTCCCAGCTGGAAGGCTGAGGATCTGGGCAGGAGGACTCGGGCGCGGCTTGAGGGAGCCGTCAATCCGGGGCTGAGCACGTTGGTAATTTCAGCCTGTGGTCCTCATGTAGGGGGGCCATCTGGAAGGCTGAGGATCTGGGCAGGAGCACCAAGCTTGAGGAGCCCCCATTAGTCCGGGGGCTGGAGTGGGCTAGCGGTTTGAGCCTGTGGTCCCTGCGAGGGGGGTCTTTAAAGTGCAATAGGTACAAAACATCAACACTTTAGAATTATCCCTAATCAAGAACACGCGTATGTAGTTTGTTAGGACACTAGAGCTAAAAATATATATATGTATAATATTATCAGCTTAGTCAACCTTTTTTCAATAAATCAAGATGCAACAATTTAATTCTACACATTGCAATTATACATTACCAGTGAGTTCTCCCATGGATAAATTCCTAAAGGGCTACACCTGTATAGCTAATTCTAACCTTTAGAAGTTTCTAAAACTGCAACATCATTAGACCTTCTCTTCCCTCCTTCTCCCCTTACTTTTTTTGTCAGCACAGTGAATGAATTTTAAAATCAAGGTCTAATGATGTTACAATTTTTGAAACTTCTGAAGGTTAGAATTAGCTATACAGGTGTATCCCATAGGAATTTATCCATAGAAGAACCCATTGGCAATATATAATTGAAGTGTGTAGAATTAAATTGATGTCTCAATTTTTGGAAAAAAGTTTGACTGAGCTGATATTATATATATATATATATACACGTTTGTTTAGCTCCAGTGTCTTAACAAACTGCATACAAGCATTCTTGATTAGAGATAATTCTAAAGTGTTGATGTTTTGTACCTATTGTAATTTAAAGATTTAAGCATGTAGTGATTGGTTAATAAGTATGATGTCACTGCTTTGCAGTGTATTTGAATGTACTGAACTTGCCAGACTATAACATGCATCCTTGAAGGCATTCTAGCTGAGACATCAGGGGCTCCCACAGAGGTAGAATATTAAAAACCAACTAATTTATTGAAAAAAATCTTTTTGTGTGCATCTTTGCTCTGAGCACAACTGTATTTTGATTTTGTGTGCAGATTGGGGCTAACCCCCCTATTTGTTGAGGACCCCTTTGCGCTTTGAGCACAGTTACTTGGACCTTTGGATCTTTTGTATTTGGCAACTGAGCATGTTAATTGTGAACAACCAGACAGGCATATCCGAAGAAGGGTTTGTGCTGGAAGTCATTTTCTTTACCACTGAAATTGTGGAAGCTGAAGTTACTAATACTCGCGATTGTGTTCCCATGGAGGACTGTAAGTTTGGAACTCTAGTCATTATCCGGTGAGACTTAGAAGCTATTTGAAGGTTTTGAACCTAATTTCCTTGTGCACGGAGTCAGCAGTAATGTCAGAAGAACCTGGAACTAGTAACCAAAGGGAAGAGGACATGAGTTTTTGTCTGATTGGTCTAAGCTTGCTGGTGTCAAGAAGACAGTAGTTACGTTTAAATCTGGAAAGAGGAGCTGCTATAGGAGATGCTGTAGCTACAGAGGCATCAGGAGGTAATATAAAGCTTGCCTTCTTGAAATTGGAATATTTACTGATTAAAGAAGTGACTGTGAGTTACAATATCATTTCTCTAGAGTCTTACTGCAAAAGAGTCAGGCCCCACAGGATTGCAAGTCACAAAAATCCCATCATGTGGCCTAGAGAACTTTAAAAGAAAAGACACATGGTTAAAAATTTCAATAGCAGCGTCTTCAGCTTACACCAAATTGATAGCAGAAGAAGACAATGAGAATTATTTTGAGTTAAAGAAGGAATTGAAAGCTGCAAAGGAAGAAGTAGGAAAATTTAAGGAACATAGAGACTTTACACGTCTTGATAAAGCTCTTAAATTGAAAGTGCTAAAACACAAAAAAGAGGTTATTGAGAGGAAGCAGGTGAAACATTTGCGAGACGACAGGGATTACAAGACAGGTGCTATTTATTTACCAGCTAAAAATACTGAAGAACATGCAAGAAGCAGGGGCAGGTCCAAAAACAGGAATCCCAAGAACTCCTGAAATAGAAACCGCAGCACTAGCGAAATAACAATAAAATTACTGACAGAAGAGAAGAGAAGAAAATATTGTAGTAACTATTACTAATAAGTGACAAAGGGCAGTCACTATTGATTTAACCACAAAGCCTTTTTAGACAACAGGTTAGGAGCACAAAAAGAAAAGAACAAGACACGGTACAAGAAGAGGAAAATTCAGGAAGCAAACGGCATGTGCTAAGGAATAAGAAGAATCAGAGTTACAAATAATAAACCTAAGCAGTCTTATTTTAAATAAATACCAAATGTCATTACTCAAGAAAGGTTTGAATTTTGTTCCCACACCCCCTAGTGACAATTTTTTCCATCTTTGTGGATTTATTCAAACTATTTCAGAAAATTAGATTAAAATTTATTTTTCAGATAAAAACAACACAGAACAATCTGCAAGCATTGGGTTCTCAGAAGAAACTGTGGACTTTAATGAGCAGCACAATGAAACATTTGACTTGCTGGCAGAAACTGAATCGGGGGAGGACACTATGGCAGTCGAGATGTTAGAGAATGAATTAAGTGGCGATTCAGCTGAGAGAGCAAAGGCAAACCTAAATGAACATGTTTATTGGAAACTGAAGGTGTAGATTAAGGACTTACAGATGCTACTCCACAAGACTTCCAAAAAATGTGTGACATGGTGTTCAGAAAAAAGTCTGATTTTTGCCCATTAATAGTGAATAACCATGTCACTGCTTTTGAAAATACAGGGCTGTTCAAGGTAAGAGAACTACTATCTAGGAGAAAAAAGTACTCAGTTCAGAATTTGCCACACATAGCAAGATTAGCTCTGAAAGAACTGATTTTGAAAGCTGGCATTATCAAAAAAGTGGACAAGTGTGGGAATATTGTAATTATGGAGAAAGATAATTACAAAAGAATGGTGGAAAAAGTGTTGCTCAATGTTAATAACTATAAAAGAACGACGCTCTTACCCCACCCTATAGTACAAGAAAGATCTGTGTGTGGTATTGGATAAAGTAGCGCAGAGGTTACATCAGTTACAGTAAATTTAAATATCTTTTTTTGTGAATTCCCTGTTATCCCCACTTTTTACTGCTTCCCCATAGTCCACAACAATATGGCTGACCCACCAGTATAGGTTCAATTACTGAGCGTTTATGTGAATTTGTGGATTTGTTTCTACAGCACAGTATGATGAAACTACGCTCTTATTTGAAAGATACTGGGGACTGTCATCGAGGCACAGGTCAGAAAGCACAGGAAAACCAGGAGCAGTTGTAAGATTCGCAAAAATATTTATTTACACTAGCAGTAACATAAAAAAAAACTTGTTCAGAATAACTATTTACAAAGGAAGAATAAACAACAGATTCATCAGAGTTTTCTTTCAATCTCTATGTGTCCATTTGCCAAGCAATTGCAGCTCAGCTCTCTTGTAAGTCCTTCGAACCCCCATTCTTATCGAGCATCCTGTTCTTGTATGTTTCAGGCAGGCATAAGGCAGGAACACAGTGTGCCTGAGTTGAGGCCCTCTTTTCAACAACTCTTCTGCAAAAGGCTCAGAAATTTGCACTCAGGTAACCCCTTGAGTTTCTAATAGCTTTTTGTAACCATCTCAAACTATAATTACATACATTTCAAAAATTAATGCTATATATTTTATAAACAAAGGGATTCCAATATCAGTTACATTTCCATATAATGATTTGAATATATATTTATATCAGCGGATATGCAAGGGAGAAAAAGGCAGACAAGCAAGGGAAGACTGAGAGACAGTGAGAGGCAACGAATTGCAAGACTGTCGGGGTGATCAAGTCTCAGGTCTCAGAAAAATTTGGTTGCACAACCAGACAGACAAAGACAGGAAAGGAATAGAACAGAACAGATCCTTGCATTTAAACACTTTCTCCATAACAACTGGGACAGGGTTCTATTCTACCCTGTCACATAGACATTATCAAAAAGTTTAGCAATATTGAATGGGAGCCAGACTATATCTGGATCAGCATGGATGTGGAGGTGTTATACACCCCGATTAGACACACAGATGGCATTAGAGCAGCTAGACACTTTCTTCGGAAAGATCAGGATGCGACAGGTGCACCAGTAGATTTTCTTATGGAGGCACTGGATTTTATATTAAATCACAGTTACTTTAAATTTAATGCAGAGTTCTAAGCGCAGATATGTGGCACATCAATGGCCCCCCCTCTTATGCCAATCTGTTTATAGGGCTGTGAGAAAGTGAGCAGCTGTATGATCCAGAAAGAACCCATACTATAGACACATAGTAAAATGGGAGTGCTATATAGATGACTGCCTGTGTGTGGAGTGGTGGTTTTGAAGCAACTCAGGAATTTATACATTGGTTAAACATGAATGAATTAAATTTAAGATTCACAGCAGACATGGACAAATAATCCATCAACTTTATAGACATTACATTAGAGGGGAATGCTGAAATAAGAAGTGTACTAAGAGCTATAGAAAACAAATGTCTACCAATTCTTTGTTAAGAAGCAATAGTTTGCATAACGAGAAGTTAAAACCTCAATACCCTATGGGCAGTTATTAAGGATAAGAAGGAAATGAAAATTATGTACCTACCGTAGTTCTTGATCTTCTTGGACAAGTTTCCACCACTCATTCACACTATTGGGATCTGTGCCAGAGGCACTAGGACCCTCGAGGAGCAAACTTTTTGCTGAGGTTGGCGCCAGAGATGGCGCCATGAGGAAGCAGTGTGAGCCCTAGCTCGTCTGAGTAACGACTATCTTGGTCAATTCTACAACCGTCCTCAGTACCTTTTACCAAGGAGGTGCAGCGAACTAACCTAGAAGGGTAGCCTAACCTAAAAATCGGACATAAGATAGTCCGGCGACCCGTGTAAGAAGGGTCATCAAAGAAGTCTTCACGGCTAAAGATTTGAGGGAGTGAAGATCCACAAGAAAGGTGAGCTCGGGATGGAGGTGGGCATGTGGATGAGGTGGAGACTCGTCCAAGAAGATCAAGAATTACGGTAGGTACGTAATTTTCATATCTTCCTGGACATAAGTCTCCACCACTCATTCACAGTATTGGGAGAGTACCGAGCTAATAATCCCTGAAAGGGCGGCAGGAGAGACCAAGAGCTCACGTTTCTAGGACAGAAGTCCATTGAGGATGGCTCTGCCAAAGGAAGAATGTCGTCTGGCATGGACATCTAGTGCATAATGTTTAACGAAAGTATGCACTGAGCTCCAGGTGGCCACATTGCAGATGTCTGCAATGGGCACGTTGCGGATTTCCGCTAGGGATGCCGCGACCGCTCTGGTAGAGTGAGCATAAACTCTACCCTCCAACTTAACCTGCGCCATGGAATAGCAGTGACGAAGGCACGCCACTAGCCATGATGAGATACATCTGATAGCGACAGGTTGACCCAGCCGGGTCTCACTGAAGGAAACGAACAGTTGCTGAGCTTTACAAAAATCCTTGGTTCTATCTAGATAGAAACGCAAGGCCCTCTTAACATCCAAAGAATGAAGAGAACATTCCCTTCATTTTGGAAGTCCGCAAAATAAGAGGGAAGGACCAAAGGTTGGTTTAGATGAAATTCTGACACAACCTTAGGAAGAAATTTAGGATGAGTACGAAGAACTACTTTGTCCTTATGGAACACAGTATACGGAGGGTCTGTGACCAGGGCATGTATCTCAGGGATCCTGCGGGCTGAAGTAATGGTCACTAAGAAGGCAGTCTTCCAGGTGAGAAATTTGTAGCCAGAGGTTCAAAAGGTTTCGAGTGAGCATGTCTAGCACAAGATTAATGTCCCAGGCTGTGACTGGACGTCTGTAGGAGGTCTGGTATGCAGAATCCCTTAAGAAATCTCTTAACCATAGGTAACTGAGCCAGAGTTAAGGAAATAACGGGTTCATGATACGCCTGAAATGGCACTCAAGATGAACTTTGACTGTAGAGACTGCAGACCCGAATTTGAGAGGTCCAAAAGGTACCCAAACCTTATTTGGTGGACAGGAAAAGGGATTCAAAGAGGACTTTGCACACCAGAGCTTAAAAACGCCCACTGACTGTGTAGTTTTCTCGAGTGGCTGGCTTCCGTCAGCCAGAAGAATACCTGAAACTCTTTGAGAGACATTGAACCGTTTACTTCGACCTCTTCAGGACCAAGCATGAAGGTGAAGTGATCTCATGTGTTGGGATGGACCACCGTCCCTGAGTCAAAAAGGTTCATCTGCAGGGGAAGTGGTCTCTGAGGAACTGCCAACATATTGTTGAGTAGTGGAAACAACAGCTGCCGAGGCCAAAAGGGAGCAATGAGAATAATTTTGTCCCTGGGATTCAACTTGAGGAGTACCCTCTGAATTAGAGGAAGAGGCGGAAAGAAAGCTGCTTTGTCCACCGCAGCCTGAACGCATCCTGACAGAAAATGCCAGGCCCTGGATTTCTGGAGCAGAAGAGGGACATTTTATGCTGAGTGGGGATGCAAAAGGTCCAGGTCTGAGTTCCCACTTTCAATAGTGACTGAACTATGGTTGAGTCGAGACCACTGTGAGGGCTATTCTCTGTTCTGTTGAGACGGTCTGCCAGTTCATTCTGAACACCTGGCAGGTACACCGCTTGAATTAGAGCCTTGTGCTCCAAGCACCATTCCCATACCTCATTGCTTCTCGCATAAGGGTAAGAGGAGCCTCGCCCTGCTTGTTGATGTAATACATCACTGCTTTGTTGTCCATTTGAAGGAGAATGTTTTGTGACACAGACTGTCCTTCAAAGCCTCGGACCGCATAAAGGATGGCTCTCATTTCTAGGACGTTTATGTGGAGCTGGGACTCGACCTGAGTCCATGCACCTTGAGTGTGGAGAGCCTGATAGTGAGCTCCCCACCACATTAGGGATGCGTCCGTGGTAGTGGAGATCTGATGGTCCAGAGGAGCAAAGGGATACCCCTCCAGGAGATTGCTCTCTTGAGACTACTAGGTGAGTGACCTCCTTAAAGGTTCTGTCACCTTGATGAGATAGGACTACGGGTGAGTGGTTGGGGACCACTGAGTACTGAGCATCCACTGGTGGTTCTCATGTGCAGATGTGCTAAGGGTACAGTGAACACTGAGGGATGCCATGAGGCTTCAGCATCCGCTGTGATCGAGAGAGCTGTGACTGAGCTGTTTTCCCGATGTGATGGGCCATCTGAAGGATATCGTCTCCTGTCTTGGAAGAAAAGCCTTCGCACAGGAGGTGTCCAGAAGAGTCCCTATAAAAAGGAGCCTCTGGGAGGGCTGCAGTTGCGATTTCTTGAGGTTGAGCAGAACTCCCATGGACATAAGGAAGCACAAGGCCATCTCCACGGCGTCCAGAGTCCCTTGCCTGGAAGGGCTTGCTAGAAGCCAATCGTCCAGATAAGGAAACACCTGAATTCTGACCTTTCTGAGATGCGCTGCAAGAACTGCACATTTTGTAAAAACTTGCGGCGCCGAGGATAGCCCAAAGAGCAGGACTCTGAACTGATAGTACTGTCCCAGAGCCACAAACCTCAGGAATTTGTGATGCCTCGGGTGAACAGGAATGTGCTGGTAAGCGTCCTGCATATCTAGGGAGGCTAACCAGTCATGTTGGTGGAGCAGAGGTAACAGGGTTCCCAGAGAAATCATTTAGAATTTCTCCTTGGGGAAAAATTTGTTTAGCTTTCTGAGATCTAGAATGGGGCGCATTCCGCCGGACTTTTTTGGAACCAGAAAGTAATGGGAGTAGAACCCCATGTTTCGTTGGTGCAGTGGCACCACTTCTACTGCCCTCTTGTTCAGAAGGCCCTGAATCTCGGCGGCAAGAAGGTCTGACTGAAGGGTTGACAGCCTGGGCTGTCGTTTGGGGGGACGATCCAGAGGGGTCTCCACAAGATTGAGTGAATACCCCTCGTGAATTATCCGAAGGACCCATTTGTCTGAGGTTATGGACTTCCACTGGTTGTAGAAGTGCATCAGACGACCTCCCACCGGAGAGGAAAAGTCCACCTTGGGCAGCTGGAGATGGAACTTGGCCGGCAATTCATAAGCAGCCATGCATTGGGTCTTTGCGCTTTCTGTTGCGCCTTCTTTTGAGGTTGGGCAGGTTGGTTCTTATGGAAACTTCCTCTGCCTCAAAAGGACTGGCGATTATGAAACTGTCGTTTACTGGCATGCCCTCGAGAGGGGGCAGGAGGGGGCCGAGCCAACTTAATGGCTGACCTAGTCTTTTGTGTAGCTTCTAGAGCTTGCTCTACCTGAGGACCAAAAAGATATGCACCGTCAAAGGGCAATGCCATCACCTGCTGCTGCGCGTCATTTGTAAAGCCCGAAGTGCGCAGCCAGGAATGACGCTGGGTGCAAATACCAGCAGCCGCTGAACGGGAAGCAGTGTCAAAAGCATCCATGGCTGCTTTAACCTGCTGGTTATTAGATTCAATACCTCTGTTAATGGTGTGAAGAAGCTCTGGCTTTGAATCCGACTCCGGTAGGGCTTCAACCATCTGTTTAATAGAATGCCATAGGATATACTCATACTGAGAAAAATAGCCTTGGTAACTGGCAATACGCATACTTAGAGTAGAAGCACCAAAGACTCTCTTACCTAAGGTGTCTATCTTACAAGATTCTTTGTTAATAGGTCGAGCTGTAGTAGCTTGAGGAAGAACGACCTTATCATTCTCTGCCAGGACTACAATAAGATCCGCAGAGGCTTGAGATGTCAAAATGGGACGATCCTTGGGGGCTGAATATTTCCTATCAATGGATTCAGCCACCGAAGGGGTAAGAGCAGGATTATTCCATACCATTTGAGACAGCTGCCTCAATGAAGGCTGAATCGGAGGAGTCAAATCCGTAGGGATCTCCTCGAGGCATGAAGATATTGGAGTCTCAACAATTTCCCCAGGATTGATGTCTGTAGTCTGGAGAGAAAGTGTGGAACTCAGATTTTTCAACAGAGACTTAAAGGATAGGTCCTCAACCACAGGCTCTGTAGCAGTACAGATCCTGCTTCGCCCACTTCATCACCCAACCAAGGTCTGGGTCAGGCTCAACGCCATCTCCTGACAGTCCAGGAGAGACTGTATGGACAGGAAAGGAATGAAATTCAGAAGAGGAGGAAGAAGGAAACAAGTGTAAAGAGGAGTCCCCGGACAGCTGTCGGTGCAGGAGGCGCGACGGGCACCGAGAACCACGCTGCAGAGGCCACGCGGGCGCCAAAAACGTAAACGAAGCCGCACAGCACCGTGGACGGTGCTTTGTGAGCTGCGCGGGCGCCGAGGATGGCGCCAGGCGCAGTACCGACGCCGAGGACGGCGCCGAGAAGCTACGACGCGAGGGCGCCGAAACACTCCCCAGACTCCGAAAAACAGGTTTTGAAGGAAGAAGAGCAGGAGATAAGGGCATCGGTGTGGCCACCTGCGCCGCAGCCATGTGAGGGGGGAACACCTAAGTGCGGAGTCGACGGCACCGAAGAAGGTGCCGCGCGACCAGGAAGGTCCAACCGCCCTACCTGGTCGCCCAGAGAGCCCGAAGGCCCACGAGCGACCGAGCCAGGTAGCCGAACCAACCTCCGATTCCATTGCTCCATAAGAGCGGCCCACTGATGAAACTGCTCATCTGAAGACCTACTTACAGGTGGTAGGGGTCGATGTCGGGCTTTATCGGCCGCCAGAAGCAGAGGTTGACGCATCAAGGAGGAGACTGGCAACTAGCCCTGATAACTGAGTGTCTACGTGCAGACATATCAAGGGTGACCTCGAGTGATGCCTTCTCTTTTTAGACCTGCGGGCCGAAGAAGAGTTCAAGGCCGAACGGTGCCGAGAGTGCGACTGTTTATTTTTATGCTCCCGGGGGGACCGCCCATCCCCCCGGGCACTGGACTGACCGTTGTCAGACCCTCCCTCCAGAGAAGGCGGCGGTCGGACCCAGCCCGACTCACTGAACACCGCCACCTGGCCTGTTTCATGGTCGATCTGGCCAAGGTAGGCTGAGACTTCTTTATTGTATTTATTTTAAAAATAAGAATAAATTTAAGCGATACTGTATCGAGATACTACAAAATAATAAAAACTGAAAACTATGCTGCTAGTTTGAAGTTTGACTCCCGACAGGCGAGCGACGTTGTCACTGAAGTGCACTCGACAGCGGGAAAAGAGGAACTGAGGCGGTTGGAGGGTCAACGCCGAGATAGTCGTTACCGCATGAGCTAGGGCTCGTGGCGCCATCTCTGGCGCCGACCTTCCAGCAAAAAGTTTGCTCCCGATGGGTCCTAGTGCCTCCGGCGCAGATCCCAATAGTGTGAATGAGTGGTGGAGACATGTCCAGGAAGATCTGCACCAGTGACTTGGATTTTAGTGCCCAGGCAAAGGAGTTGCTAACAAGGATCAAGGAGAGGGGCTACAGTGACACTGTGTAAGATAAAGCTATGGAAGAAGTACAAAGTAAAACACAAATTGAGCTGATAATGCAGAATGTTAGAGGTAAAGGTAAGGAATCGATAAACAAGTAACATTTTTCCTTGAATATAATGCAGTAGCAAGAAAGGTAGGTAATATAATGAATAATAATAACTTTATTTTTAAAGCGCCTTTCAGAAATATCAAGGCACTTTACATCAAAACACAATACACAATATCAATTTAAAACATATAAAAAATAAATTCATTAAAATATCACTTAGTTAAAACAAACCATAGCAGTGTCAGTGGCTCAGTAGATAGCGCACTTGCCTCTGAGGCCGGGAGACCAGAGTGCTGTGGGTTCAGTTCCCACATCTGGCACTTGGGTTAATATCCCAGTACTGACACTGTAGTGCAGCATGAGAGGGGTGTTGCACTTCAGAGGTGCTGTCTTTCGGATGAGACGTTAAACCGAGGTCCCATCTGCCTGGATTGGTGGTAGTTCTGGTGAATGTTAAAGATCCTATGGCACTTATCGAAAAGAGTAGGGGAATTTCCCTCATTCGCTAAAAAAATACCACCAACAGCTTAATCTGGTTCAAAGTCAGTTGGCATTCATCTGTATCCCCCTCCCCCCGGGTCGTGCCTGAAAATAGGCAGGATTTGTCTAGTGCACTTACCGGTCAACAAAAACTAAATAAATAAAATAAACCATGTGATCATCCATACGATCAGCAAATATTCACAAATAGTTTCCATTAATCATCCCGATAAGCCATATCCCATAAGTAGGTTTTAAATCTTTCTTAAAGGAAGGCTGTCATAAACCCTATTTTCCAGCCAGCCACTACTCACCTGCCAACTTGCAGTGAGAGAGTTTAGTGTCTGTTGTAGGGCATGTTTTTCAGTTAAAATTTGTATTTTCATGTCCCGGAGGAGAGGCGCCATGTCACGGTTTGTAGTGGCAAGAGCCAGCAACCTGCATGCAAATTAGAATTTCATCTTCCTGTTGTGTGCCGGAATGCTGCTTTGTGACGATCACAGCGCATTTTTAATGAAGCAAAATAAATGTTGTGATTGGTAGTATTTTTGAGCTCACCTTTAGAAACAAACCCCGTCGAAAACAGAGCAGTATAACCTAGCTCTACCGCGCATGCCCGAACTCATAGCTGCAAATTTCAGTAACAGAATTAAATAGGTTATACTGCTCTGTTTTCGATGGGGTTTGTTTCTAAAGGTAGAGCTCAAAAAATACTAGCAATCACAATATTTCTTTTTGCTTCATTAAAACATGCCGCGATCGTCACAAAGCAGCGTTCCGGCACACAACAGGAAGATAACCAAGCTCACCAGGTCAAGCTTGGTCTTCCGGTGCGGAAGAATGGTGCTTCCAGGACAGCCCGAGCAACCTCCATCAAGGCAGGTAAAGATTGAAATTGCATACCATATGTTGGCTGCAGAATTAAACAACACAAAGATTGTGCTAATCAGAGGTTTCGCAGCCCTAGTGATTGGCACGAAGTTTATGACAGTTTTCCTTTAATATCGCTTTGAAATGCTGGGACATACTTAAGGGAGACCCAGAGTTGAGGGTGGTAATTCCAGAAACACCAAGAATCACATTAGGAGAATTGCAAACTTGCATAACAAATTGGTGCATAGTCAGTTTAATAAAAGAGAGGAGCCTAAAATAATGTGGCTGCCTGTGAGGCCAATGGGCAGCCATAGGTGTGGAAGATGTAATATATGTCAATACATGCACATAGAAAAATAACTTATTTTGCCAAATAATGTATGAATTGATGTGAGGGACTTTATCACATATACTACCCCTTTTCTGATTTATATTTTATGGTGTAACTGTAACATGTATTACATTGGAAAGACAGTGAGGCCCTTAAAAGAACGAGTGCATGAACATACAAGATCACTAATCAACCATAAGATGGGTACTCCAGTTGGGAGGCATTTTTCACATGTGTATGAATCAAATCTATCTTGTTTCAAGTTCATGGGTATAGAACATGTTAAAAGCAAACCAAGAGGTGGTGATAGGCAGCATTTGTTATTGCAGAGAGAAAGTGCATGGGTCTTTAGGGCTGAAACAGTAAGGCCATTAAGCCCAAATGAAAGATGGGATCTGAATCCTTTCCTGAGATATAAGAAGTAAATTACCATAAATACCACAGCCCCCACCCCCACTACCACCACCCTCCTCCACCCGAGAAAAAATGTAAAAAATGTATTAAGTAATGCATGATTGATGCTAACAGCACCTTAGTGACATTTATTGCAGCATTGTGCTATTTATTTGTTTTTATTATTTCTCCAAGGATAACTTGTTGACTCACTGTTTCCAGTACAGATGGCCTCCTTTATCCTCTGGACTCATTTGCTCTCCATCTTCTCTTCCCTCCTTCTCCCCTTTCTTTTTTTGTCAGCACAGTGAGTGAACTTTAAAATCAAGGTCTAATGATGTTGCAATTTTTGACACTTCTAAAAGTTAGAATTAGCTATACAGGTGTATCCCTTTAGGAATTTATACACAGGAGAACCAATTGGCAATACATAATTGAAGTGTGTAGAATTAAATTGTTGTAGCTTGATTTTTGAAAAAGTTTGACTGAGCTGATACTATTATATATCTATATCTATATTATATTCTATATATATATATATATATATATATATATATATATTTAGCCCTGTGTCCTAACAAACTGTATACTAGCATTCTTGATTAGGATAATTCTAAAGTGTTAATGTTTTGTACCTACTGTAATTTAAAGATTTAAGCATTTGGTGATTGGTTAAAATGTATGATGTCACTGCTTTAGAGTGTATTTGAATGTACTGAACTTGCCAGATTGTAAAGCACCCCTTGAAGGCACTCCAGCCGAGGCATCCGAGGATCCCACAGAGGTGGAATAATAAAAACAACTGGTTTGTTGAAAAAAGCTTTTCATGTGCTTCTTTACACAGAGCGCAACTATATTTTGATTTATGTGCAGACGCGGCTAGTCATCCTATTTGTTGCAGACCCTTCACACTTTGAGTGCAGTTACTTGGATCTTTGGATCTATTGTTTATGGTGAGACCATAGTGCAGAAGTCAGAATACAGTAAGATTTCCTGGGGTTTGAAAGGGTTACCATTATTTGTGCAGATGTGAAGTTTTTGATACCATGCTGGTGTGTGGGTATTCTGCGAACTCTATGGACTGGTCATATATGTTGCTTCTTCGTCAGGCAACAAGGGGGGATATGTAGACCTGCCTGACCTACAGCCCCTAATGTGGACTACCATATTCTATGATACAGTATAGGGTATACTGGTATCTACTCATGCTTGCTATGATGTTATTACAAACTACTATCCAGCATAGTTATTTTTGTGGTGTTAGCACACCACCTACAGCCATTTGCCATAATGCTATGATCAGCATAATTTATGAATCATTCTACTGTAACCCAAATGTAGACTTAGTCAGCATAACGCTTATCACTGTGTACCTGCGGAACCTTATGGCCTTGAGTATGAGCTGCCCACCGTACCCACCAATAGAATTGCTTTGTTTAGCTTCTCTACTATGTAGATGAGACCATTACCAGGTAACAGACCCTCTTATCTTTGACTATAATAATCCATGTAAACCAGTTTTTCACTGAGTTTTCTCATGATGACATCGGGTGTTCAAAGTTCCAAACTCCCAGTAGGTACGCAGTCCTTTTACATGCATTTAGGGAATAAACCTTTACTCTGTGATACCTGTCTTCTGTGTCATGTTTGCCATCAGGTTTAAAATCCTGCTAAAACCCAGCACAGTAATATCTTCTCCTTAGAATACCACCCTTTAGTCTTACAGCCAAACATGATAGGACCATGCAGAAACAAAACATTTGGGGCCAGCAGCGTGGGTGCTAGCAGTGAGGCATGACATCATCCCATCCGTTACGCATGTGTTGTCGGCCCCAACTGACTGTACTTCTTCAATGAGGGAAAAGTGAAAACTTGCCCATCTAAAAATGCTATTGTAACCCATGTGTCCCTGTAAGAGGGACAATATCTTCACATCCCGTAACTACACAGGGAGGGGAGAGAGGAGACGATATAAATTAGATTGATGTAAGCCTAGGGGATGGAGAGTGGTCAAAGGGTACTCTTGGAAAAAGCAGCAATTCCATCAGACTTACTATAATTTCTTTTTGCTAGTTTAAATGTTTTCACTGGGCATTTATTTACAACTGGTGTGTTCACATGCTCACCTACTAGGGGCCAACATACAGCACTCAAAGCTGTGACTTCACCAAAGAACTCCAGGCTCCACCACACGCCAAGTCAATCTGCTTAGAATCCCCAGTCATCAGTCATAAATCGGTTATACTTTTATGTCAGTTAACTACACTGTAGTTATAGTGTAACTGCATTGTAACTGCAATGTAGCTGCATGCACAAACATGTAACTACAGTGTAATTGTCTCTCACTGCATGTAATTAATGATTAATTACATTAAAATAGACACTTAAAATAAAGTGCAACCCAGAAATCTTTCAAAGCTGTACAGCACCATAACTACACTAACCCAGAGTTAAATGCTACATTCCTTAAAAGATAAAGAAAAATCACAGCCCTACCTTATAGGAATGTGTGGACAGCATTGTGCTTTCCATCATCATAATGGCTTTAATTTAGATTGTGTCATACTGTCAACGACTTCTCAACATAATTTCTGCACAGGCAGCTTTAATACTGAACTCCTTCCTGAGAAGCTAAGTAAAAGAACAATGTACTAAACAATTTGTTTGTTTGTTTATTCCACCTATTAAAGGCACCACTCCAAAGCTTAGAGCACCTGTACATAAAAAGTACGGTTACATAAGTACTTACCATAACAGTAGATCTTTGAGAGGCGCTCTTGCTGTAGGCAATACTATCAGAACAAAGTCACCAGGCACTAGGACCACACGGAAAACTTCTAGCTAGCAGTCTACAGTGGGAAACCACCCCCAATGTCAGGAAACCGACGTCTCCCTATGGTACAAAAGGGGGGGCCCCCAGCCCCACCTCAGTTCTCCTGTCAGAGACCTGTGAAAAGGAGTGACAGGAGAAGGAGGGGGCTTCTGGAGACACAGAAAAGGCCAATATGAGTGAAAAAGAGAGCAGGGGAATGGAGGAATGGAAAAACATGCCTACTGCAAGAGCTCCTCTCAAAGATCTACTGTTACAGAGGATCCATAACGGAGGACTACAGGAACTCCTCCATGCAGAGGTGAGTTCACTCAGGGACTGGCTCAAAAGACCTAGGCCCCAAAATGTCTGGGAGATCCACTATGCCTCATAGCCTCTGGGGAGACAGGGAAAGAAACTGCACCTGATCTGTCCTGTGGAAAGGGCTCTGTGGTACATACTGAGTTCCTGCCTAAGAGAAAGAAAGGAGGGTCCCCAGGGTAACTGGGTAGCCTCCTGAAAGAAAGAAAGAGAGGACCTAGCAAACTGAGAATCCACAAGACAAGAAATTAGCTTCCAACCATCTGGGTGGAGAGTAAGGAAACCCCTAACAACTCTGGTAGCATACTGGATGGCGAAAGGGGAGCCATGCTGTGAGTCAAGTGGCACTGGAGGGCGTGGGACACATGGCCGCCTCAACTCTGTGAGCCTTAGGGACAGGGGCATCAGGGCTGAGGAAGCCCAACACTTGCTCTTAAACAGAGAAAGTGGGTTACGGGCGGGTCACTCCACTGGCTGGTGAAGGAAAGACAAGCGTGCCCTGCTCTGGTGGGTGCAGAAGAGAGGGTACTCTGACCTAAGAGCCATGCCAGAGTCCTGTAGGGAGGAAAGCATGTCTTGGACTTCGCCACCAAAAAGGGCAGAGCCCCAAAACGGGGTGTCCATAATGGAGAACTGAACGCCCGGGGCGAAGTCCATCAGACTAGGCAGCATGGAGATCATGGAAGCTCATTTTGAAGGCAGAGTGGAGTAGCTATTCTGAGCCCTAGAGGAAGACTCCGTGAGGGCTTCAACAATGCCAGTAGCCTGGCCTAAGAGGGACTGTTGGTGGACCACCATGTGCAACAAGTAATTCTGGGGGCACAGGACTAGCGTGGAGGAAGCGTACACCTGCCTACCAAAGTGGTCCAACTGCTGAGACTCCATATCCGGAGGGAAGTCACCCAGATACTTAGGCTTCGTAGTCCCACTGTGAGCTGCCGCTAGAACAGCGGGGTTAGCTTTAAGGTGGATCCCATAATGGGGCTAACCATCTGGGGTGTGGTACAGCCAATCCACATTTTTAAGCAACGGAGGGACTGACGCCGGTTGCTGCCATTTAGTGGAAGTAACATCATCATGAGGTGCCATGAGGGGAAGGATGACCACTGAGGCGAGCTCTGGGGGGTGTAGGTGCTCTGCCAAATGGCATCGCTGAGGGTCCCGCTTGCCAACCCTGCAATGTCTGAATGACCCTCATCACCTCCAGAAAGGAAGGGTCTTCTGGGGGATTTGGGAGTCTCCCTGATGCACATCTCCTCAGGAGAGGAGTGAGAGGGGGAGTCTGGCAGCTCGACGTAATCCAACTCAGAATCTTCGGAGTAGTCAGAGCCCGGCACCGGTGCTGGGCCGTGCCTGGGACAATACCGGTGCCCGCTCTAGCGTCGGATGGTGTCTCGGGAGAGAAGGAGGAGCCCTAGGTGCAAGCTGAGGAGGATCCCGCATTGCTGCAGGGACTGATGGAGGTGCTGTCACAGCTGGTGTCAGGTGCTGGATGTACACCCACCAGGAGTTAAATAAATCACCGTAACCGGTCGGTGATGGCTGAGGAGTCAGCGGCAGAAGAGAAGGCCCCGGCATTGGGTAGAACGGCGGGGTATGTGATGGGTGACTATGGGAAGGATCTGACGGTGGTCCCACCAGACTGGGAAATGTCCTGAGTTGCCCCCCAAAGGAGGCAGGGAGCTGGGATACGAACCCGGAGCCCGATGGTAGTTGGGAGTCGGGCGTGGGACCTGGTAGGTTCAGGGGGTCCTAAAGGTGATGCCTGAAGACCCGTGGGGGGAGGGCTGGTCTCAGCTGAGACGGAGGCGCCAGGTCCAGAAAAGGGGGAACTGGAATGTCCTCGCATCGACAGTCTGGCACCTGGTCCGATGGCAGAGACTGGTGGGCAGCAGCCTCTGGCACTGGGTGGGAAGGATCCAGAGCGGGACTCACCAGCAGTGGCTGAGGCAGGACTGTGACCACAAAGGAACAGGCAACAACTGGTGCTGGTATGAAGGGCCATCATCGGACCCCAAAATAGGGCCTGGTGAAGGCAATGGGGCTGAGCGGGCATCAGTGGAGATACTGTCCTGAGAACCTGCCGAGTTTTCTCGCTGAGGACCCTGAGGGGTGAAGGGCCTGAGCAACAGGGGTGGCAGGATGGAGGAAAAGTCCACGGAATCTGCAGAGGTACCGCCCTACACTGTAATCAGAGTGGGCGGTGGGGCAGCCCAGAGGAAGAGAGGGCTCATGTGGCAGGAAAGGCCGACCCTGTATGGGGAAGATTAGTGTTGGCCACACGCACTTGAAGCAACTGCCGCGCTAGAGGCAGACCTATCCCGGTCCCGATGCTTGTCCCACTTGCGCTTCTTCTTAGAAGGAGTGAAGGTCTCTGATGAGGTCCCTGGGGAGGAAGATGCACTCCAGGCCTACAGCTCTTTTTCCATGGTGGCCAGTTTCGGATGAAGGAGATAGGCTTCCAGAACCCTCCGGCGTTGTCTCCGTGTGGCCTGCCTGAACTTCAGGCAGGCATGGCAGGTTTCGGTGTCGTGATCCAGGCCTAGGCAGATAACGCAGGAGGAATGGCCATCCTTATCTGGAATCTGTTTACTGCTGGCACACTTGGATTTGCAGGACTCAGCAGAAGTCAGCAAAGACATGCAGCCAACAGTAAAATAATGATGAAAAACCATAGAACATAATGAAAATAATCGAAAATATTAAGTACTAAATGTAGTCGACTGAAGCAACATTCCACAAGGTCCGATGAGCGCAGGCTGATGGCAGGAAATTAAAAATTACTCACCTTAGTAATGTTGTTTCTTCTAATGGAGTCTTGCTATATTCTGACTAATTGCAGAAGTTAGCCCCAGCACTTCAACTGCCCCGGAGATGAAAGGGTTAAAGTCTATGCCAGGCATAGAATGTTCATCTCGAGCTCGGTTTTCAAACCTCTGTCCCAGGTACTCTGAAGCGTAACCGTCAGATTTCTTACAAGCACTAAACTAACTGGCTAACAGTACAGAAATTGTTTTAGAATTCTTGCCAAAAGGCCATACATATGCAAAATTAGGATATAAAGACTCAAGTCAAGACCCCCAAAAAGAATTCAAGTAGGCAGACAATTAATAATGAGAATAATAATAACAAAGAAAACAACCAGTACACCCCTGGGGTGCAGCACTACACCTGCCCACCCACATCCCAAAACAACTAGGTTGTAGGAGGGGAGGCAGGTCAGAATACAGCAAGACTCCATTAGAAGAAACAACATTACTAAGGTGAGTAATTTTTTCTTCAAACAACATGAAGTCTTGCTGTATTCTGACTAATTGCAAACTACCAAGCACTATCCCCTAGGAGAAGGGAACTACAGAACCTATTTTGGGAACAGGCTCTGCAGTCCTGCTGTGCCAAACCTAGCATCACTTCTTTACTGAATGTCGAGGAAATAATGCTTGGTAAATGTGTGAACAGTCTTCCAGGTGGCTGGATTTCCACTAAGGGTATATCCCTGGCAGCTGCCACTGAGGCAGCCTTCTTCCCCAATTTTGAGTAGCAGAACAGAATACAAGAGACAATCCATCTAGCAATGGTTCTCTTAGCGGCAGGTTTACCCTTACCCACCTCTCCATAAGTAAGGAACAACCAGGAACAGTCGTTTCTGTGAGATTTAGTGGATTCTATGTAGTAACTCAGAACCCTTTTAACATCAAGACTCTGCAACCTCCTCACTCCAGAGGAGGAATGGTCAGTAAAGAATACAGGCAAAGTCATAGATTGGTTCAGGTGAAAATCTGATACCACTTTGGGAAGGAACTTCCTATTTGTGCAAAGGACCACCTTATCCCAGTGAAAAGAAATGAAGTCAGGTTCCACTGATAAGGCCTGTAATTCACTGATTCTCCTGGCAGATGTGATAGCCACCAGGAATACAGCTTTCCAAGTCAGGTACTTCAGCTCAGCTGAACAAAGAAGCTCAAAGGGAGGCTGCATCAGCTGTGCAATACAATATTCAGATCCCACAGAGGAGTGGGATTCCTGAAAGGGGTTGATATGAATCAACCCTTGAAAATCTTTTAAAGACTGGGTGAGAGGTTAAGGAAGAGACTTTCCCTGCTGTAATGAAAGCAGAAACAGCTGCCAAATGCACCTTGAGGGTGGCAGGCCGAAGGCCCAAATTGTTAAGATGCACCATATAATCTAGAACAATGGCAATATCAGCTGAATCCAGCTAGATGTGCCTCTGAGCACACCAAAACCCAAACTTCTTCCATTTGGAACTGTAAGTCTTTCTGGTGAAAGGCTTCCTACTAGCCTTAAGGATATCCAGAGCTGGCTGGGAAAGATTCAGACCTTCATACTCTAACTCTTCAAGAGCCAGGCCTCGAGCCTGAGGGAGTGAAGGTTGGGGTACAGGATCCTCCACTGAGAAGAGGTGAGGAGATTGAACTGTCTGGGAAGGCACAGAGGTATTGTCACTGACAGTGACAACAATAGAGGATACCAAGGTTGCCTGGCCCAGTCCGTGGCTACCAGAATCACTGTGCAAGGTTGGGACCTGATCTTGACCAGCACTCTGAATATCAGAGGAAAGGGAGGAAAAACACAGAGAAACTTGTTGGTCCAATCTAACAGGAGAGCATCCAGAGGGACAGACCCCAGAAGAAGGGGTCTGCAGCACAACAATGGGAGCTGATGGTTGTCCGGGGCTGCAAAGAGATCTATCTCTGGAGTGCCCCATCTCTTGAAAATGATTTGAAGAATGAAAGGGTCCAGGAACCATTCGTGGTGACCCTGAGAAATCCTGCTGAGAGCATCCACAAGTACATTATCCTTTCCTAGGAGATGCACAGTGATCAGGGAAGCTTGCAGGGAGTAAGCTAGAGACCATATTTTCATGGCCTCAGTGCAAAGGGCCAAAGACCGAGTGCCCCCCGCTTGTTGATGTACCACATGGTTGTGGTGTTGTCTGTCCTGATCTGCACTACTCTCCCCTGGATCATGTTCAAAAATGTCTGAACTACTAGGAAGACAGCCCTGAGTTCGAGCAGGTTTATATGCAAAAGGGAGTCCTAAGGAGACCATGTCCCCTGAGCCGTGCACTGATCCAGATGGGCTCCCCGCCCCAGTAGGGAAGCATCTGTGGTGAGTATTACTGTGGGCACCTGACTGAAGAAGGGAACCCCATGCCTCAAATTGTCCTCCTCCAGCCACAACTGGAGGGCTTGAACCAGAGTCAGGGACACTGGAACCAACTTGGAGAGGGAGTCTTTTCTCTGAGACCAAAAGGCTCTAAGGTGAAACTGAATATATCTCATCTTAAACCTTGCACCTCTGCAGTGCATGCTGCCATATGGCCTAGCAGCTGCAAAAAGTGTCTGGCTGGCCGACACACAAGTGGACGAAAAGAGGAGGCCAGACTGATAAAGAGATTGGACCCTTGGGGAAGAGAGAGAAAGGCCTTGGCCTGAACAGTGTCCAGCTCCATGCCTATAAATGTGAGAAGCTGGGTAGGCTCCAGAACAGACTTTTCCAGATTCAGGATGAACCCTAAGGATTCCCAAAGATCCTGAGTGGCCCTCAGAGCTGACCTGACTTGGTCTAGGGACTGGCCTACTATAAGCCAATTGTCCAGATAAGGGAACAGTAGGATGCCTTGCTTTCTGAGGAAGGCCACCACTGACAGGCACTTGCTGAATACCCTTGGTAAAGCGGATGTCAAACCAAAAGGCATTGCTCTGATCTGGTAATGACATGAGGGCAGTTCGAATCTGAGGTACTTTCTGTGGGACTGCCTGATAGGTATGTAAAAATAGGTACCTTTGAGATCCAGGGAGGCTAGCCAGTCTCCTGGTCTCAGAGAGGGAAAAATTAGTCCCAGAGTCACCATCTTGAACTTTGGTTTTAAGATATGTTTGTTTAGGTATTGTAGATCTAGGATGGGTCACCACTCCTGTCTTTTTTTAGGGTAAGGAAGTACCTGGATTACAATCCTTTTCCCCTGTGGATGAGAGGAACCTTTTCCACTACCTACAGGAGCAGTAGAGATGAGACCTCTGTCTCCAAGGCCTGTGCTTCCTCTGAAGAGGAAGTGGGAAAAATCTTTGTTCTCAGCCTTGGGAACCTGGTGAAGCTAAGAGCAAGACCCTGGCTCACCACTTCCAGAACTCATTTGTCTGAAGTGATAGACTTCCAGGCCTGGAAGAAGTGAGCCAGCCTGTCCCCTACAGGGATTGGGGAGGTGACCCTGGCTGACCCATCAGGGTGTCTGCTTGGCAGGGTGGCTTACACTGAGAGGAGGATGCAGCCCTTGTCATCCCCTTCTGCCTGTTCCCCCTAAAGAACCCCCTCTGCTGAAAGGAAGAGGAGGCTTGGGCCTGGTAAAAAAGGCCTTTGAAAAGGCCTGCCCCTGCCAGACCTAGATTGCTGCCTTTGAGGAGTGGTCTGCTTCTCTTTAGCTGCAGCACTCCTGCCAGTGACAGGAAAATCCATGGCCTTGGTCTGGGTATCCTGAGACAAGTTGGTACACCTGCGCCTGCCAAATCTCATGGAAACAGATGTAGCCATAACTCGAGAATGGACATGATTCGAGTCTACAGCAGCATAGAACTGTACCTTGGAAGCTTCAATGCCATCTGCAGCCACCTGCTCCAGCTCACTAGCTAGCTGGGGGAGGGGGCATTCTTAGCCAGTGCCAGAATTGTATCCCACCTAGACTTCTGGTATCTGGCCGTATATGCCATGTAATTGGATTGTCTGAGTCCCAAAGAGGATGCCAAGTACTGCTTTTTAGCCATGGCATCCACTTTCCTGGAATCCTTATCTGGGGGGTGGGATGCCAGAGGAATATTGTCATTGTCATAGGCTGCAGCTTGCACTACCCCAACATGGCTACAGTGAGTAGTAAGGAATTCCATCCCAGGGCCTGACAAAGCATACCTCCTGTCCATCTTCTTATCCGCAGGGGGTATGGATGTTGGTAGTTGTAAGATTTTTTGGGTCTGTTTCCCCAGGGACTTATGTAGAGGGATAGACACCCTTTTGGACTCTGGGACGTCCATCATCTCAACATAGTCAGGCTCCTCCTGATCCTGCTCAGCTTCTTCCATAGGGAGCTGAAGAGTGTCAGCCACCTTCCTGTAAAACAAGTAGTGGGAGGGGGGCTCAGAAAGCCTGGGGGGAGACATATTGGAAGGCCTGTCTGGGGAGATGTCCGGTTCGATAGGCTCATCCAGGTCTTCAGAATCAGCTCTCCTCTTGCCTGAGGGGGTATTGCCCAGGTCAGTAGGCAACCCCTCAGGTTCGGCCAAAATCGAACCGGGCTGGCCATCCGGGTCAGTGGACTTCTCGGCCTCCCTTTCCTTTAGTCTACGCAAGCTTTTTCAGCAGTAGCTTTGGAAAATTTCTGCAAATTTGGCAGTCTTCCTTGAGGTGGTCAAACCCCAGACAATCAACACAGATGAGGTGGGGATCGGCCTTGGCAAAGGCCTCCCTACACTCAGTGCAGTGCTGAAACCCCGTAGGCCGGTTTTCTTTTTGGGTTTCTCAGACATGCCTCAGATAACCAGTCACCCTTACCAGCGTTCAAGTCAGGTGACTACAAAACCTATCATTTTTTTTCAGGAACCAATAGGTACCGGAACCTCAACCGCACACACATTTTCTTTCTTTTTTTTAGTACTTCGGCTCCTGACCGGACAGACCGGTAGGGAACTGAAAAATAAAACAATTTCTTTCAATACACACACTATCTACCTACTATACACTTACTGTACCGGGACAGAGATGCGAACACCATAAATAAAGAAAACAGTTGGTAAAACTGATCGATTTACTGCGACTGAACTGAAGTGTAGGAGAGGATCTCCGGAGCGACTTCTCAGCTAGGCGGCATAAAGACTCTGATGGTTACGTTTCAGAGTACCTGGGACAGAGGTTTGAAAACCGAGTTCGAGATGAATGTTCTATGCCTGGCATAGACTTTAACCCTTTCATCTCCGGGGAAGTTGAAGTGCTGGGGCTAACTGCTGCAATTAGTCAGAATACAGCACGACTTCATGTTGTTTGAAAGAACTGAGGCAGGGCTGGAGGACCTCCTTTATACCACAGTGGATGTCGGCAGAGACTAGCGTTGAGGCGGTCCCAGCTGTAGACTACTAGCTAGAAGTTTTCCATGTGGTCCTACGCCTGGTGGCTTAGTCCTAACGGTGTTGCCTACTGCAAGAGCCCCTTCAAAGTAAGATCAATAAATAGTACAGGCCATAAACAGAACATCGATAAAACAACAAAACATGCAATTTCATAATACAGGCAAGCTAATGTAATTTATCATGGGCCAAGAACAAGTGGCATCAACTTGCCTGGTATGAAATTTCATGAATTCTAATCAAATCTCGGTTACAGAATATTCTCTATGATGGAAAAAACTCTAGGGTGGGTTACAGTGACAATGCTGGAACTACCAGAAACATACAGTATATTACGGTAAGTCTGATAGAATTTCTTTTTGTGCTGTTCCATGTTGTTCTGGGCATTGATTTACTGTTGGGACTTAAGATGCAGTACCCACCAAATGTATTCAGGAGGGAATATTCTTCATAGTTAAGCTGCTATAGTTTTACTGGCACCTGAAGAACCTTTTGCCTGAAAGCTGCATCAGCAGAACTTTGAGTTTCCAATTCAGTTTGCTGTGTGAATGTTTGCAAAGAAGACCAGGTTCTTGCTTTGCACATATCTGACCCTGAGGGCTCATCCCTTTTTGCCCAACAGGCTTCCATAGCCCTGGTCAAATGCGTTTTTACCAAAGTGGGCAAATTCAATTTTTCTGTTGCATAAATCTCTGCTATACAGTACATGTTCTGATCCATCTAATCAAGGTTTCCTTAAGTGCCCTCTGGCCCTTTTTCCAGCTCCAAACAATAGAAAAATGTTTTTATTCATTTTTAGTGACCAGATAAGCATACTAGACAATGAAATACCTATTTTCAGGTACAACCCATAAGGTTACAGGGTGAAGAGGCAAACAAGTTACTGAAGTACATCAGAAGAAACAGGAAATTAAAATTACATACCTACCATAATTCTTGATCTTTCTGTGTATTTTCACCATTCATCACTGTTGAGTTCTGGCTGGAGGATCAGGACCCCACGGGAGCTTTTTCTTTTTGAAAGGAGGAGTAGAGCATCCACAAGTGTCTGACGCATGACACGTGGCCTCATGAGTTGGAAAGTAACCGATGCTGACCCCTCCTCAGCCCATTCTGCACGCCAGAGAGAGAGAGAGAGAGACAGAGAAACAGAGAGGGCGGGGGCAAGGGAGCCCGAGGGACACAAAAAACAAAGGATATAAACTAAAAGGAGGAATAAAGCCATAGAGAGGACAGAAGAGAAGGAAGCCTAAGGGATTGGAACAGGAAGCCCCAATCTCTGGGAGAGAAATGGAAGGACAAAAGAGTGAGGGGCAGAAAAGTAAGAAAGAAAGAAAGGAGGGAGGAGGGGGGAGACATCACCCTTGAAAATATGGCCCTGGCACTGCTCAAGAAAGGATGGAAATGTCCTAGACTGGACCATATTTCAAGTCAACGGAGGATCTAACAAGGTTGAAGCAGCAGACTGGCAACAGTCCAGAGGGAAGAAGTTGATTGCCAGAGGGCCAAGAATGGACCAGTGTCTCCTCCTCCTGCCCAAAAATTTTTTAAATGAAAAAGACATTCAGAAACACCCTGGAGAGGAACCACAAGGAATTTCTTTTAGCCTCTTAAGGCAGAGTCACCTCCAGAGGAGGAACTCTATAGAAAATACATATTCTTATTGAAGGAGAAGAGGGAAACCACATTATAGGGTGGTACGATGTGGCCGGAGGGGCAGATAACTGAGGAAGTCACCAGTGCCTGACCTGTATACTTCCTCAAGACCCAGGCTAGAGAAAGAGGGGTAAATCCAGACAATAATATCTGGACTGAGAATGGGCCCTGGAGACTCCAACAGAGGGAAGTCTCCCTGTCTGTCTACCCAGGGAAAAACCGACCCAAAGAAAGAAGGGGGTAGGAGGTGCTGGAGAAGGATCGAATTCCAGCCAAGAGACAAACAGGGAGGAGGATCGCCCAGAGACTGAGGCTCAGAGGGGAAGATGGGCGGGCAGTGATGAATGGTGAAGATACACAGAAAGATCAAGAATTACGGTAGGTACATAATTTTCATATCTTATCTGTGTCAGTCTTCACCATTCATCACTGTTGGATGATTACCAAGCTCCCTGAAGGGGACCCAGAACCTCCCTAAGGGACAAAGTCCCTCAGCCTCTAGTGGGGTAGACACTAGAGGCGGGGACCCTAACAGGCCTGCTTAGGCTGAGGCTGGTCTGGGTGAGGCGAGGTTCTCCTAGCAGGAGAAGGAAGGTGCCCCTGAAGTTCTCATCTCACCCTATGGGAAAAAAGATGGGTTCCCCCGAAGGAGGAGGCAGTCACCCTATGCCGGGCCAAGGGTGATAACCAAGAGAGACAAAGACACGCCATCCACCTGATGCAGACCGCTTTCCCCGCCAACCTGGAAGCCATCTTGTTGGCATTGTAAGATGCCCTTGCTTGGTGCCTCACACACTCCAGGCCCTGTGCAGAGAGGGCAATGGCTTGTCTGGTTGCCTCCAAGTCAGGCAAAGAGAGTAGGATCTGACCTAGCAGAGACCACAAGTGCCTATTATAGGCAGCATGGTGGGCCTGATGAGCTGATAGACAAAGCAGAAAGCGTGCCGATGAGAAGGCCCACCTCCCCCAAAAATCAAACTCAGCTGAGTCAGATTCTGGGGGTCGGTCACGCCTTAAGAGGGGGTGAGGCAAGGCTCCTGGAGACCAAAGGGGTGTGCAATACCTCTGGCGGAGGTCCCTCTGGGCTGGTGTTTGGGTTGAGGGATGTCACCAGGCCCGGTACGACGCCTCCCGGAAGGGAGAAGGCCAGACAGGAATCAACAGGTTGGCTGCACTGAACTTACCCAAGAAGGCGCACGCCGACTGGTCAGGATTGTGGCTGCCTAGGGTGGAGATATGGAGCTCGTCGAGCAACCCCGACAAGAAGCGCCGATAACTGGAAAGATCAGCTGCAGGGGAAAAGTAGAAAGAGGACGCCTCTCCCTCAGAGGAGGAAGACGAGGGAGCCAACAAGCCCAGAGAGTTAGGTTCAGGCTGCACCAGGGAATGCTGGAATACTTCCTCATCCATGGACTGGTAGTAGGTGGGAAACAGTACAGCCGTGGACCTAAACTGCTCCCAGGTAAGGAGTCCCGTAGGACCGGAGTGACTTGGGAGAGAGGAAGGGGTTCACAGAGGCAAAGGGGCTAGGCACCTTCGAGGAAGGGCACAGCCTCTGCCCAGGCTAAGGGACCTGACAGGAGACCTCAAAGGAGGAGGAGACCTGGTGGCTCCAGCAGATGAAGGCCGTTCAATCGAGCTGCAATGGTCAGGGCTGAGCCCAAAAACAGAATTCCCCCCACGAGGCAACTGGGGCCGCATGAGCCCAGAAGGGAGGCCCCTAACCTCTATAGATGAGGTCCCTCCTGAGGAGACCTTGGGGGAGAAGTCTGGACCAGCGCTATGACTCCTCCCCGAACCCCTGCAGGTTCCCAGAAAAGGACGCTGTCCTGAATCCAGCCCCCTCAACCCCTCAGACTCTGAGACAGCCCTCTTCCTCAACATCAGCCAAGGTAACTGACACCCCGTAGCTGACTCCTGAGAGACAGCTGGAGATGGAGAACCCTCCCCTGCCTGAGATGCTCCAGCTGGCCCAGAGGTAGGGCCTGCAAGAAAGTACAGTTACATAAGAACTTACCGTAACAGTAGATCTTCGAGAGAGGCTCTTGCAGTAGGTGATTACATACAGGACTGAAGCCAGGAGGCGTCAGGACCCCACGGAAAAATTTCTAGCTAGCAGTCTCTAGCAGGGGACCGCCCCCACATCAGGTGACCAGCGTCAGGCGACGTCGGTATAAAGGGGCAGTCCCCCACGCCCACCTTCCAGTTCTTTCTCGCCAAATGCCAAAAAGGCAAGATGAGAGAGAAGCAGATATTTCCTCCCTGTAAAAGGAGCTGAAAAGCTAAGGGGATGGAGTGAAGACACTACCTACTGCAAGAGCCTCTCTGAAGATCTACTGTTAAGGTAAGTTCTTATGTAACTGTACTATCTTACTTTGAGAGGGCTGTTACAGTAGGTAATTACATATAGGACTGAATCCCAAGCAGTATGGAACAAAGAAAAGCACTCGGGAGGAGGAAAGACCTTGCAGAACAGCCAACCTGAAGCCTGCTCTACGGCAAGAGGCAATGTTCAAACTGTAGTGTTTTGTAAAGGTATGGACAGAAGTCCAAGCTGCAGCTGCGCAGATATCTGCCACTGACACATTCTTGAAACAAGCTGCAGAGGCAGCTACTCCTCTGGTGGAGTGACCGCCTACCTGACCTGGCAGGGTCTTGTTGTACTTGTCGTAACAGAAAGTGATACAATGAGCCAACCATTTGGATAGGCATTGCTTGGAAACAGCACTGCCCTCTGTTTTGTGAGCAAAAGAGACAAAAAGCTGATCAGATTTCCTGAGATCTTTAGTCTGAGTGGTGTAGTATCTCAGTATTCTATGAACATCCAAAGTCTGCAGGAGATACTCCCCTTGATTGGAGTATTGCGTAAAGAAAGCAGGTAGCTCAATGGATTGTTTCAGCGTAGATTCTGCCACCACCTTAGGAAGAAACTTAGGGTTGGTGCGCAGAGCCACATGTTCCTTGTGGAAAATCAAGTAAGGGGTTTTGCACATCAAGACCTGAAGCTCAGAAATTCGATGAGCTGAAGTAATGGCCGCTAGGAAAAGAGTCTTCTAAGAAAGGAACTTCAAGTCTGCTGAAGCTGCCGGCTCAAAGGGAGTCAGAGTAAGCTTCTCGAGAACAAAGTTCAAATCTCAAGGAGGAGCAGGAACACGGATGGGGGGGTCTTAAATGGAGGACCTCTCTAAGGAAAGTCTTAGAGACTTCCAACTGCGTGAAAGACCTGTCTCCAAAAGGGACATGGTAGGCCGAGACAGCTGCCATGTGGACCTTCAAAGAGGAATAACTGAGACCCAGGTCAAAGAGATGATGCACGTAGTCCAGGACTCTCTCAACAGGGCAAGAGAAAGGCCTGAAGTCCTTCGAAGAGGCCCAAATCGAAACACGTTTCCACTTCATGGCATAGGTGGACCTAGTGGACGGCTTTCTGGCCTCCACCAGAATATCTGTGACAAGTGAAGAAACCTCGAACTGGGCTTGGGCTATGTCTGCAATAACCACGCATGCAACTGAAGGGATATGAGACCTGAATGAACCAGGATCCCCTGATCCTGGGTCAGCAAATGCTGAGACAGAGGAAGAAAAAGCAGAGGTTTCTCTGAAAACTGTTGCAGAAGAGAAAACCAAACTTGCCTTGGCCAGAATGGAGCAATGAGGATCATCCAGGCTCCTTCTGAACTGAGTTTGTGTAAGACCCTCGGAATTAAGGGAATTGGAGGGAAGGCCTAGACAAATCTGTCCTTCCAGCTGAGAGACAGAGCGTCACACCAGAAAATGCCTCACCCTGGAGTTTGTGTAAGAGAAGGAGAAGGAGGGGGATACGGATACTGAGGGTATCCGTCGGGTGAGTATCTGTAACACGACGGTGGGAAGCCCGGTGTTGGATATTGAGGCGTTGGGTACTGCGGTGTCGGGTATACCAGCATCGGGTACTGCGGCGCAGGACACTGCAGTCCCAGGTAGGACAGCCCCAGATAAGATGGTGTTGAGTACCCGGGAACCAGGGGCTCTGCTGGAGCCAATGGCCCTGGTAGAGGCCAGGCAGGAGGGCCAGGTACCGGTGGGCCCGGCATTGAAACGGTGTCCGGCAAAGGGATGTCATCCGGCGTCGGATAGGCCAGCGTCCGAGGGTCTGGCATCAAGGGGTCTGGTCCTACGGGAGGAAGCCCTGACGTCAGCGCATCCACAGCCTCTGTATCACCGGGGGAAGGTGGACTGAAATCCCTGGGGTCTAACTGAGGAGACCCTGGCATCTCAGTAAGCAGCAGCAAGTGCTACGGTGAGCCTGGGACGGTGAACTTGACCAAAGTGTCCGACGTAGGCTCTGTCGCTGTGCGTTTGCCGGACGGGCTGATGTCTGCCTTACCGGTGGGATCCAGGCGGGCGCTGGAGGAACTGGCATCTGACTTATCAGATCCTGCGCCTGATAAAGGTCATGTAGGGGAAGCGATCTTGGCGGGCGTTGGTGGGACCGTGCGGTCCCCCTGAAGTGGCCAGCATCTTACCAGTCCTGTCCAAGCGGACGTCGGAGGCCCCAGCATCTGGCTTACTGGACCAGCTCGACCCAGAGGGCCGCGTGGCAGCAGCCTTCCCGGAAGCGGTCGTCTCCTTTGTCCCGCAGGCACCCAAGGGGCTTGAGTGCGAGCCCAACGGGAGGGACGACACCTTCTTGGAAATCTTCAAGACAGCCATCGAGGGTCGGTCCCCCGGGGGGGGGGGCATCACCTGTAGTATGGCAACTACAGCCGGAGTCGCGGTAGCCATGGAGGAGTCCCGGTCCCGGTGCTTCTCCTTCTTTTTACGGTGTCCCTTGTGCGAAGTGGAGGCCTGCCTAAGCTTCTTCAGCTCCTTCTCCATGGATGCCTCCAGAGACTGCTGCCTCCGTTTACAGGTGGCGGCGTTGAATTGCTGGCAGTGCTGGCACTTCTCCATGGGGTGTTCCGGGTCTAGGGAGAAGAGGCACAGGGAGTGACTGTCCTTATGCAGAAGCTGTGAGCCTCATGAGTCGCACTTGTTCTTATGCAAGTCGGAGGGTGTAGGGGACAACATACACAGTGATTTTTGATAGAAGAATCGAAAAAACGATGAAATAACTTGGTAGATAAGACTGACGACAGACTGACGAGCAGATTAACTTAACCACGAGGCACTTTCACAAGTTAACGGCTTGTGGGGGACCACCCCTTTGTACCGTCGCCTGATGCTGGCCTCCTGATGTGGGGCCGGTCCCTTGCCAGAGACTGCTAGCTAGAAATTTTTCCATGGGGTCCTGACGCCTGCTGGCTTCAGTTCTATATGTAATTACCTACTGCAAGAGCCCTCTCGAAGTAAGATATGAAAATTACGTATCTACCATAATTCTTGATCTTTCTGTGTATCTTCACTATTCATCACAGTTGAGTACCTGGCCGGAAGTCAGGACTCTGCAGGAGCTTTTTTTTTTTTTTTGGGGAGCCGACACATTGATGGCGCCACCCTTGAGGTTGACGTGCAACGTGGCACTCGCAGGTTGGTTGTCAACTGTCATCGGCACCGCCCCCTTGTCAGTTCTGAGTCACCGCAGAATGAGAAATAAGGGAGGGAGGGGTGGAACAAGACAGTCCAAGGGACAGATAAAAGGAAAGGATATACAAAATAAAGGATAAATAAGCAACTGAGAGGACAGAATGAAGGAGAAAAAGGAAACTAAGGGATTGGGAGGGGCCCCAGTCTCTGGGAAAGAGGAGAAGGTAGGAAGAAGGAGATGGAAAAATATTGGTAGGGGAGAGAACAGTGTCCACCGACCATGCAGTCTGGAACCCTCAAGTTAGACCCTGAACAAAGTCAGACCATCTGCTCAGAGGAGTAAAGTTTAAGATGAAAACCTGGCAAGGCAAGCAAGGTTTATTCACAGGGTTTGAGAACTCCTGGCAAAGGACGACTATCCCAAAGGGATTAGTCGCAATGAAGAAGGACAGGTTGGGGGGGGGGCAGGAGTCGAGACATGTTCTCTCCCCCCTGATCCAAAGGAAAAAGGTGGGAGTAACTTCGGAAGAAGAATCTCCCCCAAAATCAAAAGAATTGGGATTTGTCCTGAAGGACAGAGGAAGAAGGGGGAAAAAAGGGGGCTCCATCTCCACCACCCCACCCCAAAAAGGGGTGGGAAGGCCGCAAGGCAATAAAGGAGAAGCCCCCCCCTTCACCTCCCTCCTCACCTCCTGAGCTGTAAGCTGAGGTCCACCCTGTGTGTCTCCAGGGTCCTCCATCCCTGGCCAAAGGGAGGGAGAGAGGAAAGAAGAGAGACACACTGAGGCCCCAGGGGGATGGTGGGCGGGATTTTGTGATGAATGGTGAAGATACACAGAAAGAGCAAGAATTACGGTAGGTACATAATTTTCATATCTTATCTTTGTCAATCTTCACCATTCATTACAGTTGGGTGAGTACCGAGCCCCCGTGAAGGGGGCCCAATAGGACCCTAAGGGACTAAGCCCCTTAGTCCCCAGTGGGTGATGCACTGGAGGGGAGAACCCCATGGTCCTGGCGAGGCCCGAGAGTGATCTGAGTGAGACGGGGACCCCCCGAGGGGGAAGGAAGATGCCCTGATAGCTGCTGTCTCACCCTAAGGGAGAAAAGATGGGTTCTCCTGTAGGAGGAGAAAATCACCCTATGCTGGGCCACGGGTGACAACCAGGAAAGACGAAGCCATGCCGTCCACTTAATGCAGATCGCTGTCCCTATGACTCTGGAAGCTACCTCGTTGGCATCATAGGATGCCCTTGCTTGGTGCCTTGCTAGCTCCAGGCCCTGAGCAGAGAGTGAAATGGCCGGTCTGGTTACCTTCGTATCAGGCAGAGAGGCTAGGAGCTGACCTAGCCTGGACCACAAGAACCTGTCATAGGATGCATAGTGGGCCTGATGAGATGCAATGGATAACAAGATCTGTGCCGAGCAGAAAACCTTCCTATCCCAGAAATCAAAATCCAAAGAGTCTGAATCTGGGGGCCATTCACAGTGAGGGACGCGAAGCCCAGAAGGAGTGTCCAATTGCTTCAACCCAGAAAGTGGGTGAGGCATGTGACCTGGAGACTCTGACGGAGTGCAATACCTCTGGCGCAATTCCCTTGGGGCTGGAATATTGGAAAAGGGATGCTTCCAGAAATGCAGTGACGCTTCTTGAAAGGGGACAGGCCAGGCGGGAACCACCAGGTTGGCAGCACTGAACTCGCCTAAAAAGGTGCGCATCAAATGCTCCTAATTGCTTTCTGTGCCAGGGGTGATCTGGGGATCATCCATCATCCTCGCAAGGAAGCGCAGATATGAAGAAAGATCAGCCGAAGGGGAAATGTGGACAGATGGTTCCTTCCCCTCTGAGGAGGGGGATGAGGAAGCGGACAAGTCCAGAGATTTAGGGAGTGGCTGCTCGGGAGGAGGGTGGAACACTCTCTCGTCCATGGCCCTGACATATGTTGGAAAATGAGCAGCCGACCCCCTGAACTGCTCCCAGGTCAAAGGTCCCTTAGGACCGGCAACACCAGGGAGAGAGGGGGATGGAGACAGAGGAATAGGAGACAAATACTTCAAAGAAAAGAAACGTCCTCTGCCCAGGCAAGAGGGCCTAGCGGATGCTCCCAACTGTGAAGGAGACCCAGAAAGCCCAGCAGCCAATAGCTGATCAACCCCACTAGAAATAGAAATTACATACCTACCGTAATTATGATCTTTCTGTGTATCTTCACCATTCATCACAGATGGGTACTGGCCAGAGGTCAGGACCTCGCGGGTTCCTTTTTTTTTTTTTTAAAGGATAAGCGGAGCCGACGTAGCATCGGCACCGCCATCGAGGCCGGCGTTACTACGTGGAGCCGAGGATTAGCCGTTAGGCTGTGTCGACTCCGCCTGTCTACCAGTTCTGAGTCGCCGGAGAGGTAAGAGGAAGGGATGGAGGGTGGGACAAGAGAGTCCAAGGGACAGAAAAAGGAAAGGAAAAACTGAACCAAAAGGAGAAATAATGACTGAGAGGACAGCATAGAAGAGATGAGACTAAGGGGATTGGGTAGGGGCCCCAATCTCTGGAAGCGGAAGAAAGGAGGGAAGGGAGGGGAGAAAATTTAGGAGAGAGTGAGAGGTAACAAGGATCCGGGACCCTTGTCCGTCACCAGACTGTATAGGAACTGCAAGGAGTAGCAAAGCTCATTTGCCAGAATTCAAGGCACAGAATAACTGGCAATACCCCAAAAGCAGAGTCGGCTATTCTGGAGAAGGACAGGGTACAGGGACTCAGTACTCTCTCTGTAAAGATATTTGGTGAAAAAAGGGGTTCTCTTTTTTTTTTTTTTAAATCAGATGGATAACAGAAGGAGGGCAACCACCAGTTCTCACCCCATAGGGGTGAAGATAAGTAGTAGAGAAGAAGTGCCACTCGAACTGTACCCCTTAGGGAAGAAAACTACCCCCCTGTGTGTCCCAACTTTACCCCGCTCAAAAAGAGGGGTAGGCACAGAGGGAGGAGGATCCAGAGACTGGAGCCCCAGGGGGATGGTGGTCGGGATTGTGATGAATGGTGAAGATACACAGAAAGATCATAATTACGGTAGGTACGTATTTCTATATCTTATCTGTGTCAGTCTTCACCATTCATCACAGATGGTGAGTACCAAGCCCCGAAGGGGCTGATTAATGCACCCTAAGGGACAGTGTCCCTAGCCCTCAGTGGGTGACACACTAAGGGGGGAACCTTCTGGGTCTGAGGAGGCCGAGAGTGGGAGAGCAAGACGGGTCCCCGAGGGGAAGGAATTTGCCCGACAAACGTAGTCTCGCCTCACGGGAAAAGAGATAGGTTCCCTGGTGAGCGGGGCAAATCATCCTACGCCGGGCTAAGGGTGACAACCGGAAAAGGTGAAGCCATGCCGATCTCCTGGTGCAGATCGCTGTCCCTACTACCCTGGTAGCTACCTCATTGGCATTGTAAGATGCCCTTGCTAGCTCCAGGCTACGTGCAGAGAGTGCGATGGCTTGCCTGGTTTGCTCTGAGTCAGGCAAAGCAGCTAGGATCTGACCCAGTGCTGACCACAAGAACCTGTTGTAGGCTGCATAGTGGGCCTGATGAGCGGAGATGGGAGAGAAGCAACTGTGCCGAGTAGAAAGTCCTCCTCCCCCAGATATCAAAATCCGAAGAGTCCTGATCTGGGGGCCAGTCACGGTGGAGGGCGCGAAGCCCGTCAGGAGTGTCCAGGTGCGTCAATCCGGACTGTGGATGAGGCATAGAACCTGGAGACTCTGGGGAGCGCAATACCTCTGGCTGGGGCAGGAACTCCGGAGAAGGGCCTCTGCCAGAAACGCATGGACGCCTCCCGAAAGGGAGCAGGCCAGGGCAGCACCACAAGGGTGGCCGCACCGAAATTGCCTAGAAAGGCATGCGCCGCATGCTCAGGATTGCTCACGGACAGGGAAGAGAGGTGAAAGTCCTCCATCATCCTCACGAGGAAAGGCTGATACTCGAAGAGATCAGCAGCAGGAGAGATATGGACAGACGGTTGCTCTCCCCCTGAAGAGGGGGATGAGGAGCTGGAGGTCACCATGCGTTCTGAGAGTGGCTGCTCGGGGGGAGGTTGAAAAACCTGGCTGTCCATGGCCCTAACGTAGGCAGGGAACCGAGCAGCCACCGCTCTGAACTGTTCCCAGGTGAGAGGGCCGCTAGGACCAAGAATACCTGGGAACACTGGAGAAGGCGGTAGAGGGAAGGGGGCAGAGCCAAGAGAGGAAGTCGGCTGACCTCTGCTAGGGCTAGGGAGCGGACCATGGACCTCCGCAGAGGGTGTCCTGGAAGGCTCTGCAGCCGACAGCTGTACAACCACGTTGGTACTGTCTAGGCTGCGCCCAGAAGAATCCCCAAGTGAGGCGACCGGGCCGATAGATCCAGAAGGACGGTCCCCTGCCTCCAAAGAATGGGACCCCCAAGGGACCAGAAGGGAAGGGCGAAGTCCGCGACTTGCTTCGGCCCAGGGCCCAGGTGGGTCCCAGAGAAAGGCCGGGCGCGCTCGACCCCACACCCTCGAGTCCGAGAGGGTCCTAGTCTCGAAGGGCCAGCCTAGGAAGCTGGCGGCAACTCTGGGCTGCCTCGAAGGGGAGACCCAGGAGCAGCACTCCTCCCTCCCGCGGGCTTCCGATAGGCCTCAAAATTGGGCGATCGAGACACACCACCGAGGGGTACCACCGCCGAGGGGTCAAGGAACCCCCAAGGCCAGGTTGCATGGCAATGGTGGCACATACCACAGCCTGCTGGTCAGTACCACTGACCCTAACCTTGGGGGAACCAGACGCACCTCAGTAGGGGGGCTGACTGAGACCCGCTAGGAGACTCACTGCCTGTCCTCCCTCTGCAGACAACCCTCGGCGGGCGTGACTGCCCGCTCGACCGAGCCCGACTGGCGAGGTAGAGTCTGAGGCCCTAAGCCAAACGGTAGGAGGGCGAGGGAAGGCGACCTTACCAAAGGGCCCAGAAGTCAAAGCAGTGGCCAAGGCGGCACCTGCACTTTCCACAGCCCGCAAGCAGTGCTGGCAGAAGGCGGCAGGGCAGCACGGGCCAAAGGGCCTGAACTAGGGCCAGCTGCGGCACCGTCAAGTCCACTGGCACCAGGGGCGGTACCAGGAACAGAGATGGCGCCGACAGAAGCCCCAGCAACAGCCTTGGCACCGACGCCGCCGCCAGGCCGCCGCACGGTGAGCGGCACCGAGGACCGCAGCACCGACGACTCCGAGGCGGACTCGGCGTGAACACGCATCGTTAGACTTTCGGCGCCGCAAGCGCACCGAGAGCACCAACAGCACCGAGGGATGGCACCGACGGATGACTTGAAGGCCCCAGGGCGCGCTGCTCCACCTCGGGCGAGACATGGGTGAAAGGCGACGTCAATCCAGGGCCATGACGCCGCGCAGGGCTGTGGGCACCGCTAACGGCGCCGACAAGGCCCACGGGTGTTGAGAGATGAGTCGGCGCGCCGCCAGCAGGCCCACGGCACCGCCGATGGCGCCAAGGCCCCAACGGGACCGAGCGACGGGCGCCGAGGACAGCATCGACCCAGGCCTTCTGGACCGCGGAGCAACACTGGGAGCTTTCACCCTGGCAGGATTGCTATAGCGGGCGTCCCGCCCGCCTCCCGGAGGAAGCGGGACGGGCCTCTGTGTCACGGAAGGAGCTCCGCCAAGGCTAGGCTACAAGAGGCCGAGGGTTCTCCTCCTCGGTCCGTATAGAACCGGGAGGGGACCTGGAGGAAAGGCAGAGAAAGCGCGGCTTGGCCCGACGAGTGCAAATCCTACCCCGGAAAGTCGGCGGAGCTCGCCCTACTTTAAACGCGCGCTGTTCGAGGACGCGGCGGTCCATGGAGAAGCAGACGTTGCACAAATCCATGTCGTGAAGCGGGCCAAGACACGAGAGACACCAGTCATGCTGGTCAGTAACAGAGTACTTGCGGCCGCAGAGGCACCAACGCATGGGGGGCTGTCCCGCCTTAGACTTCTTGCCCTCCGACCGCGACATGACCTACGGAAAAAAACACCAAAAACAGACTCGACGTCGCTTACACTGTAAAATAAATGGAAAGATCTTACCAGCGACGTCGAGTAGGGCAGACTAGAACTAGCAGGAACCAACGGACTGTCGACGACAAAAGGCTAAGGCCTAAAAGTTTGAAAATCTCTTCAGCTGGCTTCCCACGAGGCGACCTCGATGGCGGAGACGAAGAACCGGTGGTAAGGTATCGGCTACAGCTTAATCGGCTAATCGCCGAGCCATCGTGAGCACGCCGGCTCCGCCTATCTTTAAAAAAAAAAAGAGCCCTGCGGGTCCTGACCTCCGCCAGTACCCATCTGTGATGAATGGTGAAGACTGACACAGATAAGATCTGCTAAGACCGTGCCCTAAGGAATAATCCCCCCATGAGGTGACCGGGACTGTGGGAATCCAGAAGGATGGTCCCTGGCCTCCAAAGAAGAGGTCCCTCTCGAGGACAGAGAAGGGGAAAAGGTGAGGATCTGCACTACGGCTCCTCCCCGAACCCGGGTGGGTCCCAGGGAGAGGCTGCCGCACAGAACTCAGGCCCCTTGACCATTCGGACTCTGAAAGAGCCCTCTGCCTCGTAACCACCAGCCTAGGCAACTGGCAACTCTGAGTGGGCTCCAAGGAAACCACCCAGGATGCAGCACCCTCCCCTTCCCAGGGTGTTCCAGGCTGTCCCAAATGCGGAGTGTCAGGCACTCCAAAGAAGGGGGTGTCCCAGCTGAAGGGACAGACAACCCCCGACTCCAAGCTGCGCAGCAGCGACTGCCTGGACCACTGCCGGCTGGTCAGTGCCACCAACCCCAGAATCAGGAGGAGCTGTCTGCCCCCCAGAGGGAGGCCGAGTGGGGACCGAACAGGTAACCACTGAGGAATCAGATGACTCCGAGGAGTCCGGGAGCCAGTCTGAATCTGACCCGGAATCCTCCTCCAAAGAGGAGGAAACCAAGGTCTGATGCCAGACCACCCTGCGACCCCTGCCCGTCCCAGGGCCGTGAGACGTGCCAATCCCAGGCCCGGCATCTCAGTCAGTGCCATCCGCTTCCCCGGTGGCGTGAACGGCACCAGAGTTGGAGACGGCACCAACCACAGCACCGGAGCCAGAGACAGCGCTGATGATGGCACCCGACTCCCCCATCAGCGCCACGAACGGTGCCGAAGCCAGAGATGGCACCGACCGAGGCGCCATCCCCTCCTCGGCGCAAGCTGGAGACAGCGATGTCCCCAGTCTCAGTGCTGAGAACAGCGCCAAGATCAGAAACAGCCCCAGAAACCGCAGGTATACCTCCTACGGTGCTGCTCCCATCATCGGCACTGAGATCGGTACTGACAGCAGAAATGGCACCAAGAGATGGCCTGAATCTGACCACGGCGCCTCCCAGGGCCCCGGTGCCGCAAGTGGCTCTGAACCCTGAAACAGCGCTAGCGGATGGCGTTGAGGATGGTGCCGGCCCAGACCTGCAGACCCCAAGGTGTGACACCAGGGGAGCCCTTGCCTCTGAGTAGGTGACTGCTGGGGCGATGCCTTTCGCCCGATCCCTAGAAGGGCTGGACTGGGCCTCCTGCACCGCAGAAGTCCCCTCAGACCATGACACCGGGAGCCCTCGCCTGAGGAGGCAATTGCTTAGACGGTGTGCTTCTCCGCCTGACCCCTGAGGGGTCAGGCCAGGCTTCTTGCACCGCGGAAGGGGCTCTACCAAGGCAAGGCTAGAAAAGCGGAACCCCCTCCCTCAGTGCGGGCCATATTGGACCTGCAGGAAGAAGAGTCAAGAACCCTGCTTTTACGTGATCCGGTGCGTGCTGTCCCCAAAAGTTGGCAGCGTGTCCAACTTTAACGACGCAACTCCAACACACAACGCATCCATGGAGAAACAGGTGTCACATCTATCAATGTCGTGGCTAGGTCCCAAGCATGTGAGACATCGGTCATGCTGATCTGAGACGGAGTACAGTCAGCTGCAGGCACACTGCACACAGGCGCATTGAAGGCCAACCCCCCCCGGAAGATTTTTTTTTGTCCCCCGAACCAGACATGAGCGGATGAAAAAAATTAAGAAAATGAAGTTAAGATCTTACCAGTTGATCGCTGAGGAAATGCAGCAGCAGAACTAGGACTTGAGGTAAACCAATGGACTAGGCTGCAGATAAAATGGCGCACATACGCAAGGCCATGCTCACTTAATGGCGGAGAAGCAAAACTGGGGCTGAGGAGGGGTTGGACCTCGGTTACTGGCCAATCTGTGAGCATCACGCAATGCGTCCAGCCTCAAGGTGGTGTCTCCTGATGTCAACTCCTTCCCTTGCACAAAACCATAATCCTGAACAAATCGAGATAAGACAAGAATCCACAATCAATAAGGGCAGGGGTACCAAAATCTAAGTACCATTGCAGGCTGAGTCAACTTTCAGGTAGTCCCACAAGGATCTTCTAAAGAGGTACTGGTGGGGGAGGGGTACTATGAACATGTAGTGGGAAGGAGTGCAAGAGCATGGGTGCACAGACAGGAAAGGTCTTGTCTCCCATAGCTGTATAGGATTTGGGGACAGCAAACAGGGACATACTGAGGGGGTAACACAAGACACTGCTCAGTCAGGGTAAGAGGAGTGGCAGTTCTAATCATTTTATCAACAAGATAACCCAAGGCAAATACACAACTATTCACACTGGGGCAACCATCCTAGTTTTTCATTAGACACACAGTGGTGTGTGTGAGGCAGGTTGCTAACAGGGCAGATCGACAGATACTGTTATAAACTACGCCCCACTTAGAGAAAACTTTGCAATGTAGGTGAAGCTAAGGGAGCCTACAGTTTAGGGTGGGTAAGAGCACTTCTCTAGCTAGGGCAAGATGTGCTGCAAGAGTGAGCATATGTTTAGCCCTGTAGCTCACACCAAGTTTATTAACCGGGCCTACACATACTGGGGATGTGTAGTGAGAAATCAAGCTAGGGGTCAAGGGTAACTCCAAGATATTTAAAGAAGAAGAAGACAGTAATAATGGGGGAGCTATTGGCACTAGATACATCACAGGACTCAGGACATGATCTAACTTTAGGCCGGGATCCAAACAGCATAGATTTCATTTTCTTTTGGTTAAGGATTAACCTGTTCATTGTGTGTCAGGATATGATTTGGTGGAAATCAGCATTCAGTTAGGAGTTAATAGCCTCGATATCTTGATATCATCGGAGATAGCTAGTTACACTAAGTCATCAGCATAAATGGTGGAACTACAGTGGGCAGGCACATGGGGAAGAGATAATTTATAAACCGGGGAGAATAAGATGGGTCCCAGGACAGAACCCTGAGAGATGCTGACTTTGACAGAAGTCAGCTCTGACAGTGTCCAGTCTACCCTGCAGCCAGTTAGTGAACCAGGCTACTGTTTGGTCAGGCAGTCTGAAGAAACATTGCTTGGATATAGAAGTTTATTGTCTACCAAGTCAGAAGCTTTGGAGAGATCTACAAAAACTGCTCTAGTAAGCTTGTTATGCTCCATAGTAACCCTAATCTTATTTATTTATTTATTGAACAGTATCAGAATTACAATTCTTTGAGTCAGAGACTCCTTTACAAAGGCTCCACGTCAGAGTAATACAATGCATTACAAACAACGGTTAGAAGAACATACATCATGTAAGGTACAGGTAGACATTTTAAAGTTGATATTGGTTGCATGTAGTGGAGGATACCGCTTAGAAACAGAGGTGGTCCGGTCCAAGCAAGTAGTTGGGCAGGACAGACATCCATTGCCAGGGAGAGGAGGTAAAGAAGCAGGGAGAGGAGTGGGGGGGGGGGGAGTGAAGGACTAACCAGATTAGTGGCAGTTACAGGTACGGGTGGCAACAAGATGGTCACGGAGGAGGGATCTGAAATGTCCGAGTTTGGGTTCAAGGGTGATAGAGCTGGAAAGGGAGTTCAACCAGGTGAGGGCTCTATAGGAGAAGGAACACTGACCTAAGGCAGTCCTAAGACGTGGAACTATTAGGGTAGGTTTGGATGAGCTGTGGGTGGGCACAGTTATGTGCACAGGTTGGATGAGAGGAGTTAGCACAGGTGGGGCAAGACCACTGGAAATCTTCCTGGCAAGGAGACAGGTCTGGTGCTTCAGCCTATCATTGAAGCTGAGCCAGTTGACCAGGTTGTAAAGTGTGCAGGTGTGGGTGAGTCTGAGACTACTTGTGGTTATCCAGCATGCCTTATGTAAGGAACATTTAATTCTATGGAGGGCTGTGCTATCGGCTGCCCCATAGAGCAGCATCCCATAGTCTATGAAGGACAGAGCACAGGACGAGATAGATAGTTTGAGGGCTTCAGGGGGAGGCAGCTCCTGTGGTGATAAAGCAGGCTGAATCTTGAGTTGACTGCACTGCTGAGGAGGAGAATATGGTCATGGTAGGTGAGCGCGAAGTAGAGGGCGATCCCTAGGTATTTGAAGGTATTCACCTGCTCGAGGGGGTGGAGAAGGTTGGTGTGAATTCAGAGTGGGGCTCCTTTGTGCTTGCTTTGGTGATGGGTAAACAGCATAACCTTGGTCTTTTTGTGATTCAGTACAAGCCTGTGTTTGATAAGCCAGGATTCCGCATCGCTAAAGGAATTCCGGAGGGATAGTTGAAGGTTGGTGGTGGTGTCCTTATGGGAGGAGTAGAGTATCACATCATCGGCATGCAAGAGGATTTTTCTCAGAGTAGGTCTTAGGTAAGGTATTGAGGAATAGGCTAAACAGAATTGGCCTCAAGATGGAACCCTGGGGAACATCAGAGAAGGGGTTTGAGAGAGTACCACTTATTTTGATCCGCTGCGTGCAATTAGATAGGTAGTCCAAAAACCAGGGAATGACCTCCTGGGAGAGGCCAAGTTGGGAGAGGACAGTTAGAAGGAGGGTGTGACTGTCAGTGACAAAAGCTTTTGACAAGTCAAGAAAGACCGAGCTGACCAGTTGCCCGCTATCTAGGGCAGAGTGGATAAAACTGGAGAATTCATGGAGGGTGGTGGAGGTACTATGCCCCCGCCGGAATCTATGTTGCTCTTTAGCTAGGAGGTCATATTTGTTGAGGTGGTCAGTAAGCTGATCCAAGACGATTCTTTCAAGGGCTTTTGGGGGGGGGGGGTAGATTTGGGGCGATAGTTACCAGGGGAGAAACGGTCACCGCTTTTGTGAATAGGGATAATGATAGCAGTTTTCCAGATGGAGGGGAACTTACCAAGGCAGAGAGAGCGCTGTTGCGGAGACAGGTGAGGGCCAAGGGGGAAGAGGACCACATCCAGTACCAGGCGTAGGAATTTGAGGTCAAGGGTGTCATTACTGTGACAGGTGCCACTTAGGGCTTTGAGGAGATAAGGCCTGGCTTCCAGTGGAGTGAGAGCTCTGAGATGGACAGGAGGGTGGGGTGTGAGGGAGGTTGGGGGGGTAACGGGATCAAAGAAGTTGGGTGGAAGTAAAGAGCTAAGATCCGAAAAGGAGGAATTGAGGGAGTCAGTGGTGAGTTTTGGGTCGGTGGAGATGGAACCATTGATATTAAGTTGGATTGGGGGGGAAGACAGTGGATTTACCATTGATTATCTTTATGTTGTCCCAGAATTTGCAGGCGGAGCCCCAGGTAGCGGTAATGGAGGTTCTGAAGTATTCGGCTTTAGCTTTACATATGGCCTACCTGCATCTGTTACGTGCTGCCTGGTAGCATTGCCTGTCAGCACACTTGCCGGAGTCAAGGGCTTTTTTCCAGAGGTTGTCTCTGGGTGACTAGGGAGGTGGATCAGTGGAGGGCAGTGGACATGGCCTATCTGGACTTCAGCAAGGCCTTTGACACCGTGCCACATAGAAGACTATTACACAAACTGGGGAATATGGGTGTGGGCAGGACAGTAGTGTGGTGGGTTGGTAACTGGCTGGGCGGCAGGACACAGAGGGTGGTGGTAAATGGCTGTCACTCCACAGAGGGAAGAGTGACCAGTGGGGTACCACAGGGATCAGTGCTGGGACCGGTCCCATTCAACATCTTCATCAGTGACATTGCACAGGACCTAGAAGGCAAAATTTCACTGTTCGCTGATGACACAAAGCTCTTTAACAGAATAGACACACCAGAGGGTGTAGACAGAATGAGAAGGGATCTGCAGAAACTTGAAAAATGGTCAGGGGTTTGCAGCTGAAATTCAATGCAAAGAAGTGCAAGATAATGCACATGGGGCACAAAAACCCTGGCACAATATATCAGTTGGGGGGGAGGATATAGCATGCACCAAGCAGGAAAGAGATCTTGGGGTTATCATCTCTGATGACCTCAAGGTAGAGAAACAGTGTGACAAGGCAGCAGGTAAAGCAAATGAGACTGGGATGCACAGGCAGGGGCATCACCAGCAGGAAAAGAGAGGTCATAATTCCACTATACAAGACACTAGTGAGGCCCCACATGAGTACAGTGTACAGTTCTGGAGACCTTACCTACGTAAGGACATAGACAGGGTAGAAAGGTTCAGGAGGACGGCAAAGATTGTACACGGATTGCATCACAAGTCCTATGAGGACAGGTTGAAGGAACTGAATATGTACTCCTTGGAGGAGAGGAGGGAGGGGATGATAGAGACATACAAGTTTCTCACAGGGAGAACAGGTGCAGAGACACTATTTTTTAAGCGAAAAGATATTCCAGGACTAGAGGGCATGGGATGAAGTTGGAGGGAGGACGATTCAAAGGAAACGTGAGGAAGAATTTCTTCACAGAACGGGTGGTGGACAAGTGGAACACCCTGCCAGAGGAAGTGGTGGGTGCTGAAACAATCACAGGATTTAAGAATGCATGGGATAGACATAAAGGAATTCTGGAGGTCAGGGGTAAGGGGCAGCAGACTTCTAGGAAAACATAAACTGAACTTACAAGCTCAAATGGGCAGACTGGGTGGGCCACAGGCCCTTATCTGCCGACACTGTCTATGTATCTATGTCTCCGAGGTGCATCTGATTAAGTAGCGCCTGTGAAATCCAGGGGGTGTCAGGACCTTTGATAGTACATATGGTGAGGGGGCAAAAATATTGCAGGCAGAGTTAAAGGAGTGGATGAAGTAACTGAGGGCAGTGTCAATATCTCGAGTAAGGGTAACTGGGGACCAGTCCCAGTGGGCAAGGTGGTCTTTTAGTGGACTCAGCTTGCCAAGTTTGAGCTGCTGCCGGAAGACAGTTTTTGGGACTGGTTTCGCTGACTTGCAGGACCAAGTACAGAATACTGGGGAGTGGCATTAGGGAGCACAATGGTATCAGTGATTTAGTGAGAGTGGTTGGACAGAAAAAGGCCCACCAGGGTGGAGGTACCAGTGGTGAGATAAACACAGATGGGGTGGGTAACAAGTTGGGAGAGGTCAAGAGCAGCAATAGCATCCTTGTAGAGGGAAGCTGAGTTAGAGAGCAAGTTTATGTTGAAGTCCCTGAGGATTAATTTTTCAGACTTGGGGGGCAGGAAAGGTAGTCCATCAAAGATTGGAAAGTGAGTTTCTGGCCCCGGGAGGAATGTAGATGAGGTGATGCCAGGGGGTCCCAGAAGGTGCCAGGTGTGGATTGAGGCAATAGCTTAGGCACCAGCCTCCAGCTGGGGGGACCCTGAAGGACTCCTAAGGAGATAGATAACACATTCAGACCCACATTTTTGACTCTGTCTTCCCGGAACAGGGTGTAACCAGGGATGGCGATATCTGAGTCAGGGTGGATTTTGAGAGCCAGATCTCCACAATAGACAGGATGTCAGGCTGGTGTTGGGCCATCCATACCTGGAGTTCATCAAATTTTTTTAGAAGGCTGCATATGTTCGTGGAAGCAATGCAGAGTCCGGGAGAAGGAGAGCAGGGCTGGGAGGGGAAGGGGAGACCGGGGTTTGGGTGAATATTGCCAGAAGTCAGGAGGAGGAGGGAGAGTGTTCTGAGGAGCAAATGGCGCAGCATGTTCACGGCTAGGGCAGTGAGATTGGGAGGGGTTGGCTGTGAGAAACAGGTCGGGATGGGTAGAGACACGAAGGTGGGGTACAGATAGGAAGAGGGGACGGGGGAGTTGGGGTGGGCAGTGACTGGGGGTGAGGTACACATAGGGGGTAGGTGGGTGGTGGGGGACAGGCAAGGGAGGTGGTAGAGTGAAAGTACTGGGGAGGGAATGAGAGCGCCATCTGGCATGAAGCCAGGAGGGCAGCAAGGAGGGGAGTAGGGCAAGGCGGAGAAAAGCAAGGGGGCTGAGAAGGGTAGATGGCACAGAGTGGAGAAGTGGAGCCATATCTAGCAGTCTAGGAGACAAGGGAAACAGTAAAGGGTACCTATGTCATCCACTAGTAGGGCAGCCTCGATAGTGCAGCGGTAGAGTAACAGACTTCTGTGCAGAGGGTACTAGGTTCGAGACTGGGGGGAGGGGCTGGGAAGGGTAGACCACAGAAGGGGAATGAGGAGTGGGAGAGACAGGGGAGCAGGCAAGAGCTGAGGTATAGAAAGTTGGGAGAAAGTAGGGTGGTCAAAGATAGGAAAAAAAAAATGGTGTAGGGAAGGGAGAACAGATAGGAGGAGAGGAGTCAGTGCACTACTACCATCTAGTGGCGAAGAGTGACAACCTGCTAAGGGAGGTACAGACACTTAGGGAATTCATCATGTGACAGGAAGCTGTCAATAAATTAAGGGGCACCCCTGGGTGGGATGGTGGCTGGGCCATCGAAGTGTAGCATTGTCGGGATAACACCCCTCACAATAGAGACTGCTTAGGGGAGGCAGAGCAGATTACCTTTAAGGGCTCCGCGGTCCAAGCTGTCCCTCCTGGAGGTGTCCTGATGTGTGTGAAGTGGGAGATGCAGACAAAGGAAAAGGATTAGTATACAGTGGGAAGAGGACTGAAGAGGAGTGTCAGGGAGAAAGCTTTGCACTTCTTCCCAGTGCGCATGCACAGGCAGCCGAAACTACCAGAGGAGGTCTGAGAAAGAACAATGGGCCTAGGAGAGAGCCAGCAGGACGCCACAACCACGCAGTGGGCCCTACGCAAACCAGCAGCAGGCAAAGAGCTAGAGGTAACAGACCATACAGTTCACTGGTAACAATTGAAAAACAGAAATTTAAGCTGTAAATGAATCAATTCAAAGGCAGACACTAGCACGAATATCAGTTGCTAAGCTGATCAAAACAAACTGGGTGAAACAGACAGCAGCTACTAGTAAGTCCAGTATACAAAGGAGATACTAAACATTAAACCAGGTAGAGCTTGAAGGGTGTTCAGCAGGGTCCCAGAATCGTGGTTCAGTAATCGCAACTCAGGAGGCACAATAGTCCAAACACAGTCTTAAAGATCCTCCAGGGAGCTGTGCAAAATCCCAGACAAGGAGGGGAAATGGCAGCAGCAAAAACTATCAGTAGGTCTCAGCGGGTAGAAAACAGAAAGCAAACACCCCTCACAATAGTGGTGCCTCAGGGGAGGCAGAGCAGATTACCTTTAAGGGCTCCATGGTCCATGCTGTCCTTCCTTGGGGGGCCTCCTGATGTGTCAGGTGGGGATGGGGTCCCGCGGCCTTTAAGGGCTCTGCGGTCCATGCTGTCCCTCCTGGAGGTGTCCTGATGCGTGTGAGGTGGGGATGGGGTCCTGCGGCCTTTGAGGGTACCGTGGTCCACACTGTCCCTTCTGGAGGTGTTGTGATGTATGTGTCTTTGAAGTGACCTTGGCAAGTGCAGTAGCGGTACTATGCCCTCTCCGGAAACCATACTGTGCCAGGGACAGTTGATCATATCTGTTAAGGTACTCAGTCAATTGGGATGTCACAGCTTACTCTAGAAGTTTGCTGATGGCAGACAGGATAGCTATAAGACGACACTTTTCACTACATTTCAGTCACCTTGCTTAAATACTAGGGCAACACTATCTTTTTTCCACATATGAGGAACTACGTTGGTAAGCAGGGATACATTAAATATGGGAGATAGGTAAGGCAAGTAAAGGGTCTTCATATTATCATGGCCAGTACTAGTATGGTAGGGGGGCTAGCCAGGAGTCTTCCAATAGCATCTACTGTCACGGTTTTAAGGTAAGAGGGGGAAGGAGCAAAGGAAGAGGACATAGATTCATCCTGTGCAGCAGGGCCAGAGAACAGAGTGGTAAGGGTAGACAGGTTTAACTGTCTATTAAGCACATTTGCAGTCATATTAGGGTTATTACATAGAAGATTGTGTATGAGCAGTCATACTAACAAGGATATTCCTGTATTGAGAGGTTTCCTTGGTAACAGATGATCTCCATAGCGCAGCTCGAGAAGTACTCGTACCACAGGAACCTCAAGATACAATAATTTCCTTGTTTGTGTATGACTGCTCATACACAATCTTTTATAGTGTATGGGCAGTCACAGCATAGAAAATCACACAAAACCAGCTGGAGAAGACAACAGAGAATAGAAATTTTAACATTTTCTTTTTTTTTTAACTGACACAGTGTGCTTCAGATGTTTCTGCAAGTTCAAGTTTAAAAAAAAACAGCAACTTCCAGCTTAACTGGATTGAGGAAAGCAACTATGTGGCAGCATTCCAAGTTGTTATGCTGCAGTAGTGACATAGCTAGTACAGCATAACAGCTGTGATGACATAGCTACTGCAGTATAACAACTCCATTCTAGTTATGGATTTCTATGCATAATAACATTCTACCATACACTATATAGAGGATAATGTATGGTCCTCTATCATTAACCGGTCAGTTAACAGTCGAGAGGTTGCCAGGGCGACCATGTAAACCTCGAGAGCGAAGCTCGAGAGGTTTACGTCGCATGCAACCTCAAGACGATTAAGTGACCGATTTGTAATCAGAGCGACCATACATTATTTTTATAGTGTATGGTCCCACTATCAAAAATTAAATGGCTTCGTTTTTTAAAAGTCGCCTGACCCTTCAGTCCTTCCCGTCGGTTTCCCTTCAATCGGTTCCTATATCGAGAAAAAGCACGCACATCGCCAGACCACTCGCTGTTGTTAACCTATCGATGTGACGTAGGATCGATAGGTTAACAACATATCTACGTCACATCGATAGGTTAACAACCTTAGGAAATGATGATTTCCTAAGGTTAACAGCGTTCTAAAATACATTATATATAGAATAGTGGATGGGAGACCATCCACAACAAGGTTGTATTTCCATCGAGGGGTTGATGACATTATAGAGACCTCGAGAGCGAAGCTCGAGAGGTCTTTGATGTCATCAAATCCCGAGCTGGAAATACAGCCTTTGTTGTGGATGGTCTCCCATCCACTGTTTTGTATAGTATATGGTTCTTTGTGTGGTTTTACATCTTCGAGATCCTTTACCTTGCTGTTTGCTACTGCTCTCACTCCTGCTCGCTTACGTGCTGCTTCCACTCCCTGTGGTGCCACTCGCTCACTCTCCAACTGCCCTCAACTGTGACCGCAACATTTATTTTAAAATTTTGGGGAAAAAACAAATTGCCACATGGAGATGTGCGTGGCTATTTAAGTCCCGACTTTCAAAAAAAAAATCGGTGGTGCCGCTGCCACTCACTCGCTCTGGAGGGTCAATTGCTGGCTCTCGCTAAATCCTATTGCCATGTTTACGCTGCTTTTCTGGGATGTCCCACTGTGTCAGCCAATGCTGGCAGGTAAAGGCTAAAAAGCTGTTGTACTATCGATGTGACATCAGAACAATAGTACAACAGCTTTTTTGAGCTTGGAACTGCCCTACACCAACTTTGCGAGAGCCTCTGATTTCAGTGCACAATAAGAGGCAACCATGTACTATAATTATCTTAATTAAAGGTTCAATTGGCATACACAACTTAGTGAGGAGTTATGCTTATGCAACATTGTTGATAGTCTGAAGGTAGATGAATGAATGTGTTGTTTGACTATGATATGTAGATACTTTTGCCATTCACGCTCTTGTACTATGGGGAACTACCCTGCTGCTGGGGTACAGTGATGGCAAAGGAACTCTCTTGAGAAGGGTTCCACCCCTACACCCCTTCAGGTGCCACAGGAAGAAAATTCCTTTAGGCTAAAGGTACTAAAGGAAGGAGCTTCAAGGAGAGAGACATGCTGCTGGAGGAAGAATAGAGGATGGCAGGGAATAAAACAGTGCCTTCGAATGAGGCTGGAAGATGCTGGCTTAAATAGCTTGGGGGGGGGGCTGGAAGCTCCCACCCACTGAACTGCAGACATGGCCTTTGTATTCAATGGATGTACACAACTTAGTGAGGAATTACACTTGAGCAACATTGTTGATAGTCTGAAGGTAGCTGAATAAATTTGTTGTTTGAGTGTTATACGTGGATACTTTGGCTGTTCGAAATCTCTGTCCCATGGGGGATTACCACCTTGCTGGGGTGCCTTGAAGGTAAAGGAACCCATTTGAGGAAGGTTCCACCCCTAGAGGTTCCATGGGAACACAATTCCTTCAGGCTAAAGGAACCTTAGGAAACAGCCCAAAAGTACTGCACAGCAGGTGGTTAACACAGAAACTGAGTGAGTACTGACTGACGGCAACTAGTGATGACTCATAACAGAGACTGGTTTGAGCAATGACTGACAGCAACTGGTAACTGATAGCAGACAGAGGCACGACTTCTGCAAAGAGAGGAAACACCAGGACTGAAGGATAAAAGAGCCACCATCCAACTACAACTCACAGCGGAAACCTACTACTAGGGTAAAAGCTACATTTAAATACACATACTACATTATGGCTTCTGGCACTCAGGAGGGGAAAAAAAAAAACAGTGGAGGAAATCTCTGGAGAGCCATGCCTCAGCCACTATCTCTCCTGGCATGGGAATTTATTATTGTGACAGCTCAGAATGCTAATTTGGAGTTGTAGTTCAGGTGACGTTTTTAGAGGGATAACTCTCTCTCTCTCTCTCTATCTATCCCTCTAAGGGGATAACACTGAGGGACTTCCCCATGAAGGAGATCCATTCATCAAAGTGTGAAATGAAGAGAGAAGTGACTGCTAAAAGGCTACCACTCAGTCTTGAGACCATGAGGAGGCCTATCCCTGAACGGAAACTAAAGGAAGGGGCTATGGAATGAGACAAGGTGGACCTTAGGAAGATGCAGGGAGAATAGCTCTCAGAGGTACTGCTGACATGGTCTGCACAGCTAAAGAAAGCCCTCTGGGCTTTGGGCCCCACCCTCTGACAGCAGAAAAGTACTATACCTTGAGGTGCCACCAACCAAAGGTCTGTACGGTTACAGCTTCCCCTGCAGCATTGGGCCTTGCCACTTGGTTTGACTGCCAGCAGATGCCGTGGGAGACAAGTGGCCTAGACAAGGACCTCCATCCGAGATGAGGGACTCACCCTCAAGATTCGTATTTCAAGGGGAGCAAGAGCTGTCTACCCACAGGGAGAACACTGAGATCAGGATTATATCTGAATAATAGCTGCTGGATGGAATGACTTATACTGATGGAAAATTTAATGTCTGAAAAATGCTGAAATTGGAATGTACATTAAGGACAAAATGAGAGGTAAAACCTATCTTCAGCAGGAAAAGCTGGCAGCTGTAAACACACTAAGACTAGTTTGGTAAATGCTAAAGCAGACTGACTCGGTAAAGAAACTAAAATAACAGAACAGAACTGGGAGAGGCTGCCTTACTATGAAGCCAGATGAAAGCAACTGAAGAATGCAGTTAAACTTGAGGGATTTGCAAGTGGCCTTGTATGAATAGCGAAAAATGGAAGTCCTGAAATTACACAAGCCAAAAGAAAAAATTACTCACCCTAGTAATCTTGTTTCTTCCAATGTATTCTTCCATATTCATAACTCTCTGCAGTTAGCCTGCTCAGTAGAACTGCCCAGAGAATGGAACTATATGCTAATGATGGAATCATTGGCACGTGACAATATTCAAATTGCCGCCCTCATCTGCTGTACATTCTATCAACGTCTCAGATTTCTAGGAAGCCCACAAGGTGACCTAACTAAGTGACTCAAGCTAAAACTGTTTGATACAGACAACTATGTACTATCACTACCCCTACCACTGATACTAATGATTGAGGTATCAGACCTACCTGAAACACCCAGAATCACCTGGGAAAAAGAAATGTACGTAAGAAAACAACCCCACAGGATTAAAATAGGTGTGCCTGTGTTTGGGACTGACAAATAAGAAGACCATTTAGAGGCTCTGGTTCTGGAAGGGGAGGTTGGGAGGGAGAGTTATGAATATGGAAGGATGCATTGGAAGAAACAAGATTACTAAGGTGAGTAATGTTTTCTTCTAGCCCCATGTATTCATCTCATATTCATAACTCTCTGCAGACTTCAAAGCAGTACCTTTGGAGGTGGGCAGAGAACCTACTTAGGAAAGAGACTCTGCAGGACTGCTGTGCCAAAACTGGCATCACTTCTGGACTGCAAGTCCAAACTATAATGTTTAGTAAAGGTGTGAAATGACCTCCAGGTAACTGCTTTACAGATCTCCAATAAGGGGATATCTCTAGAAGCTGCTATAGAAGCAGCTGTACCCCTAGTGGAGTGGGCCCTGAGGCCTGCTGGGGACTGTTTTCCAGATTTAGTATAACAAAACTGAATGCATTGAACTATCCAGTGAGAGATTGATCTCTTAGAGGCTGAAGTGCCCTTTCCCACATCCCCATAAGTGAGAAAAAGTTGAAGAGTATCAGCTCTGTGATCTTTGGTGTGAGTTAGATAATAACTCAATGCTCTTTAAACATCCAGACTGTGGAGCCTGCGCTCTCCTGAACTAGCACGTTCTGTGATGTAGACTGGCAGTGTCATGGACTGATTCAAGTGGAAATCAGAAACCACCTTAGGGAGAAACCTTCTGTTAGTATGAAGTACTACTTTGTCATTATGAAAAGATAAATAATATTTTTCCACACACAATGCTTGCAACTCACTTATTCTTCAAGCAGAAGTGATTGCCACCAAAAACACAGTTTTCCATGTGACTTATTGCAAATGTGCTGATGACATTGGCTTGAATGGAGGCTTCATAAGCTGAGCAATGCAAATATTCAGACCCCATGCTGGGACAGGTTCTTTAATAGGAGGATGTAATTGGGATAATCCTTTAAATAATTTTTTGAAAATAGGGTTAGATGCAAGGGAAACAGTTTTCCATGCTGAGATAAAATCTGAAATTGATGCCAAGTGCAGCTTCAGGGATGTATGTTTGAGGCCTTGAGAGTGCAGTTCATTAAGATGTTCCAGTAATAGTGGAATCTCTGCCAGAGAAGGAGAAATATGTTTGGCATCACACCAGACAGAAAACCTTTTCCATTTTGCATTATAGGTTTTCTTAGTAGAAGGTTTTCTATATCCTTTTAGGATATCCAGAACAGCCTGGGAAAGCTGCAAATGTGCAAACTCTAAGTCCTCAAGAGCCAGGCCTTGAGTCTGAGAGACCTGAGGTTCGGATACAGGATCTTCCCTTGGTGGGAAGTTAATAGGTTGTGCCTCCTGGTTAGGAGGATTGGTGTGGACACTGACATTGACAGCAGGAGGGGATACCATGGCTGTCTGGCCCAGTCCAGTGCTATCAGAATCATGGACGCAGGCTGCGACCTGAGTTTGAGTAACACTCTGAAGATGAGAGGGAAGGGAGGAAAGACATATAGATGCCTTCATGACCAGAGCATCCAGGGGAATTGTGCCCCTGACTGGTGGTCTGCAACAGAAAAGGGGCAACATGTGATTCTCGTGAGAGGCAAGGAGATCTATCTCTGGAGTGTCCCATCATCTGAACACTGAGTCCAGTTCCTGTCTGTTCAGACACCAGTCGTGATGTGCCTGGTTGATCCTGCTTAAAACATCTGCCAGAGTATTGTCCTTGCCTGGTACATGAATGGCTTGCAAGGAAGCTTTTAGAGAATAAGTAAGTTCCCAAATTTTCATGGCCTCTGTGCACACGGGATCCAACCTTGTTCCCCCTTGCTTGTTTATGTAAAATATTGTAGTGGTGTTGTCTTTTCTGACCTGCACCACCTTGCCCTGTATTAGCTGGGAAAAACTTTTTAGACCCAGAAACACTGCTCTGAGCTCTAGCAGATGTATGTGGAGGAGAGACTCCATGCTTGTCCAAGTGCCATGGGTAGTGTGCTCTCCTATATGAGAACCCCATTCTAACAGAGAAGCATCTGTTGTCAGGATGACCGAGGGATTTCCCCTCTGGAAAAAACTCCTGCCCTTAGATTGTGGATATCTGTCCACCACTGCAGGGACTGGATCACTGACCTTGTTACAGAGATCAGTTCTGACATATGGTCCTTTCTTTGGCACCAATGTGTCTGTAGATGAAACTGTATGTTTCTCATTCGAAGTTTTGCTCTGAAGACCACTTCTGTTGCTGCAGCCATATGTCCCAGTATTTGCAAGTATCTTCTTGCAGGACATGAGTTTCCCAATTCGAATGAGGCAATCAGTTACAGTATTGACTGGACTCAGTAAGGCATTCGACTCAGTGCCACATGGAAGGCTGGGAAGGAAGTTAGTAGGCACAGGGGCAGGTGCAATGCTGGTGAGATGGGTAGGAAACTGGCTGCAGGGAAGGCAACAGAGGGTGGTGGTGGGTGGGGAGCTCTCACATCCAAGGGCAGTGACAGTGGTGTCCCACAGGGCTCGGTGTTGGGACCAGTGTTGTTTGGGATATTCATTGCAGACATATCATGGGACATCAAGAGCAAGATCAGTCTGTTTGCTGATGATACCAAGGTTGGCGCGGTGGTGGATGACCTAGGGGATGGTAGGGGTTGCAGGATGATCTGGCAAAGCTTGAAACCTGGTCAGACACCTGGCAACTGGCTTAAATGCCAAAAAGTGCAAGGTGATGCATTTTGGGATGAAGAACCCAAGGAGGACTTACTGGCTAGGGGAGTGCAGCTAGCTCCAGACAGAGGAGGAGAAGGATCTGGGTGTGCTCTATCACAGGGTCAATGAACAACTCGGCACAGTGTAGGAAGGCAGCTGCAAAGGCCAACAAAATGCTGGGTTGTATTGCAAGGGTATATCCTCAAGGAGGAGGAGGTGATTCTGCCACTGTATAGGTCATTAGTTAGACCACACCTGGAGTACTGCGTGCAGTTCTAGCGTCCTGGATCTGAAAAGGGACATTAAGTTACTGGAGGAGTGCAGCGCAGGGCTAAAGATGATCAAGGGTCTGGGGGACTTATCATATGAGGGGAGGTTGAAGGAGTTGAACATGTACTCACTGAAGGAGAGGAGAGACAGGGGGGACATAATTGAAACCTTTAAATACATGAAAGGAATAAACAAGACAGGTACAGAGGGACTGTTCAAAGTAAGGAGGGAGGGCCACAGGACATGAATGAGACTGGAGCGAGGAAGGTTCAGGAGGGAGATGAGGAGACACTTTTACAGAGAGGTGGTGGCTGGGTGGAATGCGTTACCTGCAGAAGTGGTATGCAGTAGAACAGTGGACTGCTTCAAACGAGGATGGGACAGGACAAGGGGAGGGTTAATGAAGGGGAAGGGTGGAAGGGAGGGGCAGCTGCAGAATAAGGGGTGCTAGCTGCACATTCGAGCAGACTTGATAGACCTCTAGGCCTTTATCTGCTGGCAAATTTCGTATGTTCGTATGTTCGTATGTTCGACTCTGTCCTCTGGAAGAAAAGCTCTTCCTTTTAAGGTATTCAGTTCTGCTCCCATGAAATGCAGAACCTGAACCGGTGTGAGCATTGATTTTTCCTGGTTAAGCAGGAAGCCCAGAGATTATAAAAAATCTTTTGTTATTTCCAGGTGTGCTTGCACCTGCTGGAATGACTTTTCCACTGCTAGCCAGTTGTCGAGATAGGGAAAAAGAAAAACTTAACTCACCTTAGTAATTGTGTTTCTTCTAATGCAGTCTTGCTGTATTCTGACAATTGCAGTTAGCTCCAGCACTTGAACTGCCCCGGAGAGTGAAGGGTTAAAATTCAATGCCAGGCATAGAACGTTAGGCTCGAGCTTGGTTGAAAACTCTGTCTGTGACACTCTGAAACCAAACCGTCAGATTCTTATGAGCTAAAACTGACTATATAATGTGGAAATTGTAAAATTCCTACTAGCCAACTGGCAACAAGACTTTAGATTCCCAAAAGTCTCAAGTCAGGAAACTCAAAGACCAAAAACCAAGCAATAAGAACTAAAAACTCTTAACTAAACAAACACACAGCACCCAACACAACAGAAGTGAGCTAAAGACACCCCTGAGGTGCAACACTGCACCTGCCCACCCACTTCCCAAAACAGGTTCTGAAAGGGGAGGCAGGGAAGGAGGTCAGAAGAAAAAATTACTCACCTTAGTAATGTTGTTTCTTTTAATGGAGTCTTGCTGTATTCTGACTATTGCAGTTAGGTCCTGCCTTTCAACTGCCCCGGAGAACAAAGAGTTAACTTTCCATGGCCAGCATGGAACGTTCAGCGCGAGCTCGGTTGAAGCCTTGGTCTGCTGTTGTTTAAACTCCAACCATCAGATCTTTACGAACAATACTCACTAGAAGTTCTGTGTGGAAACTGTAAGACACACTAGCCAACTGGCAACTAAATTTGTTAAGAATGGGTTTTTTGGTTTCAAAGCAAAGACTCAAGTCAGGAAACCCAGAAAACAAAACACAACACCCCCCCAAAATAAAGAAGGGTGAAAAAGGGCACCTCTAGGGTGCCAACACTGCTCCTGCCCACCCACATCCCAAAAACCAGGTTCTGAGAGGGGATGCAGTGGGGAAGTTCAGAATACAGCAAGACTCCATTGGAAGAAACAACATTAGTAAGGTGAGTAATTTTTTCTTCAAACAACATGAAGTCTTGCTGTATTCTGACTATTGCAGACTACCAAGCAGTACCTCCATGGAGGAGGGACAGAACCTACTTTGGGAATAGGCTCTGAAGTACTGCTGTGCCAAACTGAGCATCATTCCTAGCCTGGATATCCAGAGAGTAATGCTTGGTGAATGTATGGACTGTTTTCCGGGTGGCTGCATGACAAATTTCTAAGATAGGAATATCCCTGGCAGCAGCCAGAGAACCAGCTGTATCTCTAGTAGATTGAGCCCTAAGGCCTGAGGATGGTGTTCTACCCAGTTTTTCATAGCAGAATTGTATACAAGAGACAATCCACCTGGCAATAGATCTTTTAGTGGCAGGTTTGCCCTTACCGACCTCTCCATATGTGAGGAACAACTGGAGGGACTCAAACCTGTGACCCTTGGTGAGCTCTATGTAGTAGCTGAGGACCCTTTTAACGTCCAAGCTGTGCAACCTCCTCTCTCCAGAGGAGGAATGGACAGTGAAGAAAATAGGGAGAGACATAGACTGATTAAGGTGGAAATCTGAACCCACCTTAGGCAAAAACTTCCTGTTAGTTCTTAGGACCAATTTATCTCTATGGAAAGAGATGAAATCAGGCTCCACTGACAGGGCTTGCAATTCACTGATACGCCTGGCAGAGGTAATGGCTACCAAAAACACAGTTTTCGAAGTCAAGTACTTAAGCTCTGCAGAGGACAAAGGCTCAAAGCATGGTTGTATAAGCTGAGCAATGCAAACATTAAGGTCCCAAGCAGGAGCAGGGTCCCTAAAGGGGGACTGGTGTGCAGTAACCCCTTGAAGAACTTACAGAACACAGGATGAACTGACAGAGGAGAGGGCTTGCCTACTGACAAGAAGGCAGAAACAGCTGCCAGATGCACTTTAAGTGTAGCTGGCCTAAGTCCCAAGCCATTAAGATGAACCATATAGTCCAGGACTGTAGGCAACCCAGTAGATTCTGGAGAAATATGCTTATTAGAGCACAAAATAGTGAACCTTTTCCATTTGGAGTTGTAAGTCTTTCTGGTGGAAGGTTTTCGAGAAGCCTTAAGGATATCCAGAACCCCTTGAGAAAGTTGTAATTCAGCAAACTCTTAACTCTTCAAGAGCCATGCCTTGAGATTGAGAGATTTGAGGTTCAGATACCAAATCCTCCCCTGAGAGGATGTTAACAGGTTGTAATTCCTGGAAAGAGACAGGGGAAGGTGGACTGTTGAGGACAGCAACAGTGGGTACCAGGGCTGTCTGGCCCAGTCTGGAGCAATCAGAATCACTTTGCATGGTTGAGACCTGATCTTGACTAGCACTCTGAACAGGAGAGGGAAGGGGGGGGGGGAAGCATACAGGAATTTCCCTTCCCAGTTCAGAATCAGAGCATCCAGGGGGACTGAGCCCAAGACTGGGGGTCTGCAACAAAAGAGAGGAAGTTGGTGATTGTCTGGGGCTGCAAAAAGATCTATCTGTGGAGTGCCCCATCTCGAGAAAATCACTTTAGAGACTAGGGGATCTAGGGTCCATTCGTGATGGCCCTGGGATATCCTGCTGAGAGCATCTGCTAGAACACTGTCCTTCCCTGGGAGGTGAACTGCTATCAGAGAGGTTTGCAGGGAACAGGCCAGAGACCATAACCTCATTGCTTCTGTGTACAAGGCCGTAGACCGAGTGACTCCTTGCTTGCTGATGTACCACATTGTAGTGGTATTGTCTGTTCTGATCTGGACTACCTTGTTCTGTACAGATGTGGAAAAGGCTTGAAGTGCCAGAAACACTGCTCTGAGTTCCAAGAGACTGATGTGAAGCAGAGATTCTTGAGGTGACCACAGTCCTTGGGTGGTAAGATCCCCCAAGTGGGCTCCCCAGCCCAGCAGGGAGGCATCTGTGGTGAGTATCACTGAATGAGACTGAGTGACAAAAGGAACTCCCTGTCACAAATTGTCCTGATCCTGCCACAATTGCATAGCCTGGATCAGGGTTCGAGTCACTGGGACTAGTTTGGTCAGGGAATCCTTTCTTTAGGACCAGAAGGCTCTTAAGTGGAACTGAATGTCCCTCATCTGGAATCTTGCCCCCTGGACCACTGCTGTAGAGGCTGCCATGTGGCCCAGGAGCTGCAAGAAATGCCTTGCTGGTCGAGACACCTGAAGGGTGAATGAAGAGGCCAGTTCTATAAGGGTCCTTACCCTGTCCAGGGGAAGGAAGGCTTTTGCTCTTATTGTATGCAGCTCTGCCCTTATAAAGGTGAGGAGCTGCACTGACTCAAGAACTGACTTTGGAAGACTGAGGAGGAATCCTAAGGAAGTGAGCACTTGCTGAGTTATTTGCAGATGTGACTTGACTTGGTCTGGAGACTGACCCACTATGAGCCAGTCGTCCAAGTATGGAAAGATGGAGATCTTTTTTCTCCTTAGGAAAGCAAGCACTACTGCCAGGCACTTTGTGAACACCCTTGGGGCTGATGTTAGGCCAAAGGGCACTGCTCTGAATTGATAGTGGCCTGAGGGCAACTCGAACCTGAGGTACTTTCTGTGGGAGCACCTGATAGGAATGTGAAAATCGGCACCTTTGAGGTCCAGGGAGGCTAGCCAGTCCCCTGGCCTTAGAGAGGGCAGAATTATTCCCAGAGTCACCATTTTGATTTTTGGTTTTAAAAGGTGCTTGTTCAGATATCTTAAATCCAGGATGGGCCGCCATTCTCCTGTCTTTTTGGGGGTTAGGAAGTACCTAGAGTACAATCCTTTGCCCCTGTGTAGGGTAGGAACCCTTTCTATGGCTCAGAGAGCCAGGAGGGAAGACACCTCTGCCTCTATGGCAATGGTCTCTGATGGATTTGCAGGTGGAAAGGATCTGGTTCTCATCTTGGGAAATTTTTTGAAGCTAAGAACCAGTCCCTGGCTTACTACTTCCAGGACACACTTGTCTGATGTCAAAGACTTCCAGTCCTGGACAAAGTAAGCCAGCCTGCCCCCTACAGGTATTGGAGAATCGGCCCGGGCAGACCCATCAGGGTGCCTGCTTGGCAGGGGCTTTAGGCTGAGGGGTGGAAGCAGACCTGCTCATTCCCCGTCTGCCTCTCCCTCTGAAGAACCCCCCACTGAGCATAAGCACAAGAGGAGGCCTGGGCTTGGTAAAAAGGCCTTTCAAAGGGCCTGCCCCTGCCCCTGGAATGCTATCTCTGAGGAATGGCTTGCCTTTCTTTGGCCTGAGCACTCCTGTAGGTGGTCCTGTACTCGTCCATCTTCTTCATGTAGTTCTCTGTCTGCTCCCCAAACAGAGAATTACCCACCACAGGGAAATCCATGGCCTTAGCCTGGGTGTCCTGTGATAGGCTAGTACATCTGAGCCAAGCCATCCTCCTAAGGGCCACAGATGAAGCCATGACTCTAGATGAAACATCATTGGAGTCCACAGCAGCATGAAATTGCACCTTGGATGCCTCAATCCCATCCGCAGCCACCTACTCTAGCTCCCTGGCAAGCTGGTCAGGGGGCCTGTTTAGCCACAGCCAGCACAGTGTCCCACCTAGACTTCTGGTATCTAGCTGTGTAGGCCATATAGTTAGCCTGCCTGAGTCCCAAAGATGCTGCCATGTACTGCTTCTTTGCCATGGCATCAATCCTCCTGGAGTCCTTATCTGGGGGGTGTGAAGCCAAGGGAATATTTGCCATATCACAGGCAGCAGTCTGCACTACCCCAACATGGCTGCATTGCTGGGAAAGGAACTCCGTGTCCGAGCCTGAAAGGGTATACCTCTTGTCCATTCTTCTGTCCACAGGAGGTATGGAATTAGGAGTCTTTAGAATTTAAATGTCTGTTTCCCAAAAGATTTATGGAGGGGAATAGACAATCTCCTGGACTCTGGAATGTCCATCATCTCAACAAAATCAGGCTCCTCCTGATCCTCTACTGCTTCTTCCATTGGAAGCTGGAGGGTTTCAGCCACTTTCTTGTAAATCATAAAGTGGGAAGGGGACTCAGAAAGCCTAGGAGGAGAAACACCTGAAGGTGTCTGGGGAGATGTCCGGGTCAATAGGCACATCCAGACTTTCATAATCACCATCATTATCATTATCCTCATACTCTCCCTCCTCCTCCGGTTCATAAAATTTTCTAAAGTATAATTCAGAACCGGGAACCGACTCAACCGAGCCCGGCGATGGTGCAGGTTCGCCGGAACCAGGTTAGCGACTGAACTATCCTTATTGCTTTGGCTATTTCATCAGCGTCAGAGAAAGAATTTGTGGATCCAACCAGATGATTTTTCCCTTTTCTTTCTTTTAACTGGAACAGACTCCTCAGAATCGGCTCAACTTTTGCCCGAAGAAGTTTCACCCTGGTCAGAGGGCACTCCTTCTGGTTCGGTCAGAACCGAACCAGGATGGCCATCCAGGTCAGCGGACTTCTCTGCCTCCCTTTCCCTCAGACTACCTACTCTCTTATCCAGGGTAGCTTTGGGAAAACTTTTACAAATTTGGCAGTCTGAATCGAGGTGGTCAAACCCCAGACACTAAACACAGGTGGTGTGGGGATCATCCTTAGTAAAGGCTTCCCCACACACACTACAGTGTTGAAACCCAGTGGGCCCTGTTTTTTTCTTGGGTTTCTCAGACATGGCCAATCCTATCCAAAATGTACCCTTTTTTCGGCAATCCGCCAGGCAAGACACCCCTATCGGTTCCTGACCGTGTTACGGGTATTGGAAAAAAACACAATTAAATCCGTTTTTTTTAGAACTGATACGGACCAGTTACCACACTCTAATAAATTCAAAAGTTTTTTTAAAACCAATCTGATCGGTTCAAACCGAACCGATCCAATGTTTACAAGTTCCACACAGAAACTAAATGCAAAACCTATCTAGTACTCACGGTACCACAGACAGAGACTTAAACTGACAGGTTTCAGTAGCAAAAGCGGTAGAAACTGTTAAAAACAACACTTTAACCGACTTTTTGAACCGAGCAAAGGAGAAATCTCCGAGCGACTGTTCAGTGAGGCGAGTAAAGAATCTGACGGTTGGAGTTTAAGAAACAACAGACAGAGGCTTCAATCGAAGCCTGGCGCTAGAATGTTCCATGCTGCCAAGGAAAGTTAACTTTGTTCTCCGGGCAGTTGAAAGGCAGGACCTAACTGCAGTAGTCAGAATACTGCAAGACTTCATGTTGTTTGAATACAGCAAGACTCCATTAGAAGAAACACAATTACTAAGGTGAGTAATTTTTTCTTCAAACAACATGAAGTCTTGCTGTATTCTGACAACTGCAGAATTCCAATCAGTACCTCCAAGGAGGAGGGACAGAACCTACTTTGGGAATAGGCTCTGAAGCACTGCTGTTCCAAACCTAGCATTACTCCTAGCCTGGATACCCAGAGAGTAATGCTTGGTGAAGGTATGAACTGTTTTTCAGGTGGCTGCTTGGCAAATTTCTAACAATGGAATATCCCTGGCTGCAGCCAGAGAAGCAGCTGTACCTCTAGTGGAGTGAGCCCTCAGGCCTGAGGGTGCAGTTTTTCATAGCAGAATTGGATACAGGACACAATCCACCTGGCAATGGTTCTCTTGGTGGCAGGTTTTCCCTTACCTACTTCCCCATGAGTGAGGAACAACTGGAGGGAGTCAAACCTGTGATCCTTTGTACATTCTATGCAGTAACTAAGGGCCCTTTTAACATCTAAACTGTGTAGCCTCCATTCCCCTAAGGAGATGTGATTAGTGAAGAACACAGGAAGAGACACATATTGGTTTAAGTGGAAATCAGAAACCACTTTAGGTAAGAATCTTCTATTGGTTCTAAGGACAACCTTATCTCTATGGAATGAAATGAAGTCAGGTTCCACTGACAGAGCTTACAATTCACTGACACGCCTGGCAGAAGTAACAGCAACCAAAAACACAGTTTTCCAAGTCAAGTACTTGAGCTCTGCAGAGGGCATATGCTCAAAGGAGGATTGCATAAACTGAGCAATGCAAATATTCAAATCCCAGGCAGGAGCAGGATCCCTAAAAGGGGAATTGGAATGAAACAATCCTTTGAAAAATGTATAGAATACAGGGTGAGATGACAGACAGGAAGACTTCTCCACTGACAGGAAAGCAGAAATAGCTGATAAATGAACTTTGAGAGTAGCTGGCTTGAGGACTAGGCCATTAAGGTGGACCACATAATCCAGAACTGTAGACAACTCAGCAGTATCTGGGGATATATGCTTCTTGGAACACCAAATACTGAACCTTTTCCAATTGGAGTTGTAAGTTTTTCTGGTGGCAGGCTTTTGAGAAGCTTTGAGAATATCCAGAACCCCTTGAGATAGATGTAAATCTACATACTCTAACTCTTCAAGAGCCATGCCTTGAGACTGAGTGACCTGAGACTGGGGTGCCAAATCCTCCCGATAGGAGGTTAGCAGATTGTGATTCCTGGGAAAAGAAAAGGGAAGATGAACTGCTAAGGACAGCAACAGGGGGTACAAAGGCTGCCTGGCCCAGTCTGGAGCAATCAGAATCACTTTGCATGGCTGTGACCTTACCTTGACTAGAACCTTGAACAGTAGAGGAAACGGAGGTAAGGCATAAAGAAATTTCCCTTCCCAGTTCAAAATCAGAGCATTCAGAGGGACTAAGCCCAAGACTGGGGGTCTGTAACAAAACAGAGGAAGTTGGTGAATGTCTGGGGCTGCAAAGAGATCTATTTCCAGAGTACCCCACCATGAGAAAATCACTTTCAACACCAAAGGATCCAGATACCATTCGTGATGGCCCTGGGAAATTCTGCTCAATGCATCTGCTATCACATTGTCCTTTCCTGGGAGGTGGACTGCTACTAGACAGGTCTGCAGGGAATAAGCCACGGACCATATTTTCATGGCCTCCGTGCACAAGGTCGTGGATCGAGTGCCTCCCTGCTTGTCGATGTACCACATGGTGGTAATGTTGTCCGTCCTGACCTGAACCACCTTGTTCTGCACTGACTGAGAGAAAGCTTGTAGGGCAAGAAGTACTGCCCTGAGCTTCAGAAGGTTGATATGAAGAAGGGATTCCTGACAGGACCACAGTCCCTGGGCCGTGAGAGCCCCCAGATGTGCTTCCCACCCCAAAAGGGAAGCATCTGTGGTAAGAACCACAGAGTGAGTCTGAGTGACAAAAGGAATACCTTGCCTTAGATTGTCCAGGTCCTGCCACCACTGAAGGGCCTGAATTAAGGTCTGAGCAACAGGAATTAGCTTGGTAAGAGGATCTTTCTTTTGGGACCAAAAAGTTCTCAGATGGAACTGAATGTCCCCCATCTGAAACCTGGCCCCTTGGACCACTGCTGTGGAAGCTGCCATGTGGCCCAGAAGCTGAAGAAAATGCCTTGCTGGTCGAGAAACCCGAGGGAGAAAGGAAGAGGCCAGCTGAGCGATGACTTTTGCCCTTTCCAAAGGAAGGAAAGCTCTTGCCTTGAGCGTGTCCATCTCTGCTCCTATAAAAGTGAGGGGCTGTACTGGCTCGAGAACTGACTTGGGAAGATTGAGAAGTAACCCCAGGGAAGTGAGAACTTGCTGTATGACCTGCAGATCTGACTTGACTTGGTCTGGAGATTGGCCCACAAGGAGCCAGTCGTCCAGGTATGGAAAAATAGAAACCCTTTTCCTTCTTAAAAAGGCCACCACTACTGCTAGGCACTTTGTAAACACCCTTGGAGCTGAAGTTAGGCCAAAGGGCATGGCTCTGAAATGATAATGGCCTGAGGGCAATTCAAACCTGAGTTACTTTCTTCGGGAGCACCTCATGGGAATATGAAAATAGGCATCCTTCAGGTCCAGGGAGGCTAGCCAGTCTCCTGGCCTCAGAGAGGGAAGAATTGTTCGCAGAGTCACCATTTTGAATTTTGGCTTTAGCAGGTGCTTGTTTAGATATCTCAAATCTAGGATGGGTCACCACTCCCCTGTCTTTTTTGGGGTAAGGAAGTACCTGGAGTACAGACCTTTGCCTCATATACGGTAGGAACTCTCTCTATGGCTCTTAAGGCCAGTAGAGAGGAAACCTCTGCCTCTAGGGCAAGGGTTTCTGATGGAAAGGCTCTGGGTCTCAGTTTCGGAAATTTTTTGAAACCGAGAACCAGCCCCTGGCTTAGAACCTCCAGGACCCACTTGTCTGAGGTAACAGATGTCCAGTCCTGGACAAACTACGCCAGTCTACCTCCTACCGGCATGGGGGAGTCGACCCGGGCTGACACATCAGGGTGTCTGCTTGGCAGAAGCCTTAGGCTGAGGGGTGGATGCAGCCCTGCTCATCCACCTTCTGCCTCTCCCCTCTGAAGAACCCCCTCTGAGAAAAAGAAGAGGCCTGCTCTTGGTAAAAAGGCCTGTGAAAAGGCCTGCCCCTTCCCCTAGCTTGCTGCCTTTGAGGAGTTGTCTGCCTCTCCTTGGCCTGGGCACTCCTGTAAGTGGTCCTGTACTCGTCCATTTTCTTCATGTAATTCTCTGTCTGCTCCCCAAACAGAGAATTACCCACCACAGGGAAATCCATGGGCTTAGCCTGGGTATCCTGAGAAAGGCTAGTACATCTGAGCCAAGCCATCCTCTGAAGAGCCACAGATGTAGCCATGACTCTTGATGACACATCACTGGAGTCCACAACAGCATGCAATTGCACCTTTGATGCCTCGATCCCATCACCAGCCACCCCCTCCAGCTCCTTGGCTAGATTGGGGGAAGCCCGTTTAGCCAGTGCCAGTACAGTGTCCCACCTGGACTTCTGGTACCTGGCTGTATAGGCCATATAGTTAGCCTGCCTGAGTCCCAAAGATGATGCCATGTACTGCTTCTTTGCCATGGCATCTATCTTCCTGGAATCTTTGTCTGGGGGGGGTGTGAAGCTAAGGGGATGTTTGCCTTGTCACAGGCAGCAGCCTGCACTACCCCAACATAGCTGCATTGCTGATAAAGAAGAAAAAATTACTCACCTTAGTAATGTTGTTTCTTCTAATGGAGTCTTGCTGTATTCTGACAATAGCAGTGAGTCCCAACCTTCGAACTGCCCCGGAGATAAAAGAGTTAACTTTCCATGCCAGGCATGGAACGCTGAGCTCGAGCTCGGTTGAGACTCTGTCTGTTGCTGTTTAAACTCAAACCGTCAGATCTTTACGAGCTAAACTCACTAAGGTCCTGTGTGGAAGCTGTAAACCTACACTAGCCAATTGGCTACTAAACATAAAAACAGATTTTTTGGTCCCAAAACAAAGACTCAAGTCAGGAGACCAAAAAAATGAAAAACACAACACCCACGACCCAAAAAATGAAAAACACAACACCCACTCACTCAAGAAAAAAGGGGTGAAAACAACAAGGTGGGGCACCTCCCGAGTGCCAACACTGCCACTGCCCACCCACATCCCAAAAACATAGGCTCTGAGAGGGGAAGGCGGGGGGGAGGGTGTCCGAATACAGCAAGACTCCATTAGAAGAAACAACATTACTAAGGTGAGTAATTTTTTCTTTAAAAAACATGAAGTCTTGCTGTATTCTGACAATAGCAGACTACCAAGCAGTACCTCCATGGAGGAGGGACAGAACCTACTTAGGAAATAGGCTCTGAAGCACAGCTGTGCCAAACCGAGCATCACTCCTAGCCTGGATATCCAGGGAGTAATGCTTGGTAAAAGTGTGAACTGTTTTCCAGGTAGCTGCTTGACATATCTCTAGAATAGGAATATCCCTGGCCGCAGCCAGGAAGCAGCTGTACCTCTGGTAGAGTGAGCCCTCAGGCCTGAGGGTGGAACCTTACCCAGTTTTTCAAACAAAACTGAATACAGAGACAATCCACCTGGCAATGGATCTTTAGTGGCAGGTTTCCTTTACCAACCTCACCAAAGTGAGGAACAGTTGAGGGAGTCAAATCTGTGACCCTTGCTACGCTCTCTATGTAGTAACTAAGGGCTCTTTCACATCTAATTGTGCAGCCTCCTCTCACCAGAGGAGGAATGGTCAGTGAAGTACACAGGAAGAGACATAGATTGGTTAAGGTGGAAATCTGAAACCACCGTGAGGCAAAACTTCCTGTTAGTCCTGAGGACCACCTTATCTCTATGGAAGGAGATAAAATCAGGCTCCACTGACAGGGCTTGTAACTCACTTATGCGTCTGGCAGAAGTGATGGCTACCAGGAACACAGTTTTCCAAGTCAAGTACTTAAGCTCTGCTGAAGACAAAGGCTCAAAAGGGGGTTGCATAAGCTGAGCAATGCAAACGTTAAGGTCCCAAGCAGGGACAGGGTCCCTGAATGGAGGGTTGGTATGAAGCAATCCCTTAAAAACTTGGAGAATACAGGGTGAGCTGAAAGAGAAGAGGGCTTACCTGCTGAAATGAAAGCAGAAACAGCTGCCAGATGCACCTTTAGTGTAGCTGGTCTAAGCCCCAAGCTATTCAAATGGACCATATAATCAAGGACTGTGGGCAGATCAGCAGACTCTGGGGAAATATGCCTTCCAGAGCACCATATGGAAAATCTTTTCCACTTGGAATTATAAGTAATCCTGGTGGAAGGTTTCCTAGAAGCCTTCAGAATATCCATTACACATTGGGAGAGGTATAAATAAGCAAACTCTAACTCTTCAAGAGCCAGGCCTTGAGATTGAGAGATTTGAGATTCGGGTACCAAACCCACGCCTGAGCACAGGTTAACAGGTTGTAATTCCTGGGAAGACACAAGGGAAGATGGACTGCTAAGGACAACAGGAGAGGATACCAGGGCTGTCTGGCCCAGTTTGGAGCAATCAGGATCACCTTGCAGGGTTGAGACCTGATTTTGACTAGCACTTTGAACAGGAGAGGGAAGGGGAAAGCATACAGGAACTTCCCTTCCCAACTGAGAACTAAGGCATCCAGGGGGACTGAGCCCAACACTGGGGGCCTGCAGCAAAAAAGGGGAAGTTGGTGATTGTCTGGGGCTGCAAAAAGACCTATCTGTGGGGTGCCCCATCTGGAGAATATCACCTCCAATACCAGGGGATCCAGTGACCATTCGTGATGGCCCTGAGATATCCTGCTGAGAGCATCTGCCAGGACATTGTCCTTGCCTGGGAGGTGTACTGCTGTGAGGGAGGTGTTCAGGGAATAAGCCGGAGACCACAACTTCATTGCTTCGGTGCACAAGGCTGTAGACCGAGTCCCTCCTTGCTTGTTGATGTACCACATTGTGGTGGTATTGTCTGTTCTGACCTGAATAACTTTGTTCTGAACAGATTTGGAAAAAGCTTGAAGTGCTAGAAATACTGCTCTGAGTTCCAATAGATTGATGTGAAGCAGATTCCTGAGGGGACCACAACCCCTGGGTAGTCAGGTCACCCAAGTGAGCCCCCCACCCCAAGAGGGAGGCATCTGTAGTAAGGATTAAAGAGTGGGACTGAGTGACAAAGGGAACTCCCTGTCTTAGATTGTTCTCATCCTGCCACCACTGTAAGGCCTGGATCAGGGTTCGAGTCACTGGGATCAATTTGGTCAGAGGGACCTTCTTTTGAGACCAAAAGGCTCTCAAATGGAACTGAATGTCCCTCATCTGAAATCTTGCTCCCTGCACCACTGCTGTGGAAGCAACCATGTGCCCCAGGAGCTGCAGAAAATTTCTTGCTGGTTGAGACACCTGCAGGGTGAATGAGGCCAGTGTGATAAGGGTCCTTGCCCTGTCCAGGGGAAGGAAAGCTCTGGCCTTTTCTGTATCTAGCTCTGTGCCTATGAAGGTGAGGAGCTGAACAGGCTCTAGAACTGACTTTGAAAGATTCAGAAGGAAACCCAAAGAGGTGAGCAGTTGCTGAGTTATCTGTAGGTGTAACTTGACTTGGTCTGGGGACTGGCCTACTATGAGCCAGTCATCCAGGTATGGGAAGATGGCAATCCTTTGCATTCTTAGAGAAGCAATTACTACTGCCAGGCTTTTTGTGAACACCCTTGGAGCAGAGGTTAGACCGAAGGGCATTGCTCTGAACTGGTAATGGCCTGAGGGCAGCTCGAACCTGAGGTACTTTCGATGGGAGTTTCTGATGAGAATATAGAAATAGGCATCCTTGCGGTCCAGGGAAACTAGCCAGTCCACTGGCCTTAGAGAGGATAGAATAATTCCCAGATTCACCATTTTGAATTTTGGTTTTAAAAGGTGCTTGTTTAAATATCTGAGATCCAGGATGGGCCGCCATTCTCCTATCTTTTTTGGGGTAATGAAGTACCTGGAGTACAATCCTTTGTCCTGGTGTAGGAGTGGAACCCTTTCCACAGCTCTGAGAGCCAGGAGGGAAGAGACCTCTGCCTCTAGGGCAAGTGCCTCTGAGGGATTTGCAGGTGGAAAGGATCTGGTTCTCATCTTTGGAAACTTTTTGAAGCTGAGAACCAGTCCCTGGCTTACTACTTCCAGGACCCACTTGTCTCATATTAGAGACTCCCAGTCCTGGAGAAAGTAAGCCAGCCTGCCCCCTACAGGTAGTGGAGAATCGGCCCTGGCAAACCCATCAGGGTGCCTGTTTGGCAGGGGCTTTTGGCTGAGGGGTGGAAGCAGGTCTGCTTGTACCCCTTCTGCCTCTCTCTCTAAAGAACCCCCTCTGAGCATAGGCAGAAGAGGCCTGGGCTTGGTAGAAAGGCCTATGAAAAGGCCTGCCCCTGCCCCTGGGGTGCTGCCTCTGAGGAGTGGCCTGCCTTTCCTTGGCCTGTGCACTCCTATAGGTGGTCCTATATTCGTCCATTTTCTTCATGTAATTCTCTGTTTGCTCCCCAAACAGAGAATTACCCACAACAGGAAAATCCATCGCCTTAGTCTGGGTATCCTATGACAGGTTAGTACATCTAAGCAAAGCCATTCTACGAAGTGCCACAGATGTAGCCATGACTCTAGATGACACATCATTGGAGTACACAACAGCATGAAATTGCACCTTGGATGCCTCAATACCATCAGCAGCCACCTGCTCCAGCTCCTTGGCAAGCTAGCCAGGGACCTGTTTTGCTAAAGCCATGATAGTGTCCCATCTGGATTTTTGATACTTCGCAGTATAGGCCATATAGTTGGCCTGTCTGAGTCCCAAGGATGTACTGTTTCTTTGCCATGGCATCAATCCTCCTGGCGTCCTTGTCTGGGGGGGTGTGAAGCCAAGGGAATATTTGACTTATCACAGGCTGCAGCCTGCACTACCCCAACATGGCTGCATTGTTGTGTAAGGAACTCCGTATCAGAGCCTGACAATGTATACCTCTTGTCCATTCTTTTATCCACAGGAGGTATTGTATTAGGAGTCTTTAAAATCTTAAATGTCTGTTTCCCAAAAGATTTGTGTAAGGGAATAGAAAGTCTCCTAGACTCTAGGATATCCATCATTTCCACATAGTCAGGCTCCTCCTGGTCATCCACAGCTTCTTCCATAGGAAGCTGGAGGGTTTCAGACACTTTTTTATAAAACATGAAATGGGAGGGGGACTCAGAAAGCCTAGGAGGAGACACTCCTGAAGGTCTGTCTGGGGAGATGTCTGGGTCAATGGGCACATCCAGACTTTCAAAACCACATTCACTTTCCTCATACTCCTCTTCCTCCTCCTCCTCCGGTTCATAATATTCCTCTAAATCATACTCTTGAACCGTTGGAACCGGCCGAACTGAGCGCCTCCCTGATGGTGCCGGTTCGGTCGGAACCGGGGAAAGCGACTGCACAATTTTTATCGCTTTGGGTATTTCTTCAGCAGTTGGAGAAGAAAGTTTTGGATCCACACCAGCTGATTTTTCCTTTCTTGTTCTCTTCAAACCCCAGACAATAAACACAGGTGGTGTGGGGGTCAGCCTTAGCAAAGACTTCCCCACACACACTGCAGTGTTGAAACCCAGTGGGCCCGGTTTTTCTTTTGGGTTTCTGACATTGTGCCAGTCCTAACCAAACTTACCCTTTTAATGGCAATCTGCCAGACAAGACTTTTATCGGTTCCTGGTCAGAAAGATGGTCGTGGAAAAAACATAAACCTGCTTTTTTAGAACCGATAAGAACCGGTAACCACACTCTAAAAGTACAAATAAAGATTTTTTAACAACTTGATCAGTTCAAACCGAACCATTTACAAGTTCCACACAGAACAGAAAATAATATAAACCTATCTAGTACTCACAAATACCACAGACAGAGACTCAACCGACAGGTTACGGTTTAAATTCAGTCAAAAACCGAGAAAAGCGGTACTTTAACCGACAAATTGAATCGAGCAGGAGAAATCTCCGGAGCGACTGTTCAGTGAGGCGGAATAAAGAATCTGACGGTTTGGTTTCAAAGTGTCACAGACAGAGTTTTCAACTGAGCTCGAGACTAACGTTCTATGCCTGGCATAGAATTTTAACCCTTCACTCTCCGGGGCAGTTCAAGAACTGGAGCTACAGTGGTAGCCGCAGACATTGCAAGCTATTTCCAGATATTTCACAAAATTTCTGAAGAGTTTCTCTCTGCTGCCCCTACTGTTTAAATGCAAAAATCATCAGATATTTCTGGAAATATCACAGAAATTTCAGGAAATAGCTTGCAGTGTCTGTGGCTACTACTGTAACTGCAATCGTCAGAATACAGCAGGACTTCATGTTGTTTGAACTGTAATTCCTAGTATTCGGAGGAATGCCACTGCCACTGCCAGGCATTTTGTGAATACCCTTGGTGCTGAGGTTAGACCGAAGGGCAGAGCTGAAAACTGGTAATGACCTGAAAGGAGTCTGAACCTGAGCTATTTCTTGTGAGACTCCCTTATGGGGATGTGGAAATAGGCATCTTTGAAGTCTAGAGATGCCAGCCAATCTCCCTGCTGAATGACAGGTAAAATTAAGGGTAGGGTCACCATCCTGAATTTTGGTTTTGCCAGATATTTGTTCAGATGCCTTAGGTCCAGAATAGGCCACCACTCCCCATTTTTACGGCTGCATGGGTGGAGCCCTGCAGATGTTTTGCATGTAGAAAAGGGCTGACGTCATGTTTTCCATCCATGGAAGTGTTTTTCCTCTGCCTGACCCTCCCCCAAGAAGCAATCTGCCCATGTTGTCCCTATAGTGGGTGTTTTTTGGTTTTTATGGGTGTTTTTTTTTACATTTCTGCATCCCTGCCATTTCTGTCCCCACTCCTTAACAGCAAGAGCATAGCTACTGATTCACGTCTGGCATACCATGGCATGCAGCACACCAGCACGTGGGTGTGGGGGTAGTAGCCCATAACTCAACTGATTCTTTTCTGCTGCTCCCCCTCCTCTCCAGCGACCCCTTGAGACAGACACGCTGAACGGGAGTCTGACCACCGCCTTGCACCCCCCATCTCAATACAGTGAGGATGAGCCACACAAAATGTACTCAGATTTGGTGTCTGTGTCCATCCATTGCCTTTTACCCCACTCTGAACTTCTCTGGTGTCTTGCGCAGAATGAGGCTAGGTAGTTTCCAAGGAGACAGCAGACAACACCCATCGCCTCAACAAGAACAGCAGCCTTGGGGCATAAAAACAGCAGTCCTGTGTACTGTGGACTGAAAAGGAGTCTTTGCTGCTAGCACTAGCGTACAACCCAACATGTTGGCTATGACGGGCAAAGTAGGTATTTTACCTGCCCCACCGCACAAAGCCTGTAAGTGTAAAAACGTCGACCGACTTTAAAATTTGGCTTTCAATTACTGAGATTAGTTTACATTTCTCTTGGTTCAGTGGGTTTAGCTTCAGCTCTCTGTTTGGGCACCATTTACACTGAAAAAAAACCCCCGAAATTCTTTGAATTGTGCAGTATAGCATGACAGAAAGTAAGACTGAGGTGCGAGCCCAGTTGCAAACTTTTCTTTCTGTGCTTGAACAAAGTAACAACCATTTAACAAACAAACAGGACATCCTGGTTAAGCGTCTTCCTTGTTTGAAAGTTTGAAATACAGGGTACTTAAAAACTAACTGCTACACTATCGCGGTATATTTCCCCTGCTGATCTTTATTGAATGACCATTTTTGTTGGGTATTGGAAGCCTTCCTTTACGAATACACGTCTGGCACGCCATGGCGTGCAGCACACCAGCGCATGGGGGGGGGGTAGCAGCCCATAACTCAACTGATTCTTTTCTGCAGCTCCCACTCCTCTCCAGCTCCTTCCCTGTGCTTGCAAAAATGTACCCTATGATCGATGTGTCTATCCCGTCCTTCCGATCGGAGGACAGCGACATCGAAAGAGGATGCACAGTAACAGCAGAATCTGCAACAACCGCACCTCCTCATTTAATCATGTAACAGCTTAGGGGCGGGCTTTAAGAAGCAGCCTGGGTTATAAAGACTGGCAAACAAACCACCTGTGTGCATTTCGGTTACTCAGCTTGATGTTTGTAAACAGTGCCATTACGCTTGGGCAACCTATGGTCTGGCGGCTCTTGTAGAATGAGTCAAAACGTGAGGAAAGGTCAGCTGAACTAGTGGTAGTTGTGGTCCATTCATGTGGGTGTACATGGGGTGTGCAGCAAAACCACTGACCATGTTTACACCGCGACCAGATATCTTCCGTGGTGGCAGTGCCTCTACTGCTTGTTTCGGGATGATTACAGGACACCTTGATCATATTCTAATACTAACCTAAATCCCAAAAATGATGCAGCCATTCAGTCCGTGCAAAATACAGAAGTAGCACAGGACCGTCACTGTTCAGCAATCAGCTCTCAAGCCCGGCCGAAGTACAGTGGTTGGTGGAGCAGAAAGCCATGGTGACCTGTACTGTACCCCACTCACCAGACATGTACGTTTGTTTAATTTAATAGTGGTGGTACACCTCTAATGTAAATCCACATGGGAGCTGTGTTGTGCACTTTAGCTGGGTGCCTTAATAACAGGCGGATAGCACAAGGCAGGAATTGTGGTTAGTGTTGAAACGTGGAATGTCGGCTGGAAACAGACACTGGGTGTAGATATTATACACCCATTGTGAAGAATATGCGAGAGAATGTAACTAAAAGGAATGCCACACAGATAGGCACTGAAGTCACAAACGTAGCAGGACGTAAATGCAAGCAGACTCGCCGTTTAAGGACATTCCCTTATGTTCCAGCAACCCCATGTCCAGTGGTGGATTGAGGGGGAGCGAATGGGACAGTAGCACCCCCCCCAATTGTAACCTACTTGCTTGTTGCTGCTGCATTTTACTTTGTTGAAGAAATATGATTTATTGCTTTTAAGAAGAAAATACACGTTCTAAACTATACGCAGTACTAAATTTGTATTCTCAATGTAAAATGTAGTAAAACAAGAGAATATCAAACTATATAAAGGATTACAGAAATTTGCATATCAAGATGCACCCCCATTGTAAAATCCTGGATCTGACACTGCCCATGTCAAATTCAGTAATTTTTTGCCCAGTACTTGATGGTCATCTAACCATTTAAATCCCAAACAAAAAGCATGGGTTTTGCATGTAGAAAAGGGCTGGCGTGATGTTTTCCATCTGTGGAACTGTTTTTCCTCCGCCTGACCCTCCCCCAAGAAGCAATCCACCCATGTTGTTCCTATGGACTGCAGCACTGCACTTTATCACAGTGGGCATTTTTTTTGTACATTTCTGCATCCCTGCCATTTCTGTCCCTTCCCCTTAACAGCAACGGCGTAGCTACTGATACGTCTGGCATGCCATGGCATGCAGCACACCAGTGCGTGGGGGGGGGGGGGTAGCAGCCCATAGCTCAGCCCAGTTTAAAATAAAAAAAAATCAGTCTGCCCATTTTCTTCACAAACTTTATTATGCAGCCGTGGTGGATCTGACAAGAATTTGTTCTTCTTGGTAAGAATATACAGGGGGTAAAACCCTCTGCCCCTCTGAAGGACTGGCACCTGCTCTACTGCCTTTATGCTGAGCAGGGTTTGAACCTCCTTTTCAAGGAGCTGTTCTTCAAGAAGAGAGGCTGGTTTGAATAGTCTTGACTTCAGAGGAGGGAAGGACTTGAAACTCAGGGAGAGTTCCTGACTCACTAATTCCAATACCCACTTGTCTGTGGTAATGGTCTGTCAGAAGTGAACCAGTCTGCCCCCTACTGGTATAAGGTAGGCAGCCTTGGCAAAGGAGACAGGGATTTTGTTTCTGTGGGGCCTGAGCCTGTGCGGATTGGGAAACCCTCCTGGAGCCCCTCCTGCCTCTGGCCCTATAATACCCAGTCTGCTGTGAGTATGGCTGCAGCTGTGAAATAGCTTGAGGCTGACAGAAGGGCCTACCACAAGACCTTCCTCCACCTCCCCTTCCATAAGGCCTATAAGAAGTAGAAGGCTTGTCCTTGGATAAATTACTCTTATAGGTAGTTTTGTATTCATCCACCTTTTTCATATACTCTTCAGTCTGTTTGCCAAAGAGAGAATGCTCCTTAACAGGAAAGTCCATGGCCTTAGCCTGGGTGTCCTGTGTTATATTTGTAGCCCTTAGCCAAGCAAACCTTCTCAGGGCTACAGTCAGAGCCATAATCCTAGCAGCATTATCACTGGCATCTGCTGCCATCTGGAACTGGCATTTGGATGCTATCAGTCCAAATCTGGCTGTTTCTGCTAGGTCATCAGAAATAGGAGAGGGAGCATTCTCTGACATGGCCAAAACAGACTGCCACAGTGTCTTTTGATACTGTGCAGCATAGGCCTGGTAATTAGCTTGTCTGACCCCAAGAAAGGCAGCTAAATACCCTTTCTTTGACATACTGCACATTTTCCTTGACTTCTTCTCAGGTGGATGAGAGGATAAAGGAACCCTCACCTTCACACAGGCTGCCTGCTGGACTATACCCTGATGATCAGGGTGAGAATAGAGGAATTCAGCCCCTTTCCTGTCCAGTTGGTACTTCTTGTCAGCCTTCTTATCCAGAGGCATGACAGACTTAGGGTTCTGCAGGACTGTAAATAAACCCTTCTTGAAGAATTTGATAGGCAGAAAAATCTTTTTAGTGGGTGTTAACCCCATCATTTCCATGTATTCTGCCTCCTCCTCCTCTGTGACCTCGGTGGTAGCCAGGTTAAGGGCATCTACTATTTTCCTCACAAAGGAAAAGTGAGAGGGAAAAATCCTCAGGCCTAGGAGGAGAGCCAAATTCCTGCTCAGGTGAGATTTCTGGTTCAATGGACTCACCTTCATCTTGCTCTGGTAAATCATACTCCCCAGTTTCCATCTCTTGAGACTGGGGGTCCAAGCAGGGAGTAATCTCCTGAACCCTTGGAGGAGGAGGGGTTGGAGAATGTATAAACCCCTGAATTGCATCAATGACTTTAATAGCCCTGGCATTTCCTCAGCAGTAGGCAGACTGTGAGGCACAGAAGAATACCCTGTAGGTTTAGCCTGGGGTTCAATGTGCTTGGTCTTCTTTTACTTTTTGAAAGGGACCAGAGAATCAGCCGGCCCACTCAGTCTCTTTAAAGAGGTTGATTCACCCTTGTCAGGGGTGATAAAAGAAGAAGCTGCAGTTTCACCCGCTGGTTTGGAAGGTGTTGACTGGTTAGAGCCTGAAGCACCTCCTAACTTTTTATTCAAACTCTCCGTCCTTTTTTCCACAGTTTTCTGTGGGAAAGATTTACAAATCTCACAGTCAGAGTTCAAATGGTCAGTTCCCAGGCAGAACGTCATGATTATCTGCCCTGGCAAACATTTCCCCACACTTCACACAGTTTTTAAAACCTGGGGGACCAGTCTTTTTCTTATGTTTTTCAGAATGCTCCATTTTCAGGAGAAAAACCACAACCGCAGAAGATATTCTCTTTTTTTTTTTTTTGCGGTCAGTTCTGGAACCGATTAGGCTCCAAAAGAACCGACAAATTCTAAATTCAATGAATTCGGAACTGGGTCAGCGGTTCTTGGAACCGATACAACGGTTCACAGTAACCGGGTTAATGGTTAAAAAGAAACCGGATTAGCGGTTTCAACAAAAACAGATATAACTTTAAACAGTAAAGATTTTTAAACAAAAATAGAGAAAATAAAGCAGAAAAAGTCCGCAACTAATAACTACTGGGTTCCTCAGCAGTTATAGCGAACCGTGAGGAACTGAGAAATAAATGCTAAATCTCACTAAAACTAATATAAACTAGACGTTAGAGTAAAATTAAACAATAAATGAAGGCAGCAGAAAGAATATTATGTATAATTGAAAAATTATACTTCACAATAAGCCAACAACAACCTGAGGGATCTCCTGGGCGTCTAGACTTGTGAGGCGGGAGTAAGAAATCTGAGATGTTGATAGAATGTGCAGCAGATGAGGGCAGCAGTTTAAATATTGTCATGTGCCAATGATTCCATCATTAGCATATAGTTCCATTCTCCAGGCAGTTCTGCTGAGCAGCCTAACTGCAGGGAGTTATGAATATGAGAAGAATACATGGGGTTAGAAAGTACAGTTACGTAAGAATTTACCGTAACAGTAGATCTTCGAGAACAGCTCTTGCAGCAGGTTACACCATTAGGACCGAAGCCGCCAGGCGCCAGGACCCCACGGAAAAATTCTAGCTAGCTAACTACAGCGGGGACCGCCCCCGACGTCGGTCCCGCCTCCGACGTCAGGCGTGGTACAAAAGGGGGCGGTCCCGCCAGATTCCCCAGTTCTCCCGCCGGAGACTTCTTGCCGCAGGCTGACATCAAAATGGGAGACCTAGGATTCGCCGTCAGAAGACAGAAAGATAACAATTCCTGCTCAGAAAGATTGAGCCATGCTTCCTCCAAGGGGGAAGGTGGGCGGGAAGGTACCTGCTGCAAGAGCTGTTCTCGAAGATCTACTGTTACGTAAGTTCTTATGTAACTGTACTATCTTACTCGAGACACAGCTCTTGCAGCAGGTTACACCATTAGGACTGATTCCAAGCAGTAACGCTGTCAGAAAATCCGGGAGGAGGAAAATAAAGGATAAAAACCAGGTCCTGAACCTAGGACAGGAGACCCTAAGCACGGCCAAACCAAAACCAGCCCTTCGCGAGAGCGTAGTCCAGGCTATAATGCCTGATAAAGGTATGCACAGAACTCCAAGTATTGCAGCGCATATAGCAGAAGTGGAAACATTTTGAGCGCTGCAAAGGAAGTAGCCACCTCTAGTGGAATGACCCCGGACTGTACCCGGGAGGGGCTTTTGTTGATACCATAACAGTGAGAAATACACTGGACAAGCCAGCGAGAAAGGGACTGTTTGATACTGATTGGCCCATCATTCTCTCAGAGAAGGAATGAAAAGCTGCTCAGAACTACGAAAGGACTGAGTTCTGTTGAGGTAAAACCTCAGGCTGCTGTGAACATCCAGAGTATGGAGCAGAGTCTCCTCTATTAGAGTAGTTCGAAGTAGACCGAAGGTCGATATCCTGGTTCAGAGTGAGTGAAGAAACCACCTTAGGCAAGAATTTAGGGTTCGCCTCAGGGATACTCTGTCCCGGTGGAAAACTAAATAAGGCTCTTGCACAGAGCGCGAAGTTCAGAAATTCTTCTTGCCGAGGTAATAGCACTAAAACAACGCTTTCCACGATAGAAAACGAGCTCGCAATCCGCTGCAGGTTCAAAGGGGGGAAGCGTGAGCTGTTCAAGGACAAAAAGAATCCCATGGAGGCACAGGGTCTCTAATAGGAGGCCTAAGGTGCAACACTCCTCTAAGAAATTTCGAGAAGGCCCACTTGAGCCACTGTACTGATTCCCACCGGAGGTGGTAAGTTTAAATGGCACAGAGGTGCACTTTTAATAGAGGAGTAGGCTAGACCCGAATGAAAGAGGGAGAGCAAATATTCTAATATTACTCCCACAGGACAACCTAAAGGGGAAAGGTTCGCATGCTCGCGACCATACACATTAAAACGGGCGCCATTTCATGGCGACGCTGTATGCGTTGTCGGCTTTCTGGCTGCAGAAAGGACTTCGCAACTCTCTTGAGACCCTCGTGACGTAAAATGGCTATGTCTCTAGGAGCCAAGCATGCAGGTTCAAGGAACGAGGTCCGGTGGACAAGTGAACCTTTCTCCTGAGACAGTAAGGGAGCTGAGCGGCAACGGGAGCGGGGTTCCTTGAGATAGTTGAATCAACAAAGGGAACCAAATCTGTCTGGGCCAAAATGGGGCCACTAGGATCATTATTGCGGCTCCCGCGCAGTTTGAGAAGAACTCTGGATCAACGGGAAAGGAGGGAAAGCGAGAGGAATCTGTTGGCCCAGGAGAGGGATAACGCGCCTCGCCAGAAAACACCAGGCCCTGGATCTAGCGAGCAAAATTGGGCAGTTTTATGCTGGATGGGGAGGCTAACAAGTCTAGATCTGGAGTTCCCATCGAAGAAACAGATCCTCTGCTACCTTTCTGAAGGAGTTCCCATTCGTGGACTCTGGCCTGAGAACGACTCAGGCCGTCTGGCAACCGTGGTTGTCCACTCGGGAACGTGCACAGTGATCAGATTCGCTACCAGGCCTGATTACCCAATCCCACACTCTCATGGCCTCCCTGCAAAGGGGGTAAGAGTGTGCGCCTCCTTGTTTGTTGAGGTAATACATCACCGCCGTGTTGTCTGTCTGAAGTAGAAGAGTACACGGTGGGATAACTGACTGAAAGGCCTGCAGGGCATAGAGGACCGCTCTCATTTCCAGCACGTTGATGTGAAGGTGAGCTTCCATCTGGGTCCACGTACTCTGGGACTTTACCCCGTCCAGGTGTGCCCCCCACCCAAGACCGGAAGCGTCTGTGGTGAGGGTGACCTCCGGGGACGGCGCAATGAACGGGACGCCTGATGAGAGCGACCTTGGGGCTAGCCACCACTGCCAGTCTTGAATCACTGAATTCGTGAGTCTGACCGGATGCTGCAAGTGGTCTTGCCTTTGGTCCCATTGCACTTTGAGCATCCACTGAGTAATGCGCATGTGGAGTCTTGCAAAGGGACAGTAGGATAGCGCAGCCATGTGTCCGAGCAAGCAAAGGACCCACCTGGCAGGTACAACCTTGCTTAGTGATAGGTCCCTTATGAGGGATCTGATGCGCCCGCTTCTGTCGGCCGGAAGAAAGGCTCTTCCCGAACAGTGTCCAGAACTGCTCCATGAACTGCAGTTTCTGTGACGGTACCAGGAGAGATTTCTGAATTTATGAGGATGCCCAGGATCGGAACAGATCCTGGGTGCTCTTGATTGCAAGAAGCAACGCTCTGGAGGCGGCCACGAGAAGCCAGTCGTCCAGGTACGGGAACACGAGTGGCCCTGTCTCCTCAGAGACGCTGCCACGACTGCCATGCACTTGCAAGACCTCGGTGTGGAAGACAGTCCAAAGGAAGGGCTCGGAACTGAAGGTGGTGGTCGAGAACTCGAGCGCAGGAACCTCCTGTGCGCCTGAGCCATAGGGATGTGCAGGTAGGCATCCTGCATGTCTAGAGACGCTAAAAAGGCGCCCGTTTGGAGCATGGGGATAAGACCCGAAGGGTCACCATGCGGAATCGCTTGTAAGTGACCGACACATTGAGGTCGCTGAGGTCCAAGATTGACGGAGGTCCCCTGTTTTCTTGGGAACCAGGAAGAAGTGGGAATAGTATCCTAGTCCTCTCTGGTTCTCTGGGACGTACTCTCATCGCTTCCCTTCGTAGTAGCGCGAGTACTTCTTGCCAGATCAAGGCTTTGTGCTGACCCTGATACCGGGAGAGCAAAGGAGGCCTCGAGGGTGGCTTTCCTGCGAATTCTATAAAGTGGCCTAGACTGACCAACTGAAGAACCCACTTGGTGGTAATGGCCTGCCATCCCGCAGGAAGTTCAGTAATGCGAATTTCCGACTATAAACTCCCCGTTGATCCTGAGAGGCGGGGCCGAAAGGAGTCAGGCTGTGGCGGCAGATGGACCCGCTGGCTGGGCCTGCCTAGGAGAACGCTTGGCCTCGCTGGCGGGTGTTGCCCTGGCTCTACGAAACCAGAGCCCTCTGAGGTGCAGCGGAGTGGGTCTGTTGCCTCTGCGTCCTGCGACGAACGGCTTTTGGTTCCTACGAAAGAACCAAGCTTAGGTCGGTACATGGCCTGAACCGACCTTACCGCCTTTCCCGGCCTCTTGAGTTTGTAAGGATCTTTTCTGTAGGATTACCAAACAATACTTCTCTCAAAAGGGCGCCAAGATGTTCTTTGGACGTCGGGTAAAACCGGAGACGCGCAACCAAGAGTGTCTCCGGAGGCAAACGCCAGAAGCTGCTGCTCGGGCCGATGAGTCCGCGGAGTCATATGCGGTTCTTAGCACTTGGGTCCCCACGTCTGAACCCGTTGCGGAGGAGCTGAAGCATCTCTCCTTCTGCTCACCTTCGGCATCTTTTCAGCCGCCCAGACCCTGTTCCACAAAGCGCTCTGGAACTGAACCATGTGGGTTAAATAGTTCAGGGATCTGATGGCGCAGGTAGCGGAAGACACGGCGCTACCCAATGCGTCCCAGTTGTTTGGACTTGGGTCCGTGGCAGGGTGCTCAAATGTTGTGGCCTCTGTGACTGGTCATGTGAGGCTGTGATGACCAGAGAATCGGCCTGAGGATGCTGCGTCAAGTACTGGTCGTCCTTAGGAGCCTTGTACAAGCGATCAGCTTTCTTCGGTCTCGCCGGGAGCGAGTGTGGACGCTTCCACGCAGCCTTGGTGACGTCCACGAAGGTGTCAACCAAGGGTGGTACCACCACAGGCTTGGGGTCCTTTTGCCGAAGATATTTGGCGAGTCGTACTCTTTCGGGGTCTAAGTCTTCAGCATCCCATCCCATGTTCTCTTGTATATGTCTCATAATATCAAGGAACGAGGGATCATCCGGAGGAGATCTAGGCATCTCACGTGGGTCCGGAGAAGGGATGGAGAGTGGAGATGGGGATCTAGAGGTGGAGTAGTCTGATCCCTGCGTCCTCCGTTGAAGGCGAACGTCAGCGCCTCCTGGATCTCTTGGGGCTGGGTGATCCAGAAGAGGAATTCGACGGAGGTCTCCGCTTATCAGGTCTCCCCGGGAGGGGCTCCTAGGCTCCCGGGGAGGAGGAACACGGCCTGCCGACCCCGAAGGCGAGGGGGGGGCAGGAACCGGAGTAGGAGGAGGAGGAGTAGGGAGGAGGGGGAACCATGTCTTTTTAATGGTATCCCACCAGTAGGTGAACAGATCTTTCACCTCCACTCAGAGAGAGGCCTGACGACAGCCCGGTGCCGTGGGGCGTCGCCGGGTCCCGCGCCGGCTCCACAGGGGCTCTGTAATGGCAGGGATCCCTGGGAGTACCTACGGGACCGGGTCGCCCGCCTGGTCCTCGGGCTGCTCTAGGTCCTCCTCCGATAGAGGCTCCTGACCGATGTCGGTCGGAGGCAACAGGGCCTTCTTCTTTTCAGGAGGGGCGGGCGCCGGTCCTCCTACCGCGGCCCGCTGGGATGTATGGCCGGGCGCCGGTCGTCGGGCCGACGGTGGCTCCAGGGAAGAAGGGCGCACGGCTGACGGCTGTCGAGCCGGCGTCTGGGCTACAGGCCTTTTTAAAGGCGTGAGCTCCAACGTCTTGCGTGGAGGCACCGACGAAGACCTGACGTCGGGTACCGAGGAGCGGGAACCCGACTTGTGGTGGATGGTGTCGTTCCCCGGACTTCGCCAAGGCCCTGGAAGGGGAAGAAGGCCTGGCGGATTTCTCCTGAGATGAAGGTTTCTTGATTGCAGCCGGGAGATTTCAACCGGAGCTACGGGACCGCAACCCCAGAAGGGGACCTGAAGGGCCTTCTCCTTCTCTTCTCCGCGTGCTTGTGGACCCTGGAGCTTTCTTGGAGGACATGGTCTTCAGTTGTTCCTCCAGAAGAAACGCCTGCAAAGCCCTCTGACGCCGGATCCGGTACGGGCTATTGAACCTTTGGCAAGAAGGACAGGCCCGGTATCGTGGTCTGGGCCTCAGGCACCGGACGAGGCCGTGGGGTCCTTGAACGGGATCTGCTTTCCACAAGCGCATCAAGGATGGCCCGAAGTTGGTGATGACATCAAGATCTTGCTTGAAGAGGATTCTGAAGATTTTCAAAAGAACTATTCACGCGCAAGGCCAGACTGGTAAATCAAGGGGTCAGGTAGCTAAGTCGACGGCGGAAAAGAACTGGGGAATCTGGCGGACCGCCTTTTGTACCACGCCTGACGCCGGAGGCGGACTCGTCAGCCGGGCGGTCCCCGCTGTAGTTAGCTAGCTAGAATTTTTCCGTGGGGTCCTGGCGCCTGGCGGCTTCGGTCCTAATGGTGTAACCTGCTGCAAGAGCTGTGTCTCGAAGTAAGATCAACAGAATAGCATAGGTAGGATATATTGTAGAAAACAGTAAGCACACCAAAAGCATAGGAGTTGCATGAGGACAGGAGTGCAGCAGGAGTAACTGACCAAGAGAAAGAAGGAAACGCAGATTGTAGCCAAGAAAGATAGGGACCTTCCCTCCCCCCAAAAGAATACTGACCTAGAAAGCTGCTGAAGGCACAAACCAAATAGAAAGCCCAAAAGCACAAAGGGAAAGTGGTAGACAAACACAGGGAGTAAAAGGTGTGGGGCAGGAGTCCCAGCATTGCCTCCAGCTGCAGGGAAGGAACATTGCTTCTGAATGAGGCTAGAGGAAGCTGGCTTAAATAGTTCAGGACTGGGGTGTGAATGGTAGCTCCCACCCACTGAACTGCTGGCACAGCCTGTGTCTTATCAAGATTATTAAAAATACTGCGTTTTCTAAGGTATGTCTTTGCAAACATCTAGGATAAGCAAATTGTTCTCTGTAGTGCCCCATGTCTGTCCACCAAAGAGAGGCTTATTTTTATGTTTGCTTGCACGCATGCGCAAGAAACAGTGCCATCATCCAAGTTTTCGGAGGAGTGGCAGCCCTCTTCCAATTCAGTCAGTGTGTTTGCAGGCACGGCCGCAGTTCTCCAATGCATGCTGAGCTGTCTATGACAGCTCCAAAATGCAGTGGCATACAGCTGAAAGGGGGAGCTATGCTTCAGTGAGCAGCGATCGGATATCACCTGCCCGCGCGGCTCCCCTACACACACACACGCATGCACGCCCGCGGCTCAGCCCCCCACGCACGCACTGTGGTTAGCCGACGGGGTGCCTAATCCTCGCTGGCTGTGCTGTGCCCCAAAAACACAGTTTCATATGCCATGCTTGGTGCTCATCCTATGTGGTTGGTTACGTCAGAGATAGCCGACGGGTGTGCCCAATCCCGCCGGCTCCACTGTCTACCCCCAGAGTACAGGGTGCCACACTGGGAGCCCACCCAGCATGGCAACAGATGCTATGGCTGATGGGGTGCCCAATCCCCGCCGGCTCCACGCCTCAACCAGCCATCCTTCTGCCACGCTGGCAGCCCACTCCAGCGTGGCAAACGCCCCGCGTCATTAAAAAAACAACCTGAAACTTAAAATGGTCCCTCGCTGTGTCTGTCCCCCCCGCGCCCACCCCTGTGCACCCTGCCTCCCCACAACCCCTCACCCCATACTTACCTCCGGACTCCAGCGCGATGATCTTCAGTGGACTGGGAACACGTCTGCACTCTGCTGACCGCGAACTGAGGAAATGCCGGTAAGCTGTATAATGGGACAGGTAGGGTTTTTTCAACTTTGCTGCATATCTCAGGCATTTTTTGGAATTTTTGCACCAAATTTTCAAAATGGAGTTTTTGGGACCCCTTCTCATGAATGTTCTCACTGTCATGGCGTTAATCGGGCCCGGAGGGTGATTTCGCAGTCACTGCGCGAAATCACCTTTCGGGACCAAGTAACGAAACAACACTGCCACTGTTCATAAGGTGGGCTCTCAAAAGGCCTATGTTGATAATTTGGTGAAATAATTCCTAAAAATGACTGTTTTATTTAGCCGCAAGTGCTACAGTTCCTAAAGCACTGTAAGTTTGCTAGATTTTCAATATTTTCATTCCAGATTTTCAACATTGCCATTTTACCACACCTCCTTATGAGCAGTACAGCTGTCATTTTTCACATCTTGCCCAAAACATGTTTCTGCCTATGTAGGCAAATATAGAAACATAGACTTTGACGGCAGATATGACCACTTGGCCCACCCAATCTGCCCATTTCCTACCTACTGGATAAGCTGCAGATTCTAGTTAACCAACAGCCTATTTCCTGCAACCCCCACTATAACTGCCTTATGTCTGTCCCATGCATGTTTGAATTCCTCCACTGTTTTAGACCCCACAACCTCTCCAGGAAGGCGTTCCATGCGCCCACCACTCTCTCTCGGGGAAAATAATTTCTCACATTACCCCTGAGCCGCCCCCAACTTTAAATTGTGCCCTTGTTCTTACACATCTCTTTTTCTGAAAGATGCTACCCTCCTGGACTTTGTTGATTCCTTGAGGTACTTAAAGGTTTCTATCATGTCCCCCCGTCCCTCCTTTCATCAAGGGTATAGATATGGAGTTTTTGGGACCCCTTCTCATGAATGTTCTCACTGTCATGGCGTGCAATGGTGCAGTCGGTGTGCGAAATCAATGTATGGGACACATTAAGAAAATCACAGTGACACTTTTAATGAGCAAAGGTCTTAAAATGGCTATGTTGAAAATGTGGTGAAATAATTCCTAAAAATGACTGTTTTACGAGCGTGCGTTGCGCAGTTCCTACGCACACTCGTAAGTTCGCAAATTTTCAATATTTTCACTCCAGATTTTCAACATTGCCATTTTACCACACCTCCTTATGAGCAGTACAGCTGTCATTTTTCACATCTTGCCCAAAACATGTTTCAGCCCATGTAGCGGGCAATGGTGCAGTTGGTATGCGAAATCAATGTATGGGACACATTAAGAAAATCATAGTGACACTTTTAGTGAGCAAAGGTCTTAAAATGGCTATATTGAAAATGTGGTGAAAAAATTCATAAAAATGACTGTTTTACGAGCGTGCGTTGCGCAGTTCCTACGCACACTCGTAAGTTTGCGAATTTTCAATATTTTCACTCCAGATTTTCAACATTGCCATTTTACTTGCCCAAAACGTGTTTCTGTCCATGCAGCGCACAATGGCGCAGTCGGTGTGCGAAATCAATGTATGGGACACAATAAGAAAATCACAGTGAAACTGTTCATGAGCAGAGGTCTTAAAATGGCTATGTTGAAAATTTGGTGAAAAAATTCCTAAAAATGACTGTTTTACAAGCGTGCGTTGCACAGTTCCTACGCATGCTTGTAAGTTTGCGAATTTTCTATATTTTCACTCCAGATTTTCCACACTGCCATTTTATTACACTTCCTTATGAACAGTACAGCTGCCATTTTTCACATCACCCAAAATGTGTTTCCGCACATGTAGCGCACAATGGTGCAGTCGGTGTGCGAAAGCAATGTTTGGGACAGATTAAGAAAATCACAGTTACATTGTTCATGAGCAGAGGTCTTAAGATGACTATGTTGAAAATTTGGTGACAAAAGTCCATAAACTGACTCTGTTACGAGTGAGCATTGCGAAGTTTCCACGCACCCTCATAAGTTCATGACTTTGTAATATTTTCAGTCCTGATTTTCACCTGTGGCATTTTCCCACACTTCCTTATGAACAGTACAGCTGTCATTTTTCACAATATGGCCGAAATGTGTTTTCATACTTTCAGCGCAGAGATGCGTGGTCGCTGTGGGAAAACATTGTTCGGGACAGATAAAGAAAATCACAGTGACTCTGTTCATGATCGGAGGCACCAAAATGCCTGAGTTGCCAATCTGCTGTAAAAAATCCCCAAACTAATTACATTACGGGTGTGCGTTGCACAGTTTCTATGCACACTCATGACTTCACCAGTTTTTTCAATATTTTTACTGCAGATTTGCAACATTGCCATTTTTTACACCTCCCCATGAACAGTACAGCTGTCATTTTTCACATCCTGTTCGAAATGTGTTTTTGCACCCATGGTGCTAAATGCCGTGGTCAGCTGTGCATAAGCAGCTGCTAACAAATTGATATTGCCACTGTTCATGAGGTGGGGTCTCAAAAATACATGTTGAAAATTTGGAGTGAAAATACCAACGAATGTCTGAGGTGTTAGGTTTCCAACCACAACGCCCACCCTGTAGAGAATGACAGGCATCAGGGTGTGACTTGGGATTCTTGCCTGTAATGCTCATACCATTCCACACCCTGCAGCCAGTGAGAGGCATCGAGGTATGCCTTGGACTCTTGACCCAAAGTTCACCCCATTCTCCTATACTGCACCCATCTCACCGTGATTTCTGATGGAATAGAAGCGTATAAAGGCCAAAGACCCCAAGGCACACCGTGACACTTGTTGGTGTCTGCAGGGTAGGGTGTGGTGAAATGGCATGGCCGTTATGCCTGACGACCCAAAGGCACACCCCAATGCCTGTCACTCTCTGCAAGGTGGTGGTGGGGTTGGCTTCAGTTCAATACTTCACTGCCATTCCTATTATGCAGCTCTGTAACTTTTACACTACCAATGCCAATGCCAGCAAGCAAACATTCGGCATTGACAAATGCTTGTTTGATTTATATGAGACTCAGGAAGGAGGGAGAGAGAGAGAAAGAAGGGAAGGAAGGCAGGATGGAAGGTGCTGCATATAACACTACCGTATCCCGATGAAAAAACATAAGGTTCTTTGTGTGAGAAAGCCTGCAGCTTTCATATGATTATGCATGTTGTGTACGTGAGAGAGCCTGCAGCTCTGCTGTTCATCTAACAGAAAATTGTGACAAGAAAACTGACAAATATAGAACACTGCCAACAGAAGGCCTTACAGTCTATCCAGTCTGCTTGAAGAGGCAATACATGCCCCCTAGGGGACTATGACCACCCCCCAAGCTATTGACCAGCCCCATGTGTCTATCCCACCTCCTCTAAAAGCTCTTCATTGATTTAGCACGGACTAATGCCTCAAGGAGCATGTTCTACTCCTGCACCCCCTCTCTGTTAAGTAGTCTTTCTCACTTCTCTATTAAACCCCACACCACCAGTTTCTTACTATTCCCTTTAGTATTTACATTGCTGCTGCTTGTGAACAACTCTCTTGGATCCTCTTTGTTAATTCTCTGCCTGTATTTAAGGACATTCCCTAGTGTTTCAGCAACCCCAAGTCAAAGTCATAATTTTTTGCCCAATACATGATGGTCATCTAAACATTTAAAATCCACAACAAAAAGAAATGAAAATTATGTACCTATCGTAATTCTTTATCTTTCTGTATATCTTCACCATTCATCACTAGTGGATATAAGCCGGAGATGCAATACCCAGCGGGAGCATTTTTATTTCTTTTTTTCTAAGAGGGAGGAGTCCCACCGCCCTTGAGGCCAATGTATTACGTGGCACTTGAGGGCTGGCCAGTAACTGATGTTGACTCCTTCTCGACCTCAGTTCTGCACGCCGGAGGGTGGAAGAAGAGATAGAGGAAAAACAAGGGTGGGGCAAGGGAGCCCAAAGGACAGACAAAAGGAAAAGATATAAACAGAAAAAGGAATAAAGTAGGCCAGAGGACAAAGGAGAAAACCTAGTTTAGGTAATGGGCCCCAATCTCAGGGCAGAAAGAGAGAGAGAGAGAGAGAAAGAGAGATAGGATGAAGGAAGACAGGGATAGAAAGTATAGCGAGGGGAGGGAAGGGGATGAGAAACCCGACCACACCGTAATAGGTGCCAACAACCTTCCTGAGGACCAGGGAGAGAAGTAGGCACTGCCACCCCATGACATCCCCTTGCTTGAGAGCTGTTACTACAATATTTCCTTTAAGGAGTACCCCACACTCCTTGGCTGGGTTAGCAGGTAAGGTAGGCTACGCTGCAGGGCAGGCTTACTCAGGTACCAAGCCTAAAAATCCTTTCTTCCTGGAAGAAGATGGAGGTGTGGTAAGGGTCTACCCCCCCGCCCTTGAACTCTAGGGTAGGAAGGGAGAACCACCTGGGGATAGTATCCCCTTGGACTCCAGACTCCTAGTCAAAATCCAGGAAGACCAGTATCCTTGAGGAGGACAAAAGGCACAATGTCACAGAAGGAGAGACCCTGTAAGGTTAGGAGGGGATCATGTCCCAAGACCCCCCCGAGGAAAAGAAGGGAGGGGTTATGACCCCATAGGAAAAGCGAGGGTGGAAGTCCCCAAGGGCCCTCTTGATCCTCCTTACCCCGACAGGGATCCTCCTCGCATGAAAACTGAATTGGTCAGGCAGCCCTAGGAAAGGGCCGGATCAAGTCAAGGAAGAATCCCCAACAAGGCGCCGAGAAGAGGGTCTGTCGTCTATTTATTTATTTTATTTATTTATTTCTAGGAAGTACCTTTGAGCCAAAGGCTCTTTTACAGAGGTTCCACGTCATAGTAATGCATAGGCATAACATCATTTACAATGGTTACAAGTACATAAGCAGATACAAGGAGGTTCCATGCCTAGAAAGGCATGAGTACATCAGGTTACAGAGGTTACATAATTACAATAACAGGGAGTACATAAGTAAAAATATACAGACACATAATTTAAAGCAGGCTAGGTTGACAGGTTGTTAAGTGAACAACTTGAGAATCTACATGATACAGAGCGAATCAGGTAGAGAACAGAGGATGATATAGTCTGTAAAATAATTAACTAATACTAAACGCTAGGAGGCGAGAACTTGCTGGGCAGCAATTCCTTTGTCTTAAGTGCTAAAGAATGTAGTCATAAAGAAGGGCTAGACTCACTGTGGGGGGGGATGGTGAGGCTGGGACCTGGAGCCTACTAGGGGAGTGTTAGTTAGCAAGAAGAGAGGAGAAGGCAAGGGTGCAGGTTAGAATGAGGGTAGCAGGAAAGAGGAGGGAAGAGTGTGTCTAGGCACAGGTCATTCTTGATCTTCTTGGATGAAGTCTCCACCACTCATTCACACTAATGGGACTACGCCGGAGGCGCTAGGACCCAGCGGAAGACAAACATCTTCAGGAGGGCCGGCGCCTAGGTAGGGCCGCGAGGAAGCAGCACTGTGAGCTCGGTTCACTCCATATAGGCAACCTTGGCATCAACCCTCCAACCACCTCAGTACCTTTTTTACTGAGGAGGTACAGCGTAAACTAACCTAGTGAAACTAACCTATGTCGGACATAAGATAGTCTGAATGACCCATGTAAGAAGGGTCAACTTAACAGTCTTCGCAGCCCAACAAGGGGGTGAAAACCAAAAAACAGGATGAGTGAGCTCGGGGGATGGTGGGTTGGCGTGTGAATGAGTAGTGGAGACTTCGTCCAAGAAGATCGAGAATTACGGTAGGCACGTAATTTCCATATCTTCCTGGACATAAAGTCTCCATCACTAATTCACACCAATGAGAGAGTACCAAGCTAAAATAATCTCCCGAGATGGGCAGCAGGAGAAAGGAGCTCACTTAGGACAGAAATCCATTAAGGATTGTCCTGCCAAAAGACTGATGCTGCCTGGCATGGACAAAGCGTAGTGCTTTACGAAAGTGTGCACGGAGCTCCAAGTGGCCGCATGGCGGATGTCTGCGATGGACATGTTTTGGATTTCTGCCAGAGATGCTGCAACTGCTCTGGTAGAATGCGCGTACACTCTGCCTTCCAGCTTAACCTGAGTAACATTGGTGAAGGCATGCCACTAGCCATGCTGAAATGCATCTGATAGCAACAGGCTGACCCAGCCGGGCCGTGCTGAAGGAGACAAACAGTTGTTTTGACTTGCGGATTTCTTTAGTTCTGCCTAAATACTGTAGAACTGCAAAGCTCTCTTCACATCCAGAGAATGCAGGGCACGCTCCCCCTCATTCTGGAAGTTTGCGAAGTAGTTGGAAGGATCAAGGGCTGATTCAGATGGAATTCTGAGACAACCTTCGGAAGAAACTTAGGGTGTGTCCCAAGAAACACAGAATTTGATGGCAGATAAGGACCGCTTGGCCGACCTAGTCTGCCCACTTCCCTACCTAATGGATAAGCTGCAGATCCTAATTAACCAACAGCCTACCTCCTCCTACCCCCTACTAGAATTGCCTTATGTCTGTCCCATGCATTCTTGAATTCCCTCACTGATTTTGACTCTACGACCTCCTCAGGAAGGCTGTTTCATGTATCCACAACCCTCTCTGAAGAAATACTTCCTCACATTACCTCTGAGCCGCCCCCCCCTATCTTCAAATTGTGCCCCCTTTGTTTTTGCACATCTCTTTTTCTGAAAGATGCTACCCTCTTGGATTTTGTTGATTCCCTTGAGGTATTTGAAAATTTCTATCATGTCCCCCCTCTCCCTCCTTTCCTTGAGGCTATATATCTTTAGTTCCTTTAGTCTTTCTTCATATGTCTTCTGATGCAGACCCTGCATCATTATGGTTGCCCTCCTCTGGACAGCCTCCACCCTGTCTATGTCTTTGCGGAGATGGGGTCTCCAGAACTGTACACAGTACTCCAGATGTGGTTTTACCAACTGTCTGTTTTCTACTGATGATGCCTCTCCCTATGCATCCCAGTATCCCCCCAGCCCTTCTCACTGCCTTTTCACATTGCTGGCCCACCTTTAGGTCGTCTGATATGACTACCCCCAGGTCCCTTTCCATTTTTGTTGTTGTCAGTATCTCACCCCCCATTGTGTACTCCTCTCCTGGGTTTTTGTTTCCCAGGTGCATTACTTTGCACTTCTTTGCACTGAATCCAAGCTGCCATACTTCTGACCATTCCTCCAACCTTGCCAAGTCCCTTCTCATTCTTTCCACTCCACCTTGTGTATCAACTTGTTGCAGATCTTTGTGTCATCTGCAAAGAGACTTACTTTCCTTCCAATCCCTCTGCAATGTCACTTATAAAGACATTAAAGGACTGGCCCCAGATACTGAACCCTGCGGTACCCCACTAGTAACCCTCCTTTCTTCACTGTGGACTCCATTTACTATTACCCGCTGTGTCCTGTTGTCCAACCAGTGTTTTACCCAGGCTACCACTCTGGGAACCACTCCCAGGCTGGCTAATTTGTTTATTAATCTTTTGTGCGGGACTGTGTCAAATGCCTTGCTGAAGTCTAGGTAGGCCATGTCCACAGCCCCTCCCTGGTCTACTGCTTTGGTCATCCAGTCAAAGAAGTCAATTAGATTTGTCTGACATGACATTCCCGTTATGAATCCATGCTGCCTCGGGTCCTGTGCCCCACTGGTCTCTAGGTACTCAACAATTCTTTCCTTCAGAAATGATTCCATCATTTTCCCTACCACTGAGGTCAAACTGACAGGTCTGTAGTTTCCTGCCTCTGTCTTGCTCCCATTTTTGTGAAGAGGAATCACATCTGCCCTCCTCCAGTCCTCAGGTACCACACCATCCTTCCATGATTTATTAAAAAGGGTAGTCAGTGGTGTTACTAGTTCTTCCCTTAGTTCTTTTAGAATTCTGGGGTGAATATCATCAGGCCCCATTGCTTTATCCACCTTCAGTTTTTAGAGTTCTTTCAGAACCCTTTCTTCTGTGAAAGGACTAATATCAACCCCCCCCCCCATCCAGAGTGCTTCTATTGACCAGATTAGGTATTTCCCCCTGCTTTTCCACTGTGAATACTGAGCAGAAGTATTCATTCAACATCCCTGCTTTTTCACTGTCGCTCACTGCCCAATCAGCTACCTCTTTGTTCAGCCTCAGTATCCCTGCCTTAGTCTTTCTTTGCTCCCTAATGTACCTACAAAAGGTTTTATCCCCCTTCTTAACCGAGTTGGCTATCTTCTCCTCAGTGTGGGCCTTTGCTATTCTGAGTGCCTACCCACTTCCTTCTGCTTTAACTGGTACAGTTCTCTATCCTGCTCCTTCTGTGTTTCCTTATACTTCCTGAATGTCATCTTTTTCTCCCTTACCTTCCCCGCCACTTCTTTTGAGAACCATAGTGTTTTTTTTCTTTCATTTTGATTTATTTGCTTCACACAAAGGCTTGTTGCATCTGTGATGGCGGTTTTGATGTTTCCCCATTGTTGCTCCGCCCCACCTTCTTGCCTGTTTGCTAGTGCTTTTCTGAGGCACTCTCCCATTTTGACAAAATCAGCCCTCCAAAGTCCAGTACCTTCACTTTTGTGTGGCTTGACTCTACAGGTAAGTTTATCATGAACCACACTGTTTGGTGGTCGCTTGTTCCCAGATGGCTACCCACTTCAAGATCAGAGATCCTCTCCTTGTCCCCATCTGAGAGTACTAGGTCTAAGATTGCTCTCTCCCAAGTGGGTTCCAAAACTAGCTGTCTGAGGCATGCCCCCTGTAGGGCATCGAGAACGGCCACCTTGTCTCTGTGAAATACAGTATACGGAGGGTCTGTGACCAAAGCATGTATTTCAGACACTCTACGAGCGGAGGTAATGGCTACAAGGAAGACAGTCTTCCAGGTCAGAAACTTCAGCTCACAAGTAGCTAGGTGCTCAAAAGGTTTAGGAGTGAGCATGTCAAGCCCTGACTGGTGGCCTAGTATGCAGTATGCCCTTAAGAAACCTCTTGACCACAGGTAGCTGAGCCAGAGACACTGAGTGTAACGGGCTAATGGTATGCTGAGATCACGCAAAGGTGAACCTTCACGGTTGAGTATTGCAGGTCTGTGTTCGTGAGATCTAGAAGATACTCTAGGACTTTGTTTGGTGGGCAGGAAAAAGGATTCCAGGAGGCTTTTGCGCACTAGATGGAGAACTGCTTCCACTTAGCCATGTAAGTTTTTGAGTAGCTGTCTTTGTGTGCAGCTAATAGAATATCTGAGACTCTGTGTGAAATGTTAAACTTGTTCACCTCTATCTCTTCAGGAGCCAGGCATGGAGGTGAAGGGACTTCAGGTTGGGATGGACCACAGGGCCCTGGGTCAGCAGGTTCATATGAAGTGGAAGCTGTCTCTTAGAAGTTTCTGACAATCTGTTGATTGATGAAAACCAGATCTGGTGAGGCCAGAATGGGGTGATGAGGATCATTCTGCCCCCCTGCGCCTCCAGTTTGAGCAGCACCCTCTGAACTAGGGGAACAGGAAGAAATGCGTAAGAAAGTGTCTTGCCCACCGCAGTCTGAATGCATCCAGACAAAAAAAAGCCAGGTTCTGGATTTCTGGAGCAGAAGAGAGGCAGTTTTGCATTGAGTGGGGACACAAAAAGGTCCAGGTCTGAAGTTCCCGGCTCTTCGAAGAGTGACTGCATGACGTCTGTGTCGAGAGACCACTCATGAGGGTCTGTCTCTATTTTGCTGAGACAATCTGCCAGATCATTCTGCACTCCCGGCAGGTAGACAGCATGAATCAGAGCTTTGTGTTCTAGGCACCACTCCCACACTCTCATTGCTTCCCTGCATAAGGGGTAAGAGTGTGCTTCGCCCTGCTTGTTAATGTAGTACATCACTGCTTTGTTGTCCATTTGAAGGAGAATGATCTTGTGACAGAGTACATCGTTCAAGGCTCAGACTGCATACAGGACGGCTCTCATTTCTAGAACACTTATGTGAAGGGTAGACTCGTCCTGACTCCATTGGTCCTGGGTGTGGTGATCTTGGCAGTGAGCTCCCCATCCCAGTAGGGACACATCTGTGGTGATGGAGATATGGGATTCTAGAGGGGTGAAGGTATAACCTTCCAGAAGGTTGTCTTCCTGAGTCCACCAGGGGAATGACCGTCTCAGAGGTTCTGTCACCTCGATGTGAAAGGACTGTGGGTGCATGGTTGATGACCACTGAGTGCTGTGAAGATGAGCCAGAGGCACAGTGAACACTGAGGATGCCATGAGACCCAGCATCCACTGCATCGAGAGATCTTGAATCGAATCGTTCTCTCTGATAAAGTGAGCCATCCAAAGGATGTCATTCTTTCTGTCCTCCAGAGGAAGGGCTTTTGCACTGGAGGTATCCAGAAGGGATCCTATGAAGAGGAGCCATTGGGAGGGCTGTAGCTGTGACTTTCCCAAATTTAGCAGGACTCCCATGGAAGTGAGGAATTTTGAAGCTGTAGTCACAGCTTCCTGAGTCTCTTGTCTGGAGGGACTTACTAGGAGCCAATCGTCCAGATACGGGAACACCTGAATTCTGAGCTTTCTGAGATGCGCTGCGAGAACTGCAAAGCACTTTGTAAAGACTCGCGGCGCCAAGGATAGCCCAAAGGGCAGGACTCTGAACTGGTATTGTTGACCAAATGCCACAAATCTGATGTATTTGTGGTGGTTTGGGTGTATGAGAACATGCTGATAGGTGTCCTGCATGTCCAGAGAGGCCAGCCAATCGATTTGATGAATCAGAGGTAAGATTGCACCGAGTGATATCATCTTGAACTTTTCCTTGTAAAGGAATTTGTTTAACTTCCTGAGATCGAGAATTGGGCACATGCCGCCTGTTTTCTTTGGAACTAGGAAGTAACGGGAGTAGAAACCTGTGTTCCGCTGACCCAGCGGGACTAATTCTACTGCCCTGTTGTTCACAAGGCCTTGAATCTCAGAAGCAAGAAGGTCTGACTGAGAGACAGACAGGTTGGGCTGTCATTCGGGTGGGTGATCTGGAGAGGTTTCTGAAAGATTTAGAGAGTACCCCTCACAAATTATCCTGAGTACCCACTTGTCTGATGTGATTGACTTCCACTGGCTGTAAAACTGAGTCAGACGCCTTCCTACTGCCGAAGAAGAGTCCCCCTCGGACAGCTAAGGTGGGACTTGGACTGGAATCTCAGAGGGTGGCACTAGGCACTTTGGGGCTCTGAGTCTTCTGCTGCGTTTTTTTCTGCGGCTGTGGGGGTCTGGTTTCTGTTGAAGCCCCCTCTGCCTTTACCATGAAAGGCCTGATGGTTATGAAACTGACGCCGGTTCCCACCTCTTTGAGGGGCTGTGGATGGTGGTGTGGCCATTTTGATAGCCATTCTAGTTTTCTGTCTGGCCTCTAGCACCTGCTTGACCTGAGGACCAAACAGGTATGTACCATTAAAAGGCAAAGACATAACTCTCTGCTGGGCATCATTTGTGAATCCCGACGTGCACAAGCAGGAGAGTGGTGTTGGGTGCATACACTGGCTGCTTCTGCTCTGGAGGCAGTGTCAAAGGAATCCATGGCAGCTTTAAGCTGCTGGTTATTGGATTCAATGCCTCTAGTAATGGTTTGAAGAAGCTCTGTGTTAACTTTCAAATCTGGGAGAGCTTCTACCTTGGCTTTGAGCGATTACCAGAGCGTATACTTGTACTGAAAGAAATAAGCCTGGTAGCTAGCAATGCGCATGCCCAGGGTGGAAGCAGCAAAGATTTGCTTTCCCAAAGTGTTGATTTTGAGAGATTCCTTGTTTGTTGGACGTGCTGTAGATTCTTTCGGAATAATGGCCTTGTCATTCTCTGCCAGGACAACTATGGCACCAGCAAAGGTTGGGAGAGGCATATTTCCTATGGACTTAGCCACAGAGGGAATAAGCTCTGGATTATCCCACACCATTTGTGAGAGAGTCTCAAAAGAGGGTTACACGGGGGAGAGTCAATTCCACAGGAATGTCCGGAACGTGCAGGTACTGCAGACGCAGCAATTTCCCAGGATCGGGCTCCGAAGTCTGGAGAGAGAGAGAGTGGTTGTCACGTTTCTAAGCAGAGGCTTAAAGGAAAGGTCCTAGACCAGAGGGTCTGCTGTAAGAGAAGGTTTACTCACCACCCCAGGGAGGAATCATCATCAAAGTCATCCTCCAAGCGAAGATCAGGCTCAATATCATCTCCCACAAGTCCTGAAGGGACTGCATAGATAGGAAAGGGAGGGAAAAGAGGAGGAGGAGCACTGCGAATCGGAGTCAAAAACCCTGGTGTCACATGCGCACTGCAGGTGCTCCCGGTGCCGGAACAGAAGGCGGTGCTGGCATAGGACACGGTGTCAGGCGTGGTGCCAGCTCCACACCAAACCAGAGGTTCCCTACCCCCGACTCGCTGAGAAAAGTCTGAGAAATTCAGCAGGAGATAAAGGCACTGGTGTAGACCCCTGTGCCACAGACCTATGAGGGGGAAAAACACCAGAGTGCAGTGTCGACGGCACCGAAGAAGGTGCCGCACGACTAGGAAGCCCCAACCGCCCTGCCGCAGGTCCAAAACCAAAAGACTCAAACATCCTGGTGACAGACTCGCTGGCTCAGGTAGATGGGACAACCGTCGAACCCATTGCTCCAGAAGAGCAGCCCAATAGTGAAACTGCTCACCAGAGGACCCCCTCAGGGGTTGGGGAGGGACTCCGGAGTTGAGGATGCCGGTCACCAGAAACAGAAGCCGGAGGAGACCCTGGAGGAGACGGAGTCAGGCCCCTGCCGCCGGTAACCGACGATCAACACGCAGATGTACCAGAAGCCAACTTCAAGTGGTACCGTTTCTTTCTCGACCGGGAGGCCGAAGAAGAACTCAAGGCCAAGCAGTGCCGAGTCCTCGAAGAGGATCAAGAAAGGGACCACTTCTTTTTGTGCTTTTGGGAAGACCGTCCATTTCCCCGAGCACCGGAGTGCCTGTAGTCAGACCCCCCATAGAGGGCAGCGGCTCAGACCCAGCCCTGCTGACAACACAGCTTTCATGTGTAGTCTCCCTACTGTCACCTGCCCCGCTCATGGTCGACTCTGTTGAAGGAGGGTTGAAGACTTCTCTGATGAAAATTTACTTATTAATTGATTTACTTATTTTTCTTTAAACTGATAACAAAAATAATAAAACTAATCAATACTGAAACTCTATAGCTTGCTGTCGTATAGATGTGAAGTTTTGACTCCCGGTGGGCGAGCGATGACGTCACTGAAGTGCACTCGACGGTGGGAAAAAAGGAACTGAAGCGGTTGGAGGGTTGACACTGAGGTAGCCTATATGGTGCGAGCCGAGCTTGCGGTGCCACTTCCTTGCAGCCCTACCTAGGTGCCAGCCCTCCTGAAGATTTTTGGCTCCCGCTGGGTCCCAGAGCATCTGGCACAATCCCATTAGTGTGAATAAATGGTGGAGTCTTTATGTCCAGGAAGATCAGACCATTGTGTTTAAACTCTTTCTGCATAACAAATGGGGCAGAGCCTTATTCAACCCTGTCACAGGGCCCAGCAGAGTCCCAGTGAAAAAGAGGGGGGCAGGAGCCCTATTTGCCCTCCCGCACAGAAGGGCCCTCTGTCATTTCACTGAAGGCACAGAGCGCCCGGAGGTACCAGTGGGACTCTGCCCACAATTGGCCTCAATGGGGGGAGGGCAAGTGGGGAGGAGGCATCGCCCAGAGACTGAGGCTCACGAAGGGACAAAGGGCGGGAAGCAGTGATGAATGGTGAAGATACACAGGAAGATCAGGAATTACGATAGGTACATACTTTTCATAGCTTCCCTGTGTCAGTCTCCACCATTCATCGCCGGTGTGTGAGTACCAAGCCCCCCAAAGGGGACTTGGCACCTCCCTGAGTGACACAGTCCCTCAGCCCCCTGTGGGGGAAACACAGAGGAAGGGGACGCTCACTGGACAGTTAGGCCTGTGACTGGTCGGGGCAAGATGGGGTCTCCCTTTGCCTGGGAGAAGGAAGTCGCCCTGAAGTTTCCGTCTCACCCTGGGAGAAAAGGTGCCCTCCCTGAAAGGAGGAGACAAGTACCCTTTGCCAGGGCATGAGTGTCAACCTTGAAAAGCAAAGCCATGTCATCTGCCAGATGTAGATCGCAGTCCCCGCTAGCCTGGATGCCATCTCACTGGCGTCATAAAATGCCCTTGCCTGGTGCCTCGCAAGCTCCAGGCCCCATGTGGAGAGGGCAATGGCTTGCCTGGTTGCCTCTGATTCAGGCAACTATGCAAGCACTTGGCTTAGCATTGACCATAGGTGCCTGTTGTAGGCAGCATGATGGGCCTGATGCAAAGCTATGCATAACATCAATCATGCCGAGAAGAAAATTCTCCTCCCCGATCAGTCAAACTCTGAAGAGTCCACCTCAGGGGGTCTGTCATGCCTCAGGCTTCTATGCCCGGTAGGGGTGTCTAGGAGGCTCATTCCTGAAGTAGGATGATACAAAGCCCCTGGAGACTCCTGGACTGCGCAATACCTGCGCTGGCAGACCATCAGGGCTGGGGGAGGGACAGATGGACGCTGCCAGGTGTGGTATGATGCTTCCTGGAATGGAACTGACCAGGCAGGGACCACCAAGTGGTCAGCACTAAGCTCATTCAGGAAGGAGCGCGTAATCTGCTCAGGTCTGTGTCTTGCCACCCTGGAGATGTGGAGTTCATTGACCATCCCCGAAAGGAAACACTGATGGAAGTTTGATCAGCGTCCAAGGATAGGTGAATGGAGAGATCCTCTTCCTCACTGGAGGAAAACGAGGAGGTCGATGAGTCCGAAAACTCAGCGTCCCGCTGCTGCTGGGGTGACAGGTGAAAGACCTGTTTGTCCATGGCTCTTATATATCTGGGAAAAGCAGCAGCAGTGGCCTTGAACTGTTCCCAGGTAAGGGGCCCTGAAGGACCCAAAAGGCCTTGGAAGTGAAGGGGAGTAGGCAGAGGTAAGGGGGCGACACATCTCAGAGGCTTAGAATGACCTCTGCCAGGCCTAGGAGACCATGCAGGTGATCTAGCATCAGGGAAGGATCCGCCAGAGTGTACAGTTACTGGCCGCTCAACCAGACTGAAGCAATCAGGACTGAGCCCCGAAGGGGAAACCCCCCTGTGAGGCGGCCGGGCCCCATAGGTCCAGATGGGCAGCCCCTAACACCACACAAGGCCTCCCTTGAAGAAAACAAGGGACAAAAGGAAGGTTCAGTGTTGCAGCTCCTCCCTGCGCCCTAAAGGGCCCCCGGGGAAGGCTGCTGCCCCTTCCCTTGTCCCCTCACCCCCACCAACTCCAAGAGGGATGTCTTTCTCCTGTCCAATCACAGAGGCTCTTCCACGCCAATGGGCCCCATAGGGGAGGCAGCGGGAGTGGGAGCCCTCTTCCCGGCCCGGGAGACCGAACGGCACTGGAAACAGTGCCGGCCTGGGCACCGGAGCCCAGAGTCTCAGTTCCCCCAGGCCAATAGTCATCTGCAACAACCGGTGGCCCCCCAGTGCCACTAGAAACATCAGAGGGACTCACAGCACTGCAAATGGCATGCCAGAGCTGGTGCCGACGGCAACAGTTGGCCCCAAAGGAAGAGGGGATTGGGAAGGCACTGAGGTACTGGGCATAGGAAAGCCCTGGTACTCCGAGGAGTTGGGCAGCCAATCTGGGTCAGTCTCACGATCATCCTGTTCTGAGGAAGAGGAGAGCAGGGAGATTGGTAGAGGCCACCCCAGAGCTCTCCTAACCATGGCACCATAAGCAGCACCGCGAGTAGGCCCAGTACTACCCATGGCGCTGCCCTAATCACTGGAGCCACAAACAGCTCCAGAATCCAGGGCAGCACTGATGGGCAGTGCTGAGGGAACCACCAAGCCGGGCCCAGGAAGCATAGGCCGTGGCAGGGGGGAGCCTGCACCTCCGAGGAGGTGACTGTAAGAACGGTGCTCTGGCCAGGTCCCCGGAAGAACTGGACCATGTTTCCGGAACCATGGCAGAGGCCTCCGCCCTGGCAAGGCTCGACGAGGTGGAGGCCCCCTCCTCCCTGGTCCATTTAGAACCAGGAGGGGACCCGGAGGTAGGGTCAAGAGACCTGCTTTTAGTGTCCTAGTGCAACGCCATCCTCCGAAGGTCGGTGGAGCGTGGACGACCTTAAATGTGCCCTATTCTAGAACGTAGCAATCCATGGAGAAACTGGTATTGCAGTTGTCTATATCGTGGTTTGATCCAGGCAGGTAAGACAGCGATCATGCCAGTCCAAGATGGAAATTTGCAGAACGCAGGGACACCGACGCAAAGGAGGTTGTCCCGCCCTATAAGATTTTGGTCCCCCGAACTCGACATGACACGAGGACAAAATAACAATAATTACAGAAAACAGACTTGGCACTAAAACAGAAAGCAAATGGAATGATCTTACTGGTTCGAAGATCAGAAACGGCGCCCAGTGATGGCAGAACAGATGGTGACAGTGTTGAATACGAGTAGGCCACAATGGCGTTTCTTGTTTTCCTGCTGCACGTGAGGTAGCTGCACACTCGATGGCAGGAGAAACAGAACTGAGGTGGAGGAGGAGGTGTCGGTTACTGGCCAACCTTCGAGTGCCATGTAATACGTCGGCCTCGAGGGCGGTGCTGTCCCCGGTGCCAACTCCTCCCCCTTAGTAAAAATAAAAATGCTCCCATTGGGTACTGCACCTCCGGATTATACCCACCAGTGATGAATGGTGAAGATTGACACAGGGAAGAGCATGGGTTGCCATGCTTGTTTTTAAATTACATTGGTGAGACTTAATCTCTCTTAACGGAAATAATCCGTAAGGGGTCAGACTGTTTTATGTGGTTATAACATCAATATTCTAGATGTCAACATGAGTGTGAAAGAAAATGTGAAACAAGGACACATCATTTGTCATGATGCTTGCTTCATTTTTCCCCACACATGCAAAACGAAGAGCAAATTACCAATACAATGACACCTGTTTGAACTGATATTCCCCCCAAAAGGAGAAATAGTTGTACGTTTTTATACATAAAACCATTTCAAACCCGGTGTCATTTTCATAAAACAGTTTTGACAGATATAGAATAGGGTTATGATATAGAAACAGAAAGAAATACAGGGGTTACCGTACGTCTTTTGGTTATATCTGCTTTCAAAGTCGCAGTTTCAGAGGTGGTCGGCTCAGGACAAAAATTATTGAAACATCCGAATAAAAAATAAATCTTGCAAGAATGGTATTCGGACAGTTCAAAAGTACATGCAGCATGGCAAAGACTACCATAAAATAAACAGCATAACCAAAGACAGAGAGATGCTTTGGTAAAGCACCTTGAATGATACCAACTTCTGCAATTGTGGGAGCTATCCTTGCTGCTATTCTGTATAGATTCTTAGCTGGACGTGACATAATATGATAATTCATTCTTCTAATAGTGCTTCCATATATTTAAGAATGCACTTATGTCAAAAAACAACCCTGAAAACGTTTTCAAGAGCATCAGAAATATGGGAACTTGAAACACCAGGGAACATCTTTAAAGGTTTAAATTATGTCCTCCTCTCCTTTCTAGCCACCAAAGATTACATATTGAAGTGCTCCAATCTTTGTTCATATATCTTCACCTGTTGTCCCAAAATCATCTTGGTGGCCATCGTCTGTACCGACTCCAACCTACTCATTTCCTTTTCAAGGTGAGGGTTCCACACCTGTACACAGTACTCCAGGTGTGTTCTCACCAGAGTCCTGTACAGAAGCAATATTACCTCTTTCTTTGACTGCTGAACTCCTAACCAATGCATTCCAGCACTCTGTTAGCTTTATCACACTTAGTTGACTTTTTTTACATGCTATTTATGGCTTCTCTTCCGGTCCCTTTTGGCCCTAAGCCCATCCAGCCCAATCACCCACGATCTCTGTGACTTGCCTTGACTCCTGATGATCAGCCATGAATTTCCCACCATGGTAGGACCATGGGAGGGAGCTCTGTCTCATGCCCTGGAGTCCCTATACAGATTTTACGAGCCAGGGCCCAGTCGGTGCTGTGGGGCTTGTAACCATCTAGAAACCATCATCCTGCCAGTGGGGTAGCATTTAATTTTCTCCCTTGACCGTCCATCACCTCGACATTGGGTCATGTCCCATTAAATCTTGCATGCTACCAGCATATCCCTGTGGGGCAAGCAAGCTCCTGGTACACTGCAGAGGTCACTAGAGAAGCATAACCTGATACCACCCTTCTCCAGCTGAGAACGCTGCTGTGTGGCAGGGCCTCTCCAGGCCATGGGCCAGACAGCTGGCTTCCTGATCTCACTGCCAAACTCAAATCACCAGCATGGGAGTGCATAGGGCTACCCACTGGGCTACTGGGCAGTCCTCTGAATTAACAGTTTAAGGCTTTTTGACATCATCAATACAAATCTCTTCCTTCATTAGTCTCAGCAACCATCACCCCTCAAACCTATATTTTGTTTTTGGAATATTTGTTCCCCACGTGCATAACACCTGCCAGATCTTTGACCACTTCTTGGGCCCTTCCAGGTTCTCCCTCAACCCACAGGCTCCCTCTTTAGAGTCAATACTGGCACAGATTTTCTCTCTGATGCTTTCACCTATGTCACTAATGAAGATGTTAAAAATAGCCAGCACCACCACTGATCCCTGTGGGATCTCAATGGTAGCATCCCTTATTCCCAAAAAGTTCCCAGCTATTACTACTCTCTTAGTTCCCACCCCCATCTAGTTCTCCAACCACCTTGTCAGTTTCTCCCCAACCCCTTCGTCCCCCAGTTTGTTGACTAGCCCCCTGGGGAGGGCAGAGTACAAACTTTGCTAAAATTAAGATACTGTATGTCAACTGATTGTCCTTTATCAGCTGCCCTCGTTATACAGTTAAAAAAAGTCTATCAGATTTGTTTGCGAGGATCATCCTGTAACAAAACTATGCTGTCCATCATTGTGCAGCCCATTAGCCACTAGGAAATGACAATTACGCATCTACCGTAATTCTTTTATTTTTTTTTGTCAACTTTGTTTAACCTCCTACCTCACTATCACCCGGACTCTCTACGGTGTGGTCACACGAAGAAGCTTTCTCCCACCCGCCTGAAGTTCCCCACAGCCGCTCCAGTGTGGCAGTCTTCTGCCTTCACCAGGTCCGCCCGACCTCCTGGCTCTAACTCCCCCAGGGTGGGACCACCTTCACTCCATGGCACTCCATCTAGGAATCTAGTGGAGCGTTCAGGCTACAGCAGACACCAGAGGCGGCATAGAAGACCCGGCACCGGGCGTGGGTGCGTTATCTCTGGACCCACCTTCGCCTACCGGGGATAGGACCTTTTTCCTTGTTTCCAGATCCCCATGAGCATGGATGTGCAATGACACCATGCACGTGACAGGTACGCTCCTGCGCCCTTGTGTAAGGCATCTGGCACTGCTCTACCTGACAATCGTGCCGCAGGTTGTGGCACCCACCAGCCACTGCCAGGAGCAGCTCAAACTGTGCCAAATGAACCCACCCACTCCCAGGAAAGGAAAGTAGTCCTCTGGATGCTCCATCCTTCCTGTCTCTGATGACCCCAGTCCATTCCCAAACACGGGTTGCCAGCGTGCCGCAAGGTGTGGTTTCCAGCGCCTCAACCCTCAGCACCACTGGGCCGGCACCCCTACCGTAATTCTTGATCTTCCTGTATATCATCACCATTCATCACTAGTGGGTTATACACCAGAGGTGCTATTACCCCGCAGGAGCTTACTTAGCTTAGAAATTGTTTTAAGGTGGAGGAGCCGGTGCCACCCTCAAAACTGACGCACAGCGTGCTGCTTGAGGGCTGGCCCATAACTGACGCTGACTCCTCCCTTGCCTCAGTTCTGTCTGCCAGACAGAGTGGAAAACAAATACAGAAAAAGAATGAGGGCAGGACAAGGTAGCCTGAGTGACGGTAAAAGGAAAAGATATAAAACAGAAAAGGGGAATAAAGCCAACACAAGAGGAAGGGAAGCTACCTGAGAGTGTGGTATGGGGGACCCCAACCACTGCATAGACCCAAGGGGGATAGAGAAGTGGAGGGTGGAGGAAAATGAGGAAGGTAGAGAAAAAGGAGAGAGAGAGAGAGACAATGAGAGACCATATGTCACCCTGCCCCATCAAAGATGCTAAGGAACATCCTGGCACCAGAAGGACCTACGCTCACCTCCATTCTCACCAACCACCCCAGGAGGATGGGGGGGGGGGGAGTTCACGGTGGTCTGTCATCTGGACAGTAAGGCAAGACTCAATGTGCATGCTGGAAACACCCAGCAGAGCAGCTAGAAGGTGGAGTTTAATTTAGAGGTCGTACACTTCCGATCCACAGAGGATGGATGCCAAGGTCTCTCAAGACTGTCCCAAAAGGACACAGAAGTGGGGACAGGACCCACCCTGGGGCAGGATTCCCCCTCCCTCAACCCAAGCTTTTCCGCAGAAGGGGCTAGTTTTGTTTTTTTTAAACCACCTACTCCAATCCAGCAGGCATGAGGAGAATGGGTTGTCCAAAAGGGAGTCCTTCTCAAGGAGAAGGGGATCTGCCCCAGTTTAACCTAGCCAGGTTAACCAGAATGTGGGAGCCAAGGCTCCAGTACGAGAAGGGGGGGAAGAGGTCTCGGAGTCCCTCAACTCCTCCATGATCTGAATAAAGATCCCAAGTCCAAAGAATCCAAGCCTGAACCCCGCCCCTCTCTGCAAAGGAGGGCAGGAGACCCGAAGGGGGTCCCCATCTGGATCACAAAGAAGGAGCCCCAAAGGAGCTCATATCAAAAGAAGACAAGTGGTCCTGCTTGCCCTCCCCCCAAGGAGGGTCTCTGATGCCTAGCCGAAGGACCAGTGGGCCAAGAGGTGCCAGTAGGACTCTGCCCACAACTGGCTTCAACTGGGGGGAAAGCAAGCAGGGAGGAGGCACTGCTCAGAGGCTGAGACCCAAGACGGGATGGTGGGTGGGAAGCAGTGATAAATGGTGATGATATACTGGAAGATCAAGAATTACAGTAGGTACATAATTTGCATATCTTCTCTGTATGTATCTTCACTATTTATCACTGGTGGGTGAGTACCAAGCCCCCCAAAGGGGACCTGGCTCCTCCCTGAGGCATGAACTTCCTTCAGCCTCCTGTGGGGGAAAACACAGAGGGAAGAAGCCCCCTACAGGCCCGGTAAGGTCTGCAACTGGTCAGGGTGAGACAGGGACTCCTATTACCTGGGAGAAGGAAGGCATCCTGCTAATCCCTGTCTCACCCTGAAGGAGAAAAAATGGTCTCCATGAAAAGGGGAGGCAATCACCCTGCATTGGGCCAAGGGTGACAACCTGGATAGGCAAAGCCATGCCATCTGCCTTATGCAGACGACAGTTCCTGCCAGCCTAGAAGCTACTTCGTTAGCATCATACAACACCCTTGACTGGTGCCTTGCTAGCTCTAGGCCACTCGCAGGAGCTAGGAGCTGTCCTAGCACCATCCATAAGAGTCTAGCGTAGAAAGCCATATGGGCCTGATGGGCTGAAATACAGAGGAGGAGGAGACACGCCATGGAGAAAACCCCCTTCCCCCAGTGGTCAAACTTGGCTGAGTCAGACTCTGGAGGGCGGTTGTGTCTCAGGCGATGAAGGCCAGAGAGAGTATCCAGTAGCTCTACCACAGAAATGGGGTGAGGCATGGAACCTGGAGACCCCTGGGGTGCACGATACCTGTGCTGACAGTCCCTCGGGGCTGGAGAAAGGGCAGAGGGGGTTCTCCTGGACCGGATGTGATGCCTCCAAAAATGGGACAGGCCATGGAGCAATAATGATATTCTCCGACAACTCCCCAAGGAGACTACGCATCACGAGCAGGATAGTGACTTGCAAAGTGAGATATATGGAGTACTTCCAACAACCTCGACAAGAATCGCTGATAGCTGGTGATATCAGCGCCTGAGGACAGATGGACCGACAAGTCTTCTTCCTCTGGGGAGGAAGACAAGGAAGTAAAAGAGCTTGATTTAGACTCTGGTGCTGCAAGGGCTTCTGGTCCGAAGATGACCTAGTTGAAAGCTCTTGAGTAGCGAGGAAAAGCAGCAGCAAAAGCTCTGAATTGGTCCCTGATCAAAGGCCCCGCAGGGCCCAAAATGCCCGGGAGAGCAGGGGGGGAAGGCAGTGGATCTGAGGGAGGAGGAGAAGTCTGGCGAGCCAGAGGAGGATCCCTGCTAGGGCTTAGAGAAGGCACAGGCAACCCCTCCCAGGGGGCTGTGCAAAATACCCACTGTAGGTCACCCAACCATACAGGAGCAGCCCAAGTGGTACCCAAAGGAAAAGGCCCCATGGTGAGGTGATCGGGACTGGTCTGGCCCTTGTGAGTGGCCTCTAGTCCTACCTGATGCAGATCCTCCCACTGAGGAGAGCAAAGATGTAAGGGGTCAGCACTGCGGCTCCTTCCTGAGCCAAAAGCAGCACTAGAAGGATGCCTCCGGGCTACCCCAGGCCTTCTCAAACTCTCTCCTTCAGAAAGGGACCTGCCCCTCAGCCGTCCCTGAGGTAACGACAGAGGGAGCTCTGGAATGGTCCCAGTCCCTAGAAAACTGGGCAGGACCATTCTCGAACCCACCCCTGTAGCAGAGTCTGTACTAGTACCACTCCTAGTGCCAACACCAGACCCGGAACCGAAGGTAGTGCTGGTGCCTAACTCGGCTCCAGGCTCGGTGCCGTCCACAAGCCCGGCACCACCCTCCCGGCTCCGGAGTCAGTACTGCGAGAGTCCCCGGCACCGCCAATGGTGCCGGAAGACTCAGAGAAGTCAACCCCAAGGGCAGGCCCAGCCAGAAAAGCAGAAGAAGATACCTCCGGAGCCATGCGACTAGGCCTAGGTAAGCAACGTGACTCTTCAAAGACGGGGGACTCCTTGGAGTCGGATAACCACTCCAGGTTGTCCCCGTCATCCTCCTCCGAACAGGAGTAGACCAGGATGACCGGAAGAGAGGCCTCCCCCATTACTCTACCGGCTCCGGTACCGCTGGCAGCATCGGAGGAAGGCCCAGTGAGAACCGAGACCCCGCCCTGCTTACCAATCCCAGGGATGGGGATAGCAGCCCTGGTGGAATCTGCAGGTGATGCTGAGGGCCCCACTGGTTTGGATCCAGTGTATAGCTGCAACCACGACACTGGGGGGTGGTCGCGCCTCTGAGGAGGATGATCGAGAGGGGTGCTCAACCGACCCCCCCCCCCTCGGAGGAAGCAGATTGTCCACCTGACCCCTCTGGCAAGCCGGAGGTTCCTGTGGGTCCAGAACCGTCCACGGTCCACTCCCTACCAGTATGTGTAGTATCAGGGGGCGACCGGGGGGAAGGGTCCAATGTTCCTGGAAGAACGCTGTCTTCTAAAGGTGGAAGGTTTCCAACCCACCTTCAACACGTGCATTTTGAGGGCCTGGTGGTCCATGGTGAAGCACGCATCACAGTTGACATATTATGCTGAGGGATCAGGCAAGAGAGGCATCGATCAAGGTGATCCTTTATGGAGATGGACGCAAGAGGCACATCCCACCTTCGACTAGGCCCTAGATCAGACATGATCGACCACACACAAAATAAAACAAAACTACAGTGAAAGAGTTATCACCATAGAAAACAAGAAATACAATAAGAAAGGAATGGTCTCACCCATCTGAAGATCTATGGCGTCTGGTAACAACAAACAGAACTTCGGCGACAGCTCGAAACTGCAGACTGTGTAGTAATGGCTCTTCAGCTCCCACTAGCGGCACTCTCGACGGCAGTTAAGATAGAACTGAGGCAAGGGAGGAATCAGTGTCAGTTACTAGCCAGCCCTCTAGCAGCACGCTGTGCGTCAGCTTCGAGGGGTGGCACTGGCTCCAAACCCAGAAAAAATTTCTAAGCTAGGTAAGCTCCTATGGGTCATAGCCTCCATGCATAAACCCACCAGAGTGATGAATGTTGAAGATACATATAGGAAGATGTACACCACTCCTCACCTGATTATGGTTTCCAATGGTTTCTGACTACATGGAACCGCTTTATATGCACAATCTGCTTTGCAATGGCAAAATGTGCATATAAGCGGAATTTGCATATAGCTGAAGTTGCACATTCATGTTTCCCAGTGCCTGCTTTTGTTATCCCCCCGCATGTGTTTCTGCGTTGCTGCTGATTAAAACAACAAAGAAAGCAGTTTAAGTATTTGATTCAAAACAACTGAACAACTGGGAAATGATTGTATTAAATGATCCCCCTTGAGTATTTGATTCAGTCAGTTAAAATAAACAGGTTCAGCATTTAAAGCTGAAAATAATTTGTAATTTTGGTTTGCTTAGTGCCATCAAAAGCCAACTTGTGTAAGTAGTGCTCGAATTCAAAAAGAGATGACAGGTCATGTTTTTCTCTTGCTCGCACGAAACAGCTTATTTTGTCCATCGCGGCAAGTGCTTCAGACATTGCAACATGTGTGGGGGGGGGCATCGTCAACTTCTTTCTCGTCTATCGGTGCACCTACCACCTCCTGGCAAATACCGTCGTCATCAATGGGACCATCTGTGAGGACTAAATCATCCATGTCTCTGAACTCCTCAAATTCGATTAGGGTCATGTTATGGGACAGACGTGGGGCAATAAGTGGGTTGTTATCAGGTGCTGATTCAATAATAATAATAATAATAATCTTTATTTATATTGCGCCTCTCAAATACCAAGGCGCATTCCAAAAAGATTGAGTACAAACAAAGTATACAAACAATAATATAAAAACTGTTAAAAACAAATACAGACATCGGTCTGAGACACTGTAGGCCCTATTCCATAAAAAGGATTTGAGAACCTGTTTAAAGCTCCCCACGGTCGTACGCTCCTTTATCCTATGGGTTAGAAAATTCCAAAGGGATGGGGCCACAAAGATAAAAGCTCGGGCCCCAGCTGATTTCAATATAACCCTAGGAATCTCTAGCAACCCCTCGTCATCTGAGCGGAGCGACCTCGTAGGGAGGTAAGGAATCAGGAGATCTTTCAGGTAATCAGGGCCTAGATCATGCAGGGCTTTAAAAGTCAGTAATCCGACTCTGAAGGTGATCCGCCACTGAACTGGTAGCCAGTGCAGACCCCGCATCACCGGAGTAATATGAGATGATCTAGGAGTACCTGTAAGTACTCGAGATGCGGAATTCTGCACCAGCTGGAGGCGGCGGATATCAACCCCCAGAAGCCCAAGGTAAAGTGAGTTGCAATAGTCCAGGCGTGAGGTCACAAAGGCACGGATCAGAGTTGGCAGATCGCCGGATGGAATGAGGTGCTTGATTCTGGTGATGTTTCTCAGATGATAAAAAAGAAGATTTTACCACTGCTGACACTTGAGATTGTAAAGTCAGCCCAGCATCTAAGATCACCCCCAGATCTCGCACCCGTTTAGAGACCGGTAACTTGACATCCCCACAAAACACCCCAGAGGGGGAGCCGGCCACAGGTCCCCCTATCCGGCAATCCGGATCCAAAACCAACACCTCAGTCTTCCCAGAGTTCAACTTCAACCAACTGGACCTCATCCAATCCTGGATTTCCTTCAGACAGCTATTAAATACCGAGACAGCTCCTTCCTGGTCGGGTGCAAAGGACAGGTACAGTTCAGTATCATTTGCATAACAGTGAAATCCCAACCCGTACCGTCTCACAATGTCTCCGAGGGGAAGCATGTACACCGCAAACAGCATGGGGGACAGTATAGAGCCCTGAGGGACCCCACAAAAAAGAGAGATGGGATCAGAGGAAAAAAAACCTGACACCACCCTCTGAGTTCTTCCGGTGAGGTATGATGTGAACCATACGAGCACAACCTCAGAGAGTCCACAAATACATCTCAGGCGCTCCAAGAGAACCCCATGGTCAACGGTGTCAAATGCTGATGATAGATCCAGTAAAACCAGAATAGACCGTTTTCTCTGGTCTCTCGCCATCAGGAGATCATTAAGCACCCGAACCAGTGCAGTCTCGGTACTATGCCTCTTACGGAAACCTGATTGGAGAGGTTCATAGATGCTATGGATGGTCAAGTGGTTCTCCAACTGGGCTGCTACTACCTTCTCGATCACCTTCCCTGCAAAGGGGAGGTTCGAGTTAGGTCTGTAATTAGCAAGACAGTCTGGGTCCAAAGATGATTTCTTCAACAAGTGTGTCACTACTGCCTCTTTCAAGGACAGGGGATATTCACCCAAGTCAAGAGAAGACCAGACTATGTGTGCTAGAGCCAGCTGAATAGAATCTCCACACCCTAAAATTAGGGGTGTGGGACCTGGATCTAAACTACAGGAGGTAGGACGCAGCCCCTGGACAATCTGCATAACAGCCATGATTTCCGGGCGGATGAAGGTGCTCCAGGAAAACAAAGGGATGGTGACCCGATCCTGGGCACCTGCAATTAGCATAGAACGTCTCAAACAGATGTCTGCCCTAATGTCAGCCACCTTATCAGCAAAGAACCGAGCAATCTCATCACACTGTAATTGTGACAACGCTCTACGGAACTGTAGACAGGCTGGGTTGCACGATCTGTCCACAGTTCTGAAAAGCTGAGCAGGTCAGTTCAGCACGGCAGAAATTTACCCCGGACAGGAACTCTGCCTTCTTATGGGAAATTTCTGACTGATAGAATTGATAATGTTCTAGCAGTCTAAGGTGGTCAGCATCCTGTCCAGACCTCCACCAGCAACATTCTAACCTTCGTCCACGTTGCCGCAACTCCCTCAAGGCCCCATCAAACCATGGGGTCCGAGGTCGGAGAGAGAGGACACACACGAACTGGAGCAAAAGAATCCAGGGCAGAGGTAATGGCGGTGATATAAGCCACAACCAGCGCCTCTGGATCACTGCTATACACAGGAAGTTCTGATAGGTCAAGAACCGCCGCAAGGCCAGTAGAGGAAACATCCCGCAAGGGGGAAGAACTTGACCATCTCCACAGGGGTCGGCCTACAAAGAGGGGTGCCAAAATTGAATCTCACAGTGTAGTGATCTGACCAACTGACTGGTTCCACCCCCACATCAGAGGCCTCGATCCTCAGGAGGAAGACCAAGTCAAGAGAATGGCCAGCTTTATGTGTAGCAGTGGTAACCACCTGTGTTAGGCCCAGTGAATCCATTAGCTGGATGAAGTGTTGTCCAAATTGCGAGAGTTCATCATCGATCCATGCATTGAAGTTGCCCAGGAACATCAGCCTGGGCGACTCAAATGGCAGGTCGACAATGAAGTCTGCTACTTCCTTAAGGAATTCCTTCTCATCTCCTGGTGGTCGGTAGATGAGAGCAATCTGATAGCCCACACCTGCTACAACAGCACATTCAAAAGAAAAGGTCTCCTCAACTGGAACACTAGTGAGATCCAATTCGGTCTTAAAACAGACCCATCTCCCCACGGTCCAACCTGGGCGATGTATCACCGTATACCCGGCTGGGATTGCGGCTCCAATACCGTCCCGACATTATCCAGCCAGGTCTCAGTGATGCAAGCCATGTCCGTCGAGGCAACAAGATCTGAAATTATAGCGGTCTTGTTCCGGACGGACCTGGCATTGCACAACATCGCCTGGGTTGGACAGAACTCCTGGACTGCCCCAACCACCTGCCCATCACTAAGGATGGTGCTTTTGGGTATGGGGACCAAACAAGAAGGCCCACGCTCTAGGCTCCACTTCGCCCCAGGGTGTCTCCTGGGCTTAGTCACCCTAATGGGAGCACTCCACTCAACTCGCCTCCACTGTTCACCCCCCTGCCCCCTCTACCCCTCCTGTGGGCAATACCTAAGGCCCGACAGCATTGGCAGATGGAAAAAGCCAGAGGGGGAGTATAGAAAGGGCGGAGAGCAGAGGCTGAGTAGCGCACGACCAGGGGAGCAACAGGAAAACACATCTCAAACAGAACAAATCCTCAGAAAGACAGTAGAAAGTAGTTCAAATCAATTCCTTACACAATTAAAACAGAATAACAAACTACAATAACTAGACTACTAAATAAAATAACCACATCAGTTAATACTAAACCAAACCCAAATTAAACTCCCCAAGACTCTCTCAGCGAATTGAGGGTGGGAGAAAAATTAACTAAAATATACTCAAGTAACAAATTCCCTCTAAAAAAACCCTCACAGTAAAGACAAAGGAGGGGCGTACACAATATTAGCAAGACAAAAAATAATATAATAATAAATAGGTTGGCACTCTCACTGCCAAACAATAAACTAGAGACTGTGGGGCTCTCACCCCCCAGCAAAATTAAAATGTCCAATTGCTGTTCTTTCACCACAGCAATAAACGGAAGAGTAAAAATAAAAGTTCAAAAGTCCTCTCACTGCCTCACTAGTTCGACAATCAAATATCAATAATCCCATAACTCATCAAAGGGATTCAACACATTAATCTTTAGAAAATAGTCTTCTTCTATCCCAGAGAAGGGAGCCGAAACATCCCCAGAAGCACTTCAACCAAAACACCGGGCATGCAAGCCAAGGATAAAGATGAACAGCTGCTACAGGCAATGCCTGAATCAAACAGTATGTCACTGCCCACTCGTGCAGGACAACAAAACAATTCCTTGAAGGATGATTTTCCAGCAAAACAGACGGTCAGGACCAAGGGTAACAGCCGGTTTGCAGCTAGCCAAGACCAAAACCCCCAACATGAGTCAGAGCCCCGAGACGTAGTGGTCCCATAAAAAAAAATTACTCACCTTAGTAATGTTGTTTCTTCTAATGGAGTCTTGCTGTATTCTGACAGTAGCAGTGAGTCCCAACCTTCGAACTGCCCCAGAGATGAAAGAGTTAACTTTCCATGCCAGGCATGGAACGCTGAGCTCGAGCTCGGTTGAGACTCTGTCTGTTGCTGCTTAAACTCAAACCGCCAGATCTTTACGAGCTAAACTCACTAAAGTCCGTGTGGAAGCTAAACCCACACTAGCCAACTGGCTACTAAGATAAAACACATTTTTGGTCCCAAACAAAGACTCAAGTCAGGAGACCCAAAAATGAAAAACACAATACCCACTCACCCAAGAAAAAAGGGGTGAAAACAACAAGGTGGGCACCTACTGAACGTCAACACTGCCACTGCCCACCCACATCCCAAAAACAGAGGTTCTGAGAGGGGCAGGTGACGGGGGGGGGAGGTAAGAATACAGCAAGACTCCATTAGAAGAAACAACATTACTAAGGTGAGTAATTTTTCCTTCAAACAACATGAAGTCTTGCTGTATTCTGACGGTAGCAGACTACAAAGCAGTACCTCAATGGAGGAGGGACAGAACCTACTTAGGGAATAGGCTCTGAAGCACAGTTGTGCCAAACCAAGCATCACTCCTAGCCTGGATATCCAGGGAGTAATGCTTGGTAAAAGTGTGAACTGTTTTCCAGGTAGCTGCTTCACATATCTCGAGAATAGGGATGTCCCTGGCAGCAGCCAGGGAAGCAGCTGTACCTCTGGTAGAGTGAGCCCTCATGCCTGAGGGTGGAACCTTACCCAGTTTTTCATAACAAAATTGGATACAAGAGACAATCTACCTGGCAATGGATCTTTTAGTGGCAGGTTTCCCTTTACCAACCTCACCATAAGTGAGGAACAGTTGGAGGGAGTCAAACCTGTGACCCTAGGTACGCTCTATGTAGCGGCTAAGGGCTCTTTTCACATCTAAACTGTGCAGCCTCCTCTCGCCAGAGGAGGAATGGTCAGTGAAGTACACAGGGAGAGACATAGATTGATTAAGGTGGAACTCTGAAACCACCTTAGGCAAGAACTTCCTGTTAGTCCTGAGGACCACCTTATTTCTATGAAAGGAGATAAAATCAGGCTTCACTGACAAAGCTTATAATTCACTTATGTGTCTGGCAGAAGTGATGGCTACCAGAAGAAAAAATTACTCACCTTAGTAATGTTGTTTCTTCTAATGGAGTCTTGCTATATTATAGACATTAGCAGTTTGTTCCAGCTCTAGAACTGCCCCGGAGTGAAATGGTTAAAACCATTCCAAAATAGAATTTTGGCACGAGAGCAGCTCTATCTGCGTCCTTTCAAACTTGAACTGTCAGATCTTTACGAGCCAAACTCACTAAGATCTGTGTGGAAGCTGTAACCTACACTAGCCAAATGGCTACCTAAATAATAACAACCATTGATGGTCCCAACACCCAAGACTCAAGTCAGGGACCAGAAATACTAACACCATTCTAATAATATGAAAATGGAACATAAGTATAATAAACACACACACACGCCGCATACAATAACCCCCAAAGTCCCAAAGGGGACAAAATGCTAACAGGACAAAGTAGTGCCCACACCTGGTTGCCCGCACCCCACCAAGTAGAGGTTCTGAGAGGGCAGGTTTGGGAGGTCTATAATATAAAGACTCCATTAGAAGAAACAACATTACTAAGGTGAGTAATTATTTCTTCAAACAACATGAAGTCTTGCTATATTATAGACATTAGCAGAATACACAGCAGTACCTCCATGGAGGAGGGGCAGAACCTACTTAGGGAATAGGCTCTGAAGAACAGCTGTGCCAAACCGAGCACTCTCCTGGCCTGACATCCAGGGAGTAATGCTTGGTAAAAGTGTGCACTGCTTTCCAAGTAGCAGCCTGGCAAATCTCTAATAAAGGGATATTTCTAGCAGCAGCTAGAGACGCAGCTGTACCCCTGTAGAATGAGCCCTCAAACTGGGGCCTGCCTACTTTCTGATAACATTGGATACAAAGAGATAATCCACCTGGCTATTGATCTCTTAGTGGCAGGTTTGCCTTTCCCAACTTCACCATAGGTAAGGAAAACTTGGAGGATTCGAACTCAGACCTTTTGTGCACTCTATATAATAACTAAGAGCTCTCTAACATCCAGGGTGTGCAACCTCCTCTCACCCAAAGAGGAGTGATCAGTGAAAAATACTGGAAGGGAGATAGATTGATTAAGATGGAAATCTGAAACCACCTTAGGCAAAACTTCCTATTAGTCCTAAGGACTACCTTATCCCTGTGGAAAGAAATAAAGTCAGTCTCCACTGACAAGGCTTGCAATTCACTTATGCGCCTGGCAGAAGTGATAGCCACTAGAAAAACAGTTTTCCAAGTTAGGTACTTAAGCTCTGCAGAAGACAGAGGTTCAAAAGGGGGTTGCATTAACTGGGCAATGCAAACATTAAGGTCCCAAGCAGGGGCCGGTTCCCGAAAGGGAGGATTAGTATGGAGTAACCCCTTAAAAAACTTGGAAAACACAGGATGAGAGGAAAGAGGGGATGACTTTCCTGCTGACACAAAAGCAGACACAGCTGCCAAATGAACTCTCAGGGTAGCTGGTCTGAGACCCAAGGAATTAAGATGTACCATGTAATCTAACAAAATGGGCAATTCAGCAGATTCTGGGGAAATATTTTTCCAGCACACCAAATGGAAAACCTTTTCCATTCAGAACTATAAGTAGCCCTAGTGGAAGGCTTTCTGGAAGCCTTTAGATCTCAAGAACACCCTGAGAGAGGTGTAAATCAGCAATCTCTAACTCCTCAAGAGCCAGGCCTTGAGGTTGAGGGATTTGAGGTCCGGATACCAAACCCTTCCCTGGGCACAAGTCAACAGATTGTGATTCCTGGGGAGGCACAGGGGAAGATGGACTGTCAGAGACAGAAGGAGTGGGTACCAGGGCTGCCTGGCCCAATCCGGGCAATCAGAATCACCCTGCAAGGCTGAGATCTGATTTTGACTATACTTTGAATAGGAGAGAGAGGAAAGGGGGGGAAAGCATAGAGGAACTTCCCCTCCCAATCCAGAAGAAGGGCATCCAGGGGAACTGAGCCCAGCACTGGAGGCCTGCAACAGAACAGAGGAAGTTTGTGATTGTCTGGGGCTGCAAAAAGATCTATCTGAGGGATGCCTCACCTGGCAAAAACTATCCCCAGCACTTGAGGATCCAGGGACCATTCGTGATGGCCCTGGGAAATCCTGCTGAGGGCATCCGCTAGGACATTGTCCTTCCCTGGAAGATGAACTGCTATGAGGGAAGTGTTCAGGGAATAGGCCAGAGACCACAACTTCATTGCATCGGTGCACAAGGCCGAAGACCGAGTGCCCCCCTGTTTGTTGATGTACCACATTGTTGTGGTGTTGTCTGTTCTGACTTGTATCACCTTGTCGTGGACAGATGCAGAAAAAGCTTGAAGAGCTAAAAAGACCGCTCTGAGTTCCAGCAAATTAATGTGGAGCAGAGATTCCTGGGGGGACCAAACTCCCTGAGTGGAAAGGTCGCCCATGTGGGCTCCCCCAACCCAGAAGGGAAGCATCTGTAGTGAGAGTCAAGTCGTGAGAAGGGGAAATGAAGGAACCCCCTCTTAAATTGCTCTGATCCTGCCACCACTGGAGAGCTAGGATCAAGGTTCGAGTCACTGGGACCAACTTGAAGGGGTCTCTTCTCTGAGACCAAAAGGTTCTCAAGTGAAACTGAATGTCTCTCATCTGAAATCTGGCTCCCTGCACAACAGCTGTGGATGCAGCCATGTGCCCCAGGAGCTGCAGAAAGTGTCTTGCTGGTCGAGAGACCTGCAGAGTGAAGGAAGAGGCCAGAGCCACTAAATTCCTTACCCTTTCTGGGGGAAGAAAGGCTCTGGCTAGCTTTGCCTGGACTGGTTCCAGAACCGACTTTGGTAGGTTTAGCAGAAAACCAAGGGAGGTGAGAAGCTGCTGGGTGACCTGCAGGTGAGATTTTACCTGTTCTGGGGACTGGCCTACAATGAGCCAGTCGTCTAGATAGGGCAGAGTTACCATTTTGAACTTTGGTTTCAAAAGATGCTTGTTCAGATATCTGAGCTCTAAATTGGGCCGCCATTCTCCTGTCTTTTTTGGGGTAAGGAAGTATCTGGAAAACAGATCCCTGCCCTGATGCAGGGGAGGAACCCTTTCTACTGCTCTGAGAGCTAACAGGGATGAGACCTCTGTTTCCAGAGCGAGGGTCTCTGAAGCACTTGCAGTGTAGAAAGTCTGCTTCTCAACTTGGGAAACTTTTGAAGCTGAGAACCAGACCCTGGCTTACTACTTCCAGAACCCACTTGTCTGAGGTTAAAGAAGCCCAATTCTGACTGAAGTAAGCCAGCCTGCCCCCACTGGTACAGGAGAATGGCCCTGGGCACCCCATCAGGGTGCCTGTTCTGCAGGAGCTTTAGGCTGGGGGTGGGAGCAGGTCTGCCCACCCCTGCCTGCCCCTGCCTCTGAAGAAGCCCCTCTGAGCAAAGGCAGAGGAGGCCTGAGTCTGGTAGAAAGGCCTGTGAAAAGGCCTACCCCTACCCCTGGGGGCATGCCTTTGAGGAGTGGCTTGCCGCTCCTTAGCCTGGGCACTCTTGTAAGTAGTCTTATATTCATCCATCTTCTTCATGTAATTCTCTGTCTGCTCTCCAAACAAGAATTTCCCACCACAGGAAAATCCATAGCCTTAGTCTGGGTATCCTGTGACAAACTAGTACACCTGAGCCAGGCCAACCTACTTAAAAGCTACAGATGTGGCCATGACCCTACAGGAAACATCATTAACATCCACAGCAGCATGAAACTGAACCTTAGAGGCTTCAATGCCATCAGCAGCCACCTGCTCTAGTTCACTAGCCAGCTGGCCATGGGCCTGCTTGGCCAATTGCATAACAGTATCCCATCTAGATTTCTGATACCTAGCTACATAAGCCATATAATTTGCTTGCCTGAGTCCCAGAGAGGCTGCCATATACCTGTTTTTTTTTGCCATGGCATCAATCTTCCTGGAATCCTTGTCAGGAGGATGTGAAGCCAAGGAATATTAGCTTTATCACAGGCAGCAGCCTGAACTACTCCCAACATGACTGCATTGCTGTGAAAGGAATTCTGTATCAGGGCCTGACAATGTATATCTTCTGTCCATCTTTTATCTACAGGAGGCACAGAATTAGAGTTTTAAAATTTTAATTGTTCGCTTCCTAAAAGACTTATGTAAAGGAATAGACAATCTCCTAGACTCTGAATATCCATCATTTCTACAAAATCAGGCTCCTCTTGCTCATCCACAGCCTCTTCTAAAGGAAGCTGGCGGGTTTCAACAACTTTTATAAAACATAAAATGAGATGGGGACTCAGACAGCATAGGGGAGATTCTAAAGGTCTGTCTGGGAGATGTCCGGTTCAATGGGCACACCCAGACCTTCCCAGCTACATTCATACTGTTCATAATCCTCCTCCCTCCTCTGGTTCATAAAATTTCAATATCATAATCCTGAACCACTGGGACCGGACGAACTGACCTTTACCAGATAGTGGTGGTTCAGACAGACCCTGAGACAGTGACTGGACAATTTGTATGGCTTTTTGTTATCTCTGCAGCAGTTGGAGAAGGAATTTTGACCCAGACCGCTGATTTTCTTGTTTTCTTTACTGGAATTGGTTCCTCAGAACCAGCTTTTCTTTTGCCCGAGGAAGTCTGGCCCTGGTCAGAGGGCATTTCTCTGGTTCGGTTGGACCGAACCGGCTGGCCATCCGGTCAGCGGACTTTTGGTCTCTAGCTCCTGAGCCTGCCCAATCTTTTTCCAGGGTGGCGCGGGAAATTCTTACATACCTGGCAGTCTGACTGGAGGTGGTCAAACCTCAGACAATAAACACATGTGGTGTGTGGGTCAGCCTTGGCAAAGACTTCCCCCACAAACATCACAGTGTTGAAACCCAGTGGGCCTGGTTTTTCTTTGGGTTTCAGACAAAATGCCAGCCTAACCAAAAACTTGCCCTTTAACGGCAGTGCCAGGCAAGACACCCTTATCGGTTCCATACGTGTCACTGGTATCGGAAAAACGTAATAAACCGCTTTTTTAGAACCGATAAGAACCGGAACCGACTCTAAAATAGTAACTTTTAGTTTTAAATGAATTTTAAACCCACTGATCGGTTCAAAACCAACCGATAACTTACAAGTTCCACACAGACAAAACCTTCATTTACTTACGGTTACCACAGATAGAGCTTGAACTAAACGGTTTTATGGTTAAATAAAACTATTCTCGGTTAAATCCAACCGAGAAAACACTTTTAAACCGAGAAATGAACCGAGCAGAAGGAGAAATCTCCGGAGTGACTGTTCGCTGAGGCGGAGTAAAGAATCTGACAGTTCAAGTTTGAAAGGACAGATAGAGCTGCTCTCTCGTGCCAAAATTCTATTTTGGAATGGTTTTAACCATTTCACTCCGGGGCAGTTCTAGAGCTGGAACAAACTGCTAATGTCTATAATATAGCAAGACTTCATGTTGTTTGAAACACAGTTTTCCAAGTCAAGTACTTAAGCTCTGCTGAAGACAAATGCTCAAAAGGGGGTTGCATAAGCTGAGCAATGCAAACATTAAGGTCCCAAGCAGGGACAGGGTCCCTGAATGGAGGGTTGGTGTGAAGCAATTCCTTGAAAAACTTGGAGAATACAAGGTGAGCTGAAAGAGAAGAGGGCATACCTGCTGAAATAAAAGCAGAAACAGCTGCCAGATGCACCTTCAGTGTAGCTGGTCTCAGTCCCAAGCTATTTAAATGGACCATATAATCAAGGACTGTGGGCAGATCAGCAGACTCTGGGGAAATATGCTTTCCAGAGCACCATATGGAAAATCTTTTCCATTTGGAATTATAAGTAGCCCTGGTGGAAGGTTTCCTAGAAGCCTTCAGAATATCCATTACACCTTGGGAGAGGTGTAAATCAGCAAACTCTAACTCTTCAAGAGCCAGGCCTTGAGATTGAGAGATTTGAGATTCGGGTACCAAACCCTCCCCTGAGCACAGGTTAACAGGTTGTAATTCCTGGGAAGACACAGGGGAAGATGGACTACTAAGGACAGTAGGAGTGGATACCAAGGCTGTCTGGCCCAGTCTGGAGCAATCAGGATCATCCTGCATGGTTGAGATCTTTATTTTGACTAGCACTTTGAACAGGAGAGGGAAGGGGGGAAAAGCATACAGGAACTTCCCTTCCCAACTGAGAACTAAGGCATCCAGGGGGACTGAGCCCAACGCTGGGGGCCTGTAGCAAAAAAGGGGAAGTTGGTGATTGTCTGCGACTGCAAAAAGATCTATCTGCGGGGTGCCCCATCTGGAAAATATCACCTCCAAGACCAGCGGATCCAGTGACCATTCGTGATGGCCCTGGGATATCCTGCTGAGAGCATCTGCCAGGACATTGTCCTTGCCTGGGAGGTGAACTGCCGTGAGGAAGGTGTTCAGGGAGTAAGCCAGAGACCACAACTTCATTGCTTCTGTGCACAAGGCCGTAGACCGAGTGCCTCCTTGCTTGCTGATGTACCACATTGTGGTGGTGTTGTCTGTTCTGACCTGGATAACTTTGTTCTGAACAGATCTGGAAAAAGCTGAAGTGCTAGAAATACTGCTCTGAGTTCCAACAGATTGATGTGAAGCAGAGATTCCTGAGGGGACCACAACCCCTGGGTGGTCAGGTCGCCCATGTGAGCCCCCCACCCCAAGAGGAAGGCATCTGTAGTAAGGATTAAAGAGTGAGACTGAGTGACAAAGGGATACCCTTGTCTCAGATTGTTCTAATCCTGCCACCACTGTAGGGCCTGAATCAGGGTTCGAGTCACTGGGATCAATTTGGTCAGAAGGTCCTTCGAGACCAAAAGGCTCTCAAATGCAACTGAATGTCCCTCATCTGAAATCTTGCTCCCTGCACTACTGCTGTGGAAGCAGCCACGTGCCCCAGGAGCTGTAGAAAATGCCTTGCTGGTCGAGACACCTGCAGGGTGAATGAGGAGGCCGGAGAGACAAGGGTCCTTGCCCTGTCCAGGGGAAGGAAAGCTCTGGCCTTTTCTGTGTCTAGCTCTGCGCCTATGAAGGTGAGGAGCTGGACAGGCTCTAGAACTGACTTTGAAAGATTCAGACGGAAACAAAGAGGTGAGCAGTTGCTGAGTTATCTGTAAGTGTAACTTGACTTGGTCTGGGGACTGGCCTACTAAGAGATAGTCGTCCAGGTAAGGGAAGATGGCAATCCTTTGCCTTCTTAGAGAAGCAACTACCACTGCCAGGCATTTTGTGAATACCCTTGGAGCAGAGGTCAGACCAAAGGGCATTGCTCTGAACTGGTAATGGCCTGAGGGCAGCTCGAACCTGAGGTACTTTCGATGGGAGCTTCTGATGAGAATATGGAAGTAGGCATCCTTGAGGTCCAGGGACACTAGCCAGTCCCCTGGCCTTAGAGAGGATAGAATAATTCCCAGAGTCACCATTCTGAATTTTGGTTTTAAAAGGTGCTTGTTTAAATATCTGAGATCCAGGATGGGCCACCATTCTCCTGTCTTTTTTGGGGGTAAGGAAGTACCTGGAGCACAACCCTTTGCCCTGGTGTAGGGGTGGAACCCTTTCCACAGCTATGAGAGCTAGGAGAGAAGAGACCTCTGCCTCTACAGCAAGTGTCTCTGAGGGATTTGCAGGTGGAAAGGATCTGGTTCTCATCTTTGGAAACTTTTTGAAGCTGAGAACCAGTCCCTGGCTTACTACTTCCAGGACTCATTTGTCTGATGTTAGAGACTCCCAGTCCTGGACAAAGTAAGCCAGCCTGCCCCTTACAGGTAGTGGAGAATCGGCCCTGGCAAACCCATCAGGGTGCCTGTTTGGCAGGGGCTTTGGGCTGAGGGGTGGAAGCAGACCTGCTTGTACCCAGTCTGCCTCTCCCTCTAAAGAACCCCCTCTGGGCATAAGCAGAAGAGGAGGCCTGGGCTTGGTAGAAAGGCCTATGGAAAGGCCTGCCCCTGGGATACTGCCTTTGAGGAGTGGCCTGCCTTTCCTTGGCCTGTGCACTCCTATAGGTGGTCCTATATTCGTCCATTTTCTTCATGTAATTCTCTGTCTGCTCCCCAAACAGAAAATTACCCATAACTGGAAAATCCATGGCCTTAGTCTGGGTATCCTGTGACAGGCTAGTACATCTGAGCCAAGCCATACTTCGAAGTGCCACAGATGTAGCCATGACTCTAGATGACACATCATTGGAGTCCACTGCAGCATGGAATTGCACCTTTTAGATGCCTCAGTACCATCAGCAGCCACCTGCTCCAGCTCCTTGGCAAGCTGGTCAGGGACCTGTTTTGCTAAAGCCATAACAGTGACCCATCTGGATTTTTGATACCTTGCAGTATAGTCCATATAATTGGCCTGTCTGAGTCCCAAGGATGCTGCCATGTACTGTTTCTTTGCCATGACATCAGTCCTCCTGGAGTCCTTGTCCGGGGGTGTGTGAAGCCAAGGGAATATTTGCCTTATCACAGGCTGCAGCCTGCACTAGCCCAACATGGCTGCATTGTTGTGTAAGGAACTCTGTATCTGAGCCTGACATTGTATACCTCTTGTCCATTCTTTTATCCACAGGAGGTATAGTGTTAGGAGTCTTTAAAATCTTAAATGTCTGTTTCCCAAAAGATTTGTGCAAGGGAATAGACAGCCTCCTAGACTCTGGGATATCCATCATTTCTACATAGTCAGACTCCTCCTGGTCATCCATAGCTTTTTCCATAGGAAGCTGGAGGGTTTCAGCCACTTTTTTATAAAACATGAAATGGGAGGGGGACTCAGAAAGCCTAGGAGGAGACACTCCTGAAGGTCTGTCTGGGGAGATGTCCGGGTCAATAGGCACATCCAGACTTTCAAAACCACATTCACTTTCCTCATACTCCTCTTCCTCCTCCTCCTCCGGTTCATAAATTCCTCTAAATCATACTCTTGAACCGGTGGAACCCGGCAGACGAGCGCCTGCCTGATGGTGCCGGTTCGGTCGGAACCGGGGAAAGCGATTGCACAATTTTGATCGCTTTGGCTATTTCTTCAGCGGTTGGAGAGGAAAGTTTTGGCTCCACACCAGCTGATTTTTCTTTTCTGGTTCTCTTAGCCGGAACCGACTCCTCAGAATCGGCTCTCCTTTTGCCCGAAGAAGTCTCGCCCTGGTCAGAGGGCACTCCTTCTGGTTCGGTTTGAACCGAACCAGGCTGGCCATCCGGTTCAGCGGACTTTTTGGCCTCCCTTTCCCTGAGCCTACCAACTCTCTTTTCTAGGGTAGCTGCAGGGAAATTTTTACAAATCTGGCAGTCTGCATTGAGGTGGTCAAACCCCAGACAATAAACACAGGTGGTGTGGGGGTCAGCCTTGCAAAGACTTCCCCACACACATTACAGTGATGAAACCCAGTGGGCCCGGGGTTTTTCTTTTGGGTTTCTCAGACATTGTGCCAGTCCTAACCAAACTTACCCTTTTAATGGCAATCTGCCAGACAAGACCCTATCGGTTCCTGACCGTGTCACGGGTCATGGAAAAAACCGTAATAAAATCCGGTTTTTTTAGAACCGATAAGAACCAGTAACCACACTCTAAAAGTACAAATTAAGATTTTCTAACAACTCGGATCGGTTCAAACTGAACCGATGAACCGTTTACAAGTTCCACACAGAATAGAATAAAATATAACCTAGCTAGTACTCAGAAATACCACAGACAGAGACTGAACTGACAGGTTACGGTTTAAATTCGGTCGAAAACCGAGAAAAGCGGTACTTTAACCAACAAATTGAACTGAGCAGAAGGAGAAATCTCTGGAGCGACTGTTCAGTGAGGTGGAGTAAACAATCTGAAGGTTTGAGTTTAAACAGCAACAGACAAGAGTCTCAACCGAGCTCAAGCTCAGCGTTCCATGCCTGGCATGGAAAGTTAACTCTTTCATCTCCGGGGCAGTTCGAAGGTTGGGACTCACTGCTACTGTCAGAATACAGCAAGACTTCATGTTGTTTGAAACACCCCGCGCCAAGGGCTCCCCGGGATGAACAAGGAATAACACCCTCCGGTGAACTCCTGCTCAACCCCTCACCCCCAGAGGGCTCAGCTCGGGCCAACGCTCCCCAGCTAAAAACCCCGTCCCAGCCGAATTACACAGCAGCAATCAGATTAAAAGTCACAAATAAGGCTTCTTACTTCAGTCAAATCCAGCACATAGCAGGCTTACCACCTCCGGAGCAAAAAGGGAAGCAGATCTTGTGCTTAGGGATCCAAAAATCTCCTCACTGTCCTCTAAGTGGCCAAATAGGAAAACTCCTCATCTGGCAACCTCACATCCATGCTTCCAAGATAAAAATCTAGTTCCAAACAGTACTCCCCGATAGAGTGTTCACTCCGGTAGCTTCCACCCGACAATCCAACTGGCGCAAAACCGACCTTGATGTTCCGGCAGGCTACTCACATTCAGCCATTCCCCACAACAGAAGATCTCCTTTCTCTGAGCACCAGACAGAGGAACACACCAGCTCTCCAAACTCGGGTACAACCTTGGGGGATACCAGCAGGCAAAACAGACCACAGCTGAGGGCAGAAAAAAAGGCAGACGAAACCACTGGCACCACAAGTCCACAGCGCCAGCAACGAGCGGCGACAGGTAAAAATAAAAAAATCACAGTGGCAGCAGCATCATTGGCAGGTATGAAGCCAGCCTTTCTGAAACAGTTTATAATGGTGTACTGCTTTACACTTCACCAGGCATGAACCAACATTCGGATAGCATCCAATACATTAATGCTTTTAATTAAGGCATTCACATTGCTGCTAGGCCCATCACCCAGGCACAGACAGACTTTCTCAATGACCAAGAGAAAACAGTAAAACAACAGTGTAAGCGTTAGTCAGAAAACGGCAGTATAAAACTTTGTTTTAGCTTCAGCTACTGTACCTGGATACGATAGAGGTGCTTCACATTTCTGATTATGCCCATGTCCATTGGCTGAATTAAAGCCGTCGTATTTGGTAGGATAAAAATTAGCCTGATGTTACACAGCGTTACATTGGGGTGTGCTGAACAGTTATCCAGAATTAGAGCAATTTGTAAGCGCTTTCTTCTCATTTGAGCATCACATTTCTTTAACCAGTTCGTGAAAAGTTTACCGGTCATCCAGGCATTGGAATTAGACTCCCAGTCAGCAGGCAGTGCATATAAAGACAGTCCGGAGAAACACCGTGGTTTCCTTGATTTGCCCACAATAAAGGGATGAAGCTTATTTGATCTGTCCATATTGCAGCACAACACTACTGATATTCTCTCACTAGCCTTTTTTCCTCCTGCAGCAGCATCAGATTTATATGCCACGGTTCCTTCAGGGATTGCCCTGAAATAAGGTCCAGTCTCATCGCAATTGTAAACAAGGTGGGTGGGGTAATCTTTAAGAAGTTGTGGCAGTACACCGGAAGACCATGTATTCACTGACTGGGTGTCAGCATCTTTCTTTTCACCATGGCATTGTCTAAAAACAATCCCGTGTCTCTCCTTCCATCTGCTTAACCAACCACTGGTGGGGACAAATTCATTTCCCATGTTCTGGGCTAACTGCTTAGCTTTGCTCATAAAAATTGGGCCATTTATGTGCCGGCCCATTGGTGCAGCGGCTGGATTTCCACTTGCAATGCCGGCGACCTGGGTTCAGGAACGGACCCGGGCCGCTGGAGGTCTGGCTGGGGGGAGAAGGATAGAGCATCCTATGGAATGCTCTCCTTCTCTGGGGGTTGGGGGAGGATGGGGAAGTGCCCGGCGCGAGACGGACCCCTGGCAGAGGCCGGGAGTCACACAGGCACCGGAGCTCGCACGTAATGAAGGTGGGGCAGACGCTGGATGTCATTGCACGTCCCCGCCTCCTGAAGGGAAAACGGAAAAAGGAGGAGTGGGTCCTCTGTCTACATGAAGCCCTCCCCAGACTTCAATTAGCCACCGTTGCCAGCACTCCCAACTAGTTACTGGTTCCGCGGCACTGGAATTATGGAAACCAGTGCCTCCGGGGGCCAAGCTGGGGGTGACCAGGAGAATGCAGGCAATTGATGGTTGGTGGGAGTCCGGGGTCTGTGACCAGGGCAGAGCCTGATGGAGGACCTGCCAGGAAAAAGAGAAAAAAAAAAAAAAATTAAAATGGGGCCATTTATTGTAGCATCAGCAGTTCTAGTTGCAGAGAACCACCGTAACAAAGTGGCTTCTACATCTTCGTTTTTGACTCTCCTCCTGTGCTTTCTACATTTGTTCTCTGCTTTCTCCCACTCTTCATACACTTTCTCTCTTGATTTAACAATTCGGCACATAGTTGACAAATCAATGGCAAACTCCGAGGATACATCTGACCTTTTTATTCCTGGAGTTTCAAGGCAATGAAGCACTTCTATCTTCTGTCCAATGTGAGTGTAACTCTCTTTTTGCCCATTGTGATCATGTTTGCTGCTGATGTGCTGAAAATGGGCTTGTTGATTGCTATTTTATACAGGTACCCAGCACCCATCAGCACCTCATGAGCTAATTGCACTAAATCAGAAAAAAATTCACATATTTAATAGCATGTGCATTTCAGAATCATTGCACTCAGCCGAAATGTGCAATTATGAGAATTGCATTAAAATGGAATTTTTAACATGAGAGTAAATAGAAAAAAAACAGGAAAGTGAAAAAGTGTGCTTTTAAGTGAAAATTGCTTTAAAACGGATTGCATATAAGTGGAATCTACTGTATTGACAAAGAAACTGAGAAGCCTGTAGTTCCCCGGCTCATCCTCCTCCTTCCTTTTGTGCAGGGATACTACACTGCTGTTCTCCAGGCCACTGGCACCTCTCCAATCTCTAAGGAGCTGCTGAACAGGGATGTCGGGCTTAGTAGAAACAGTTACTCACCGAAGTAATATTACTTCTTCCAGGGGATTCTTTAGCATTACTGACAGATGCAGTATGCCAGCTGGGTTCAGCTGCCCCAGAGACGAAGAGTCAATGCAAATGAGGAAGGCACTGGCCAATCAGGATACAGTTAGAGTAGAGTGCTGCCTGCAGTCAGCCTGAGGGAACTCAGAACGAATTTCGAGCTGAAAAAGAGCAAAACTGTGCTCATGAAGTACAAAACTGTTACTTAACCCACCATATGTTCTAACCCACTATTATGACATTTTTTTTTTAAATCACACGAATGAATGACAGTCATCAAATCTGGCTAAATCTCCTAACAGAGCCTTTAGAAAAGGTTTCCAGGGGAAGAAGAGTGGGAGTGTCAATAATGCTAAAGAATCTCCTGGAAGAAATAATATTACTTCGGTGAGTAACTGTTTCTTCTCACCCCAGGAATTCTTTAGCATCTATTGACAGATGCAGACTTTGAAGCAGTGTAGTTGGGAGAAGGGCACAGAAACCTATTTTAAGAAGAGGTTCTGAAGTACCATCCTGCCAAATTTGGCATCCTATCAGACTACACATCCAGAAAAAGATCTTATAGAATGTAAGAAGCAAATTTCAAATAAGTGATCTTCACACTTCTAGTAAGGATATTGCCTTGAACACTGCCCAAGAGGCAGCTGTTCTCCAGGAAGTAGGCCCTAAGAACGAGAAGGGCTGAATGTCAGCCTTGCTGTACCAGACCCAAAATACAGGAAAACAGTCCCATGGTAAAATACACTTGGTCACTGGTTTCTCCTTATCTGTGAAAATGCAGGAAAGGAAGGGATGATAATGACAGTACCTGAACTGCTAGGACCGCTGACACAGACCGGCAGGACTAATTCATGCCCCATCCAAGCAGCTTGAGACAGCCTAGACAGGACTTGCCTGAGAGCAGTACAGGCAGAGAAAAAAGGGTTAATGAAGGTGGAAATGGTAGACACTTGGGAAAAAGATTTCCTATCTGTCTCGAGGACTAAACTGTTCTTAAAGGCACTGAGAGGATAAGGCCTAAAAGAAAAACCTGAAACTCTGGAAATCCATCTGACAGAGGAAAAGACAAGCAGAAAGGTTGTCTTTGATGTTACTTGCTTCGGGACAGAATTGTCACAGGTTCACAGGGACACCCATGAATTTGAATATACAGAGGTTTATGTTCCATGGGGGAAAAAAACTCCATTCCCTAGAAGGGTCTGAAAGTGAAATGGCCCCTTGTGGAATTCTTTGAAATGGTCTGAGAAATGACAGATTTCTCTTGCCTGACAGAAAAAGAATCTGAGTAACCACTAGGTGTACTCCCAAAAAAGAGGCCTACCGTGGGTAAGAAAATAAAAACCCTTTATATTTTTACAGGAAACAAGTCACAAAGACCAAACTAGTTCTATGTACAAGACAGTAATGCTTGGATATTAACTAAATAATCCAGTCATGAGAGCAAAGAGGGTTGAAAAACTCTAGGCTATTGTCCTTGTACCAAGGGGGGAAAAACTGCTTCCACTAGAAAACTGAGGTTTTCATGGTGCTTTTTTTTAAGATGTTCCAGACCTTGTTTGGCTACGAGGACTCTAGGAGATCTAGCCTCTCAAGAACCAGGACTTGAGGAGAAAAGACTGGGAGCTGAGAAAAACACTACTCCTGTGCAAGAAAGGAAGTAGCTTGTGGAAACAAAAGCAGCCAGAAGGCTGTTTAACGGAAACATTTTTTTATCAGAAAGTACCAAGGTTGTCCAGAGCCACCAGATCGTGGTGACTGATTCCTTAACTAGAAAGGTACTTAGGAAACAAGGGATATATGGGAAAGAGAACACTTCTCCGACCAGTCTTGAGATAAGAAAGTCCGTTGGAAGGAACCCCAAGCTTGGGCCTGCAACAGGAAAAAAGAAAAAACTGGTAGTTTGGGCTGAAGGCAAAAATTCAGATCTGGACCTGACCTTACCCCCCTGAATGATGTGGCTAGGACTTGTGTGCTGAGGGCTCACTTGTGGTTGCCTTGACTAATGCGGCTTAGAGGATCTGCCAAAGGGTCCACTTGTGGTGGCACTGACTATGCCAAAGTGTTGTCCTTGCCCGACAGATGGATGAGAGACTGAGGCACCTCCAAAGAAGCCAGCTAGAGATGAAAACTCGTAACTATTGTGGAGGGATTGGAAGCCTTGTGTCCCAAATGCTCGATGGTGTGATACAGGGCAGGAATATCATCCGGTCCTCTCTGAACTAAATGACCTCTGGACTGAAACAATGCAGGCCTGATAGAGATGCTCTGAGATTCCAGGGACTGATGAAAGAAGGACTCTCTCAGAAACCATGACCCAATGATGGAACCCCCAGAAGGGAAGTGCCAACCGGAAGAAAGCCTCTGTACCGAAGATTTGAAGGGGAGAGGTGTGAAGTTCACTGTTTCCTTACACCAGTCCAGCTTGTAACAGGGTTCAGGCTTCACAAAAAATTCTCTTATTTGTAATCTGACCTAGAGGTCTAATCCCTGGGACTCTAGTGACAAAATTATGCACCATATACAGGGAACGAACTTCCCCTGACAAGAGATGAGCATTGCCCCCTAAGAGTTGTCGAGATTTAAATGGTTAGGGAACTTTTTTCTAGTAGGTACAAAAAAAAAAAAAAAACAAGACTGTAGGAAATAACATGTCATACTTAGGGCTTGAAAACCAAAGTCAATGAGAATTGGCTAAGGACGGCCAAGCCTCTGAGAACGGAAACCAGGGATTCCCTGTCTTCAGGTGAAAACTACCAACCTACCCAGATACCCGGAGAATAGCCTAATTTTAACTCCGTATCTGAGAACACTCTGGAGGCAGTCTAAACGGCATGGAAGAAAACTGGTAGCCACATGAGAAAAAAACCCAGGCTAAGGAACTGAGAACATATAATGTATTGAGGTGAAACAAGAAAATCCCGTGTTTGCAAAAGACCTGAGTCAAGGAAGCATCCTGATCCCAGGTTGTGAAAGTTGATAATTATTTGCTGTTCCCCATTTTCCTTTAAAATTCAGGTAATAGCCCAAAAAAAGGTCCAACTCCAAAGGAGAAGGGAACCCTTTCACAGCTTTGAACCTCATGAGGTTCTAATGCTCTAGTTCCCACTGCTGATATGCTACTGGAGAAAAACAGAGAATGCAACACTTGAAGGTAAACTTTAGTTATTTATTTACTTATCATGCACATATATATATATATATATATATATATATATATGCCAATATCTGCATACATCGATCTCCTTTTATTTATTTATTTTTATTTTTACACCAACCAAAGAAGGGGTAAAAACTTGAACCAAGAAGAAAAGTAACTGAAGAAAAAGAGATTACCAGGAATGAAAGAGCATTCCTGCTTAAACTCCTGGAAAACTTCACATTTGGAAATTTCCTAATGTGCTGGCATAGGGAAAAAAGGGTTAAAGGGAGAATAATTCTTAACCGAAGACCCCCACATCCTGAGACTTCTGGGGAAGGAATGCTTATCTTTAACGGAGTACTAGGTGAGTTAAACTCGCCCATACGTGCATGTGAGCTTTAGTTTGCCATAAAGACAAGCCAAAATTTGCATCAAAGCATAACCCAAAAGACCGGGAACTTTTCAAACAGGCAAGCCTGAGGGAAATGACCTACGCCAAGACTCCAGAAGCTGTAACATTATGACTTAAGGCTATGAGAGCACAGTGCTACCATATGCCACTTGGATATTTCAGCAAACCTCCTTGTGAATAGTGCTCCAGAGCTGCCGCACTACGGCAAGGATAGGAGACATCAAAAAACTCTTAATATATAATAGCGCATGCTACAAAGGTAGGAGGCATTACATAACATTTCTTACACATGGTATATGATTATCTAGAATCTATCTCTGGAGGGAAAGCAGACAGTGGCACAAGGCTGAGAAACAGGCCGCTGCTTGCACTAACTCCCTTTAATCTGAAAGTTTACAGATAAAAACTCCAGAACACTTACCGAGCTGGTATTTCCTCTGAATGCTTCTGTCAACCCCGAAAATGAAGGAGGAGTTTCCAGAACCTACCTGTAGGTGTCTCCAGAAAGTTGTCAACTTGTTTGGAGGAGAGCAACCACCAGATCTACAAAGTCGTCATTCTCCACCTCTTTATCGGTGTCGTTCTGGAGGGAAAAGTCCAGGGAGTCCACCAGTTGAATATAAATGGCTCATTATACCATAACCTGAATCAACCTCAGGGTGACCAATTGGAATTAGTGGGCCATGAGAGGAGCTCATGAAGGAAAGTCCTCTCCTAAATTACTAATATCCTTGGGCGTAAGGATTAACATGGAGAGGAATACTCAGACCTGAAGGAGCCGAGAACATGCCCAGAAATATAAAATCTGGAACAATTGCCAAGCTCTCAGAAATTCAGTTGCAGAGGGCATAATTTTATCAACCTCTGATGACTCCCTAAGTCCTTAAGGAGGGAGGATCAGAAGAAAAAATTACTCACCTTAGTAATGTTGTTTCTTCTAATGGAGTCTTGCTATATTATGACAATTGCAGTTTGTCCCACCATTAGAACTGCTCTGGAGGTGAAAGAGTTAACTCCATTCCATGAATGGAACTTAGAGCACGAGCTCTAAAGAGAAGCTCTGTCTGTGTAATTTCAAACCTGAACTGTCAGATCTTTACGAGCAAAAACTCACTAAGGTCTGTGTGGAAGCTGTAACCTACACTAGCCAACTGGCTACCTAAATATTAACACCTATTGCTGGTCCCAACACAAAAGACTCAAGTCAGGGGACCAGAACTAATAGTATAATTTAACAATATGAGAGAAATATAAGGAAAAAACACCACACCCCAAACCCCAAGAAGGGTGAAACACATAAAAGGGCATAAAATAGTGCCCACACTAGGCTGCCCACTCATACCCAAGTAGAAGTTCTGAGAGGGGCAGGTTGGGAGGTTATATATATAAGACTCATTAGAAGAAACAACATTACTAAGGTGAGTAATTTTTTCTTCAAACATGAAGTCTTGCTATATTATGACAATTGCAGACTACATAGCAGTACCTCCATGGAGGAGGGACAGAACCTCACTAGGAATAGGCTCTGAAGCACAGCTGTGCCAAACCGAGCATCTCCTGGCCTGGACATCCAGGGAGTAATGCTTGGTGAAAGTGTGTACCGTTTTCCAAGTAGCAGCTTGACATATCTCCAATATAGGGATGTCTCTGGCAGCAGCTAGAGACGGCTGTACCTCTGGTAGAATGAGCCCTCAGCCAGAGGGGATCTCTGCCCAGTTTCTGATAACAAAATTGGATACAAGAGACAATCCACCTGGCAACTGATCTCTTAGTGGCAGGTTTCCTTTCCCAACCTCACCATAAGTGAGAAAAAGTTGGAGGGATTCTAACTGTGACCCTTGGTATGTTCTATATAGTAACTAAGGGCCCTCTTAACGCCTAAACTGTGCAATCTCCCTCACCAGAAGAGGAATGTTCAGTGAAAAACACTGGGAGGGAGATAGATTGTTAAGATGGAAATCTGAAACCACCTTAGTAAAACTTCCTGTTAGTCCTGAGGACTACCTTATCCCTGTGGAAAGAAATAAAGTCAGTTTCTACTGACAAGGCTTGTAACTCACTTATGCATCTAGCAGAAGTGATAGCCACTAGGAAAACAGTTTTCCAAGTTAGATACTTCAGCTCTGCAGAAACAGAGGTTCAAAAGGGGGTTGCATTAACTGGGCAATGCAAACATTAAGGTCCCAGGCAGGGGCCGGATCCCAAAAGGTGGATTAGTATGAAGTAATCCCTTAAAAACTTGGAAAATACAGGGTGAGTGGAAAGAGAGGATGGCTTTCCTGCTGAAACAAAAGCAGAGACAGCTGCCAAATGAACTCTCAGGGTAGCTGGTCTCAGGCCCAAAGAATTAAGATGGACCATGTAATCTAACACAATGGGCAATCAGCAGATTCTGGAGAAATATGTTTCCCAGAACAACAAATGGAGAACCTTTTCCACTTAGAATTATAGCACTTCTAGTGGAATGCTTCCTGAAGCCTTTAGGATTTCAAGAACACCTTGAGAGAGGTGTAGGTCACAATTCTAACCCTCAAGAGCCAGGCCTTGAGGTTGAGGGAAATGAGGTTCGATACCAAACTCTCCCTGGGCACAGGTTAATAGGTTGTGATTCCTGGGGAGACACAGGGGAGATGGACTGTCAGGGACAGAAGGAGTGGGTACCAGGCTGCCTGGCCTAATCTGGGCAATCAGAATCACCCTGCAAGGCTGGGATCTGATTTTACTAACACCTTGAATAGGAGAGGAAGGGGAAAAGCATGAACTTCCTTCCCAATCCATGAAGGGCGTCCAGGGGACTGAGCCCAACACTGGGGGCCTGCAACAGAACAGTGGAAGTTGGTGATTGTCTGGGGCTGCAAAAGATCTATCTGAGGGTGCCCCATCTGGCAAAGACATACCCAGTACTTGAGGATCCAGAGACCATTCATGATGGCCTGGAATCCTGCTGAGAGCATCTGCTAGGACATTGTCCTTTCCTGGAAGGTGAACTGCTATGAGTGAAGTGTTCAGGGAATAGGCCAGGAGACCACAACTCATTGCTCGGTGCACAAGCGTAAGACCAGTGCCCCCTGCTTGTTGATGTACCACATTGTTGTGGTATTGTCTGTTCTGACTTGTACCACTTTGTTCTGGACAGAAGCAGAAAACACTTGAAGTGCTAAAAAGACAGCTCTGAGTTCCAGCAAATTGATGTGGAGCAGAGATTCCTGGGGGGACCACACTCCCTGAGTGGAGAGATCGCCCATGTGGGCTCCCCATCCCAGGAGGGAAGCATCCGTAGTGAGGGTCAAAGTGTGAGAAAGGGGAATGAAGGGGACCCCCAGTCTTAAATTGCTCTGATCCTGCCACCACTGGAGGGCCTGGATCAAGGTTCGGGTCACTGGGACCAACTTGGAAAGGGGGTCTCTTCTCTGAGACCAATAGGCTCTCAAGTGAAACTGAATGTCTCTCATCTGGAAATCTTGCTCCCTGCACTACAGCTGGGACGCAGCCATGTGCCCCAGGAGCTGCAAAAGTGTCTTGCTGGTCGAGACCTGCAGAGTGGAGGAGGCCAGAGCCACCAAGTTCCTTACCCTTTCTAAGGGAAGAAAAGCTCTGGCCAGATTTGTGTCCAATTCTGCACCTATGAAGGTGAGTACCTGAACTGGTTCCAGAACCGACTTTGGAGATTTAGCAGGAAGCCCAGGGAGGTGAGAAGCTGCTGGTGACTTGCAGGTGAGATTTTACCTGTTCTGGGGACTGGCCTACAATGAGCCAGTCGCCCAGATAGGGAAAAACAGCAATCCTTTGCCTCTTTAAGTGAGCCACTGCTACTGCCAGACATTTTGTGAATACCCTTGGGGCAGAGATAAGGCTGAAGGGCATTGCTCTGAACTGGTAATGACCTGAGGGCAGTTCGAATCTGAGGTACTTTCGGTGGGAGCTTCTGATTAGGACATGAAAATAGGCATCCTTGAGGTCCAGGGAAGCTAGCCAGTCCCCTGGCCTTAGAGAGGGTAAAATCATTACCAAAGTTACCATTCTGAACTTTGGTTTCAAAAGATGCTTGTTCAGATATCTGAGGTCTAAAATGGGCCGCCATTCTCCTGTCTTTTTGGGGTAAGGAAGTATCTGAGTACAGACCCTCGTCTCTGGTGTAGGGGAGGAACCTTTCTACTGCTCTGAGAGCTAACAGGCGTTGAGACCTCTGCTTCTAGAGTAAAGGTCTCTAAAAGAGTTTGCAGGTGAAAAGACCTGATTCTCATCTTTGGGAACTTTTTGAAGCTGAGAACCAGACCCTGGCTTACTACTTCCAGAACCCACTTGTCTGAAGTTAAAGACACCCAGTTCTGACTGAAGTAAGCCAACCTGCCCCCTACTGGTAAAGGAGAATCGACCCTGGGCACCCCATCAGGGTGCCTGCTTGGCAGGTGCTTTAGGCTGAGGGGTGGGGCAGGCCTGCCCGCGCCTGCCTGCCTCTGCCTCTAGAAGCACTCCTCTGAGCATAAGCAGAGGAGGCCTGGGTTTGGTAAAGGCCTGTGGAAAGGCTCACCCCTACCCCTGGGGTGTGCCTGAGGAGTGGCTTGTCGTTCCTTGGCTTGGGCACTTTTATAGGTAGTCCCATATTCATCCATCTTCATATAATTCTCTGTCTGCTCCCCAAACAGAGAATTTTCCACCACAGGAAAATCCATAGCCTTAGACTGGGTATCCTGTGACAAGTTAGTACACCTGAGCCAGGCCAAACCACGAAAAGCTACAGATGTGGCCATGACTCTAGAGGAAACATCATTAAAATCCACAGCAGCATGAAACTGCACCTTGAAGCCTCAACGCCATCGGCAGCCACCTGCTCCAGCTCACTAGCAAGTTGGCCAGGGCTTGTTTGGCTAAATCCATAACAGTATCCCATCTAGATTTCTGATACCTTGCTACATAAGCCATATAATTTGCTTGCCTGAGTCCCCAAGGACGCTGCCATGTACTGTTTTTTGCCATGGCATCAATCTTCCTGGAATCCTTGTCAGGAGGATGTGAGCCAGGGAATATTGATTTATCACAGGCTGCAGCCTGAACTACCCCAACATGACTGCATTGTTGAGAAAGAATTCTGTATCAGGACCGATAGTGTGTACCTCCTGTCCATCTTTTATCTACAGGAGGCATAGAATTAGAGTTTTAAGATTTTTATTGTTTGTTTCCTTAATGACTTATGCAAAGGAATAGACAATCTCCTAGACTCTGGTATATCCATCATTTCTACAAAATCAGGCTCCTCTTGTTTATCCACAGCTTCCTCCAAAGGAAGCTGAGGGTTTCAGCAACTTTTGTAAAACATAAAATGAGAGGGGACTCAGAAAGCATGGGGAGATTCAAAGGGTCTGTCTGGGGAGATGTCCGTTCAATGGGCACACCCAGACCCTCTAAGTCACATTCATACTGTTCATAAAACCTCAACATCATATATTCTGAACCGGCTGGAACCGACTGAACCGACCTTTTTACCAGATAGTGGCGGTTCGGACGGAACCGAGAAAAGTGACTGACAATCTGAATAGTTTTGCTATCTCTGCAGCAGTTGGAGTAAGAATTTTGGGCCCAAACCTGCCAACTTTTCTTGTTCTCTTTACTGGAATTGGTTCATCCGAGCCAGCTTTTCGTTTGCCCGGTAGTCTCTCGCCTCTGGTCAGAGGAGATTCTCCGTTCGGTTGGCACCGAACCGGCTGGCCATCCAGGTCAGCGGTCTTCTCTCTCCCTGAGCCTTCCCAATCTCTTTCCAGGGTGGCTGCAGGAAATTCTACAAATCTGGCAGTCTGACTGAGGTGGTCAAACCCCAGACAATAAACACATGTGGTGTGTGGGTCTGTCTACAAAGACTTCCCCACAAACATCACAGTGTTGAAACTCAGGGCCCGTTTTGTCTTTGGGTTTCTCAGACATAATGCCAGCCTAACCAGAAAAACTTGCCTTTAAACGGCAGTGCCAGGCAAGACACCCCTTATCGGTTCCTAACCGAAACACGGGTATTGGAAAAACTGTAATGAAACCAAGTTTTAGAACCGATAAGAACCGGAACCGCACTCTAAAATCTCAAATTTAAAACTTTAAGTTTTAATTCCGTTGATCGGTTCAAAACCGAACCGATAAAACTTTATGTTCCACACAGAATTAAAATATGAATTACTTACGATACCACAGACAGAGCTTGAACCGATCGGTTTTTGTGGTTAAATAAAACTATTCTCAGTTGAATCGAACCAAGAAAACACTGTTTAAACAGAAATGAACCCGAGCAGTAGGAGAAATCTCGGAGCGACTGTTCAGTGGCGGAGTAAAGAATCTGACAGTTCAGGTTTGAAATTACACAGACAGAGCTTCTCTTTAGAGCTCGTGCTCTAAGTTCCATTCATGGAATGGAGTTAACTCTTTCACCTCCGGAGCAGTTCTAATGGTGGGACAAACTGCAATTGTCATAATATAGCAAGACTTCATGTTGTTTGAAGAGATTAATCTCTATCTCTTTTTAGGGAAGAGGACACTGCCTATTTTCAAATTAAAGGCTTGCACAGAGAAGAAAAAATTAGTCACCTTAATAATTATGTTTCTTCTAATGGAGTCTTGCTGTATTCTGACAATTGCAATTAGCCTCAGAACTCAAACTGCACCGGACAGTAGATGGTTAATTTTCTATGCAGAGCATAGAATGTTGAGCTTGAGCTCAGTTCAAACCTCTGTCTGCTGCACTCTGAAGCGCAACTGTCAGATTCTTACGAGCTAATACTAACTAACTACTATGTGGAAAAAGTAAAATTTTTACTAGCCAAATGGCAACCAAATATTTTGGATCCCCAAAATCAAAAACCAGGTAGTGAACAACTTAAGACTGTTAAATTAATAATATAACCCACTCCCCCTCTCTAAAAGGAGGGCGTACCCAAATGCACCCCTGGGATGCAACACTGCATCTGCCAGTTCACTTCCCAAAAACAGGTTCTGAGAGGGGAGGTAGGGAGGGAGATCAGAATACAGCAAGACTCCATTAGAAGAAACATAATTACTAAGGTGAGTAATTTTTCTTCAAACAACATAAGTCTTGCTGTATTCCTGACTATTACTGAACTACCAAGCAGTACCTCCATGGAGGAGAGAATCGAACCTACCTTGGGAATAGGCTCTGCAGTACTGCTGTACCAAACTGAGCATCATTCCTAGTCTGGATGTCCAGGGAGTAATGCTTGGTAAATGTATGGACCGTTTTCCAGGTGGCTGCGTTACGTATCTCTAGCAAAGGAATATCCCTGGTCACAGCCAGGGAAGCAGCAGTACCTCTAGTCGAATGAGCCCTCAGGCCTGAGGGAGGCATTTTGCCTAGCTTCTCATAGCAGAATTGAATACAGAGACAATCCTCCTGGCAATAGTTCTCTTAGTGGCAGGTTTGCCCTTACTCACTTCCCCATAAGTGAGAAACAACTGAGGGGAGTCAAACCTGTGAGCCTTAGTACGCTCAATGTAGTAACTAAGGGCTCTTTTAACATCCAAACTGTGTAAACTTATTTCTCCTAAAGAAGAATGATCAGTGAAGAACACAGGGAGAGACACAGATTGGTTCAGATGAAAATGTGAAACCACTTTAGGTAAAAACCTCCTATTAGTTCTAAGGACCACCTTATCTCTATGGAATGAGATAAAATCAGGGTCCACTGACAGGACTTGCAATTCACTGAGACACGCCTGGCAGAGGTATTAGCCACCAGGAACACAGTTTTTCCAAGTCAAGTACTTAAACTCTGCTGAAGACAAAGGCTAAAAAGGGGTTGCATAAGCTGAGCAATGCAAACATTAAGATCCCAAGCAGGGGTAGGATCCCTAAAGGGGGGATTGGTATGAAGCAATCCCTTGAAAAATTTACAGAATACAGGGTGAGATGACAGTGAGGAAGGCTTTCCCGCTGACAGAAAAGCATAAACAGCTGACAAATGTACTTTGAGAGTATCTGGTCTGAGGCCTAGGTCATTAAGATGAACCATATAATCCAGAACTGTAGACAATTCAGCAGTGTCTGGGGATATATGTTTCTTGGAACACAAATGCTGAATCTTTTCCATTTGGAGTTGTAAGTTTTTCTGGTGGCAGGCTTTCGAGAGGCTTTGAAAATATCCAGAACCCCTTGGGACAGATGCAAATCTGCATACTCTAACTCTTCAAGTGCCATGCCTTGAGATTGAGCGACCGAAGATTGGGGTACCACCAAATCCTCCCCTGACAGGAGGTTAACAAGTTGTAATTCCTGGGAAGAGACAGGGGAAGATGGACTGCTAGGGACAGCAACAGGGGGTACCAAGGCTGTCTGGCCAAGTCTGGAGCAATCAGAATCACTTTGCAAGGTTGTAACCTTACCTTGACCAGAACCTTGAACAGTAGAGGAAAGAGAAGGAAGGCATATAGAAATTTCCCTTCCCAGTTCAAAATCAGTGCATCCAGAGGGACTGAGCCCAATACTGGGGGTCTGCAACAAAACAGAGGAAGTTGGTGATTGTCTGGGGCTGCAAAGAGATCTATCTCTGGAGTGCCCCACCTTGAAAAAATCACTTTCAACACCAGAGGGTCCAGGGACCATTTGTGATGGCCCTGGGAGATCCTACTCAATGCATCTGCTAGCACATTGTCCTTCCCTGGAAGGTGGACTGCTATCAGAGAGGTCTGCAGAGAATAAGCTAGGGACCACAATTTAATGGCTTCCATGCACAAGGCCATGGACCGAGTGCCTCTCTGCTTGTTGATGTACCACATGGCGGTGGTGTTGTCTATCCTGACCTGAATCACCTTGTTCTGCACTAACTGAGAGAAAGCTTGCAGGGCCAGAAAGACACGCCCTGAGTTCCAAGAGATTGATATGAAGAAGGGATTCCTGAGGAGACCACAGTCCCTGGGCTGTGAGAGCCCCCAGATGGGCTCCCCACCCCAATAGAGAAGCATCCGTAGTTAGGACCACAGAGTGAGACTGAGTGACGAATGGGACTCCTTGGCTGAGGTTGCCCTGATCCTACCACCACTGGAGAGCCTGGATCAGAGTCTGGGTCACAGGAACTAGTTTGGTTAGAGAATCTGTCTTCTGAGATCAAAAGACCCTCATGTGAAACTGAATGTCCCTCATTTGAAATCTGGTTCCCTTGGACCACTGCTGTAGAAACTGCCATGTGGCCCAGAAGTTGAAGGAAGTGCCTTGCTAGCTGAGAGACCAGAAGGTGGAATAAAGAAGCCAGCTCTACAATTGCCCTTGCCCTTTCCAGGGAAAGAAATGCTCTTGCTTTGACTGTATCCAACTCTGCCTCTATGAAGGTGAGGAGCTGTACAGGCTCGAGAACTGACTTGGGAAGACTGAGAAGGAATCCTAGGGAAGTGAGCATTTGCTGAGTCACTTGAAGGTCTTACTTGACTTGGTCTGGGGACTGACCCACAATGAGCCAGTCATCCAGGTATGGAAACAGGGAAATATTTTTTCTTCTTAAAAAGGCCACTACTACTGCTAGGCATTTTGTGAATACCCTTGGAGCTGATGTCAGGCCGAAGAGCATAGCTTTGAACTGATAATGGCCTGAAGGCAATTCGAACCCGAGGTACTTTCTGTGAGAGCATCTGATGGGAATGTGAAAGCAGGCATCTTTTAAGTCCAGGGAGGCTAGCCAGTCCCCTGGCCTTAAGAGAGGGAAGGATTATTCCCAGAGTCACCATTTTGAATTTTGGTTTTAAAAGATGTTTGTTCAGGTATCTTAAGTCTAGGATGGGTTGCCACTCCCCTGTCTTTTTTGGCTCAAGGAAATACCTGGAGTACAGACCTTGGCCCCTGTGCAATGTAGGAACTCTCTCTACAGCCTTTAGAGCCAGAGAGATGAAACCTCTGCCTCTAGGGCAATGGTTTCGGAGATGCTTGCAGGTGGAAAAGATCTGGCCCTCAGCTTTGGAAATTTCTTGAAGCTGAGAAGCAGCCCCTGACTTACCACCTCCAGGACCCACTTGTCTGAGGTAACATACATCCAGTCCTAGATGAAGTAAGCCAGCCTGCCTCCTACAAGAATGGGGGAGTTGACCCGGGCTGACACATCAGGGTGTCTGCTTGGCAGGAGCCTTAGTTTGAGGGATGGATGCAGCCATGCTCATCACCCTTCTGCCTCTCCCTCTGAAGAACCCCCTCTGAGGAAAGGGAGAAGAGGTCTGTGCTTGGTAGAAAGGCATATGAAAAGGCCTGCCCCTGCCATTAGCCTGCTGCTTTTGAGGAGTTGCCTGCCTTTCCTTGGCCTGTGCACTCCTATAGGTGGTCCTATAATCATCCATCTTTTTCATGTAATTCTCTGTCTGCTCCCCAAACAGAGAATTACCCACCACAGGGAAATCCATGGCCATAGCCTGGGTTTCCTGTGAGAGACTAGTACATCTGAGCCAAGCCATTCTCCAAAGAGTCAAAGATGTAGCCATGACTCTAGAGAACACATCATTGGAGTCCACAGCAGCATGGAACTGTACCTTAGATGCCTCAATCCCATCAGCAGCCACCCCCTCAAGCTCTGAGGCTAGCTGGGGGGAGGCCTGCTTAGCACAGTGCCAGTACAGTGTCCCACCTGGACTTCTGGTACCTGGCTGCATAGGCCATATAATTAGCCTGCCTGTGTCCCAAGGCGGATGCCATGTACTGTTTCTTTGCCATAGCATCCAGCTTCCTAGAATCTTTATCTGGGGGGTGTGAAGCCAAGGGTATATTAGCCTTATCACAGGCTGCAGCCTGCACAATCCCTTACATGGCTGCATTGTTGATACAAGTACTCTGTACCAGAACCTGATAAGGTGTACCTTTTGTCCATCCTTCTGTCGACAGGAGGTACAGAATTTGGAGTTTTTAAAATCTTTTGTGTCTGTTTCCCAAAAGACTTATGAAGGGGAATAGACAGTCTAGTGGACTCTGGGATGTCCTTCATCTCCACATAATCAGGTTCCTCTTATTCCTCTACAGCTTCTTCCACAGGGAGCTGGAGGGTTTCTGCCACTTTCCTGTAAAAAATGTAGTGGGAAGGGGATTCAGAAAACCTAGGAGGGGAAACAACAGAAGACCTGTCTGGGGAGATGTCCAGTTCAGTGGGCTCAACCAGACCTCCCACACCATTGTCAGCGTCATCATCATAATCTTCAACCCCTTCCAAATCCAGTTCATAGAAATCTTCAGGGGCATAATCTTGAACCGGAGGAACCGACTGAACCGAATGCCTGCCAGAAGGTGCGGAAAAAGATGGAACTGGATGAAGCAATTCTACAATCTTTATCGCACTGGCAATCTCTTCGGCGGTCAGAAAATGGGTCTCTGGAACCAAACCAGATAATTTTTCTTTTCTTTTTGTAGGAACTGATCCCTCAGGACCGGCTCTCCTCTTGCCTGAAGAAGTATTGCCCTGGTCAGAGGGCACTCTCTCAGGTTCAGTTGGAACCGAACTGAATTGGCCATCCAGGTCAGCGGACTTCACGGCCTCCTTATTCCTGAGCCTACCTAATCTTTTTTCCAGGGTAGACTTAGGAACATTTTTACAGATTTGGCAGTCTGAATCAAGGTGGTCAAACCCCAGAAAATAAACACAGGTGGTGTGGGGATCAGCCTTAGCAAAGGCCTCCCCCCACACACCGCAGTGTTGAAACCCAGTGGGCCCGGTTTTTCTTTTGGGTTTCTCAGACATAGCCATCCTAACCACAAACTTACCCTTTTTATGGTAAACAACCAGGCAAGACACCCTTATCGGTTTCTAACCATGTCACAGGTATTGGAAAAAAACACAAGAAAATGCTGGGTTTTTTTTAACTGATAAGGACCGATAACCACACTCTAAATTTAAAAACAAAGACAGAATATATAAATCACTAAACGGCCGGTTCAGCAAAACCGGTCGAAAAATCAAGTTTACAATTTCCACAAGTTTACTATGTTTAGTTCACTACCTAGTACTTACTGTACCACAGACTGAGATCTGAACCGAAACTTGCGAAAAATAATCGGTAAAACTGAGGACTTTAACTGACTTACGAACCGTGAGCAAAGAAGAAATCTCCGGAAAGGCCGTTCAGTTAGGCAGAGTAAAGAATCTGACAGTTGCGCTTCAAAGTGCAGCAGACAGAGGACTGAACCAAGCTCGAGCTCAACATTCTATGCTCTGCAAGGAAAATTAACCATCTACTCTCCAGGGCAGTTTGAGTACTGGGGCTAACTGCAATAGTCAGAATACAGCAAGACTTCATGTTGTTTGAAACAACTACTACAGAACCAGACTTGTAATAATAGAAGTCCCAAGGGGACTTGTCATTTCTTTTGTGTTAACTTGAGGTACCCCCCCTCAGTGCTTTTAAAGGAGGAGGTAGGCTGAAAGCCCAGAAAATAATAGTTAGGCCAAAGCTTAAACAAATCAAAATCAACTTGAAGAGATTTTTTTTTTCCACAAAGAGGAAAAAACAGAACCACCTCCACACCTCTTGTCAACAAAGCCCACAGCACAGCAAACAAGAGAGTCTCACCCCAAAAGAGAGGGGATTACCCTTCAAATATCAATCACTTTGAATTTAAATAGAGAAAAAAAGGTTCCAAGAATTCGCGCTGGTGCACAACAGAAAAATTGCACAGGCACGTGAAAAAACAAATCAATGATTTTAGCGCAAATGCGTTAAATCCACCGATAAATGCTAAAAACTAACACATTAAATAAAAATGACTCAATTTATCATGCATGCGGGCAAATTTTACTTCACAAAAAAAATGCCAAAACGGGAAAAACACAAAAAAATCCTGCAACTGCACGGAACACAGTGCAGATGCGGTAAAAATAGATAAAATGAAGAAAATATACAAAATATCTTAAAAGCAGCACTCAAAAGTAAAGAAAATGGCATAAGAAGATCTCTGAAGAGGAGCGCTCCGGGGCAGTGTTGCCAGTTCAGCGGAGAAAAAGTTCTGAGGTCCCTCAGGCTGACTGCAGGCAGCACTCTACTCTAACTGTTTCCTGATTGGTCAATGCCTTCTTCATTTGCATTGACTCCTGCTCTCCGGGGTAGCTGAACTTAGCTGGCATACTGCATCTGTCAACAGATGCTAAAGAATTCCTGGGGTCAGAAGTACTTGTACCATTTCCTTCAGCACCCTGGGTTGCAGACCATCCAGCCATGAATATGTTTGCCTTTAGAGACTCAGCCCCCTTAGCACCCTGTACATTTCAACTGGGCCAACACACATTTCTGTCCCGTTCTGGTCTAATTCTAACTTCACCCAATGGCAATGGTCCTTGCTTTTCCTTGGTAAATACTGAACAGAAGTAGTCATTCAGTATTTAGGACTCGCCTTCGCTATCTTCAACCCACCACTGTTAGGTTTCAAATGCCATTCTTCATTTTTCAGTTCTCTTTGATACAACAAAAGAAAAAATTACTCACCTTAGTAATGTTGTTTCTTCTAATGGAGTCTTGCTATATTATGACAATTGCAGTTTGTCCCACCATTAGAACTGCTCCGGAGGTGAAAGAGTTAACTCTATTCCATGAATGGAACTTAGAGCACGAGCTCTAAAGAGAAGCTCTAAAGAGAAGCTCTGTCTGTGTAGTTTCAAACCTAAACTGTCAGATCTTTACGAGCAAAAACTCACTAAGGTCTGTGTGGAAGCTGTAACCTACACTAGCCAACTGGCTACCTAAATATTAACACTCATTGCTGGTACCAAAACAAAAGACTCAAGTCAGGGGACCAGAACTAATAGTAAAATTTAACAATATGAGAGAAATATAAGGAAAAAAAAAAAGAAAAACACCACACCCCCAAACCCCAAGAAGGGGTGAAAACACATAAAAAGGGCATAAAATAGTGCCCACACTAGGCTGCCCACCCCATACCCAAGTAGAAGTTCTGGGAGGGCAGGCTGGGGAGGTCATAATATAGCAAGACTCCATTAGAAGAAACAACATTGCTAAGGTGAGTAATTTTTCTTCAAACAACATGAAGTCTTATATATTATGACAATTGCAGACTACACAGCAGTACCTCCATGGAGGAGGGACAGAACCTACTTAGGAATAGGCTCTGAAGCACAGCTGTAGCAAACTGAGCATCTCCCTAGCCTGACATCCAGGGAGTAATGCTTGGTGAAAGTGTGTACCGTTTTCCAAGTAGCAGCTTGACATATCTCCAATATAGGGATGTCTCTGGCGCAGCTAGAGACGCTGCTGTACCTCTGGTAGAATGAGCCCTCAAGCCAGAGGGGATCTCTGCCCAGTTTCTGATAACAAAATTGGATACAAGAGACAATCCACCTGGCAATTGATCTTTTAGTGGCAGGTTCCTTTCCCAACCTTACCATAAGTGAGAAAAAGTTGGAGGATTGAACCTGTGACCCTTGATAACGTTCTATATAGTAACTAAGGGCCCTCTTAACGTCTAAACTGTGCAATCTCCTCTCACCAGAAGAGGAATGTTCAGTGAAAACACTGGAAGGGAGATAGATTGGTTAAGATGGAAATCTGAAACCACCTTAGGCAAAAACTTTCTGTTAGTCCTGAGGACTACCTTATCCCTGTGGAAAGAAATAAAGTCAGTTTCCACTGAAAAGGCTTGCAACTCACTTATGCGTCTAGCAGAAGTGATAGCCACTAGGAAAACAGTTTTCCAAGTTAGATACTTCAGCTCTGCAGAAAACAGAGGTTCAAAAGGGGGTTGCATTAACTGGGCAATGCAAACATTAAGATTCCAGGCAGGGCGGATCCAGAAAAGGTGGATTAGTATGAAGTAATCCCTTAAAAAACTTGGAAAATACAGGGTGAGTGGAAAGAGAGGATGGCTTTCCTGCTGAAACAAAAGCAGAGACAGCTGCCAAATGAACTCTCAGGGTAGCTGGTCTCAGGCCCAAAGAATTAAGATGGGCCATGTAATCTAACACAATGGGCAAATCAGCAGATTCTGGGGAAATATGTTTCCCAGAACACCAAATGGAGAACCTTTTCCACTTAGAATTATAAGTAGCCCTAGTGGAAGGCTTCCTAGAAGCCTTTAGGATTTCAAGAACACCTTGAGAGAGGTGTAAGTCAGCAAATTCTAACTCCTCAAGAGCCAGGCCTTGAGGTTGAGGGATTTGAGGTTCAGATACCAAACTCTCCCCTGGGCACAGGCTAATAGGTTGTGATTCCTGGGGAGACACAGGGGGAGATGGACTGTCAGGGACAGAAGGAGTGGGTACCAGGGCTGCCTGGCCTAATCTGGGGCAATCAGAATCACCCTGCAAGGCTGGGATCTGATTTTACTAACACCTTGAATAGGAGAGGAAGGGGGAAAGCATAAAAGAAACTTCCTTCCCAATCCAGGAGAAGGGCGTCCAGGGACTGAGCCCAACACTGGGGCCTGCAACAGAACAGTGGAAGTTGGTGATTTTCTGGGGCTGCAAAAAGATCTATCTGAGGGGTGCCCCATCTGGCAAAGACTATCCCCAATACTTGAGGATCCAGAGACCATTCTGTGATGGCCCTGAGAAATCCTGCTGAGAGCATCTGCTAGGACATTGTCCTTTCCTGGAAGGTGAACTGCTATGAGTGAAGTGTTCAGGGAATAGGCCAGAGACCACAACTTCATTGCCTCGGTGCACAAGGCCGAAGACCGAGTGCCCCCCTGCTTGTTGATGTACCATATTGTTTTGGTATTGTCTGTTCTGACTTGTACCACTTTGTTCTGGACAGAAGCAGAAAACACTTGAAGTGCTAAAAAGACAGCTCTGAGTTCCAGCAAATTGATGTGGAGCAGAGATTCCTGGGGGGACCACACTCCCTGAGTGGAGGGGTCGCCCATGTGGGCTCCCCACCCCAGGAGGGATGCATCTGTAGTGAGGGTCAAAGTGTGAGAAAGGGAAATGAAGGGGACCCCCAGTCTTAAATTGCTCTGATCCTGCCACCACTGGAGGGCCTGGATCAAGGTTCGGGTCACTGGGACCAACTTGGAAAGTGGGTCTCTTCTCTGAGACCAATAGGCTCTCAAGTGAAACTGAATGTCTCTCATCTGAAATCTTGCTCCCTGCACTACAGCTGTGGATGCAGCCACGTGCCCCAGGAGCTGCAAAAAGTGCCCTGCTGGTCGAGAGACCTGCAGAGTGAAGGAGGAGACCACAGCCACCAAGTTCCTTACCCTTTCTAAGGGAAGAAAAGCTCTGGCCAGATTTGTGTCCAATTCTGTACCTATGAAGGTGAGTACCTGAACTGGTTCCAGAACTGACTTTGGTAGATTTAGCAGGAAGCCCAGGGAGGAGAGAAGCTGCTGGGTGACTTGCAGGTGAGATTTTACCTGTTCTGGGGACTGGCCTACAATGAGCCAGTCGTCCAGATAGGGAAAAACAGCAATCCTTTGCCTCCTTAAGTGAGCCACTGCTACTGCCAGACATTTTGTGAATGCCCTTGGGGCAGAGGTAAGGCCGAAGGGCATTGCTCTGAACTGGTAGTGACCTGAGGACAGTTTGAATCTGAGGTACTTTCGGTGGGAGCTTCTGATTAGGACGTGAAAATAGGCATCCTTGAGGTCCAGGGAAGCTAGCCAGCCCCCTGGCCTTAGAGAGGGTAAAATCATTGCCAGAGTTACCATTCTGAACTTTGGTTTCAAATGATGCTTGTTCAGATATCTGAGGTCTAAAATGGGCCGCCATTCTCCTGTCTTTTTTGGGGTAAGGAAGTATCTGGAGTACAGACCCTTGCCCTGGTGTAGGGGAGGAACCCTTTCTACTGCTCTGAGAGCTAACAGGGTTGAAACCTCTGCTTCTAGAGTAAAGGTCTCTAAAGAGCTTGCAGGTGGAAAAGACCTGATTCTCATCTTTGGGAACTTTTTGAAGCTGAGAACCAGACCCTGGCTTACTACTTCCAGAACCCACTTGTCTGAAGTTAAAGACACCCAGTTCTGACTGAAGTAAGCCAACCTGCCCCCTACTGGTAAAGGAGAATCGGCCCTGGGCACCCCATCAGGGTGCCTGCTTGGCAGGTGCTTTAGGCTGAGGGGTGGGGGCAGGCCTGCCCACGCCCCGTCTGCCTCTGCCTCTGAAGAACCCCCTCTGAGCATAAGCAGAGGAGGCCTGGGTTTGGTAAAAGGCTCATGGAAAGGCCTGCCCTCCTACCCCTGGGGGTGTGCCTCTGAGGAGTGGGCTTGCCGCTCCTTGGCTTGGCACTTTTTATAGGTAGTCCCATATTCATCCATCTTCTATATAATTCTCTGTCTGCTCCCCAAACAGAGAATTTCCCACCACAGGAAAATCCATAGCCTTAGTCTGGGTATCCTGTGACAAGTTAGTACACCTGAGCCAGGCCAACCTATGAAAAGCTACAGATGTGGCCATGACTCTAGAGGAAACATCATTAAAATCCACAGCAGCATGAAACTGCACTTTAGAAGCCTCAATGTTATCGGCGGCCACCTGCTCCAGCTCACTAGCAAGCTGGCCAGGGCTTCTGTTTAGCTAAATCCATAACAGTATCCCATCTAGATTTCTGATACCTTGCTACATAAGCCATATAATTTGCTTGCCTGAGTCCCAAGGACGCTGCCATACTGTTTTTTTGCCATGGCATCAATCTTCCTGGAATCCTTGTCAGAGAATGTGAAGCCAGGGAATATTAGCTTTATCACAGGCTGCAGCCTGAACTACCCCAACATGACTGCATTGCTGAGAAAGGAATTCTGTATCAGGACCTGACAGTGTGTACCTCCTGTCCATCTTTTATCTACAGGAGGCACAGAATTAGGAGTTTTAAGATTTTTATTGTTTGTTTCTAAATGACTTATGCAAAGGAATAGACAATCTCCTAGACTCTGGTATATCCATTATTTCTACAAATCAGGCTCCTCTTGCTCATCCACAGCTTCCTCCAAAGAAAGCTGGAGGGTTTCAGCAACTTTTTTGTAAAACATAAAATGAGAGGGGGACTCAGAAAGCATAGGGGGAGATTCTAAAGGTCTGTCTGGGGAGATGTCCGGTTCAATGGGCACACCCAGACCCTCCAAGTCACATTCATACTGTTCATAATCATCCTCCCCCTCCTCTGGTTCATAAAACTCCTCAACAACATATTCCTGAACCGACGGAACCGACCTTTTACCAGATAGTGGCGGTTCGGACGGAACCGGAGAAAGTGACTGGACAATCTGAATAGCTCTTGCTTATCTCTGCAGCAGTTGGAGTAAGAATTTTGGGCTCAAACCTGCTGACTTTCTTGTTCTCTTTACTGGAACTGGTTCATCTGAGCCAGCTTTCGCTTGTCCGAGGAAGTCTCGCCCTGGTCAGAGGGCACTTCCTCCGGCTCGGTTGGCACCAGACCGGCTGGCCATCCGGGTCAGCGGACTTTTGGTCTCTCGCTCCCTGAGCCTTCCCAATCTCTTTCCAGGGTGGCTGCAGGGAAATTCTACAAATCTGGCAGTTTGACTGGAGGTGGTCAAACCCAGACAATAAACACATGTGGTGTGTGGGTCAGCCTTGGCAAAGACTTCCCACAGACATCACAGTGTTGAAGCCAAGTGGCCCGTTTTTCTTTGGGTTTCTCAGACATAATGCCAGCCTAACCAGAAAAACTTGCCCTTTAAACGCAGTGCCAGGCAAGAACCCTTATCGGTTCCTAACCGTATCAAGGGTATTGGAAAACGAATGGAACCGTTTTTAGAACCGATAAGAACCGGGAACCGCGACTTAAAATATCAAGTTTAAAACTTAAGTTTTAACTAAGCTGATCGGTTCAAAACCGAACCGATAAAACTTACAAGTTCCACACAGAATTAAAATAAGAATTACTTACGATACACAGACAGAGCTTGAACCGATCGGTTTTGCGGTTAAAATAAAACTATTCTCGGTTGAATCGAACCAAGAAAACACTGTTTAAACCGAGAAATGAACCGAGCAGTAGGAGAAATCTCCGGAGCGACTGTTCAGTGAGGCGGAGTAAAGAATCTTGACAGTTTAGGTTTGAAACTACACAGACAGAGCTTCTCTTTAGAGCTCATGCTCTAAGTTCCATTCATGGAATGGAGTTAACTCTTTCACCTCCGGAGCAGTTCTAATGGTGGGACAAACTGCAACTGTCATAATATAGCAAGACTTCATGTTGTTTGAAAAGCCTTTCCCCCCTTCCCTTGACCTGTTCTGCTATCCTTAGTTTCATACTGGCCTTAGCCTTTCTGACCACCTTTGTTGGCCTCTTTCAATTTAACATGATACATATCATTGTCCACCTCCTTATGACTAATTTTAACATTCTCAAATGGCTTTTTCTCCTTAGTGCACCTGCCACCTCCCTTGTGAACCAGCTTGGTTTTCTGTACCTTTTCCCTTTCTTCACCTGCCTGAAGCAGAAGCTGGTGACTACATATAGGCTGTCTCTGATGATGGCCCATTTCCACTCCAAACCCCTGCCCCCTTTACTCCTTCCAGCCTACTCATGTATCCCCTTCATTTCCTCAAAATTAACCAATATGAAATCAAAGGTCTAGTTTTTGAATTTGGGTGAATTTGGGAAAAACGTGTCCTAATGGACAGGATGTCCTCTGAAACTTGTGACAGCGGCTCACATGGAGGATAACGAATTGCATTAAGGACCACGTTAAAATCCAAAGGAGGGACTGGAGATCTATATACTTGTTTGTTCCTGCTGAGAACTCCAAAAAAGTCAATAAATGTTTGAGTGAAAGCCTACAGAGGCCCCCTCACAAGGATGCACTCAAAGCTGAGACTTGCACTCACATTGTACTGAGGGCCAGATCTTTGTCTACTCCCTCTTGAAGAAAATCCAAAATGTAGGGCACGCACACATTCCTAGGTCAAATACTTGCCTATTTGGCCCAATAGGAAAAGACTGACAACACTCTTAAGATAAGCTGACAATGTAGGCTACTTCCTCCACATTATGGTATCCACAACTCTCTCAGAATATCCTAGTCTGAGAACTCTCTACTTTTCAGTAGCCAAGCTGTCAGTTGGAGGTGAGTCAGTCTGAGATGAAGAATTGTACCTTGAAGCAAAAAACTGTGCTGCTGAGGAAGCCAGAAAGGCTCTTGAACATCCATACTGACCAAGTCTGAGAAGAAAAAATTACTTAGCATAGTAATCTTGTTTCTTACAAGAGCTCTCCAGTAGTATTAAACACTATTGCAGTCAGCATATCTGTGATACCATATATACTCACATATAAGTCGGTCCGCTCATAAGTCAGGGGGTACGATTCAGCTGAGCGCAGTAACGCACTTTGCATTGACCCGCTCATAAATCAGAACGTTTTCATAAGACTAACTGAATCACTGACTGTATGTGAGTATATAGGACCAAAAGTAGAACTGTATCAAATGATGGCAACAGATGGAAAATGGTAAAAAGATGAAATCAGCTTTTTATTAACTCAGCTTTTAAAAATCAGCTCATTTCTTCTGTTAATGTAATCTTGACACTTTATCAGTCCTCCTCACTGAAACCAAAAAATTCAGTGTCATCCTTCTCATCATCAGATGCAAACAGACTGCAGAGCTGCTGTGTAGAAAAAGGAATATCCTCATACATATCAGTGAATTCTGCTGCAGTTGTGTCGTCCTCTTCAACATCATCTGGACGTGTGGCATCAGAGCCCAGCAATTTTTCTTTGGGTTGGGTTTTTCATTTAAAAATTACCACTGGTTTCAGTTTAGTCCCATTTGCAAGGCAAGAGAGAACCATAGTGAAGTAAGACTTCTGAGCTCATGAGGTGCGGACCGTGACAGTTTTCTTCCCCTTTATGTGCACAGTTCGATTTGAGGGGAGATCAAAACTCACAGCAGTTTCATCCATGTTGCCGATAGATATGAGGGGATAATTATACCGCTTCCTCTCATTTGAAACAAAGTTGCGAAAACTGTCCACCTTTTTATTTACATCTTTGGGCAGCTTTTGGGCAATGTGTGTTCTTTTCCTTAAAGTTAAGCTGTGGCGCCTCATAAAACGGGTACATCACCCAGCTAAAGCCTTGAATTTAGCAGTACTGTGTGAAGCATGTTTTTTGGAAATTGCCAATGCCTGCAGTCTTATAGCTATATGGTTTACTTTGTACCCCTGCTGCCTCAGCTTGAGCACCCACTAAACTGAGCTCCAACTCGATATCCGCCATGGGTGGCCCTTAGCCATGCAAATCTCCTCAGAGACACCAAGGTCGCCACTTGACTGGCTGTAATATCATTTGCATCTACTGCCATCTGAAACGGGCATTTAGAAGTTTCTATGCCCCTTTTCACAGCTTCGGACAAGTCTGATGCCATTGGTCCAGGACATGCCTTGGCTATCTCCAAAACAGTGTTCCAGAGGCTCTTTTGGTATCTGGACACATACACCATGTAGGTTGCTTGTCTAATGGCCAAAGAGGCCCCCAAATAGGACTTCTTGGACACAGAATCCATTTTCCTAGAATCCTTCTCTGGTGGGTGTGATAACAGGGGGATCCCTGCTTTGTCACATGCAGCAGCCTGCACCACCCCTTCGTGGCTTGGGTGTCCAAAAAGAAATTCTGCTCCAGACTTGGCCACCCAGTACTTCCTATCCATCCTCTTATCCACTAGGGGAATGCAAGTGGGGGTCTGTAAAATCTTGGAGGCCTGTCTCTTCTATGACTTATGGATGGGCAACAACAGCCTTTTTGTTGCTGGCACATCCATCATTTACATATAGTCTGGTTCCTCTTCCTCCTCTGTGGATTCTTGGGTGGAAAGCTACAGAGTCTGTGCCACCTGCTTCATAAAGGCAAAGTGGGATGAAAAATCCTCAGCTTCCCTCTCAGGGGAGTCAGGATCAGGGGGATACATCTGGTTCAAGAGGTTCACCATAATCCTCATCATCGTCATCCTCCCCTGCCACATACACCTCAGTAAACTCTTCAAGTGAACCAGGAACTGAGGAAGAACCCACGTCCTGAACCGAGGTATGTGAATCAGGCCGCTGAACCAGAACCACAGTACCAGTTTGCAGCGCCTGAAGAACGCTTACAGGGTTAGCTAATGCTTCTGTGGTTGGAAACAATGGATTTATTGATTGTGGTTCCTTAACCAAGTGTTTTTCCTTCTCCTTTTTCTTGGCAGAACTTGCCGGTTCAGCAGCAGTGTCTGTGGTTCTCTTCTTACCCGAGGGATCATCACCCTGGTCAGAGGGTTGTTCAACTGGTTCCTTGGGTTTCTCCTTCTGAGAGGAGGAAGGTTTATCAGAACCTGGATCAGCAGCCTTTTCAGACATTTTTTCATTCAGTCAGTTCAAACGCCTATCAAGCGTCGACTCAGGAAAATTCTTACAGATTTCACAATCTGCCTTCAGGTGGTCTAACCCTAGACAGACAACATAAACCAAATGAGGATCTGGTTTAGCAAATGATTTTTCACACCCTGTACAATGTTGAAAACCCGTTGGGCCAGTTCTTTTCTTGGGTAGGGGCATAACCAGTAAAAAAACCTAAAAAGTTGGTTTTCTACAAGCCAGAAGCCCACACAAATTAAGATCTCTTTAACTTTTTTTAACGTTGTTGGTTTAGAGACCAATGAAAGAACCGAGAGTTACCACGGTTTCTCTCAAAAATGAAATAACTGGCCCAAGTAAGGTTTAAAGATGGAAATTTATCTTTTAAATTGTAAATAAATTTTCAGTTTCCTCCCAGTTAAACAAACTCAAAAGAATAAAACTAAATCTAGACTAATCTACCTGTAAACTCAAGGTCAGTGCTTTCAAAATAAACAGAAATAAATATTTCTTAAAAAAAACGAGAAAAATAAAATCTTCAAAAAGCATGAAGGAGGGCTCTCCAAGGCATCTGTACTAGGCAAGCAGAGTAAAGAATATGACAGTTGTAGAATGTTTACCAACCAAGCTCGAGCCTAACATTCAATGATTAGCATAGGTTCTATTAACCATTTCTGCTCCGGGGCAGTCTAATGATGAGACCATACTGCAGAAGTCAAAATACAGTAAGATTTCCTGGGGTTTAAAAGAAAAAAATACTCACTGCAGTAATCTTCTTTCTTCCAAGGGGTTCTTTAGCATCAGTAACATTAGCACTTAGCTGGCTAGGTGCAACTGCCCCGGAGGTGTGCCTTTAAGACAATTTAAATGAGCTTAGGGACAAGCTAATCAGAAAACAGAAAAGAGAGTGAGATGAGTGAGAGCTGTTGAAGGTTTCAGAATTTTTTTGAAGTAAAAACGAGGGCAAATGCCCTGGAAAAGAATCAACAGGATTCAAAAAACATGCAAATGTCCACAAGAAGTGGAAATGGAAACAACAACAACACGAGTTAAAAAATCATCAATAAGAAACTCCAAATTTGGTAAAAGGTGAGATAAAGAGCCCTTCTCCAACAAGTGAACCAGGGAGGAAGGGTGGGAGCTTACTGATGCTAAAGGACCCCTTGGAAGAAAGAAGATTACTGCGGTGAATAATTTGTTCTTCTTACACCAAGAGTCCTTTTTCATCAGTAACTTTTGCAGACTGCCGAGCAGTACCAAGGGGGAGGTGGGCAGAGAACCTACTTAGGAAAGAAGCTCTGCAGAACCGCTCTGCACAATTTGGCATTAGATCTGGTATGCACATCCAAACTGTAGTGCTTCACAAAGGTGTGCACAGATTTCCAGGTAGCTGCTTTGCAGACATCCAGTAGGGGAATGTTCCTTGCTGTTGCAAATGAGGCTGCAGTGACCCTGGTGGAGTGGGCCCTGAGCCCCACTGGAGATTGGTGACCAGCTTTTTCATAGCAGAAACTAAAATAAGAGACCAACCAGCAGGAAATGGTTCTCTTGGTAGCTGGTTTTCCCCTGCCTACATCCCCGTAGGTGAGGAACAACTGTGTGGAGGAGATTCTGGGCTGTCTAGTATGCTCTGGGTAGTAGAGGATGGCTCTTTTGACACCCAAGCTGTGGAGCTTTTGTTCGCCAGGTGTGGATTTCTTAGTAAAGAAGACAGGCAGAGTAATGAACTGGTTTAAGTGGAACTCTGAAACTTTAATGTTGTGAGGGATGATGTAATTTTGGCTCAGTGCACAGGGCCTGTAGCTATGAAAACCTCCTGGCAGAGGAAATAGCTACCAGGAAGCCTGCCTTCCAAGTTACAAACTTGATGACTGGAATTGGAAGGAAATGTATGTCTCTTTGCAGACGACACAAAGATCTGCAACAGGGTTGATACGCCAGGTGGGTTAGAAAGATGAAAAGTGACTTGACAAGGTTAGAAGAATGCTCAAATGTATGGTAGCTTAGATTCAATGCAAAAAAGTGCAAAGTAATACACCTGGGAAACAAAAACCCAGGGCAAGAGAACACAATGGGGGTTGAGATACTGACAACAAGAAAAATGGAAAGGGATCTGGGGGTAGTCATATCAGGTGACCAAAAGGTGAACCAACAATGTGAGAAGGCAGTAAGGAGGGCTGGGGAGATACTGGGATACATAGGGAGACATCACCGGTAGAAAACAGGAAGTTGTTGTCCATCTGTACAGACAGTTGGTAAGACCACATCTGGAGTACTGTGTAAGTTCTGGAGACCCCATCTCCAAAGTCATAGACAGGGTGGAGGCTGTCCAGAGGAGGGAACCAAAATGGTGCAGGGTCTGCACCACAAGACATATGAAGAAAGACTAAAGGAGCTTAAGATGTATAGCCTTGAGGAAGGGGGCATGATAGAAACTTTCAAATACCTCAAGGGAATCAACAAAATCCAAGAGGGTAGCATCTTTCAGAAAAAGAGATGTGCAAGAACAAGGGGGCACAATCTGAAGATAGAGGGGGAGACATCTCAGAGGTAATGTGAGGAAGCATTTCTTCACAGAGAGGGTTGCAGATGCATGGAAAAGCCTTCCTGAGGAGATTGTAGAGTCAAAAACAGTGGGGGAATTCAAGAATGCATGGGACAAACATAAGGCAATTCTAGTGGGGGGTAGGAGGAAGTAGGCTGTTGCTTAACTAGGATCTGCAGCTTATCTGTTAGGTAGGGAAATGGGCAGACTGGGTGGGCCAAGCGGTCCTTATCTGCCATCAGATTCTATGTTTCTGTGTTTCTATGATGAGGGCTGTGGACACTGACTCGAGGGGTGGCTTCATGAGCTTGTCTATGCAAAGGTTCGTGCCCCAAAAAGGCTCCCAGATTGGAGGCTGGAGGTGCAAGAAGCCTTTGGAAAATTTTTTTAAAATATGACGTGGAAAAAATATTTTTTTCTTTCCCACCAAAAGGCAGGCTGAAATTGCCACCAGGTATAGCTTGAAAGAAGATGGTTTCAAGCCTGACGCCCGTAAGAGTACCAGGCACTCTAGCAGCTGAAGATATGAAGCGGAATGCGATTCGACCCTTTTGCTCTTACACCAGAGGGAAAACCTTTAACATTTGGCTGCACAAGTTTTCTTAGTGTTTGTTTTTTTTAACCACCCTCAGTATCCTAAGAACCTGTTAAGAGTACTGTAAGGATGCAGACTCTTAACTGTTCCAGAACCAGGCCTTGAGGTGAAAGAATGCACGCCTGGATACTGCACTCCTGTCCAAAGAAAGGTCAGCAGGGAGCGAGTTGGAGGCAGGAGAATGGACTGCTGCAGGACACTGAGAGAAGGACAGGGTACCAGGCTTGCTTGGGCCAGTCTGGAGCCACCAGGATCGTAGATGCAGACAGTTGTATGAGTTTCAGAAATACCCTGAGAATCAGGGGAAAAGGAGGGAATGCGTATAAGAACCTTTCTGACTAGAACGGGACCAAGCCAGTATGGCGCAGTGGGTTAAGAAGAAGAAGAATCAGCATTTATATAGCGCTTTTCATACACAGTATCCCAAAGCACTTTACAAGCAATGCTAGACTGGTAGTGAAGTGACTGAATGTGTGGCGGCGGCCATATCGCACATTATCACCCACACACAGCCTGGATAGTTGCATGAACCGGTTTATGGGAAGGGGAATGTTGGCCAGGACACTGGGAATGCTCCCTGCTCTTTGCGAAGAGTGCCCTGGGTTCTTTTACTTCCACCTGGACACCCACCAGGACAACACCAGGATGGGCAGAAGGGACCTCGGTTTAATGTCTCATCCGAAGGACGGCATACCCCAGCAGTACAGCACCCCCCAATACTGTACTCGGATGCCATCGATTTTTAGGTGCAAGTCCAATCCCGGTGTGGGACGAGAACCCACGACCTTCTGGTCCAGAGGTGGATGTGCTACCAACTGAGCCACGCTGACACCTCTGAGGCTCTGAGCTGCAAATCTGGAGACCTGGGTTTGAATCCCACAGCCCCCTAGGTGCATACTGTGTGACCCTGAGCAAGTCACTTAACTTCCTTGTGCTCCCAGGTTGCACCTGCAAACAAGCTTTCAGCTTAGTGTGTCTCACCTGGTGAAATAATTGGTTAAAAAAAAAAAAAAGGCTTCTAGAGGAGGTGATCCTGGGGCTGAAGCCTGCAACAGAACTGAGGAAACTGGAAGCCGAGGGGAAAGGCAAACAGATTCACTTCTGGGTGACCAACCGCCTGAACACCATGCTAGTACTTGTTTGTTCAGAGTCCATTAACTCTGGCCTTGACTGATGTGACTAGAGCATCTGCCAGAGTACTGAGTTTGCCTGGGAGGAGAATCGCTGAAAGGATGACTCCCAGGTAGAAGGCGAGAGACAAGTATTTATAGCACCTGCAAACAGAGTACTCCTGATCTGGCCATTGCAGTAGTGTCTGTTCGACTCTGCAAGTCTGTCCTTTTATGGCAGGAGCAAATGCTTTGAGCTAAAAAGATTTCTCTGAATTCTAAAAGAAATATGATTGACTGTGACTCCTGCAGAGTCTTGGTGCAACTTACTGAGGCACTGTCCAGATGCGCTTCCCACCACTGGGGAAGAAACTGTGGAACTGCTCTGTCAGAGTTTTCAGCTTTGAAAATTGTTGCTTTCTGAGACCAGCAAGCTATAAGGAGACTTGCGAGTGATGCATCCTGTATCTGAACCCTGGGACCACTGCAGGCACTGAAGCCATGTGTCCCTATAGCATGAGAAAATGTCAAAGTGAAGTGATCTGCTCAGGACTGCATTCTATATTGAACCAGTGAGGGTTAATGATTCAACCCCAGTCAAGTGCTTGCTGGCTGGTCTTGTTGTCCCTGGATAAAGAAAATTGTCAATGAGAGACATCTTGAATTCTTCCCTGCGGAAAGAAGGCATATCCTTCCTAGATGCTAGGAGGGTTCCTGGTGAGACTTTGTTTAGATTTATCCGGGAACCCCGAGACTACAGATAGAGCCCCGTAAGGGGAAAAAAGGGACTCCTTGATCTGACAAGGAGACTTTGGCCGGCTAACCGGCAACTTAGGTGTAGCTAGAGATGCCCAGATTCCTAAGGCATGCTGCTACCACTGCCCAGCACTTTGTAAGACTCTTGGGGCTAAGGAAGGTCGAAGAGCCACAGTGAGCCCGCTCTTGTGTGAGACCTTGTTAAGGTATATAGAAAAAAAAGGAGGCCCTATTTGAACCAGGGAGGCTAGCCTGTCTCCCTACTGTAAGGGCTATATGAATAGTAGCAGAGTGACCATCTTGAATTAGGGTTTTAACAGCAAGATGGGAAGCCACTCCCCAGTTGTTTTTGTGTCAGGAATTACATGGAGTAGAGGCCCTTTCTTCTTTTCATGGCTGGGGACCCTCTCCACCATTCACAAAGCTAGAATGTTTTTTTTTTCCCTCCCACTCCAACAGAAACGTCTATTTTGGGGATAGAGGTTTAGACACCTGGGTACACAAGAGGTCTTCCCCACACTGTCAGGCTTTAAACTGCGAAAATACCCCTTTACTGAGAGAAGGCTGGGAAAAAACCTCTGCCCCTAATGCCCTCAGGAGTAAATTCTGTGGGGGAAGGAGTTGTAGTGAGATGTTCTGGAATGGAACAGTATGTTTTGATCAGAAGTAAAGTACGTGGCTTTAAACTGGGAGTCTGAGAGAAGGCCAATGGTTCTAGGCTAGACAAGGCACCTCAGAGAGATGGCATAGGCCGTGACTCTGGAGGCAGCATCCTTGTTATCGTCCTGTGGAAAATTGGTATTACATAGCTTCCAGAGCAGGTTAGCTGTAACCACAGGCTCTTGCATCAAGAACCAGGATAGACATCCGTAGTGCTCTTCTTTATTTGGCTGAAAAGCCAAGTAGGTAACAATTTGACAATCTATTTTCGGAAGTCCTTATCCGGGGGGGGGGGGAGACAAGGAGACCCCAGCATTCTCTCAAGCTGCCTGATGCACTACACTCACATGGCTAGGATGTACAGACAGGCACTCAGTATTGTTAAACAACTGATATATTTATTAACACTTCCAGACAGTTTGTGAACATCTGCCACAGAAGTGGGAGTTTGAAGCAGTTTTGTGGTATTTTTATTTATATTCTTCATCATAGACAGGGCTTTTAGGAGGTGGAACCTTTCATCTCCCTATAATCTTTTCTTTTCTTATCCTCACCTTGGAAGGACTCCTGAGAAGGGAGGTCCAGGGTGTCCAATATGTTTTGGATAAACAGAGGCATAGAGGGGAGAACCTCACTGGATACATAGGGTTCTAGACCCTCCACATCATACAAATTCTCAATCATCTGTATCACCCTCACAGTCACTGGGGCAAGAACTGTGGAACAGTGATAGCAGCCCCTGTAAGCAGGGGCAGAATAAAATTATTTACCGTCCACTGTATCACCCTCACAGTCTTTGGGTTGAGAACTGTGGAAGCAGCCTCTGTAGGCAGAGGCATCATAAAATTATCTATCTTCACTGTATCACCCTCACAGTCTATGGGAAAGAGAACTGTGGAAGAGTGATTGCCAGCCCCAGTAAAGAAAGGACCTATCTTTTGTAGGGTCTGAAACAGTTGACAGGCTTTTTCCATATTTTGCTCAGATGGAAACTGTGCAGACTTTGCAAGTACTTTGTTTTTTTTCAGAATGCTTCAAGCCACCTGTTGTCTTGCTATTGGCTTTCCCAGGAACAACGGGAGCACTGCAAGTACTTTGTTTTTTCAGAATGCTTTAAGCTGCCTATTGTCTCGCTACCGGCTTTCCCAGGAGCAATGGGAGCATTTATGTCTAGACAGAGTTTCTCTTTAGCCACTTCATCAGCGGCTTGAAATAGCTTCCTTTTTTCGTCACTTCTATTATTTTTTGTGAGAAACATCATATTTGAAAGCTTTACTTTTGGCTGGGATCTGGAGGGTTCCTCAGCACATCCTTAAATTTTTATTACTTTTGGATGGCCCCTAGTCAGAAGCTTTGATATGTCCTCAGCCAAAATAATCAAGGCTTGTCTGCTACATTAAATTTAAGCAAAACAAACCAGTCCTAGCTTATGAACTGAGTGAAGGTTTCTGTGAAATACCACCAGCCAGTTCACCCTAAGTTAATTAGCTCTGTCTGTTGCCAGTGCATTTTTTTTTGTGGTTGTAGAACTGGGATCTATAACTGTGCCAATCGTAATAGAAAACCCAGCAATACTTGTAAACTGTCTCAAGTGGCTGCTGGACGCTTACAGACAGTCCTGCAACAGATGATACCTTAGGTCCAGTTCCTTTACGTACAAATATAATATATATATATATATATATATATATATATATGGGTTTCTCTTAATATGCCAATCCTGAGAGAAACCCCCAGGCACTGTTAGGATTTGATTCCCATAGGTTGCCTTGCAGAAAACCCATGAGGGGTCTGGGTTAAAAAACAAGGCAACTGCCCCTAATTGAAGGTTTCCACAAGAATTTGCCCAAAAATGAAGGAACCATCAAAATAAGCACCTGAGATAAAATTAAAGTTTAAAATGAATAGCTCGGTAAAAATAAAGAAAAAAAAATTAGAGTGGCGCTTAATGAAATGTAAAACATTACTCGCACACTGTTAGAAATTAAAATGAGGAAAACGTTACCCAGATAAGCACTAAGAAGCTGTCAACAAGGAAAGTTGAGAGACACTCTCAGAGGCAATGTTACTTAGTCCAGCGGAGAAAAAATTCTGAAGCCTTCAGCAGCTCTCACTCAGCTCATTCCCTTTCCTGTCTTCTGACTGGCTTGTCCCTAAGCTCATTTAAATTCTCTTAAAGGCACACCTCCGGGACAGTTGCACCTAGCCATCCAAGTGCAAAGGTTACTGATGCTAAAGGACTCCTGGGGTAAGAATGGCAAATACTCTTGATCTATCTACCCAGAAAAACGTGGAGGATGAGGAAGAGGTGGAGTTTTTGGATAATATGGGGTTAACTCCAACAAAAGGTTGCTTCTACTTGTGCACAAACCCCTGAAGAAAGCAACTTGCCAGTTATTGCAGACCCGTACTTCCGTTCCAGGGATCGACAAAATGATTGAGAAGTACCACCTGCTGGACAGGTGGGATGCCGAGTACCTCTACTCATACCCAGATCATGAAGGAGTGGTCTAGGCAGCTGCCTACGACAAGGTTAAGGTTCCCCTCTCTACCCAACCTCCAGACAAAGATTCCAAAAAGCTGAACAGTATGGGGAAAAAGATTTATACCTCTGCCTCCCTACTCCTGAGGCAGGCAAGTCCATATGGCCTATACTGCCTAGTACCAGAAAGCCCTCTGGAACTCTTTTCTGGCTATGAGTGATAAGGCCTCGGGAGATCTGGCACAAGATTTGGCAGATACAGCTAAATCTGCCCTTGATGCAACCAAATACTACTTCCTTATGGCAGTGGATACCAGTAACACTGCTTCCAGGGTCATAGCCCATGCCATATCTTTAAGGAGATTTACCTGGCTCAGAAAAACTAACCTGTCCCGAGACACCCAGGCAAAAGCCATGGATTTTCCATGTGAGAATAATTCTTTATTTGGTGACAAGACAGAAGAATATATAAAAAAGATGGAAAAGTACAAAGCCACCTACAAAAGCAACAGTAAAAAGGAAGAGACATTCACTTCTTATAGGCCTCATGGAAGGGGAAGTAGGGGTAGGGGTTATTTTCCCCATGCCTTCCTGCCCTATGATTTCTCTCAGACGAGAGGTTTCTTCAGGGGCAGAAGAGGCTTCATATGGTTTAATCCAGCTCCAGCACTGAAGGCTCAGTCCAAGTAGAACCCCTGACGAGTCGGTCCAGGTCACCTATCCATTGCCAGTGGGAGGAAGGATGGCTCATTCCTTCTAGGAATGGAAAAACATCACCACAGCAAGTGGATTCTGGAAGTGGTGAGCCAGTGGCTCACCCCGCAGTTCAGAAAATTTCCCAGGCTGCAGGATTACAGAAACTTCAAATCTCCCACTCCAACAGAAAGGATTTTGCTGGAGTTGGAGGTCAAAAAGTTGCTGCAGGCAAAAGCAACAGTAAGAGTTCTTCGATCCCAGTGGTGAAAGGGCCTCTACTCAAGGTACTTTCTCACTCACAAGAAAAATGGAAAGTGGCTACCCATTTTGGATCTCAGGTTTCTGAACAAATACCTGAGACTGGATGAGTACCTTGCACCTGAAGGATGCATATTTTCACATACCCATAAGGTCCAACCATAGGAAATACCTAAGGTTCATGCTGGCATCTGGCCATTACTAGTTCACAGCCCTCCCTTATGGTCTCTCCTCAGCTCCCAGGGTATTCACAAAGTGCTAAGCCGTGGTGGCAGCAAATCTCAGAAGACATGGGGTGCTGGTCTTTTTCCTTTTCCTACCTGGACAACTGGCACCAGCAGGCCAAGGCCCCGCTCACAAAAGCAAAATGGGATGTAAAATCCTCATCTTCCTTTTCAGGGGAGTCAGGATGACGGGGATCAGGGGAAACGTCTGGTTCAAGATGTTCCCCATAATCTTCATTCTTGTCCTCGTCATCCTCATCCTCCCCTTCCACATAAACCTCTTCAAATCTTTCAAGTGAACAGGGAACTGAGGAGGAACCCAGGTCCTGAACTGAGGACTGTGAACCGGGATGCTGAACTGGAACCATGGTACCGGTTTGCAGTGCCTGAAGAACACTTATAGCATTCGCTATAGCTTCTGCAGTTTGAACCGACGGGATCGTCAGTTGCGGTTCCTTAACTGAGTGCTTTTCATTTTTCCTCTTTTTAGCAGAACCTGCTGGTTTAGAGGCGGTTTCTGCAGTCCCCCCCCAAGGAACATTCACCCTGGTCAGAGGGTTGTTCAACCGATTCCTTCAGTTTCTCCTTCTGAGAGGAGGAAGTTTTGTCCGCAGATGAGTCAGCAGCCTTCTCGGACATTTTTTCCTTCTGTCAGTTCAAGCACAATCTGCCTGAAGGTGTTCAAACCCCAGATAGACACCACAGACTAAGTGAGAATCAGCTTTAGCAAACGGTTCCCCACACTCTGTACAATGCTGAAAACCCGTTGGGCCAGTTTGTTTCTTGGGAAGTGACATAACCAACAAAACCCCTTAAAAATGGATTTTAAGTGGGCCCACTACAAAAGAATATATTTCAACTCTTCCTTTTTTTTTTTTGCAGTCGGTTTAGCGACTGAAGAGAACCGAGAATTACCATGGTTTCTCCCAGATAAAAGTAACCGCCTAAAAAGGGGTTTAAAAGTAGAAATTAAAATTTAAAAATACAATTAAAAGTTTGGTTTCCTCCTGGTTAAATGAACCGAGAAGAAACCGAAAAACTTACTGGAATAACAGAAAATCTAGACTAATCTACCTGTAAACTCAAGAACAGTGCTTTTGGAAGAAATAAAATATTACTTCAAAAAAAAAAAAGACAAAATAAAATCTTCAAGGAAGATGAAGGGGGGCTCTCCGAGGCATCTGTACTAGGCAAGTGGAGGAAAGAATCTGATGGTTGCAGAATATTTACCAGGGACAGTGGTTTGAAAACCGAGCTCGAGTCTAACATTCCATGATTAGCATAGGTTCTATTAACCATTTCAGCTCCAGGGCAGCCTTATGGCGAGACCATACTGCAGAAGTCAGAATACAATAAGATTTCCTGGTGTTTGAAACCACAGCAGGGGTCACTGGGTAATGTAGTTTCCTTGAGACTTGCGGGACTACACAACTGAACAAACTGCCTGAGCATTTTATTTTTTGTTATGGGGACATGTAGACTATTTTAAAACCTGTAGGAAAGTTTTACATTATTTAATTCTGCATTTCAGTGTGAGTTAGGGCACACCAGCTGTGTGACCCAAGAAGAGCCACTTAACGGTCACCTGCTATACATTTCACACCCTTAGTGAGTGGGGAGAGCACGCGTAGCCGATATATGCAGACACAAGCATGTGCGTCTGCACGCGTGTCTGTGGTGTCAGCCGGGATAGTGGACCCAAAATTTTTTAAATCTAACAGCTAGATCACGTCAGGGTGGTAGTCATCACCATTGGTACGGCTAGTCTCCTCACAGCACAGCTTTCTTTATGCAGGCTGAGTATATTCAATTGTTGGTTGTGTGCAAATCTACCTTAATACCAAGCAGATAAATTCTACATATATTAAATCTGCACACATTAAACCGACACATATACTTAACGATACATGTGTAGGTATCAGTTATAGTCTTCCGTTTAGTAGCTCTAGGCATCTGCAACACAGTAGACATATGGTACCCAAGCACCTGTATTAATAGCATTTGTAAGTGGTGCTGCTTAAAATCTGTTTTGAGTTGTGTAGCTGATGAATAAAGCACAGGGTAGAAAGATTCCCACAGCAAGCAGTGAACAACAGTGAAAAGAGGAGAGACTAAGACAGAGGGGAAGCTGGTAAAGTGGCCACAATTAAGCTAACTGCAGAGAGTGAGAGATAATGCAGTGTTGGAAGTAAGAAGAAAAGAAATTATGTGGTATACACTAGCAAGAGATTTGAGGTTTTGTACACTGTACCTTGTGTTAAACAGTGGTAGCAAGAAGCAGGCAATTCCCCAGTCCTGTCCTCAAGGTAGGAGACTCCACTTTCTCTGAATCTCCCTCTGTCGCCTCAGCTTTCAATTTCTTTTTTTGAACTTTAAAACCATTTTATTGAAAAAATTCAACAGTCTTTATATTACATGCACAATGGAGAAGCCCTTACAACTACAAGTAGTTACAATCTATAAAAAAGTTATATCCTTTATAAAACCCTTTATGTGCCCAAATAATTCTACTATTTATTTTACAGATCCAGTGTCCCAATCAAGGCCCCCAAGTCCGATGCGTTGCAAGAATCTGGGGTGAGATGATGGAGAGGTTGAAGTACTATATCTCTCTTCGTTTTGTGACCATCTGCTTCATACTGATCTTCAAGAGTATCCAATTGGATCAGCTAAAGGCATTCAATACAGTGTGCATATTGAATAAACATACTCAATATAAACTATTTGACTGTGTCCATGTCTCATTTCTTAGGACTTTATTAGTTCATTAAAGATAAAACTTTTTGCAAGGTGGTAACAGCCAGACCCTAAAAAATAAAAAACTAAAATAGTAGATCTCTCTAGAAATGAAAAAGTAAGACCAGGATCACCAGCCTGGGGCAAGATCACTTCGGTAAGTCTACTCTTTGAAATTCAATTTCGGAGCAACTGCTCCAAGACAGGAGTCCCCTCCCTTCGTTCTATATGATCAAAAAAAGGCAGCCATCTAGTGTTGAACTTATCTACAGACAGCCTCAAGTGGGCGGTAATGGCCTCCATCTCTTTGATTTGCTTGATGATCCCATACCAAGTGCTAATTGGGAGAGATTTGTCAGTTAACCAATTTTGGGTAAGCACCTTTAGCGCTGCTACAATTAAGATATAGAAAAGGTATTTCCCTGCTGAGGTTCTAACCTCCTTTGGGGGAGAGCCCAGGACCATATTCTCAAATTCTAGTGGAGCTGAGAGAGAAAAGATCTGAGAGACCTCTTGAGCTATTGTATTCAAGAAGAGGGTAATTATAGGGCACCCCCCAAAAATATGGTAATGTGTTCCAGTTTGTCCGCATTTCCTCCAGCATTTGTTGGAAGCGGGCACTGCATAGTGTGATGAGATGGTAGGTGTTCTAAAAAAATGAATGTTAATCTTCTATCTAAATTCTCTCCAGGAAGGGGAATTAGTGGTCTTGTGTATACCTAACCAGATGTATTGCCATTTTTTCTCTGTGATGCTTAGGTTTGCCTCAGATTCCCATTTGTGTTCCACTCTCTGTACTGCCAAGACCACGCTGATCTCCATTAATGCTTTATATATTTGTGATATATAAGATCTGGTGTCTCCCATGATACTTCTCTGGTGAGTTAACAAGATGGGAGTCGCTGGACCTTGTGTTAGGTCTGTCAGACCAATATTAATGGTGATGTAGTGCGCACACTGGTGAAATCTGAAGGCATCTGTGTTAGGTAATTTAAATTCTACCTGCATCTGCGATAAAGACTTTAAACGGTTCTCCTCCACAAACTGCCGTGGGTACTTAAGCCCATTAGTTACCCATCTGAAGAAGCAATGGTCTCCAGAATGAGCTGGGAACCCTGGGAGGTAGGTGAGTGGTATATACTTCCATACTGGACAGACTATTTCCCAGTCTTGTCTGGCTTCCAGCCACTTTGAGATTGTATGCCGTGTAAACTTGTTTCCTATGTTTTTTAGGTCACTCAACTGGACCAACCAGGGTAGGATGTTAAGTGGGAGAAATCCACATTCCTGTTCCTCAATCTACAGCCACCCATATTTCTTCCCCAGGCTCAACATTTTGACAGCTGGCAAAATTTGGGCCGCTAAATAATATTTTGGAAAACCTGGGAGACCCATCCCTGCTTTGGATTTCTCCTCTGTCAAAATTTCCCAGCGAACTCTCGGGCATTTGCCTAACCAAATAAAGTCAGAGAGGTTTTTTTTGAGGTCTTTCCAGTCCTTTTTAGGAATTTGAAGGGGGAGGTTCGTAAATAGGAAGAGGAATCGTGGCAGAATATTCATTTTAATTGTTTCTAATATATTTGTGAACGTTAGGGGCAGCAGTGTCCATCTATTCAAATCTGCTTTTATATGTTGCCCAGAACCTCACAGTTGTGTTTATACAAAAGAGCTGGATATGTAGGAATATGAATTCCCAAATATCTTAATTTGTGTTCCACCCGTTTGAATGGCATCTTCATCCTCAGGTCCGAGTGGGGATCACCCCCTATTTGTAACGCTTCAGATTTTGTAGAGTTAACTTTAAAGCCAGAAATGGCACCAACATTTTTTAAGAGTGCTAACAAATGCGGAAGAGCCAACACGGGGTTGCCCAAATATATCAAGGTATCATCCGCGTAGAGGGATATCTTGTGAGATGTTTTTTGAATTTCTATTCCCTCAATTTTGTCGTGCTGCCTAATGGCTTGGGCCAAGGGCTCCATACTAACTGCAAAGAGCAATGGCGATAAGGCACAACCCTGCCGTGCCCCTCTTGCTATGTAGAAGGGGGTCGAGATGGTACCGTTCACTCGCACTCTCGCCTGAGGACTCTGGTAGCACATTTTAATCCAATTCAAGAAATTGCCCTCAAATCCCATCCTATGTAGTACCTCAAAGAAGTATGTCCAATTGAGCCTATCAAAGGCTTTTTCCGCATCCAAGAGGATGGCCAAGGCTGGGTGAGTGAGCTTATTAGATTGCACAATGTTTAAGAGCCTTCTAATATTGTCACTCATATGGCGATGCGGAATGAAACCCGTTTGATCTGGGTGAATTAACAACTCAATGTGCTTTTGCAACCGGATTGACAGTATTTTTGTGAAGATTTTTTGGTCCTGGTTGAGGAGAGCAATTGGCCGGAAGGATTCGCTTTTAGTTGCGTCTTTTCCAGGTTTCGGTATGACCATTATTATGGAGTGGGACCAACTTTTAGGGAATCTGCCCTCTTCTACACTACAATTAAAAACTTCCATCAGAAGGGGTGCCACTGAGGTAGCCAGCTCTTTAAAAAATTCTCCACTAAACCCATCAGGCTCTGGAGTCTTCCCAGATGGTAGCTGGTGGATGACTCCCAGGGTCTCCTCCACTGTAATGGGATGGTTCAGTTCCGCCGTCGCTTCTTCTGATATTCTGGGTAATTTAAGGTGATCTAAGAAGGTTTGTGTGTTGTCCTGAGTATTCCCTATGTCTTTATCTTCCAAATATAGGTTTTGGTAATGTTTTTGGAATTGAAGGGCTACTTCTTTAGGGGATGTCCATTTTTTCCCTTGGGATCCTCTTTCCTGAATATATGGGACATATCTATCCACCTGCGCTTTTCGTAAACGAAATGCCAGTAGCCGTGATGCCTTACCCCCACTTCATGATATTTCTGTTTTGCAAATCACAACTGTCCCTCCGCGCTTTTATTTTTGAACTCCTGTAAGTCCTTTTTGACCTTATTTAGCTTACCCTGAACTTGTTTATCATTGGGATTCACTTTATGACACTTCCGCAAGTCTGTTAATTCCTGTAGCAATCTATTATGCGTTAACTGTGATAGTTTTTTTTTGGGCTGCTGCATAACTGATAATCTCCCCCCGAGGACTGCTTTGAGCGTATCCCATTTAAGCAAGGGTGAGTGATCAGTTGGTTGATGGATTAAGGAGAAGTCAGTGATTTGTTCTTTCAATTTGGTAATGAAGGCTTTATTATTTAACAGGGAGACATTAAGTCTCCACTGAGTCTGTCTGTCCTGGGATGGGAGAGCAATATGAATCGAAATTGGAGAGTGGCTGGATAGGGTGATATTATGTATGTATGTATGAATTAATAATTGATTGAAGGGTGGTTGCATAGGTCAAAAATAGATCTATGCGAAAGTACGATTGCTGCGCATGAGAGTAGAACGTGTAGTCCTTTTCTTACGGGTGCTGGACTCGCCAAATGTCAATCAACCCCATTTCCTTAGTCTGGGCTGTCAAGGCTTGGGAAGCCCCTCCATTTGTGGAAATCGCCCCTGAAAAGCGGTCTCTCTGAGGGTGAAGAGCGGCATTGAAGTCACCCCCCATTATGAGCAGCCCCGGTGGGAGCTTTGCTATTTTCTTAAAAAGAAATCAAAAAAAAATTTCTTGTTGGGAATTAGGTGCATACACGTTGATAAAGTGGAGTAATCTACCTTGGGCACTAACTGACACCCTGACAAACCTGCCTTGCAATCCCTCCTCTGAGGGCTAAATTTAATCCTTTGCACCACAAAATTACTACCCCAGCCTTTTCAGAATTAGGGTGTGAGGATGCCACAACCTGGTCTACCCAAGCTCGGCACAGTTTTAAATGCTCTTGTGGGAACAGATGAGTCTCTTGAAGTAGAATTACATCTCCCCTTAATTTTTTAAGCTCTTGTAACAACCTTGTTCGCTTAATGGGAGAACTGATTCCTTTCACATTATAAGAATATACTTTTAATGTAACCATTTTAATCTTTCCTGGTAAGGATAAAATGTAATTAGAGTATTGCTACCCTCATGTCTAGTCTGGTCGGGAAAATACGGCTGCCTCTCCAGTGACCTCGGGATCTCTAGCTGGCTGTACCATACCTTGTTTGACATTAATAACTTAGAAGAAAACCATACCCTTAACATAGGATACTAATGACAATAACAGTAAACCTTAACAACTGACAACTATTAAAAAACTTTAAATGATGAATTGAAAAGCTCAGAGAAACAGAAGCTTCCAAGGTGTATGTCCTGGCCCCTCCCTAGGTAGGTATCTAGGTCCACTTGCAGTGGAAAGTGTTTGAAATAAACACCAATAGTCTCACTGGGAGACTAAGAGCAAAGATGTAATCTTGCTCTAAACAGAGAGAAACGTCACCGAGGAACGAGAGGTCCAACATAGCTCCCTACCTGTCTCACTCAGTTAGATCATTATTCTCTGGAATCCCCCCCCCCCCAATTCCCGTACTGGGAAATGAATTATATTCTGGATTGCCTGGGAAGTTCACTGTCTTATTGTGCTGTCTCGCATGAACCATCCCACTGGCCCTCTGCTGAGTCTGAGTTACTTCAAGTTTATAACCCTCTGCCTCAGGGGCAGGAAATGCCTAACTTCAAACTGAAAATCTTTGGCCCCGGAAGAGGTAGGATTGTTTTATTTTATTTTAAAATTACTATTATGGGGGAGCCCTTAAGTGTTAGCCTTGTTTTGATGATGGGTAAGCTCGGGTTTGAACTGGGGGGAACCCCAACCCCACCAAACAGGAGACAATCTATTGCTGAGGGCGATATTCATGAACACCGCTCCATCTCCTGGAGAAATAGTCCCCAGTGAGGAAAAGGGTGGATCAAGAGAGAATGTGTATTTTCGTTTCCTAGGCAGCGCTCCACCTGGTGGTAAAACTGAGCATAAGCTCATCGAGATCTCCCAGGGGATATATGCACCCGACCTACGGCTCTTCCCCAGACCTTCCATGCAGAGAAATCGTCCCCAACATTTAAGCCCACATGCTCCCGGCAAAAGATCAACCAAGTTTTTATTAAAGCTGGCAATTAGCCCTAGCGGGACATTGAAGGAGGGTAATCGAAAACACCCCTGGCTCATGGGTCAGCCCCCCCTCTCACCCCACCCCCACAACAGAAGAAAACCTTTCAAAATCCAATTTAATGCTTTAACCACATACTTAACTTGCTCTCATAATAAGTCCCTTAATGAAAGTCCAGCAACCAGCTGAATTGACTCAGTCCTCTGACCTTCCCACGAGCACTGCACATCTAGCTCTGTCTCTTTAACGCGTAAGGTCAGCGAGGTGGGAGAGATTTTGAAACGGATGTTTGAGTGGAGCTTTTACTTTTGCCGTCTATGCGCTGCAAGATCTGCATGGCATCCTTCATAAGAGAAGTAGGTAGCGATCCTCTGTGCAAGCGTTTCAGGCCTCTGGATTGAACTTGCCAAACATTTTTCAAGAGGTTTTGTTCAAGAAGGTCTAGGTCTATGTCTGGCACTGAGATCCCCCATTCCTTCAAGACTGGTGTTGCTTCAAGGAGATTCGAGAATATTTTAGGGCCTGATTCTGGATGCAGTCGCAGCTTTGAGGAGAAAAGCAGTTGCGCTTTGATACTTTTTTTCCTTGACCTCTTTCACAACAGTGCGCACCTTTATACGTTCTGCTTGCAAAGCCGGGGAAAAGTCCTGCTCGAAGAAAACGGGTGAGTTTTGATATTTTAAATCCCGGAGTCACCAGGCTTGCTTCAGCACCCACTCCTTGGTTTGGAACAGCACCATACGGACTACCCACGATCGAGGTCTGGCTGTGGGGTTGGTTGGCTTTGGAACCAGGAACTGGTGAGCTCTATCCATCGTTAAGTCCAAGTCGAAGGGTACGGAGAGTATTGAGCATAGCAGGTGCTGCATAAAATCAATTGGGGGTAGCAAATCCCTCCTCTGCACCCTCCGGTACCCCATGCACTCTAAAATTATTTCGTCGAGATCTGTTTTCTATATCTTCCAGCCTGCTCTGTGTCTCTCGGTCCCGCTGCAGTAGGTACAAGAGGATCCTGTCCCCCGAGTCCTGGGCCTCTGAGAGTTCCGAAAGCTTAGTGGAGTTGTCTGCTACCTTGGAGTCAATTTTTCAGACATCTTGCCTCAGGTCCGCTATGGAAGACTCTATTTTTTTGTACCGAGGTTAATATTTTCTGCAGCGTACGTTCAGACTTTCTAGAGATAACAAGATCTTCATCATTGATGTCGAGGGATGAGTCAGAAAATGTTGGGTCCCTGCGTGAACGAGTTGTGAAGGCCTCCATTTCCTCGTCCAGGGTAAGCTGTTTGAGTTTTGTTTGTGAGGCATTATTCCTGGCACTTTTCGGTTTGTTGTTTTTGGCTGTCATCTCTGCAGGTTCGGGGTGATTTTTAAAGCTTTGGATTTTGTCTTTGTTAGTAGGATTCCACCTGATAAATCAGACGGGGTTGGAAGCTCATTAGCTTAGGGTCTCAATAACTCCATGACGTCACCGGAAGTCAGCTTTCAATTTCTATTTCACTACCTGTGCTTCCACATTACTCTCTTCACTTCCCGCTACTACCCCCATCATCCTTCTCCATTGCCCATCCCTTTTCTCTTTCACACCAGTTACCCCAACCACTTCTCTCAGTGCCCTCCTGGCTCTCAACCTGCAGAAAGGTGGTAGCCTTGATGGGCTTGATCCTAGGTCCCTGTACCTGTCTGCACTTGCTATTGCCCTCCCCATTTCCAATCTGCTCAACCTAGCTTTCTCTCTTGCCTCTGCCCCAGATACTTCCCCTTCCTAAAAGTGGTGATTCCTTCTCCCCTGGCAATTTCCACCCTATTTCCCTCCTCCCTATCTTATCCAAACTCCAAGAGCACATAGTTCTATCGCAATTCTTCCCCTTTCTCGAATCTTCCTCTTTCTTGACCGCTTTCCAGTCTGACTTTCACAACCATCATTCCACCACTTCCTCTCTTCTCAGACTCACTGACTCTAGCCATACTGGCATGGAGCAAGGCTTCCTCACTGTTGCCATCTTTGTCGATCTAGCGAAAGCTTTCGACACCGTTTCCCACTCTCTTCTCCAGGATATACTAAACTCTGCCGGTCTTTTCAACTCAGCAACAAGTTGGTTCGGCTCCTTTCTTATAGGAAGATCTCAATCTATGAGAATTGGTGATCCCCCAAACCATGCACACTGGAGTCCCTAAAGGCTCCATCCTTGGCCCTTTACTTTTCTCTATATTTCTTAATGACTTCCCCTCAGCCTGCTCCTCTGCATCCATCGTTCTGTTTTCCTCTGGCTGTTCTCTTTCAGAGTTAACTTCCAGACTTAAACTGGATTTCGACTTTGTGCAGAGGTGGTTTAGAGCAAAACAATTGTCCTTTAATGTGAAGGAAAAAATTACTCACTGCAGTAATCTTCTTTCTTCCAAGGGGTACTTTAGCATCAGTAACGTTAACAGTCAACTGACCAGTCAGTACTGCACCGGAGGTGGAGATTATGGTAATGAGTTTAAGAATTAGCCAATCAGAGATAGCTTGTGGATGTGCTGAGCAGAGACTGTGTAGAATGCACCACAATTTTTTCAAAGCTAGATTGGGCACATGCCCACGTAGGTATGAACCAACAGGATTTAAAAAACATGCAACAGCATGAACCAGAAGAAAAAATTACTCACCTTAGTAATGTTGTTTCTTCTAATGGAGTCTTGCTATATTATGACATATGCAGTTTGTCCCAACCTTAGAACTGCTCCGGAGGTGAAAGAGTTACAGTCCATGCCAGGCATGGAACTTAGAGCTCGAGCTTGGTTGAAAATTCTATCTGTTGTTCTTCAAACTTAAACTGTCAGATTTTTACGAGCAAAAACTCACTAAGACTCTGTGTGGAAGCTGTAAACCTACACTAGCCAACTGGCTACTTAATTAAATAAACACATTTTTGGTGCCACAAAGAAGATTCAAGTCAGGAGACCCAAAAATGACAAACACAACAAAGATCACCCCAAAAGAGGTGAAAAAACAAGGTGGGCATCTAAAAGTGCCAGCTGCCCTGCCACCCACATCCCAAGTAGGTTCTGAGAAGGGCAGGCAGGGGAGGTCATAATATGCAAGACTCCATTAGAAGAAACAACATTACTAAGGTGAGTAATTGTTTCTTCAAACAACATGAAGTCTTGCTATATTATGACATATGCAGACTACACAGCAGTACCTCCATGGAGGAGGGACAGAACCCACTTAGGAAATAGGCTCTGAAGCACAGCTGTGCCAAAACAAGCTGTTAGGAAGGTAGAACTGGGGGAGGAAGGGGAGAGGGAGGTAAAGTGCCTGCCTGGCGCCATGGCTTGCAGGGACAGGAAGCGAATCCTCAGGATTGCCGGAGCAGCTGCACAGGGGAGGGAGCTGGATGTCATTGTCCACCTAGGGACAAAAGACCTGGCTAAGAAAGGGATTAGAGAAGTGCAGGAAGAGTTTGTGGAATTGGGGAGGGGTCTTAGTCAAGTAGCACGCACGGTAACCTTCTCGGAGGTGCTACCCATCTATGGCATAGGAGAGGCTAGGGTGTTCCACACCATGGGATTCAATCAGTGGTTGAAAAACTGGTGTGGAGCTCAGGGATTTGGCTTCATTGGGGACTGGGGGTCCACCTGGAGTGATGCAAGCCTATACTGGGATGATAGGCTGCATCTGTCTGGGAGGGGAACCAGGATCCTAGGTGATAGGTTTAAATGCTTCATTGGCAAGCTTTTAAACTAGCCAAGAGGGGAGGCACTGAAAAGGAGCAGGAAAATCCTAGTCCCCCCCAAATAATCACGGTAGTAAGTGCGGCAAACACCAACATAGAGGAGTTGATAGGGAGAAGGGCAGGGGTAAATGGAGTAAGTGACAAAGGCAAGAAGGACAGGGATGGGGCAAAAGGGAGTAAGGCCATCAGGAAATGGAGGGTAATAGTACCAATGCCCGTAGTCTGGGCAACAAGCTCCCTGAGCTGATGGCCTTAATGAAAGAGGATGCCTGGATATCGAGAGTCACAGAAACATGGTACACAGAGAACCATGACTGGGATGTTAACATACCAGGGTACATAACCTATAGGAGAGACAGGCAGGGGAGAAGAGGGGAGGGTAGCTCTCACGAAAGGAAGGATAAAAGCAACTGAACAAAAGAGTAAACAGGAGGAGAGGAGGCACTGTGGGTCACCTTGGAGACTGGAAAGGGCACCACAATCCGCATAGGGTTGTGTACAGACCCCCATGTCAGGGGAAGGGATGGACAAGGATATGATAAAGGCATTCTTAGAATGGCAGAGAAAGGAGATACTGTTGATGGGAGACCTGAATATGCCAGATGTTAACTGGAGCACATTTGCTGCAGCCACATCCAAGAGCAGGGCCATTCTTGATGCCTACAGGTGGCAGGCATTAGACAGCTAGTTTCGGAACCCACTCGTGAGGGAGCAATCTTAGACCTTGTACTCTCAAACGGGGGCAGTGAGAGGATCTCAGATCTAGAAGTGGGTTGCAATCTGGGGACAAGTGACCATCAAACAGTGTGGTTCACGTTAAACTCAGCTAAAGTCAAGCCATATAAAAGTGAGGGTACTGGACTTTAGGAGGGCTGACTTTGGCAAGATGGGAGAGTGCCTCAGAAAAGCACTAGCAAACAGGCTAGAAGGAGATGTGGAGCAACAATGGGGAATTATCAAAACTGCCGTCACAGAGGCAACAAGCCTTTGTGTGAAGCAAATGAACAAATCAAAACGAAAGAAAAAGCCACTATGGTTCTCAAAAGAGGTGGCTGTGAAAGTCAGGAAGAAAAGATAGCATTCCGGAGTATAAGGAAACACAGAAGGAGCAGGACAGAGGCTGTACCAGTTAAGGCAGAAGAAAGCAGGAGGGAAGTCAGAATAGCAAAGGCCCAAACTGAGGAAAAGATAGCCAACTCAGTTAAGAAGGGGGATAAAACCTTTTATAGGTACATCAGCGAGCGTAGAAAGACAAAGGGAGGGATAGTGAGGCTGAATAGAATGAACAGTGGGTGGGCAGAGGGGGACAGTGAAAAAGCAGGAATACTGAACGAATATTTCTGCTCAGTATTCACAAAAGAGGAGGGGGAAGTGCCTAATCCAATTAACAGAAGCACTCTTGATAGGGGGGGTCGATCCCAGTCCTTTCACAGAAGAAAGGGTCTGGCAAGAACTCCTAAAACTGAAGGTGGACAAAGCAATGGGTCCTGATGGAATTCACCCCAGAATTCTAAAAGAATTAAGGGGGAACTAGTGAAACCACTGGCTACTCTTTTAATAAATCATGGGAGGATGGTGTGGTACCCGAGGACTGGAGGAAGGCAGATGTGATTCCCTTCACAAAGTGGGTCCAAGACAGAGGCAGAAAACTACAGACCTGTCAGTCTGACCTCTGTGGTAGGGAAAGTGAAGGAGTCACTTCTGAAGGAAAGAATAGTCGAGTACCTAGAGGCCAGTGGAGCACAGGACCCAAGGCAGCATGGGTTCACAACGGGAAGGTCATGTCAGACGAATCTAATAGATTTCTTTGACTGGATGACCAAAGTAGTAGACCAGGGAGGGGCTGTGGACACGGTCTACCTAGACTTTAGCAAGGCATTGACACAGTCCCACACAAAGATTAATAGTCAAATTAACCAGCCTGGGAGTGGGACCCAGGGTGGTAGCCTAGAGTAAAACATTGGCTGGACAACAGGATACAGAAGGTAATTGTAAATGGAGTCCATTCTGAAGAAAGGGGGGTTACTAGTGGGGTACATGGGGTTCAGTATTAGGTCCAGTCCTTTTAAATGTCTTCATCAGTGACATTGCAGAGGGACTGGAAGGAAAAGTATGCCTTTTTGCAGATGACACAAAGATCTGCAACAGGGTTGATACACAAGGAGGCGTGGAAAGGATGAAAAGGGACTTGCAAGGTTGGAGGAATGGTCAGAAGTATGGCAGCTAGGATTCAATGCAAAGAAGTGAAAAATAATGCACCTGGGAAATAAGAACCCAGGGGAAGAATACACAATGGGTGGGGAGGTAGTAGTAACAACAACAAAAAAGGAAAGGGACCTGGGGGTAATCATATCAGATGACCTTAAGGTTAGCAAGCAATGTGAGAAGGTGGTAGGGAGGGCTGGAGGTATACTGGGATGTATAGGGAGAGGCATCAGCAGCAGAAAACAGGAAGTTGTTATCCCTCTGTACAGACAGTTGGTGAGACCCCATCTGGAGTACTGTGTCCAGTTCTGGACTCCATCTCCACAAGGACATAGACAGGATAGAGGCAGTCAGAGGAGGGCAACTAAAATAGTGCAGGGTCTGCAAGACAAGCCGTATGAGGAGAGACTAAAGGAGCTTAATATGAATACCCTTGAGGAAAGAAGGAGAGGGGGGACATGATAGAAACTTTTAAGTACCTCAGTGGAATCAACAAAGTCCAAGAGGGTAGCATTTTTCAGAAAAAGAGACTTGCAAGAACAAGGGGACACAATTTAAAAGATAGAAGGAGGCGGTTCAGAGGCAATGTGAGGAAGTATTATTTCACAGAGAGGGTAGTGGATGCATGGAACAGCCTTCCTGAGGAGGTTGTGGGGTCTAAAACTGTGGGAGAATTCAAGAATGCATGGGACAGACATAAGGCAATTCTTGTGGGGGGTAGGAAGAAATAGGCTGTTGGTTAACTAGGATCTGCGGCCTATCCTGTAGGTAGGGAAATGGGCAGACTAGATGGGCCTAGCGGTCCTTATCTGCCGTCAAAGTCTATGTTTCTATGTTATCACTCCTAGCCTGGATGTCCAAGGAGTAATGCTTAGTAAAAGTGTGTACCATTTTCCAGGTAGCTACTTGACATATCTCTAGGATAGGGATGTCCCTAGCAGCAGCCAGAGACGCAGCTGTACCTCTGGTGGAGTGAGCCCTCAGGCCTGAGGGAGGAACTTAACCCAGTTTTTCATAGCAGAATTGGATACAAGAGACGATCCACCTGGCAATGGATCTTTTAGTGGCAGGTTTCCCTTTGCCAACCTCACCATAAGTGAGGAACAGTTGGAGGGAGTTAAACCTGTGACCTTTGGTACGATCTATGTAGTAGCTAAGTGATCTTTTGACATCTAAACTGTGCAACCTCCTCTCACCAGAAGAGGAATGGTCAGTGAAGTACACAGGGAGAGATATAGATTGATTAAGGTGGAAATCTGAGACCACCTTAGGCAAGAACTTTCGGTTAGTCCTGGGGACTACCTTATCTCTGAGAAAGGAGATAAAATCAGGCTCCACTGACAATATACTTGAACTCACTTATGCACCTGGCAGAAGTGATGGCGCCAAAAACACAGTTTTCAAGTCAAGTACTGAGCTCTGCTGAAGACAAAGGGCTCAAAGGGGTTGCATAAGCTGGGCAATGCAAATATTAAGATCCCAGGCAGGGGAAGGATCCCTGAATGGGGGGTTGGTGTGAAGCAACCCTTTGAAAAACTTGGAGAATACAGGAAGAGCTGAAAGAGAAGAGGGCTTACCTGCTGACAAGAAAGCAGACACGGCTGCCAAGTGCACTTTTAGGGTAGCTGGACTCAGCCCTAAAGTATTTAAATGAACCATATAATCCAGGACTGTGGGTAAGTCAGCAGATTCTGGGGAAATATGCTTCCCAGAGCACCATATGGAAAATCTCTTCCATTTGGAATTATAAGTAGCCCTGGTGGAAGGCTTCTAGAAACCCTCAGAATATCCAATACACCTTGGGAAAGGTGTAGGTCAGCAACTCTAACTCTTCAAGAAGCCAGGCCTTGAAATTGAGAGATTTGAGGTCTGGTATAAACCCTCCCTGAGCACAGGATAACAGATTGTGATTCCTGGGAAGACACAGGGAAGATGGACTGCTAAGGACATAGGAGTGGGTACTAGGCTGTCTGGGCCAGTCTGGAGCAATCAGAATCATCTTGCAGGATTGAGACCTGATTTTGACTAGCACTTTGAACAGGAGAGGGAAGGGTGGAAAGGCATAGAGAAACTTCTCTTCCCAACTGAGAAGGAAGGCATCCAGGGGGACTGTGCCCAGCACTGGGGGCCTGCAACAAAAAAGGGGAAGTTGGTGATTGTCTGGGGCTGCAAAAAGATCTATCTGGGGTGTGCCCCATCTGGCAAATACCACCTCCAGAACTAGGGGATCCAGAGCCCATTTGTGATGGCCTTGGGAAATCCTGCTGAGAGCATCTGCCAGGACATTGTCCTTGCCTGGGAGGTGAACTGCTACAAGGGAGGTGTTCAGGGAGTAAGCCAGAGACCACAACTTCATTGCTTCGGTGCACAAGGCCGTAGAGACCGAGTGCCCTTGCTTGTGATGTACCACATTGTGGTGGTATTGTCTGTTCTGACTTGAATAACCTTGTTCTGAACAGATTTGGAAAAAGCTTGAAGTGCTAGAAAACTGCTCTGAGTTCCAACAGATTGATGTGGAGCAGAGATTCCTGGGGACCACAATCCCTGGGTGGTGAGGTCGCCCATGTGAGCTCCCCACCCCAATAGGGATGCATCTGTATAAGGATTAAGAAGTGAGACTGAGGGTAGGGACCCTGTTCAAATTGCCCTGATCCTGCCACCACTGAAGGGCCTGGATCAGGGTTCGAGTCACTGGAATTAATTTGGTTAGAGGTCCTTTCTTTGAGACCAAAAGGCTCTCAAATGGAACTGGATGTCCCTCATCTGAAATCTGGCTCCTGCACTACTGCTGTCGAAGCAGCCATGTGTCCCAGGAGCTGTAGAAAGTGCCTTGCTGGTCGAGAGACCTGCAGGGTGAAGGAGGAAGCCAGAGAAATCAGGGTACTTGCCCTTTCCAGAGGAAGGAAAGCTCTGGCTTCTTTTGTGTTCAGTTCTGCACCTATGAAGGTCAGAAGCTGGACAGGCTCTAGGACTGACTTTGGAAGATTGAGAAGGAAACCTAGAGAAATTAGCAGTTGCTGAGTTACTTGAAGGTGTAACCTGACTTGGTCTGGGGACTGGCCTACTATGAGCCAGTCGTCCAAGTAAGGAAAGATGGCAATTTTTTGCCTTCTTAAGTGGGCAACTGCTACTGCCAGGCATTTTGTGAATACTCTTGGGGCAGATGTAAAGCCGAAGGGCATTGCTCTGAACTGGTAATGACCTGAGGGCAGTTCGAATCTGAGGTACCTCGATGGGAGCTTCTGATGAGAACATGAAAATAGGCATCCTTGAGGTCCAGGGACACTAGCCAGTCCCCTGGCCTTAAAGAGGGTAAAATAATTCCCAGAGTCACCATTTTGAATTTTGGTTTTAAAAGGTGCTTGTTTAGATACCCGAGATCCAGGATGGGCCGCCATTCTCCTGTCTTTTTTGGGGTAAGGAAGTACCTGGAGTACAACCCTTTGCCTTGGTGTAGGGTGGAACCATTTCCACAGCTCTGAGAGCCAGGAGGGTGAGACTTCTGCCTCCAGGGCAAGAGCCTCTGAAGAATTTGCAGGTGGAAAGGATCTGATTCTCATCTTTGGAAATTTTTGAAGCCGAGAACCAGTCCCTAGCTTACTACTTCCAGGACCCACTTGTCTGACGTTAGAGACTCCCAGTCCTGGACAAAGTAAGCCTCACCCCTACAGGTGTGGAGAATCGGCCCTGGGCCCCATCAGGGTGCCTGTTTGAGCAGGGCTTTAGGCTGAGGGGTGGAAGCAGGCCTGCCTGCACCCGTCTGCCTCTCCCTCTAAAGAACCCTTCTGTGCAAAAAGCTGAAGAGGAAGCCTGGGCTTGGTAAAAGGCCTATGAAAAGGCCTACCCCTGCCTTCTGGAGAGCTGCCATCTGAGGAGTGACTTGCCTTTCCTTGGCCTGTGCACTCCTATAGGTGGTCCTATATTCATCCATTTTCTATGTAATTCTCTGTTTGCTCCCAAAACAGAAAGTTGCCCACAACAGGAAATCCAAGGCCTTAGTCTGGGTATCCTGTGACAGGCTAGTACATCTGAGCCAAGCCATTCTACGGAGAGCCACAGATGTAGCCATGACTCTGGATGATACATCATTAGAGTCCACTGCAGCATGGAATTGCACTTTGGATGCCTCAATACCATCAGCGCCACCTGCTCCAGCTCTTTTGCCAGCTGGCCAGGAACCTGCTTTGCTAGAGCTAAAACAGTATCCCATCTGGATTTTTTGATATCTAGCAACATAAGCCATATAATTGGCAGTCTTGAGTCTGAAGAAGCTGCCATGTACTGTTTCTTTGCCATGGCATCTATCTTTCTGGAGTCCTTGTCAGGGGGGTGAGAGGCTAAGGGAACATTTGCCTTGTCACAGGCTGCAGCCTGAACCACCCCCACGTGGCTGCATTGTTGTGTAAGGAACTCCGTATCAGAGCCTGATAATGCATACATTTTGTCCATTCTTTTATCAACAGGAGGTATGGTGTGAGGAGCTTTTAAAATCTTTACTGTCTGTTTGCAAAAGGATTTATGCAGAGGAATAGACAGTCTCCTAGACTCTGGGATATCCATCATTTCTACAAAATCAGGCTCCTCCTGATCATCCACAGCTTCCTCCATAGTGAGCTGGAGGGTTTCAGCCACTTTTTTATAAAACATGAAATGAGAAGGGGACTCAGAAAGCCTAGGGGGAGACACTCCTGAAGTTCTGTCTGGAGAGATGTCCGGTTCAATGGGCACATCCAGACTTTCAAAACCACATTCACTCTCCTCATACTCCTCTTCCCCCTCCTCTGGTTCATAAAATTCCTCTCAATAATACTCTTGAACTGGAGGAACCGACCGAACCGAGCGCTTACCTGATGATGCCGGTTCGGTCGGAACCGGGGAGAGTGACTGAACAATTTTTATTGCTTTAGCTATTTCTTCAGCGGTTGGAGAAGGAAGTTTTGACTCCACACCAGCTGATTTTCTAGATTTCTTTGTTGGAACCGACTCCTCAGAGTCGGTTTCCTTTGCCCGAGGGAAGTATCGCCTGGTCAGAGGGTAATCCCCGTTCGTTGAAAACCAACTGGCTGGCCATCCGGCTGGGGCTGACTTTTGGCCTCCTGCTCCCTGAGTCTACCAACTCTTATCCAGGGTAGCTGCAGGAAAACCATTGCAAATCTGGCAGTCTGAATTGAGGTGGTCAAACCCCAGACAATAAACACATGTGTGTGGGGTCAGCCTTGCAAAGGCTTCCCCACATACAACACAGTGCTGAAAACCCAGTGGGCCCAGTTTTTCTTTTGGGTTCTCAGACATAGTGCCAGCCTAACCAAAAAACTTGCCCGCTTGTAATCTGCCAACAAGACTCCCTTATCGGTTCCCAACCGTGTCACGGGTCGTGGAAAAACGTAATTAAACTTTAGAACCGATAAGAACCGGAACTGCACTTCTAAAAGACTGTAATGTAATTGAGAACTCTGATCGGTTCAAACTGAACCGATGAAAATGATTACAAGTTCCACACAGAAAATAAATGTAAAACCTATCTAGTACTTACAAACCACAGATAGAGCTTGAACCGACCGGTTATGGTTTAATTTCGTTAAAAACCGAAAACTTTTATACTTTAACCGACAAAAATGACGAGCAGAAGGAGGAATCTCCGGGCGACTGTTCAGTGAGTGAGGAGTAAAAATCTGGTGTTAAGTTTGAAGAACAACAGATAGAATTTTCAACCGAGCTCGAGCTCTAAGTTCCATGCCTGGCATGGACTTTAACTCTTTCACCTCCGGAGCAGTTCTAAGGTTGGGACAAACTGCATATGTCATAATATAGCAAGACTTCATGTTGTTTGAACAACAGAACATGAAAACTTTGCTTTAAATGTAATTCAAAGTTTCAAGCAACAAATTTGGTAGGAGGAAAGAAGCAGAGTCCTCTTCTGTAAGGTTATCAGCGGAGGATGGAGGGGGGCTCAATGACACTAAAGGACCCCTTGGAAGAAAGAAGATTACTGCGGTGAGTAATTTTTTCTTCTCAACCCAGGAATCCTTTAGCATCAGTAACATTAGCAGACTACACAGCAGTTCAGTTGGGAGGCAGGTAGAGAACCTACTTAGGAAATAGGCTTTTGCAGAACCACCCTGCCAAATCTGGCATCAGAATTAGACTGTACATCCAGGCAGTAGTGCTTTGTGAATGTGTGTACAGTCTTCCAAGTAGCTGCTTTACAGATGTCCAGTAAGGGAATGTTCCTTGCAGCTGCCACCGAGGCTGCAGTGCCCGTAGTAGAGTGGGCCCTGAGGCCCTCACGGGGCCATTTACCAGCCTTGTCATAGCAGAACCGAATGCAGGAGACTATCCAGTGAGAGATAGTTCTCTTAGTGGCTAGTCTACCTCTACTTACCTCCCCATAGGTGAGGAACAGCTGTGTGGATGATCCCCTGAACTGCTTGGTGTGTTCCAAATAATAAAGCAGGGCCCTACTGACGCTCAGACTGTGGAGCATCTGCTCCCCTGGAGTGCATTTCTCAGTTAAAAAAACACTGGTAAGGTAACAAACTGATTGAAGTGGAACTCTGAGAACACCTTAGGCAGGAATTTCCTGTTTGTATTGAGCTCTATCTTATCCCTATGAGGGATGATGTAGTTGGGCTCCGTACAAAGTGCCTGTAGCTCTGAAATTCTCCTTGCAGAGGTAATGGCTGCTAGAAATGCAGTTTTCCAAGTGACATACTTGAGATGGGCTATAGCCATGGGTTCAAAGGGTGGCTCCATGAGCTTGGCAATACAGAGGTTGAGATCCCAAGAAGGGACAGGTGCTCTGATTGGGGGCTGAAGATGAAGGAGGCCTTTAAAAAACTTTTTAAACACTGGTTGGGAAAAAAGAGATTTGTTCTTTCCAATGGAAAGGTAGGCTGAAATTGCAGATAGATTAAGCTGCAGGGCCTGGAGATGTACCAGATAATCCAAGAGATTAGAAACTGAAGCTCTGAGAGGATTAATCTGTTTCTTCTTGCACCAGAGGGAAAACCTTTTCCATTTGACTGCTTAAGTCTTTTTTGTGCTAGGCTTTTTGGCCATCCTCAGGATGTTCAAGACTTGTTCAGAGTACTGTGACAGGGAACTCTTAACTCCTCAAGAACCAAGCTTTGAGGTGAAGAGTGCAGGTCTGGATAAGTGACTCCTACCTAAGGAAGTGTCAGGAGAGAGTGACTGAGTGGAAGGCGAATGGGTTTGCAGCAAGAGAGGGTTAGCAGGAGAGGATACCAAGCTTGCCTTGGCCAGTCCAGCACCACTAGTATCTTTGTTACTGTCTGAGCTCTGAGTTTCAGTAACACTGAAAATCAGGGAAAAAGGAGGGAGGGCATAAATGAACTTCCCTGACCAGTCCAGAGCAAGGGCATCTGCTGGGAGAGTACCCTGAACTGGAGGCATGCAGCAACACAGAGGAAGTTGATGGTTGAGGTAGGAGGCGAAAATATCTATTTCTGGCATGCCCCACCTTCTGAACACTGTGGCCAGCACTTGCTTGTTCGGACACTATTAGATGTGCCTTTGGTTGATGTGACTGAGGGCATCTGAAAAGGTGTTTTCCTTGCCCGAAAGGTGCATGGCTGAAAGACTGGCATCCAGGGAAAAGGCCGAACACCATATTCTCATGGCTTCCAAACACAAGACAATGGACCTTGTGCCACCCTGCCTGTTTATGTAAAACACTGCAGTGGTCTTGTCTGTCCTGATCTGCACTATGTGGCCCTTTACTTGTGAAGCAAAGGCCTTCAGTGCCAAGTAAATGGCTCTGTGCTCCAGCAGACTGATGTGAGCCTGTGACTCCTTTGGAGTCCAGGTGCCACTGACAAAAGTACTGTCCGGATGAGCTCCTCATCCCAGCAGAGAAGCATCTGTAGTGATGATTTTTGTGGGAGAAGGTGCTTGGAAGGGAACTCCTACCAAAAGGTTGGCTGTTTCCTTCCACCAGTACAGGGCCTGAAGGAATGTCTTTGTGACTGGAACCAGTTTGGACAGAGAACTGAGAGAACTGTTCCTTTGGGACCAGTGAGGCCGCAGGAGGTACTATATGTCCCTTATTCTGAATCTGACTCCTGAAACTACGGCTGTCATGGATGCTATGTGTCCTAGGAGCCTCAGAAAATGTCTGGCTAGCCTGGGCTGTCCCAGGACGAAGGAATTTGCCACTGACAATAAGTTTTGGATTCTTTCTGGTGGAAGAAAAGCCCTGCTCTGCTAAATATCCAACTGTGCTCCTATGAAAGTAAGGAGTTGGGTTGGTTCCAAGTGGAATTTCTTCTGGTTTATATGATACCCAAGGAGTGCAGAGTGTTCTTTGTTAGGAAGAGGCCTCTCTTACTTTGCAGAGGTTTTCCACTCTGGAGTGATTGTCCGGAAATGAGATGAGCGGAGATTCCCTATTTTCTTGGATGTTCTGCCACAACAGCCACACATTGGTGAATACCCTTGGTGTCTGGCTGAAGGCCATGGCTGCAGACTGGTAGTGCCCTGATGGAAGTTTGTACCTCAGAAACTTTCTGTTGGACTGCCTTATTGGAATGTGAAAGTAGGCGTACTTGAGGTCTAGGGAGGCTAGCCAGTCTCCCTGTTGAAGGGACTGTATTACCATTTTTAGGGTGACCATTTTCAATTTGGGTTTCAGAAGATGCTTGTTTAAGTATCTGAGGTCTAAGATAGGTTGTCACTCCTCATTTTTCTTTTGTGTCAGGAAGTATCTGGAGTAGAGACCTTTGTCCCATTGATGGGCATGTATTTTCTCTACCACCCTTGCTGCCAAAAGATGTTTCACCTCTAATTCCAACAGAAACCTTTCTGTTGGGGTTAGTGATTTGGACAGATGGGTGCCCCTGAGGGCTGGCATAATTTTAAACTGAAGTGATAGGCCCTTTGCCACTACCTCCAGGACTCAATTGTCTGATGTGATGAGGCCCAGGACTGGAGGTAGTGGGAGAGTCTGCATCCTACAGACAGAGGGGAGGCAACCTGGACAGTTAATACAGGGCTTATACTGAGTTGCAGAAGCAGGGGCAGAGGCAGGTTTCCTCTGACCACCCCTGCTTCTTCCTCTGTAGTAACCTCTCATTTGAGAACAGTCAAACTGAGGAGGAAGGGAAAAATAGGGCCTAGGGAAGTATCCTCTGACCCTGTTTCCCTTAGGTTGAGGCTTTTGAGCAGCAGGAGTCTTCACTTTTGCTGAGGTTGCTCTGATAGGTTGTTTTGTATTCATCAACCTTCTTCATACAGTTTTCTGTTCCAGAATCGAAAAAGACATTCTGGTCACAAGGAAAGTCCATGGCCCTGGACTGAGTGTCCTGCATCAGATTAGTTGTCTTCAGCCATGCAAATCGCCTAAGGGAGATAGCCTGGGCCATCACCCTGGAGGCTGCATCACTGTTGTCATCTGCCATGTGGAACTGGTACTTAGTAGCTCCCAGGGCAGTTTTAGCTGTCATCACCAAGTCCTGTACCAGAGTCAGACCCCTACTGAGCTATGGCCAGGACTGAATTCCAGAGGGCCTTCTGATACTTGGCTGTGTATGCCATGTAAGAAGACAGGCAGAGGAGAAGAGAGGCTGAGGTATAGGTTTTCTTTGCCATAAAATTCAATCTTCTGGAATCTTTCTCAGGAGACTGAGAAGAGAGAGGGACTCCTGCTGTGTCACATGCAGCTTGTTGTACCACCCCTTCATGGCTGGGATGTACAGACAGGAAGAAAAAATTACTCACCTTAGTAATGTTGTTTCTTCTAATGGAGTCTTGCTATATTATAGACATTAGCAGTTTGATCCAGCTCTAGAACTGCTCCGGAGTGAAATGGTTAAAACCATTCCAAAATAGAATTTTGGCACGAGAGCAGCTCTATCTGTGTCATTTCAAACTTGAACTGTCAGATCTTTTCGAGCCAAACTCACTAAGGTCTGTGTGAAAGCTGTAACCTACACTAGCCAAATGGCTACCTAAATAATAACAACCATCGATGGTCCCCACCAAGACTCAAGTCAGGGGACCAGAAATACTAACACCATTCTAATAATATGAAAATGGAACATAAGTATAATAAAACACACACACGCGTACACATACACACCCCCAAAGTCCCAAAGGGGACAAAATGCTAACAGGACATAAGTAGTGCCCACACTAAGTTGCCCGCACCCCACCAAGTAGAGGTTCTGAGAGGGGCAGGTTGGGGGGGAGGTCTATAATATAGCAAGACTCCATTAGAAGAAACAACATTACTAAGGTGAGTAATTTTTTCTTCAAACAACATGAAGTCTTGCTATATGTATAGACATTAGCGAATACACAGCAGTACCTCCATGGAGGAGTGGCAGAACCTACTAGGGAATAGGCTCTGAAGAACAGCTGTACCAAACAGAGCATCTCTCCTGGCCTGGACATCAGGGTAATGCTTGAGTAAAAAGTGTACTGTTTTCCAAGTAGCAGCCTGGCAAATCTCTAATAAAGGATATCTCTGGCAGCAGCCAGAGACGCAGCTGTACCCCTGGTAGAATGAGCCTCAAACTGGGGCTCTGCCACTTTCTGATAAAAAATTGGACAAGAGACAATCCACCTGGCTATTGATCTCTTAGTGGCAGGTTTGTCTTTCCCAACTTCACCATAGGTAAGGAAAAGTTGGAGGGATTTGAACCTGTGACCTTTGGTACGCTCTATATCATAACTAAGAGCTCTCTTAACATCCAGGCTGTGCAACCTCCACTCACCCGAAGAGGAGTGATCAGTGAAAAATACTGGAAGGGAGATAGATTGATTAAGATGGAAATCTGAAACCACCTTAGGCAAAAACTTCCTATTAGTCCTAAGGACTACCTTATCCCTGTGGAAAGAAATAAAGTCAGTCTCCACTGACAAGGCTTGCAATTCACTTATCGTCTGGCAGAAGTGATAGCCACTAGAAAACAGTTTTCCAAGTTAGGTACTTAAGCTCTGCAGAAGACAGAGGTTCAAAAGGGGTTGCATTAACTGGGCAATGCAAACATTAAGGTTCCAAGCAGGGCGGTTCCAAAGGGAGGATTAGTATGGGTAATCCCTTAAAAACTTGGAAAACACAGGATGATAGGAAAGAGAGGATGACTTTCCTGCTGACACAAAAGCAGACACAGCTGCCAAATGAACTCTCAGGGTAGCTGGTCTGAGACCCAAGGAATTAAGATGTACCATGTAATCTAACAAAATGGGCAATTCAGCAGATTCTGGGGAAATATTTTCCCAGCACACCAAATGGAAAACCTTTTCCATTTAGAACTATAAAGTAGCCCTAGTGGAAGGCTTTCGGAAGCCTTTAGGATCTCAAGAACACTCTGAGAGAGTGTAAATCAGCAAACTCTAACTCCTCAAGAGCCAGGCCTTGAGGTTGAGGGATTTGAGGTCCGGATACCAAACCCTTCCCTGGGCACAAGTCAACAGATTGTGATTCCTGGGGAGGCACAGGGGAAGATGGACTGTCAGAGACAGAAGGAGTGGGTACCAGGGCTGCCTGGCCCAATCCGGGGCAATCAGAATCACCCTGCAAAGCTGAGATCTGATTTTGACTAGTACTTTGAATAGGAGAGGAAAGGGGAAGCATAGAGGAACTTCCCCTCCCAATCCAGAAGAAGGGCATCCAGGGGAACTGAGCCCAGCACTGGAGGCCTGCAACAGAACAGAGGAAGTTTGTGATTGTCTGGGGCTGCAAAAGATCTATCTGAGGGATGCCCCACCTGGCAAAACTATCCCCAGGCACTTGAGGATCCAGGGACCATTCGTGATGGCCCTGGGAAATCCTACTGAGGGCATCCGCTAGGACATTGTCCTTCCCTGGAAGATGAACTGCTATGAGGAAGTGGTCAGGGAATAGGCCAGAGACCACAACTTCATTGCCTCAGTGCACAAGGCCGAAGACAGTGCCCCCGTTGTTGATGTACCACATTGTTGTGGTGTTGTCTGTTCTGACTTGTATCACCTTGTGTGGACAGATGCAGAAAAAGCTTGAAGAGCTAAAAGACAGCTCTGAGTTCCAGCAAATTGATGTGGAGCAGAGATTCCTGGGGACCAAACTCCCTGAGTGGAAAGGTCGCCCATGTGTCTCCCCAACCCAGAAGGAAGCATCTGTAGTGATAGTCAAGTCGTGAGAAGGGAAATGAAGGGACCCCGCTCTTAAATTGCTCTGATCCTGCCACCACTGGAGAGCTAGGATCAAGGTTCAAGTCACTGGGACCAACTTGGAAAGGGGTCTCTTCTCTGAGACCAAAAGGTTCTCAAGTGAAACTGAATGTCCCTCATCTGAAATCTGGCTCCCTGCACAACAGCTGTGGATGCAGCCATGTGCCCCAGGAGCTGCAGAAAGTGTCTTGCTGGTCGAGACCTGCAGAGTGAAGGAAGAGGCCAGAGCCACTAAATTCCTTACCCTTTCTGGGGAAGAAGGCTCTGGCTAGCTTAGTCCAATTCTGCCCCTATAAAGGTGAGTACCTGGACTGGTTCCAGAACCCGACTTTGGTAGTTTGTAGAAAACCCAGGAGGTGAGAAGCTGCTGGGTGACCTGCAGGTGAGATTTTACCTGTTCTGGGACTGGCCTACAATGAGCCAGTCGTCTAGATAGGGAAAAACAGCAATCCTCTGTCTCCTTAAGTGGGCCACTGCCACTGCTAGACACTTTGTGAATACCCTTGGGGCAGAGGTGAGGCCGAAGGGCATTGCTCTGAGCTGGTAATGACCTGAGGGTAGTTCGAATCTGAGGTACTTTCGATGGGATCTTCTGATTAGGACATGGAACTAGGCATCCTTGAGGTCAGGAGGCTAGCCAGTCCCTGGCCTTAGGGAAGGTAAAATCATTGCCAGAGTTACCATTTTGAACTTTGGTTTCAAAGATGCTTGTTCAGATATCTGAGGTCTAATATGGGCCGCCATTCTCCTGTCTTTTGGGGTAAGGAAGTATCTGAATACAGACCCCTGCCCTGGTGCAGGGAGGAACCCTTCCACTGCTCTGAGAGCCAACAGGGTTGAGACCTCTGCTTCTAGAGCAAGGGTCTCTGAAGCACTTGCAGGTAGAAAAATCTGGTTCTCAACTTGGGAAACTTTTGAAGCTGAGAACCAGACCCTAGCTTACTACTTCCAGAACCCACTTGTCTGAGGTTAAAGAAGCCTAGTTCTGACTGAAGTAAGCCAGCTGCCCCTACGGTAAGGAGAATCGGCCCTGGGCACCCCATCAGGGTGCCTGCCTTGCAGTGCTTTAGGCTGAGGGTGTGGAGCAGGCCTGCCACCCCTCGTCTGCCTCTGCCTCTGAAGAACCCCTCTGAGCATAGGCAGGAGGCCTGGAGTCTGATAAAGGCCTGTGAAAAGGCCTACCCCTACCCCTGGGGTATGCCTCTGGGGAGTGGCTTGCAGCTCCTTAGCTTGAGCATTTTGTAAGTAGTCCTATATTCATCCATCTTTTCATGTAATTCTCTGTCTGCTCCCCAAACAGAATTTCCACCACAGGAAAATCCATAGCCTTAGTCTGGGTATCCTGTGACAGGCTAGTACACCTGAGCCAGGCCACCTCGAAAAGCTACAGATGTGGCCATGACCCTAGAGGAAACATCATTAACATCCACAGCAGCATGAAACTGTACCTTAGAAGCCTCAATCCCATCAGCAGCCACCTGTTCTAGGTTCGCTAGCCAGCTGGCCATGGGCTTTAATAGCTAATTCCATAACAGTATCCCATCTAGATTTCTGATACCTGGCTACATAAGCCATATAATTTGCTTGCCTGAGTCCCAGAGAGGCTGCCATATACTGTTTTTTTGCCATGGCATCAATCTTCCTGGAATCCTCGTCAGGAGGATGTGAAGCCAGGGGAATATTAGCTTTATCACAGGCTGCAGCCTGAACTACTCCAACATGACTGCATTGCTGAGAAAGGAATTCTGTATCAGGACCTGACAATGTGTACCTTCTGTCCATCTTTTTATCTACAGGAGGCACAGAATTAGGAGTTTTTAAAATTTTTATTGTTTGCTTCCTAAAAGACTTATGCAAAGGAATAGACAATCTCCTAGACTCTGGTATATCCATCATTTCTACAAAATCAGGCTCCTCTTGCTCATCCACAGCTTCCTCCAAAGGAAGCTGGAGGGTTTCAGCAACTTTTTTGTAAAACATAGAATGAGATGGGGACTCAGATAGCATAGGGGGAGATTCTAAAGGTCTGTCTGGGGAAATGTCCGGTTCAATGGGTACACCCAGACCTTCCCAGCCATATTCATACTGTTCATAATCATCCTCCCCCTCCTCTGGTTCATAAAACTCCTCAACACCATATTCCTGAACCACTGGAACGGACGAACCGACCTTTTGCAGATAGTGGCGGTTGAGGACCGAACTCTGAACAGTGACTGGACAATTTGTATGGCTTTGCTATCTCTGCAGCAGCTGGAGAAGGGATTTTGGACTCAAACCTGCTGACTTTCTTGTTTTCTTTACTGGAACTGGTTCCTCAGAACCAGCTTTTCTTTTGCCCGAGGAAGTCTGCCCCTGGTCAAGGGCACTCTCTCCGGTTCGGTTGGCACCAAACCGGGCTGGCCATCCGGGTCAGCAGACTTTTTGGCCTCTCGTTCCATGAGCCTGCCCAATCTCTTTTCCAGGGTGGCTGCAGGGGAATTCTTACATATCTGACAGTCTGACTGGAGGTGGTCAAACCCCAGACAATAGACACATGTGGTGTGTGGGTCAGCCTTGGCAAAGGCTTCCCCACAGACATCACAGTGTTGAAACCCAGTGGGCCCGGTTTTTCTTTTGGGTTTCTCAGACATAATGCCAGCCTAACCAGAAAACTTGCCCTTTAAACAGCAGTGCCTGGCAAGACACCCTTATCGGTTCCCAACCGTGTCACGGGTATTGGAAAAAACCGTAATAAAATCCGTTTTTAGAACCGATGGGAGCAGGAACCGCACTCTAAAATGTTAAACTTTAAAATTAATGAGTTTTAAACCCAGCTGATCGGTTCAAAACCGAACCGATAAACTTACAAGTTCCACACAGACAAAACCTTTTAATTACTTACGATTACCACAGACAGAGCTTGAACCAAACGGTTTTGCGGTTAAAATAAAACTATTCTCGGTTGAATCGGACCGAGAAAACACTGTTTAAACCGAGAAATGAACCGAGCAGTAGGAGAAATCTCTGGAGTGACTGTTCACTGAGGCGGAGTAAAGAATCTGACAGTTCAGGTTTGAAATTACACAGATAGAGCTGCTTCTTAGAGCTCGAGCTCAAAGTTCTATTTTGGAATGGTATTAACCATTTCACCTCCGGAGCAGTTCTAGAGCTGGATCAAACTGCTACTGTCATAATATAGCAAGACTTCATGTTGTTTGAAACTCAACCCTAAGCTTTATAGAAACAAAAGCTGTATCCCTGTTCCTGCCAGCCGAGATACCATCACTAAGATGATACTTTCTATATTTGAGTATGGTGACATAGTGCATGGTGCTGCTGCAAAATCTACCTTGGAGAGACTGGATCCCCCTCTTTCATGCCTTTTGTCATTTTGCCTTGGCCTGCCCCCCTCACACTTGACCACTGTTCTTCGTACACTGCTCTATCCCTCCCTTCCTTGGATGACCGCTGCCTCACCCACTGTGCATCCCTTATTTCTACATTTTGGTTGGCTTCACTCTCTCCTTACCTCTACTCTCTCCTATGCCCCCCATCTGCGTACTCCCTCTGTAACTCTGGTTATCTCCGCCTTTCGCTCCCTGCTCATAAAACCCTGGCCAACCAAGTTGGATTCTCTTTCCGCCTTCCGAATCTCTGGAACTCCTTCCCACTCCCAATTCATTCTGCCCCAACGAAACACTCTCTATCCTCTTTGCTACAAGGTCACACTACCCCCCTTTTACATAAAAACATAGAATTTGATGGCAGATAAGAACCGCTTGTCCCACCTAGTGTGCCCATTTCCCTACTTAGAGGATAAGCTGCATATCCTATTTAACCAACAAGCTATTTCTTCCTACCCCCAGCAAAAATTGCTTTATGTCTGTCCCATGCATACTTGAATTCTCCCACAGTTTTAGACCCCACAACCTCCTCAGGAAGGCTTTTCCATGCGTCCACCACCCTCTCTGTGAAAAAATACTTCCTCACATTGCCCCTGAGCCGTCCCCCCTCTATCTTCAAATTGTGTCCCCTTGTTCTTGCACATTTCTTTTTCTGAAAGATGCTACCCTCTTGGACTTTGTTGATTCCACTGAGGTACTTAAATGTTTCTATCATGTCCCCCCCTCCCTCCTTCCCTCAAGGGTATACATATTAAGCTCTTTTAGTCTCTCCTCGTATGGCTTCTCTTGCAGACCCTGCACCATTTTAGTTGCCCTCCTCTGAACTGCCTCCATCCTGTCTATGTCCTTGCGGAGAAGGAGTCTCCAGAACTGGATGCAGTACTCCAGATGGGGTCTCACCAACTGTCTGTACAGGGGATAACAGCTTCCTGTTTTCTGCTGGTGATGCCTCTCCCTATACATCCCAGTATCCCCCCAGCCCTCCCTACCGTCTTCTGACATTGCTTGCCAACCTTAAGGTCATCTGATACGATTACCCCCAGGTCCCTTTCCATTTTTGTTGTTGTTACTACCTCCCCCACCATTGTGTAATCTTCCCCTGGGTTTTTGTTTCCCAAGTGTATTATTTTGCACTTCTTTGCATTGAATCCAAGCTGCCATACTTCTGGCCATTCCTCCAACCTTGCCAAGTCCCTTCTCATCCTTTCTACGCCTCCTTGTGTATCAACCCTGTTACAGATCTTTGTGTCATCTGCAAAGAGGCATACTTTTCCTTCCAGTCCCTCTGCAATGTCACTTATAAAGACATTAAAAAGGACTGGACCCAGTACTGAACCCTACGGTACCCCACTAGTAACCCCTCTTTCTTCAGAATGGACTCCATTTACAATGATCTTCTGTGTCCTGTTCTCCAGTCAATGTTTTACCCAGGCTACCACCCTGGGACCCACTCCCAGGCTGGTTAATTTGACTATTAATCTTTTGTGTGAGACTGTGTCAAATGCCTTGCTAAAGTCTAGGTAGGCCATGTCCACAGCCCCTCCTGGTCTACTACTTTGGTCACTCAGTCAAATAAATCAATTAGATTCGTCTGACATGACCTTCCCGCAGTGAACCCATGCTGCCTTGGGTCCTGTTCCCCACTGGCCTCTAGGTACTCAATAATTCTTTCCTTCAGAAGTGATTCCATCACTTTCCCTACCACAGAGGTCAAACCGACAGGTCTGTAGTTTCCTGCCTCTGTCTTGGTCCCACTTTTGTGAAGGGGAATCACATTTGTCTTCCTCCAGTCCTCAGGTACCACACCATCCTCCCATGATTTGTTAAAAAGGGTAGTCAGTGGTATCACTAGTTCTATGCTTAATTCTTTTAGAATTCTGGGGTGAATTCCATCTGGCCCCATTGCTTTGTCCACCATCAGTTTTAGGAGTTCTTTCAGAACCCTTTCTTCTGTGAAAGGACTGGGATCGACCCCCATCCAGAGTGCTTCTGTTAATTGGATTAGGCACCTCCCCAACTCCTCTTTTGTGAATACTGAACAGAAGTATTCATTCAGTATCCTGCTTTTTCACTGTCCCTCTCTGCCCACCCACCGTCCATTCTATTCAGCCTCACTATCCCTCCTTTTGTCTTTCTAAGCTCCCTGATATACCTATGAAAGGTTTTATCCCCCTTCTTAACCCAGTTGGCTATCTTTTCCTCAGTTTGGACCTTTGCTATTCTGACTACCCTCCCTGCTTCCTCCTGCCTTAACTGGTACAGTTCTCTGTCCTGCTCCTTCTGTGTTTCCTTACACTTCCTAAATGCTATCTTTTTCTCCCTAACCTTCACCGCCACCTCTTTTGAGAACCATAGGGTTTTTTTCTTTCATTTTGATTTATTTGCTTCACACAAAGGCTTGTTGCCTGTGATGGCAGTTCTGATATTTCCCCATTGTTGCTCCACCACTCCTTCTAGCCTATTTGCTAGTGCTTTTCTAAAGCATTCTCCCATCTTGCCAAAGTCAGCCCTCCTGAAGTCCAGAACCCATACTTTTGTATGGCTTGATTCTGTAGCTGAGTTTACCGTGAACCACACTGTTTGGTGGTCACTTGTTCCCAAATGGCTACCCAGTTCTAGATCTGAGATCCTCTCACTGTCCCCATTTGAGAGTACAAGGTCTAAGGTTGCTTCCTCACAAATAGGTTCCAGAACTAGCTGTCTGAGGCATGCCACCTGGAGGGCATCGAGAATGGCCCTGCTTTTGGATGTGGCTGCAGCAAAGGTGCTCCAGTTAACATTTGGCATATTAAGGTCCCCATCAACAGTAACTCCCCTTTCTCTGCCATCCTAAGTATGCCTTCTATCATATCCTTGTCCATTCCCTCCCCCGACATGGGGGTCTGTATACAACTCCTGTGCAGATTGTGGTGCCATTTCCAGTCTCTAAGGTGACCCACAGTGCCTCCTCTCCTCCCTGTTTACTCTTTTGTTCAGTTGCTTTTATCCCTTCCCTTACAGAGAGAGCTACTCCGCCCCCTCTTCTTCCTTCCCTGTCTCTCTTGTAGGTTGTGTACCCTGGTATGTTAACATCCCAGTCATGGTACTCTGTGTACCATGTTTCTGTGACTGCTATGATATCCAGGCATCCCTCTTCCATCAAGGCCACCAGTTCAGGGAGCTTGTTGCCCAGACTACGGGCATTGGTACTCATTACCCTCCATTTCTTGATGGCCTTACCCCTTTTTGCCCCATCCCTGTCCTTATTTTTTTTTTTTTCCAATTGTTTAACCAGGAGAGACACACTAAGCTGAAAACTTGTTTACAGGTACGACCTGGGAGCACAGGGAAGTTAAGTGACTTGCTCAGGGTCACACTGTATACAAGTGGGGGCTGTGGGATTCAAACCAGGTCTCGATTTGCAGCTCAGAGCCTTAAACCACTCGCTACTGCCTCCTTTTCCCCATCCCTGTCCTTCTTGCCTTTGTCACTTTCTCCATTTACCCCTGCCCTTCTCCTATCGACATCTCTATGTTGTGTTTACCTCATTTAGTATCCTGATTTTTTTGGGGGGGGGGCTAGGATTTCCCTGCTCCTCTCCAGTGCCTCCCCCTATGACTAGTTTAAATGTTTGTCAATGAAGCACTTAAACCTATCACCTAGGATCCTGGTTCCCCTGCTGGACAGATGCAGACCATCGCGCCAGTATAGGCCTGCATCCTTCCAGGTGGACCCCCAGTCCTCAATGAAGCCAAATCCCTGAGCTCCGCACCAGTTTTTCAACCACTGATTGAATCTCATGGTGTGGAGCACCCTAGCCTCACCCGTGCCATAGACAGGCAGCACCTCCGAGAAGGTTACCGTGCGTGCTATTTGTCTAAGGCCCTTCCCCATCTCTACAAACGCTTCTTGCACTGCTCTGATCCCTTTCTTAGCCAGGTCATTTGTCCCTAGGTGGAAAATGACATCCAGCTCCCTTCCCTATGCAGTTGCTCCTGCAATCCTGAGGATTTGCTCCCTGTCCCTCCAAGCCATGGCACCAGGCAGGCACCTTACCTCCCTCTCCCCTTCCTCCCCCAGTTCTACCTTCCTAACAATGGAGTCCCTCACCAGGAGTTGTTTCCTTCCCCTGTGGGGTCCCATGCCACCCTCCTATGGGTCTCCTTTGTGCAGTTTCCCAGCATCCTCCTTGGTCTCCACTGTGGGTGCCTCCATAGAGGAACCACTGTTTTCCAGAATGGCATAGAAATTGTGGAGAGGTACAACTGGAGGGATGCACCTCTGTTTCACCACCCTCACCCTCCCTGAGCCCACTGTGATCCAACCGCTCCTCTTTCTTGGCAACCTCTGAGGCAACAGCAGTGCCCTGGTGGTCCATGGGTGGGAGAGGAGGTCCCACAAATCTTAGCCAACTCAGCCTGGAGATGAGCAACCTCCTACCTCAGCCGAGAGAGGTCCCTGCAGATGGGACCTTTAGTCCTCTGTCCTACGCTTACTCCTGTTCCTTATTACCTCTTTACTTCTTCTCTTTCAATACTTAATCCCCCATTATTTCCCATCATCTCCACATCCTCTCATATCCTTCAACTCTCACGTCCTCTCCTCTTTTTACCCACTCCTACTCCCTTTTTTACCCTTATACAACCCTTCCTCTTCCCTTTTCCCATCTTCTACACTCCACTCTCTTCCTCCATCCACCTACCTTGTAACCCTACTTTGTTGTCCCTCATTCTCTCTACTCTCCCCTCCCATATCCTCTGTCCTACCTCTCTTTCTCTCCACTTTTCTCTGTTTCTCTGCCTCTCTCTTCTGTTTGTTCAGACCTGCATTATTATCACGTGTTTATATACTTATTTTATGTTATACATATTGTCTATCATTGTATCATGGTGCTTTTTACTACTTGTATTCATCCACTACCCCCATCCCCCAGGACACATCAGGAAATAAGCATCACCGCTCAGTATGTCTTTCCTGGTAAATCACTTTTAAATAAATAAATAAAATGGTGTTTCAGTCTGTCCACACAGATCCTTAATCGTTTTCATCTGCCTTCTAGACTTTAGGTGAAAATACTGATTTATATATATTTACAGTTCAACGTGAAAGTTGTGAAAGTGTGAAACTGTTTCTTACTGATTGACAGGCAGATTAATTCTGCATTTATTTATTTAAGAGTTCCACCAGGAGGGCACACTGAGTAGAGTACTGCTCAATTCCAGTTGTGACCTGGGAGGGAGGGGAGAACACAATACAGAAAATATATATTGCAATCAGACAGTAAGTGTTAGAAGCAGCTAACATAACTAGGAATAAAACAAGACAACAGGGTGCTTCAAAGTACAAAAGAACAAACAAATACAGTGCACATAATACAGCCATAGTACTCCAGCTAGAGGAGAAGGAGGAGCGGTACAAAAGAACAAGCAAATATAGTGCAACATAATACAGCCATAGAACTCCAAACTAGATGAGGATTGGTGCATTTAGGTTAGGTACATGTGCAGGTGGAGGTGAAATGATCTTTGAGGTGGGCGTGGAGGTAGCGGTCCTAAGGGGCCTGTCTTATGTCCACTGGGAGGGAGTTCCACAACTTAGGCATGCGATATGTGAAGGCTGCCTGGCCAGCATTTGTGGACCTGTGCAGGATAGATAAAAGTCTGGTGTCATTGTGCCTGACTGAGTAAGCTGGCAGTGGAGTGGCTGAAAGTGCAGAGTGGAGATGGGGGGCAGGGTCTGAGACCAGAATCTGGCAGTGAAATGGACACAGTGCATTAGGCAGCATTTCTGCAGTGAGGGGAGACCCAGTGAGTGATACAGGACACAGTAATGGGTACAGTAGGGACAGTCTAGGGCAAAACAATAAAAGGCATGGAAGCGTGAGTCCAGTCTGGCCAGGGTGGACTTGCAGGCGGCACTATAGACTACATCCCTATTGTCTATGACTGGTGGGATCATTTTCTGTACTATAGCATAGCGATCTGGCAGTAGGATGCATCCACGATTACAGTAGAGGGCACCCAGTCTGGGGTGTAGTTTTTTGTGGGTGGCATCGATATGCGCAGAGAAGTCAAAGTGCTGGTTGAGCCAGATCCCGAGGTACCTAAAGGAAGAGCTGATCTCCAGAGTTGTCCCATCGAAGGTGTGGAAAGTAGGGGTGGAGGGGAGCCTCGAGAGTTTCTGCCTTGTGCCGAAGGTCATGGAGATGGTTTTCTTGGCATTGAGGTGGAGCTGGTTAGAGCAAAACCAGTGCTGGACTTTGCTGAAGTCTTGCTGGAGTCTGGACACCACATCAGAGGCCAATGGGCCTGATGTATACAGCATTGTATCGTCAGCATACATGTGAATGGATGTATGTGGGCAGGCAGAGGACAGGTCATTGAGGAAGACGGAGAACAGGAACGCCCAAGAACTGAGCCCTGTGGCACACTTGTCATGACGGGGAGAGGAGAAGAGGTTGAGCTACCAATTCTGACAAATTGTGACTGTCCTATCAGATATGAGCAGAACCATTCTGTGGCTGGGCCAGAAAGTCCTGCATTTTGGAGCTTAGTCAGAAGGAGGGGATGTGAGACAGTGTCAAATGCCTTAGCGAGGTCAACAAAAATTGCTGAGGTGATATGTCTTTTGTCCATGGTGGAGAGAATGCTGTTGGTGAGCCTCAGCAGGGAGGTGGTGGTGGAGTGGGACTTCATGAAACCAGACTGGTAAGGCATGAAGAAGGATAAGGAGTCAAGGTAGGATGAGAGTTGTGAGAGGACAAGGTGTTCCTGCAGCTTGGCCAATATAGGGTGGGGAGAAATAGAGCGGAAGTTACCAGGTGCAGAGAAGACCCCACCTTTGGGGAGGGGGGTGACAGTGGCAAGCTTCCATTCTGATGGGATGGAGGCTAGAGACAAAGATAGAGTGAAGAAGGCAGCCAGAGGGATGGCGATGGCCGGGGCCGATAAGTACAACATTTTGGAATCAAGGCCAGAGTGGTATTTGCCCTTGGAAGGGTTTAGTGCCTGGAGGGCGTTTAATACATCTGTTGGGGTGACAGGATGGAAAGAGAAGTAGGAGGTGGGTGGAGGGTCTTGGGAGGCACTGTGGGATGGAGGAGTAGGGGTGGAGGTGGAGGAGGTTAGTGCGGGGAAAGAGGACATGAGTGTCGATATGCAATTGGTGAAAAATGCCTTGAACGCCGAGGCCACAGCAGGACAGTCAGGTACGATGGAGTCACTGATGCTTAATGCCGGTATAGGGGGCAGGGAAGGTGGGGAGAGAAGTGATTTGACCACCTTCCAGAATTTAGTAGGGTGGCCAATGTTTGAGTGCAGGACTGAGTTGGAAAACTTGGCTTTAGCCTGTCAGATTAACCTTGTGCAGGAGTTACAAAGTACGCGGTACTTTAGGTGGTCAAGGTGGGAGCCCGAGACTTTGAAAGATTTCCATGCTAGATCCCTTACCCTGAAGTTTGCAATAATATCTGCTATGATCCAGGGAAGGTGGGCACCTCTTACCCTATACCTTCTGGTAGGGGCGTAGCGGTCCCAGGCAGCAAGGAACTTGGATTTGAAGTATGTAAATGCCGAGTCCAGGGAGGAGGCCTGTTGTATTGGGGACCAGTCTAGAGTGGCCAGGGCATGGAGAAGAGAGGAGAGATCAAGGGATTTATAGGACCTGGTCGAGATGATGTGAGGAGGGGTAGCTTTGTGTTTGGAGACTTTCCTGATCATATACGTCATGTGGTGTTCACTTAGGGCATCAGGTAAAAGGCCTGAGGCTGTTATCCTGTGAGGGTGAGAGGTGAGGGACCAGTCAAGGAGCGAGTGGTTTAGAGATCTGTGATTTAAGCAAGTGGGCTCTGTGACCATTTGGGAAAGATTTAGGGAGACTACTAGGTTACGAAGGTTGGCATTGTGGCTGGAGAGCCTGTTCATGTTAAAATATCCAAGGATGTGCAGCTCGCTCTCCGAGGCCAAAGATTTTAGGGTGCCTAGGTGTTGGGAGATGGTTGCCATGGTGGTGTTAGGTGCACAGTAGGAGCCTGCAGTAAAGAGGGGAGTTGTGTGGGGGAGTGTTAGTTTGATCAGTAGTGGGTCAATGGTCATTGTGGATTAAATCAGCACATATTAAACTGACACACACACATACTAAACAATGCACTTAAAAATATCAGTTACAGCCTTCTGCTTAGGAATTCTAGACACCTGCATCACAGTAGCCACATAGTACTCAAGCACCTGTACTAGTAGCATTTGTAATTGGTGCTGCCTGTAATCTGTCATGGATACAAGCTTGGTAGAGCTTGCCAATGGGCAATTAGGGGCCACATGAATTGTATGTAAAATGTTTAGCACTGAATCTAGTAGACTACTTGGCATTTACATGCAGGCAATGCCAAGAAATTAGAGAGCTTTAATTAAAAATAATTAAATTAGAAATGGAAATGATTTCTCTAAAAAAATAAAGATTTGTTAAATGCAGACCCTAATCCTAGTAACAAACAAAATGCAGAAGAATGAAGCAAAAAAAAAAGACAGAGAAGTAGACAGTGGGGATGTGGAAACATGGTGTATAGAAAGAAGCAATATACATCTAAAACAAGCATTTGTCAATGCCGAACGTTAGCTTGCTGGCATTGGCATTGGTAGTGCAGGAGTTAGAGAGATGCATAATAGGAATGGCAGTGAAGTTTTGAACTGATGCCAACCCACCCCCACCCTGCAGAGACTGACAGGCATTGGGGTGTCCCTTTGGGTGTTTGGTAGTGCAATGCGGGAAAACATTTTCGGCAGGATGTGAAAAATTACAGCTGTACAGTTCATAAGGAGGTGTAAAAAAATGCCAGTGTTGAAAATGTGGCATGTAAATATAACAGATTTGCGAAGTTACAAGGGTGCGTGGGAAATATGCAATGCACGCTTGCAACACTGCCATTTTATAGGTGTTCGGCACCAAATTTTCAACATAGGCATTTCAGCACCTCTGCTCATGTACAGTGTCACTGTTATTTCCTCAAAGTTTCCCAAGAAGTGATTTCGCACAGCGACCACGCTATTCTGCACCAGAAATGCGAAAACACATTTTTGGGCAGGATATGTGAAATGACGGCTGTACTGTTCATCAAGAGGTGTGGAAAAATGGCAATGGTGAAAATTCAAAGTGAAAATATCACAAATGCACGACGGTACGAGCGTGCGTGCAATCTGCCAACGTATGCTCGTAACACAGTCATTTTATGGAGTATCATCACCAAATTTTCAACATAGGCATTTTAGGACCTCTGCTCATGAACTGTGTCACTGTCATTTTCATAATCTGGCCCAAACACTGATTACCCACAGCGACTGCGCTATTGTGCGCTGGAAGTGCAGAAACACATTTCGGGCAGGATGTGGAAAATGACAGCTGTACTGTTCACAAGGAGGTGTACAAAATGACAATGCTGAAAATCCAGCGTTAAAATATTGCGAATCTTGTGAGTTACGAGCCTGCGTAGCAACTTCGCAATGCGCTAAGTAAAACAGGCATTTGTTGGATTTTTCCACCAAATTTGGAACATAGGCTTTTGAAGAGCCACCTCCACGAACACGGGCACTGTCATTTCGTTAATGGGTCCCGAAGGTGATTCGCGCGGTGACTGCGAAATCACCTTCACACCGATTAATGTCATGACAGTGATATAATCTCATGAGGAGGCCCCAAAACCTCATGTTGAAAATTTGGTGCCAAAATTCCAAGAAACGCCTGAGATATGCAGCAAAAGTTGAAAAACCTATTCATTCCATTATACAGCTACGGCATTTCCTCAGTTCGCGGTCGGCTTTGAAGAGTGCAGACGTGTTCCCGGTCCACAAGTTGTCCGCCAGACTCCGGAGGTAAGTATGGGGTGAGGGGGGTGGGGAGCCAGGGGCGCAGTGGGTGAGTGCAGGTGGGGGCAGGAGACTATGAGGGACCGTTTTTTTACAGGAAGTAAAAAAAAAAATTACATTGTGGGACAGTTTTTGTTTTCAGGGAACTTGGCACGCTGGGGTGGGCTCCCAGCGTGCCACCTAACTGTTTTGGGGGAGCTGCAGCCGACGGGGATTGGGCACCCTCGCGGCAGACAATGGGGGTGAATGTATGCCGACGGGATGGGCACCCCATCGCACACAATGACAGAGGGGAGACAAGAGCCGAGGGGATTGGGCACCCCTCGGCATATAAGATGAGGAAGGGGGCTGATTTATGCTGGCGGGGTGGGCTCCCCATCGGCACACAATCAAAGTGGGGGAGGCAAGAACCGAGGGGGATTAGGCACCCCCTCGGCATATAGGAAATGGGGGCCTGCTCTATGCCGATGGGGAGTGGAGCTCCCGTCGGCAAATCTGTGCGGCCACAGAAAGCGGCTGGGGATTGGGCACCCGAAGTCGGCAGTTCAGCCGCCCGCCATGCTGCTAATGTGGCAGCACAAGTAAGGCGCACTGCGTCTGATTTCCAGCTGTGCTCGGATTGCAGCGGACCTTTCCCTTCCTTGCTCGTCACATTAGCATGCATGGTGTGGCGCCAGCATGCAGGCTGATTGGGGAATGAGGGACGCACCTACTGATGCGTGCCCTGCATTCGCCCAACAGCGGCCGCTCCCCCAAATCTGCACTCTCCCAAGATGTTGACTTGCGCGGAAGCCCGGCAAGCCAACATAAAAAGGGAGATGAGCGATGGACTTTGAGCTTCCATTATCAAACACATTTTAACCACTTGTCACTATGACAGAACATGAAACTTCAGGCCCAGCACCTGTAATGGAGGAAAACAAAGTTACAGAAAGCAATCAAATATATGTACTTGGAGACTCTACTACCAAGTATACAGTTAGATATACTGTTAGAGGTAACAAAGAAATCTCTAAAACGAGTGGTTTTCCAGGAGCCAGGATAAAGGATATTGAAAATATTTTACCAAACATAATTAAACAACAAGGTACTACATCTATCGTTATCTTGCATGTGGGAACCAATAATATCAGTAAACAAGAAGAAAATTAGACTATAAATGATTTCAAAACTATAAAACATTTTTTGCAGGATATGAACTGTGACATTATATTTTTTGAAAACCTGCCTGTGCCAAGAGCTGGAAGGGAAAAAAAATGACGACATTAAGAATATTAATAATTGGTTGTGAAAATGGACATTAGGAGAGAGGTTGATCTGCCTCACACACTAGGAAGTGTTAAGCAATAATCCCCCAGGTCTTTAGCTATGATGGCCTCCATTTGAGTAGATAAGGAACTAGGGTGCTGGGTAATAACATCAAAGTGCAAATAGAAACATATTTAAACTAGTTTCAGAGGGGGATCGGGAAACTAAACAAATGCAACTAAATAGAAAAACTGGGGTAACACAGAGAGGGCATTGTATAAGACAACAAAGAACCTAACATGATGTTAGTAAATGCTAGGAACCTGAATATAATTAAGAAATCGGAACTGGAACTGCTATTGTCAACATACAACATGGACATATGTGTCATTATGGAGACTTGGTGGAATGATCAATCGCTCTGGAACAAAAATATACATGGCTATAAACTATATCATAGGGGTAGAACAGAAAAGAAGGGAGGAGGGGTTATATTATACATAAAGAAGAAATTAACTTCATACTTACCATAATTTCCTTTTCTGTTAGCTCCAACATTGTCAATGGGTAATCATAACAAATGGGTATAGTGCACCCCTACCAGGGAAAATGGCACAGTCCAACCTTTAGAATGTCGGGCATATAAGGATTCCATGCAACTGCAGTTCCCCAGTAACTACTTGCTACACAGTGCCATTATAGATACACATGTTCATGTATCCTAAATCACTATTACACATTCGCCAATACATTAAATAAAATACTGTCCTACCTTCCTAGCAGGCATTCGTGGAAGGAATTGTTCTTCATGAGCTCCAGATCTGGATTATTCAGTCATTTTGCAGAGACGACCTTCAAAATGTAATAGGTCTCATACAGTAACAGACCTGTGAACTGAAGCTAACACAACATAAGGCAGGTTCTCTAGTTTCTTTTTACCTACAACAGGAAAAAAAAAACTTAAAAAGGACTAACAAAACCTGTTAACTTGTGGTCACAGGCTAACTGAGGAAAACATTATGTTGTAATTAAATCACATTATAAAATGGCAAGAAAAAATCTAGAAATCTCATTGGCCAAGAGAGAGATCAGCTGACCGTACATTAAATCTCTTTATAAAATGGGTCGACAATTTTCTTTGTCCTGATTGGCCGAGAGGTACTTCTGGCCGTGTCCTTATCAGGACATATTGTTCCAACCGGTACCTCTTCGGCCAGTCAGGACACCTTACAACAAAGATCAATGTGCCAACGTAGTCTCACGCAATAGCAGCAACCAGCATTCACTTCAGGGCAGCTGTCAACTTGTCACTTGGCAATCGCACTGACAGTAAAATGAAAGACCAACTTAAAAATGATAGAAGAACTCACATTCAGTGCCCATAGTATCTCTCACAACATTTAAAACAGGAAAAATGCTGCCCTTGAATCACCGCACCACTGGACCGAAGAGTGACTTCCTCATACAGAGCCGCCATCCGAACAACACACGCCAGCACACACACACACACACACACACACACACACAAAATCTCTGAGTGAATGGCACCGTACATATTTTTAAAGTAAATTCTGACCCTCATGTATTTAAAGCCAGCGGCAATGAAGAGCTTCAAGTGTGAGCCTGGGCACGAGCCGTATTTTTCAAATCACAGCAGAGATCAACAAGTGCTCCTCTGATACGGATCCAGCAAACAAGACAGCATTATTCAAGTAAAACCCTATCCTGGCCCTCGAGCCTCTCATACTACTTTTATATGCAGTATTGTGAGAAATTTCAAACTGCTAAGAAGCGCTAACTACGGTGGCTTCAGTGAGACTCGCTCGTTCTCATGACTGCTTCTTTTTATGCAGCACTTCAAAAAGAAACAATAAAGTAAATAAATAAAATAAGCTGTATTATGACTCATTACTAACCAGGGCAAACTCAAATTACATACAGAAAGCAGTATCTCACAAGCAGGGACACTCGCACTCTCAGCAGAACCTGATGATCGGTGTCATGCAAACAGCCGGTCTTAGCATTGGCACATAAGAAATACAGCACAAAAGAAAATCAGTGTAGGTGTGTCTAATGCTACTAAAAGCTTAAGCAGCAGTGACAAACAGATTACCTAAGGGGTACATAGGAAGCCCACTTCTTTCAGCAGTGGGATTATTTTTTTTAACCATTTCAGCTGTCAACTATTTTCTTTATGTTTTTGACTTTTTATTCCTTTGTTTGAATCAACTTAGGAACTATTTTATCTTATTTTTAAGATTGTTGTCAAATAAATATCTTCAACTTTTAAACCACACAACTCTGTTTCTACTTTATTTACAAAAGTGCAGTGCCATTTATAAGTGGAATAAGACATCCGAGGTGTGGTTTATGGCTTGATAAGAGCACTTCCAGGTGCTAAAGTCACTCAGTATAAGTGCCTGCGTGCCTCATCACGCACCTGGGGCGTGCTCTTATCAAGCCATAAACCACACCTCGTCATGTCTTATTCCTTACATATACGCACAGTCATCCTGGTTCTAAACCACATCATACAATGAGCAAATCAGTCCTCCTACAACCAGAACTATCTTCCATCAATCTCCCTACAGCCAGAACTAATCTTCCACCACAAACATGGATGCTACCTTTATACTATAGAAACCTTCAACTGGGCCCTAAAAATAAAACTACCTTAAATATAAAATAAAACAAATTAATTAAATGTTGTTTACCAGATCATCACTCTCTCCTTACACACATAAACAAATTAGAACCATTAAGTATTGTTTATAGTTTTCATTACAGCAATGTCTTTGCTAACAGTGAAAAATCCCCCTTCTATCTTTACCTGCTCATCAGGGAAATCTCTTCTGCTTGCCCTGACAGTTAGAAAATTGAGTATCTGGCTCTAAAACAGGCCTTTGTTGTGTGTGTACAGTATATTAGTAGAGGAACATACTGCTAGTAGAACAGAGCAGAATTTTGAATCTCTGTATTCCATGGTAAACATTCCCTGACAAACATTCCATTTCTCGAATGTGGGGAAACACAGAGAAAAAAAAAAGAGTGAAAAAAGTAAGTAATAATACTATATAAACAAAGAGAAAAGGTGGTATATGACTCACCCTGCTGTTTATCTTTTAGGACACAGTGAGCAGTTCATGATGCTTTTAGTGAGTGTGGCAGTTTTGAACCATGCTCATGCTTGCAGCATCAGGGAACTTAGAAGCCTCTCTTATGGCTTCCTTTTAGTTTTGTCTACAGAGTGAGAAGAATGAAATAAAGTAAGGGGGCAATGTGTCATACTTAAAATGAAGAAAAAAGCATTTGTGAATTGTTGTGGCTGGCAGGGGAAGCTTAAGTGGGCAGGGAGGCACATACTGTATAACACTACTTTAATCTAGCACCAATAGGCGGAAAGACTATTTTATGTTAAAAGCACAGATTCACTTACATTTGTACTTATTTAAAAATGTGTTTCAAAATAAAAAAAATGCTTCTAAAATAAAGGGCCATTTTATAAGTGCAATAAGACACTCCGGGGTTGTGCATTACAGTGTGATAACCGCATTCCTAGGGACGACGGGCACTTGGCCTCATGCCTAACTGCACCCCTAGGAGTGCGGTTATCTCACCGTGATGCACACCCTGTCGTGTCTTATTGCTTAAGTACAGCGCAGCAGAACAGAGAGAGAGAGAGAGAGAGAGAGATCCAAATAGGGGATTTTAACTAGCTGAACCTCTCTTCCGACATATCGGATAAGATTCTCCCATAGGAGCAGGCTCCTGGGTGGGCCCAGTTGACAATGGTGGAGCTAACAGAAAAGGGAATTATGATAAGTATGAAGTTAATTTTTTCTTTCTGTTGTCCTCCACATTATCAATGGGTAATCATAACAACTGGGTTCTAAGAAGCTTTACCCAGAGAAAAAAACAGGAAGGGGGAGAATATAAGGTCGATCTGTAGATGTGTTTTTAGACCTCTCCAACGCTTTTGGCAAGGTACCACACGGCAAGTTATTTGATGAACTAATTGCAGTTCAGATCCCTGGGAACAAAATGGATAGAGACTAGGCTGTCGAACAAGAAACAGAGAGTGTGTATCTGGGCAAATACTCCAGTTAAGACTTCTGTGTCTAGCGGGGTCCCTCAGGGGTCCGTGCTGGGACCATATTTATTTAATATCTATGTCACCAGTATGAACAGTGAGGATGGCGTGCGGGAGGTCAAGTTTGCTGATGATATGCGATTGGGAACAGTGGTAAACAGTGGTGAAGATACACAGAAACTTCAAATAACTTTGGCAAAATTGGGTAACTGGATAAAAGAAAGTACAGTTATGTAAGAACTTACCGTAACAGTAGATCTTCGAGAGAGGCTCTTGCAGTAGGTAATTACATATAGGACTGACCCGGCAGGACCCCAGGGAAAAATTTCTAGCTATCAGTCTCTGGCGCGGGACTGCTCCCATGGCAGGTGACCAATGTCATGCAATGTCAGTATAAAGGGGCGGTCCACTATGCCCGCCTTCCAGTTCTTTCCTGCCAAAGGCCAAAAAGGCAAGATAAGAGAGAAGCAGATATTTCCCTTCCTGGAAAAGGAGCTGAAAAGCTAAGGGGGATGTAGGGCAGGAAGGCATTACCTACTGCAGCCTCTCTCGGAGATCTACTGTTACGGTAAGTTCTTACGTAACTGTACTATCTTACTTCGAGAGGGCTCTTTCAGTAGGTAATTACACATAGGACTAAATCTCAAGCAGTCTGGAAAAAAGGAAAAGCACTCGGGAGGAGGTAAACTATCCAACCAATGGAAACTCCAGCTGAACGGGTCTTAGGAAAGAAGACCTTGGAGTACAGACAACCCGAAGCCTGCTCTACGGCAAGAGGCAATATCCAAACTGTAATGTTTCGTAAAAGTATGGACAGAAGTCCAAGTCGTGGCTGTGCAGATATCTGCTGCTAACACATTCCTTAAACAAGCCGCAGAGGCAGCTACTCCTCTGGTGGAGTGACCTCTGACTTGATCCGGCAGGGTCTTGTGGTACTTGTCGTAACTGAAGGTGATACAATGAGCCAACCATTTAGAAAGGCATTGCTTGGAAACTGCATTTCCCTCTCTTTTGTGAGCAAAAGAGACAAAAAGCTGATCCGATTTCCTGAGATCCTTAGTCCTAGTGGTATAGTATCTCAGTATTCTGTGAAAATCCACAGTATGCAAGAGGTACTACCCTTGATTGAAGCGTTGCGTAAAGAAAGTGGGTAGCTCAATGGATTGATTCAGCGTAGATTCTGCTACCACCTTCGGGAGAAACTTAGGGTTGGTGCGCAGAGCCACAAGTTCCTTGTGAAAAATCAAATATGGGATTTTGCACATCAGGGCCTGAAGCGCAGAAATTCGTCGGGCTGAAGTAATGGCCACTAGGAAGAGAGTCTTCCAAGAGAGGAACTTCAAGTCTGCTGAGGCTGCTGGTTCGAAAGGAGGCAGAGTAAGCGTCTCGAGAACAAAGTTCAGATCCCAAGGAGGAGCAGGAATGCAGATGGGGGTCTCAAATGGAGAACCCCTCTGAGGAAAGTCTTAGAGACTTCCAGCTGAGCAAAAGTCCTGTCTCCAAAAGGGACATGGTAGGCCGAAACTGCTGCCATGTGGACCTTCAAAGAGGAATGGCTGAGACCCAGGTCAAAGAGACGATGCATGTAGTCCAGGACTTTTTCAACTGGGCAAGAGAAAGGCTCAAAGTCCTTTGAAGAGGCCCAAATCGAAAATCGTTTCCACTTCATGACGTAGGTGGACCTAGTGGAAGGCTTTCTGGCCTCCACCAGAATATCTGCTACGAGCAGAGAAACCCCGAATTGAGCTTCAGCTACATCTTCAGGAGCCACGCATGCAACTGAAGGGATTTGAGACCTGGATGAACAAGGGTCCCCCGATCCTGGGTCAGCAAGTGTTGTGACAGAGGAAGAGGAAGCGGAGGTTCCTCTGAAAATTGTTGCAGAAGAGAGAACCAAACTTGCCTGGGCCAGAATGGAACCATGAGGATTCCTTCTGTTCTGAGCTTATCAAACACCCTCGGAATTAAGGGAATTAGAGGGAAGACATAGACAAATCTGTCCCTCCAGCTGAGAGACAGAGCGTCCTACCAGAAAATGTCTCGCCCTAGAGTGAGCGAGAAGAAGGCAGGATGTTTTGCGTTTTGAGGGGACACAAACAAGTCGACCTGAGGGGTTCCCCAGAGCAGGAAGATGTTGTCTACTACCTCTTGATCTAGTTCCCATTAGTGGGCTCTGGCTGAAGACCGACTGAGGTGGTCTGCCAGCGTGTTTTCTACTCCCGAAACATGAATTGCCATCAGGTGGAGGTTGTGCTGAACAGCCCAACTCCAAACTCTCATTGCTTCCCTGCATAGAGGGTAGGAATGAGTTCCTCCCTACTTGTTGATGTATCAGACTACACACATTGTCCGTCTGGATGGTTAGATGACTGGGAAGAATGGAGGAGTGCAGAGCATACAGGGCGGCTCTGAGTTTGAGCACATTTATATGTAAAGTCTTCTCAAGTCTGAACCAGGTGCCCTGAGTCCTGTGAGACCCTAGATGGGCTCCCCAGCCCTCTCCTGAGGCATCTGTTGTCAATGTCTGGGAGGGGAGTTTGATATTGAAGTGAACTCCCCGGCAAAGGTTCTCTTGCACCATGCACCATTGCAAGTCCCTGACTGGATTCGGAGACTAGAACCTCCTGGTCTAGGTCATCCAGTGTTTGGTCCCATTGAGACCGAAGAGTCCATTGAGAGATACTCATATTTTATTTATTTAAAAATTTGGGTGACCGGGTAGGCCCACTGAGACCATAATGGTCCCTTTTTCAGGGGCGACCCAGGGTTAATTACAGTCAACAGTACAATAAGAAGTAGAAACAATTCAAGGGAAAGTGCGCAGATACAGACATTAAAATAAGGACATACAGTACAATCACAGGCAGGTTAGGTAATGTTGAGAATAACATGGGGGGTAAACACTAGTTTCACAAAAATGGCAGTTACATAAGGTTCTTTTATCAGGTCAGTTTTACAGGTTACAATTTCAAGTGTTTCAAAAGTGATAAGATTCAACTGAAATAGGATACCAACATGTTAGGCGGCAGGTTTTTAGTATCAGAGGTGGAGTGCTATTATCAGTCATCAGCGGTGGCATGCACAGAGGCTTAGCTCTAGAAGGTGCGTCTTTAGACCTTTTTTAAAACCCCCAAGGGAGCTGCAGTCTTGAAGATTGCTAGGTAGGCCATTCCATATGGACGAGATGTAATTTTCGAACGACCGAAGACCTTGGCATGTTCGAGCTTTTGGGATGTGGAGGAGTCGACAACACGAGGATCTAAGTGTCCTTTTAGGCTGTTTGAGTACTAAGGTACGACTCAGACTGGGGGAGCATTCGTTTGTAGAAGCTTGAAAGCCAAGCATAGGAAAGTGTAAGCCAGTCTGCCCTCCAGGGAGGGCAAATTCAGTGAGTGGAGTATATTACAATGGTGTTCTAGGGCTGGGCTCCCAGGGCAAAGCATCCGACTCTGTGGTACAATTTTCTTAGCTTTCGCATCTCTGTGTTTTGCATTGAATGTAGCACTGGGGCACCATAAAATATGGTGGGCAGGAGCATGCCCATGGCTATCTTTAGCCTGGATGCCTGAGTGAAAAAAGGGATTAGACGGTACATGAGCCCAAGCTTTTGATTTAGCGTCTTGGTTAATTGATCAACATGAACCTTGAAAGAGCAATCTTGATAGATATATACTCCCAGGTATTTGATGCACCTCAATAGGATGGCCACTGGACAGATAAGGGGATAGTAAACATGTTCTGTTGGAGCCCAATTTACTGGGTCCAAATAGTATGGCTTTGGTTTTTTTCTCATTTAGGACTAGCCTACTTGTCAGGAACCAGGTTTCCAGTAGGGAGAGATCGTGGTTCAGGAGTTGATTTAGCTGCACAGCATTTGAAGTAGATCTGTATAGTACTGCATCATCAGCATAGAGGATCACTTTGGCTCCGCCGCAGTGCTTTGGTAGGTTATTGATAAACAGGGAGAATAGAAGGGGCCCCAGTATTGAACCTTGGGGGACGCCCTCAGCAGTGGAGCGCTTGTCTGACTCCACCCCCTGCTATGTGATTATCTGAGATCTGTCTTGCAAGTAATCTTTAAACCACTGTGCTGGTGGTTGTCCAGTCCGAGAGAGCTAAGCTGCTGGATGAATAATTTATGGTCTACTAGATCAAAGGCCTTGGTAAGGTCTATGAAGACCGCACCAGAAAGTTGGCCTTTGTCTCGGGCAGGAAGGATGTCGGATGTTAGACTCACCAAGGCAGTATCAGTACCATGTCGTTTTCTGAATCCATGTTGTCGTGGAGTGAGGAGGCTATGTTGTTCAGCATATGCCTGGACTTGTTGATATACAATTCTCTCAAGCATTTTATTTAGTGTGCAGAGAATAGAGATCGGTCTATAGTTTTCTATTAGCTCACTGGGTCCTCCCTTAGGGATCGGGGTAACCAAAGCTGTTTTCCAAGCTGAGGGGACTTTGCCTTCCATCAGCGACCTATTGAACAACCACATGACTGGCACGGCAATTTCTTGGTCAGCCAGTCTGAGTAACCTGGGTTCAACCTTGTCGTAGCCTGGAGAACCATTTGTCTTAATGCTCCTAATGAGTTTTAGGACCTCAGTTTTTGATGTTAACCTAAGGTGAAAATTAGGTGATGAGGAGAGATTCAAAGAGTTGTCCGAAGATGGCTGTTTTGGGCTGCAGGGATGAACCCTGTACTTGCCAAGGTCAGTGAGGAATTCATTAAAGGCATTTGCAGCATCTTCTGGGTTTGTGTGGTGTACATCTCCCTCAACAATGTCACAGGCATTTTGCGTGTGGTGGCCTTTCAGGAGCACGTTTATTTGGGACCAGAATTTCTGTGGGTTAGAGAGATTTTTTGTTTGTAGGTTCTTGAGGTACTGTCGCTGGCCTGTTTTAAATCTTTTTACATGAGTTTCTGAGCATTCGGTAACAGACCCAGTCATTGGTCAAATTAGTGGATCTGTACCTGCCCCACACCCTATCCCTTTCCCGCATGAGTTTTTTTAGATCACGCGTCAGCCACCTAGACTGTTGTCCTTTGACTCTCATTTGTTTTAGAGGGGCATGTTTGTTGGTGGCAGAGAGGAAATTCTTGGTGAAAAAGGCCAGGGCAGAGTCCAGGCTGGGGGCAAGATTAATTTGACCCCAGTCGTATGGAGCCGAGCAGCAGGGACTGTTGGGATAGCAGCCGCCATGAGCCTGAGGAGGCAAAGGACTGACCTGGCACTGACCCTTCTGTGACTGGACAACAGACGTGCTTGAGTCTGGAGGGTGTCCATCCTGTCTGGAGGCAAAAAGGCCTTGCCAATGGTCGTGTCCAGGATTGCCCTGATAAACTGGAGTCTTTGGCAAGGGACCAGATGGGACTTGGCCTGGTTGATGGTGATACCCAGGCTGGTAAAAACCTGCAGGGTAAAGGAAAGAGAGCGTAGAAGTTCCTCCCTGGATGGGGCCACCAGGAGCCAATCGTCCAGGTAAGGGAATACCTGCACTCTCTGGGTACGCAGGTGGGCCGCTACCACAGACAGGCATTTGGTAAACACTCAGGGAGCCGAGGAAAGACCAAATGGGAGGGCCTTGAATTGGTAGTGGTTCCCCAGTAAAAAAAAACAAAGGAATCTGCGATGGGAAGGGCAGATGGGGATGTGCAGGTAAGCATCCTGCATATCCAAAGTGCACAGCCACTGTCCCTGTCGAAAAAGCAGCAGAAGGCTCTGAAAGGAGAGCATTCTAAAGCATTTGTACTCCACAACCATGTTCAGGGAACTGAGGTCTAAAATAGGCCTCACGTCTACCATCTTCTTTGGAACTAGGAAGAAATGGGAATAATAACCTGTCCCCCCAAAGATGGGTGGGGACTGGTTCTATCGCCGCCTTCGCGAGAATTGAGGAAATTTCTTCCTGGAGCAGAGGAAGATGTTCTGGGAAGTAAGACAACTTGCGGGGTGGTCTTTGGGGCGGTTTCTGAAGAAACTCGATTGAGTGTCATGCTGCTATCAGTTGTAGTACCCAAGCATCTGATGTAATCCTCTCCCAACCCAGTAGATGGAAGGAGAACCTCCCTCCTACTGGTTCCTCTGGAGTGTCCAGAGGCTGTGGAAGAGGGGAGGAGTCAGGAGGTGTGGGGCAACGCAGCGGCCAAGGCTCCCACTGCTTTTTTGGGTGGGGGAGTCTTGGTTGCTGGAGGGGCCCGACGTTTGTTGGCCCGTTTGCCCTGTGGTTTCACTTTAGGGCAGAAACATCTGCAAAAAGGCTGAAACTGTCTCTGAGGGGGCCTGTACAGAGAGTCCACAGACTTGAGTGCAGTACCCTTCTCCTGCAGGTCGGTGATGATGTCCTTGACATCGCCGCCAAACAGCACCGAACCCCTGAAGGGCACATCCTGAATTGCGGATTGCGTTTCAGGGACCAATCCTGGCACCCAGAGCCAGGCATGACGCTGAAGGCCTATGGTGTAAGCCAAACTCTGACCTGCTGCATCCACGGCATTGTAGGCGGCACGAACCATGTGCCAACTGGCCGAACAAGCAGATCAGACAAGATCAGCTACTTCCTGTTTGGTCTGGGACTCAGGAAGGGAGTCCAATTTTGATTCCACCTGACTCAGGATCGTCTTCTGGTAGTCCCCCATATGTGTGACATAGTTCAGGGCCCTAATCCCCAGGGTAGAAGAAGCGTACACCTTCTTTCCATACTGGTCCAGAAGTTGGGACTCCTTGTCAGGAGGAGGCAAGCTGAGATGTCTTGGGTTGGCAGAACGGCCGTGAGCGGCACTAATCACAACCAAGTCTGCCTTGGAGTATACATTCAAAGAATCTACACCCTCAGGAGCCTGATATAGGCGGTCCACCTTCCTCAGAAGGGGGGGCTAACGCAGATGGTTGCTTCCAAATAGTGGAAACAAGGTCCACGTGAGGCTCAGTCCAGGGTGGAATCAATGTCGGAGCACTCTCGGGCAGATCCAAATGGACAGCGAGCTTCTTACACTGTGGATCTGGCTCCAGAGACTGCCACTGATGAACTTCCTGGATCTTTCTCAGTAACCCCAAAAAGGAAGGATCCTCCGGAGGAGACTTCGGAGGAGTCCTCGGCCTGAGACAATCTGTAGTATGAGGCTCGTCATCCGGTTCGAAGCGTCCCCGAGTCTGAGTCAGAGGTCTCCGATGAAGAGGAGGAAGACTCCTCCTGACGCGGTGGTGGAATGGTCCCTTTGGGAAGCCCTCTGGAAAGCATGTCCTCCCCACCCTTGGTGCCCGAGGGTTCATCTCTGGTGTCGGGTAAGGGGGACGGAGTTTCCCATCTCCGGCGTAGGGGATCCTGTGCAGGGTCCGGCGCTGGCAGATGGCTCTCCACCTCCCTGGTGAGCTGAGCTTTGGCCTCAGCCCACCAGGCAGCCAGAGTCTCCTTCAAATCCACTAGTGGCTGTGGTGAGGGCGGTGGAGGAGGAGGAGGAGGGGGATATGGATACTGAGGATATCCATAAGACGAGTATCTGTAACCCGATGGTGGCAAGCCCGGCATTGGGTATTGAAGCGCAGGGTACTGCAGTGTCCGATACTGCAGTACCAGGTAGGATGGCACCAGATTAAGTGGTGTCAGATACCCAGGTGCCAGGGGCTCTGACGAAGCAGAGGGCCCTGGAAGAGGCCCAGCAGGTGGGCCAGGTGAACGTGGCCCCACAGGAGTCAGGTCCAGCGTTGGAGCGGCGTCCTGTAAAGAAATGTTGGCTGGCATCGGTTAGGCCAGTGTCGGAGCCAGCATCTGAGGATCCGGTGTCAGGGGGTCTGGCCCTGTAGGAGGGAGTCCTGATGTCAGCGTACCCAACTCCTCCGTGTCGACCAGGAATGGAGAGTTAAGATCCCCAGGGTCCAGTAGAGGAGACGCGGGAGCCTCGGCAGGCAACTGCAAATGTTGCGGTGAGCTTAGGACGTTGGACTGGTCCAAGGGGTCCAACGTAGGCTCTTTCGCTGGGTGTTCGTCAGAGGGTCCGATGTCCAGCTTATCAGCAGGATCCGTGCGGGTGTCGGAGAAGCCGGCGTCCGACTTATCAGAACCCTGGCCCGATGAGGGTCACGTTGGGGAAGCGATCTTGGAGTACGAGGACCATGCACCCCACTGGAAGGAGCTGGCCTATCGTCCCTGTCTGGGTGGATGTAGGTGACACCGGCATCCGCTTAGTGGGCCCGCTCGACCCAGAGGGCCATGTGGTAGCGGCCTTCCCAAGAGCGGTAGCCACCTTTGCCCCAGAGGCACCCGAGGGGCCTGGTGGGAGGGGCGACACTGTCTTGGACACTGCCAAGATGGCTATTTAAGAGTGGTCCCCCAGAGGGGATGTTACCTTGAGAACCGTGACTCCGGACGGAATCGCGGAAGCCGTGGAAGTGGAATCCCGGTCCTTCTCCTTCTTTTTCTTATGGGAAGTGGAAGCTTGCCTTAGTTTCTTCAGCTCCTTCTCCATGGAAGCCATCCTTTTCTTCAGAACGTGGGCCTCCAGGGACTGCTGCCTCCGTTTTCGGGTGGCTGAGTTGAACTGCTGGCAGTGCTGGCACTTCTCCATGGGGTGGTCTGGGACTAAGCTGAAGAGGCTCAGGGGGTGTACGTCCTTATGCGGCAGTTGGGAACCGCATTAGTCGCACTTATTTTATGTGATTCGGAGGGAGTCGGGGACGACGTACACAGCCGTTAGGAGTGAAAAACGAGAAAAAACAGTAGAAAAATCGGTAAAGTAGACTGAAGTAAGACTGATGACTGAAGGAACTCTACCGTGAGGAACTTTCACAAGTCGATGGCAGGAAAGAACTGGAAGGCAGGCGTGGGGGACTGCCCCTTTATATTGACGTCGCATGACGTCGGTCACCTGACGTGAGGGCGATCCCCCGACAGAGACTGCTAGCTAGAAATTTTTCCGTGGGGTCCTGACACCTGCCGGGTCAGTCCTATATGTAATTACCTACTGCAAGAGCTCTCTCGAAGTAAGATCATGGATTAGAAACAAATTTGAATACAAAATGGGTCAAACTTCATTTAAAGGCTTGCAAACAGTAATTAATAAAAAAAATAAAAACATCAGTACTTTATGCAACAGAAATATGGTTAGCAAATTCTAAAACATTAGAAATCCAGCTTAATAAAATTTATAGATATAGTCTCAAAGTATCTCAGTCAGTACCTACGGAGATCTTGAGGAGAGAACTGGGACATTTTCCCCTGACATCGATGGCACTGGAAAGGAGAATAATCTTTCTACTGAAACTGTTTCGCGTAGAAGAGAAAAGATTACCCAGGATGTGCTTTGAAAAACAAATAATGTATCATAACCGAAATTTTACATGTAATGCAATCAAAACTCTTCAAGATTTTATCTACCCGATGGGACTGGGAAATATTTTACAAGAGATTTATACTACTTCTTTCCTTGAAATCAAGGACCAAATAAAAAGAAAAGTTCGAGATACAATAATCCACCAAGACTAGGAAACAAATTAACAAGTTATGTCACTAAATGGTTCAAATCGGATCATAGATTAGAACCTTCTTTGACAATTCTTAAAAATCCAGATCAATGAAGAACTATAACCAGATATAGACTGGAATTATATGAAGCTAACTATATTCATTATGACCAAAAAAGAACCGGAGTAATTAATCCAAACTCTAATTGTCATTCGGGATGGTGGTCAACCTTAAGCATATTGTACTGCACTGTCCACAATATGAACTCACTCGGAAAAAATGGTTGGCACCCTTGCTGGCTACCCTTGGTCTCCCCTCTGACAAGTTGATATTACATCTCTTTAAATCACAAGACCCTGAGATTCTCCAATCTTTATGCAATTTTCTAAGGTCATTGAAACTCTGATCTAGGAATTAAGTAGAACATTTGTTAAATCTAGGAATATATAAAGAGATAAAGCTCTAAAAGCTATAGAGACATCCCACTTAGAATTACCTACTTAGTTATCTATTAGTGCAATATGATGGGCACTGTACACATACCTATTTATTTAATGTGTGTAATGTTAACTGTTACAGATGTGCAATATATTTAATGAATGGAGTGTTTTTTATTGTTTTATTGTAAAGACTCATGTCGAACAAATAACATTTTCTACCTACCTACCTAACAATTTGGGTAAATATGTTGTGGAGAAAACAATGGGCATATTAAACTGTATAGGCAGACATATTAAGAATAGAAGGAGAAAGGTATAAGTGTTGTTATATACAGCCCCAGTCAGGCCTCATTTTGAGTACTGTGCACAATTTTGCGCACCTGGCAATAAAACTGAGATCAATTTCCTGGAAAGGGAACAGAAAAGGGCTGCTAGGATTATTTATGGTTTGAAGGACCTAAATTATGAAGACAGACTGATTAATCTAGATATGTTCCAGCTAGAATATAGCAGGCTAAGAGGTGACATGTACTTGCTTTTCAAGGCAATGACAAATGATTTGTTGGATTTTCTAGGGTTGGAAATGAAGAAACAGACATATGATCCTTGGTCACATTTACTACAGTTATCAGGAGAAATTTGCAGGACAAACAAAAGGAATCATTAGTTCAATCAAAGGGTGGTATCTACTTGGAACTCACGTCAAGTTGAGATTACAGGCAGTAAGGGCATGGGAGAGTTCACGCGTAAACTACATATTTATTATAAATCTGGACATTTAACGGGATATAACAGACAGACCTATGGTGAGCTATATGGACCCACGTCTACTAAGCTCTGTATGTCCATATGATCCATATATTATCCCCATGCAGAAAATACCTGCAAACTGTTGCCTGCAACACTCTGTGACCAAAGGTGTGTTAGCAGAAAAACTCTGACAACCAATTTATAATGCTTATGAAAGTGTGGAGACAAAGTCATGTAGCTGGATTGCAGAGCTCTAAAAATTAGGCATCGCCTGTCTTTGCTGAGGAAGTTGCCCTTGCCATGGTGGAACGAGCTTTGAAGAAAGCCAGAGGCTTATCTTATTTTGTTTTTTAACGACATAAGCCTTAGCAATGCAGGCCCACACCCATCCAGCTGGGGTAGCCTAGAGGCTTGATGCAGTTTAGCTGCTCCAAGGGAAATAGACCATCTGAGTTATGACACTTAGCCACTCGTTAAGGTAGCACTTGACTGCCCGATACAATCCAGCTTGTGTAATTCCTTCTCCTGGGGGTGAGAAGGTTGCGTACAAAGGGATGGAAGGCATGCTTCCTGGTTCACAAGGAATGCCAAGAACACTTCTGTGACAAAAGACGTAACCATCCTGAATACCACTTGTCTTTATGCATAAGATGGTAAATCCCCTCATGAAATAAAGCCTGGAGTTCACTCACTCTCCTGGATGAACACCTGGCCACTAGGGAAAACAGACCTTGTAAAACAACACATCCAGCGAAATGGATGTGAACGTTCTCAAAACTTCTTGCAAGAAGAATTCAGAACCCAATTCCTGTTCCCTGGAGAACTGGAGATAGAGAACACCAGTCGTGTCCTACTAAACACACACCTATCAGGCCTTAGGAAGGAAATCCCAGGATGCTGCAAAGCAGAAATTGGTCTGATAGTGGGTTCGATGTCAACCTCTTCATCACACCTTCTTGTAAAAAAACCCAAAAAGCACAGAATAGCAGCTGGTGAAGGATAACCTTCTCTGCTGGCCCAAGGTAAAACGCAGAGGTAACCCTTACATGCAGCATGGGCTGCTGACCCAGAGAATGAATCAATCAATCAATGATTTATCTATAAAAAGCACCATTCGCACAAGGACCATAGTGCTTGTACAGTTAAACATATAAAATCTCAGATTAAAACTATATAAAAGTAATTAAAATAGAAACCAGCTTCACAGTTCATCCATATCCAGGATAAGCAAGATTAAAAAGATGTGTTTTTAATGCGGCCGTAAAGCTCTCCACGGTCAGGCACTCCCTTATCCGATAAGGTAGAGTTCCACAGGGTAGAGGCCACAAATGCAAAAGCCCAGGCCCAGAAGTTTTTAAATGAACCCTGGGAACCTCTAGCAATCCCTCGCTGACAGAGCGGAGTGAGAGAAGGGGGCAGTAGGGGAAAAGAAGATCTTGCAGGTAACACAGTCCCTGTCCATGTAGGGCTTTGTAGGTCAGCAAACCGACCTTGAAGGTGATCTGCCACTGAACAGGCAGCCAGTGCAGCACGCGCAGCACAGGCGTGATATGGCAAGATCAAGAATGCCCAGTCAACAACCTGGCTGCCACATTCTGCACCAGCTGCAAGCAGTGGATATCAACCCCCTGTAGCCCTAGGTACAGGAAGTTGCAGTAGTCAAGGCAGGAGGTCACAAAGATATAAGTCAATGTTGGAAGGTCATCAGGCGGAACCAGGTGTTTAATCCGGGTGATATTACCCAGATGGTAAAAAGAGGTCTTGACAACAGATGACACCTGAAATTTAAGCATCGACCCACCGTTAAAAATTACACCTAGATTTCACCCCCATTCAGAGGTCAACAGCTGGCTGCCGCCATGCCAAAGCCCGGAGGGCAGCCCAGACGACAACCCCTCTACCTGCTGATCCAGGTTCACAACCAATACCTCGGTCTTGTCAGGGTTCAACGGCAACCAGTTAGCACTCATCCAACCTTGGATCTCGGCGAGGCAGTTGTTAAAGACAGAGACAGCATCAGCCTGCTCAGGCACAAAGGACATGTATACCTAAGTATCATCTGCATAGCAGAGAAAACTCAGCCCATACCGCTTTACAATGTCTCCCAAAGACAGCAGATACACTGTAAACAACAGGGGGTGATAAAATGGAGCCCTGTGGCACCCCACAAGGCAGGGAGAACAAGTCGGAAGAAAACATACCCAACACCACTCTGAGACCTGCCCGTGAGGAAAGAGTGGAACCATCTGAGGACTGTACCAGATAGTCTGCAGATCAACCACATGTGTACCAATAACACACCATGGTCCATGGTGTCAAACATGCAGAGAGATCAAGGAGAACCAAGATGGACTGGCTCTTCCGATCTTTTGCTATCAGGAGATCATTAAGTACCTGAACTTGGGCAGTCTCAGTACTATGCCTCTTCCAAAATCCTGACTGAAGAGGATCGTAGATGTTGTGGATGGTAAGATGATCCTCCAGCTGCAGCGTAACCACCTTCTCAATAACTTTTCCCACAAAGAGAAGGTTAGAACAGGTCTGTAATTGGTGAGACAATCTGGGTCGAGAGAGGACTGCTTAAGAAGAGGTGTCACCACTGTTTCCTTCAGGGTGTCCGGAAACACACCTGTCTTTAACGAACACCAGACCATCTCAGCAAGGACCGGGCCAATGACCACAACACACCCCACAAGTAGGCGAATTGGGCCTAGGTCCAAACTACAGCAGGTCAACCGCACACTCTGGAAGTAACGATCTGGGTCAGAAACTGGTTACATGGAAGAACTCAGAGAGTATTAGTGAATAGCACTCTGTCAGAAGAGCGGAGGGTGACTAGCAGAGTCCCACAGGGCTTGGTTCTGGGGCCAAACTTCTTCAATATATTTATCAGCAACATTGCCAACTGACTGAAGGGAAAGGAGTGCCTATTTGCAGACGACACCAAAATTGGCAAATGGGTGGACACACCAGAGGGACAGCATGGCATGGAAGCTGATCTCCAAAAAATGAAAATGATGTACCTACCGTAATTCTTGATCTTCTTGGACGAAGTCTCCACCACTCACTCACAGTGATGGGACTACATCGGAGGCAATAGGACTGAGCAGAAGCCAAAAATCTTCAGGAGGGCCGGCACCAAGGTAGGGCCGTGAGGAAGCGGCGCTGCAAGCCTGGCTCGTGCTGTATAGGCTATCTTGGCGTCAACCCTCCACCCACCTCAGTATCTTTTTTTACAGAGGAGGTGCAGCGTAAACTAGCTTAGTGAAACTAACCTATGTCAGACATAAGATAGTACGAATGACCCATGTAAGAATGGTCAACACAACAGAGTCTTCACAGCCCAGCCATCGAGGGAGTGAAGACCAAAAACAAGATAAGTGAGCTCGGGGGATGGAGGGTGGGCGTGTGAATGAGTGGTGGAGACTCTGTCCAAGAAGATAAAGAATTACAGTAGGTACGTAATTTTCATATCTTCCTGGATATAAAGTTTCTACCACTTATTCACACTGAGCTAAAATAATCCCCCGAGAAGGGCGGCAGGAGAAAGAGAAGCTCACGTAGGACAGAAGTCCATTCAAGATTGTTCTGCCAAAAGCTGGATGCTGCCTGGAAAGGACATCCAAAGCATAGTGCTTCACAAAGGTGTGCACTGAGCTCCAAGTAGCTACACTGCAGATGTCTGCAATGGGCATGTTTCAAATTTCTGCCAGAGATGCCACAACTGCCCTGGTAGAATGAGCATATGTAGCGGAATTTTTAAATCCCCTACGGGGTGACAGACATCCCCAAAAACCAAACCTTAAACTACCATTACATTACTTACAAAACAGCAGGACATCAGTCGGAGAGAAGCAGTTTACAATTTATTTAGGCATATAAAGGAGGTGACAGCACAGTGTCAGCAACTCCAAAGCATAGCATTTACATCAAACGTGGTGTCATCAGTCTTCTTCACTCACTATACAAAGAGTGGGCTTTTATACAGTGTAACAAACAACTTAAGGAAATTACAAACAACTTTAGGACATATAAGGTAATATTTTAGCTATATAACATTTGTCAGTCTCTGATTGGTTATCTTGTTATAGCTTGATATTGTGATCATGCTGTTGCCAAGGAAAAGTTGTAGTTGCCTGATAAAAAGGTTGTTTTTATATTATGCCTGACGATGGCAGCTTTGTTTCATTAGGACTATATTGAGACACTGTCAAACTAATAATCTAGGTATCGCCCAATACATCTTAGTAAAGCTTTGTGATTAAATGGATCCAGCACTCAAGTGCTCCTTTAGCATTAACCAGTAAATTAAAAATTAAAGGTTGTTTACCTACTAGCATGTAGAAGCAGGTAATCACAAGTAAACACTACTGCCAGATCTCTCCCTATGCTTGCTCTTATTAACTGTATATCACTATGTTTTAGGGTTGACTTTTAGTATTATGTTGCAGCTCCCTACAACTAATACAAAGTCAAAGGACCATCATACACATACAGATTATGCAATTTAAAAGTTTACTTTGTAATGTATAATGTCTCCTGACCCAAATGCTGCCATAGCTTCCTATGACTCGACTGGCACAGGCTGACTCTTCTGTATTGGCCAATTTAAGGTCACATAATCTGTATGTTGCCGCAGCTCCCTGTTGCTTACATATTGTCAACTGACTGACTTCTCTGGTAGCTTATTCAAATGAGCAAAAGCATTATTGGGTTTACTGTAACAGTGCATATAACTACTAGCATCCACATGCTGCAAAACCTAAAAGATTGATATTTAGTAAAGTATGGCTATTGAGGTGCTGTTTCCACATAATGACTATGCATTAGATACAAGTTATTTTTACATTTAGCTGTATTATACAAATGATTTTTAGCTTACTTTCTTTCTGAATTAAGTGTATGTTGCTGTTAGCCTTAATACACAGAATGTACTTCCTATGGCCCTTTTTGCATAGCAACATGTACTCTCATGCGTTGTGTTCATCTCTGATAGGGCCACGTACTCGCATATAGAAGGACAAGTACAGGATATATTGTTGAAATTCTATTAATATTTTAGCTGACAGTTACAAAAAATGCAGAAGTTGTCAGCAGCTTAATGTCTACGTGACTAACATCAGGCATCAAGCCTTACAGGCTACGCGACAAACATAATATTAAAAATGGCATTTCTTCACAGGGTCTGTCTCATAGGACATACTGGCTGACTATACATGATGTGTCCATCCACTAGCTAGCTGGCTTTTGCCCTTTACCAACAAAATTTAATATTCACATTTCATACCATGACTGCATCACTTATACATGTATAACTAACATAATCTAGCTGTATGATTTTAAAGAGACTCAATACTATTTGTTTCTGTCATATGCACTTGGCCATGCCAGTCTTACTGCACCTATAAATTTGTCATACTGTACTTGCTTATATATATGTATTGTTCACTATATATGTATATGTATGTATATATATATATATATATATATATATACACATATACATACAGAATGTATATATATATATAACGTACACACACACACACATATATATACATGTATATATATATATATATATGGCAGTTATGGACAGTTGCGTTATTGCTTGGTATAGTGGCACATACTGGTATAGATAGCTACACACATTACTCATAAACAAATTTTCTACTACAGCATATACTCTGCCTTCCGGTTTAACCTGTGCCATGGAGTAGCATTGGCAAAGACATGCCACTAGCCATGACGAAATACATCTGATAGCAACAGACTGATCCAGCTGGGCCATGCTGAAAGAGATACATAGATGTTCAGATTTCTGGATCTCTTTAGTTCTGTCTATGTAGAACCACAAAACCCTTTTAACATCCAGAAAATGCAGGGTACGCTCTCCCTCATTCTGGAAGTTTGCGAAGTAGGTCGGAAGAACCAGGGGATGGTTTAGATGGAATTTCGAGACTACTTACGGGAGAAAGTTAGGGTGAGTTCTAAGAACCACCTTGTCTTTGTGAAATACAGTATACGGGGGTCTGTGACCAGTGCATGTATTTCAGACACTCTGCGAGAGGAGGTAATGGCCACAAGAAGGCGGTCTTCCAGGTCAGGAACTTCATATCACAAGTTGCTACGGGCTTGAAAGGTTTATGAGGGAGCATGTCTAGCATAAGGTTAATGTCCCAGGTGGCTATGCATCTTCTGATTGGTGGCCTAGTGTGAAGTATACCTTTAAGGAACCTCTTAACCAAAGGTAATTGAGCCAGAGACATGGAGTGTACAGGCTCGTGGTACGGTGAGATCACGCAGAGGTGAACCTTCACGGTTGAGTACTGTAGTCCTCTATTTGACAGGTCTAGAAGATATTCCAGGACTTTGTTAGGTGGGCAGGAGAAGGGGTCTAGGGAGGACTTTGCACACCAGATGGAGAACCGTTTCCATTTGGCTGTGTAAGTTTTCCTAGTAGCCAGCATGCGTGCCTCTAGGAGAATGTCTGAGATCCTACGAGAAACGTCAAACCAACTCACTTCTATCTACTCATGAGCCATGTGTGGAAGTGAAGGGATCTCAGGCTGGGATGGATCACTAGGGCCTGGGTCAGCAGGTCCATCTGAAGTGGAAACTGCCTCTGTGACATTTCCAATAATCTATTGATCAATGGAAACCAAATCTGACGAGACCAGAATGGGGTGATGAGGATAATTCTGCCCCTTGTGCCTCCAGCTTGAGCAGTACCCTCTGAAATAAGGGAAAGGGAAAAAATGTATACAGAAAGCGTCTTGTCCACCACAGTCTAAAATCGTCCTAATAGAAAGTGCCAGGTTCTGGATTTCTGGTGCAGAGTAGAGGCAGTTTTGTGTTGAGAGGGAACGCAAAAAGGTCCAGGTCCAGTGTGTGGCACGTGGACTGCTGGTTCTAATTTCAATATGATATTTTTTCTGCAAAATAAAATATGTAAGGGAATGTCTGTCAGGAGGAAATACTGCCTTGCTGAAACTGACACATCAAACCCCCAAGGGATAAGTTCAAAGGACAGGAAGTAGCTTAAACTGCAGATATCTGAAACACAATTACTTTGTTAAGTTTTCTTTGAAGCCCTGGAAATAAAATATCCATTCATGACATCCTCAGAGAAAGCCTTTGATTTGCACTAGGTGTCATGGAGGAAGGAGAATAGGAATGTGCTGGGGTGTTTCCCAAGATAGCCAGTAAATACATCAAAGACACTTTGATGTCTGGGTGAAGTAGGTCGCCGACTAAATTAGGAAGTCCAATCTGCATTTGCTTGGGGTTATCCAGTGAATTACATCAAAGAGGCTTTGATGTCTATATGAAGCAGACCACAGACCGGTTTTGGCAAGTCACATTTATGTCACCTATTATTTTTTTTAAATATCTGAGTAGGGCATCCTGTGTTATAAAATATAAAATTTTAATACACCAAGGCAGAGTTAGGTGACCTCAGAGAGAAGGTCGGCTCAAGATTGCTTTTAAAAATACTGAGCAGATCTTACACAAGGACATTCATTTACTGACTGAGAAAAGAGGAACATCAAAGCACTGAAAGATTAAGAAAGTAAGGACCTTAGATAAGACCAGTCTGAGTGTATGTGTTGTACAAATTTGCACTTTTAAACCTGTTTTGTTTTTAAGGCTATATGTGTTGGGATATCTTGTTCTGTATTTTACTGTTTTCCTATTTTACCTATTTTTAAAGTAAAGATATATATTTTAAAAACAGAAACTGCCTGGTGTGCCATGAAACTTCATTTTATATAAGTGAAGCTTAGATGGTTATAGCTGACACTGAGCATGGGCTTATTGTGGTAGCAAACTGGGAAACAGGTCAGAATTCTCCAGGTCTTGCATAGAGTTCTAAGGGTTCATTTTGAAATACCTGGTTAGGTGCCTGTAGGCAAAGATATCTGGCCCCCCGGAGACAGAATTATCTGAGCTTGACAACTGGGAACGCTAACAAGAGGTTATCAGTTTGAATCCCTCCAGAACTTGGGACTAAGGTGACTTGAACCCACAAAAACAGACAAGACGGTTACCTTGTTCAGTTAACTGTTCACAATTTTACACTCAGAGGTGGGCACTTTGGGAGTAGAGGGCTGACCGGCTGAGTGGGTTTGAGACAGATTGGTTGGCAGCAGTGGCATAAAAAGTTTGGTGGTATAAGCTTTATTGTTCAGTGTGTCAGCTTGAGACTGTTCAGCTTACTCGGAAAAAAGAAAGGCAGTGTTTTATTTCAAAAGGAAACAGAACTATATCCCTTGGCTTACAGTAAAGTTCAGACCCATTTTACTTTTTTTTTCTAAAGTGCCAGTCAGAGTAGCAGTAGTCAGGAAAGATGGCTTCCAACTACAGCAGGCACACTGTAGAATACTTAAAGCAGTTGTGCGAGGACAGAGGAGTCCTGTTCGAGGTAACAGCCGAAAAGTAGAACCTCATATATGCCCTGATGGTAGCAGATACCCAGAGCAGCGAGTCACTGACTGTGACTGAAAAGGACAGCAGGGCCACTGTCACTGAAGGGCCACAGCAGCAGGGGATGGTCACCAGTATCCTGAATCCGGAAGTACTCAGGGTGCAAACTGAGTTGTGCAGGATGGAGCTGGAGTTCCAGAAAGAGAGGGAGGGAGTGAGAGAGCTGAGAGGCAGAGCAGGAACAGTGAGAGGCAGAGCGACAACAGAGGGAGGCAGACCATGAGGAGCATGAGCACCAGGGAGCTGCAGAAGAGAAGAGAGAATGAGAACACCGAGACGCAGACCGTGAGGAGCGGGAGTGCCAGAGGCAACACAAACTGGAGAAGATACGACTCCAACCAGTGGCACCAGAGCAGGTAAGTGGCTTGGGTTTAACTGGGACTGCAGGACTGGGTTACAAATTGAACTCCAAATTAATAGCGAGTTTAAAGAGGGGGAGGATACGGATGCCTTTTTAAATTCTTTTGAAAAAGTTTGTATTCAGGCTAAAATTCCTAGAGAGTCCTGGAGCTTCCAGCTATCCCCGCTACTTACTGGGAAAGCTCGGGATGCATTGGGTCAAATGGACAATGAGGACAGCAATGATTACAGCAAGCTAAAAGCTGCACTGTTAAAAAAGTTTGAATTAACTGCTGAATCATAAAGAACTACATTCTGTAAGCTCAGGAGAAGCCCTGATATGAGCTACGAAGAGCTAGCCACGAAACAACGCCAGTTTTTAAAACGTTGTTGGGAAGGAATTGAGGAAAACTCTGTTGATAAAATTGAAAATGTGATTTTATTAGAACAATTTTATTGGGCATGCCCAGCAGAGCTAAAAATCTGGCTAGAGGACCGAGATCCCAAAACAGTGCAAGAAGCTGCTGAACTCTCGGACCGCTATGCCAAGAGCAGACCTGTCCTGAGACAGAAAATTGGGCATGGCAGCGCAGAAAGGGAAAAGCGCTACTTCAGGGCAGCTAAAACCCTCACTGCCTACACCGAAACTAGTTAGTTTCCACGCTTCAGAGAAAAGATTTCTCTGAGAGAAGAACTGAATATTGGTTGTGTAAGGAAACTTGGCATATTGCCAGACAGTGTCCTAAAAAGGCGAACCATAATACACAACCGGGTGCTAGAAAAGAAGTAGGTTGTTTGTGTGTCCCTGGAAGCATGCCAGTGAACATGAGGGAACACATGCACCCAGTCATGGTGAATAGTTTACAGACACAAGGGTTATGGGAGACAGGGGCATCCCTGACATTGGTAAAAGGGGATCTGGTACAGTCTGGTCAGCTCATACCCAATAAATGCGTCACTGTTAAAGGGTTCACTGGTGAAGAGAAAACATTACCACCGGCCAGTGTTCTCCTGGACAGGGGTGAAACAGGGGGAACTGTGCCACAGGTGGCTGTAGCCAAAACATTAGCAGTGGATGTGATCCTGGGTAACGACCTCCAGCAGGGATGGTATGTGCACTTACCCGTAGCCAAGCAGCGAGGGAAAAGAAAAAATGACTCACCTTAGTAATGTTGTTTCTTCTAATGGAGTCTTGCTGTATTCTGACTATTGCAGTGATCAGCAACCTTTGAACTGCTCCTGAGCACAAAGAGTCAACTTTTCATGCAGGGCATGGAATGCAGAGCTCGAGCTCAGTTGAAGTCTCTGTCTGCTGTTGTTTGCACTCCAACCGTCAGATCTTTATGAGCAATACTCACTAGAAGTTCTGTGTGGAAACTGTAAAATTCACACTAGCCAACTGGCAACTAAATTTATCAAGAAAAGGTTTTTTTGGTTTCAAAGCAAAGACTCAAGTCAGGAACCCCAAAAAACAAAAACACAACACAACCAAAATAAAGGAGGGTGAGAAAGGGGCACCTCTAGGGTAGCAACACTGCTCCTGCCCACCCACATCCCAAAAACAAGGATCTGAGAGGGGAGGCGGGGGGGAGGTCAGAATACAGCAAGACTCCATTAGAAGAAACAACATTACTAAGGTGAGTAATTTTTTCTTCAAACAACATGAAGTCTTGCTGTATTCTGACTATTGCAGACTACCAAGCAGTACCTCCAAGGAGGAGGGACAGAACATACTTTGGGAACAGGCTCTTAAGTACTGCTGTGCCAAACCAAGCATCACTCCTAGCCTGGATATCCAGAGTGTAATGCTTGGTGAATGTATGGACTGTTTTCCAGGTGGCTGCTTGACAAATTTCTAAGATAGGAATATCCCTGGCAGCAGCTAGGGAAGCAGCTGTACCTCTAGTAGAGTGAGCCCTCAGGCCTGAAGCTGGGGTTCTAACCAGTTTCTCATAGCAGAATTGTATACAAGAGACAATCCACCTGGCAATAGATCTTTTAGTGGCAGGTTTGCCCTTACTGACCTCTCCATATGTGAGGAACAACTGGAGGGACTCAAACCTGTGACCCTTGGTGTGCTCTATGTAGTAGCTAAGGGCTCTTTTTACATCCAGGCTGTGCAACCTCCTCTCTCCAGAGGAGGAATGGTCAGTGAAGAAAACAGGGAGAGACATAGACTGATTAAGGTGGAAATCTGAAACCACCTTAGGCAAAAAATTCCTGTTAGTCCATAGGACCACTTTATCTCTATGGAAAGAGATGAAATCAGGCTCCACTGACAGGGTCTGTAATTCACTGATACGAATGGCAGAGGTAATGGCTACCAAAAACACAGTTTTCCAAGTCAAGTACTTAAGCTCTGCAGAGGACAAAGGCTCAAAAGGAGGTTGCATAAGCTGAGCAATGCAAACATTAAGGTCCCAAGCAGAAGCAGGGTCCATAAAGGGGGAGATTGGTGTGCAGCAATCCCTTGAAGAACTTATAGAACACAGGATGGGCAAAAAGAGGAGAGGGCTTGCCTACTGACAAGGAGGCAGAAACAGCTGCCAGATGCAATTTAACTGTAGCTGGTCTAAGCCCCAAGCCATTAAGATGAACCATATAGTCCAGTACTGTAGGCAACCCAGCATATTCTGGAGAAATATGCTTACTAGAGCACCAAACAGTGAACCTTTTCCATTTGGAGTTGTAAGCCTTTCTAGTGGAAGGCTTTCCGAGAAGCCTTAAGGATATCCAGAACCCCTTGGGAGAAGTGCAGATCAGCAAACTCTAACTCTTCAAGAGCCAGGCCTTGAGATTGAAAGATTTGAGGTTCGGATACCAAATCCTCCCGAGAGAATGTCAACAGGTTGTAATTCCTGGGAAGAGACAAGGGAAGGTGGACTGCGAAGGACAGCAACAGAGAGTACCAGGGCTGTCTGGCCCAGTCTGGAGCAATCAAAATCACTTTGCATGGTTGAAACCTGATCTTGACTAGCACTTTGAACAGGAGAGGGAAGGGAGGGAAAGCATACAGGAACTTCCCTTCCCAATTCAGTACCAAAGCATCCTGGGGGACTATGCCCAAGACTGGGGGTCTGCAGCAAAAGAGAGGAAGCTGGTGATTGTCTGGGGCTGCAAAAAGATATATCTGTGGGGTGCCCCATATGGAGAAAATCACTTGCAAAACTAGGGGGATCTAGGGTCCATTCGTGATGGCCCTGAGATATCCTGCTGAGAGCATTTGCTAGGACATTGTCCTTCTCTGGGAGGTGAACTACTGTCAGAGAGGTCTGCAGGAAATAGGCCAGAGACCACAACTTCATTGCTTCTGTGTACAAGACAGTAGACCGAGTGCCTCCTTGCTTGTTGATGTAACACATTGTGGTGGTATTGTCTCTTCTGATCTGGACCACCTTGTTCTGTATAGATTCGGAAAAGGCTTGTAGTGCCAAGAACACTGCTCTGAGTTCCAAGAGATTGATGTGAAGCAGAGATTCTTGAGGAGACCACAGCCCTTGGGTGGTAAGATCCCCCAAGTGGGCTCCCCAGCCCAGCAGGGAGGCATCTGTGGTGAGTACTACTGAATGAGACTGAGTGACAAAAAGGAACTCCCTGTCTTAAATTGTCCTGATTGCGCCACCATTGAAAAGCCTGGATCAGAGTTCGAGTCACTGGGACTAGTTTGGTAAGAGAATCCTTTCTTTGGGACCAGAAGGCTCTTAAGTGAAACTGAATGTCCCTCAACAGAATCTTGCTCCCTGGACCACTGCTGTAGAGGCTGCCATGTGGTCCAGGAGCTGCAAGAAGTGCCTTGCTGGTCGAGACACCTGAAGGGTGAATAAATAGGCCAATTCTATAAGGGTCCTTGCCCTGTCCAGGGGAAGAAAGGCTTTTGCTCTTACTCTATCCAGCTCTGCCCCTATAAAGGTGAGGAGCTGTACTGGCTTGAGAACTGACTTTGGAAGGTTGAGAAGGAATCCTAAGGAAGTGAGAACCTGCTGAGTTATTTGAAGATGTGACTTTACTTGGTCTGGAGACAGACCCACTATGAGCCAGTCGTCCAAGTATGGAAAGATGGAGATCTTTTTTTCTCCTTAGGAAAGCAACCACTACTGCCAGGCACTTTGTGAACACCCTTGGGGCTGATGTTAGGCCAAATTGCATTGCTCTGAATTGATAGTGGCCTGATGGCAACTCAAACCTGAGGTACTTTCTGTGGAAGCACCAGATGGGAATGTGGAAATAGGCATCTTTGAGGTCCAGGGAGGCTAGCTAGTCCCCTGACCTTCGGCAGAATTATTCCCAGAGTCGCCATTTTGAATTTTGATTTTAAAAGGTGCTTTTTCAGATATTTTAGATCCAGGATGGGCCACCATTCTCCTGTCTTTTTGGGGGTTAGGAAGTACCTGGAGTACAATCCTTTGCCCCTGTGTAAGATAGGAACCCTTTCTATGGCTCTGAGAGCGAGAAGGGAAGAAACCTCTACCTCTAGAGCAAAGGTCTCTGATGGATTTGTAGGTGGGTGGAAAGGATCTGGTTCTCATCTTGGGACATTTTCTGAAGCTGAGAACCAGTCCCTGGCTTACTACTTCCAGGACCCACTTGCCTGATGCTAAAGACTTCCAGTCCTGGACAAAGTAAGCCAGGTTGCCCAATACAGCTGTTGGAGAATCGACCCAGGCAGATCCATCAGGGAGTCTGCTTGGCAGAAGCTTTAGGCTGAGGGGTGGAAGCAGGCCTGCTCATTCCCCGTCTGCCTCTCCCTCTGAAGAACCCCCTCTGAGCATAAACAGAGGAGGAGGCCTGGGCTTGTTAAAAAGGCCTGTGAAAAGGCCTGCCCCTGCCTCTGGAATGCTGTCTCTGAGGAGTGGCTTGCTTTTCTTTGGCCTGAGCACTCCTATAGGTGGTTCTGTACTCGTCCATCTTCTTCATGTAGTTCTCTGTCTGCTCCCCAAACAGAGAATTACCAATGACAGGGAAATCCATGGCCTTAGCCTGGGTATCCTGTGATAGGCTAGTACATCTGAGCCAAGCCATCCTCCGAAGGGCCACAGATGTAGCCATGACTCTAGATGAAACATCATTGGAGTCCACAGCAGCAAAAAATTGCACCTTGGATGCCTCAATCCCATCCGCAGCCACCTGATCCAGCTCCTTGGCAAGCTGGCCAGGGGCCTGTTTAGCCAGAGCCAGCAGTGTCCCATCTGGACTTCTGGTATCTAGCTGTGTAGGCCATATAGTTAGCCTGCCTGAGTCCCAAAGATGCTGCTATGTACTGCTTCTTTGCCATGGCATCAATCCTCCTGGAGTCCTTATCTGGGGGGTGTGAAGCCAAGGGAATATTTGCCTTATCATAGGCAGCACCCTGCACTACCCCTACATGGCTGCATTGCTGGGAAAGGAACTCAGTGTCCAAGCCTGAATCCATTCTTCTGTCCACAGGAGGTATGGAATTAGGAGTCTTTAAAATTTTAAATGTCTGTTTCCCAAAAGATTTATGGAGGGGAATAGACAATCTCCTAGACTCTGGGATGTCCATCATCTCTACAAAATCAGGCTCCTCCTGATCCTCTACTGCTTCTTCCATTGGAAGCTGGAGGGTTTCAGACACTTTCTTGTAAAACATAAAATGGGAGGGGGACTCAGAAAGCCTAGGAGGAGAAACACCTGAAGGTCTGTCTGGGGAGATGTCCGAGTCAATAAGCACATCCAGACTTTCATAATCACCATCATCATTATTATCCTTATACTCTCCCTCCTCCTCCTCCGGTTCATAAAATTCCTCTAAAGTATAATCCGGAACCAGGGGAACCAATCGAACCGAGCCCCTGATCGATGGTGCCGGTTCAGCCGGAACTGAAGTTAGCGACTGAACTGTCCTTATTGCTTTGGCTATTTCATCAGCGGTCAGAGAAAGAACTTGTGGATCAAACCGAATTCTTCCCTTTTCTTTCTTTTAGCCGAAACCGACTCCTCAGAATCGGTTCTCCTTTTGCCGGAAGACGTTTCGCCCTGGTCAGAGGGCACGCCTTCTGGTTCGGTTGGAACCGAACCGGGCTGGCCATCTGGGTCAGCGGACTTCTTGGCCTCCCTTTCCCTCAGCTTACCTACTCTCTTTTCCAGGGTAGCTGTGGGAAAACTTTTGCAAATCTGGCAGTCTGAATCAAGGTGGTCAAACCCAGACAATAAACACAGGTGGTGTGGAGATCAGCCTTAGCAAAGGCTTCCCCACACACACTACAGTGTTGAAACCCAGTGGGCCAGGTTTTTCTCTTGGGTTTCTCAGACACGGCCAGTCCTAACCAAACTTACCCTTTTATCGGCAATCCGCCAGGCAAGACACCCCTATCCAGGTGTTAAATGGTGCAGAGGAGTATGCCGTGGTGTACCTGGATGACATTACCATCTTCAGTACCAGCTAGGAGGAACACCTATCCTACCTTAGGGAAGTGCTGGGCAGGATGCAGAGGGCCAGGCTCACTGTCAAAGCCGAGAAGTGGCAGGTGGCCATGGGAGAAGTGGCATACCTCGGGCATGTGGTAGGCCAGGAAAAGCTCTGTTCTAACCAAATAAAAATAGAGGTAATCCAGGCATGGCCCAGACCAGAAACTCAGAAACAGGTCAGGAGTTTTCTCAGGACAGCAGGGTACTATAGAAAATTTGTACCCAATTACAGTGTCCTGGCTGCTCTCCTACCTGACCTGACAAAGTAAAGGATGCCCAAGAAAATTACCTGGGGCCCAGCCTATGAGGAAGCCTTTTCCAGACTAAAGGAGGCCCTGTGCAGTGCTCCTGTTTTGACAAGTCCTGACTATAGCAAACCTTTTATTGCTCAGACTGACGCCTCAGACGTGGGTATTGGGGCAGTACTGAGTCAGACATCCAGCCAGGGGAGGGATCACCCAATAGCCTACCTGAGTAAAAAGTTACTTCCCAGGGAGCAGGCATACTCCACGGTGGAAAAGGAGTGTCTTGCCATTGTGTGGGCCCTAAAGAAATTGGAGCCATACTTGTATGGGCAGTATTTTGTGGTGCAGACTGACCACAACCCCCTGGTTTGACTGACACAGATGGGGGAAAAACAATGGTTGATTGCTAAGATGGAGTCTTGCTTTGCATGGATATGACATGACCATTCCACATAGGGCTGGAGTGACCTATCAGAACTCAGATGGGCTGTCTCGTGTGTATGAGGAGTGAACTGATTTGGGAAGCTCATCCCATGCAGGGGATAGACCCCAAATTCAGTCTAGGTGGGGAGGATTGTGGCACGTGGACAGCTGGTTCTGATTTCAATATGATATTTTTTCTGCAAAATAAAATATGTAAGGGAATGTCTGTCAGGAGGAAATACTGCCTTGCTGAAACTGACACATCAAACCCCCCAGAGATAAGTTCAAAGGACAGGAAGTAGCTTAAACTGCAGATATCGAAAACACAATTACTTGGTTAAGTTTTCATTGAAGCCCTGGAAATAAAATATCCATTCATGACGTCCTCAGGGAAATCCTTTGATTTGCACTAGGTGTCATGGAGGAAGGAGAATAGGCATGTGTTGGGGTGTTTCCCAAGATAGCCAGTAAATACATCAAACACACTTTGATGTCTGGGTGAAGCAGGTCCTAGACTAAATTAGGAAGTCCAATATGCACTTGCTTGGGGTTATCCAGTGAATTACATCAAAGAGGTTTTGATGTCTATGTGAAGCAGACCACAGACCAGTTTTGGCAACTCACATTTATGTCACCTATTATTTTTTTTAAATAGCTTAGTAGGGCATCCTGTGTTATAAAACACTAAATTTTAATACACCAAAGCGGAGTTAGGTGACCTCAGAGGGAAGGTTGGCTCAAGATTACTTTTACAAATACTGAGCAGATCTTACACAAGGACATTCATTTACTGACTTAGAAAAGAGGAACATCAAAGCACTGAAAGATTAAGAAAGTAAGGACCTTAGATAAGACCAGTCTGAGTGTATGTGTTGTACGAATTTGCACTTTTAAACCTGTTTTGTTTTTAAGGCTATATGTGTTGGGATATCTTGTTCTGTATTTTACTGTTTTCCTATTTTAAAGTAAAAATATATATTTTAAAAACAGAAACTGCCTGGTGTGCCTTGAAACTTCTTCTTATATAAGTGAAGCTTAGATGGTTATAGTTGACACTGTGCAACGGCTTATTGTGGTACCAAACTGGGAAACAGGTCAGAGTTCTCTAGGTCTTGCATAGAGTTGTAAGGGTTCATTTTGAAATACCTGGTTAGGTGCCCGTAGGCAAAGATATCTGGCCCCCCGAAGACAGAATTATCTGAGCTTGACAACTGGGTACACTAACAAGAGGTTATCAGTTTGAATCCCTCCAGAACTTGGGACTAAGGTGACTTGAACCCACAAAAACAGACAAGACGGTTACCTTGATCAGTTAACTGTTCACAATTCTACGCTCAGAGGTAGGCACTTTGGGATTAGAGGGCTGACCTGCTGAGTGGGTTTGTGACAGATTGGTTGGCAGCAGTGGCATAAAAAGTTTGGTGCTATAAGCTTTATTGTTCAGTGTGTCGGTTTGAGACAGATCAGCTCACTTGGAAAAAAGAAAGGCAGTGTTTTATTTCAAAAGGAAACAGAACTATATCCCTTGGCTTACAGTAAAGTTCAGACCCATTTTATTTTTTTTTTCTAAAGTGCCAGTCAGAGTAGCAGTAGTCAGGAAAGATGGCTTCCAACTACAGCAGGCACACTGTAGAATACTTAAAGCAGTTGTGCGAGGACAGAGGAGTCCTGTTCGAGGTAACAGCCGAAAAGTAGAACCTCATATATGCCCTGATGGTAGCAGATACCCAGAGCAGCGAGTCACTGACTGTGACTGAAAAGGACAGCAGGGCCACTGTCAGTGAAGGGCCACAGCAGCAGGGGATGGTCACCAGTATCCTGAATCCGGAAGTACTCAGGGTGCAAACTGAGTTGTGCAGGATGGAGCTAGCATTCCAGAAAGAGAGGGAGGGAATGAGAGAGCTGAGAGGCAGAGCAGGAACAGTGAGAGGCAGAGTGACAACAGAGGGAGGCAGACCATGAGGAGCATGAGCACCAGGGAGCTGCAAAAGAGAAGAGAGAATGAGAACACCGAGACGCAGACCGTGAGGAGCGGGAGTGCCAGAGGCAACACAAACTGGAGAAGATACGACTCCAACCAGTGGCACCAGAGCAGGTAAGTGGCTTGGGTTTAACTGGGACTGCAGGACTGGGTTACAAATTGAACTCCAAATAAATAGCCGAGTTTAAAGAGGGGGAGGATACGGATGCCTTTTTAAATTCTTTTGAAAAAGTTTGTATTCAGGCTAAAATTCCTAGAGAGTCCTGGAGCTTCCAGCTATCCCCGCTACTTACCGGGAAAGCTCGGGATGCATTGGGTCAAATGGACAATGAGGACAGCAATGATTACAGCAAGCTAAAAGCTGCACTGTTAAAAAAGTTTGAATTAACTGCTGAATCATAAAGAACTACATTCTGTAAGCTCAGGAGAAGCCCTGATATGAGCTACGAAGAGCTAGCCACGAAACAACGCCAGTTTTTAAAACGTTGTTGGGAAGGAATTGAGGAAAACTCTGTTGATAAAATTGAAAATGTGATTTTATTAGAACAATTTTATTGGGCATGCCCAGCAGAGCTAAAAACCTGGCTAGAGGACCGAGATCCCAAAACAGTGCAAGAAGCTGCTGAACTCTCGGACCGCTATGCCAAGAGCAGACCTGTCCTGAGAACGAATGGGGTGGGCATGGCAGCGCAGAAAGGGAAAAGCGCGCCTTCAGGGCAGCTAAAACCCTCACTGCCTACACCGAAACTAGTTAGCTCCACGTTTCAGAGAAAAGATTTCTCTGAGAGAAGAACTGAATATTGGTTGTGTAAGGAAACTTGGCATATTGCCAGACAGTGTCCTAAAAAGGCGAACCATAATACACAACCGGGTGCTAGAAAAGAAGTAGGTTGTTTGTGTGTCCCTGGAAGCATGCCAGTGAACATGAGGGAACACATGCACCCAGTCATGGTGAATAGTTTACAGACACAAGGGTTATGGGAGACAGGGGCATCCCTGACATTGGTAAAAGGGGATCTGGTACAGTCTGGTCAGCTCATACCCAATAAATGCGTCACTGTTAAAGGGTTCACTGGTGAAGAGAAAACATTGCCACCGGCCAGTGTTCTCCTGGACAGGGGTGAAACAGGGGGAACTGTGCCACAGGTGGCTGTAGCCAAAACATTAGCAGTGGATGTGATCCTGCGTAACGACCTCCAGCAGTGGATGGTATGTGCACTTACCCGTAGCCAAGCAGCGAGGGAAAAGAAAAATGACTCACCTTAGTAATGTTGTTTCTTCTAATGGAGTCTTGCTGTATTCTGACTATTGCAGTGATCAGCAACCTTTGAACTGCTCCTGATCACAAAGAGTCAACTTTTCATGCAGGGCATGGAATGCAGAGCTCGAGCTCAGTTGAAGTCTCTGTCTGTTGTTGTTTGCACTCCAACCGTCAGATCTTTATAAGCAATCTCACTAGAAGTTCTGTGTGGAAACCGTAAAATTCACACTAGCCAATTGGCAACTAAATTTATCAAGAAAAGGTTTTTTTGGTTTCAAAGCAAAGACTCAAGTCAGGAACCCCAAAAAACAAAAACACAACACAACCAAAATAAAGGAGGGTGAGAAAGGGGCACCTCTGGGGTAGCAACACTGCTCCTGCCCACCCACATCCCAAAAACAAGGATCGGAGAGGGGAGGCGGGGGGGGGGAGGTCAGAATACAGCAAGACTCCATTAGAAGAAGCAACATTACTAAGGTGAGTAATTTTTTCTTCAAACAACATGAAGTCTTGCTGTATTCTGACTATTGCAGACTACCAAGCAGTACCTCCAAGGAGGAGGGACAGAACATACTTTGGGAACAGGCTCTTAAGTACTGCTGTGCCAAATCAAGCATCACTCCTAGCCTGGATATCCAGAGTGTAATGCTTGGTGAATGTATGGACTGTTTTCCAGGTGGCTGCTTGACAAATTTCTAAGATAGGAATATCCCTGGCAGCAGCTAGGGAAGCAGCTGTACCTCTAGTAGAGTGAGCCCTCAGGCCTGAAGCTGGGGTTCTAACCAGTTTCTCATAGCAGAATTGTATACAAGAGACAATCCACCTGGCAATAGATCTTTTAGTGGCAGGTTTGCCCTCACTGACCTCTCCATATGTGAGGAACAACTGGAGGACTCAAACCTATGACCCTTGGTGTACTCTATGTAGTAGCTAAGGGCTCTTTTTATATCCAGGCTGTGCAACCTCCTCTCTCCAGAGAAGGAATGGTCAGTGAAGAAAACAGGGAGAGACATAGACTGATTAAGGTGGAAATCTGAAACCACCTTAGGCAAAAAATTCCTGTTAGTCCATAGGACCACTTTATCTCTATGGTAAGAGATGAAATCAGGCTCCACTGACAGGGTCTGTAATTCACTGATACGAATGGCAGAGGTAATGGCTACCAAAAACACAGTTTTCCAAGTCAAGTACTTAAGCTCTGCAGAGGACAAAGGCTCAAAAGGAGGTTGCATAAGCTGAGCAATGCAAACATTAAGGTCCCAAGCAGAAGCAGGGTCCATAAAGGGGGGATTGGTGTGCAAAAAGAGGAGAGGGCTTGCCTACTGACAAGGAGGCAGAAACAGCTGCCAGATGCAATTTAAGGGTAGCTGGTCTAAGCCCCAAGCCATTAAGATGAATCATATAGTCCAGTACTGTAGGCAACCCAGCAGATTCTGGAGAAATATGCTTACTAGAGCACCAAATAGTGAACCTTTTCCATTTGGAGTTGTAAGTCTTTCTAGTGGAAGGCTTTCGAGAAGCCTTAAGGATATCCAGAACCCCTTGGGAGAAGTGCAGATCAGCAAACTCTAACTCTTCAAGAGCCAGGCCTTGAGATTGAAAGATTTGAGGTTCGGATACCAAATCCTCCTGAGAGGATGTCAACAGGTTGTAATTCCTGGGAAGAGACAGGGGAAGGTGGACTGCTAAGGACAGCAACAGAGAGTACCAGGGCTGTCTGGCCCAGTCTGGAGCAATCAAAATCACTTTGCATGGTTGAAACCTGATCTTGACTAGCACTTTGAACAGGAGAGGGAAGGGAGGGAAAGCATACATGAACTTCCCTTCCCAATTCAGTACCAAAGCATCCTGGGGGACTATGCCCAAGACTGGGGGTCTGCAGCAAAAGAGAGGAAGTTGGTGATTGTCTGGGGCTGCAAAAAGATATATCTGTGGGGTGCCCCATATGGAGAAAATCACTTGCAAAACTAGGGGATCTAAGGTCCATTCGTGATGGCCCTGAGATATCCTGCTGAGAGCATTTGCTAGGACATTGTCCTTCTCTGGGAGGTGAACTACTGTCAGAGAGGTCTGCAGGAAATAGGCCAGAGATCACAACTTCATTGCTTCTGTGTACAAGACCGTAGACCGAGTGCCTCCTTGCTTGCTGATGTACCACATTGTGGTGGTATTGTCTCTTCTGATCTGGACCACCTTGTTCTGTATAGATTTGGAAAAGGCTTGTAGTGCCAAGAACACTGCTCTGAGTTCCAAGAGATTGATGTGAAGCAGAGATTCTTGAGGAGACCACAGCCCTTGGGTGGTAAGATCCCCCAAGTGGGCTCCCCAGCCCAGCAGGGAGGCATCTGTGGTGAGTATTACTGAATGAGACTGAGTGACAAAAAGGAACCCCATCTTAAATAGTCCTGATCGCGCCACTATTGAAAAGCCTGGATCAGGGTTCGAGTCACTGGGACTAGTTTGGTAAGGGAATCCTTTCTTTGGGACCAGAAGGCTCTTAAGTGAAACTGAATGTCCCTCAACAGAATCTTGCTCCCTGGACCACTGCTGTAGAGGCTGCCATGTGCCCAGGAGCTGCAAGAAGTGCCTTGCTGGTCGAGACACCTGAAGGGTGAATGAATAGGCCAATTCTATAAGGGTCCTTGCCCTGTCCAGGGGAAGAAAGGCTTTTGCTCTTACTCTATCCAGCTCTGCCCCTATAAAGGTGAGGAGCTGTACTGGCTTGAGAACTGACTTTGGAAGGTTGAGAAGGAATCCTAAGGAAGTGAGAACCTGCTGAGTTATTTGAAGATGTGACTTTACTTGGTCTGGAGACTGACCCACTATGAGCCAGTCGTCCAAGTATGGAAATATGGAGATCTTTTTTCTCCTTAGGAAAGCAACCACTACTGCCAGGCACTTTGTGAACACCCTTGGGGCTGATGTTAGGCCAAAGGGCATTGCTCTGAATTGATAGTGGCCTGATGGCAACTCAAACCTGAGGTACTTTCTGTGGAAGCACCAGATGGGAATGTGGAAATAGGCATCTTTGAGGTCCAGGGAGGCTAGCCAGTCCCCTGGCCTTGGGCATAATTATTCCCAGAGTCACCATTTTGAATTTTGGTTTTAAAAGGTGCTTTTTCAGATATTTTAGATCCAGGAAGGGCCACCATTCTCCTGTCTTTTTGGGGGTTAGGAAGTACCTGGAGTACAATCCTTTGCCCCTGTGTAAGGTAGGAACCCTTTCTATGGCTCTGAGAGCGAGAAGGGAAGAAACCTCTACCTCTAGAGCAAGGGTCTCTGATGGATTTGCAGGTGGGTGGAAAGGATCTGGTTCTCATCTTGGGACATTTTCTGAAGCTGAGAACCAGTCCCTGGCTTACTACCTCCAGGACCCACTTGCCTGATGCTAAAGACTTCCAGTCCTGGACAAAGTAAGCCAGCCTGCCCCATACAGCTGTTGGAGAATCGACCCGGACAGACCCATCAAGGTGTCTGCTTGGTAGAAGCTTTAGGCTGAGGGGTGGAAGCAGGCCTGCTCATTCCCCGTCTGCCTCTCCCTCTGAAGAACACCCTCTGAGCATAAACAGAAGAGGAGGCCTGGGCTTGGTAAAAAGGCCTGTGAAAAGGCCTGCCCCTGCCCCTGGAATGCTGTCTCTGAGGAGTGGCTTGCTTTTCTTTGGCCTGAGCACTCCTATAGGTGGTCCTGTACTCGTTCATCTTCTTCATGTAGTTCTCTGTCTGCTCCCCAAACAGAGAATTACCAATGACAGGGAAATCCATGGCCTTAGCCTGGGTATCCTGTGATAGGCTAGTACATTTGAGCCAAGCCATCCTCCGAAGGGCCACAGATGTAGCCATGACTTTAGATGAAACATCACTGGAGTCCACAGCAGCAAAAAATTGCACCTTGGATGCCTCAATCCCATCCACAGCCACCTGATCCAGCTCCTTGGCAAGCTGGCAGGGGCCTGTTTAGCCAGAGCCAGCAGTGTCCCATCTGGACTTCTGTATCTAGCTGTGTAGGCCATATAGTTAGCCTGCCTGAGTCCCAAAGATGCTGCTATGTACTGCTTCTTTGCCATGGCATCAATCCTCCTGGAGTCCTTATCTGGGGGGTGTGAAGCCAAGGGAATATTTGCCTTATCATAGGCAGCAGCCTGCACTACCCCTACATGGCTGCATTGCTGGGAAAGAAACTCAGTGTCTAAGCCTGAATCCATTCTTCTGTCCACAGGAGATATGGAATTAGGAGTCTTTAAAATTTTAAATGTCTGTTTCCCAAAAGATTTATGGAGGGGAACAGACAATCTCCTAGACTCTGGGAAGTCCATCATCTCTACAAAATCAGGCTCCTCCTGATCCTCTACTGCTTCTTCCATTGGAAGCTGGAGGGTTTCAGACACTTTCTTGTAAAACATAAAATGGGAGGGGGACTCAGAAAGCCTAGGAGGAGAAACACCTGAAGGTCTGTCTGGGAGATGTCCGAGTCAATAAGCACATCCAGACTTTCATAGTCACCATCATCATTATTATCCTCATACTCTCCCTCCTCCTCCTCCGGTTCATAAAACTCCTCTAAAGTATAATCCGGAACCAGGGGAACCAATCGAACCGAGCCCCTGATCGATGGTGCCGGTTCAGCCGGAACTGAAGTTAGCGACTGAACTGTCCTTATTGCTTTGGCTATTTCATCAGCGGTCAGAGAAAGAACTTGTGGATCCGAACCGAATTTTTCCCTTTTCTTTCTTTTAGCCAGAACCGACTCCTCAGAATCGGTTCTCCTTTTCCCCGGAAGACGTTTCGCCCTGGTCAGAGGGCACTCCTTCTGGTTCGGTTGGAACCGAACCGGGCTAGCCATCTGGGTCAGCGGACCTCTTGGCCTCCCTTTCACTCAGCTTACCTACTCTCTTTTCCAGGGTAGCTGTGGGAAAACTTTTGCAAATCTGGCAGTCTGAATCGAGGTGGTCAAACCCAGACAATAAACACAGGTGGTGTGGAGATCAGCCTTAGCAAAGGCTTCCCCAAACACACTACAGTGTTGAAACCCAGTGGGCCAGGTTTTTCTCTTGGGTTTCTCAGACACGGCCAGTCCTAACCAAACTTACCCTTTTATCGGCAATCCGCCAGGCAAGACGCCCCTATCCAGGTGTTAAATGGTGCTGAGGAGTATGCCGTGGCGTACCTGGATGACATTACCATCTTCAGTACCAGCTAGGAGGAACACCTATCCCACCTTAGGGAAGTGCTGGGCAGGATGCAGAGGGCCAGGCTCACTGTCAAAGCTGAGAAGTGGCAGGTGGCCATGGGAGAAGTGGCATACCTCGGGCATGTGGTAGGCCAGGAAAAGCTCTGTTCTAACCAAATAAAAATAGTGGTAATCCAGGCATGGCCCAGACCAGAAACTCAGAAACAGGTCAGGAGTTTTCTCAGGACAGCAGGGTACTACAGAAAAGTTGTACCCAATTACAGTGCCCTGGCTGCTCCCCTATCTGACCTGACAAAGTAATGGATGCCCAAGAAAATTACCTGGGGCCCAGCCTATGGGGAAGCCTTTTCCAGACTAAAGGAAGCCCTGTGCAGTGCTCCTGTTTTGACAAGTCCTGACTATAGCAAACCTTTTATTGTTCAGACTGACGCCTCAGACGTGGGTATTGGGGCAGTACTGAGTCAGACATCCAGCCAAGGGAGGGATCACCCAATAGCCTACCTGAGTAAAAAGTTACTTCCCAGGGAGCAGGCATACTCCACGGTGGAAAAGGAGTGTCTTGCCACTGTGTGGGCCCTAAAGAAATTGGAGCCATACTTGTATGGGCAGTATTTTGTAGTTCACTGACCACAACCCCCTGGTTTGACTGACGCAGATGGGGAAAAAACAATGGTCGATTGCTAAGATGGAGTCTTGCTTTGCATGGATATGACATGACCATTCCACATAGGGCTGGAGTGACCTATCAGAACTCAGATGGGCTGTCTCGTGTGTATGAGGAGTGAACTGATTTGGGAAGCTCATCCCATGCAGGGGATAGACCCCAAACTCAGTCTAGGAGGGAAGGATTGTGGCACGTGGACAGCTGGTTCTGATTTCAATATGATATTTTTTCTGCAAAATAAAATATGTAAGGGAATGTCTGCCAGGAGGAAATACTGCCTTGCTGAAACTGACACATCAAACCCCCCAGAGATAAGTTCAAAGAACAGGAAGTAGCTTAAACTGCAGATATCTAAAACAGAATTACTTGGTTAAGTTTTCATTGAAGCCCTGGAAATAAAATATCCATTCATGACGTCCTCAGGGAAATCCTTTGATTTGCACTAGGTGTCATGGAGGAAGGAGAATAGGCATGTGTTGGGGTGTTTCCCAAGATAGCCAGTAAATACATCAAACACACTTTGATGTCTGGGTGAAGCAGGTCCTAGACTAAATTAGGAAGTCCAATATGCACTTGCTTGGGGTTATCCAGTGAATTACATCAAAGAGGTTTTGATGTCTATGTGAAGCAGACCACAGACCAGTTTTGGCAACTCACATTTATGTCACCTATTATTTTTTTTAAATATCTTAGTAGGACATCCGGTGTTATAAAATATTAAATTTTAATACACCAAAGCGGAGTTAGGTGACCTCAGAGGGAAGGTTGGCTCAAGATTACTTTTACAAATACTGAGCAGATCTTACACAAGGACATTCATTTACTGACTTAGAAAAGAGGAACATCAAAGCACTGAAAGATTAAGAAAGTAAGGACCTTAGATAAGACCAGTCTGAGTGTATGTGTTGTACAGAATTTGCACTTTTAAACCTGTTTTGTTTTTAAGGCTATATGTGTTGGGATATCTTGTTCTGTATTTTACTGTTTTCCTATTTTAAAGTAAAGATATATATTTTAAAAACAGAAACTGCCTGGTGTGCCTTGAAACTTCTTCTTATATAAGTGAAGCTTAGATGGTTATAGTTGACACTGTGCAATGGCTTATTGTGGTACCAAACTGGGAAACAGGTCAGAGTTCTCCAGGTCTTGCATAGAGTTGTAAGGGTTCATTTTGAAATAGCTGGTTAGGTGCCCGTAGGCAAAGATATCTGGCCCCCCGAAGACAGAATTATCTGAGCCTGACAACTGGGTACACTAACAAGAGGTTATCAGTTTGAATCCCTCCAGAACTTGGGACTAAGGTGACTTGAACCCACAAAAACAGACAAGACGGTTACCTTGTTCTGTTAACTGTTCACAATTCTACGCTCAGAGGTTGGCACTTTGGGATTAGAGGGCTGACCTGCTGAGTGGGTTTGTGACAGATTGGTTGGCAGCAGTGGCATAAAAAGTTTGGTGCTATAAGCTTTATTGTTCAGTGTGTCAGTTTGAGACAGTTCAGCTCACTTGGAAAAAAGAAAGGCAGTGTTTTATTTCAAAAGGAAACAGAACTATATCCCTTGGCTTACAGTCAAGTTCCTACCAATTTAATTTTTTCTCTAAAGTGCCAGTCAGAGTAGCAGTAGCCAGAAAAGATGGCGTCCAACTACAGCAGGCACGCTGAAGAATACTTAAAGCAGTTGTGCGGGGACAGAGGAGTCCCGTTCGAGGGAACAGCCAAAAAGCAGAACCTCATAGATGCCCTGATGGCAGCAAATACCCAGAGCACCGAGTCACCGACTGTGACTGAAAAGGACAGCAGGGCCACTGTCAGTGAAGGGCCACAGCAGCAGGGGATGGTCACCAGTATTCTGAATCTGGAAGTACTCAGGCTGCAAATTGAGTTGTGCAGGATGGAGCTGGAGTTCCAGAAAGAGAGGCGGGCGCGAGAGAGCTGAGAGGCAGAGCGGGAACAGTGGGAGGCAGAGCGACAACAGAGGGAGGCAGACCATGAGGAGTACGAGCGCCAGCGAGCTGCAGAAGAGAAGAGAGAATGAGTCACACCAAGACGCAGACCGTGAGGAGCAGGAGCGCCAGAGTCAACACAAACTGGAGAAGATACGACTCCAACCAGTGGCACCAGAGCAGGTAAGTGGCTTTGGTTTAACTGGGACTGCAGGACTGGGTTACAAACTGAACTCCAAATTAATAGCCGAGTTTAAAGAGGGGGAGGATATAGATGCCTTTTTAAATTCTTTTGAAAAAGTTTGTATTCAGGCTAAAATTTCTAGAGAGTCCTGGAGCTTCCAGCTATCCCCGCTACTTACCGGGAAAGCTCGGGATGCACTGGGTCAAATGGACAATGAGGACAGCAATGATTACAGCAAGCTAAAAGCTGCACTGTTAAAAAAGTTTGAATTAACTGCTGAATCATAAAGAACTACATTCTGTAAGCTCAAGAGAAGCCCTGATATGAGCTACGAGGAGCTAGCCACGAAACAACGCCAGGTTTTAAAACATTGTTGGAAGGAATTGAGGAAAACTCTGTTGATAAAATTGAAAATGTGATTTTATTAGAACAATTTTATTGGGCATGCCCAGCAGAGCTAAAAACCTGGCTAGAGGACCGAGATCCCAAAACAGTGCAAGAAGCTGCTGAACTCTTGGACCGCTATGCCAAGAGCAGACCTGTTCTGAGAACGAATGGGATGGGTATGGCAGCGCAGAAAGGGAAAAGTGCGCCTTCAGGGCAGCTAAAACCCTCACTGCCTACACCGAAACCACTTAGCCCCACATTTCAGAGAAAAGATTTCTCTGAGAGAAGAACTGAATATTGGTTGTGTAAGGAAACTTGTCATATTGCCAGACAGTGTCCTAAAAAGGCGAGCCATAATACACAACCAGATGCTAGAAAAGAAGTGGGTTGTTTGTGTGTCCCTGGAAGCATGCCAGTGAACAAGAAGGAACACATGCACCCAGTCATGGTGAATGGTGTACAGACGCAAGGGTTAAGGGGCACAGGGGCATCCCTGACATTGGTAAAAGGGGATCTGGGACAGTCTGGTCAGCTCATACCCAATAAATACGTCACTGTCAAAGGGTTCCCTGGTGAAGAGAAAACACTGCCACCGGCCAGTGTTCTCCTGGACTGGGGTGAAACGGGGGAACTGTGCAACAGGTGGCTGTAGCCAAAACATTAGCAGTGGATGTGATCCTAGGTAACAACCTCCAGCAGGGGATGGTATGTGCAGTTACCCATAGCCAAGCAGCGAGGGAAAATAGTAGTTCCCTGAACCCCACAGAAAACAGTGTGGAAACCACTGACAGGCTGGTTCCCCAGCCTGTGTCTCCAGATGGGGAGACTGATTAAAGGGGGTAGAAATTTCCCCAGTAGCAAGTAACCACACAGCCACAGAGGGTTACTCCAAAGTGGGAGGAATGACCCCTTGTCAGAGGGTTGGGATTGACAGTGATCCTGAGGGCCCTGATGCTAGTGCTAGGGACCCAAGTTTAGCGACTGAAGTGGACCTGTCCCATGCCTTAGGACTGTGTGAGGGATTTGCAGTTGCTCAGAGGAGTGACTCTAGTTTAGAGAAGCTGAGGGCTTGGGCAGACTCAGACAGCACACAGGGAGGTGACGGCAGACATAAGGTTTATTAGGAAAATGGACTGATTTATATTCAGGCAGTACAGACAGAGGGAGGGATGCGAGGCAGGCAGCTTGTCGTTCCCCAGGGGTATTGTGAGCAGTTGCTCAAGATTGCACATGATATTCCCCTGTCTGGTCAACTGGGAATCACGCGCACTACGCAGAGGTTGGCCCAGAATTTCTACTGGCCTAATTTCACCCAGCAGGTGGAGGAGTATTGCAGATCTTGTCACCAGTGCCAAGAAATAGGGAAGGCAGGAAAGAAAACTCAAGCTGCCCTGATTCCATTACCCATAGTGGAGGAGCCATTCCAGAGGGTGGGAATGGATATTGTGGGGCCTTTAAATACTCCCAGCTCCTCAAGGAAGAGATCCATCATGACTGTGGTGGATTATGCCACCTGGTACCCAGAGGCAGTCGCCCCATCTTTTGTGAGGACAGACAAAGTGGCAGATGCCTTATTTTAAAAACAGAAACTGCCAGGTGTGCCACGAAACTTTTTATAGAAGTGAAGCTTAGATGGTTATAGTTGACACTGTGCATGGGCTTATTGTGGTACCAAACTGGGAAACAGGTCAGAGTTCTCTAGGTCTTGCATAGAGTTCTAAGGGTTCATTTTGAAATACCTGGTTATGTGCCCGAAGGCAAAGATATCTGGCCTCCCAAAGACAGAATTATCTGAGACTGACAATTGTGTATGCTAACAAGAGGTTATCAGTTTGAATCCCTCCAGAACTTGGGACTAAGGTGACTCGAACCCACAAAAACAGACAACAGGGTTACCTTATGTTAACTGTTCACAATTCTACACTCGGAGGTTGGCACTTTGGGAGTAGAGGGCTGACCTGCTGAGTGGGTTTGTGACACAGTGTTCCCCACTCTTTGAAGAACGACTGCACAATGTTTGTGTTGAGAGACCACTCGTGAGGATCTGTTTCTGTTCTGCTGAGACGATCCGCTAGATTGTTCTGCACACCTGGAAGGTAAACCGCTTGGATCAGGGCTTTGTGCTCCACGCACCATTCCCACACTCTCATTGCTTCCCTGCACAAGAGGTAAGAGTGTGCTCCTCCCTGTTTGTTGATGTAGTACATCACTGCTTTGTTGTCCATTGGAAGGAGAATGATCTTCAAAGGACTGCGTACAGGATAGTTCTCATTTCTAGGATATTTATGTGGAGTTGAGACTCGTCCACATGAAAAAATTACTCACCTTAGTAATGTTGTTTCTTCTAATGGAGTCTTGATGTATTCTGACTATTGCAGTGATATCCAACCTTTATAGATACATACACAGTGTCGGCAGATAAGGGCCTATGGCCCACCCAGACAGCCCATTTGAGCTTGTAAGTTCAGTTTGTTTTCCTAGAAGTCTGTTGCCCCTTATCCCTGACCTCCAGAATTCCTTTATGTCTATCCCATGCATTCTTAAATCCCGTGATTGTTTCAGCCCCCACCACTTCCTCTGGCAGGGTGTTCCACTTGTCCACCACCCATTCTGTGAAGAAATTCTTTATCATGTTTCCTCTGAATCGTCCTCCCTCCAACTTCATCCCATGCCCTCTAGTCCTGGAACATCTTTTTCGCTTAAAAATAGTGTATTCCTGCACCCTGTTCCTCCCTGTCAGATACTTGTATGTCTCTATCATATCCCCTCTCTCCCTCCTCTCCTCCAGGGAGTACATGTTCAGTTCCTTCAACCTGTCTTCATAGGACTTGTGATGCAATCCATGCACCATCTTTGTTGCCCTCCTCTGAACCTTCTCTACCCTATGTCCTTACGTAGGTATGGTCTCCAGAACTGTACACTGTACTCAGGTGGGGCCTCACTAGTGTCTTGTATAGTGAAATTATGACCTCCCTTTTACTGCTGGTGATGCCCCTGCCTATACATCCCAGGATCCTATTTGCTTTACCTGCTGCCTTCTCACACTGTTTCCCTACCTTGAGGTCATTAGAGATGACAACCCCAAGATCCCTTTCCTGCTTGGTGCATGCTATATCCTCACCCCCAACTGATATATTGTGCCAGGGTTTTTGTCTCCCATATGCATTATCTTGCACTTCTTTGCATTGAATTTCAACTGCCAAGCCCCTGACCATTCTTCAAGTTTCTGCAGGTCGCTTCTCATTCTGTCTACACCTCTGGTGTGTCTACTGTGTTACAGAGCTTTGTGTCATCAGCTAATAGTGAAATTCTGCCTTCTAGGTCCCATCAATGTCACTGATGAAGATGTTGAATAGGACCGGTCCCAGCACTGATCCCTGTGGTACCCCACTGGTCACTCTTCCCTCTGTGGAGTGACAGCCATTTACCACCACCCTCTGTGTCCTGCCACTCAGCCAGTTACCTACCCACCACACTACTGTCCTGCCCACACCCATATTCCCCAGTTTGTGTAAAGTCTTCTATGTGGCACAGTGTCAAAGGCCTTGCTGAAGTCCAGATAGGGCCATGTCCACTGCCCTCCCTGATCCACCTCCCTAGTCACCCAGTCAAAATTCAATGAGGTTGGTCTGACATGACCTCCCCTGGTGAAACCATGCTGCCTTGGGTCCTGTAGTCCATTGACAAGGAGATGTTCCACCAATCTCTCCTTCAGTAGTGCTTCCATGATCTTCCCACTACCGAGGTGAGGCTGACTGGTCTGTAGTTCCTGCTTCCTCTTTGTTCCACTTTTGTATAAGAGGACTACATCTGCTGTCCTCCAGTTTTTGGGTACCTCCCTGTTTCCAGTGATCGGCTAAACAGGATAGCCAGAGGTTCAGCCACCACCTCTCTTAGTTCTTTAAGGACCCTGGGGTGCCCATCTGGCTCCCACTGCTTTATCAACTCTTATTACTTCCAGTTCCTACAGGACCCTTTCTCTGTAAAGGGACTTGTGTCCATTTCTGCACCATTCTCACCCTTGTACTCCTTCAGACCCATTACCTCCTCTTCCTCAGTAAAGACTGAGCAAAATACCTGTTCAATATGTCAGGTTTACTGTTGTCATCCTCCACGCCGCCCCCATCCTCCCCTTCAGTCTCACTATCCCTCCTTTGTCTTTCTTTTTCACTTATGTACCTGTAAAGGTTTTGTCCCTCTACCCACTGATTTTGCAATGTGTTCTTCTGTCTCAGCTTTGGCTTCCCTTACTGACCTCCCTGCCTCCCTTTGCTTCTCCTGGTACTTCTCCCTATCCCCTTCTGTCTGTGTCTTTGTATTGCCTGAATGCAATCTTTTTGGCTTTCACTTTTGCTACCTCTTTGGAAAACCATAATGGTCTCCTCTTCCTTTTCCTCTTGCTAACCTGCATAATGCATAATTCTGTTGTTCTTGTAATCCCCATTTTAAATACTACCCACTGTTCCTCAACCCCTGATTCCTGTCCCATTCCCCTTAATGCCTTTCAAGTATCTCCCCATTTTCCCAAAGTCTGCCCCCCTAAAATCCAGGATACGTGTTTTTGTGTGGTTTGGTTCTGCTCTTTCTGTGATTTCAAACCTTTGAACTGCACTGGAGAGGAAAGAGTTAACTTTCCATGCAAGTCATGTAATGCTGAGCTTGATATCGGTAGAGACTCTGTCTGTTGTTGTTTGAACCCAAACCGCCAGATCTTTACGAGCTATACTCACTGGGCATCCTGTGTGGAAACTATAAACTCACACTAGCCAACTGGCAACTAAATTTAATAAAAAGATTTTTTGGTTCCAAGGCAAAGACTCAAGTCAGGAAACCCAAAAAACCAAAACACAACACACATCCAAAAATAAGAGGGTGAGAAAAAGGGGGCACCTCTAGGGTGCCAACACTGTTCCTGCCCACCCACATCCCAAAACCCAGGTTCTGAGAGGGGAGGCGGGGGGGAGGTCAGAATACAGCAAGACTCCATTAGAAGAAACATTGCTAAGGTGAGTAATTTTTTCTTCAGACAACATGAAGTCTTGCCGTATTCTGACTATTGCAGGCTACCAAGCAGTACCTCCATGGAGGAGGAACAGAACCTACTTTGGGAACGGGCTCTGAAGCACTGCTATGCCAAACCGAGCATCACTTCTAGCCTGGATATCCAGAGAGTAATGCTTGGTGAAAGTATGTACTGTTTTCCAGGTGGCTGCTTGACAAATCTCTAAGATAGGAATATATCTGGCAGCAGCCAGGGAAGCAGCTATACCTCTAGTAGAGTGAGCTCTCAGGCCCGAGGGTGGGATTCTACCTAATTTTTCATAGCAGAATTGTATACAAGAGACAATCCACCCGGCAATAGATCTCTTAGTGGCAGGTTTTCCCTTAAAAACCTCACCATAAGGGAGGAACAATTGAAGGGAGTCAAACCTGTGACCCTTGGTGCACTCTATGTAGTAGCTAAGGGCCCTTTTCACATCCAGGCTGTGTAGCCTCCTCTCCCCAGAGGAGGAATGGTCAGTGAAGAAAACGGGAAGAGGCACAGACTAAGGTGGAAATCTGAAACCACCTTAGGCAAAAACTTCCTATTAATCCTGAGGACCACCTTATCTCTATGGAAAGAGATAAATCAGGATCCACTGACAGGGCCTGTAACTCACTTATGCGTCTGGCAGAAGTATCGGCTACCAAGAACACAGTTTTCCAAGTCAAGTACTTAAGCTCTGCTGAGGACAAAGGCTCAAAAGGGGGTTGCATAAGCTGAGCAATGCAAACATTAAGGTCCCAAGCAGGGGCAGGGTCCCTGAAGGGAGGATTGGTATGCAGCAATCCCTTGAAGAATTTACAGAATGCAGGATGAGCGGAAAGGGAAGAGGCTTGCCTGCTGACAAGAAGGCAGAGACAGCTGCCAGATGCACTCTAAGTGTAGCTGGTCTGAGTCCCAAGTTATTGAGATGAACCATATAGTCCAGGACTGTAGGAACGCCAGCAGACTCTGGAGAAATATGTTACTACAGCACCAAATAGTAAACCTTTCTATTTGGAGTTGTGTCTTTTCTGGTGGAAGGCTTGTGAGAAGCTTTTAGAATATCCAGAACACCTTGAGAGAGATGCAAATCAGCAAACTCTAACTCTTCAAGAGCCAGGCCTTGAGATTGAGAGATTTGAGATTCGGATACCAAACCCTCCCTGAGAACATGTTACCAGGTTGTAATTCCTGGGAAGAGACAGGGGAAGGTGGACTGCTAAGGACAGCAAGAGAGGGTACCAGGGCTGTCTGGCCAGTCTGAAGCAATCAGAATCACTTTGCAGGGCTGAGACCTGATTTGACTAGTACCTTGAACAGGAGAGGGAAGGGGGAAAAGCATACAGGAATTTCCCTTCCCAATTGAGAACTAGAGCATCCGGGGGACTGAGCCCAACACTGGGGGTCTGCAGCAAAAAAGAGGAAGTTGGTGATTGTCTGGGGCTGCAAAAAGATGTATCTGTGGAGTGCCCCATCTGGAGAAGATCACCGTCAAAATTAGGGGATCCAGGGACCATTCGTGATGGCCCTGAGATATCCTGCTGAGAGCATCTACCAGGACATTGTCCTTCCCTGGGAGGTGCACTGCCATCAGAGAGGTATTCAGGGAATAGGCCAGAGACCACAACATCATTGCTTCTGTGCACAAGGCTGTAGACCGAGTGCCCCCTTGCTTGTTGATGTACCACATTGTGGTGGTATTGTCTGTCCTGATCTGAACTAGTTTGTTCTGAACAGACTTGGAAAAAAAGAGATTGATATGAAGCAGAGATTCTTGAGGTGACCACAACCATTGGGTGGTCAGATCCCCCAAGTGGGGTCCCCAGTCCAAGAGGGAGGCATCTGTGGCAAGGATTAGAGAATGAGATTGAGTGACAAAGGGAACTCCTTGACTTAGCACAGGCAGCAGCCTACACTACCCCTACATGGCTGCATTGCTGGGAAAGGAACTCCGTATGTGAGCCTGAAAGAGTATACCTCTTGTCCATTCTTCTGTCCACAGGAGGTATGGAATTAGGAGTCTAAAATTTTAAATGTCTGTTTCCCAAAAGACTTATGGAGGGGAATAGACAGTCTCCTGGACTCTGGGATGTCTATCATCTCAACATAATCAGGCTCCTCCTGATCCTCTACTGCTTCCTCCATAGGAAGCTGGAGAGTTTCAGACACTTTTTGGTAAAACATAAAGTGGGAAGGGGACTCAGAAAGCCTAGGAGGAGAAACGCCTGAAGGTCTGTCTGGGGAGATGTCTGGGTCAATGGGCACATCCAGACTTTCATAATCACCATCACTATCCTCATACTCCCCCTCCTCCTCCTCCGGTTCATAAAAATCAAATTATAATCCGAAACCGGGTGAACTGACCGAACCGAGCCCCTAACCGATGGTGCTGGTTCGGTCGGAACCGATGTAAGCGACTGAACTATCCTTATCGCTTTGGCTATTTCATCAGCGGGCGGAGAAAGAACTTGTGGATCTGAACCGGCTAACTTATCCCTTCTTTTTCTTTTAACCGGAACCGACTCCTCAGTGTCGGTTCTCCTTCTGCCCGAAGAACTTTCGCCCTGGTCAGAGGGCACTCCTTCTGGTTCGGTCGGAACTGAACTGGGCTGGCCATCCGGGTCAGTGGACTTCTCGGCCTCCCTTTCCCTCAGCCTACCTACTCTCTTTTCCAGCGTAGCTGTGGGAAAACTTCTGCAAATCTGGCAGTCTGAATCGAGATGGTCAAACCCAGACAATAAACACAGGTGGTGTGGGGATCAGCCTTAGCAAAGGCTTCCCCACACACACTACAGTGTTGAAACCCAGTGGACCAGGTTTTTCTCTTGGGTTTCTCAGACATGTCCAATCCTAACCAAACTTACCCTTTTTTCGACAATCCACCAGGCAAGACACCCCTGTCGGTTCCTGACCGTGTTACGGGTCTTGCAAAAAAAAAGCAGTTAAATACATTTTTTTGTAGAACCGATAAGGACCGGTTACCACACTCTAAAAAGCAGAACAAACTTTTTTATACAAACCTGATCGGTTCAAACAGAACCGATCCGATGTTTACAAGTTCCACACAGAAACTAATAATAATAAACCTATCTAGTACTCACAGTACCACAGACAGAGACTGAACCGACAGGTTAGATAGAAGAAATTTGGTTGAACCGAGAAACGACACTTTAACCGACTAAATTGAACCGAGTGAAGAAGAAATCTCCGGAGTGACTGTTCAGTGAGGCGGAGTAAACAGCCTGGTGGTTTGGGTTCAAACAACAACAGACAGTCTCAACCGAGCTCAAGCTCAGAGTTCCATGCCTTGCATGGAAAGTTAACTCTTTTCTCTCCGGGGCAGTTCAAAGGTTGGATATCATGCAATAGTCAGGATACAGCAAGACTTCATGTTGTCTGAATCCATCATCCTTGGGTGTGGAGATCTTGACAGTGTGCTCCCCATCCGAGTAAGGATGAGTCTGTGGTGATGGAGATCTGAGATTCCAGAGGGGCAAAGGGAAACCCTTTCAGAAGGTTGTCCTCTTGAGTCCACCAGGTGAGTGACCGTTTTAGCGGTTCCATCACCTTGATGTGAAAGGACTGGGGGTGTGCGGTCAGGGACCACTGAGTGCTGAGCATCCACTGAGTAGTCCTCATGTGAAGATGAGCCAGAGGCACAGTGAACACTGAGGATACCATGAGACCCAGCATCCACTGCATCGAGAGGGCTCGAAATAAGTTGTTCTCTCTGAAGAAGTGGGCAATCTGAAGGCTGTCACTCATTCTGTCCTCTGGAAGAAAGGCTTTTGCATTGAAGGTATTCAGAAGGGCTCCTATGAAGAGGAGCTGTTGGGAGGGTTGTAGTTACGATTTTCCTAGAATCAACAGAACTTTCAAGGATGTGAGGAACTTGGAAGCTGTAGCTACGGCTTCCTGTGTCTCATCTGGAGGGGCTTGCTAGTAGCCAGTTGTCCAGATATGGGAACACTTGGATTCCGAGTTTCCTGAGATGCGCTGCGAGAACTGCAAAGCACTTTGTAAAGACTCGAGGCACCGAGGATAGCCAAAAGGGCAGGACCCTGAATTGGTAGTGCTGACCCAACGCCACAAATCGGAGATATCTGTGGAGGTTTGGGTGTATGGGAACATGTTGGTAGGCGTCCTGCATGTCCACGGAGGCTAGCCAATCGTTTTGATGAATCAGAGGTAAAAGAGTGCCAAGTGATACCATCTTGAATTTCTCCTTGTAAAGGAATTTGTTTAACTTCCTTAGATCGAGAATAGGGCGCATACTGCCTGTTTTCTTTGGAACTAGGAAGTAATGGGAATAGAAACCTGTGTTCCATTGATTCAACAGAACTACTTCTACTGCCCTGTTGTTCAGAAGGCCTTGCATCTCAAAAGCAAGAAGATCTGACTGAGAGACAGACAGCTTGGGCTGTCATTTGGGTGGATGATCTGGACGGGTTTCTGAAAGATTTAGAGAGTAACCCTCGCAGATTATCCTGAGCACCCATTTGTCTGATGTGACTGATTTCCACTGGTTGTAAAACCGAGTCAGACGTTGTCCTACTGCCAAGGAAGAGTCCCCTTCGGACAGCTGAGGTGGGACTTGGGCCGGAAATCTCAGAGGCTGGCACTAGGCGCTTTCAGGCCCTATGCCTTCTGCTGCATTTTCTTTTGTGGTTGGGGGGGGGCTTGATTTTTGTTAAAACCCCCTCTACCTTTGCCAAGAAAGAAAAAATTACTCACCTTAGTAATGTTGTTTCTTCTAATGGAGTCTTGCTATATTCTGACATATGCAGTGAGTCCCAACCTTCGAACTGCCCCAGAGGTGAAAGAGTTAACTTTCCATGCCAGGCATAGAACGCTGAGCTCGAGCTCGGTTGAGACTCTGTCTGTTGTTCTTCAAACTCAAACCGTCAGATCTTTACGAGATAAACTCACTAAGGTCCTGTGTGGAAGCTGTAAACCTACACTAGCCAACTGGCAACTAAACATAAAACGCATTTTTTGGTCCTAACACAAAGACTCAAGTCAGGAGACCCAAAAATGAAAACACAACACCACTCACCCCCAAAACAGAAGGGGTGAAACAAAAAGGTGGGCACCTACAAAGTGCCAACAATGCACTGCACTGCCCACATCCCAAAAACAGAAGTTCTGAGAGGGTCAGGAGGGGGGTGGGGGAGGTCAGAATATAGCAAGACTCCATTAGAAGAAACAACATTACTAAGGTGAGTAATTTTTTTCTTCAAACAACATGAAGTCTTGTTATATTCTGACATATGCAGACTACAAAGCAGTACCTCCATGGAGGAGGGACAGAACCTACTTAGGAAATAGGCTCTGAAGCACAGCTGTGCCAAACCGAGCATCACTCCTAGCCTGGATGTCCAGGGAGTAATGCTTGGTAAAAGTGTGAACTGTTTTCCAGGTAGCTGCCTGACATATATCTAGAATAGGGATGTCCCTGGCCGCAGCCAGGGAAGCAGCTGTACCTCTGGTAGAGTGAGCCCTCAGGCCTGAGGGAGGAACCTTACCCAGTTTTTCATAGCAAAATTGGATACAAGAGACAATCCACCTGGCAATGGATCTTTTAGTGGCAGGTTTCCCTTTACCAACCTCGCCATAAGTGAGGAACAGTTGGAGGGAGTCAAATCTGTGACCCTTGGTACGCTCTATGTAGTAACTAAGGGCTCTCTTCACATCTAAACTATGCAGTCTCCTCTCGCCAGAGGAGGAATGGTCAGTGTAGTACACTGGAAGAGACATAGATTGATTAAGGTGGAAATCTGAAACCACCTTAGGCAAGAACTTCCTGTTAGTCCTGAGGACCACCTTATCTCTATGAAAAGAGATAAAATCAGGCTCCACTGACAAAGCTTGCAATTCACTTATGCGTCTGGCAGAAGTGATGGCTACCAGAAACACAGTCTTCCAAGTTAAGTACTTAAGCTCTGCTGAAGACAAAGGCTCAAAAGGGGGTTGCATAAGCTGAGCAATGCAAACACTGAGGTCCCAGGCAGGGGCAGGATCCCTGAATAGAGGGTTGGTGTAAAGCAATCCCTTAAAAAAACTTGGAGAAGACAGGGTGAGCTGAGAGAGAAGAGGGCCTACCTGCTGAAATAAAAGCAGACACAGCTGCCAGATGCACTTTCAGTGTAGCTGGTCTCAGCCCCAAGCTATTTAAGTGAACCATATAATCAAGGACTGTGGGCAGATCAGCAGATTCTGGGGAAATATGCTTCCCAGAGCACCATATGGAACATCTTTTCCATTTAGAATTAATGTAGCCCTGGTAGGTTTTCTAGAAGCCTTCAGGATATCCATTACACCTTGGGAGAGGTGTAAATCAGCAAACTCTAACTCTTCAAGAGCCAGGCCTTGAGATTGAGAGATTTGAGGTTCAGGTACTAAACCCTCCCCTGAGCACAGGTTAACAGGTTGTAACTCCTGGGAAGACACAGGGGAAGATGGATTGCTAAGAACAGTAGGACTGGATACCAGGGTTGTCTGGCCCAGTCTGGAGCAATCAGGATAATCTTGCAGGGTTGAGATCTGATTTTGACTAGCACTTTGAACAGGAGAGGGAAGGAGGGAAAAGTATAGAGAAACTTCCCTTTCCAATTGAGAACTAAGGCATCCAGGGGGACTGAGCCCAACACTGGGGGCCTGCAGCAAAAAAGGGGAAGTTGCTGATTGTCTGGGGCTCCAAAAGATGTATCTGTGGGGTGCCCCATCTGGAGAAAATTACCTCCAAGACCAGGGGGGTCCAGTGACCATTCGTGATGGCCCTGGGAAATCCTGCTGAGAGCATCTGCCAGAACATTGTCCTTGCCTGGGAGGTGAACTGCTGTGAGGGAGATGTTCAGGGAGTAAGCCAGAGACCACAACTTCATTGCTTCGGTGCACAAGGCTGTAGACCGAGTGCCTCCTTGCTTGTTGATGTACCACATTGTGGTGGTGTTGTCTGTTCTGACCTGTACAACTTTGTTCTGAACAGATCTGGAGAAAGCTTGAAGTGCTAGAAATACTGCTCTGAGCTCCTACAGATTGATGTGGAGCAGAGATTCTTGAGGGGACCACAACCCCTGGGTGGTGAGGTCACCCAAGTGAGACCCCCACCCCAAGAGGGAGGCATCTGTAGTAAGGATTAAAGAGTGAGACTGAGAGACAAAGGTGGCCACTTGTCTCAGATTGTTCTGATGCTGCCACCACTGTAGGGCCTGGATCAGGGTTCGAGTTACTGGGATCAATTTGGTGACAGGGTCCTTCCTTTGAGACCAAAAGGCTCTCAAATGGAACTGAATGTCCCTCATCTGAAATCTTGCTCCCTGCACTACTGCTGTAGAAGCAGCCATGTGCCCCAGGAGCTGTAGAAAATGCCTTGCTGGTCGAGACACCTGCAGGGTGAATGAAGAGGCCAGAAAGACCAGGGTCCTTGCCCTGTCCAGGGAAAGGAAGGCTCTGGCCTTCTCTGTGTCTAGCTCTGCACCTATGAAGATGAGGAGCTGGACAGGCTCTAGGACTGACTTTGGAAGATTTAGAAGAAAACCCAAAGAGGTAAGCACTTGCTGAGTTACCTGTAAGTGTGACTTGACTTGGTCTGGGGACTGGCCTACTATGAGCCAGTCGTTCAGGTAAGGGAAGATGGCAATCTTCTGCCTTCTTAGAAAAGCAACTACTACTGCCAGGCATTTTGTGAATACCCTTGGAGCAGATGTGAGGCCAAAGGGCATGGCTCTGAACTGGTAATGGCCTCAGGGCAGCTCGAACCTGAGGTACTTCCGATGGGAGCTTCTGATAAGAATATGGAAGTAGGCATCCTTGAGGTCCAGGGACACTAGCCAGACCCCTGGCCTTAGAGAGGGTAGAATAATTCCCAGCGTCAACATTTTGAATTTTAGTTTTAAAAGGTGCTTGTTTAAGTATCTGAGATCCAGGATGGGCCGCCATTCTCCTGTCTTTTTTGGGGTAAGGAAGTACCTGGAGTACAACCCTTTGTCCTGGTGTAGGCGTGGAACCCTTTCCACAGCTCTGAGAGCTAGGAGGGAAGAGACCTCTGCCTCTAGGGCAAGTGCCTCTGAAGGATTTGCACGTGGAAAGGATCTGGTTCTCATTTTTGGAAATTTTTTGAAGCTGAGAACCAGTCCCTGGCTTACTACTTCCAGGACCCACTTGTCTGATGTCAAAGACTCCCAGTCCTGGACAAAGTAAGCCAGCCTGCCCCCTACAGGTAGCTGAGAATTGGCCCTGGCAACCCCATCAGGGTGCCTGCTTGGCAGGGGCTTTGGGCTGAGGGGTGGAAGCAGGCCTGCTTGTACCCGTCTCTCTCCTCTAAAGAACCCCTCTGGGCATAAGCAGAAAAGGAGGCCTGGGCTTGGTAAAAGGCCCATGAAAGGCCTGCCCGCCCCTGGGAAGCTACCTTTGAGGAGTGGCCTGCCATTCCTTGGCCTGTGCACTTCTATAGGTGGTCCTATATTCATCCATTTTCTTCATGTAATTCTCTGTTTGCTCCCCAAACAGAGAATTACCCACAACAGGAAAATCCATGGCCTTAGTCTGGGTATCCTGTGACAGGCTAGTACATCTGAGCCAAGCCATTCTTCGAAGTGCCACAGATGTAGCCATGAGTCTAGAAGACACATCATTGGAGTCTACTGTAGCATGGAATTGCACCTTGGATGCCTCAATACCATCAGCAGCCACCTGCTCCAGCTCCTTGGCAAGCTGGCCAAGGACCTGTTTTTGGTTTTTTTTTAGTTTAGTTGTTTAACCAGGTATAGCGCACTAAGCTGAAAGCTTTTTTACAGGAGCAACCTGGGAGCACAAGGAGGTTAAGTGACTTGCTCAGGGTCACACAGTATGCAAGTGGAAGCTGTGGGATTCAAACCCAGGTCTGGTCTGCTGGATGTCACCAAATTTGCAGCTCACAGCCTTAGACCACTGCGCTATACGGCCTGTTTTGCTAGGGCCATAACAGTGTCCCATCTGGATTTTTGATACCTAGCAGTATAGGCCATATAATTGGCCTGTCTGAGTCCCAAGGATGCTGCCATGTACTGTTTCTTTGCCATGGCATCAATCCCCTGGAGTCCTTGTCCGGGGTGTGAAGCCAAGGGAATGTTTGCTCTTATCACAGCAGCCTGCACTACCCCAACATGGCTGCATTGTTGTGTGTAAGGAACTCCGTGTCTGAGCCTGACAATGTATACCTCTTGTCCATTCTTTTATCCACAGGAGATATAGTGTTAGAGTCTTTAAAATTTTAAATGTCTGTTTCCAAAAGATTTGTGCAAGGGAATAGACAGCCTCCTAGACTCTGGGATATCCATCATTTCTACATAGTCAGGCTCCTCCTGGTCATCCACAGCTTCTTCCATAGGAAGCTGGAGGGTTTTAGCCACTTTTTTATAAAACATGAAATGCGAGGGGGACTCAGAAAGCCTAGGAGGAGACACCCTTGAAGGTCTGTCTGGGGAAATGTCCGGGTCAATGGGCACATCCAGACTTTCAAATCCACATTCACTTTCCTCATACTCCTCTTACTCCTCCTCCGGTTCATAAAACTCCTCTTAACTCATACTCTTGAACTGGTGGAACCGGCCGAACGGAGCTCCTGCCTGATGGTGCCAGTTCGGTCAGAACCAGGGAAAGCGACTGAACAATTTTGATCGCTTTGGCTATCTCTTCAGCGGTAGGAGAGGAAAGTTTTGACTCCACACCAGCTGACTTTTCTTTTCTAGTTCTTTTAGCCAGAACAGACTCCTCAGAATCGGCTCTCCTTTTGCCCGAAAAAGTCTCGCCCTGGTCAGAGGGCACTCCTTCTGGTTCGGTTTGAACCAAAACGAGCTGGCCATCCAGTTCAGCGGACTTTTTGGCCTCCCTTTCCCTGAGCCTACCAGCTCTCTTTTCTAGGGTAGCTGCAGGGAAATTTTTGTAAATCTGGCAGTCTGCATTGAGGTGGTCAAACCCCAGACAATAAACAAGGTCAGCCTTGGCAAAGACTTCCCCACACACACTGCAGTGTTGAAACCCAGTGGGTCTGGTTTTTCTTTTGGGTTTCTCAGACATAGTGCCAGTCCTAACCAAACTTACCCTTTTATAGCGATCCGCCAGGCAAGACCCTCTTATTGGTTCCCAACCATGTCACGGGTTGTGGAAAAAAACGTAATAAAATCACTTTTTTTTAGAAACGATAAGAACCGGTAACCACACTCTAAATCACAAATTAAGATTTTTTAAACAACTTGATCGGTTCAAACTGAACTGATAAACCGTTTACAAGTTATACACAGAATAAAATTAATGTAAAACCTATCTAGTACTCACAAATACCACAGACAGAGCCTGAACCGACAGGTTGCGGTTTAAATTCGGTCGAAAACCGAGAAGAACCGTACTTTAGCTGATAAAATGAACCGAGCAGAAGGAGAACTCTCCAGAGCGACTGTTCAGTGAGGCAGAGTAAAGAATCTGACGGTTTGAGTTTGAAGAACAACAGACAGAGTCTCAACAGAGCTCGAGTTCAGCGTTCCATGCCTGGCATGGAAAGTTAACTCTTTCATCTCCGGGGGCAGTTCAAAGGTTGGGACTCACTGCATATGTCAGAATATAGCAAGACTTCATGTTGTTTGAAGGACTGACAGTTATGACACTACCACCGGTTCCCTCCCTGTTGAGGAGCAGCAGAAGGAAGCCTGGCCATTTTGATAGCCATTCTAGTTTTCTGTGTGGCCTCTAGTGCCTGTTCGACCTGAAGGCCGAACAGATAAGTTCCATCGAATGGTTTACTCATAACTCTCTTTTGGGCTTCATTTGTGTATTCCTATGTTCGTAACCATGAGTGACATCGGGTGCAAATACCAGCTGCTGCTGCCCTAGAAGCATTGTCGAAGGCATCCATAGCAGCCTTAAGTTGCTGACTGCTGGATTCAATGCCCCTAATAATGTTCTGGAGAAGCTTGTCTGACTCAGAAGAGCTTCCACGGTGGCTTTTAGCAAATGCCAAAGGGTGTACTCATACTGAGAGAAATAACCCTGGTAGCTAGCAGTGCACATACCCGTGGTAGAGGCAGTGAAAACTTGTTTCCTGAAGGTATCAATCTTACAAGATTCCTTGTTTACTGGTTGTGCCGTAGATTGCTGAGGAAAGACAGTTTATTATTTTCTGCCAAGACAACTATGACATCAGCAAGGCTTAAGAGGCCAAGATAGGTCGATCGTTGGGGGAAGGGGGGTGTACCTCCTGTCTATGGATTTAGCCACGGAAAGAATAAGCACTGGATTATCTCACACCATTTGTGACAGTGCCTCAACAGAGTGCTGCACCAAAGCAGTCAATTCCACAGAAATATCTGGAACATGCAGATACTGCAGACGCAGCAATTTAGAAACATAGACTTTGACGGCAGATAAGGACCACTTGGCCCACCCAGTCTGCCCATTTCCCTACCTACTGGATAAGCTGCAGATTTTAGTTACCCAACAGCCTACTTCCTGCCACCCCCCCCACTATAATTGCCTTATGTTTGTCCCATGTATGTTTGAATTCCTCCACTGTTTTAGACCCCACAGCCTCTCCAGGAAGGCGGTTCCATGCGTCCATCACTCTCTCCGTGAAAAAAATTTCCTCACATTACCCCTGAACCGACCCCCCTCTATCTTTAAATTGTGCCCTTGTTCTTACACATCTCTTTTCTGAAAGATGCTACCCTCCTGGACTTTGTTGATTCCCTTGAGGTACTTGAAAGTTTCTATCATGATCCCCTGTCCCTCCTTTCATCAAGGGTATACATATTAAGCTCTCTCAGTCTCTCTTCATATGGTTTCTGATGCAGACCCTGCACCATTTTAGTTGCCCTCCTCTGGACTGCTTCCATCCTGTCTATGTCCTTGTGTAGATGAGGTCTCCAAAACTGCACACAGTACTCCAGATGAGGTCTCACCAACTGTCTGTACAGAGGGATAACCACTTCCCTTTTTCTACTTGTGATGCCCCTTCATATGCATCCCAGTACTCCCCTGGCTCTCCTTACTGACTTCTCACATTGCTTACCCACCTTTAGATCATCTGATATGACTACCCCCAGGTCTCTTTCCATTTTTGTTGTTGTTAGTACCTCCCCTGCTATTGTGTACTCTTCTCCTGGGTTTTTGTTTCCCAGGTGCATTACTTTGCACTTCCTTTGCATTGAATCTGAGTTGCCATATGTCTGACCATTCCTCCAACCTTGCCAAGTCCCTTCTCATTCTTTCTACCCCCCCCTTGTGTATCAACTCTGTTACAGATCTTTGTGTCATCTGCAAAGAGGCATACCTTTACCTCCAGACCCTCTGCAATGTCACCTATAAAGATGTTAAAGAGGACTGGACCTAGTACTGAGCCCTGAGGTACTCCACTAGTGAACCCCCTTTCTTCGGAATGTGTTCCATTCACTATTACCTTCTGTGTCCTGTTGTATAGCCAGTTTGCTACCCAGGCTACCACCCTGGGACCCACTCCCAGGCTGGCTAACTTGATTATCAATCTTTTGTGCGGGACTGTGTCAAATGCCTTGCTAAAGTCTAGGTAGGCCATATCCACAGCCCTTCCCTGGTCTATTACTTTGATCACCCAGTCAAAGAAATCTATTAGATTCGTCTGACATGACCTTCCTGCTGCACATCCATGCTGCTTTTGGTCCTGTGCCCCGCTGTCTTCTAGGTACTCAATAAATTTTTCTTTCAGAATGATGCCATCATTTTCCCTACCACTGAGGTCAAACTTACAGGTCTGTAGTTTCCTGCATCTGCCTTGCTCCCACTTTTGTGAAGGGGAATCACATCTGCCCTCCTCCAGTCCTCAGGTATCACCCCATCCTCCCATGATTTGTTAAAAAGTGTGGTCAGTGGTGTCACTAGGTCATCCCTTAGTTCTTTTAGGATTCTGGGGTGAATCCTGTCAGGCCCCATTGCTTTGTCCACCTTGAGTTTTAGAAGTTCTTTCAGGACTCTCTTCTGTAAATGGACTGGTGTCAAACCCCCTACCCAGAATGCTTCTATTGTCCGGTTTAGGTTACTCCTCCTCATATTCTTTTGTGAATACTGAGCAAAAGTATTCATTCAGTAACTCTGCCTTTTCACTGTGTCCCTCTGCCCACCTCACCTCTCCTTTATTAATCTTCACTATTCCTCCCTTAACCTTTCTATGCTCCCTAATGTACCTATAAAAGGTTTTATCCCCCTTCTTAACTGAACTGGCTATTTTTTCCTCGGTTTGGGCTTTTGCTATTCTGACTGCCTTCCCCACTTCTTTCTGCTTTAATTGATACAGTTCCCTGTCATGCTCCTTCTGTGATTCCTTATACTTTTTGAATGCAGCCTTTTTCTCCTTAACCTTCCCTGCCACCTCTTTCGAGAATCATAGTGTTTTTTTACTCCGCTTTGTTTTATCTGTTTCACACAAAGGCTTGTTGCCTCTCTGATGGCAGTTTTGATTTTTCTCCATTGTTCTTCCACCCCTCCTTTTTGGCCATTTGCTAGTGTATTCCTCAGGTATTCACCGATTTTGCCAAAGTCAGCCCTTCTAAAGTCCAGTATGCTTATTTTTATGGCTCGTCTCCATGGTTGTGCTTTATGAAGCACACTGTGCGGTGGTTGCTTGTTCCCTCAGATGTCTACTGACTCTAAATTTGTGATCCCTCTCCATTTGAGAGTACCAGGTCTAGTATTGCTCCCTCCGAGTGGGTTTCAACACTAGCTGTCCAAGGTCTGCCCCCTGCAGGGCATCGAGAATTACCCTGCTCTTGGATGTGGCTGCAGTACATGTCATCCAGTTAACATCTGGCATATTCAGGTCCCCCATCAACAGTATCTCCCCTTTTTCAGCCATTTTGAGAATGTCTTCTATCATTTTCTTGTCCATTTCTTCCCCTTGAGATGGGGGTCTGTATACAACCCCTGTGCGGACTGTGATGCCATTCCCTCTCTCCAAGGTGACCCAGAGTGCCTCTTGTCCTCCGCCTTTACTTTTTAGTTCTGTAGCTTTGATCCCTTCCCTTATGTATAGAGCTACTCCACCTCCTCTTTTTCCCTTCCTGTCCCTTCTGTAGACTGTGTACCCTGGTATGTTGACATCCCAGTCATGGTTCTCCATGTACCATGTTTCCGTGACTGCCACAATATCCAATTGTTCATCTTCCATCAAAGCTACTATCTCAGGAAGCTTGTTTCCCAGACTACAGGCATTGGTACTCACTGCCCTCCATTTAATGTTGGCTTTATCCTTTTTACCCTTGTCTATTTTTCCATTTAATCTTTGTCCTGCCCTCTGTTCAGCACTGTACCTCAGTGTTTACCTTACTACATGTCATGTTTTGTGGGGGAAGGCTTGAAATTTCCTGCCTCTTATTAGCACCTCCCCCCATGGCTAGTTTAAAAGCTTGCCAAGGAAGCATTTAAACCTGTCACTCAGAATCTTGGTTCCCTTTGTGGACAGATGCAGACCATCACGCCAGTATCATCAATTTCCCCAGATCAATCTCTGAAGTCGGGAGAGAGAGTGGAATTCATGGTCTTTGGCAGAGACTTAAAGGAAAGGTCCTCAGCCAGAGGCTCCGGTGAAGGAGGGGGTTTATTTGCCACTCCAAGAAAAGAATTGTTGTCAAAGTCGTCCCCTAATCAAAAATCAAGATCAGGCTCAATATCGTCTCCTACTAGTCCCAGAGGGATAGTGTATAAAGGAAAAGGAGGAAAAAGAGGAAGAGGTACTCCATGAACTGGAGTTGAAAACCCTGGCGCCCTAGGCAGCGCCGAATGCACAGACAGCGCCGGCACAGGATGCAGCGTCGAAAGAAAATGTGGTGCCAGCGCAGGAAGTGGCGCCGGGCGTGGCACCACCAAGACAGGAGTCAAAGGCGGCACCGCAAAAACACCAGAGGGCCCTGCTCAACTCTCAGAGTCAGGAGGAAGATCTGACAAAATTAACAGGAAACATGGTACCTGTGCTGGCCCCTGCGCCACAGCCATATGAGGGGGAAACACCAGAGCGTGGTGTCAACGGCACCAGAGAAGGCGCCGCATGACTAGTAAGTCCCAATTGCCCTGCTTACAGGTTCTAAACCATTAGGCCCAAAGGTGTGGGAGATGGATCCGCAGGCTCGGACAGGTGGGACAACTGCCGAATCCACTGCTCCATAAGAGCATCCTAATGATGAAACTGCTCACCAGAAGTCCCTCCAAGGGGGCAGGGAGGGACTACGGAGTCGAGGATGTCGGTCACCAGGAACAGAGGCTGTAGGGGATCCTGGGGGACTCAGACAGCTGCCCTTTGCCACTGACAATCGACATGCAGACATACCAGAAGGTGACCTCAAGCAGTACCGTTTCTTTTTCGACCAGGAGGTTGAAGAAGAACTCAAGGCTGAGCGGTGCCAAGTCCTCGATGAAAATCGAGAATGGAACCGCTTCTTTTTGTACTTTCAGGAGGACCACGCATCCCCACTCCCCGAGATCTGGACTGCCTGTAGTCAGACCCCACCTCGGTAGAGGGCAGCGGACCAGACTCAGCCCTGCTGAAAACACATCTTTCATGCGAAGTCTCCCTACCGTCACCGTCTCCACTCATGGTTGACTCTGTCAAAGGCAGGCTGAAGAAGACTTCTCCGCTTGATGAAAATCTACTTTTTTTTTAAACACTGAATTACTAAAAACAAATAAAACTAATCAGTACTGAACGACTATCGCTGCTGTCATATAGATGTGAAGATTTGACTCCTAGTGGGTGAGTGAGATAATCACTAAAGCGCACTCGATGGCATGAAAAAAGGAACTGAGGCAGTTGGAGGGTCGACGCTGAGGTAGCCTATATGACGGGAGCTGGGCTCGGTGTGCCACTTCCTCATGGCCCTACCTTGGTGCCAGCCCTCCTGAAGATTTTTTGCTCCCGCTCAGTCCTAGCGCCTCCAGTGTAATCCCATCAGTGTGAATAAGTGGTGGAGACTTTATGTCAAGGAAGATCTGGAGGAGTGGTGCAGGTCCTGGCAAATGAATTTTAATGCCAAAAAATGCAAGGTCATGCACCTGGGAAAACACAACCCAGGAAAAATGTACTCAATGGGAGGAGAGCAGCTGGTGGCTACTAGGCAGAAGTGAGACAGTATGTAAGAACTTACCGTAACAGTAGATCTTCGAGAGGAGCTCTTGCAGCAGGCTACAGCATAAGGACTATGCCGCTAGGCACTAGGACCCCACGGAAGATGTTCTAGCTAGCAGTACCCAGCGGAACTGCCCCCTTACATTGGACCACCTACGAAGTCTGGCAGTGGTATAAAGAGGGCGGTCCTCAGCCACTCCCCAGTTCTCTGACCAGAGACCCAGCAGACAAATCATAGAGAACCGAGACTAGTGGAAACCCCCACCAAGGGTTAGTAAGGAAAGGAGTAAAAGGACCAGGGGGAAGGAGGGTGGGAAATAATGCTTGCTGCAAGAGCTCCTCTCAAAGATCTACTGTTATGGTAAATTCTTATGTAACTGTACTATCTTACTTCGAGTGGGAGTTCTTGCAGCAGGCTACACCATAAGGACTGAATGCCAAGCAGTACCCAAATAAACCTGAATGGGTTGGAAGGTGGAAACTGAAAGGTGGAGGAGGCTTCAAGACAAGAGGCCCTGAAGCACTGCTAGACCAAATCCAGCTCGCCTGACAGGAAGCAATGGTCAGAGTATAGTGCTTCACAAAGGTGTGCACTGAACTTCAAGCAGCTGCTGTGCAGATATCTGCTGCAGAGACATTACAGAATGCTACAAAGGAGGCTGACACTCCCCTGGTGGAGTGACCCTTAACCGAGCATGGTTAGGGCTTGTAACAGAAAGTAATACAATGGATTAGCCATCTGGACAAAGTCTGTTTTGCCACTGGTGACCCCAGGGTTTTCTGGGCAAAGGAAATGAAAAGCTGATCACATTTTCTGAGCATCTGAGCACAACTGATGTAGTATCTGAGCACTCTGTGAACATTCAGAGCGTGAAGCAGAGCGTCCCCATAATTAGCATGCTCTGGATAATAAACTGTAAGGTTGATGTCCTGATTAAGGGTAAACTGTGACACCACCTTAGGCAGGAACTTAGAATTAGTCCGCAAGGACACCCTGTCCTTGTGCAAAAATTAAATACGGCTCTATTGCCATCGGAGCCTGAAGCTCACAAGTCCTCTGAGCGGAAGTAATGGCAACTGAAAACAAAGCTTTCCATGACAAAAAACGTAGCTCGCAATCTGCAGCTGGTTAGAAGGGAGGCAATGTAAGTTTTTCTAACAAAAACAAAAGATCCCAAGGGTGGATAGGGTCCCTAAAGGGAGGTTTGGACGAAGTATTCCCCTCAAAAATGTTTGGGCCAGAAATGTCTGGGCAACATATTTGCCATCCACTGGTACGTGATAGGCTGAAATTACAGAGAAGTGTAACTTAATGAATAAGTAAAGGAGGACCGAATCCGACAGGGAGAGGAGATACTCTTGGAAAGCATTTAGAGGGCACAGGAGAGGGTCCAGATCCCAATTGGAGGCCCACAAACAAAACTGTTTCCACTTGATAGAGTAGGTGGCTCTAGTGGAAGGTTTCCTTGCTGTGACCAAGACCTCAGCCACTCTGGGAGATATCCCATGGCATGCTATGACTACGTCTGCAGGTGCCAGGCATGCACAAGTGTAGGGACCAGAGGTCTGGGTGAACCAATCTGCCCTGCTCTTGCGACAGTAAGTGGGAGGACAAGGGCGGGGGGATCGGAGGTTCCAATGCCAGCTGCTGCAGCAAAGGTAATCATATCTGATGAGGCCAAAGCAGAGCCACTAGGATCATTTCCATTCCTTCTACTTGGAGTTTGAGCAGAGCCCTCTGCAGAAGAGAAAAGGGAGAGAAGGCGTACAGAACCTCCCTGTCCAGCAGAGGAACAATGTGTCTCACTAGAAAACACCAGGCCTGTGATCTAGCGAGCAGAAACTGGGCAGTTTTGTATTGCACTGGGACACAAAGAGGTCCAGTTCTGGAAAGCCCCATCTTTGGAAGAGGTTGTCCGCCACTGACTGCAGGAGCTCCCATTCATGCATCTTTGACCAAGACCGACTTAGGGGGTCGGCTAAGATATTTTGGACCCAGGAACATGCACTGCGGTGAGCGAGAGGCCATGTTCCAGGGTCCAGAACCACATTCTCATAGCCTCTCGACAAAGAGGGTAGGAGTGAGTCCCCCCCCTTGTTTGTTGATGTAGTGGGCGACTGACGAATTGTCCGTCTGCACCAACAGGGGACTTGGATGAAAATCCAGGCGAAACGCCTGCAGGGCATATGAAAAAATTACTCACCTTAGTAATGTTGTTTCTCCTAATGGAGTCTTGCTATATTATGACATGTCCGTGAGTCCCAACCTTCGAACTGCTCCGGAGGTGAAAGAGTTAACTTTCAATGCCAGGCATGGAACGCTGAGCTCGAGCTCGGTTGAAACTCTGTCTGTTGTTCTTCAAACTCAAACCGTCAGATCTTTATAAGCTAAACTCACTGAGGTCCTGTGTGGAAGCTGTAAACCAACACTAGCCAACTGGCTACTAAACATAAGAACACATTTTCTGGTCTCAAAACAAAGACTCAAGTCAGGAGACCCAAAAAATGAAAAACACAACACCAAGTCACCCCAAGAAAGGAGGGGTGAAAACAACAAGGTGGGCACCTACTAAGTGCCAACACTGCACTGCCCACCCACATCCCAAAAACAGAGGTTCTGAGAGGGACAGGCAGGGGGGGAGGTCATAATATAGCAAGACTCCATTAGAAGAAACAACATTACTAGGGTGAGTAATTTTTTCTTCAAACAACATGAAGTCTTGCTATATTATGACACATGCAGACTACAAAGCAGTACCTCTACGGAGGAGGGACAGAACCTACTTAGGAAATAGACTCTGCAGCACAGCTGTGCCAAACCGAGCATCACTCCTAGCCTGGATGTCCAGAGAGTAATGCTTGGTAAAAGTGTAAACTGTTTTCCAGGTAGCTCCTTGACATATCTCTAGAATAGGGATGTCCCTGGCCTCAGCCAGGGAAGCAGCTGTACCTCTGGTAGAGTGAGCCCTCAGGCCTGAGGGAGGAACCTTACCCAGTTTTTCATAGCAAAATTGGATACAAGAGACAATCCACCTGGCAATGGATCTTTTAGTGGCAGGTTTCCCTTTATCAACCTCACCATAAGTGAGGAACAGTTGGAGAGAGTCAAACCTGTGACCCTTGGAACGCTCTATGTAGTAACTAAGGGCTCTCTTCACATCTAAGCTATGCAACCTCCTCTCGCCAAAGGAGGAATGGTCAGTGAAGTATACTGGAAGAGATATGGATTGATTAAGGTGGAAATCTGAAACCACCTTAGGCAAGAACTTCCTGTTAGTCCTGAGGACCACCTTATCTCTATGAAAGGAGATAAAATCAGGCTCCACTGACAAAGCTTGCAATTCACTTGTACGTCTGGCAGAAGTGATGGCTACCAGAAATACAATTTTCCAAGTTAAGTACTTAAGTTCTGCTGAAGACAAAGGCTCAAAGGGGTTGCATAAGCTGAGCAATGCAAACATTAAGATCCCAGGCAGGGCAGCGTCCCTGAATGGAGGTTGGTATGAAGCAATCCCTTGAAAACTTGGAGAATACAGGATGAGCTGAAAGAAGAGGATTACCTGCTGAAATAAAAGCAGACACAGCTGCCAAATGCACTTTTAGGGTAGCTGGTCTCAGCCCCAAGGTATTTAAGTGGACCATATAATCCAGGACTGTGGGTAAATCAGCAGATTCTGGGGAAATATGCTTTCAAGAGCACCATAAGGAAAACCTTTTCCATTTGGAATTATAAGTAGCCCTGGTGGAAGGTTTCCTACAAGCCTTCAGGAAATCCATTACACCTTGGGAGAGGTGTACATCAGCAAACTCTAACTCTTCAAGAGCCAGGCCTTGAGATTGAGAGATCTGAGGTTCGGGTACCAAACCCTCCCCTGAGCACAGGTTAACAGGTTGTGCTTCCTGGGAAGACACAGGGGAAGATGGACTGTGAAGGACAGTAGGAGTGGATACCAGGGTTGTCTGGCCAATCTGGAGCAATCAGGATCATCTTGCAGGGCTGAGATCTGATTTTGACTAGCACTTTGAACAGGAGAGGGAAGGGAGGAAAAGCATAGAGAAACTTCCCTTCCCAATTGAGGACTAAGGCATCCAGAGGGACTGAGCCCAACACTGGGGGCCTGCAGCAAAAAAGGAGAAGTTGGTGATTGTCTGGGGCTGCAAAAAGATCTATCTGCGGGGTGCATCATCTGGCAAAGATCACCTCCAAAACCAGGGGGTCCAGTGACCATTCGTGATGGCCCTGGGAAATCCTGCTGACAGCATCTGCCAGGACATTGTCCTTGCCTGAGAGGTGAACTGCCGAAAGGGAGGTGTTCAGGAGTAAGCCAGAGACCACAACTTCATTCCTTCGGTGCACAAGGCAGTAGACCGAGTGCCCCCTTGCTTGTTGATGTATCACATTGTGGTGGTGTTGTCTGTTCTGACCTGTGCAACTTTGTTCTGAACAGATTTGGAAAAAGCTTGAAGTGCTAGAATAAAAAAATACTCACCTTAGTAATGTTGTTTCTTCTAATGGAGTCTTGCTATATTATGACAATTGCAGTTTGTCCCACCATTAGAACTACTCCGGAGGTGAAAGAGTTAACTCATTCCATGAATGGAACTTAGAGCACGAGCTCTAAAGAGAAGCTCTGTCTGTGTAGTTTCAAACCTAAACTGTCAGATCTTTACGAGCAAAAACTCACTAAGGTCTGTGTGGAAGCTGTAACCTACACTAGCCAACTGGCTACCTAAATATTAACACTCATTGCTGGTCCCAAAACAAAAGACTCAAGCCAGGGGACCAGAATAGTATAATTTAACAATATGAGAGAAATATAAGGAAAAAATGAAAAACACCACACCCCCAAACCCCAAGAAGGGGTGAAAACACATAAAAAGGGCATAAAATAATGCCTACACTAGGCTGCCCACCCCATACCCAAGTAGAAGTTCTGAGAGGGGCAGGCTGGGGGGGAGGTCATAATATAGCAAGACTCCATTAGAAGAAACAACATTACTAAGGTGAGTAATTTTTTCTTCAAACAACATGAAGTCTTGCTATATTATGACAATTGCAGACTACACAGCAGTACCTCCATGGAGGACGGACAGAACCTACTTAGGGAATAGGCTCTGAAGCACAGCTGTGCCAAACCGAGCATCTCTCCTATCAATCAATCAAGTCTTTATTTAACCAGGCGTTCATCGTTGAGCAGAAGCTCATTTGCAAGATGGACCTGGGTGGAGCATGAACAATTGTATACACAGGTCAACACAGGTATTTACAAGGCAATACAGATAATACTCTTTACAGAGTGGAAGAAAAAGAAGTTAATATGTACATAGAATTATACAGATATTGTACAGGTTACACGGTATTTACATACAGAGAAGTGTCTATAGGAAGATAAAGCAGGTTGTCTAAGGTTGCAGGAGGAAGTAACGGAAGACAAAATTACTCACCTTAGTAATGTTGTTTCTTCTAATGGAGTCTTGCTATATTATAGACATTAGCAGTTTGATCCAGCTCTAGAACTGCCCTGGAGTGAAATGGTTAAAACCATTCCAAAATAGAATTTTGGCACGAGAGCAGCTCTATCTGTGTCATTTCAAACTTGAACTGTCAGATCTTTACGAGCCAAACTCACTAAGGTCTGTGTGGAAGCTGTAACCTACACTAGCCAAATGGCTACCTAAATAATAACAACCATTGATGGTCCCAACACCCAAGACTCAAGTCAGGGGACCAGAAATACTAACACCATTCTAAAATATGAAAATGGAACATAAGTATAATAAAACACACACACGCACACATACACACCCCAAAGTCCCAAAGTGGACAAAATGCTAACAGGACATAAGTAGTGCCACACTAAGTTGCCCGCACCCCACCAAGTAGAGGTTCTGAGAGGGCAAGTTGGGAGGTTTATAATATAGCAAGACTCCATTACAAGAAACAACATTACTAAGGTGAGTAATTTTTCTTCAAACAACATGAAGTCTTGCTATATTATAGACATTAGCAGAATACACAGCAGTACCTCCATGGAGGAGGGCAGAACCTACTTAGGAATAGGCTCTGAAGAACAGCTGTGCCAAACCGAGCATCTCTCCTGGCCTGGACATCCAGGGAGTAATGCTTGGAATAAAAGTGTGTACCGTTTTCCAAGTAGCAGCCTGGCAAATCTCTAATAAAGGATATCTCTGGCAGCAGCTAGAGACGAGCTGTACCCTGGTAGAATGAGCCCTCAAACGGGGGTGGGGGGCTCTCCCACTTTCTGATAACAAAATTGGATACAAGAGACAATCCACCTGGCTATTGATCTCTTAGTGGCAGGTTTGCTTTCCCAACTTCACTATAGGTAAGGAAAAGTTGGAGGATTCAACCTGTGACCTTTGGTACTTATATAATAACTAAGAACTCACTTAACATCCAGGCTGTGCAACCTCCTCTCACCCGAAGAGGAGTGATCAGTGAAAAATAGTGGAAGGGAGATAGATTGATTAAGATGGAAATCTGAAACCACCTTAGGCAAAAACATCCTATTAGTCCTAAGCACTACCTTATCCCTGTGGAAAGAAATAAAGTCAGTCTCCACTGACAAGGCTTGCAATTCACTTATGCGTCTGGCAGAAGTGATAGCCACTAGAAAAACAGTTTTCCAAGTTAGGTACTTAAGCTCTGCAGAAGACAGAGGTTCAAAAGGGGGTTGCATTAACTTCAATGCAAAATTAAGGTCCCAAGAGGGCCAGTTCCGGAAAGGGAGGATTAGTATGGAGTAATCCCTTAAAAAACTTGGAAAACACAGGATGAGAGGAAAGAGGGGATGACTTTCCTGCTGACACAAAAGCAGACACAGCTGCCAAATGAACTCTCAGGGTAGCTGGTCTGAGACCCAAGGAATTAAGATGTACCATGTAATCTGACAAAGGGCAATTCAGCAGATTCTGGGAAATATTTTCCCAGCACACCAAATGGAAAACCTTTCCATTTAGAACTATAAGTAGCCCTAGTGGAAGGCTTTCTGGAAGCCTTTAGGATCTCAAGAACACCCTGAGAGAGGTGTAAATCAGCAAACTCTAACTCCTCAAGAGCCAGGCCTTGAGGTTGAGGGATTTGAGGTACGGATACCAAACCCTTCCCTGGGCACAAGTCAACAGATTGTGATTCCTGGGGAGGCACAGGGGAAGATGGACTGTCAGAGACAGAAGGAGTGGGTACCAGGGCTGCCTGGCCCAATCCGGGGCAATCAGAATCACCCTGCAAGGCTGAGATCTGATTTTACTAGTACTTTGAATAGGAGAGAAGGGGGAAGCATAGAGGAACTTCCTCCCAATCCAGAAGAAGGGCATCCAGGGGAACTGAGCCCAGCACTGGAGGCCTGCAACAGAACAGAGGAAGTTTGTGATTGTCTGGGGCTGCAAAATGATCTATCTGAGGGATGCCCCACCTGGCAAAAACTATCCCCAGCACTTGAGGATCCAGGGACCATTCGTGATGGCCCTGGGAAATCCTGCTGAGGGCATCCGCTAGGACATTGTCCTTCCCTGGAAGATTAACTACTATGAGGGAAGTGTTCAGGGAATAGGCCAGAGACCACAACTTCATTGCCTCGGTGCACAAGGTCAAGACCGAGTGCCCCTGCTTGTTGATGTACACATTGTTGTGGTGTTGTCTGTTCTGACTTGTATCACCTTGTCGTGGACAGATGCAGAAAAAGCTTGAAGAGCTAAAAAGACAGCTCTGAGTTCCAGCAAATTGATGTGGAGCAGAGATTCCTGGGGGGACCAAACTCCCTGAGTGGAAAGGTCGCCATGTGGCTCCCAACCCAGAAGGAAAGCATCTGTAGTGAGAGTCAAGTCGTGAGAAGGGGAAATGAAGGGACCCCGCTCTTAATTGCTCTGATCCTGCCACCACTGGAGAGCTAGGATCAAGGTTCGAGTCACTGGGACCAACTTGGAAAGGGGGTCTCTCTCTGGAGACCAAAAGGTTCTCAAGTGAAACTGAATGTCTCTCATCTGAAATCTGGCTCCCTGCACAACAGCTGTGGATGCAGCCATGTGCCCCAGGAGCTGCAGAAAGTGTCTTGCTGGTCGAGAGACCTGCAGAGTGAAGGAAGAGGCCAGAGCCACTAAATTCCTTACCCTTTCTGGGGGAAGAAAGGCTCTGGCTAGCTTTGTGTCCAATTCTGCCCCTATAAAGGTGAGTACCTGGGCTGGTTCCAGAACCGACTTTGGTAGGTTTAGCAGAAAACCCAGGGAGGTGAGAAGCTGCTGGGTGACCTGCAGGTGAAATTTTACCTGTTCTGGGGACTGGCCTACAATGAGCCAGTCGTCTAGATAGGGGAAAACAGCAATCCTCTGCCTCCTTAAGTGGGCCACTGCCACTGCTAGACACTTTGTGAATACCCTTGGAGCAGAAGTAAGGCCGAAGGGCATTGCTCTGTACTGGTAATGACCTGAGGGCAGTTCGAATCTGAGGTACTTCGATGGGATCTTCTGATTAGGACATGGAAATAGGCATCCTTGAGGTCCAGGGAGGCTAGCCAGTCCCTGGCCTTAGGGAAGGTAAAATCATTGCCAGAGTTACCATTTTGAACTTTGGTTTCAAAAGATGCTTGTTCAGATATCTGAGATCTAAAATGGGCCGCCATTCTCCTGTCTTTTTGGGGTAAGGAAGTATCTGAATACAGACCCCTGCCCTGATGCAGGGAGGAACCCTTTCTACTGCTCTGAGAGCTAACAGGATGAGACCTCTGTTTCCAGAGCGAGGGTCTCTGAAGCACTTGCAGGTAGAAAAGTCTGCTTCTCAACTTGGGAAACTTTTGAAGCTGAGAACCAGACCTTGGCTTACTACTTCCAGAACCCACTTGTCTGAGGTTAAAGAAGCCCATCCTGACTGAAGTAAGCCAGCCTGCCCCCCACTGGTACAGGAGAATCGGCCCTGGGCACCCCATCAGGTGCCTGTTTCGCAGGAGCTTTAGGCTGGGGGGTGGGAGCAGGTCTGCCCACCCCTCGTCTGCCCCTGCCTCTGAAGAAGCCCCTCTGAGCATAGGCAAAGGAGGCCTGAGTCTGGTAGAAAGGCCTGTGAAAAGGCCTACCCCTACCACTGGGGGCATGCCTTTGAGGAGTGGCTTGCCGCTCCTTAGCCTGGGCACTCTTGCAAGTAGTCCTATATTCATCCATCTTTTCATGTAATTCTCTGTCTGCTCTCCAAACAGAGAATTTCCCACCACAGGAAAATCTATAGCCTTAGTCTGGGATCCTGTGACAAACTAGTACACCTGAGCCAGGCCAACCTATGAAAAGCTACAGATGTGGCCATGACCCTAGAGGAAACATCATTAACATCCACAGCAGCATGAACTGAACCTTAGAGGCTTCAATGCCATCAGCAGCCACCTGTTCTAGTTCACTAGCCAGCTGGCCATGGGCCTGCTTGGCCAATTGCATAACAGTATCCCATCTAGATTTCTGATACCTAGCTACATAAGCCATATAATTTGCTTGCCTGAGTCCCAGAGAGGCTGCCATATACTGTTTTTGCCATGGCATCAATCTTCCTGGAATCCTTGACAGGAGGATGTGAAGCCAAGGAATATTAGCTTTATCACAGGCAGCAGCCTGAACTACCCCAACATGACTGCATTGCTGAGAAAGGAATTCTGTATCAGGGCCTGACAATATATACCTTCTATCCATCTTTTATCTACAGGAGGCACAGAATTAGGAGCTTTTAAAATTTTAATTGTTTGTTTCCTAAAAGACTTATGTAAAGGAATAGACAATCTCCTAGACTCTGGAATATCCATCATTTCTACAAAATCAGGCTCCTCTTGCTCATCCACAGCCTCTTCTAAAGGAAGCTGGAGGTTTCAGCAACTTTTATAAAACATAAAATGAGATGGGGACTCAGACAGCATAGGGAGATTCTAAAGGTCTATCTGGGGAGATGTCCGTTCAATGGGCACACCCAGACCTTCCCAGCCACATTCATACTGTTCATAATCCCCTCCCTCCTCTGGTTCATAAAATTCCTCAATATCATAATCCTGAACCACTGGGACCGGACGAACCGACCTTTTACCAGATAGTGGTGGTTCGGACGGACCTGAGACAGTGACTGGACAATTTGTATGGCTTTTGTTATCTCTGCAGCAGTTGGAGAAGGAATTTTGGACTCCAGACCTGCTGATTTTCTTGTTTTCTTTACTGGAATTGGTTCCTCAGAACCAGCTTTTCTTCTGCCCGAGGAAGTCTGGCCCTGGTCAGAGGGCACTCCCTCTGGTTCGGTTGGCACCGAACCGGGCTGGCCATCCGGGTCAGCGGACTTTTTGGCTTCTTGTTCCCTGAGCCTGCCCAATCTTTTTTCCAGGGTGGCTGCAGGGAAATTCTTACATACCTGGCAGTCTGACTGGAGGTGGTCAAACCCCAGACAATAAACACATGTGGTGTGTGGGTCAGCCTTGGCAAAGACTTCCCCACAAACATCACAGTGTTGAAACCAGTGGGCCCGGTTTTTCGCTTGGGTTTCTAGACATAATGCCAGCCCAACCAAAAACTTGCCTTTAACGCCAGTGCCAGGCAAGACACCCTTATCGGTTCTAACCGTGTCACGGTATTGGAAAAAACGTAATAAATCCGCTTTTTTAGAACCGATAAGAACCGAACCCGCACTCTAAAATAGTAACTTTTAGTTTTAAATGACTTTTAAATCCCACTGATCGGTTCAAAACCGAACCGATAACTTACAAGTTACATACAGACAAAACCTTCATTTACTTACGGTTACCACAGATAGAGCTTGAACAAACGGTTTTATGTTAAATAAAACTATTCTCGGTTAAATCCAACCGAGAAAACACTTTTTAAACCGAGAAATGAACCGAGCAGAAGGAGAAATCTCCAAGCGACTGTTCACTGAGGCGAGTAAAGAATCTGACAGTTCAAGTTTGAAATGACACAGATAGAGCTGCTCGTGCCAAAATTCTATTTTGGAATGGTTTTAACCATTTCACTCGGGGCAGTTCTAGAGCTGGATCAAACTGCTAATGTCTATAATATGCAAGACTTCATGTTGTTTGAAGAAAAATCAAAATAAAATATACACCAGGTAGAGGTGAAGGTAGGGGGAAGAGAGGAGGAAGTAGGGGAGAAAGGCTAGAGGGCACGGTGCACAGAAAGGAGTTGGTAAAGCTGGATGTAGAGAAGGTGGATGGAGAAAGGAGTAGTGTGAGCCCGTGATTGAATGCTATATAAGCACGGGCATGGTAGGATGTCACAACCAGGTAGTGAGCTCCTATCCGAGGTTGGGAAAGGAAGAATAAGGGATGGATGGTTTAGTGTTGATAAGACAGGGGATAAGAGAGAGAACAATTAGCTGGTGAGGAGAAAGCTGGGGGTCAGTACTTAAAATTGGGTCTAGCGTGGCTATATTCCAGTGCAGACACCGGTACTGGGTCTGAGGTGAAGCAGTTACATACTTTCTGATTGTATGGAAATAAAGCATCTTGAAAGCATTTATACCGATTAGAGTGCTTAATTTGAGGGTTTTGTAGATCCGTTCAATAAGGTAGGTATAACGGTTATGGCTGCCCTGCCGAAGCGGGATTTTGCTTGGGTACTTTGGCGTAATAGCTATAACTTCTTTAATGCGATTTCCCAATTATACTCAGGGGAAGACAGCTGGAGATATAGTAAGGCAGCTTATTAGAGATGGCTCTATAGGTCCAGAGAGCTGTGCTTTCTGTATGCCTGAACTTTAGTGGATGTCCATCCCACTGCCGCATATAGGGTGCAGTGAGGTGTCAAGGGGAGTCCCGTTATAAACCTCAGTGCTCGATGGTAGAGTGTGTCCAGTTTAGCCATGTAAGAGTTGGGGCATTGGCTGTAGAGGAAGTCAGCGTAATCAACCAATGATAGGAAATGGATTGGACCAGTTGTTTCTGCATCTCTGGTGAGAAACTGGCTGATTCTAAAAAAGTCCAAGCCTTTACAAAGTCATTTAGCAAGTCCTCGATATGTTCAATGAAGGAGAGTCTTTGGTCTATCCAAACTCCAGATACTTGAATTTTGTAACAAATTCTAGTTTTTCACCTAGAACTGTGGTAATTTGAGGAAATGTACCACTGGACACAGGGTTAGCTGTACTGGATAAAAGGAGAGAGACCATCGCTAGTTTTTTGGCATTAAGGAGTAGCTTTTTGGAGGAGTTGGCTTTGCAAGGTTGAATTCTGACTTAGGTCATTGCAGGCAGCTTCAGGTGTTGGGCACTCACTGTAGAGAACTGTATCATCTGCAAACAGATGGATGTTGGCTTTTATACAGTAGTCGATGTTATTAATGTAGATTGCAAAAAGTAAGGGCCCTAATATAGAACCTTGAGGTACCCCTCTTTGCAGCGTTTTTAAGGGGGACAGGCCTCCTTCGGCTTTAACTTGTTGAAGGCGCCCTGTAAGATAGTCAGTGAGCCAACGCAGAGAGGAGGGGTCCACACCTATGGTTTGAAGGGTGGAGAGGAACAGACTATGGTTGACGGTGTCGAAAGCCTTGCTTAGATCAAGAAAACAGCACAAATAAAGTTTTTGCTCTCAAGATTACTGCCAGTCGTTAGTAACTTTGGCTAGGGCTGAGATAGTGCTATGTTTAGCTCTGAATCCGGACTGCATAGGATTTAGCAGTTCCCTTAGACTCAAGGTGAGTCCTCAGCTGTGCATTTATAATTTTCAGGAGCTCGGACAGGACCGGAAGGAGGAAATGGCCTGTAGTTATTGAGATCGCCACGTCACCTGATTTGAACAGTGGTATGACATGTGCTGTCTTCCATATAGGTGGTAAGGTGCCCTGAGACAGGGATAAGTTAAAGGTGGGTGACGGTATTGCTAGTACGTGGTAGGCAATTTTTAGGAAGTAGGGTCAAGGAGTCGGCCCCAGCACTTTTTCTAGTATCCAACTGAAGCAAGAGGTCCTCTACCTCTTTCAGTGTGGCAGGTTGAAGTGAGAAAGGCGCGGCTTATCGGAGTTTCAGGCAGTTGGCTGGCAGTCTGGGAGAGCCGAAGATGTTTGCAGGGGAGTTATCAAATGCCATGCCTGCAGTAGCAAAGTGGTTATTGAATGCAAGTATATCCATCTTTTCGGTTATAGCTGAAGTTACCGAGGTAATCTTGGTCGGGAGGAATTTCCTGGGAGTGGCCTAGCAGATCACTGATTGTGTTCCAGAGCTTGATTGGGCTCTTTGTGGCAGAGTCGAGTTCGGATTTGAAGAAGGTGGCCTCGATTCTCTGATTGTTTTGGTACATAAATTTGAGTCTCCTGAACTGGTTCCAATCCTCTGCAGTGTTCAGTCTGCGTGCTTTTCCAGAGCTTATCTCTTTCTAGAAGCAAGGACTTGATCTGAGGGTGAACCATTTACAGGTTTTGGTCCTAGTTGAACTTTAATAAGGGAGCATACTTATTAAGGGCCCTTGATAGAATGTTGTGGAAGATATTGTAAGCTTGACGTAATTTTCGGCCAGGTAGAAATCTTGCCACTCAGGGGAGTACTTGCTCGCTTTAGGTAGGCATGTTCATTGAAGTTGCGCCTGGATCTCTTCATAGAGAACTTGCTGATGGGTGCTGGGTTGTTGGGATCTTACTCACAATAAAACAATGAGTCGCTGGCATCTGAAAGAAGACATCAGCGTGGGAGAAGAGATGAGGTTTGCTCACCATTAGCACATCCAAAGTGTACTTTTACTGGGGTTCTTCCGCTTTGGGCGTGTTGGTTCCTAATAAGTTGCGTCAGCCATGTTCATCACAGAAGGATGGCACAGCTGTGTTAGAAACCAGTCAAAGTTGAGGTCTCTAAAATAATAGTTTCTGGCAGCCCTGTCCCAACTTGTCACTTAGATATGACACAAGTTGTAGGCCAGCAGGCGGTGGTCTGTAGCATCCTATTCGCAGAGTGCAGTAGTCTGTGTAATTTCCACTTTGAGAATTAGGCATTCGAATTTGCTGGCAACAGATGCCGAGGATAAGCAGGAGGCAGAAAATTTGTCTTTAACTGAGATAGCTACCCTCCTCCTCTGGCATGCCTATCAGCTCTGAACAAGGCATAGTTGGGTATGTTTACTTCTATCAGTGGTGCTGGGTCTAAGCCAAGTTTTGGAAATCACAAGTATGTCAGGAGAGGTAAGATTTACACAGGTTTGTATTAGGTTATCTTTTAAGGAGGCTACATCGTTAATATGCAAGAAGCTCATTCTTTTTAAATTTGCTAGTTCTGCTGGCAAAGCAATAGCTTCTGGGGGCCAGGAGGTTGAGTTCTAAGTTGCCTGAACAAAGCAGGAGGATAAGTAGGATTTTTCTAAGAGCTAATTATAAGCTTGTAATTCCTGCCTTTCCCATCTAGTAGATCTGATGTTTTAGGGACTGGAAAGTCAGCCATAGAAGAGCTGATCTGTTGTAGCAAGAGCTAGTACCCCTACCACAATGGCGGGAGGAGATAGAAGTCTGCGTGGTGGGAGGTGGGCCTTGTGGTGGGGGGTGTTATAAGTACTACTGGTATGTGTGGTCCAAGAGCAGGGTTCGAGGTACTGGTACTTGGAATCACGGAGGCAATTAAGGATAAGTCTGCTATGTGGTATACAGCACAGGTGCCGTAGAACCAAACATGATGGTAGTTCAGGAGTCCAATGCTGGGCAGCTGGTATCAGCAGAAGAAGGGGCAGTAAAGGAGCCATATAGGGCCCGACATGATGGTACCTCAAAAGGAGCCACTCCAATTAGCCCAGGGGCCAGTGGGGTTGCTGGATTAATGCAGCTTATCAGTAGCTTTCCGATCCAGGTGAGGCCGAAATTTGATAGCATTAAAGATATTTAGTGGTGAAGGCACAGCCAAGGAGAGCCTATGGTTTTAGTAAGGCGAGGCCCTGAGAGTTGGATCCGTAGGCTGGATAGAGAGAGGGGATCAGAGCTAAGTCTCTATTGGAGGGGCACTTCGCCAGGGCGTGGACTAATATTTTGGCAGGAGCTACTGTATTTAATAATCAGCGGAGGTGGGGGAATTCGAAAAATTCGCGGCAGTTGCCGCCTTGTGGGAACCTTGGGTCCGTGTCTGCGGTCTCGAGCATCGGCTAGAGGCGCCGACCGCCCAGTAGCCCGGGGAATCCTCGGCTCAGGAGCTGGGAGCCTGGGCGACAGTTTCTCGGCTGAGGGAGAGAAGGAGAGTGGGGTTAATAAAGTGGATCCACATAAAGGTTAGACAGAACAGCGGGAGTCCAAAATTTGCAGAACAAAAGGATGTGTATGTATCAGCAATGCCAAAGAGGTAGTGACGAGTAGCAGTAGGGTGGTTGCACCCCAAGGTAGTTTGATTGGTGTTGCTGGCCTGCTTAACTGCAAGCTGGTTTATAGTTGAAAGGGTATATAGTCGAATTAGGGTGAGGTCCCTAACAATAGGGCAGGTAGAGCAGTAATTGAGGAGTTAGATGGAGTTGCTGAAGAAAAGGTTGAGAGGAAATGTGGGATCATGTGGGTGGGACAGTTTAAAAGGGCGGTAGAAAGTTGGTCAAGTCAGGTATTGAAGACAGGGAGGCCAATAGCATGAAAATGTGCAGCAGTGGAGTGACCAATCTGCTGCTAGGCTGAGGAAGGGGTGGAGTAAGGGTCTATTTAATACTGTGAGGAGGAGGAGGAGGAGGGGGAGGAGGGGGGTGAAGAAATTCAGTCCAGAACAAAGCACAGAAAGAGATTTCCCTGAGACCAGGAAGCACCAGGCGTTGGAAAATCAGCCAAGGAGTACAGCTGCCAGTCTGTGCCTGGTTCCTCCACTGGGCATCCAGTCAAAACAGTGGCATTCAAAACTACGAGTTTCGGAGGTCCGGTGCATACCTGAATCTGTCCGGGGGTCAGTCGGGTGGTCTGTTAGCTGTGGCCTGCTCGGAGAGAGCCAAGGCCACGGGAGCAGCTTGGGAAGCCCACAGATGGGCTGTGGGCTCCTAGCCTGGACATCCAGGGAGTAATGCTTGGTGAAAGTGTGTACCGTTTTCCAAGTAGCAGCTTGACATATCTCCAATATAGGGATGTCTCTGGCAGCAGCTAGAGACACGGCTGTACCTCTGGTAGAATGAGCCCTCAAGCCAGAGGGGGGATCTCTGCCCAGTTTCTGATAACAAAATTGGATACAAGAGACAATCCACCTGGCAATTGATCTCTTAGTGGCAGGTTTCCTTCCCAACCTCACCATAAGTGAGAAAAGTTGAGGGATTCGAACCTGTGACTTGATGGTATGCTCTATAGTAACTAAGGGCCCTCTTAACGTCTAAACTGTGCAATCTCCTCTCACCAGAAGAGGAATGTTCAGTGAAAAACACTGGAAGGGAGATAGATTGGTTAAGATGGAAATCTGAAACCACCTTAGGCAAAAACTTTCTGTTAGTCCTGAGGACTACCTTATCCCTGTGGAAAGAAATAAAATCAGTTTCCACTGACAAGGCTTGCAACTCACTTGTGCGTCTAGCAGAAATGATAGCCACTAGGAAAACAGTTTTCCAAGTTACATACTTAAGCTCTGCAGAAAACAGAGGTTCAAAAGGGGGTTGCATTAACTGGGCAATGCAAACATTAAGGCCCAGGCAGGGCCGGATCCCTAAAGGTGGATTAGTAGGAAGTAACCCTTAAAAACTTGGAAAATACAGGGTGAGCGGAAAGAGAGGATGGCTTTCTGTTGAAACAAAAGCAGAGACAGCTCAAATGAACTCTCAGGGTAGCTGGTCTCAGGCCCAAAGAATTAAGATGGACCATGTAATCTGACACAATGGGCAAATCAGCAGATTCTGGGAAATATGTTTCCAGAACACCAAATGGAGAACCTTTCCACTTAGAATTATAAGTAGCTCTAGTGGAAGGCTTCCTAGAAGCCTTTAGATTTCAAGAACACCCTGAGAGAGGTGTAGGTCAGCAATTCTAACTCCTCAAGAGCCAGGCCTTGAGGTTGAGGGATCTGAGGTTGGATACCAAACTCTCCCCGGGCACAGGTTAATAGGTTGTGATTCCTGGGGAGACACAGGGGAGATGGACTGTCAGGGACAGAAGGAGGGTACAGGGCTGCCTGGCCAATCTGGGGCAATCAGAATCACCCTGCAAGGCTGGGATCTGATTTTACTAACACCTTGAATAGGAGAGGGAAGGGGGAAGTATAAAGAAACTTCCTTCCCAATCCAGGAGAAGGCGTCCAGGGGACTGAGCCCAACACTGGGGCCTGCAACAGAACAGAAGTTGGTGATTGTCTGGGGCTGCAAAAGATCTATCTGAGGGTGCCCCATCTGGCAAAAGACTATCCCCAATACTTGAGGATCCACAGACCATCGTGATGGCCCTGGGAAATCCTGCTGAGAGCATCTGCTAGGACATTGTCCTTTCCTGGAAGGTGAACTGTTATGAGTGAAGTGTTCAGGGAATAGGCCAGAGACCACAACTTCATTGCCCTCGGTGCACAAGGCGAAGACCGAGTGCCCCTGCTTGTTGATGTACCACATTGTTGTGGTATTGTCTGTTCTGACTTGTACCACTTTGTTCTGGACAGAAGCAGAAAACGCTGAAGTGCTAAAAGACAGCTCTGAGTTCCAGCAAATTGATGGGAGCAGAGATTCCTGGGGGGACCACACTCCCTGAGTGGAGAGGTCGCCCATGTGGGCTCCCCACCCCAGGAGGGAAGCATCCGTAGTGAGGGTCAAAGTGTGAGAAAGGGGAATGAAGGGGACCCCCAGTCTTAAATTGCTCTGATCTTGCCACCACTGGAGGGCCTGGATCAAGGTTCGGGTCACTGGGACCAACTTGGAAAGGGGGTCTCTTCTCTGAGAACAATAGGCTCTCAAGTGAAACTGAATGTCTCTCATCTGAAATCTTGCTCCCTGCACTACAGCTGTGGATGCAGCCATGTGCCCCAGGAGCTGCAAAAAGTGCCTTGCTGGTCGAGAGACCTGCAGAGTGAGGAGGAGGCCAGAGCCACCAAGTTCCTTACCCTTTCTAAGGGAAGAAAAGCTCTGGCCAGATTTGTGTCCAATTCTGCACCTATGAAGGGAGTACCTGAACTGGTTCCAGAACGACTTTGGTAGATTTAGCAGGAAGCCCAGGAGGAGAGAAGCTGCTGGGTGACTTGCAGGTGAGATTTTACCTGTTCTGGGACTGGCCTACAATGAGCCAGTCGTCCAGATAGGGAAAACAGAAACTTTGCCTCCTTAAGTGAGCCACTGCTACTGCCAGACATTTTGTGAATACCCTTGGGGCAGAGAGGCCGAGGGCATTGCTCTGAACTGGAGTGACCTGAGGCAGTTTGAATCTGAGGTACTTTCGTGGAGCTTCTGATTAGGACGTGAAATAGGCATCCTTGAGGTCCAGGAAGCTAGCCAGTCCCCTGGCCTTAGAGAGGTAAAATCATTGCCAGAGTTACCATTCTGAACTTTGTTCTCAAAAGATGCTTGTTCAGATATCCGAGGTCTAAAATGGGCCGCCATTCTCCTGTCTTTTTGGGTAAGGAAGTATCTGGAGTACAGACCCTTGCCCTGGTGTAGGGAGGAACCTTTCTACCGCTCTGAGAGCTAACAGGGTTGAGACCTCTGCTTTTAGAGTAAAGGTCTCTAAAGAGCTTGCATGGAAAAGACCGATTCTCATCTTTGGGAACTTTTTAGCTGAGAATCCAGACCCTGGCTTACTACTTCCAGAACCCACTTGTCTCAGTTAAAGACACCCAGTTCTGACTGAAGTAAGCCAACCTGCCCCCTATTGGTAAAGGAGAATCGGCCCTGGGCACCCCATCAGGGTGCCTGCTTGGCAGGTGCTTTAGGCTGAGGGGTGGGGGCAGGCCTGCCCACGCCCCATCTGCCTCTGCCTCTGAAGAACCCCCACTGAGCATAAGCAGAGGAGGCCTGGGTTTGGTAAAAAGGCCTACCCCTACCCCTGGGGGTGTGCCTCTGAGGAGTGGCTTGCCGCTCCTTGGCTTGGGCACTTTTATAGGTAGTCCTATATTCATCCATCTTCTTCATATAATTCTCTGTCTGCTCCCCAAACAGAGAATTTCCCACCACAGGAAAATCCATAGCCTTAGTCTGGGTATCCTGTGACAAGCTAGTACACCTGAGCCAGGCCAACCTACGAAAAGCTACAGATGTGGCCATGACTCTAGAGGAAACATCATTAAAATCCACAGCAGCATGAAACTGCACCTTAGAAGCCTCAATGCCATCGGCAGCCACCTGCTCCAGCTCACTAGCAAGCTGGCCAGGGGCTTGTTTGGCTAAACTCATAACAGTATCCCATCTAGATTTCTGATACCTTGCTACATAAGCCATATAATTTGCTTGCCTGAGTCCCAAGGACGCTGCCATGTACTGTTTTTTTGCCATGGCATCAATCTTCCTGGAATCCTTGTCAGGAGGATGTGAAGCCAGGGGAATATTAGCTTTATCACAGGCTGCAGCCTGAACTACCCCAACATGACTGCATTGCTGAGAAAGGAATTCTGTATCAGGACCTGACAGTGTGTACCTCCTGTCCATCTTTTATCTACAGGAGGCACAGAATTAGGAGTTTTTAAGATTTTTATTGTTTGTTTCCTAAATGACTTATGCAAAGGAATAGACAATCTCCTAGACTCTGGTATATCCATCATTTCTACAAAATCAGGCTCCTCTTGCTCATCCACAGCTTCCTCCAAAGGAAGCTGGAGGGTTTCAGCAACTTTTTTGTAAAACATAAAATGAGAGGGGGACTCAGAAAGCATAGGGGGAGATTCTAAACGTCTGTCTGGGGAGATGTCCGGTTCAATGGGCACACCCAGACCCTCCAAGTCACATTTATACTGTTCATAATCATCCTCCCCCTCCTCTGGTTCATAAAACTCCTCAACATCATATTCCTGAACCGATGGAACCGACCTTTTGCCAGATAGTGGCGGTTCGGACGGAACCGGAGAAAGTGACTGGACAATCTGAATAGCTCTTGCTATCTCTGCAGCAGTTGGAGTAAGAATTTTGGGCTCCAAACCTGCTGACTTTCTTGTTCTCTTTACTGGAACTGGTTCATCCGAGCCAGCTTTTCGTTGCCGAGAAGTCTCGCCTGGTCAGAGGGCACTCCCTCTGGTTCGGGTTGGCACCGAACCGGCTGGCCATCCGGTCAGCGGACTTTTGACCTCTCGCCCCTGAGCCTTCCCAATCTCTTTCCAGGGTGGCTGTGGGAAATTCTTACAAATCTGGCAGTCTGACTGAGGTGGTCAAACCCTCAGACAATAACATGTGGTGTGTGGGTCAGCCTTGGCAAAGACTTCCCACAGACATCACAGTGTTGAAACCCAGTGGCCCGGTTTTTCTTTTGGGTTTCTCAGACATAATGCCAGCTCAACAGAAAAACTTGCCCTTTAACGGCAGTGCCAGGCAAGACACCTTATCGGTTCCTAATCAAGTCACGGGTATTTGAAAAACCGTAATGAAATCCGCTTTTTTAGAACCAATAAGAACCGGAACCGCACTCTAAAATATCAAGTTTAAAAAACTTTAAGTTTTAACTCTAGTTGATCGGTTCAAAACCGAACCGATAAAACTTACAAGTTCCACACAGAATTAAAATAAGAATTACTTACGATACCACAGACAGAGCTTGAACCGATCGGTTTATGTTAAAATAAAACTATTCTCGGTTGAGAACTGAAAACACTGTTTAAACCGAGAAATGAACCGAGCAGTAGGAGAAATCTCCGGAGCGACTGTTCAGTGAGGCGGAGTAAAGAATCTGACAGTTTAGGTTTGAAACTACACAGACAGAGCTTCTCTTTAGAGCTTGTGCTCTAAGTTCTATTCATGGAATGGAGTTAACTCTTTCACCTCCGGAGCAGTTCTAATGGTGGGACAAACTGCAATTGTCATAATATAGCAAGACTTCATGTTGTTTGAAAAACTGCTCTGAGTTCCAACAGATTGATGTGGAGCAGAGATTCCTGAGGGGATCACAACCCCTGGGTAGTGAGGTCGACCACGTCAGCTCCCCAAGAGGGATGCATCTGTAGTGAGGATTAAGGAGTGAGACTGAGTGACAAAAGGAACCCTTTGTCTCAGATTGCTCTGATCCTGCCACCACTGTAAGGCCTGGATCAGGGTTTGAGTCACTGGGATCAGTTTGGTTAGAGAGTCTTTCCTTTGAGACCAAAAGGCTCTCAAATGGAACTGGATGTCCCTCATCTGAAATCTTGCTCCCTGCACTACTACTGTAGAGGCAGCCATGTGCCCCAGGAGCTGTAGAAAATGCCTTGCTGGTCGAGAGACCTGCAGGGTGAATGAGGAGGCCAGAGAGACCAGGGTCCTTGCCCTGTCCAAAGGAAGGAAGGCTCTGGCTTTCTCTGTGTTCAGCTCTGCGTCTATGAAGGTGAGGAGCTGTACAGGCTCTAGAACTGACTTTGAAAGATTCAGAAGGAAACCTAGAGAGGTGAGCAGTTGCTGAGTTATCTGTAGGTGTAACCTGACTTGGTCTGGGGACTGCCTACTATGAGCCAATCGTCCAGGTAAGGGAAGATGGCAATTTTTGCCTTCTTAGGGAATCAACTGCTACTGCCAGGCATTTTGTGAATACCCTTGGAGCAGAGGTGAGGCCAAAGGCATTGCTCTGAACTGGTAATGGCCTGAGGGAAGCTCGAACCTGAGGTACTTTCGATGGGAGCTTCTGATGAGAATATAGAAGTAGGCATCCTTGAGGTCCAGGGACGCTAGCCAGTCCCCTGGCCTTAGAGAGGGTAGAATAATTCCCAGAGTCACCATTTTGAATTTTGGTTTTAAAAGGTGCTTGTTTAAGTATCTGAGATCCAGGATGGGCCACCATTCTCCAGTCTTTTTTGGGGTAAGGAAGTACCTGGAGTACACCCCTTTGCCCTGGTGTAGGAGTGGAACCCTTTCCACAGCTCTGAGAGCCAGGAGGGAAGAGACCTCTGCCTCTAGGGCAAGTGCCTCTGGTGGATTTGCAGGTGGAAAGGATCTGGTTCTCATCTTTGGAAACTTTTTGAAGCTGAGAACCAGTCCCTGGCTTACTACTTCCAGGACCCACTTGTCTGATGTCAGAGACTCCCAGTCCTGGACAAAGTAAGCCAACCTGCCCCCTACAGGTAGGTGAGAAAAAGCCCTGGCAACCCCATCAGGGTGCCTGCTTGGCAGGGGCTTTGGGCTGAGGGGTGGAAGCAGGCCTGCTTGTACCCTGTCTGCCTCTCCGTCTATAGAACCCCCTCTGGGCATAAGCAGAAGAGGAGGCCTGGGCTTGGTAAAAAGGCCTATGAAAAGGCCTGCACCGCCCCTGGGAAGCTGCCTTTGATGAGTGGCCTGCCTTTCCTTGGCCTGTGCACTCCTATAGGTGGTCCTATACTCGTCCATTTTCTTCATGTAATTCTCTGTCTGCTCCCCAAACAGAGAATTACCCACAACAGGAAAATCCATGGCTTTAGTCTGGGTATCCTGTGACAGGCTAGTACATCTGAGCCAAGCCATTCTGAGAAGTGCCACAGATGTAGCCATGACTCTTGATGACACATCATTTGAATCCACTGCAGCATGGAATTGCACCTTGGATGCCTCAATACCTTCAGCAGCCACCTGCTCCAGCTCCTTGGCAAGCTGGCCAGGGACCTGTTTTGCTAGAGCCATAACAGTATCCTATCTGGATTTCTGATATCTAGCAACAAAACCATATAATTTGCCTGTCTGAGTCCCAAGGATGCTGCCATGTACTGTTTCTTTGCCATGGCATCAATCCTCCTGGTGTCCTTGTCTGGGGGGTGTGAAGCCAAGGGAATATTTGCCTTGTCACAGGCTGCAGCCTGCACTGCCCCAACATGGCTGCATTGTTGTGTAAGGAACTCCGTATCAGAGCCTGACAATGTGTACCTCTTGTCCATTCTCTTATCCATAGGAGGTATAGTATGAGGAGTTTTTAGAATTTTAAATGTCTGTTTCCCAAAAGATTTATGCAAGGGAATAGACAGTCTCCTAGACTCTGGGATATCCATCATTTCCACATAGTCAGGCTCCTCTTGATCATCCACAGCTTCCTCCATAGGGAGCTGGAGGGTTTCAACCACTTTTATAAAACATAAAATGAGAAGGGGACTCAGAAAGCCTAGGAGGAGACACTCCTGAAGGTCTGTCTGGGTAGATGTCCGGGTCAATGGGCACATCCCGACTTTCAAATCCACATTCACTCTTCTCATACTCCTCTTCCCCCTCCTCTGGTTCATAATATTCCTCTAAATCATAATCTTGAACCGGTGGAATCAGTCGAACCGGGCGCTTACCTGAAGGTGCCGGTTCGGTCGGAACCAGGGAAAGCGACTGGACAATTTTAATCGCTTTGGCTATTTCTTCAGTGGTTGGAGAGGAAAGTTTTGGCTCCACACCAGCTGATTTCCTAATCCTTTTTGCTGGAACCGACTCCCCAGAGTCGGTTCTCCTTTAGCCTGAGGAAGTCTCGCCCTGGTCAGAGGGCACTCCCTCTGGTTCGGTTGGAACTGAACCGGGCTGGCCATCCGGTTCAGCAGACTTTTTGGCTTCCCTTTCCCTGAGCCTACCAACTCTCTTTCCCAGGGTTGCTGCAGAAAAAGTTTTACAAATCTGGCAGTCTGCATTGAGGTGGTCAAACCCCAGACAATAAACACAGGTGGTGTGGGGGTCAGCCTTGGCAAAGACTTCCCCACACACACTGCAGTGTTGAAACCCAGTGGGCATGGTTTTCCTTTTGGGTTTCTCAGACATAGTACCAGTCCTAACCAAACTTACCCGTTTATGGCAATCCGCCAGATACGACCCTCTTATCGGTTCCCAACCGTGTCACGGGTCGTGGAAAAAAACGTAATAAAATCCATTTTTTTTAGAACCGATAAGAACTGGTAACCACACTCTAAATCACAGATTAAGATATTTTAAACAACCTGATCGGTTCAAACCGAACCGATAAACCGTTTACAAGTTCCACACAGAGTAGAAATAATGTAAACCTATCTAGTACTCATAAATACCACAGACAGGGCTTGAACCGACCGGTTGCAGTTTAAATTCGGTCAAAAACCGAGAAAAACAATACTTTAACCGACAAAATGAACCGAGCAGAAGGAGAAATCTCTGGAGCGACTGTTCAGTGAGGCAGAGTAAAGAATCTGACGGTTTGAGTTTGAAGAACAACAGACAGAGTTTCAACCGAGTTCGAGCTCAGCGTTCCATGCCTGGCACGGAACGTTAACTCTTTCACCTCCGGAGCAGTTCGAAGGTGGGACTCACTGCATACGTCATAATATAGCAAGACTTCATGTTGTTTGAAAGAATTGCTCTCATCTCCAGAATATTGATATGTAGTGTCAATTCTAGAGAGGACCATGCTCTTTGAGTCTGATGATTCTGAAAATGAGCACCCCAACCCATGCCCAAGGTATCGGTTGTGAGAACCTGCGATGGAGAGTCCCTTTGGAAGGGGACTCCCGGTTCCAGATTCTGTGGTGATAGCCACCAGGAGAGAGTCAGTACCACTGCCTTGGAGATGGAGACTGGCTGGTTGAGATCATCCTCCCTTTGATCCCACTGCACTCTGAGGGTCCATTGAGGGACTCTTATGAAGAGATGTGCTGAGGGTATGGTCACGGCCATGTGGCCTAGGAGTTGGAGCATGGACGAGCTGAGACCTGGCGAGCAGCTGAAACTTTGTGGGCCAATGAGCGAAGTTGTAATGCCCAATATGGTGGGAGGAAAGCCTTCCCTTGCTCCGTGTCTAGGATTGCCCCTATGTACTGAAGCCTCTGACAGGGTGTCAGGAGCGACTTGGCTATGTTCAGGGTGACTCCCAAGGAGCTGAACAGGTTGAAGGTGTCCTCTAGGGTTGCCAGAAGCTGATCCCTGGTTGAGGCAGTCAAGAGCCAATCGTCGAGGTAGGGGTACACAAAGTGACCCTGCCTCCTTAAGGCTGCAACTACCGCTAGGCACTTCGTGAACATGCAACGTGCCGAGGAAAGGCCAAAGGGCAAGGACCGAAACTGGTAGTGCCTTTGTCTGGAACCTCCTGTGAGCTGGAAGCACCAGAATATGGAGGTAGGCATCTTGCATGTCTAGGCAGCAGAGCCAGTCCCCTTGATGCAGCATGGGAAGAATGCCCGGCAAGATGACCATCCTGAACCTCTTGTATTCTATATAGTTGTTCAAGAGGCTCAGGTCCAATATCAGGCAGAGATCCACCGTCTTCTTTGGAACCAGGAAGAAGTGGGAGTAGAGCCCTTTCCCCCACTGCGGGGAATGGAACTGGTTCCATTGCCTCCTTGCCTAACATTGACTGTACTTCCTCCCCAGTGAGTTCAGCATGGGAGAGGGTAAGACACTTGGACCAGGGGACTGTCCAGAGGAATCTGATGGAATTCAAGCGCATGAGCCCACTCTATCAACTGAAGGACCCACGTACCGTTGGTGATGGAGGTCCATCCATCGAAGTAAAGCAGGAACCAACCCCCTACCACCTCTGCCCTGGACTCAGCAGGTGGTATGGGGTAGGGCCGGGAGTCAGGCATGGTGGCCCAGGGAGGGCTAGGAGACCTGGGATGGTTTGTTGTTCCTTTTCCCTGTGCTCCACTGGGGTGAGAGGGAGCTTTACGGTGAAAGTTGCCTCTCTGTTGCTGTCCTTTAGGCTTCTACCCTCCCAGGTGACAAAACTGACAAAGTTTGGCAGGTGTCCGTTCAGACCTGTATAACTGATGTACCGACTGAACGGCCTTACCCAAATCCTGGAGATCCGTGATCATCTGCTCGATGTCCGGACCAAAAAGTATAGACCCATGGAATGGGGCATCGATGATGGCATCCTGGAGGTCCTGCCTAAACCCAGAGACTCGGAGCCAAGTGTATCTCCTCATGCAAACCCCATGGCTGCTGCCCTGGCTGTCATGTCAGCAGAATCATATGACAATCTGAGGATGTGTTTTCCTATGTCCAGACCTGACTGTAGTATGTCCAAGAGCTCAGTTTTGAGCTCAGAATCATGCTGCTTTTTAGCAAGCTCAATTGCTTTGCTCCAGAGGGATTTCTGGTACTACACCATGTGGGCTAAAAAAATATAGCGAACAAATGGTGCATATAGCTGAGGAATAATCCTTTCTGCTGCACTGATCCAGGCGTTTGGATTCTTTGTCCGGTGGCTGGGAGCTCACGTGCAGGGGCTATTTGGTTCTGCCATAGGCAGTAGTCAACATGACAGAGTCGGCCTTGGGATGTTCTTCAAGGAACGGCTCATTTGTCAGGGTACGGTACAGCTGGTCCACTTTCTTGGGAATAGCGGGGGCTGTCGTCAGATGCCTCCAGGGCAACCTGGTAAAGTCCTGGAATGGGGCTACCAAGGGTGGAACCACTAAGGGTTTTGGCTCAGTTATGCCTAAAAAATGGGCCAGTCTCTTCGTTTCACGATCAAGATCCTCGGTTTTGAGCCGGCCCAGTGGTGCTGAGGGTTAAGGAGCTGGATGCCAAACCTTGCACCACGCTGGCAAGCCGGGTTCAGGAATGAGCTTGCATCGCTGGGGGCTGGTGGGGGGAGGGGGAGAACTGTGAGGAGCTGCCGACTGGCAAGCACTCTGCCTCAGGAGGAAGTGACATGTCTCTTGGTGCTTGGTTGCCCTCCAGTGGAGGCTGGGTGGTAGTGCCGCACCTGAGAGCTTGGGGCGCAAGGCCAGGGGAGTGAGGAAGGAGCTGATGACTGGAGAGCTGTGGTGCTGGTGCTAGTGTGGGCCTCCACCCACACGCAGTCATCACTTCCGGGGCTCCGGGTTAGGACGGCAGGAACAGGGGAAAAATACGGGGGTCTCCGGGGATGACGCCTCCAGGCCAGTTTCAGGGGTTCTGCCATGGCATGCATAGCATTCAGAAGCCCCCGAAAGACCCGGAATTTGGTAGGGTTGGCCGATTAAAGCAGAGATCTACCGAGGAGGATAAACAGAATCTACAAAAACCAAAAAAAGATCCTCGGTTTCCCACTGGTTTAAAAACTGGATGTGACACATCACATCCAAGAAAGTGGGATCATCTGGAGAGGAATGAGGAGATTCTCCAGGAGGGTCCAGATGAGGGGGAGGAAAGAAGTACTCTCCTGAGGATCTGGAGGAGGCAGAGGACTTGGAATAATATGACCTCGAGGATGACCTGGAGCGAGAACGAGGATGCCTTCTCCTATAATGCCTGGAGGTGGACCTGGAACAGCACCTCCTCTGGTCTGGAGACCTATCGTCCAGCGGAACTGGTGATTTTTCTTTGGGTGAAGGTGGGGCCCACTGGGGGGCTACAGGGTATCCACCAGAGCAGGTTGTGGTGGTGGAGCCTGTGGTTAATTAGGCAGGATGTCTTTCCTGACAGTGTCCCACCAGAAAATAAAAAGATCTTTTACTTCTGCTAAAGAGGCCATAGCGGGAGATGATGGGCCTGGCATCTCAGCCCTGTCATCAGGTTCCCAGGGCAGCGACTCTGACGGTGCGTTGTGGGCTGGCGTATGCATGGCAACTTCAGCTTTTCTGGAGTCAGGTCTTTAGGCAGTATCAGGTCTGACGGCAGGTCTGTCGATGTCTGATTGGCCGTCGTCGATGGGTCAGGTGTGGCCATGTCTTGGCCGGCGGCTTCTCTAACGGCTACTTATGAGGCGCTAGTGGCATAGAGGACCCTGACATGGAAGAGGAGAGGACATCAGGGTAGTGTGTCTGGAGTCTGACACCCAATGCTCCGGGGAGCTAGCGTCAGGGTGCGACCCTGATTCCATGTGCTGCTTTCTGTCATCGGGTCCAGCCGGACATTCCGAAGATGAAGAGGACGAAGCCTTCGGGGGGGGGTGGCAGAAAGGGTGTTGCCCGTCTCCTTAATGGCAGAATCCCTGGTTTTAGACCCAGAAGTATGGCTGTAGGGTCTAAGACTAAGGGAAGGGGGTCGAAGGCCCTTGCTCCTCAGAAACACCTCTGGGCGACTGTGCAGACGGGGGTTTCAAGTTCGACAACATGGGAGAAGTCTGGGTTGACGGGGGGGCAGCATCTGAACCCGGGCTGGAGTTGGCTGACTTCCAATGCGGAGACCTGGATCAGGAGTGAGAGCGGTCCTTCTCTTGGTGATGGTGCTTTTTCTCCTTTTTGTGGGATCTCCCTGACCCCAAAGATGAGGATCCTAGGCCTGATGGAGCCTTTCGCATGGTAGCCAGCTGTTGCTCCAGCAGGAAAGTCTTCAGACAACGGATGCGCGTTCATCAACTGAAGCGCTTGCAATGCAGACAAGATTCCGTATCGTAACTGGGCCCCAGGCAGACGAGGCAGGCTGAATGGCTGTCGCGATATGGTATCTGCTTCTGTTGCCTAAACACTCTTAGTGTGTAGAGCAAATAATAATAATACAGATTCTTATGTCTTTGGAGTCTGCCAAGAAACATTTGTAAACAAGCGAGAGTACTAGTCAATGTTTATTATACTACTTACGCCAAGCATGTGACAAAGAAAATCACAAGGGAGATACGTTTCTCACCACTCTCCTGAAGAATGTACGTAATCTCCAGTATTTCTAGGATCTTAGGTTCTCCAAGATCTTGTTCTCTCTCCACATGGAGCTAGGATACACAGACTTATATACTACAGATAACAGCATAGCAACAGAAATTACATTGTAGTTGCCGATATGAGAAACATTACCTATTGGATAATGACTTAGGAGACAGAATTACTAATGAGTATCATGAGACATATAATATGCTTTGGTTAGCATTATAGCTTGGACAAAAGAAATGCTGACAGGGCTCTATTACACGTGGCATTTCTTGCCTATGTACAGTATAAGACATAACGAGGGATTTCTCTCTCTGTCAGCTAGCTTGCTTAGACAAAGAGAAGTGCTAACAGGGCTCTATTACACATGACATATCTGCCTGAGAGTAACACACACACTTTGTATAATTATATGAGAATATAAGTATACAAAAATCACTGATGATCCCTTAGAGTCATCATATCAGTGATTAGGTAGATTATATATGGAATTTATGTAAAAGACAAACATAACGCATTATAGTGAGGTATAATAACCATGCATGATCTAATACTATAAAGGATGTAAACATTAGCAAATATTAGCAGCAAAGCATATTCCTGGCACTCATGCTTATATGATGGATGCCTAAATCTGTATATTAGTGCAAAATAGCAGTATCACAGTGTAACAGACCAGGAATACAGTGTAAGGTGTAAGGTGTATGTGGGATAATAGTGGCCATAACCCAGGCGCAACACTTCCCAAACACGTACTTCAATTTAGGGCGGTGAGTAGATGATGACGGTGAAGACATGCACCGACACTAATTGAATGATTACACTGGTAAATTCAAAAATTCTTCTCGATCGACTGTAAGCAAGCAGGCATCCGAGGAGCCGAAATGAATGGATTGACAGCAGGAAAAGAACTGGAGAGTGGCTGGGGACCGCCCCCTTTATACCACTGGCAGATGTCGGAAGTTAGATTGGAGATCAGAGATTATTTTGGACAGCTCCTTCCTGGTACCGAGATGACAGCATCATCAGCATATAGCACCATGCGAGCCGGACAGCCTACATGGACTGGTAGAATGTACACCCATTCTTAGCAGCACGGTTGAGACCTATGGGAGCCTAAGTGGACCTTCTCCATCTCCTGGAGATGCTGAGCCTAGACTGAATCTGTTACCAGAGTGGGAGACTGGCTTCTGCCTGCTCCCAACCATGAAGTGGACATCTGTTGTGATAATTAACTCTGGGAAACTTACTTGAACTCTAAAGAGATCCTGTACATACACTCACCAACTCAGGGAGTGACAAAGTTATGAGGGGGTGGGAACTGGCTGCTAAGCCTCCAATGAGGAATCATAGGACGACAGAAAAAAACAGTTGAACAGGCCCTCATCTAGAAGCGAACCCACAGGATAGGGAATTGCTGCCTACCCTTAGAACTAAAAAACAGGAGACCTAGGGCTGATGCCAAGGACCGCGTCCTGAAACAGTGGACTTTGACAAAAAGGTGAACCTTTCTTGGTTTGTGGCAAAAAAACACCCCCAGGCTGTCCAAGGTCTGAGATGGCTCGGGGGAGCTCTGCTCCCATTCACCCTTAGCCATGCGACTCCAGTAGACCTACAGTGTGGAGTAAGAACCTCTTGCCTGACACAATGTCATTGCATTAATAATCAGTTCATTCAGACAGGATAGAGAATAAGCCACCAGGACTATCAACACCTTTGAGGAGCTTGGTGGGGTTGATGCTCGGGGGGAAAAGGAGGTGCCCTGCTTGGATGTCCAATATTAAAACCCGAGGGACTCTGAGGAGTGAGGAATATGATGTCAGACATTCGTCAGATGCAATGGGACTTAATAAAAACCTTGACTGAGAAACCCAGTGAGACCTCCGGGGCTCCATCCTGCAAAGATTCTGGAGCACAGTTGTTCAGGTGATTGAAGATGAAGGACCTGGCAAAAACCCCACTTCCTGGGGACTATAAAATGAAACCATATGATCCACGACCCTGATTTAGCAGGACCTGTACTATGGTCCTGAGGAAAGATGGGGTCAGGAGTTCTGACTACATCTGATCTTTTCACCTCAGGAAGAACTGGGATGGAGAATATTTCATAGGTTTACAGAGTTTTTAAAGACTATAGTCCATATACTCGCCATTGTCTTGTGTATAATCAAAAATATTATTACTGATCATATATTGATCAATTTGCATCTTAAAAGATTCCATCGTTCTACTAATTATTATTTCAACTGAAAGCTTATTCCAGATCTTAACCACTCTCACAGTTAACCAATGCTTCCTCCTAAGTGTATTAAACCTATCTGATTTAATCTGTAGTGGATGAGCTCTAGTACTGTAGGGTTGATCCCTTAGTACAAGATTTAGCTGTTCCCAGAGTGTGGAGTCATTTAGTGCCCTATATATCAGACATAGATCACCTCGCTGTCTACGATACTCCAAGGTATACAGGTCTAAGACTGACAACCTCTGTTTATACTCCTGCCACTGGACCCCAGCTATCCTCCGTGTTGCTCTCCTTTGCACCCTTTCCAAAGATCTTATATCACCTCTGCCCCCAGGAGCCCAAAACTGGGCACAGTATTCCATATGAGAACGCACTAATGATGTGTAAAGTGGTAAAAGAACTTCTTTTTTATTGCTCTTAATGTGTTTTTTTATGCAATATTGTATATTACTAGCCTTTTTTATTATTTGATTATAATGTGGCCAAAAACTTAAGTTATTGAATATTTTAATTCCCAAATCTCTTTCTTCAGTGACGACCTTTAATAACTCATTTCCCAACCTATACTGGAACATTTTATTATTCTTACCAATATGCATAACAGTGCATTTTGACACACTGAAAGCTGACCCTTGTCTTAGTGCCCATTCTTCCAAGTTTTTTAAAGTGGCCTAAAGTACATTTGCATCTTCTTTATCATTTATTACCTTGCCCAATCTGGTATCATCGGCAAATTCTGAAAGCCATACATCCGGTGTAGAGTGCATAGACCCGATATATATGCTGAACAGACAGGGACCCAACACGGAGCCCTGTGGAACCCCGCTGGTCACATCTGTCCATCCTGAATACTCTCCCTTTATACAAACCTTCTGCTGTCTACCCATAAGCCATGACCTAATCCAGTGAACAATATCAGAATGTATCCCCAATGTACTAAGTGCATCAATCAGTTTGTCATGTGGCACTTTATCAAAGGTCTTAGCGAAGTCCAGGAAAATCACATCCACTGAGCTCCCATCGTCCAAGGCCTTATTTACTTTACCATAAAATTCAAGAAGATTTGTCTGACATGATCTGCCCTTTGCAAAACCATGCTGTGTATTATCCGTTTTCCCAGTCTGCTGTTGAAAATCTGTAATATCCCTTAAAAAGGTGTAGCGGGCCTGCGTGCTGTCTAGTAAGGGCACCAGTCTTGGTGCTGGGCCTTCTGCATGGTGCTTTCAATGCTCCTCTGATACTGTAACCTTGTTACACAAGTTGGTTCCTCCATTCTCTGGAGCCAATTGTGAAAGGAATGGAACCCCCCTTGGAACTGTCTGCATTGGCCGTCACCTTGACCCTCTTGGGTTATGGCAGATTTGCACTGTTGTTGAAGATAGCCAAAATCTTTTTTTGTTTGTTTTTGTTTGGGGAATCAATCCATAAGCCTCCCTCAAGCAGAAGTTATGTAACTTAGCTTACGAAGCTTGTCCAGACCAATGACCAACTTCCATGGTCCTCGTGGCCGAAAACCATAGGTGAGCCAAGTGATCTGACATGAAATACTCCAGTGATACCCACCTCAAAAGTGGGTCCAGGGCCCTGAACTGCAGATAAGGTTTGTGCCTTCAGAGTTGTGGAATGAAACTGGCCATGGCAGTGACCTTATTTTGAAGGCTCTGGCCAATAAAAGCAGCATAAAAAACATACAACTGTTGTGTGCTGATAGAGGCGGAAACTCCTCCTGCACATGGTGACCACCACTTTGACATGACTGATATGGCCAGAGCCTTCTATGGGCAGGGAGGTGTTCTTCAGCAATACAGACTGCCTTGTCTAGCTGTGGAAGAGCTTCCCACCAGGAGAGCTTTACTCAATAAAGGAGAAACCTGACATGGTTAGGAAGATTTTTTTCCACATCTGCCTAGTGTTGCTCAATAATTTTGGTCACATATTATCCAAAAAGATGCGGACAGAGTCAGATTGACATCCGCTGTCTCCACAGACTCTACCTCCTGAACTGTAAGGGACTACGTTCCTCAGTTATCCAAAAGACAAGGGCTTATTTATTTTTTTAAATTATGTTAAGGTCAGGAACTTCCCCAAGATCCCCATAATCATCCCCCTAGCCTTGAAAAGGCCGGGTTGGGGTCTGCCTGCACATCTGTCATTGCAGCCTAAGCTCACTGTGGCACAACTGGAGATGCCTGAATGGGCCCCCTCTGATCTGAGAGGCCTGATTGGGGTTGAGTGTATTTGTAGGGGTGTCTTGCAGTATATCGGGGCTCAAGCTCACTCAGGAGTCAAAGTAATTTCTTCGCAATTCTGCTGCCACTGCCAAAAACAACCAGGTACTCTCCCTCCCCAGGCCAGAGAACCGGCTAGAGGTGCCGAGCAACACAATGAGGGCAGAAGGAACCCATGGGGGAGTGCCTCGAGTCACTACCCTTGCAGGTTTAACATTGAATAATAGTCTTACATTGAATAATGGTCTCCAAAAAGTCATGGTGTCAGGAAGAAATAATTATACCAAATAAATAACTAGGAGGTAGAAAATAATTAGCCCCACATTTTTCAGTATAGGCTAAAAATCTCCACAACATGTCTTACACAACTTGCTGAGAGACACACATCCAAGAAGAAATAAGTATGCCAAATACATAATTATGAAGTGGAAAATAAATATTAGCACCACAATTTTTTGTACAGGCTAAAAATTTCCACAGCATGTCTTACACAACTTACTCAGAGACACACATCACGCAAGTGGAGGTTGTAAGAATCAAATCCAGGACTGCTGAATGTATAAGTCATGCTGCCATATACTGAAAACACACATAGAGAAAACCCCCGGTTAAACTATGTTGAAAGAGCTGTTATCTGCTTGCTACTGCCGTCAGATATCTGCCTGCAGTTGTAGATAACTGAACATTCCGTAAGTGGCGTATGCTGCTGCGAGAGTTTTAAATGACAACATAGGCTCGAGCAGCTGTGTCAGTTCCCTGCCTGTGAAAACTCTAAAAAATAACTATTAGCCCTGTTGTCTTATTGGACTAAATCTCACAGAAACACCAAAAAAGCACTAATACGTACCAAAATCACACAAGAACTGTAAAAGTGTAATGAAACACAAAACCTGAAGCTTGAAGGGGGAAACAGGAACCAACGCTAGAGCCGAGGGACTCCCCCCGGAGACCCTACACTCCCACAAAATAAAGCTGTACCTACCTGTGGCACCTTGACTTATAAATAAAAAAAATTTAAATCGGAGACCATTAAAATACCCTATTTAAGCAGTAAAAAAGGCTCCAAATGCACACAGGGAAAGTGGGAATGCAGATTATTCAATTTGAAAGTTGTAGCTTAACAAGCACAATTTTAATTTATGGGTGCCGTCTGAAAACAGGGAGCCCCAACCTGCTATGCAGAATTGCAGCCCCAAAGAAATCTTGAAGTCTTGAATCTTGAAATCTTGACAGAAGATAAAAGTAGCTCTGTCCCCTATGAATGGCAGAGTTAAACTGAGTAAAGTACAGTTAGGTAAGAACTTACCGTAACAGTAGATCTTTGAGAGAGGCTCTTGCAGTAGGTATTCACATATAGGACTAAGCCGCCAGGCGTCAAAACTCCAAGGAAAAACTTGTAGCTAGCAGTCTCTGGCGGGGGACAGCCACCATGTCAGGTGACTGGCATCACTCTGTTGTCGTATAAAGGTCGTTCAGATGCCGCCTTCCAGTTCTTTCCCGCCAAAGGCCAAAAGAGGCAAGGCAGAGAGAGAAGAGGATATTCCCCCATGGAAATGGAGCAAATACGCTTAGGGGGACATAGGGCGGGAAGGCAATACCTTCTGCAAGAGCCTCTCTCGAAGATCTACTGTTACAGTACGTTCTTATGTAACTGTACTATCTTACTTCGAGAGAGCTCTTGCAGTAGGTATTCACATATAGGACTGAGTCCCAAACAGTCTGGAACAAGGAAAAGTACTCGGGAGGAGGACTGTCATCCATAGCATGGTACCTAAGGCTGACTGGGTTTCATGAAAGGAGACCTTGTAGGACAGCCAACCTGAAGCCTGCTCTACGGTGAGAGGCAATGTCCAAACTGTAGTGTTTCATAAAGGTATGGACAGAAGTCCAACTTGCAGCTGTACAGATGTCTGCCGCTGACACATTCTTGAAACAAGCCGCAGGGGCAACTACTACTCTGGTGGAGTGACCTCTGACTTGACCCGGAAGGGTCTTGTTGTACTTATCGTAATAGAAAGTGATACAATGAGCCAACCATTTTGATAGGCATTGCTTAGAAACAGCATTGCCTTCTCTTCTGTAAGCAAAAGAGACAAAAAGCTTATCAGTCTTCCTGAGATCCTTAGTCCGATCGGTGTAGTATCTCAGTATTCTGTGAACGTCCAAAGTATGTAAGAGGTACTCCCCTTGAGTGGAGTGTTGCGTAAAGAAAGCAGGTAGCTCAATGGATTGATTCAGTGTAGATTCAGCCACCACCTTAGGGAGAAACTTAGGATTGGTGCATAGAGCCACACGTTCCTTGTGAAAAATCAAGTACGGGATTTTGCACATCAAGGCCTGAAGCTTGGAAATGCACCAAGCAGACAAAATGGCCGCTAGGAAGAGTGTCTTCCAAGAAAGGAACTTTAAATCAACTGTAGCTGCCGGCTTGAAGGGAGGCAGAGTAAGCTTCTCCAGAATAAAATTTAAGTCCCAAGGAGGGGCAGGAATGCGGACAGGGGGCCTGAAATGGAGAACCCCTCTGAGGAAGGTCTTGGAAACTTCCAACTGCGCAAAAGCCCTGTTTCCAAAGGGGATATGGTAGGCTGAGACAGAGGTCATGTGGACTTTTAACGAGGAAAGTACAGTTACGTAAGAACTTACCATAACAGTAGATCTTCGAGAACAGCTCTTGCGGCAGGTTACACCATTAGGACTGAAGCTGGCAGGCGTCAGGACTCCACGGAAATTTTCTAGCTAGCAGTCTTCAGCGGGGACTGCCTCCGACGTCGGTCCTGCCCCCGAAGTCAGGCGCAGTACATAAGGAGGCGGTCCCCCCATAATCCTCAGTTCTCCTGCTGGAGACTCCTGGCCGCTGGATGACATCAGAAGAGGAGACCAAGGATCCGCCACCAGATGGCCAAGACTATAGAATAGAAATGTCCCATCCCATAAGATGGGTGTTTGACTACGACCTACCTCCAAAAGAAGGGGGATGGTGGGTGGGAAGGTACCTGCTGCAAGAGCTGTTCTCGAAGATCTACTGTTACGGTAAGTTCTTACGTAACTGTACTATCTTACTTCGACATACAGCTCTTTCAGCAGGTTACACCATTAGGACTGATTTCCAAGCAACAGTGGCAATCATGCACCACTGGGAGGAGGAAAGGTAGAGATCTCGATATTACTCGAGCCTAGGACAGAAGTCCCTGAAGGACAGCTAGACCGAACCCCGCTCTTCGCCTCGATGCAATGTCCAGACTGTAATGCGGATAAAGGTATGAACAGAGCTCAAGTAGCTGCAAGCGCAAATAGCTGAGGTGGAGCGTTTTTAACGCCGCAAAAGAAGTAGCCACCCCTCTTGTGGAATGACCCTTGACCGCGCCCGGTAAGGGTTTATTGCGCTTGTCATAACAGAAAGTGATGCACTGGATGAGCCACCTCAAGAGTGACTGTTTGGAGATAGGAGCTCCTTTCATCCTGTGAGCAAAGAAGACGAAAAGTTGGTTTGACTTTCGGAGCTGTTTAGTTCTGGTCAGACAGTATCTGAGGCACCGATGCACGTCGAGGGTGTGCAGAAGGGCTTCTCCTCGATTAGTGTACCTTGGGAAATACACTGTTAGATCAATATCCTGGTTAAGGGTGAGGGCTGAAACCACCTTAGGCAAAAACTTTGGGTTTGTCCCGATGGAAAACCAACTAAGGCTCTTTGCACATAAGAGCATGCAATTCTGAGATCCTTCTAGCCGAAGTAACGGCAACTAAAAATAACATTTTCCAAGAGAGAAAACGTAGGTCGCAATCCACGGCTGGTTCAAAAGGTGAGAGCGTAATCTGCTCCACGACGAAACGTAAGTCCCAAAGAGGAACTGGATCTTTGATGAGCGGCCTAAGGTGGAGGGATCCCCTTAAGAAGGCACGAGTAGTGTCCAGCTGGGCCACCGTCCGATGGCCTACTGGGGTATGGTAAGCAGAAATTGCGCAAAAGTGCACTTTAATAGAGGAGTAAGCCGGTCTGGAGTGGAAGAGGGAAAGCAGGTAGTCCAGAACCAGGTTTTTGGGACAGTCTAACGGCGAAAAGCTGCGCGGTTGAGCCCACAAACAGAATCTATGCCATTTCATGGCGTACATTGCGTGGGTTGCCGGTTTTCTGGCGGCAGAGAGTACGTCTGCCACTTCTTGCGAGACCCCGTATCGCATCATGGCTATGTCTCTAGGAGCCAAGCGTGCAGGTTCAATGAACGTAAGTCTGGGTGGACCAATGAACCCGCCTCCTGAGACAACAGATGGGAGCTGATTGGCAAAGGAACTGGAGGTTCCCGGGATAGCTGGTGCAGAAGAGGGAACCAAATCCGTCTGGGCCAGAAGGGCGCGATCAAAATGAGCGTCACTTGCTCCCTGCGAAGTTTTAAGAGAACTCTCTGGATCAACGGGAAAGGAGGGAAGGCATAGAGGAATCTGCCTGCCCAGGAGAGGGACAACGCGTCTCGTCAGAAAACACCAGGCCCTGGATCTAGCGAGCAAAAATTGGGCAGTTTTGCATTGGATGGGGACATGAAAAGGTCTAACTCTGGAGTGCCCCATCTGTGAAACAGATCCTCTGCCACCTCCTGTAGAAGTTCCCACTCGTGGACTCTAGCCTGAGAGCGGCTCAGACTGTCTGCGACGGTGTTGTTCACTCCCGGGATGTGTACTGCAATTAGGTTTGCGCCGTGTTGCAATATCCACTCCCACACTCTCATGGCCTCCCTGCAAAGCGGGTAGGAGTGAGTGCCTCCTTGTTTGTTGAGGTAATACATCACCGCAGTATTGTCTGTTTGTAACAGGAGTGTACACGGTGGAATCTCCGACTGGAAGGCTTGCAGAGTGTAAAGGACTGCCCTCATTTCCAAAATGTTGATGTGGAGATCAGACACCTGGGTAGTCCACAGGCCCTGAGACCGAACACCGTCCAGGTGTGCTCCCCACCCGAGCCCTGAGGCATCTGTGGAGAGTGTCACAGTCAGAGACGGCGCTGTGAAGGGAACCCCCGCGGAGAGGTTCCCCGGATTTAGCCACCATTGCCAATCCCGAATTACGGCATTCGTGATTCGGATTGGCTGCTGCAGATGGTCTTGCCTTTGGTCCCATTGCACCCTTAGCATCCACTGGGTTACCTGCATGTGGAGATGTGCCAGCAGGACTGTTGCAATGGCCGCAGCCATGTGTCCAAGCAGGCGAAGGACCGATCTGGCCAGAACGGTCTTCTTCACCGACAAGTTCCTGATGAGGGATCTGATGTGTTCCGCTCTGTCAGAGGGAAGAAATGCTTTCCCTCTGACGGTGTCCATAACTGCTCCTATAAACTGCAGTTTCTGGGACGGCACCAGGAGTGACTTCTCGTAGTTGATGAGAATACCCAGTGATTGAAAAAGGGACTGGGTGCAGTGAATGGCCATCATCAGTGCTTCCCGGGAGGGCTCCATGAAGAGCCAGTCGTCCAAGTATGGGAACATGTAGTGGCCTTGTCTCCTCAGAGACACCGCTACGACCGCCATGCACTTCGTGAATACACGAGGTGCCGATGACAGCCTGAAGGGAAGAGCTCGGAACTGATAATGGCGCTCTGAAACTCGAAGCGCAGGAACCTCCGGTGCGCTTGAGCAATCAGAATATGCAGGTAGGCGTCCTGCATGTCCAAAGATGCCAGAAAGGCGTCTTGCTTCAGCATGGGAATTAGGCCTGGAAGGGTCACCATGCGGAAGCGTTTGTAAACGACCAACAGGTTGAGGTTGCTGAGGTCCAGTAATGGACGGAGGTCCCCTGTTTTCTTTGGAACCAGGAAAAAGTGAGAATAATACCCTAGTCCTCTCTGGTTCTCTGGAACATGCTCTAAGGCTTCCTTTTCCAGAAGTGCGAGCACCTCCTGCTGTATGAGCAGGGCATGCTGACCCGAATATAGGGAAAGCAGAGGAGGTCTTGTGGGTGGACTGCCTACAAATTCTATATAGTGGCCTTTTTTGACCAGTTGCAGAACCCAACTGTCGGTGGTGATCGACTACCACCCTGGCAAGTGGCGTGCGTTGCGACCCCCGACTTTCTTTTCCCGTTGATCCTGAGTAGGGGCGGGGTCCGGGAAGGAGTCATGCTGTGGTAGCATTTGATCTGGCAGGCTGCACCGACTTTGCAAATCGTTGACCACTGCCTGGGGATGACTTGGCCTGGGCTTTGGGGGTGAAAGTGCCCCTCTGCTGCTGGCCGGAACATGGCTGTTGCCTTTGTAGCTGGCCACGGAAGCAGCTCTGGTTCCTACGAAAGGAACTGGGCCGAGACCTGTACATGGCCTGCACAGATCGGACTGTCTTCCCTGCATCCTGAAGTTTGGTGATTACTCTCTCGGAGGCTTCACCAAATAGGACCTCACTGTTATAAGGGACATCTAAGATGTTCTTCTGGACGTCCGGGGTAAAACCGGAGACACGGAGCCAAGAGTATCTCTGGAGACACATGCCTGAGGCTGCAGCTCTGGCTGAAGAGTCTGCAGAATCATATGCGGCTCTGAGCACCTGGGTCCCCACATCTGAACCCGTGCGGAGGAGGTTCAAGAGCTCCTCCTTTTGGTCGCCATCAGGCATCTTCTCGACCAGGTCCTGTCCCTGTTCCCACAGTGCATTCTGGAATTGAACCATGTGGGTGAGGTAATTCAGTGACCTGATGGCGCAAGTTGCAGCCGCGTACGTGCGCCTACCCAGGACATCCAACTGCTTGGATTCCTGGTCCGGTGACTGTGTGCTCAAATGCTGAGGTCTCTGAGACCGGTCATGTGAGGCAGTGATGACCAGGGAGTCAGCCAGAGGATGGTTCGCCAGATACTGGTCCTCCCTAGGGGCCTTGTATAGGCGGTCAGCCTTCTTCGACACTGCTGGAGTGGAATGCGGACATTTCCAGGCGGCCTTGGTGACATCCGCAAAGGTATCCACCAAGGGCGGCACTACCACAGGCTTCGAGTCTTTCTGCCGAAGGTAGCAGGCAAGGCGTTGTCTCTCAGGGTCAAGCTCTTCAGCATCCCACCCCATATTCTCCTGGATGTGCCTCACGATCTCTGCAAAAAAGGGATCATCCGGAGGAGACCTAGGTAGGTCGTGTGGGTCCGGAGAGGGAATGCTGATGGGAGAAGGCGATCTGGAGCGCCCTGAGGTGTCAGATCTAGAATCCTCCCCAGATGGGGTGTACCGGTGTCGTCTGGGTCTCTTGTGACTGGGTGACCCTGCAGTGGATCTGGAGGGAGGTCTTCTCCTTTCTGAGGATGTGCCCCGAGGAGGTGGTGTTTGCTCCTTAGGGGTTGGTCACTGTCATACGGGCCCCTTGGGTGGAGGAGGGGAGCGGAGGCGGTGGAGGAGTAGGAGGAGGAGGACGTGTGGCAACCACATATTTTCTGATGGTGTCCCACCAGAAGGTAAAGAGCTCCATTACCTCTGCCAAATTCATGCCCGGCACTGGTGGCCTGTGGCCGGGGTCGGGTCCCCGGGTGTCTCCCGCTCCGGAGAAGGATCCCATGGGAGCCTGGCATCTCCGGTGTCGCCCGCCTGGTCCTCGGGCTGTGTGGTATCCTCCTCCGACGAGTCCTTCTGACCGGCGTCTCCCAGCGACAGTGGTGCGGTCCTCTTCTCTGGGGTAGCCGACGTTGATCCCCTGGCAGACGCCCTCGGAGGCGAACGCCTGGCCGGCGACAGGTGTTTTGGTGTCGCCGGCTCCTGGGAGCGCCGGTGATGCTTGGCCGACGTCAGGTAGGCCGACGTCGGGTCCGATGTCCATTTGAGGGACGTCAGGTCCTTGGTCTTGCGAGGAACTGGATCTGACCCACACGGAGGCTAGGAAACTGACCTGGCATCGGAGTCCCACCGGCGGGAAGAAGATTTATGGTGCTCCCTGGACTTCGACGAGGCCTTAGATGGAGTGGAAGAGGCCGACGGCCTGGAAGTCTTCAGGGGCTGCAAAGAAGAGGAACAGCTGGAGGATCTGACCTGAACCAGCGGAGGTTGCGATTCAGCCCTGGAAGGAGAGTGGTCCGATCGCGAGCCGGAGCTTCGGAAGTCCAAGGCCCTCGCAGGGGACCTGGGCCTTTCCTTTTCCCAGTGTTTGTCCCGGTGCTTGTGGGTTTTACCCGATGACTCCCCCCCCCCGGAGGAAGGTTCTTTATCCATGGTTTTCAGTTTCTCCTCTAAGAGCAACACTTGAAGGGCCTTCTGGCGGCGGATCCTGGTGTGACTGTTGAAGCCCTGGCAGAAGGAGCAGGCCTTAGTGTCGTGTTCCGGGCCTAGACCCTCTAGAAAAGTAGTTGGAGAGGACATCAGTTGAATCCAAAGTCGTGAAGAAAGACGAAATCATCGTAGCTCTAAAGGTCGTCAGACGCTAGAAAAAAGGACCGAGAGGCCGATACTGGCGATGTTGACAGCGGGAAAAGAACTGAGGATTATGGTGGGACTGCCTCCTTATGTACTACGCCTGACGTCGGGAGCAGGACCGACGTCAGAGGCGGTCCCCGCTGAAGACTGCTAGCTAGAAAATTTCAGTGGGGTCCTGACGCCTGCCGGCTTCAGTCCTAATGGTGTAACCTGTATCTCGAAGTAAGGTCGGCCTGAGACACAGATCGAAGAGGTGACACATATAGTCCAGGACTTTATTGGCTGGGCACGAGAAAGGCTTGAAGTCCTTCGAATGTGCCCAAATAGAAAACTGTTTCCACTTCATGGCATAGGTGGACCTGGTGGAAGGCATCCTGGCCTCTACCAAAATGTCCGCTATGAGAGGAGAAACTCTAAAGCGGGCTTTCGCTACATCTGCAGGAGCCACGCATGTAAATGAAGGGATTTGAGACCAGGATGAACAAGGGTCCCCTGATCCTGGGTCAACAATTGTTGAAACAGAGGAAGAGAAAGTGGAGGTTCCTCTGAAAACTGTTGCAGAAGAGAGAACCAAACTTGCCTGGGCCAGAAGGGAGCGATGAGAATCATTCGAGCTCCCTCCTATCTGAGTTTGTTCAGGACCTTCGGAATTAAAGGAATGGGAGGGAAGACATAAACAAATCTGTCCCTACAAACAAGAGATGGAGCATCCCACCAAAAAATGTCTCGCCCTGGAGTGAGCGAGCTGAAGGCAGGAAGCTTTGCGTTTTGGGGAGAGGCAAAGAGGTCTATTTGAGGTGTTCCCCACAGCTAAAAGATGTTGTTTATGACTTCTTGATTCAACTCCCATTCGTGGGACCTGGCTGAGAATCGACTGAGTTGATCTGCCAGTGTATTTTCCACTCCCGGAACGTGAACCATGGTCAAGTGAAGATGATGTTGGGCTGCCCAATGCCAGATTCTCATTGCTTGCCGGCAGAGGGTAGAACCGTGTCCCTCCCTGTTTGTTGAGGTACCAGTTGTCTGATTGTATGAGGAGATGATCGGGGAGGATGAATGAGAGTAGAGTCTGGAGGGCATAAAGAACAGCTCTCAGTTCGAGCACATTTATGTGCAGGTTTTGTTCAAACCTAGACCAGCTGTCCTGAGTCCTGTGAGACCCCAGATGGGCACCCCAACCTTCTTCTGACGCGTCCGTCGTCAACATCTGGGAGGGTGGATCGATGCAGAAATGAACTTCCAGGCACAGGTTCTCCTGAACCACCCACCATTGCAAGTCCCTGATCATGGGATTGGATACTAGAACTTCCTGGTCTAGGTTGTCCCTGGTTTGGTCCCATTGAGACCAAAGCGTCCACTGAGAGATCCTCATATGGAGCTGAGCAAGTGGGACCGTCAGAATAGCAGCCGCCATTAGCCCGAGGAGGCATAGGACTGACCTAGCTCCAACCCTCCTGTGACCGGACAGAAGACAGGCCTGAGTCTGAAGGGTGTCTACGTTGTCCGGAGGCAAGAAGGCTTTGCTGGTGGTCGTGTTCAGAACTGCCCCTGTAAATTGGAGGCACTGGCATGGGACCAAATAGGACTTGGCCTGATTGATGGTGATACCCAGGCTGGTGAAAACTCACAGGGTAAGGGAAAGGGAGAGCAGGAGTTCCTTCCTGGACAGGGCTGCCAGGAGCCAGTCGTCCAGGTACGGGAATACGTGTACTCCCTGGGTACACAGGTGGGCCGCTACCACAGACAGGCATTTGGTAAACACTCAGGTGGCCAAGGAAAGACCAAATGGGAGGGCCTTGAATTGGTAGTGGTCCCCCTGAAAGCAAAAACAAAGGTATTTGCGGTGGGAAGGGCATACGGGGATATGCAGGTAGGCATCGTGCATGTCCAGAATGCATAGCCACTGTCCCTGCTGAAGAAGAGGTAGAAGGCTCTGCAAAGAGAGCATTCTGAAGCATTTGTACTCCACGAACATGTTCAGGGAGCTGAGGTCTAGTATAGGCCTCAGATCTCCCATCTTCTTTGGAACTAGGAAGAAATGGGAATACTAGCCGGTTCCCCAAAGATGGGTGGGAACTGGCTCTATTGCCACCTTCGAGAGAAGGGAGATGATTTCCTCTAGGACGAGAGGAGGCTGTTGCAGGAAGTAAGATGACTGGGGGTTCTGCAGAAACTCTATTGAGTGATCCGCTGATATTAACTGGAGAACCCAAGCATCTGAAGTTATCCTCTCCCAGCCCGACAGATGGGAGGAGAATCTCCCCCCCACCAGTTCCTCTGAAACGTCCAGAGGCAATGGGAGAGGCAAGGAGTCAGGAGGTGTGGGGCAGCACAGCAGCCAAGGCTCCGGCGGCTTTTTTGCTGGAGGGGCCCGCTGTTTGTTGGCACGTTTGCCCTGTGGTTTTTGACTTTGCCAGTTTTGGCGATGAAAAGGATGCTGCTGCCCTTGAGGGAGCCTGTACATATAGTTGACAGACTTGAGTGCAGTACCCTTCTCCTGCAGTTCAGTAATGATGTCCTTGACATCAACCCTGAACAGCACCGAACTCCTGAAGGGGGTATCCTGAATGGCGTATTGCACTTCAGGGACTAAACCTGAAATGCGGAGCCAGGCATGATGCTGTAGGCCTATGGCCAAGGCCGAGCTCCTTCCAGCTGTGTCCACTGCATCAGAAGTGGCACGGAGTATGTGCCGATTGGCTGAATGAGCAGAACGGACAAGATCAGCCACTTCCTGCTTAGTCTGTAATTCAGGAAGGGAGTCCAGTTTGGATTCCACCTGGCTAAGGACGGTCTTCTCGAATTCCCCCATATGTGCCACATAGTTAAGGGCTCTAATACCAAGGGTAGAAGAGGAATAGATCTTCTTCCTGTATTGGTTCAGAAGCTGGGATTCTTTATCAGGCGGTGATGAGCTGAGGTGTTTGGGATTGGCGGAGTGGCCGTGAGTAGTGATGACAACCAAATCTGCCTTGGGGTGAAGGCTCAGAAAGTTTACACCCTCAGGAGCCTGGTATAGCCTGTCCGCCTTCCTTGGAAGGCAGGCTAACGCAGAAGGTTGTTTCCAAATGGTGGAAACAAGATCTACGTGAAGCTCTATCCAGGGTGGAATCAGCGTACGAGTGGTCTTGGGCAGATCCAGATGGGCAATGAGTTTTTTCCACTGTGGGTCTGGCTCCACTGATTACCACTGATGTACTTCCTGGATATTACTCAATAACTCCAGAAAGGAAGGGTCCTCCAGAGGGGACTTCAGAGGAGTGCTCAGCCTGGGATGTTCCGGAGTATGGGGCTCGTCTTCAGGGTCAGAGTGGCCGGACTCTGAGTCAGAAGTTTCTGACAAAGAGGCGGAAGACTCCTCCCTACAAGGGGGAGGGACGGCCCCTCTGGGGAGTTCCCTGGGACGCACATCCTCCCCCTCCACAGGCACCAGAGGGCTCTCCTCTGGTGTCGGGAAGGTGGGGGAGAGAGTCTCCCGTCTCTGATGTAGGGGATCCTGTATAGGGTCCAGCGTCGGTAGGTGACTCTCGACCTCCCTGGTGAGTTGAGCCTTGGCCTCAGCCCACCAGGAGGCCAAGGTCTCCTTCAAATCTGCCGATGGCTGAAGAGAGGGCGGTGGAGGTGGGGGATATGGATATTGAGGGTATCCGTAAAAGGAGTATCCATAACCCAACAGTGGGTAGCCCGGCATTGGGTACTGAGGCATTGGGTACTTCGGTGCCGGATATTGTGTCATCGGGTACTGGGGCACCAGATATTGAGGAGCTGGGTATTGCGTTGTCGGGTACTCAGAGGCCAGGGGCTCTGACGGAGAAGAGGGACATGGCAGAGGACCTGCTGGTGGGCCAGACGGTAGTAATACTGGCCCCACATGCAGTGGGCCCGGTGTGGGTGTACCTTCAAGAGGGTCCGAAGGACCTGACAGAAGGATAGGCCTATCGCCAGGTAAAGGGATGTTGGATGGTGTCTGGTCGGCTGGCATCGGGGCTGGCATCTGAGGGTCCAGTGTCAGGGGGTCCAGCCCAGGAGGAGGGTTGCCTGACGGCAGCATCCCAGTGTCCTTGGTGATGACCGGGGAAGGAGGATTATAATCCCCGGGAGTCAGTCGAGGAGAAGCAGAGACCTCAGAGGGCAACGTGGTAAGACGTTGCGGAGAGCCTGGGGTGTCAGACTGTTTGATGGGGTCTGGCGCAGGCTTCTTGGATGGGTGGACGCCGGTGGAGCCGGTGTCTGACTTATCAGCCGAATCCGCGTGGACATCGGAGGAGCCGCCGTTTAACTTATCGGACTCCCTGCCCGAGGAAGGCCGTGAAGAAGATGCAGTCTTGTCGGGAGGTGTTTTGGCTGGGTGCTCCCCCAAAGGGGTAAGCAACTTAGCAGCCTTGTCCGCGTCAGCATCGGTGGGACTCACGTCCAACTTATCGGACCCGCTCTGACCGGAGGGCCGCATGGAAGAAGCGGCCTTCACAGGAGCGAAGGCCTCCTTTGTCCTGGAGGCTCCTGAAGGGCCCAAGGCCAGCCACAGATGGGAGGGCGATGCCTTTAGTAACCACCAAGACGGCCATTGTGGGAGCAATCTCCGGAGGGACGTTACTCTGCGTTGCAACTTCATCCGGAGTCGCGGCTGCTGTGGAAGCCGGTTCCCGCTCCCGGTGCTTCTCCTTATCGCAATTTTTCTTATGACCTTCGGGGTAAGTAGATGCCTGCCTAAGTTTCTTTAACTCTTTTTCCATGGAGGCCATTTTCTTCTTTAGGATATGGGCTTCCAGGGACTGCTGCCTTCTCTTGCGGGTAGCAGAGTTGAACTTCTGGCAGTGCTGGCACTTCTCCATGGGGTGGTCTGGACCCAGACAGAAGAGGCACAAGGAGTGGCCATCCTTGTGTAGAAGTTGGAAACCACTCAAGTCGCACTTGTTCTTATGCGATTCAGAGGGCATCGGAGACGACACACAGAGCAAATTGTTTGAAAAAATTAAAAATGAGAGAAAATAGGTTGAAAAGTTTGAAAACTCAGAGATCGACGAATGACTGATGAGCGATGTTCTACCACGAGGAACTTTCACAAGCTGACGATGGGAAAGAACTGGAAGGCAAGTGTGGAGGACCGCCCCTTTATACCGACGTCGTATGATACTGGTAACCTGATGTGGGGGCGGTCCCCAGCCACAGACTGCTAACTAGAAGTTTTTCCGTTGGGTCCTGACGCCTAGCGGCTTAGTCCTATATGTGAATACCTACTGCAAGAGCCCGCTTGAAGTAAGATCTGCAGTTGCATGGAATCCTCATATGCCCAACATTCTAAAGGTTGGACTGTGTCATTTCCCTGGTAGGGGTGCACTATACCCAGTTGTTATGATTACCTATTGACAATGTGGAGCGCTACAGAAAAATGATTTTGACAATACTGAACATAAGGATAATGTCATGGACTAAAATCTCAAATCATTATGGACACAGATAACTATAAAAAATAATAAAAGGCTATACCTAGGAGTACACCATAGGCTACCAAATATATCAGACCATGGAAGCCAAAGTATGAATCATGAAATAAAAATAATGACGGAGAAAGGCAATGTAATAATAATGGGGGACTTTCACTTGCCACATATTCGAAATCCAAATGAAATACACAACAACATTTTATTAATGTCCTACTAAACACAGAGCTACAGCAATTCATGAATAAAGCAACAAGGGATAGCAACGTATTGGATTTAATCATAACAAATATACCAGAGAGAATTTAAAAAATAAACATAAAAGAGACTATAGGAACAGTGATCATAATATGATTGAATTTGCTATCTCAACAAAGACACAAAGAGACATAGCAAAAACAATAACCAAACATTACAATAAAGCCAACTATAATGAAATTATACATGAACTAAGGAATTGTGATTAGCAAAAACAGTTTAAAGGTAAAGGTGTGGATGAAATATGGACATTATTCAAGAACAAACGGATTAATTTGGAAAATACTGTACATAACAAACAAGCAACTATATGATAAAAAGGGTAAAATATTCGTGTGGTGCACCGTAAGGGTTTTAAAACAAATTAACAAAACAAAAATGGCATACAAGGCAAGGACAAACAATGTAAATGACTACAGTGCGGCTAAATACAAATTAGAGTAAAAAAATTGAAGTGGAAGAGAAAAAATTAGAATTTAAAACATCTCTTACCGAAGATAATGCTACAAGTTTTTACACCTACATAAACAACAAAAGGGAGCTGACATGACAATAGAACTAATAAATGAAAATGAACAAGAAATCAAAATTCCAGTTGAAATGTCAAATTCATTTAAAAATCACTTCTGCTAGGTGTTTAACAAAGATTATAAAAAGGGTCTGAGAAACGGAGCTTTCTGATTGGCTGCAAACATTCTAACAGCCTTATGTTTTGCAGCCAATCTTTTATTAACATACATGTAGAAGCTTAACCATATGCTGAATAAGGTTTAACACTGTTTAAAAACATGTTTTATTATAATAGCAATAAGGCACTCCCAGGGATTATGTTAATGGTTAGTTAATCACCCTCTAGGGGCATGTGGCACTCAGCTACACCTCATAGAAAGACAGAAGCATAGAATTTGACGACGGATAAGGACCGCTTGGCCCACCCAGTCTGCTCATTTCCCTACCAAATGGATAAGCTGCAGATTCTAGTTAACCAGCAGCCTATTTCTTTCTACCCCAACCCCCTAGAATTGCCTTATGGCTTTCCCATGCATGCTTGAATTCAATCACTGTTTTTGACTCAATAACCTCCTCCAGAAGGCCATTCCATGCATCCACAACCTCTCTGTGAAAAATACTTCCTTAAATTACCTCTGAGCCACCCCCATCTTCAAATTGTGCCCTTGTTCTTGCACACCTCTTTTTTTGAAAGATGCTACCCTCTTGGACTTTGTTGATTCCCTTAAGGTACTTGAACGTTTCTATCATGTCCCCCCTCTCCCTCCTTTCCTCGAGGCTATACATATTAAGCTCCTTTAGTCTCTCTTCATATGTCTTCCGGTGCAGACCCTGCACCATTTTAGTTGCCCTCTTCTGGACAGCTTCCATCTTGTCAATGTCCTTGCGGAGACTTGGTCTCCAGAACTGCACACAGTACTCCAAACGGGGTCTCACCAGCTGTCTGTACAGAGGGATAACAACTTCCTGTTTTCTACTGGTGATGCCTCTCCCTATGCATCCCAGTATCCCCCCAGCCCTCCTTACTGCCTTCTCACATTGCTTGCCCACCTTTAAGTCATCTGATATGACTACCCCCAGGTCCCTTTCCATTTTTGTTGTTGTTAGTATCTCACCCCCCACTGTGTACTCTTCCCCTGGGTTTTTGTTTCCCAGGTGCATTACCTTGCACTTCTTAGCATTAAATCTAAGCTGCCATACATTTGACCATTCCTCTAACCTTGCCAAGTCCCTTCTCATCCTTTCCACCCCACCTTGTGCATCAACTCTGTTGCAGATCTTTATGCCATCTGCAAAGAGACATGTTTTTCCTTCCAGTCCCTCTGCAATGTCGCGAACAAAGACATTGAAGAGGAGCGGTCCTAATACTGAACCCTGCGGCACCCCACTAGTAATCCCTCTTTCTTCAGAGTGGACTCCATTTACTATTACCCTCTGTGTCCTATTCTCCAGCCAATTCTTTACTCAGGCTATCATCTTGGGACCCACTCCCAGGCTGGCTAACTTGTATATTAATCTTCTGTGTGGGACTGAGTCAAATGCCTTGCTAAAGTCTAGGTAGGCCATGTCCACAGCCCCTCCCTGATCTACTACTTTGGTCACCCAGTCAAAGAAATCTATCAGATTCGTCTGGCATGACCTTCCTGCTGTGAATCCAAGCTGCCTTGGGTCCTGTGCCCCTCTGGTCTCTAGGTACTCGACAATTCATTCCTTCAGAAGTGATTCCATCATTTTCCCTTTCACTGAGGTTAAACTAACTGCTGTGTAGTTTCCCGCTTCTGCCCTGCTCCCACTTTTGTGAAGGGAAATCACATCGGCCCTCCTCCAGTCCTCAGGTACCACCCCATCCTCCCATGATTTGTTAAAGAGGGTAGTCAGTGGTGTCACTAGTTCTACCCTTAGTTCTTTTAGAATTCTGGGATGAATCCCATCAGGCCCCACTGCTTTCTCCACCTTCAGTTTTTTCAGTTCTTTCAGAACCCTTTCTTCTGTAAATGGGCTGATATCAGCTTCTGTATCCAGAGTATTTCTATTGTTTGTTTTAGGTACCTCCCCCTCTTCATTTGTAAATACTGAGCAAAAATATTTGTGTAACCCCCCTGCAAATGGGGGTTTCCAAAAGACTTCCAGGAGCTTGCTTGAATGCTCCAAGCCCGAATGGTGTTTGGCGTTTAAGCCATTTATCAGTGAGTGTTTTTAGAACCTCTGGTACTGTCTCTTTAAGAGCTGTCTGCTTGCAGACATAATTAGTTGTATGGGGGACTGTGTGTTTCTTTGATTGAGTACCACTCAAGCTGCTGCCAATTCACTCCATTTTTGCAGTCACTAGGAGTGCAAAGGGAACCTATCTGAAAGATGTAACTGTTTGCCAGAAATCATTTACAGTAATTATGAAATTACAGTTTTTCTAACCTGCTTTCTTTGCAGTCATAACTGTGTCTGCTAGTTCCCCATTCTAGTTTTGAACTGCTGAACTGGACCAATCAGTGTTGGGTAAGCTAGCTCTAAAATGGTGCCTTGGACGAATCAGAACTTGGACTCATAATCTGAGCCAGCCACAAGAGGATTGTATGGGCAGTGACTCTGGGAGATGTAGTTTAGACTTCAGTGCCTTTTTGGACCAACAGCAGCAGTCTATTGTGAGTGACAGCCAATCCAGTCAAGAACTGGGAGGAGCTCAAAGGAAGTGCCCGGTTTTGTCAGTTGGAGTTTGAGTTGAGCTTTGGCAGTGAAGAAGGAAGGAGCCCTGTGCTTTTTCAGTGTGCAGTTTTAGTCAAAAACGTGTAAGGCCCAGAGTTCCGGTCTGCAGCTTGTGTAACAGCTTGTTAGGACTGAATCCGTCCTGTGAAAAGAATCAAAGGATCTCTGAAGAGTAGAAACCAGGCTCACCCTGTAGAAGACTGGAGGAATTGCTGAAAATTGCACTCGGTCTGTCAGGAACTGAATCTGCTGTGTTCTCCGGGTATTGTGCAGTAATTGCGATCGGGATACAGATGCAGCCTGCCTGGTATAGTGCTTTCTTTATATGGATGTGTGAAGAGGTTTGTGTACCTCAAGTGAGCCCTGCTGACATTGAAGGACCCTATCTTATTTGGAGGTCGTGAGTACTAATTCAGGGTCGCCCCTGTTGAATTGCCACATTAAATCCAAATGGAATTACTGTACTGCTGACTGTTTAATTCTCCTTTTCTCTGTGTGAAAGGGCCCCTACCAGCTGCCACGGTTTGGACTAGCCACTAGGGCTTGGGTACCCAGGGACGGTGGCTGATAGGGATAGGCCTGTGCACAGAGCCATAGGTAGATTATTAGAGTGATAAGCTAATTAACCTGATTTCCCCCTGTCCTTGTTATATCCCCCTAAATAAATCAGAGCTGCTTGTTTCAGCAAAGTTATACTGCCTGAGGTATTTGTCTATGTTAAAGTACTGTACTGTGATTGTTGCACTGTATCTCATTTCACAGGAGGTCCCAGTGCCGAACCAGACCTGGGGGTAAGTGTATACTGTGAAGGTAATTCTGATATATTGTGTGGGCCACTAGTGGGAAGAAAGGGGGGGGTTGCAGTGTCCCAGAGGGCTGTGACCAAGTTAGTTTAACTATTGCAAACCCTGACCTCTGGGTGGAGGCACCCGCCATTGGATCCAGGCCCCTCAACCTGTTAGTGGCAAATCAGGCAGGGGTAGTAGCCCCTGGGATAGCGCCATCTAGGAGTTACATTTGTTTAGTATCTCTGACTTTTCAGTCACCCTCTGCCCACCCCCGTCCCCTTTATTAAGCCTCACTATCCCTCCCTTAGTCTTCCTTCGCTCCTTGATGTACCTAAAAAAAGTTTCATCCCTCTTCTTAACTGAGTTGGCTATCTTTTCCTCAGTTGGGGCCTTTGCTGTTCTGACTGCCTTCCCAGCTTCCTTTTGCTTTAACTGATACAATTCTCTGCCCTGCTCCTTCTGTGATTCCTTGTAATTTCTGAATGCTTTCTTTTTCTCTTGAACCTTCACTGCCACCTCCTTTGAGGACCACAGTGGTTTCTTACATCATTTTGTTTTGTTTATTTGCTTCACACAAAGGCTTGTTACCTCTGTGATGGCAGTTTTAATTATTCCCCCATTGTTCTTCCACCCCTCCTTCCTGCCCATTTGCTAATGCATTCCTTAGGCACTCACCCATTTTGGCAAAGTCAGCCCTCCTGAAGTCCAGTACTTTTGCCTTTGTATGGCTTGACTCTATTGCTGTGTTTATTGTGAACCATACTGTTCGACGGTCGCTAGTTCCCAGATGGCTACGCACTTCTACATCTGGGATCCTTCTCACATCTCCATTTGAGAGGACCAGGTCTAGATTGCTCCCTCGAGGGGTTCCAATACTAGTTGTCTAAGGCATGCCCCTGTAGGGCATATAGAATAACCCACTCTTAGAAGTGGCTGCTGCAACTGCACTCCAGTTAACATCTGGCATATTCAGATCACCCATCAGCAATGTCTCCCTTTATCTGCCATTCTAAGTATACTTTCTATCATTTCCTGTCCATTTCCTCCCCTGAGAGGGGGTCTGTGAGACAACCCTGTGCGGATTGTGGTGCCATTGCCTGCCTCCAAATTGACCCACAGTGCTTCTTCTCCTCCCTGTTTACCCTTTTGTTCTGTTGTTTTGATTCCTTCCCTTATGTAGAGAGCTACTTCTCCTCCTCTTTTCCCTTCCCTGTCCCTCCTGTAGATAGTGTATCCTGGTATGTTTACGTCCCAGTCATGGTTCTGTGTGTACCATGGTTCTGTGACTGCCACAATATCCAGATGTTCCTCCTCCATCAAGGCCACTAATTCAGGAAGCTTGTTACCAAGACTACGGGCATTGGTACTCACTGCTCTCCATTTTTTGATGGCTTTACCTTCTGTAGCAGCATCCCCCACTGACCTTTCTACCTTGGTCTTTTTCTCATTTAGTACCCTGTTTTGTAGGGGGAGGCTGGGATTTTCCTGCTGCTTATCATTGTGTCCCCCCTTGACTAGTTTAAAAGCTTGCCAATGAAGTATTTAAACCGACTGCCCAAAAGACTTGTTTCCTTCCTGGACAGATGCAGACCACCTGCCAGTATAGGCTGGTGTCCCTCCAGGTGGAACCCCAGTTCCCAATGAAGCCAAACCCCTGTGCTCCACACCATTTTTTCAACCATTCGTTAAACTGCATGGTGCAAAGTACCCTCGCCTCACCCATGCCACTGACAGGCAGCACCTCTGAGAAGGATACTGTGTGTGCTATTTGTCTTAAGCCCCTCCCCAACTCTACAAAGTCCTTCTGCACTGCTCTAATCTCATGATGAGCCAAGTCATTTGTCCCTAGGTGGACAATGACATTCAGCTCAGACTCCTGTGCAACTGTTCTTGTGAACCTAAGGATGCGCTTCCTGTCTCTCCAAGCCATGGCACCAGGCAGGCACCTTACTTCAGTTTTCCCTGCTCCCCCCAGTTCTATCCCCCTAACTGAGTCCCCCACCAGGAGCTGCTTCCTATCCATGTGGTGCCCTCTGCCTCCTTCCTGAGGGCCTCCCTTGTGACAGTTGTCTGCACCCTCCTTAGTCTCCTCTGCGGGTGCATCCATAGGGGAACTATGCTCCCCCAGAATGGTGTATGGATTGTGGAGTGGAACAACTGACTGGGTGTGCCTCTGTTCCACCACCCTTACCCTCCTCCCTGAGCCCACTGTGGTCCAACTGCTGTGCTTTCTTCGCAACCTCTGAGGTAGTGGTGGTGGCTCTGGTGCTCCCTGGATGGCGGAGGTTCCCTTGCTACCTCATGCCACAGTACACCCCTAGAAGGTGATTAACAGACCATTAACATAACCCTTGGTCATGCCTTATTGCTTAATTCACCAGTGGGCAAGACATCTATTTCAACTGAGTCATTCCTGAATCAACATGATTCATTTGGCACTAAGGAAGTTTTGAAATTATCTCAACTGAAGCCAAACAAGTCTGCCGGTCCAGATATGTTATCCAAAATTACTAAAACAGTTGAACGATCATATTGTTAGATCCCTAACAAAAATACATAACACATCTTTCAACGCTAGAAAGGTCCCTAGAGACTGTACTGTGGTCAACGTGATGCCCATTTTTAAGAAGGGGGAGAGGTCTAAAACATTAAACTATAGACCCATAAATTTGACAGCGACTCTTAGTAAAGTAATGGGCAATCTGGTAAAATCTAAACTGGAAAGCAATCTCGTACAGAACAAACTCATAGATAGCACAAAACATGGATTAAAAAAAAACAGACAGTATATTACAAATTTATTATGTTTCTATGAAATAGTAAAGAGAAGTATAAACAATAATTCACCAGTTGATACAATTTATCTTGATTTTCAAAAGGCTTTCAATAAGGTTCCACACCACCTATTAGTAAGTAAACTCATGAGGCTTAATCCAGACCCAAGAATTCCAGTCTGGGTACAGAACTGGTTGTGCAGTAGGATACAGAGGGTCATAATAAAGGGAGTTCTATCTGAGGAGGGAGACGCGACTAGTGAGGTGCTGCAGGGATCCGAGCTGGGACCTGCTCTCTTTTTTAAACTTCCCCGGAGAACAATGGGTTAACTTTTCTATGCAGGGCATAGAATGTTGCTCTCGAGCTCGGTTGATGTCTCTGCCTGTTGTATTTTGAACTGCAACCGTCAGATCTTTACGAGCAAAACTCACTAGGTGATGTATGTGGAAATTGTAAAAATTTTACTAGCCAACTGGCAGAAAAAATATTCTTTTGGGTTCCCAAAGGGAAGATTCGAGTCAGGAAACCCAAAACCCAAAAAACAGTTAAAACTGAAATAACATACTGTATCACCCCATGAATAACAGAGGGTGTAAGGAGGCACCCCTGGGGTGCCAACATTGCGCCTGCCCACCACATCCCAAAAAATCCAGGTTCTGAGAGGGGGGGGGGGGCAGAGTACAGCAAGACTCCACTAGAAGAAACATAATTACTAAGGTGAGTAATTTTTTCTTCAAACAACATGAAGTCTTGCGGTATTCTGACAAGTGCAGACTACCAAGCAGTACCTCCATGGAGGAGGGACAGAACCTACTTTGGGAATAGGCTCTGAAATACTGCTGTGCCAAACCGAGCATCACTTCTAGCCTGGATATCCAGAGAGTAATGCCTGGTAAAAGTATGTACCGTTTTCCAGGTGGCTGCTTGACAGATTTCTAAAAGAGGGATATCCCTGGCAGCCACCAGGGAAGCAGCTGCACCTCTTGTAGAGTGAGCCCTCAGGCCTGAGGGTGGCATCTTTCCCAGTTTCTCATAACAGAATTGTATACAAGACACAATCCACCTGGCAACAGTTCTCTTGGTGGCAGGTTTGCCCTTTCCTACCTCTCCATAAGTGAGGAACAACTGGAGGGAATCAAACCTGTGACCCTTGGTACGCTCTATGTAGTAGCTAAGGGCTCTTTTAACATCCAAACTGTGTAGCTTCCTCTCCCCTGATGAAGAATGATCAGTGAAGAAAACAGGGAGAGACACAGACTGATTCAGGTGGAAATCTGAAACCGCTTTGGGCAAGAACTTTCTGTTAGTTCGAAGGACCACTTTAACTCTGTGAAAAGAGATTAAATCAGGTTCCACTGACAGGGCTTGCAATTCACTGATGCATCTAGCAGAGGTAATGGCTACCAAAAACACAGTTTTCCAAGTCAAGTACTTAAGCTCTGCTGAGGACAGAGGCTCAAAAGGGGGTTGCAGAAGCTGAGCAATGCAAACATTAAGACCCCCAAGCAGGAGTAGGATCCCTAAAGGGGGTAATTGGTATGAAGCAATCCATTGAAAAACTTACAGAATACAGGGTGAGATGACAGTGAGGAAGACTTACCTACGGACAGAAAAGCAGAAACAGCAGACAAGTGTACCTTGAGAGTAGCTGTTCTGAGGCCTAGGCTATTAAGATGGGCCATATAATCCAGAACTGTAGGCAATTCAGCAGTATCTGGGGAGATATGCCTCTTGGTACACCAAATGCTGAATCTCTTCCATTTGGAGTTTCAGGTGGAAGGCTTTCAAGAGACTTTGAGAATATCCAGAACCCCCTGAGACAGATGCAGATCTGAAAACTCTAACTCTTCATGAGCCATGCCTTGAGGTTGAAAGACTGAAGATTGGGGTACCAAATCCTCCCCTGAGAGGAGGTTAACAGGTTGTAATTCCTGGGAAGAGACAGGGGAAGATGGACTGTTAGAACAGCAACAAGGGGTACCACGGCTGCCTGGCCCAGTCTGGAGCAATCAGAATCACTTTGCAAGGTTGTGACCTTACCTTGACTAGAACTTTGAACAGGAGAGGGAAACGGGGAAAAGCATGCAGAAATTTCCCTTCCCAGTTCAGAGTCAAGAGCATCCAGGGGGACGGAGCCCAAGACTGGGGATCTGCAACAAAAGAGAGGAAGTTGGTGATTGTCTGGGGCTGCAAAAAGATCAATCTCCAGAGTGCTCCATCTTGAAAAAATCACCTTCAATACCACAGGGACCAGGGCCCATTCGTGATGGCTCTGAGATATTCTACTCAGTGCATCTGCTAGGACGTTGTCCTTCCCTGGAAGGTGAACTGCTATCAGAAAGGTTTGCAGGGAATAAGCCAGGGACCACAGCTTCATTGCTTCTATGCATAAGGCCGTAGACCGAGTGCCTCCTTGCTTGTTGATGTACCACATGGTGGTGGCGTTGTCTATTCTGACCTCAACCACCTTGTTCTGTACTGATTTGGAAAAAGCTTGCAGTACCAGAAACACTGCCCTGAGTTCCAGGAGACTGATGTGTAGAAGCGATTCCTGAGGAGACCACAGTCCTTGGGTGCTGAGGTCCCCCAAATGGGCTCCCCAGCCCAGCAGGGAAGCAACCGTGGTAAGGACCACTGAATGAGACCGAGCGGCAAATGGAACCCCTTGCCTCAAACTGTCCTGATCCTGCCACCATTGCAGGGCTTGGATCAGAGTTTGAGTCACTGGGATTAGTTTGGTAAAGGAATCCTTTCTTTGGGACCAAAAAGCCCTCAGGTGGAACTGAATGTCCCCCCACAGAATCTTGTCCCTTGGACCACTGCTGTGGAAGCTGCCATATGGCCGAAGAGCTGAAGAAAATGCCTTGCTGGTCGAGACACCTGAAGGTTGAATGAAGAAGCCAGCTCCCTGAGAGCTTTTGCCCTTTCAAGGGGAAGAAAGGCTCTTGCTTTTACCGTATCCAGCTCTGCCCCTATGAAGGTGAGGAGCTGCACTGGTTCGAGAACTGACTTTGGTAGGCTGAGAAGAAATCCTAAAGAAGTGAGCACTTGCTGGGTCACTTGCAGGTCTGACTTGACTCGGTCTGGAGACTGGCCCACTATGAGCCAGTCGTCCAAATATGGAAAAATGGAAATCTTTTGTCTCCTTAGGAAGGCAACAACTACTGCCAGGCACTTTGTGAAGACCCTTGGGGCTGATGATAGGCCAAAGGGAAATGCTTTGAACTGATAATGGCCTGAGGACAACTTGAACCTGAGGTACTTTAGGTGGGAGCACCTGATGGGAATGTGAAAGTAGGCATCTTTGAGGTCCAGGGAGGCTAGCCAGTCCCCTGGCCTTAGAGAGGGTAGGATAATTCCCAGAGTTACCATTTTGAATTTTGGTTTCAAAAGATGTTTGTTCAGATATCTTTGGTCTAGAATGGGTCGCCACTCCCCTGTCTTTTTTGGGGTAAGGAAGTACCTGGAGTACAGACCTTTGCCCCAGTGCAGGATAGGTACTCTCTATATGGCTCTTAAAGTGAGCAGAGATAAAACCTCGGCCTCTAGGGCAAGGGTTTCGGAGAGACTTGCAGGTGGAAAAGATCTGGCTCTCATCTTTGTCAATTTTTTGAAGCAGAGAACCAGTCCCTGGCTTACTACTTCCAGGACCCATTTGTCTGAGGTAACAGACATCCAGACCTGAACAAAGTAAGCCAGCCTGCCCCCTACTGGAGTAGGAGAGTCGACCCGGACAGACCCATCAGGGTGTCTGCTTGGCAGGGGCCTTAGGCTGAGGAATGGATGCAGCTCTGCTTATCCCCCTTCTGCCTCTCCCTCTGAAGAACCCCCTCTGAGAAAAAGAAGAAGAGGCCTGTGCTTGGTAAAAAGGCCTAGTAAAAGGCCTGCCCCTGCCTCTAGACTGCTGCCTCTGAGAAGTTGCCTGCCTCTCCTTGGCCTGAGCACTCCTGTAAGTGGTCCTGTATTCATCCATTTTCTTCATGTAATTCTCTGTCTGCTCCCCAAACAGAGAATTACCTATTACAGGGAAATCCATGGCCTTAGCCTGGGTATCCTGTGAGAGGCTAGTACGTCTGAGCCAAGCCATTCTCTGAAGAGCTACAGATGTAGCCATGACTCTTGATGACACATCATTGGAGTCCACAGCAGCAGCATGAAACCGAACTGTTGATGCCTCAATCCCATCTGCAGCCACCTCCTCCAGCTCCTTGGCAAGCTGGGGGGAAGCTTGTTTAGCCAGAGCCAGTACAGTGTCCCACCTGGACTTCTGGTATCTGGCTGTATAGGCCATATAATTCGCTTGCCTGAGTCCCAAGGAAGATGCCATGTACTGCTTTTTTGCCATGGCATCAATCTTCCTGGAGTCCTTGTCCGGGGGTGTGATGCCAAGGGAATGTTTGCCTTATCGCAGGCAGCAGCCTGTACAACTCCAACATGGCTGCACTGCTGATAAAGGAACTCCGTATCTGAGCCTGAAAGTGTATACCTCTTGTCCATTCTTCTATCCACAGGAGGTATGGAATTGGGAGACTTTAGAATTTTTTGTGTCTGTTTCCCAAAGGATTTGTGGAGGGGAACAGACAGTCTCCTGGACTCTGGGATGTCCATCATCTCTTCATAGTCAGGCTCCTTCTGATCCTCCATTGCCTCCTCCATAGGAAGCTGGAGGGTCTTAGCCACCTTTCTGTAAAACATAAAGTGGGAAGGGGACTCAGAAAGCCTAGGAGGAGAAACATCTGAAGGTCTGTCTGGGGAGATGTCCGGATCAATAGGCACATCCAGACTTTCACCATCACCATATTCATCTTCCAGCTCTCCTTCCTCCTCAAACTCTGGTTCATAAAATTCTTCCAGGGTATAATCGTGAACCGGGGCAACCGACCAAACCGACCCCCTGCCAAAAGGTGCCGGATCAGTCGGAACCGGGCGAAGTGATTATACAATATGAATCGCTTTGGCTATTTCTTCTGCGGTCGGAATATGAGATTCTGGATCCGAACCGGACGATTTTTATTTGCGTTTCTTTTTGGCCGGAACCAACCCCCCGGGATCGGATCTCCTTTTGCCCCGAAGAAGTATCGCCCTGGTCAGAGGGCACTCCTTCTGGTTCGGTCGGAACCGAACTGGGCTGGCCATCCGGGTCAGCGGACTTCTCGGCCTCCCTTTCCCTCAGTCTAACTAATCTCTTTTCAAGGGTAGATTTGGGAATATGTTTACAAATTTGGCAGTCTGAATCGAGGTAGTCAAACCCCAGACAATAAACACAGGTGGTGTGGGGATCGGCCATAGCAAAGACCTCCCCACACTCACTGCAGTGTTGAAACCCAGTGGGCCCAGTTTTTTTCTTGGGTTTCTCAGACATGGCCAACCTAACCAAACTTACCCTTTTTCCGGCAACCGCCAGGCAAGACTCCCCTATCGGTTCCTGACCGTGTCATGGGTCTTGGAAAAAAACGTACTAAAATCTGCCTTTTTTTAGAACCGGTACAGACCGATAACCACACACTAAAGTAAGATACAAAAATTACTTGAACGATCGGTTCAGTCGAACCGATCCGCACTTTTTACAAGTTCCACAGAGAAAACAGAACAAAACCTATCTAGTACTCATGGTACCACAGATAGAGACTTGAACCAACTATGCGGAAACTAAATTTCGGTAGAAAACAGACCGAAAACTGACACTTCAACCGACTTCGAACCGAGCTGCAGGAGAAATCTCCGGAGCGACTGCTCAGTGAGGCGGAGTAAAGAATCTGACGGTTGCAGTTCAAAATACAACAGGCAGAGACATCAGCTGAGCTCGAGAACAACATTCTATGCCCTGCATTGAAAAGTTAACCCATTGTTCTCCGGGGCAGTTTAAAGGCTGGGGCTAACTGCACTTGTCAGAATATAGCAAGACTTCATGTTGTTTGAAAACATGGAACAATGGACTATAAACAACAAAATGGCATTTAATGTGGACAAATGCATCACGATACACTTAGGGAAATATAATCAAAAACATAACTACTATATAAATACCAGCATTATAAAGAATGTTAAATCAAAAAAAGAACTTGGAGTATTAATAAAAAAAGAACTGAAATTCTGCGACCATTGCACAAAACTGGTTCAAACATCCAATAGAATACTAAACTGCTTTATATGTAGTACAGGATGACTGTATATACTGCCACCTCTACCACACTTTGTACTCCTGTTTTTATGTGTGCATTTACACCTGGGTCGTGCCTGAAAAAGGCTTTTATTGCCAGTGTACTTACCCAGTTAACAAAGTCAAATAAATAAATAAACTGTTTTAAAAAAGTATCTTTAAGTAGAAATGAAATAGAGGATAATGGTTGGGGATCGGGTGATAACCACGCTGTAATCACCTCGAGTGGTTGCTAGGGCAACATGGTAAACCTCGAGAGCGCAGCTCGAGAGGTTTACTGTAACCCTAGCAACCGCGAGAGGTGATTTTGGCGCGATTGTCACCCGATCCTACTATCGTCTTTTATAGCGTATGGTCAAAAAAACACTGTTTGCATTCTATGTGTGAGAATTATGGAACTCTGGTGCATTCTTTTTTGTTATGCCACTGTTTGGAAGTTCTGAAGTGTGGTTAACAACTTTTAAAATTCTAAACAGTGCATAACAAAGCTGTGTGACTGCTGATTATGGAGGTTCATAGGCACTTACCATACATTATTATTGCATTATCCCTCTGTACAAATCATATAGAAGACCGCACGTGGATAAGTGTTCACAGCTGTGGCACCCACATCAATGAAAAGACAAAACAATATGGAGAAGTTTCAACATTGGGTAACTAAAATAATTTCTGGAATACAACATAAATCACATGAAGAAAGACTAGCTCAATTAGGATTATATAGTTAAGAAAAGAGATGCATAAGAAGGTACCTATTGCTGATGTATGAAATGATGAATGACAATGATCTAAGGTTACATATGGGTACCAAATAACAGACCAGAAACTTTGTCTTAAGATCACATAAAAAAATTTAATTAGAAAATACAACAAGGAATGAGAGAATGAATTAATTTATACAAGGAGCAGGTATGTTATGGAAAAGTCGACCACAAATAATAATACAGACAGGGATTTTAACAATGTTCAAAAATTAGTTGAATAAATACTTTCTGCAGTGGGGGAGGGCTGGATGGAGAGGAAGGGTGGAAAGGGGGGCCATTTGTGATATTGAATATTGCATTGTTAAGCTTCATTTACTGTAACCATGCTGTATTGTAATATGGCCTTTTAAGGCCAAAGGTGCAAAAATAAATAAATAAAACACACTGAATTTCAAAAAAAATACTTTCTGCAGCATGGGGTGCAATGGACCTGCTGATGTGGGAGACAGACTCGATGGTCAATCTACCTTCTTCTGTCTATAACCAAGTACAATAAATAATAATAATAATGATCCCTCACTATGCTTAAATCTCCCATCCTGCCTCCCCTTCCAGAACCTGGTAAAGGTTCTTCAAGAATCCATTGTTGTTTGGTGTTCATTTGCTTGAGTATTACTGTTTGGTCTATATTCAGTTGTTTGTGTGGTTTCTGCTTTTAGTCTGCCATAACTTGGCCAGTGGGGACAATCTTTATTTGTTTTTTGGTAGATTTTCACTTACCCTGTAGGTTTTGTTAGGGTAGGTTATTGAGATTTGTGGTCAATGTCCTCACGGCCCTCAATTTAAATCTGATGTTGGAAAGCAGGATAGAACACCACCACGAGGCAGAGATTTGAAAATGCATTCTGAGTTCCATAACTTACATACATTCCACTCTCTCCAGGGCACTCAGCCCTTCAAGCTGATTGTATTAGTAAGCATAGTGAGGGATCCCTTGGAAAATACAATATTACTATCGTAACTAATTTTTTCATGTCTCTCATTTGAAACCTGGCATCGGTCACCACCACTGTGGATGAGGCCATGTGGCCTAAGAGCTGGAGGAAGTCTTTTGCAGGACTGGGTTGGCCTCATCTGAAGTACTTTGCTAGGTCTACCAGATTTTTCACTCTCTCCTGGGGGAGGAAGGCTTACCCATGGAGGGCATTCAATTCTACACCTATAAAGTCCAGCACTTGAAATGGGTCTTTCTGGGACTTTTGAGTGTTTATTATGAAGCCCAGCCCCTCCGGAGTATGCTGAGTGAGAAGGAGAGGCCTTGGCTTCTTGATGTGTCTTTCCTGTGACCAGCCAGTCATCCAGATAAGGGAAGACCACTGCATCCTGCCTTCTCAGATGTGCTGCTACCATGGCTAAACACTTTGTGAACTCTCTTGAAGCTGAAGATAGTCCAAAGGGGAGGGCTGTGAACTGGTAGAAACCATTCCCTACCTGGAACCTTAGGTATTTTCTGTAATGGGGCATAACTGGAATATGGAAATAGCATCTTTCAGGTCCAGAGATCCTAGCCGGTTCCCTTGCTGAAAGGATCGGATTATCAGGTATCTCAGATCCAAAAGGGGTCGCCGCTCCCTATTTTTCTTGTTGGTGACAAAGTACTTTGAGTACAGGCTTTTTTCCTCACTGTTATGTGGGGACTTTTTCTGCTGCCTTCACTTGCAGTAACTTTCTTAACTTCAACAGGATTTTCTATGTTGGAGTGGGAGGTGCAAAGATTTTGCAAACCTGCAGTCTTGGAAATCTTTTGAACTACAGGGTGAGCCCATGGCTCACCACCTCCGGGACCCACTTGTCTGTGGTGATGTTTTTCTACTCCTGAAAAAAGTGAGCCAGTCTTCCCTCCACTGGCTATGGATGGGTGAATTGGACCAACTTGTCAGGGGTTCTGCTTAGGCTAGGCCTTAGGTGCAGTGGTTGAATCAGCATGCCTAGGGCCCTCCTACTTCTGCCTCTGAAGAAACCCCATAACTGGGAGAAATCATAGGTGAAAAAAAACACAGGGAAAGTATCCACTACCTCTACTTCCCCTTCACTAGGGCCTGGTGGTAGTGCAGGCCTTTTCCTTCTCAGTCTTGCTTCTGTAGGGGGTTTTCTACTCCTACACTGTTTTCATGTATGCTTCTGTCTTGTCACCAAATGGAATTCCCCTCACAGGGAAAATTAATTCCCTTTGCCCGAGTGTTCTGGGAGAGGTTAATGGCTCTGATCCAAGCAAATCTCATAAGGGACACTGCATGGGCCAAAACTCTGGAAGCAGTGTCACTGGTGTCCACTGCCATGTGAAACTGATACCTGATGGCATCCATAGTTGTTTTTGCAGTAGATGCTAAATCTTGTGACAAGTCACCAGATGCTTTCTTGCTCATAGCCAGAATGGAACTCCACAGAGCCTTCTAGTATTGAGCAGTGTATGCCATGTAAGCTGCCTGTCTTAGCAGCAGTGAAGCGGAAGAATAAATCTTTTTCCCTATGCCATCCAACTTTTTGGAATCTTTGTCCAGGGGCTGGGTTGAAAGAAAAAATTACTCACCTTAGTAATGTTGTTTCTTCTAATGGAGTCTTGCTATATTATAGACATTAGCAGTCTGATACAGCTCTAGAACTGCCCCGGAGTGAAATGGTCAAAACCATTCCAAAATAGAATTTTGGCACGAGAGCAGCTCTGTCTGTGTCATTTCAAACTTGAACTGTCAGATCTTTATGAGTCAAACTCACTAAGGTCTGTGTGGAAGCTGTAACCTACACTAGTCAAATGGCTACCTAAATAATAACAACCATTGATGGTCCCAACACCCAAGACTTAAGTCAGGTGACCAGAAATACTAACACCATTCTAATAATATGAAAATGGAACATAAGTATAATAAAACACACACACGCGTACACATACACACCCCCAAAGTCCCAAAGGGGACAAAATGCTAACAGGACATAAGTAGTGCCCACACTAAGTTGCCCGCACCCCACCAAGTAGAGGTTCTGAGAGGGGCAGGTTGGGGGGGAGGTCTATAATATAGCAAGACTCCATTAGAAGAAACAACATTACTAAGGTGAGTAATTTTTCTTCAAACAACATAAGTCTTGCTATATTATAGACATCAACAGAATACACAGCAGTACCTCCATGGAGGAGGCAGAACCTACTTAGGGAATAGGCTCTGAAGAACAGCTGTGCCAAACCAAGCATCTCTCCTGGCCTGGACATCCAGGGAGTAATGCTTGGTAAAAGTGTGTACCGTTTTCCAAGTAGCAGCCTGGCAAATCTCTAATAAAGGGATATCTCTGGCAGCAGCTAGAGACGCAGCTGTACCCCTGGTAGAATGAGCCCTCAAACTGGGGGGGGGCTCTGCCCACTTTCTGATAACAAAATTGGATACAAGAGACAATCCACCTGGCTATTGATCTCTTAGTGGCAGGTTTGCCTTTCCCAACTTCACCATAGGTAAGGAAAAGTTGGAGGGATTCGAACCTGTGACCTTTGGTACGCTCTATATAATAACTAAGAGCTCTCTTAACAGCCAGGCTGTGCAACCTCCTCTCACCCGAAGAGGAGTGATCAGTGAAAAATACTGGAAGGGAGATAGATTGATTAAGATGGAAATCTGAAACCACCTTAGGCAAAAACTTCCTATTAGTCCTAAGGACTACCTTATCCCTGTGGAAAGAAATAAAGTCAGTCTCCACTGACAAGGCTTGCAATTCACTTATGCGTCTGGCAGAAGTGATAGCCACTAGAAAACAGTTTTCCAAGTTAGGTACTTAAGCTCTGCAGAAGACAGAGGTTCAAAGGGGTTGCATTAACAGGGCAATGCAAAATTAAGGTCCCAAGCAGGGGCGGTTCCTAAAGGAGGATTAGTATGGAGTAATCCCTAAAAAACTTGGAAAACACAGGATGAGAGGAAAGAGGGGATGACTTTCCTGCTGACACAAAAGCAGACACAGCTGCCAAATGAACTCTCAGGGTAGCTGGTCTGAGACCCAAGGCATTAAGATGTACCATGTAATCTAACAAAATGGGCAATTCAGCAGATTCTGGGAAATATTTTCCCAGCACACCAAATGGAAAACCTTTTCCATTTAGAACTATAAGTAGCCCTAGTGGAAGGCTTTCTGGAAGCCTTTAGGATCTCAAGAACACCCTGAGAGAGGTGTAAATCAGCAAACTCTAACTCCTCAAGAGCCAGGCCTTGAGGTTGAGGGATTTGAGGTCCGGATACCAAACCCTTCCCTGGGCACAAGTCAACAGATTGTGATTCCTGGGGAGGCACAGGGGAAGATGGACTGTCAGAGACAGAAGGAGTGGGTACCAGGGCTGCCTGGCCCAATCCGGGGCAATCAGAATCACCCTGCAAGGCTGAGATCTGATTTTGACTAGTACTTTGAATAGGAGAGGAGAGAAAAGGGGGGGAAAGCATAGAGGAACTTCCCCTCCCAATCCAGAAGAAGGGCATCCAGAGGAACTGAGCTCAGCACTGGAGGCCTGCAACAGAACAGAGGAAGTTTGTGATTGTCTGGGGCTGCAAAAAGATCTATCTGAGGGATGCCCCACCTGGCAAAAACTATCCCCAGCACTTGAGGATCCAGGGACCATTTGTGATGGCCCTGGGAAATCCTGCTGAGGGCATCCGCTAGGACATTGTCCTTCCCTGGAAGATGAACTGCTATGAGGGAAGTGTTCAGAATAGGCCAGAGACCACAACTTCATTGCCTCGTGCACAAGGCCGAAGACCGAGTGCCTCCATGTTTGTTGATGTACCACATTGTTGTGGTGTTGTCTGTTCTGACTTGTATCACCTTGTCGTGGACAGATGCAGAAAAAGCTTGAAGAGCTAAAAGACAGCTCTGAGTTCCAGCAAATTGATGTGGAGCAGAGATTCTGGGGACCAAACTCCCTGAGTGGAAAGGTCGCCCATGTGGGCTCCCAACCCAGAAGGGAAGCATCTGTAGTGAGAGTCAAGTCGTGAGAAGGGGAAATGAAGGGACCCCGCTTAATTGCTCTGATCCTGCCACCACTGGAGAGCTAGGATCAAGGTTCGAGTCACTGGGACCAACTTGGAAAGGGGGTCTCTTCTCTGAGACCAAAAGGTTCTCAAGTGAAACTGAATGTCTCTCATCTGAAATCTGGCTCCCTGCACAACAGCTGTGGATGCAGCCATGTGCCCCAGGAGCTGCAGAAAGTGTCTTGCTGGTCGAGAGACCTGCAGAGTGAAGGAAGAGGCCAGAGCCACTAAATTCCTTACCCTTTCTGCAGGAAGAAAGGCTCTGGCTAGCTTTGTGTCCAATTCTGCCCCTATAAAGGTGAGTACCTGGATTGGTTCCAGAACCGACTTTGGTAGGTTTAGCAGAAAACCCAGGGAGGTGAGAAGCTGCTGGGTGACCTGCAGGTGAGATTTTACCTGTTCTGGGGACTGGCCTACAATGAGCCAGTCGTCTAAATAGGGAAAAACAGCAATCCTCTGCCTCCTTAAGTGGGCCACTGCCACTGCTAGACACTTTGTGAATACCCTTGGAGCAGAGGTAAGGCCGAAGGGCATTGCTCTGAACTGGTAATGACCTGAGGGCAGTTCGAATCTGAGGTACTTTCGATGGGATCTTCTGATTAGGACATGGAAATAGGCATCCTTGAGGTCCAGGGAGGCTAGCCAGTCCCCTGGCCTTAGGGAAGTAAAATCATTGCCAGAGTTACCATTTTGAACTTTGGTTTCAAAAGATGCTTGTTCAGATATCTGAGATCTAAAATGGGCCGCCATTCTCCTGTCTTTTGGGGTAAGGAAGTATTTGGAATACAGACCCCTGCCCTGATGCAGGGGAGGAACCCTTTCTACTGCTCTGAGAGCTAACAGGGATGAGACCTCTGTTTCCAGAATGAGGGTCTCTGAAGCACTTGCAGGTAGAAAAAGTCTGCTTCTCAACTTGGGAAACTTTTCGAAGCTGAGAACCAGACCCTGGCTTACTACTTCCAGATCCCACTTGTCTGAGGTTAAAGAAGCCCAATTCTGACTGAAGTAAGCCAGCCTGCCCCCCACTGGTACAGGAGAATCGGCCCTGGGCACCCCATCAGGGTGCCTGTTTCGCAGGAGCTTTAGGCTGCGGGGTGGGAGCAGGTCTGCCCACCCCTCGTCTGCCCCTGCCTCTGAAGAAGCCCCTCTGAGCATAGGCAGAGGAGGCCTGAGTCTGGTAGAAAGGCCTGTGAAAAGGCCTACCCCTACCCCTGGGGGCATGCCTTTGAGGAGTAGCTTGCCGCTCCTTAGCCTGGGCACTCTTGTAAGTAGTCCTATATTCATCCATCTTCTTCATGTAATTCTCTGTCTGCTCTCCAAACAGAGAATTTCCCACCACAGGAAAATCCATAGCCTTAGTCTGGGTATCCTGTGACAAACTAGTACACCTGAGCCAGGCGGACCTACGAAAGCTACAGATGTGGCCATGGACCCTACAGGAAACATCATTAACATCCACAGCAGCATGAAACTGAACCTTAGAGGCTTCAATGCCATCAGCAACCACCTGTTCTAGTTCACTAGCAGCTGGCCATGGGCCTGCTTGGCCAATTGCATAACAGTATCCCATCTAGATTTCTGATACCTAGCTACATAAGCCATATAATTTGCTTGCCTGAGTCCCAGAGAGGCTGCCGATACTTTTTTTTTTTTGCCATGGCATCAATCTTCCTGGAATCCTTGTCAGGAGGATGTGAAGCCAAGGGAATATTAGCTTTATCACAGGCAGCAGCCTAAACTACCCCAACATGACTGCATTGCTGAGAAAGGAATTCTGTATCAGGGCTGACAATGTATACCTTCTGTCCATCTTTTATCTACAGGAGGCACAGAATTAGGAGCTTTAAAATTTTAATTGTTTGTTTCCTAAAAGACTTATGTAAAGGAATAGACAATCTCCTAGACTCTGGAATATCCATCATTTCTACAAAATCAGGCTCATCTTGCTCATCCACAGCCTCTTCTAAAGGAAGCTGGAGGGTTTCAGCAACTTTTTTATAAAACATAAAATGAGATGGGGACTCAGACAGCATAGGGGGAGATTCTAAAGATCCGTCTGGGGAGATGTCCGGTTCAATGGGCACACCCAGACCTTCCCAGCCACATTCATACTGTTCATAATCCTCCTCCCCCTCCTCTGGTTCATAAAATTCCTCAATATCATAATCCTGAACCACTGGGACCGACGAACCGACCTTTTACCAGATAATGGTGGTTCGGACGGACCCTGAGACAGTGACTGGACAATTTGTATGGCTTTGCTATCCTGCAGCAGTTGGAGAAGGAATTTTGGACTCAGACCTGCTGATTTTCTTGTTTTCTTTACTGGAATTGGTTCCTCAGAACCAGCTTTTCTTTGCCGAGAAGTCTGGCCCTGGTCAGAGGGCACTCCCTCTGGTCTGGTTGGCACTGAACCGGCTGGCCATCCGGGTCAGCGGACTTTTGGCCTCTCGCTCCCTGAGCCTGCCCAATCTTTTTCCAGGGTGGCTGCAGGAAATTCTTATACCTGGCAGTCTGACTGAGGTGGTCAAACCCCAGACAATAAACACATGTGGTGTGTGGATCAGCCTTGGCAAAGACTTCCCCACAAACATCACAGTGTTGAAACCCAGTGGGCCGGTTTTCTTTTGGGTTTCTCAGACATAATGCCAGCCTAACCAAAAAGCTTTGCCCTTTTATGGCAGTGCCAGGCAGACACCCTTATAGGTTCCTAACCGTGTCACGGGTATTGGAAAAAACTGTAATAAATCCGTTTTTTAGAACCGATAAGAACCGAACCGCAGCTTAAAATAGTAACTTTTAGTTTTAAATGAGTTTTAAACCCACTGATCGGTTCAAACCGAACCATAACTTACAAGTTCCACACAGACAAAACCTTCATTTACTTACGGTTACCACAGATAGAGCTTGAACGAACGGTTTTGGGTTAAATAAAACTATTCTCGTTAAATCCAACCGAGAAAACACTTTTTAAACCGAGAAATGAACCGAGCAGAAGGAGAAATCTCCGGAGCGACTGTTCACTGAGGCGGAGTAAAGAATCTGACAGTTCAAGTTTGAAACGACACAGATAGAGCTGCTCTCGTGCCAAAATTCTATTTTGGAATGGTTTTGACCATTTCACTCCGGGGCAGTTCTAGAGCTGGATCAGACCGCTAATGTCTATAATATAGCAAGACTTCATGTTGTTTGAAGGGGAACTTATATCTTATCACAAGCTGCTGCCTGGTCTACCCCTACACAGAAACATAGAAAGTGACAGCAGAAAGGGATTATATGTCCCATCTCGTCTGCCCTTGTTCCTACCTCCTCCCTTAACTGCTATTCAGTGTTATGGTGCCCTTGTAATTATCCCAATCATTTTTGAAAGTTCCCACCGTTTTCACCTCCATTTCTCCCTGAGGAAGGCCATTTCATGCATCTACCACCCTCTCTGTAAAGAAGAACTTGCCCCCCCTCCAACCTCATATCATGCCTCCTTGTTCTGGTGTGATTCTTGATCTAAAACAGGTCCTAAACCTTTACCTTATTTATTTCATTCAGGAACTTGATGGTCTCTATCATTCTTCCCCTCTCCCTTTGCTGCTCCAGGGAATACATGTTTAGGTCCCGCAGCTGTTCGTCATATGTTTTCCTGTATATTTCATAGATACATAGACAGTGTCGGCAGATAAGGGCCTATGGCCCACCCAGTCTGCCCATTTGAGCTTGTAAATTCAGTTTATGTTTTCCTAGAAGTCTGTTGCCCCTTACCCCTGACCTCCAGAATTCCTTTATGTCTATCCCATGCATTCTTAAATCCCGTGATTGTCTCAGCCCCCACCACTTCCTCTGGCAGGGTGTTCCACTTGTCCACCACCCGTTCTGTGAAGAAATTCTTCCTCATGTTTCCTCTGAATCATCCTCCTCCAACTTCATCCCATGCCCTCTAGTCCTGGAACATCTTTTCACTTAAAAATAGTGTGTATTCCTGCACCCTGTTCCTCCCTGTAAGATACTTGTATGTCTCTCATCATATTCTCTCTCCTCCTCTCCTCCAGTGAGTACATGTTCAGTTCCTTCAACCTGTCTTCATAGGACTTGTGATGCAATCCATGCACCATCTTTGTTGCCCTCCTCTGAACCTTCACTGCCCTGTCTATGTCCTTACGTAGGTATGGTCTCCAGAACTGTACACTGTACTCCAGGTGGGGCCTCACTAGTGTCTTGTATAGCGAATTATGACCTCCCTTTTCCTGCTGGTGATGCCCTGCCTATACATCCCAGCATCCTATTTGCTTTACCTGCTGCCTTGTCACACTGTTTCCCTGCCTTGAGGTCATCAGAGATGATAACCCCAAGATCCCTTTCCTGCTTGGTGCATGCTATATCCTCACCCCCAAATGATATATTGTGCCAGGGTTTTTGTGCCCCATATGCATTATCTTGCACTTCTTTGCATTGAATTTCAACTGCCAAACCCCTGACCATTCTTCAAGTTTCTGCAGGTCCCTTCTCATTCTGTCTACACCCTCTGGTGTGTCTACTCTGTTACAGAGCTTTGTGTCATCAGCGAACAGTGAAATTCTGCCTTCTAGGTCCTGTGCAATGTCACTGATGAAGATGTTGAATAGGACCGGTCCCAGCACTGATCCCTGTGGTACCCCACTCTTCCCTCTGTGGAGTGACAGCCATTTACCACCACCCTCTGTGTCCTGCCACCCAGCCAGTTACCTACCCATCACACTACTGTCCTGCCCACACCCATATTCCCCAGTTTGTGTAATAGTCTTCTATGTGGCACAGTGTCAAAGACCTTGCTGAAGTCCAGATAGGCCATGTCCACTGCCCTTCCCTGATCCACCTCTCTAGTCACCCATTCAAAAAATTCAACGAGGTTGGTCCGACATGACCTCCCCCTGGTGAAACCATGCTGCCTTGGGTCCTGTAGTCCATTGACAACCAGATGTTCCACCAATCTCTCCTTCAGTAGTGCTTCCATGATCTTCCCCACTACCGAGGTGAGGCTGACTGGTCTGTAGTTCCCTGCTTCCTCTTTGTTCCCGCTTTTGTATAAGGGGACTATATCTGCAGTCCTCCAGTCTTTGGATACCTCCCCTGTTTCCAGTGATCGGCTAAACAGGATAGCCAGAGGTTCAGCCACCACCTCTCTTAGTTCTTTAAGGACCCTGGGGTGCACCCCATCTGGTCCCATTGCTTTATCAACTCTTATTACTTCCAGTTCCTTCAGGACCCTTTCTTGCGTAAAGGGACTTGTGTCCATTTCTGCACCATTCTCACCCCTTGTACTCCCTTCAGACCCATTACCCTCCTCTTCCTCAGTAAAGACTGAGCAGAAATACCTGTTCAATATGTCAGCTTTACTGTTGTCATCCTCCACGCGCCCATCCTCCTCCTTCAGTCTCACTATCCCTCCCTTTGCCTTTTCTTTTTCACTTATGTACCTGTAAAGGTTTTGTCCCTCTACCCACTGATTTTGCAATGTGTTCTTCTGTCTGAGCTTTAGCTTCCTTACTGACCTCCTGCCTCCCTTTGCTTCTCCTGGTACTTCTCCCTATCCCCTTCTGCCTGTGTCTTTTGTATTGCCTGAATGCAATCTTTTTGCTTTCACTTTCTTTGCTACCTCTTTGGAAAACCATAATGGTCTCTTCCTTTTCCTTTGCTAACCTGCTTAATGCATAATTCTGTTGTTCTTGTAATCCCTATTTTAAATACTGCCCACTGTTCCTCAACCCGATTCCTGTCCCATTCCCCTTAATGCCTCTTTCAAGTATCTCCCCATTTTCCCAAAGTCTGCCCCCCTAAAATCCAGGATACGTGTTTTTGTGTGGTTTGGTTCTGCTCTTTTGTGATTTCAAACCACAATGACTGGTGGTCACTGTTCCCCAGGTGCTCCCCCACTGTTACCCCCATCACACTGTCCCTGTTTGTGAGCACAAGGTCCAGTATTGCCTTCTGCCGAGTTGGTTCCATGACCAGTTGCTTGAGGAAGGCACCCTGAAGGGAGTCCAGGATAAATCTGCTCCTAGTTGCTGCTGCTGGGATGCTCCAGTCCATGTCTGGAATATTGAAGTCTCCAACCAGTACTACCTCACCCTTGTCTGCCATCCTTTGGATGGCTAGCATCAGCTCCCTATCTGTTTCTTCCTCCTGGGCTGGTGGTCTATAGACCACACATGTGCAGATGGCTGTTCCCATTTTCCTTTCCAGCTTAACCCACAGTATCTCTCCCCATTTTGTTCCTCCTGGATCTCTGTGGCCCTTATGTCATTTTTCACATACAGTGCCACTCCTCCTCCCTTCCTGCCTGCTCTGTCTCTTCTGAATATGTTGTAGCCAGGTATGGCCATCTCCCAGTCGTGGTTATCATTACACCAGGTTTCAGTGATGGCCACAATGTCCAGGTCTGACTGCACCATGACAGCCTCCAGATCTTCCATCTTGTTGCTAAGGCTCCTGGCATTTGCACACATGGCTTTCCATGATTTGACCTCCCTAGACTGTTTCACTGTTCTACTCCAGCCCCTTCCTTGGTTGTCCTTTATCCCTGGTTCTCATTGCTGTCTGCCCTTCTGCTGAATTTTGCCCCTTTTCTGCCTATCCACCTCTTGGGCACTAATCTCCATCTTTTGCACACTGCTTTGCAGAGATAGCCAATCCTCTGGTTCACTGGTTCCACTGCTAGCTGTATCATTTTTGTTGGTCTCCGTTCCAGTCTGTGCATATCCTTTTTAAGGTGCGGCCTCCAGAACTGGACGCTGTACTCCAGGTGTGGACTCACCAGTGATCTATAGAGTGGCAGGACGACCTCTCTTTTTCAGCTGATAATCCCCCTTCCTATGCAGCCTAGCATGCCATTTGCCCTTAGTGCTACTTTTTCACACTGATTGGTCATTTTCAGATCATCCATTATAATTATTCCTAGATCTCTTTCCTGCTTAGTGGATTCCAGTTTTACTCCTCCTAGGTAGTATTCTTCTCCTAGGTTTCCTCTTCCAAGGTGCATGAACTTGCATTTTTTTGCACTCAAGTTTAGTTGCCACGTTTTTGACCATAGTTCCAGAGTCCTTAGGTCAACCTTCATCTATTCCGCTCCTCCTGCAGTATCCACCCTGTTGCCCATTTTTGCACAGTCTACAAACAAACTTACCTTACCTTCCAGGCCTTCAGATATGTCACTAATAAAAATATTGAAGAGTATCAGACCTACCACTGACCCCTGTGGCACTCTGTTATCTTCCCCCCTTTCTTCTGATAGGGAGCGATTTACTATTACCCTCTGGGTCCTTCCTCTAAGCCAGCTCTGTATCCAGTACACCATTTGTTGCCCTACCCCCATGCTGTCTAACTCATTTAGTAGCCTTCTTTGTGGTACTGAGTTGAAGGCTTTGCTGAAGTCCAGGTACACTACGTCTACTGCACCACCCTGATCCACTATTTTGGTTATTCAGTTGAAAAGGTCTATTAGATTAGTTTGGCATGATCTACCCTTGGTAAAGTCATGCTGTTTTGTGTCTAATGTGTGGTTTTCTTCATGAAAGGATATAATCCTCTCCTTTAGAAGGGTTTCCATTATTGTGCCCACGGTTGAGGTGAGGCTTACCAGTTTGTAGTTGCTTGCACTCTCTATGCACCCGTTTTTATGTAGAGGGATAACCATGGCCTTTTTCCAATCCTGTGGGACCTTGGCCAGCTCAAGTGATAAGTTAAAAAGGTCAGCCAGGGGAGCCGCTAGTTCCTCTCTAAGCTCTTTCAGCAACCTCAGGTGTACTTTTATCAGGTCCCATGGCCTTATACACATTGAGTTTCTCCAGTTCCTCTTAGACTCCTTCCTTTGTAAGAGGTTCTGAATATACTCCGCTGCCATCTGTGCTGCCACATGTAAGGGAGGGCCCACAACCTTTCGCTTCCTTGGTAAAAATGGAGCAGAATACTTGCTGAGGATTTCAGCTTTGTTCTTATTGTCCTCTGTTTCCCATCATCCTTAGCTAGTCTGACAATACCTCCTCTTGTCTTTCTCTTCTCGCTGATATATCTATAGAAGGTTTTGTCACCCTTGCTGACCTCCTTGGCTATCTTCTCCTCCGTTGTTGCTTTTGCTGTTCTGATTTTTTTGTTTTCTTCCTTTAGTTTCTCCTGGTACTCATCCCTGTCCTTGTCGGTTTCCTTGTATTTTCTAAAAGCTGTCCTTTTTCCCCTGACCTTGGTGGCTACTTCCTTAGAAAACCAGAGTGGTTTTCTTTTCTTTGCTTACCCACTTTATGCAATGATTTGCGGTTTGTAGTAAAGCTGTTTTGAGATGTGTCTGGTATTCTTCAAAATCCCTCCCTCGTTCAGTATTTGCAAGGGTTTTCTTGAGATCTTCTTTCATTTTAGTGAAATCTTTTAGACCTGATATGCACAGAGCCTCCAGAAAGTCTTTGCTTCTGGTTGAACTTGCTGTGTCCTCATGGTCAGGGTGAGAGTACAGGTAATTGGCACCCTTTTTCTCCAACTGGTATTTTTTCTCTATTTTCTTATCAATATTAGGAGTAGAAGTGGGCTTTTGCAAGACCTTGCAGGTTGCCTTCTTCAGGGACTTGTGGACAGGCAGAAGGAACCTCTTATTGGGGGTTAACCCCATCATATCCAGGAATTCTACTTTGTCCTCATCCTCAGTCATCTCCTGGGTGGAGAGGTTAAAGGTGTCAACCATCTGCCTCACAAATGAATAGCGTGAGGGGGAAATCATCCTGGGCCAAAGGAAGGGAGCCAATTTCTTGCTCTGGAGAACTATCAGGCTCTATAGGTTCTCCCTCCTCTTCATCATAGTGAAATTCCAACCCTTGCTCCTCCAGAACCACAGCAGGTAATGGAACTGGTGGGGGTGGGGAGGCATGCCCATAAGCGATCCCACAGCCTGCAAGGCCTGGAAAAACTGCCATGTCTTGGACATGTCATCAGGATGAGGAGCAGCAACAAAAAAAATTACCTTAGTAATGTTGTTTCTTCTAATGGAGTCTTGCTGTATTCTGACATATGCAGTTAGGTCTTGCCTTTCAACTGCCCCGGAGAACAAAGAGTTAAACTTTCCATGGCCAGCATGGAATGTTCACCGCGAGCTCAGTTGAAGCCCCTGTCTGCTGTTGTTTAAACTCCAACCATCAGATCTTTACAAGCAATACTCATTAGAAGTTCTGTGTGGAAACTGTAAAACTCAAAACTAGCCAACTGGCAACTATATCTATATAAAAGGTTTTTTTGGCTTCAAAGCAAAGACTCAAGTCAGGAAACCCAAAAAACAAAACACATTCTAAAACACAACACTCACCCAAAATAAAGGATTGTGAAAAAGGGACACCCCTAGGGTGCCAACACTGCTCCTGCCCACCCACATCCCAAAAAACTAGGTTCTGAGAGGGGAGGAAGGTCAGAATACAGCAAGACTCCATTAGAAGAAACAAAATTACTAAGGTGAGTAATTGTTTTCTTCAAACAACATGAAATCTTGCTGTATTCTGACATATGCAGACTACCAAGCAGAACCTCCATGGAGGAGAGACAGAACCTACTTTGGAAACAGGATCTGAAGTACTGCTGTGCCAAACCGAGCATCACTCCTAGCCTGGATATCCAGAGAAGTAATGCTTGGTGAATGTATGGACTGTTTTCCAGGTGGCTGCTTGACAGACTTCTAAGATAGGAATATCCCTGGCAGCAGCCAGGGAAGCAGCTGTACCTCTAGTAGAGTGAGCCCTAAGGACTGGGGGTGGAGTTCTACCCAGTTTCTCATAGCAGAATTGTATACAAGAAACAATCCACCTGGCAATCGATCTCTTAGTGGCAGGCTTGCCCTTACCAACCTCTCCATACGTGAGGAATAACTGGAGGGACTCAAACCTGTGGCCCTTGGTGCGCTCTATGTAGTAGCTGAGGGCCCTTTTAACATCTAAGCTGTGCAGCCCCCCCCCTCTCCAGAGGAGGAATGGTCAGTAAAGAAAACAGGGAGAGACATAGACTGGCTGAGGTGGAAATCTGAAACCACTTTAGGCAAAAAGTTCCTGTTAGTTCTTAGGATCACTTTATCTCTATGGAAAGAGATGAAATCAGGTTCCACTGACAGGGCTTGCAATTCACTGATACGTCTGGCAGAGGTGATGGCTACCAAAAACACAGTTTTCCAAGTCAAGTACTTAAGCTCTGCAGAGGACAAAGGCTCAAAGGGGGAGTTGCATAAGCTGAGCAATGCAAACATTAAGGTCCCAAGCAGGAGCAGGGTCCCTAAAGGGGGGACTGGTGTGCAGCAATCCCTTGAAGAACTTACAAAACACAGGATGGGCTGACAGAGGGGAAGGCTTGCCTACTGACAGGAAAGCAGAGACAGCTGCCAAATGCACTTTAAGTGTAGCTGGCCTAAGGCCTAGGTCATTGAGATGGATCATACAGTCCAGAACCGTAGGCAACCCAGCAGAATCTGGAGAAATAGTCTTCTTAGAACACCAAATAGTGAACCTTTTTCCATCTGGAATTTAATTCTTTCTGGTGGATGGCTTTCGGGAAGCCTTAAGGATATCCAGAACCCCTTGGGAAAGATGCAGGTCAGCAAACTCTAACTCTTCAAGAGCCATGCCTTGAGATTGAGAGACCGAAGGTTCGGGTACCAAATCCTCCCCTGAGAGGATGTCACTAGGTTGTAATTCCTGGGAAGAGACAGGGGAAGGTGGACTGCTAGGGACAGCAACAGGGGGTACCAGGGCTGTCTGGCCCAATATGGAGCAATCAGAATCACTTTGCATGGTTGCAACCTTATCTTGACTAGCACTCTGAACAGGAGAGGGAAGGGGGGAAAAGCATACAGAAATGTCCCTTCCCAATTCAGGATCAGAGCATCCAGGGGGGACTGAGCCCAAGACTGGGGGTCTGCAACAAAAGAGAGGAAGTTGGTGATTGTCTGGGGCTGCAAAAAGATCTATCTGTGGAGTGCCCCATCTCAAGAAAATCACTTTCAAAACTAGGGGATCTAGGGTCCATTCGTGATGGCCCTGGGATATTCTGCTCAGAGAATCTGCTAGGGCATTGTCCTTCCCTGGGATGTGAACTGCTATCAGAGAGGTTTGCAGGGAATAGGCCAGGGACCACAACTTCATTGCTTCTGTGCACAAGGCCATAGACCGAGTGCCTCCCTGCTTGTTGATGTACCACATGGTGCTGGTGTTGTCTGTTCTGACCTGGACCACCTTGTTCTGTACAGATTTGGAAAAGGCTTGCAGTGCCAGAAACACTGCTCTGAGTTCCAAGAGATTGATGTGAAGCAGAGATTCCTGAGGTGACCACAGCCCTTGGGTGGTAAGATCCCCTAGATGGGCTCCCCAGCCCAGCAGGGAAGCATCTGTGGTGAGTATCACTGAATGAGACTGAGTGACAAAAGGAACTCCTTGTCTCAAATTGTCCTGATACTGCCACCATTGCAAGGCCTGGATCAGGGTTCGAGTCACTGGGACTAGTTTGCTAAGGGAATCCTTTCTTTGGGACCAGAAGGCTTTTAAGTGGAACTGAATGTCCCTCATCTGGAATCTTGTTCCCTGGACCACTGCTGTGGAAGCTGCCATGTGGCCCAGAAGCTGAAGGAAATGCCTTGCTGGTCGAGACACCTGAAGGGTGAATGAAGAGGCCAGTTCCATAAGGGTCCTTGCCCTGTCCAGAGGAAGGAAGGCTCTTGCCCTTATTGTAACCAGCTCCGCCACTATGAAGGTGAGGAGCTGTACTGGTTTGAGAACTGACTTTGGAAGGTTGAGAAGGAATCCTAAGGAAGTGAGCACTTGCTGAGTTATTTGCAAATGTGACTTGACTGGGTCTGGAGACTGACCTACTATGAGCCAGTCGTCCAAGTATGGAAAGATGGAGATCTTTTTTCTTCTTAGGAAAGCAACCACTACTGCCAGGCACTTTGGGAAAACCCTTGGGGCTGATGTTAGGCCAAAGGGCAACTCGAACCTGAGGTACTTTCTGTGGGAGCACCTGATGGAAATGTGAAAATAGGCATCTTTGAGGTCCAGGGAGGCTAGCCAGTCCTCTGACCTTAGAGAGGGAAGGATTATTCCCAGAGTCACCATTTTGAACTTTGGTTTTATATACGGTGTTTGTTCATATATCTTAGGTCCAGGATGGGCCGCCATTCTCCTGTCTTTTTGGGGGTTAGGAAGTACCTGGAGTACAATCCTTTGCCCTTGTATTGGGTGGGAACCCTCTCTATAGCTCGGAGAGCTAGGAGGGAAGAAACCTCTGCCTGTAAGGCAAGGGTCTCTGATGGATTTGCAGGTGGAAAGGATCTGGTTCTCATCTTGGGAAATTTTTTGAAGCTGAGAACCAGTCCCTGGCTTACTACTTTCAGGACCCACTTGTCTTATGTCAGAGACTTCCAGGCCTGGACAAAGTAAGCCAGCTTGCCCCCTACTGGTATTGGACAATCGGCCCGGGCAGACCCATCAGGGTGTCTGCTTGGCAGGGGCTTTAGGCTGAGGGGTGGATGCAGGCCTGCTCATCACCCTTCTGCCTCTCCCTCTAAAGAAACTCCTCTGAGAATAAGAAGAGGAGGCCTGATCTTGGTAAAAAGGCCTTTGGAAAGGCCTGCCCCTGCCCCTGGACTGCTGCCTTTGAGGAGTAGCTTGCCTTTCTTTGGCCTGAGCACTCCTGTAAGTGGTCCTGTACTCGTCCATCTTTTTCATGTAGTCGTCTGTTTGCTCCCCAAACAGAGAATTACCAATAACAGGGAAATCCATGGCCTTAGCCTGGGTATCCTGTGATAGGCTAGTACATCTGAGCAAAGCCATCCTCCGAAGATGTAGCCATGACTCTTGATGAAACATCACTGGAGTCCACAGCAGCATGAAATTGCACTTTGGATGCCTCAATCCCATCTGCAGCCACCTGCTCCAGCTCCTTGGCAAGCTGGTCAGGGGCCTGTTTAGCCACAGCCAGCACAATGTCCCACCTAGACTTCTGGAATCTAGCTGTGTAGGCCATATAGTTAGCCTGCCTGAGTCCCAAAGATGCTCCCATGTATTGTTTCTTTGCCATGGCATCAATCCTCCTGGAGTCCTTATCTGGGGGGATGATGCCAAGGGGATATTTGCCTAATCACAGGCAGCAGCCTGCACTACTGGGAAAGGAACTCCGTGTCTGAGCCTGAAAGAGTATACCTCTTGTCCATTCGTCTGTCCACAGGAGGTATGGAATTAGGAGTCTTAAGAATTTTATATGTCTGTTTCCCAAAGGATTTGTGGAGGGGAATAGACAGTCTCCTGGACTCTGGGATGTCCATCATTTCAACAAAATCAGGCTCCTCCTGATCCTCTACTGCTTCTTTCATAGGAAGCTGGAGCGTTTCAGCCACTTTTTGGTAAAACATAAAGTGAGAAGCGGACTCAGAAAGCCTAGGAGGAGAAACACCTGAAGGTCTGTCTGGGGAGATGTCCGGGTCAACAGGCACATCCAGACTTTCATAATCACCATCATCATCCTCATACTCTCCCTCCTCCTCATCCGGTTCATAAAATTCGTCCAAGGTGTAATCCGGAACCGGGGGAACCGACCGAAACCGAACCCCTGCCAGATGGTGCCGGTTCGGCCGGAACCGAAGTCAGTGACTGCACTATTCTTATCGCCTTGGCTATCTCATCGGCGGTCGGAGTATGAATTTTTGGGTCTGAACCGGACAATTTATCTTTTCTTTTAACCGGAACCGACTCCTCATAATCGGCTCTCCTTTTGCCCGAAGAAGTATCGCCCTGGTCAGAGGGCACTCCTTCTGGTTCGGTCAGAACCGAACCGGGCTGGCCATCCGAGTCAGCAGACTTCTTGGCCTCCCTTTCCCTCAGTCTACCTAATTTTTTTTCCAGGGTAGATTAGGGAAAATCCTTACAAATTTGGCAGTCTGAATCGAGGTGGTCAAACCCCAGACAATAAACACAGGTGGTGTGGGGATCAGCCTTGGCAAAGACTTCCCCACACACACTGCAGTGCTGAAACCCAGTGGGCCCGTTTTTTTTCTTGGGTTTCTCAGACATGGCCAATCCTAACCAAAACTTACCCTTTTTTCGGCAATCCGCCAGGCAAGACTCCCCTATCGGTTCCTGACCGTGTCACAGGTCTTGGAAAAAAACGTAATAAAATCTGTTTTTTTTAGAACCGATATGGACCAGTTACCACACTCTAAGTAAATACAAACTTTTTTACCTGAAACTGATCGGTTCAGCCGAACCGATCCACAATTTACAAGTTCCACACAGAAACTATATAGAAAACAAATCTGGTACTCACAGTACCACAGACAGAGACTTAAACCGACAGATCAACCGGCAGCAATTCAGTAGAAACCGAGCGAAAAAACAACACTTTAACAGACTTTTTTAACCGAGCAAAGGAGAATCTCTGGAGCGAATGTTCAAGTGAGGCGGAGAAAAGAATCTGACGGTTGGAGTTTAAACAACAGCAGACAGGGGCTTCAACCGAGCTTGCGGTGAACATTCCATGCTGGCCATGGAAAGTTTAACTCTTTGTTCTCCGGGGCAGTTGAAAGGCAGGACCTAACTGCATATGTCAGAACACAGCAAGACTTCATGTTGTTTGAAAGTACAGTTACGTAAGAACTTACCGTAACAGTAGATCTTCGAGAGAGGCTCTTGCAGTAGGTAATTACATATAGGACTGAAGCTGTCAGGCGTTAGGACCCCATGGAAAAATGTCTAGCTAGCAGTCACGCCCGCCTTCCAGTTCTTTCCCACCAAAGGCCAAAAAGGCAAGACGAGAAAGAAGTGGATATTTCCCTCCCTGGAAAAGGAGCTGAAAAAGCTAAGGGGGATAGAGAGCAGGAAGGCATTACCTACTGCAAGAGACTCTCTCAAAGATATACTGTTACGGTACGTTCTTACGTAACTGTACTATCTTACTACGAGAGGGCTCTTGCAGTAGATAGTTACATATAGGACTGAATCCCAGTCTGGAAAAAGGAAAAGCACTCAGGAGGAGGAGGAAAATGATCCAACAAATGGAACCTTTGGCTAAACAGGTCTTATGAAAGAAGACCTTGGGAGTACAGCCAACCCGAAGCCTGCTCTACAACGAGAGGCAATATCGAAACTGTAGTGTTTCATAAGGGTATGGACAGAAGTCCAAGTTGCGGCTACGCAGATGTCTGCCACTGACACATTCTTAAAACAAGCCACAGAGGCAGCTACTCCTCTGGTGAAGTGGCCTCTGACTTGACCGACAGGGTCTTGTTGTACTTCTAACAGAAAGTGATACAATGAGCTAACTGTTTAGATAGGCATTGCTTGGAAACTGCATTGCCCTTTCTTTTGTGATCAAAAGAGACAAAAAGCTGATCAGATTTCCTCAGATCCTTAGTCCTAGTGGCATAGTATCTCAGTATTCTATGAACATCCAAAGTATGCAAGAGGTACGCCCCTTGATTGGAGTGTTGTATAAAGAAAGCAGGTAGCTCACTGGAGTGATTCAGCGTAGATTCCACTACCACCTTAGAGAGAAACTTAGGGTTGGTACGTAGAGCCACACATTCTTTGTGAAAAATCAAATATGGGATTTTGCACATCAAGGCCTGAAGCTCGAAAATACATCGAGCTGAAGTAATGGCCACTAGGAAGAGAGTCTTACAGGAAAGGAACTTCAAGTCTGCTGGTTCAAAAGGAGGCAGGGTAAGCTTCTCAAGAATAAAATTAAGATCCCAAGGAGGGGCAGGAACGCAAATAGGAGGTCTAAAATAGAGAACCCCTCTAAGAAAAGTCTTACAGACTTCCAGCTGCACGAAAGTTCTGTCCCCAAAGGGAACATGGAAAGCAGAAATAGCCGCCATGTAAACTTTCAGAGAGGAATGGCTGTGACCCAGGTCAAATAGATGATGCATTTAGTCCAGAATTCTCCTGACAGGGCATGAGAATGGCTCGAAATCCTTGGAAGTGGCCCAAATTGAGAACTGTTTCCATTTCATGGCATAGGTAGATCTAGTGGAAGGCTTGCTGGCCTCCACCAGAATCTCAGCCACAAGCGAGGAAATCCTGAATCGGGCTTGAGCTACGTCTGCAGGAGCCATGCGTGCAACTGAAGGGACTTGAGACCTGGATGAATCAGGGTCCCCTGATCCTGTGTCAACAAAAGTTGCGACAGAGGAAGAGGAAGAGGAGGTTCCTCTGAATACTGTTGCAGAAGAGAGAACCGAACTTGCCTGGGCCAGAAAGGAGCGATTAGGATCATGTGAGCTCCTTCTCAGCTAAGTTTGTGTAAGACCCTTGGAATCAAGGGAATCGGGGGGAGGTATAGATGAACCTGTCATTCCATTCTAGAGACAGAGCGTCTCTCCAAAAAATGCCTCACCCTGGAGCGAGCGAGCAGAAGGCGGGAAGTTTTGCATTGCGAGGAGACATGAACAGGTCTACCTGAGGTGTTCCCCAGCGCAGGAAGAGATTGTCTACTACCCCCTGATCCAGTTCCCATTCATAAACCTTTGCTGATGACTGGCTGAGGTGGCCTGCCAGCATATTTTCGATCCCTGGAACTTGAACCGCCGTCAGGTGAAAGTTGTGTTGCACGTCCCAATCCCAAACTCTCATTGCCTCCCTGCATAGAGGGTAGGAATGCATTCCTCTCTGCTTGTTAATGTACCAGACTATGCACATGTTGTCTATCTGGACAGCCAGATGACCAGGAAGCACATACAAGTTCAGAGCTTGGACAGCATACAGAACGGCCCCGAGTTTGAGCACATTTATATGAAGAGTCTGTTCGAGCCTGAACCAGGAGCCCTGGGTCCTGTGAGACCCTAGATGGACCCCCCAATCCTCTTCCGAGGCATCTGTTATCAAAGTTTGGGAGGGAGGTTTGAGGCAGAAGGGAACTCCCCGACAAAGGTTCTCTTGTACCATCCACCACTGCAAGTCCTGAACCATGGGGTTGGAAACCAGGACCTCTTGGTCTAGGTCGTGCAACATCTGGTCCCACTGAGACTGAAGCATCCACTGAGAGATCCTCATATGGAGCCGAGCGCGAGGGACTGTCAGAATAGCAGCCGCCATAAGCCCGAGGAGACGAAGGACTGACCTGGCGTTGACCCACCTGTGACCGGACAGCAGGCATGCATGAGCCTCGAGGGTATCCACCCTGTCCGGTGGCAGAAAGGCCACGCCAGTGGTCATGTCCAGGATCACCCCAATGAACTGGAGCCTCTGAGAGGGGACCAGATGGGACTTGGCCTGGTTGATGGTGATACCCAGGCTGGTAAAAACCTGCAGGATAAGGGAAAGAGAGTATAGGAGATCCTCCCTGGATGGGGCAGCCAGGAGCCAATCGTCCAGGTACGGGAAAACTTGCACTCCCTGGCTACGCAGGTGAGCCACTACCACGGAAAGGCATTTGGTGAACACTCGGGGCACCGAGAAAAGATCAAATGGGAGGGCCTTGAACTGGTAGTGGTCCCCCGGAACGAAAACTGAAGGAATTTGTGGGGGGAGGGCATATAGGGATATGCAGGTAGGCATTCTGCATGTCCAGTGCGCACAGCCACTGTCCCTGCTGAAGTAAGGGCAGAAGGCTCTGCAGTGAGAGCATTCTGAACCGTTTGTACTCCACGAACATGTTCAGGGAGCTGAGGTCTAAAACAGGCCTCACGTCTCCCGATTTCTTTGGGGCCAGGAAGAAATGGGAGTAGTAGCCTGTCCACCCTCTATCGCAGCCTTCAGAAGAAGGGAGGATATTTCTTCCCTAACCAGAGGAAGGTGTTCTGGGGAGTAAGACGACCTGGGGGGTGGTTTTCTGCGTGGTTTCTGTAGAAACTCAATTGAGTGCCCTGCCGCTATCAGTTGGAGCACCCAAGTATCTGATGAAATCCTCTCCCAGCCCTGTAGATGGAAGGAGAACCTCCCTCCTACTGGTTTCTCTGGTAGGACCAGAGGCTGTGGGAGAGGAGAGGAGTCAGGAGGTGTGAGGCAACGCCACGGCTGAAGCTCCCAACATTTTTTTGGGTGGGGGGCGGCTTGGCAGCTGGAGGGGTCTGGCGTTTGTTGGCCCGCTTGCCCTGAGGTTCCGCTGTTGGCCGAGAACATCTGCGAAAAGGGAAGCGCTGTCCCTGAGGGGGCCTGTACATAGAGTAAACAGACTTAAGTGCAGTGCCCTTCTCTTGCAGGTCGGTGATGATGTCCTTGACATCCCCACTGAACAGCACAGAACCCCTGAAGGGCTCGTCCTGAATAGCGGACTGCACTTCAGTGACCAAACCTGACACCCGGAGCCAGGCATGATGCGAAGACCTACGGCGAAAGCTGAGCTCCGACCAGTAGTGTCCACTGCGTCGTACGTGTCACGGAGCATGTGTCGACTGGCCAAACAAGCAGATAGGACTAGATCAGCTGCTTCCTGCTTTGTCTGAGACTCAGGAAGGGAGTCCAATTTGGTTTCCACCTCACTCAGGATAGCCTTTTGGTAGTCCCCGATATGTGTGACATAATTCAGGGCCCTTATCCCCAGAGTAGAAGAAGCATACACCTTCTTCCCGTACTGGTCCAGAAAGCGGAATTCCTTGTCCAGTAGTGACGAGCTGAGATGCTTTGGGTTCACCGTCCTGCCGTGAGCGGCACTAATCACGACAGAGTCAGCCTTGGGGTGTGTATTCAAAGAATCCACACCCTCAGAAGCCTGGTATAGCCCATTCGCCTTCCTCGGAAGGGGGGCTAATGCCGATGGCTGTTTCCAAATAGTGGAAACGAGGTCTGCATGAGGCTCGATCCAGGGTGGAATCAATGTCGGAGCAGTTTCGGGCAGATCCATATGGGCAGCAAGTTTCTTCCACTGTGGATGTGGCTCCACAGATTGCCACTGGTGGACCTCCTGGATATTTCTCAGCAGCTCCAGAAAAGAAGGATCTTCCGGAGGCGACTTCGGAGGAGTCTTTGGCCTGGGTCGGTCTGGAGTGCGTGGCTCGTCAGGATCACAGCACCCGTTGGAATCAGATTCTGAGGTCTCCGAAGAGGAAGATGAAGACCCCTCCCGCCGCGGGGGAGGAATATACATTTGGGCAACCCTCGGGGAAGCGTGTCCTCCCTGGCACTGGCACCAGAGGGCTGACCCTTGGTGTCGGGTAAGGGGGAGGGATTCTCTCGTCTCCGGCGACGGGCATCTGGAACTGGGTCCGGCGTCAGCAGGCATCTCTCCACCTGCCTAGTAAGCTGAGCCTTGGCCTCAGCCCACCCGGAAGCCAGAGTCTCCTTCAGATCCACCGGCTGCTGGGGGGGAGCGGTGGAGGAGGAGGGAGATATGGATATTGAGGGTATCCAAAATGCAAGTATCCATAGCCTGACGGCGGTAAGCCCGACGTCGGATACTCAGGCAGCGGGTACTGCGGCATCAGGTAGGCTGGCGTCGGGTACTGTGGTGCAGGATACTGCGGTCCCGGGTAGAACGGTGTTGGATAAGACGGGGTCGGTACCCAAGAACCAGGGGCTCTGACGAAGCAGAAGACCCTGCGAGAGGCCCAGCAGGTGGGCCAGGAACAGGTGGCCCGGCGGGCATTGGGTCCGGCTTTGGGACGACGTCCGGTAAGGGATGTCACCCGGCGTCAGATAGGCCGGTGTTGGAGCTGGTGTCCGGGGGTCCGACGTCAGGTCGTCCGGCCCAGTGGGAGGGAGGGAGACCTGACGGGAGCGTACCGGCGTTCTCTGCGTCGCCTGGGGAAGGAGGACTAAAATCTCCGGGGTTCAACAGGGGAGACGCTGGAACCTTGGTCAGCAGCGGATAGCCAGGGATAGTAGACTGGTTGATCGGGTCCAGCGTCGGCTCTAACGCCGTACATCCGTCGGAGGGGCTGACGTCCACCTTCCTGGCGGGGTCCAGGCGGGTGTCTGAGGAGCTGGCGTCCAACTTATTGGAACTGCCACCCGACGAAGGCCATGATAGAGAAGTGGTCTTGGCAGGCGTTTTTAAGGCCATGCGCTGCCATTAAAGGTCGGGCGTCTTAGCGGCCTTGTCCATGTGGGTGTCGGTGGCACCAATGTCCAGCTTACCGACCCGCTCAACCCTGAAGGGCACACGGTGGCGTTTCTTCCTAGAGCGCAGCCTCCTTTATCCCGAGGCTCCTAATGGGCCCGAAAGTGAGCTCGACGTGGGTAGGCTGGCCCGCCTTTGAAACCTCTCCAAGATGGCCATCGGCACCTTCAACACGGCGACTTTGGCTGTGGAAGTGGAGTCCCAGTGCTTCCCCTTCTTTTTACGGTGACCCTCAGGGGAAATTGAGGCCTGCCGAAGCTTCTTCAGCTCTTTCTCCATGGAGGACATCTTCTTCTTCAAAATGTGGGACTTCAAGGACTGCTGCCTCCATTTGCGGGTGGCAGCGTTAAACTGTTGGCAGTGCTGGCACTTCTCCACGAGGTGTTCCGGGCCTAGACAGAAGAGGCACAGGGAGTGTCCGTCCTTATGCGGGAGCTGGGCGCCGCATGAATCGCACTTTTTCTTATGCGAATCGGATGGAGTAAGGGATGACATACACAGCAGATATTAAAGTTTTTGCGAGAAATAGAGAAAAAAAGGTGGTAATAAAACCAACAGACTGACGAAGCAGTGAACTTAACCGCGAGGCACTTTCACAAGCTAATGGCGGGAAAGAACTGGAAGGCGGGCGTGGGGGACCGCCCCTTTATACTGATGTCGCCTGACACCAGTCACCTGACATGAGGGCAGTCCCCGCCAGAGAATGCTAGCTAGAAATGTTTCTGTGAGGTCCTAATGCCTGCTGTATATGTAATTACCTACTGCAAGAGCCCTTTTGAAGTAAGATCATGTTTTTCTTTTTGTTTTTTATTTACATGCACGGTCTCCATTATCTGCTCAGAGGCTGTTTTATGTTTACTGATTTCAGGGTTCCCCCGTGGATTCCGAGACATCTTTAGCAGACTTGTCCTTCCACTTACTGTGAGGAGCTAGACCCTCTTCTGAAGGCTTTGGTGATGTGAATGCAGACTAAGGAGCCATGAAGTCTTTTAACTATTTAGTCCTTTTTACGTTGTCTTGCATGTGCAGCGCAGACAACATATTGGAGTTGCCTGAAGTGGAAGAGCAGGTTTTGGAAACGTGGTCGTGTTGTGGCCAGTGGCGCCACTGCTTTTTAGGGCTGGGCTCCGTGGCACGAATTAGATTGCATGCTGTCCATGACAGAAGTTGCAAAATGTGCCAGCAACTTGAAATGTTTTAGCCGCTGCAACGAGGGAGCGACCCCTCATTGTAGGGCATGCCTTGCCTGCTGTAATATTTCCATAAATATGGCGGGCGGCGGCTCACCACCCGCCGCTCACAGTCCTTAAGAAGCCGACGTGGGGGGAGGTGCCCAATCTCCCTGTCAGCATATGTGACCTCTTTACTGATGTGGTCTGCTGAGAGGGTGCCCAATCCCCTTCGGCATCATGCCTCTGAACACAGATATACTTGCAGATGGGGGTGCCCAATCCCCGTCAGCATGTTAACCCCCCTCCCCATTTTCCTGCCGCTGTCCCGCCCTGATTGTGTGCCACACTGGGAGCCCACTTCAGTAAGGCTAACATGCCCCCCCCAAAGAAATGTGCCACATTGGGAGCCCACTCCAGTGTCGCCAAACTTTAAAAAAAAAAAAAAAAGAAAACTCCACGGTGAATGTTTTTATATTTGTTACCTGAAACAAAGGAAATGGTCCCTCGCCGTCCTGTCCCTTCCCCAAGCCACCCTCTGTGCACCCCACCTCTCCACACCCCCCTCACCCCATACTTACCTCCGAGCCTGGCGCGACAATCTTCGGTGGAACACGTCTGCAGTCTTTAAAGCCGACCGCGAACTGAAGAAATGCCGGTAAGCTGTATAATGGCATAAATGGTTTTTTTTCAACTTTGGTGCATATCTCAGCCATTTTTGTGAATTTTGGCACCACATTTTCAACATGGGGTTCTTGGGACCCCACCTCATGAATTCAGTTACTGTTATCTCATTATTCGGTCCCGAAAGCTGATTTCGCAGTCACTATGCAGAATCGCCTTTCAGGATCAATTATCGAAACGACAGTGTGATTGCTCATGAGATGGGCTCCCAAAAAGCCTATGTTGCAAATTTGGTGACAAAATTCAAAAAAATGACCATGTTACGAGCGTGCGTTGTGCAGTTTCTACGCACGCTTGTAACTTCAAGAATTTTTAATATTTTTACTCCAGATTTTCAACATTGTCATTTTTTCACACTTCCTTATGAACAGTACAGCTGTCATTTTCTACATCCTGCCCAAAATGTGTTTTCGCACATCTGGCGCACAGTGACGCAGTCACTGTAGGAAAACAATGTTTGGGACAGAGTAAGAAAATCATGGTTACACTGTTTATGAACAGAGGTCCCAAAAAGCCTATGTTAAACAGCTGATGAAAAAATTCCACAAAATGACTGTTACAAGCGTGTGTTGCACAGTGTCCACGTACAGTCATAAGTTTGAGAATTTTTAATACTTTTACTTCAGATGTTCAACACTGCCATTTTTGCACACCTTTTTATGAACAGTACAGCTGTCATTTTTTACATCCCGCCCGAAATGTAGTTTTGCACAATGACGCAGTCGCTGTGGGAAATCAACATTTGGGACAGATTAAGAAAATCATACTGTGACTGTTCATGAGCAGAGGTTCCAAAATGCCTATGTTAAAAATCTGGTGAAAGAATTCCAAGAAAAGACTGTTACGAGCATGTGTTGCACAGTTTTCATGCATGCTCGTAACTTTGAGAATTTTTAATATTTTCACTACAGATTTTCAACATTGCCATCTCTTCACAGCTCCTTGTGAATGGTGCAGCTGACATTTTTATGTGGTGCAGAATGGTGCGGTCACTATGGGAAATCAACGTTCAGGACACATTAACAAAATCACAGCGACACTGTTCATGAGCAGAGGTCCCACATGCTTTCATGAGATGGGGTCACAAAAAGGCCATGTTGAAAATTTGGAGTGCAAATAAGAATAAACGCCCAGGGCGTTAGGGTTTCTAACCATAACGTCCCACCCTGTACAGACTAACAAGAGTCAGTGTGTGCCTTTGGATCGTCAGCTGTAATGCTCATGCCATTGCACCCCCACCCTGCAGCCATTGACAGCCATCCAGGTGTGCCTTGGACTCTTCGGCCCCAAAGTTCACCCCATTCTCCTTTGCTGCACCCATCTCAACATATTTCCTTATGAAATGGGGTGAGCGTAAGGCCCGACGACCCCAAGGCACAACGCAACGCTTGTCAGAGTCTGCAGGGTAGGGTTAGGTGAAATGGCATGAGCGTTATGGCCAATGACCCAAAGGCACACCCCAATGCCTGTCACTCTCTTCTGGGTGGGGTGTGGTTGACGTCAGTTCTATACTTCACTGCCATTCCTAGTATGTGTCTCTCTAACGCCTGCACTACCCATGCCAATGCCAGCAAGACAACACTCGGCATTGACAAATGCTTGTTTTAATATTTTTAGGGTAAAACTTTATGCAAAGCTGACAATCAGAGAAAAACGTGATCCGGACTCAGGTACCTCAAACACAACTTGTGGCAGTCTGCCTTAGCCAGGAGCATTTACCTCAGTCGATCAATACCAGAGCTAGAAACACAAACATGTACTGTATATCTTTTAATATTTTCTTATAACTGTACTAAAACATAGGAGTCCTCTGTGGCTTCGCCCACCAGTCAAGTCATCAAAGGGCTTGCTGCAGGGGACTCTGACATAGTAACGTCGGGCTAAGTGTCACAGGATCAACCAGATAAATTATAAATAACTGCTCTGTAAGTTATTTAAAAAAATTACTGCCAGTGTAATTTACTTTATCGGGACCTATAGGTCCTGTATTTTTGCCAGGGGAATGTTAATAGTTCCCCTTTAAAACAATGTTTACTGTATAAAGCAATTATCTTAGCGACAAGGACTGGAACAGGACTCCAGGGCATTTGCTCTCTTCAGTGGAAAGAACAAATGTGATTTTTGAACACTAGGGGAAGTGTGACCACACAGTTTGAATTAGATTCTAAATTCTACTCTATCTCCAGGGCAATATCTATAGCAGGAGCTGATGCAGACTAGTATGACATCACTACTGAACTCCTGTACTTAGAAAAGAAAATGAAATAAAAAAGAAGGCACAAAGCACACGGCAAACATCCAGAGATGCAGAAATACTGTACTATGCTCATGGCAGAGAAAAGAACCATAGCTGATAGGTCAATCTACACTTTTTGTCAATTAAAAAAGCAAACTGCCAGCACCGACTCCCACGAAGAAAGCTCTAAATCAAGATGTAAAATACAGTAGATGAACTTTATTTGCGTACTGAAGCAGCTGAGCCATAAGTTACAACCAACACCAAAACCGAACATTGTTGGTATTGTTAGTAACAGTACTGATGTTTGCACAATGAGCAAGAAAGATAATTAATGCGCATGTTGTTTTAGTGCTTCACTAGCTAGAGTGGGTGTCATTTTGCTTTTTCTGTTCTAGGTTTCAGTGCCTTAGCACCACTTAGCCCCTGAGCTGGCCTTTTTGGTCTTTTTTTTTTTAATATAGCTTTTTATCCCTTGGGGCCAGCCCTACTAAGCCTCAGCCCATTCCCAATTGGCCCGTGCCTTCCTAGGACCTCACCTCACAATCCCTATGGATTACCACCCATGGCAGAGCTAGGAGAAGGAGAGCCATTCTATGCTACTCCAAGACCTCATCCAGACAAGAAAGTAGTCCTGAGTGGTTGCGCAGGTTGGAGAGTTTGTTGAGCATCGTGCTCCAGATCCTCTTCTTCCCCTTTTCTGGTCCCTAGGTCCACTGTGTGTAATGACACATCAGCGTGGATGTGGGTACAGGCACACACTCACCATGCAACTGCCACCGCCCAATCCCCTGCTACAGTCATGACCACTGCCCCATTACCATGCTTCCACGCAGTGGCAGTACTGTGACCGGCGCAGCCTACCCTCTCTCACTGGAAGAGGAAAGAGGTCATCATACCCTTGATCCTCTCCCCCACGGGCAATTCGGGTTAATTCCCCAACTTGTGTCACCGGCATGCAGGATGTGTTGCGTCCAGCACTTTAACCCTCTGTGCCATTGGGTTGGCTCTCTGTAATCTAAAATAGGTGAAAAAAGATCAGACATGGATTATGATAGGTATTTATGGTTTCCACAAGGTCCGTACTTTCGGTACTAGGCAAAAACCTGGGGCATAGTTAGGTAACGACCTGCGGAGATCAATATTTTCCTTTTTCAGACCACAGCAGATTAACTTACTAGGAACTACATTCACGGGGTCATCAATCTTCACTCTAGTTGCGAGATCATAAATTGCTGAGTAGATAAAAGCAGCTGTTGTACCACACAATAATGACAGAGCTGGAAAGTAGCTGTTGGCACCAGCACAAACTGCCACCTAAAAATAATCATTATATTTTAAAATATTTAGTCTTATAATGTAAATTCAGAATTTCAAGATAAACAATTTTGTCACATAAACTAAAACTAAGTAGTAACTTTTGGTGTCTCATAAGAAAAAATACTCACTGTAGTACTCTTGTTTCTGCCACGGAATTCTTCAATATGATTAACTATAGCAGTCAGCCTCCTGTATTGAACTGCCTCGGAGAGAAATGGAACTTATGCAAATGATGGAACATCCATTGACTCGTCTCACTATTCAGTTGTTTAACCAGGTATAGCACACTAAGCTGAATGCTTTTTTACAGGAGCGACCTGGAGCACAAGGAGGTTAAGTGACTTGCTCAGGGTCACACAGTATACAAGTGGAAGCTGTGGGATTCAAACCCAGGTCTGGTCTGCTGGATGTCACCAAATTTGCAGCTCAGAGCCTTAGACCACTGCGCTATACTGCCTCCTCAGCAGTATTCAAACTGCTGCCTTACCAACTGCTGCATTCTATAACGCTCAGATTCATTATACGCTGCAGGGTAAGACCCCCTAACTAAGCTATTCTTAAACATTATTAATAATAATAATTACAATAATAATAACAATTCAATAACAAATCGTCTTTTTTGTTGTTAAAGATTTTATTATTGAAGCACACAGAAACATACAAACACCCTGGGGCACACAGCAACATTTGCTTTTATATTTATGAAGGCTCCTACCATGCTACAGAAAATGACAATAAACATTTACAGGCGCCCCTGTCAGTTGGCGATTCAGAGACCTTGGCTTGGGGGAGGGAGGCACATCTGTTGCCCTTCTCAGCACAGAACTTATGGGTGTCATCCTCGTACAGGTCAGGGTGTACCTCTTCAGTTGGCCTTTGTCGTGTGTGCCAACACCACACAGTATTCCCAAGTAACATAACTATATACAGTCAGGGAATCCCATTTCATGGGAGGTCATAGTGATACAGAGTGGAGGAAAGGTGGTGGGGGTTATTAGGGGTTCTTGGGTGGGTTGCGGTCCAGACTACTGTAAAGCCTGCTCATCCTGGGTCAGGTTGGGCCTTTTGGGCAGTACACCGAGTCAAAGAAGGGCTGCCAGCAGTCTTCCTATTTGGCCATGGTGCCACCAGCGAAGCTCGAGAGTCTCTCGAAGGTGACCACTTGTGCAATTGACAGGAATAGTTCAGGGAAGGTAGGGCACTCAGTGGTGGGCCATCTCATCAATATCAGTCTTTCGGCAGCAGCCCTCACTACCATGGCCCACATGGCTATTCTTGGACGGGCCTGACCTCTCACACTCTAGAAGCAGCAGGGAGGAATCCGTGTTACTTCTGGGACTACTTCTCAACACGTTCTTGATTTCTTTCCTGAATGGGTTAAACAGATGGCACTCCCATACGATATGGTAAAGGTGGGCTTCGAGCTACCCGCAGTGCCAACACTTTGTGGTTAGTCCCAGGTGTTTGAGTTTGGCTGGGGTGTAGTACCATCTCAGTAGAGTTTTGTTCATGATAAGGTGGGTGCGTTCATCTCTTCTGGCAGAGTGTATTCTCGACCAGCTCTGGGCCCATTGTTGTTCAGAGATTGGGGTGTTTAATTTCTGTTCCCACTGGTCTCTAGCTGATTGGGTAGGGTCTGTGGGAGCACCCCGGAGTGTGGTAAAAATTCTGCTGGCCCTTCCCTTTGCCAGCAACTTCCACGCACCCAGAAGATGGGAACCTGGAGGAGGCCCTTTGTTTGCCGGGGCATCAGGTGCATGGGAAATAACATACCATATTTGTTGATATTTCCAGAAATGGCCCTCGGGAAGGTGGTATCTGGCCCCGAGGGTTTCGAAGGACTCTGTTGTGTTGGTACCCGGGATTAACAAGTCTTGGACTAGTGTAATACCTTGAACTTCCCAAGTCCACCAATGGATGGGCTATCTGCCCTCTGTAAGAGAGGGATTTCTCCATAAGGTCATAAACTTCCAAGGTGTGGGGGATTGTTTGAGTAAGGTGTGAATCTTCATCCAGTATTTTACTGATATCACCATAAGAGGGGGCAGAGGGATTGGGTTCTGTTGCTCCCTATACAGCACTGATGCTTGGGAGGGGAACCCTACTAGGACTGCCTCTAAAGGGAGCCAGGATGGAGAAACATATCCCACCAGAGTAAACCACCTCACTTCTTGGGCCGAGATGAAAGCCATATGGTACCCTTGGAACCAGGGGAGACCCCACCCACCTTTGCTCCAGTGTTGTCAAAGATTTAACTTACTAAATCTGGGCAGTCACCCTTCAAAGAGGAAGGCTCCTATCAGCGAATCTACTTTCTGGAACCATTTTTTCCCCAATTAATATGCTTTATTAAGTTTTAAGATGTACAATCTTAAATAAGTAGTCAATGTTGTTGCTCACTGTAGAACAGCTACGCCTTATGAGATCATTATATCATTTTAGAAACAGCTGTATTATAGTGACTAACATCATAGAACTGACCAGTAGGAACAATAAACAGTACAATAGCAACAGGTAAAGAAATGCCTTGAAAACATACACCTCTCCCTCCCTCTCCTCCCCCACTCAACAAACTCCTCCCACCCTCCCTCCTCTCTGGTACACACCATCTGCAAAATGGTCAGTAAAAGAAAAAAATATATAGAGTATCATACACGCCGAGAAATGAAGATTCAATTAAAATGCTGCTACTCGTATCACCTCATTTGTTAATCCTATTAGAGTGTTAACAAAGTATGAAGAGGGGCCCATACCGATTGATAATAGTGAGATCTATTAGCCATCTGGGCTATGAGCTTTTCAGCCTGCAGGGCGAAAAGAACCTCGTGGAGCCATTCTGTTCTGGAGGGAACCTCTTGGTCTAGCCAATGCCATAATATAATCTTTTTGGCACATAGCAAAATGATAGCCATAGGCTTATATTGATTGCCTGATAGAACTTTTTCATATTCCCCCAGTATGCAAATTTCCGGTGTAAAAGCATCGGATAGTCCCAGCAAGGGGTCTAGTGAAGTTTTAATTACATTCTAAAACGGTAAGACTTTTCACATTCCCATAATGTGTGCAACAACTTGCCGGGTTGTGACCTACATCTGGTACATAAGAAAGAGGGTAGTTGCTCCACCCTGTATAATTTGACTGGGGTGTAATATAAATTATGGATCACAAAGAATTGCATTATCCGGTATCTGTCCCATCTTACGTCCTTATATAAGCGGTTCCATATCCCAGACCAGGACCTCTCCCCTGGAAAATGAGGGGGTAGGATTCTGTCCCACGAGTAATGAGGTTGACAATTAAGATCCTCCAGAGAGTCTCTCAGGAGATGATAAAAAGGAGATAACATGCGCTAGTGGGGGCTATGGATGCAGATAACACGGTCCTGATTGATATTGCTCCCACAGTTCCGTCCCAAAATGGTGGTGAAGCATGTGCGATAATTGGAAATATTTAAAGCAGAATTTGAGGGGTAAATTGTATTTAGTGCTGGCTTCCTGGAATGTCATTAATTTATGGTCTTTCAGAAGATCAATTACTTTGGGTGTAGGGGGAATGGCCAAAATTGTTCAGTAAGGAATTTCCCACCAATTTTAAAATTAGCATTTTTAAGAATAGGTTGTGATACATCTTTCTCTGGTGATATTCGAAAGGTGATGTTTATCATAGCATATACCCGGAGGGTGGTCCTAATAGGCGTATCCATCAAATCTTTGGGAATGTTCTTAAGAGGGGTATATATAAGAGTGTTAAGATCGAGGCCCTGGAGGGAGCAAAAAGCTTCCTCAAGTTGTAGCCATTGTGGGAAATATATCGGGGGGGGGGTCTGTGGAGAAGACCCTTTAAGCCACTGCAGCAGAACCGAACATGTGACCGAATAATAATAGACAAGAAGATCTGGCAGTTGTAACCCACCCTGGGATTTACTGCACTGTAATTTATAAACGGCTCTCCTGGCCTTTTTATTACCCCAAATAAAATGGAATATTACTTGATTAATTTGTTTGAACCAAGACTTCGGGAGAAAAATATTAACCATTTGTAAGGGGTACAGTAGACGAGGGAGAACGTTCATTTTATGACATTTATGTGCCCCCAGAGTGATAAAGGAAGTAAAGCCCAACGGTTTAGATCTGCCTTAATTTGATTAAGTGTTGTATCAAAATCGTGGTGTCTCATATGTGAACTAGAAGTAGAGAGATATATCCCAAGATACTTCATGTTATCTTTAACCCATTGTAGACCTAAATGAGATATGTCGGAAGAGAAGGCATGGACATTGAGGGGCATAACCTCTGTTTTGGACACACTGAGCTTATAATTGTAGAATTTGCCAAATTCCTCGATAATAGGGCCGATGTAATCGATGTAAAAGGATGGGAGATATGAAGGAGTATATCATCAGCATAAACTGATAGTTTATACTGGTAAGGTCCAACAGTGATTCTGGAGATTGGGGGGAGGCATTAATGCGGCAGATGAGTGGTCCTAGATGAAGATCAAACAAGAAGGGGGAGAGAGGAAAGCCTTGTCTAGTGCCCTGTTGTAGAGTAATGGTTTAAGAAAGCAAGCCATTACAAAGTACACGAGCAGTGGGGTGAGCATACAATACTTTTATCTATTGAATATACTTTGGAGGGAATCGATATTTGCACAGGAGATAAAATAGATACTCCCAGGAAACTCTGTCAAAGGGTTTTTCTGCATCCAGGGAAACCAAAATGGCCTGAATTAAGGAATCCCTGGATGCAGAAATAAGGTGAGCTAATTTGCACATATGATCTGAAGAGTACCTGCCAGCTACAAAACCAACTTGCTCCGAGCTGATCAGACATTGCCATACTTTGGCTAACCTATTAGCTAGTATTTTAGCCAATATTTTAAAGTCTACATTTATAAGAGAAATAGGGCAATAATTAGAAACAAGAAAAAGATCTCCCCCTGGTTTAGGGAGAACTACTATTGTAGTTTCTAAAAGGGAGTGATCAGATATACTATGTTCATAAATATAATTATATGCATCTAACAAAATTGGGGCTAGTTGCTGTTTGAAAGTTTATAGAACTTTGAAGTATATCCATCAGGACCTGGTGTTTTATTTATGGACAGCGCATCAACAGCAGAACATATCTCAGACACAGAAAAGGGAGCTTTCAAAACTGCTATCTGGTGTTCTTCCAGGTATGGGAGTTGGATATTTTGTAGAAAATGGTCTGCTGTATCTGGGTCAAAAGAGCTATTAGGGCAGGAGTATAAGGAGCAATAATAATCCTGGAAACAGTGAAGTATTTCTTGGGGAGATGTGACCAAGATTCCTGCCGCATCATGAATGGAGGGTATTATCCTATCAGCCATCTGGGCTCTTAGCTGGAGGGCTAAAAGCTTGCCCGCTTTGTCTCCCTGATCAAAATATCGGATCTTAGACCTCTGGAGGAGATATTCAGCTTTATCCATTAACAGTGCATTGTAACGGTCCAGAAGAATTTCGAGATTGGCAAGAGTGTTCAGGGATGGGGAACCGGGGAGCGACAGTTCTGTCTGTCGCATTTCTTGAAGAAGGTGGGAGATAACCCTGGAAGTAAGCTTTTTTTTGATAGTGGCCAAACAGATTATTTCCCCCCTAAGGGTGCATTTTAAGGTGCCCCAAAGCACATCTAGTTTATGCATAGTAGATAGGTTAGTAATTAAAAAGGAAGCAATAAATGTTTGGAGGTGAGACTTAAGTGTATCTGACTTCAATAGTTGGTTATTAAACCTCCACCATTTATTGCGAGCGGCAGACAGATCCAAATTGCAATGTAACAATGAGGGGTGATGATCAGAGATAACTTTAGAAAGATAAGAACATGATAACACTGAAGAAAGGTGCCCAATATCCAAAAGAAAATAATCAATTCTGGAGAAAGAATTATGGGGAATGGAATGGAAGGAATATTCCCTCCGGGAGGGAAATAGAGCTCTCCACGGGTCAGCTAGCCCCAGGGTGTCCATCATTTCTCTAATAGCAAGTTGCGCTGGGGAGAGAGAGGCAGTACTGGTCTTAGAGTGATCTAGAGTATTGCAAACAGCCAAGTTCCAGTCACCACCCAATATAATAGGGTAGGTAGACCATGGAGCCAACCGAGCCATAAGTGTGGTGAAAAACTAGGGCTCATTAGTGTTTGGGTTATAAATAGACCAAATAACTTTTTCTGAATAGCAAATTAAAGCTTTAATGATAATATATCGATTTTGGGTGTCCACTATAGTATCAAGTAGACAGAAGGGTAATCTTCGTGCCATTAAAATAGCAACACCCCCCTTACGGGAATTGGGTCCTGTACTTAGTACATGCCCCACCCAGGTTCTTCTAAACGAGAGTACCTGGGATGACGGCAAGTGGGTTTCCTGAAGAAAAGCAATATCCACATCTGGATTATGCAGATGTATCAATATTTTGGTTATTTTTATCAGAGATTGGGCGCCTTTTACATTCCAAGAGCATACGTTATACATAGACATATGACATTGCTACCTTGAGATTAGATATATAAGGTAGACCCCAGTAGCCATTAAGTGGTTCTCTCCAAATGCTGTATAACCGTAAAAAAAAAACTGCAGTGTATACCCGTTCCCCATGTCCCGCCATCCCTTGTGAATCTAACCAAGCTAAATTACTAAGAAAAAATATGTTACAAATACCCCACCCCTTCCCCCAATCCCCCTCCCTTAGACAGCATCCCGTCTCCACAGCAACATAATAAACAACTTTACTGGATTGGTCTGAGATATAATCTACTAAGTATTGCAGACTGAGAATACTCATTAAACAGAAATTTAAATTTGTGGAGCATGCGCAGATGTTAGCTGCGGATACCCCTCTCCCTCTCATATAGTACATAACGCTCTGTAAAGACTACAAGAACTCCCGCAGACCTCCCCACTCCGACCCCCCCCTTCGCTAAGAACACCTATGGAAAATTATAACATTAATGCTTAAACCTCGAGCAGTGTGCCAATCAATAAAGAGAAACAATTGAAAGTACCATGGACTAAGAATAACTTTCATGCATATCCATCAAGTAGCATACTTTCTCATCCCTTAAAATGGGAGAAAAGAACTAAAATTAAACACACAAAATGTCGCTTTAGCTTGCCTATGTAGGAGTTAACTTCAATCTATGTATTCATTGTCGTTTTACAGAAGAAAATAGCAGGACTTGTACCGAAAAAAAAAAAAATCAAAGGCACCAAACAGGTCGGGGCGCTATTCCCTCTGTATTAAAAAAACTAGTACAGTGGAGGGTACTGTAGAGGACCAGTTGAGCATTGTGGAATGCCACTCCCATGTGGTTGGGTACCGTGAGTACCAGCTGTCATGCAGACTGAGTCGTGGAGTTAGGATCCGGTCCTGCAGTATGGAGAATCAAACTACAAAATTCTCATATGATTTCCTTGAGTCCAGAAAGCCAGGTGAGATCCCTGGAACGTAAAATAAACAAACGCTGGGAAAAAGAAATTACATTAAGCTGGACTGCTAGTCTTACGGCATGGATCATTGATGCCCGCTTGTGGTTATTCGGGGCTACAACCACCAAATGCACAGCATATTCATGTGAAAAAGGAAAGGATACACAACTGCTCCTGTAAACTTGTTAATAATTACTAATCAATGAGCAGAAAAGAGTTCCGGGAACAGAACTTGTAGAGCAGGGAGCGTTTGCTGTGCAGTGTCGTAATTATGCCAGGATCCCGAAATAGAGACTGAAAGTCACGAGGGATATTGGACTTTGTACTTAATCCCCGCTGCAATGCATTTGGACACTATTTGATGGTATTCCGCTCGTCTTTGCCTCACCGTGGCGGGTAGGTCCTGGGAGAATCTAAGCTGCTCTACCTCCCATAGCACTTGTTGAAGATCCCAAACATGCCCAACAATGAGTGTTTTATCCAGGTAATTCAGAAATTTTATAATTAAGGGATGGGGGGCCTTCCCCGGTGCAGGCTTGGGTCTAAATGAACGGTGTGCTCTCTCTATAAAGTAGGTGGTATTATTAGGTGAAGGACCCACAATTTTGGTGAGCAATTTCTGATGAAAGAGGATGGGTGCAGACCCCTCGGAATCCTCTAGAGGGCCAAAGATTAGAATGTTATTGCAGCAACTTCGGCCTTCCAAGTCCTCCAGTTTGGTCTCAGTTTTCTGCAGTTTCGGTCACAGAGTGTTGAGTTCAGAATTAGGTGTATCTCTCCATCTCTCAAGGGAGGATGTATGTGCTGCAACATCTGAGATCGCCCTGTTGGTATCGGCGTGTTCTCCCCTCATTGTTTTTAGTCCCAGTGTGAGTTCCTAAAGTACTTGTTTGAATGGTTGCAGTTCTTCCAAGAATTTTTTCTCTGACAGGGGAGTCGAAGTCGGGGAGCTAGCTGTATTCTTGGAGGGGGCGCCTGGTTGATGCTTTGGTCTCTTCGGCCCCTTTTCTGGAGTCTGAAGTGGCGTGTGAGTCGGCGAAGCCTGGTGCATTTCGGCCTCCATGATGGATATAGGCCGCGAAGTGGAAAAGTAGCTTTCCGATGAGAAATAGCAGTTGACTTAGCAGATGATTTATGGAGAAAACTTCACCTCTGGAGAGTAGGAGGTTATCTGAAGTCAGTGCAGCGAGGTTTGAGGACTAAAAATGAGAATTAATTGTTTAAATTATTAGAATAGTGACAGCCGAAGTGGGAACCGGTCTGTGGTGCTGTTGGCTTCACAGGGGCATCACATGATCTCCCTTTCTGGAACCATTTTTGTGGCATCTGCACAGGGAGATGTGCTAGTAGGTAGAACAGCCAAGGGGTTGCCATCAGCTTAATGTAGTCGACCTTCCCAGCCAGTGACAATTTTAGTGCTTTCCATCTTTCTACATCGCTTCTCAGGGACTCAATTAAGCTGTGAAAATTAGCCAAAATCATTTTGGCCAGATGGGGGCGCATTATGATGCCCAGATATTGTATATCTCCTGGTGACCATTTGAGACCCAGAGATATGAAGGCCTGCCTTGAGCAAGTTGAGTTCAGAAGGAGTACCTTGGTCTCCGACTGATTTACCAGCAAACCAGAGACAAGTGAGAAGTCATCCAGTATGCAGAGGACTGTTTGGATCACTTGGGGGGTGTATGCTGTAGTTATCAACAGGTCGTCCACGTATAGGAAAGTTTTAAAGTGGTCCCCCTCCCATTTGTATTCCTGGGACCTCTTCAGATTCCCTAATCACTATGGCCAATGGCTCTATTGCCAGGATGAATAGCAGGGTTGACAGGGGCACCCCTATCTCGTGCCTTTCTGTAATCCAAATGGTGGTGACATTGTCCGGTTAGTAAGTACCGAAGCCATGGGGGAGGCATATAAGAGCTTCACCCACGTGATGAAGCCTGGGCCTATGCCCATTTTTGTCAGGGTCTGCATCAAGAAGGACCATTTGACTGAGTCAAAGGCCTTCTCAAAGGCTATTGCTATGGCTCCCGTAGGGGATTTAGAGGGCTTAGCATCATGTATAAGAGTGATCAGGGTTTTGTGATGATCTAACCCTAATCTTCCCTTGACTGGGTGAATTAGGCCCGGTTGTAGCTTCTCCAAGCGCCCTGCCAGCATTTTTACCAGAATCTTGGCGTCTGCATTGATGAGGTAGATGGGGCGGTAGCTCCCAGGGGCTAGCAGGTTTTTATCTTTCTTGGGAAGCACCATGATAGCCGCTTCTCTCATCAAGGGCAGCAACATCCCTTTAGCTAGAGTGTTCCCATGCGCCCAGACTAAATATTTGGCTACACTAACCCCTCTCACCTGGTAGAGGTCTATGGGTAGGCCATTCTTACCTGGTGCTTTGTGTGGATTCATAACATGGATTGCCTCTTTGACTTCATCTTCTGTCAAAGGGGCGTCTAGGTCTCTGGTTGCATTGTCCACTAACCATGGTATGGGGAGCTTAGCCAGGAATGTTTCTATTTTGAGGTGGTCTGGGGAGGAGGAGGATGAATACAGCTGTTCATAGAACTGCACCTTAATTGTATTTATCCCCTTCTGTGAGTAAATTTTGTTACCTTCTTTATCTGCTAAGATGTGAATAGTCCTGGCCGCTTATTTACTTTTAAGTCTGTATGCCAGCAATTTACTGACCTTCTCCGCTCCCTCCCAGTATGAGTGTTACAGCCACCTCAGGTTCCGTTCAGCTTGTCGAGTCAGATGAGCATTTAGTAAGACCCTTGTACTAGAGAGTTGTGCCTGTAGGGTACCGGGGAGTGTCTCTGGATTTGATATTTTTATATTGGGCCTCAAGTAGAGCCAACTGCTTTTCAAGAGTACTTTGTTTAGCTTCCCATCATCGTCTCCTGGCTGTGGCGAAGGCAATTATCCTTCCCCTGTAACGTGGCTTTAAAACCCATTGTGGCCCCATCTACTCCCCAGTTCTAGAGGGGCAAGGTCTGAGATAACTATAGGGTGAACTTTTATGGCCCCCTCACATGCAGCGCTGGACATTAACCACAGATCAATCCTGCTGGAGGGTCCATGCATCTGGGAAAAACATGTATAGTCATGCATGCCTGTGTGCTTGGTTCTCCAGGCGTCCACCAGTGCATGTTCCGCCATCAGTCTAAGGACTGCCTTGAGAGCCTGCCTGTGTGAAAATGGACAGTTTTGCTTATCAGGCTCACAAGTATAAAAATTAAAAATGAAATGAAAATTGACTTCCATTACTCCTATTTTATGATCGAGTGTGAGGTTAAAGTCCCCCCCCCATCAACACTGGGGCCTTGGTTCTACTGAATTCCGTAAGTACCTGGTTCAGGTCATGGAAGAACTGCAAACAGTCCTGACTGGGGGCATACGGATTGGCAAGAAGAAATAATTACTCACCTGTAGTAATCTTGTTTCTTCCAATGGGGTTCACTAATATTATTACTTCTTGCAGTGCTCCTTTAAGTCAGCACTGCACCGGAGCCAAATGGAATGCTATGCTAATGATGGAATCTTCAGCTCGTGCATCCAATTCAAAAACTGCCCACTGTAACTGCCTACATTCTAACCTCAGATTTCTTAGGAAACTGCAAAGAGGCTGTACTAACATCTAATTAAAATTAACGAATAGGAAAAGGGGGCCCCAACTGGGGCAACTAGTAAATATTAAAACACAGGAAAAAAGAGAGAAATTTCCCTTTTTCTTAATGTCAGTTTTACCCAAGAAAAAGTACCTACCAGCAATAAAACATTACTAAGAAGTGCCAGCAGATGGCATATCACTCAAAGTATACATACGATCAGCTATGGAGAGTATTTTTCTTTTACTGATTCTGCAGGGGAGGCAGGGTGGGAAGTAATAATATTAGTGGATCCTGTTGGAAGAAACAAGATTACTACAGGTGAGTAATTTTTTCTTCTAACCCCAAGAATCCACTAATATTATAACTTCTTGCAGACTATGCAGCAGTACCTCAAGGAGGTGGGCAAGAATCTACTTAGGAAAAAGACTCTGCAGGACTGCTGTGCCAAACCTGGCATCACTCCTGGACTGGGTGTCCAGGCTATAATGCTTAGTGAAGGTGTGGACTGACCTCCAGGTAGCTGCTTTACAGATTTCCATCAAAGGAACCTCTCGGTTAGCTGTAATAGTGGCAGCTGTGCCTCTTGTAGAATGGGCCCTAAGCCCAATGGGGGTACCTTACATGCTTTTGAGTAGCAAAACTGGATACACTGAACTATCCCTTGAGAGATGGTTCTTTTTGAGGCACGTGTCCCCTTACCTACCTCTCCATAGGTGAGGAACAGCTGTTGTCTATCCTGCCTATGATCTTTGGTATGAGTCATGTAGTAGCTTAAAGCCCTTTTTACACCAAGGCTGTGCAGTCTATGCTCCCCTGAGCTAGAGTGTTCAGTGAAGAAAACTGGCAAGGTAACAGACTGGTTCAAACAGAAGTCCGAGACCACCTTGGGGAGGAACTTCCTATTAGTTCTCAACACTATCTTGTCCCTGTGGAAGGAAACATAGTCCTTTTCCTCACAGAGGGCCTGGAGCTCACTTATCCTCCCGGCAGAAGTGACTGCCACCAGAAGACTACCTTCCAAGTAACAAACTTTTTTTTCAAATTAAATATACTTTATTGATCTCAAATACCTCCACTTTACATACAAAGAAGGTCTTCAAAGTAGGATCCTATCCAGTTAACAGAGGTACAAAAAAACGAAATAGCTAAAATGTACAATACGTTTTTTAGTGACCCCCCTCCACCCCTACCCCCCGCTGTCCCCCACCCACCCCATGCCACAGGAGGTTAACTAAGCTGAAAACAAGAAACAGCAGTGGTGGCCCTTGTGGATGTATCTTCTTGCCAGTACTCAACAACTGGGAGGCTTTAGTTTCCAATTAAACTGTTAACAACATACAAAGGGGTTCCCAGATACTATTATACTTAGCCAGACTATTAGACATACTTGCAATAAGGTGCTCTGCTTATAATGCAAACATGAGTTCTTTATACCACTCTAGATAGTTTGGTCTAACCAATGCCTAAGAATAACCTTCTTCGCACATGCAGCAATCAAGGCCATGTGAAATCTCTGGTTTCAAATCAGTTTATCCTTAAACTCCCCAACGATACAAATACCAGGAGAAATTTTTTCCGAGAGGCCTAGTAAAGAGACTAGACGAGTATGAATAGAATTCCAGAAGGTAACTTTTTTACACGACCATAAAATGTGCAAAAGGATCCCAGGCTCCTTGCCACATCAGGAACATGTGGCTGTGCGGAGCCGACCCATTCTATGCAATTTGACTGGAGTATAATAAAGGTTATAGATTATTCTAAATTGCATAAAGCAGTATTGGTCCCGTTTAAGAAAAGTATAAAGGTGTTTCCAGATAGTTGACCAGTTTCTGGAAGGGGGGGGTGGAAGAGCCTGGTCCCACCAGTAGTACTGTGGACCCTCTAACTGTGCTTGTAACGACCTGTAGTAATATGACCCACCACATCATAAAGTCGCACACTTAATAGCATGCGACATTATGGCTAAACAGCTACAGCGTAGTCTGTAACCACTAATGGTGTAATACCACATATACTGCTGTATGCGGTATTGCACCAGTAACGCTTTTCCCAGGCAGAGGATATGACCTCTGCTGGGACTGGGTTCCGCCGAGCTCACAGGACTGAGCCACAGCAGCAGGAACCCAGGCACTGCGTCTGGGACCAGGTTTGATTCCCATTCCCAGAATCTTTTATTTTCTACTCATTTGTGCGCTCCCCGAGCTGAACCTCCCCCCCAACAGTTGAGAATCTTTAGTGGGGGTGCGGTTCAGGAGGCACAGCCACCTGTAATTTGGGGTGGGGAAGTACACCCCCACCAAAAAAAACTTATGTCTCATGACAGAAATCGCGCTGTATTGGCAGCGCGATTTTGCCATACGGCATAATGTCTTGTGACATTATGACCCCATGCCGTAATATGAAATGAGGTGAGGGTCCGGTGCTGCCTGGAGTAATGGAAGGATAGTGGTATTAAAATAACTATCCCAGGGTCCACTGCCAAAATGATTCAGTAGCATATGAGAAACCTGGAAGTATCTGAAAAACGAAGTTGGCAGGCCAATCATATTTTACACTTGCTTCTTGGAAAGACATCAGTCTATGGTGGGCTACCAAGTCTCGGACTGCCACTACCCCCATGTTAGGCCAAAATTTTGTTTAGGAGAGCATTTTCCTAGATATAAAAATATTCGGATTCCTAAAAAGTGGTTGGGACGTATCTAGGTGTGGGCAGATTTCCCAGTATTAGTTAAGCTGTGCTTGAGTCTTAAGGGAGGCTCCTAAGGGTGTGTCTTGCAGGTGTCGTGGTAGTTTCTTTTTAGGGATGAAAGGAAGAGAACATATGTCTGTACCAGAGGCTCGACATAGAGAATACTGAATCTCTACCCAGAGGGGAGTGTATTTCCTTAGGGGGCTTGTGTCTAGAGGCCTCAGCCAATAGGACATTCATGTCAAATGTAATGCCAAGTAGTGCAAAAAAAAATTGGAGGCTTGTAATCTCCCATCCTGTTTTTGGCGGTTTAATTTGGACTAGCCCCATCTAGCTTGCTTTCCCTGCCAGAGGAAGGAGGTGAGGATCCTGTGCACCTGGGTAAACCATGATTGCGGAAGAGCTCCATTATGCATCTGCATGGGATATAATAGTCGAGGAAGGGCATTCATTTTTACAATATTGATCCTACTCCACAGAGAAAGGGGTAATAAGGACCAGTGGTTTAAGTCTATTTTTAGATGAGATAGTACAGAGTCTAGGTTATATTGTTGCATCTTACGGGGAAAAGTACTGAGATAAATACCCAGATATTTCAATTTGTCCCTCCTCCATATAAAACCGAAATGAGCCTGATCTGATTTCAGCGTGGCACCACTGAGAGGCATGATCTCAGTTTTATTGAGATTTAACTTATAATTTGAAATATCCCCAAATTGAGAGACGATCTGAAGGGCTGCATGAAGAGAAACTGATGGTGAAGAAACATAGTAAAATATCATTTGCATATACTGATAGTTTATAATCATTATCGCCTATAGATATTCCAGAGATGTTAGAAGATATGTTTTTGGATGAGGGTGTCCAGAAATAGATTAAAGAGATACGGTGGAGGGGATATCCCTGCCGAGTACCCTGAAAAAGAGGTAATGATGTTGATAGAATGCCACTGCATAACACCCGTGCAGATGGGGAGGAATATAACATCTTTACCCACTGTAGAAATTCTAAGGGGATGTGGAATCTGGGAAGCAGGGCGAACAAGTAATCCCACAAGACTCTATCAAAAGCCTTTTCGGCGTCCAGGGACACCACAGCCACTGGGGTGGAGGAGTCCCTGGACACCGAAAAAAAATGGGACAACTTCCTAAGATGGTCAGCCTGAAAGCCTACCTTTAACAAAGCCCACCTGTTCCTGGCTTATCAGTGTTTTCCATACCCAGCCCACTCGGCCAGCCAACTCCTTAGCCAAAATGTTTAGGTCCACATTAATAAGTGATATAGGCCTTTAATTCAATACTAGCTTGGGGTCTCTCCCTGGTTTTGGTAATACTACAAATGGTAGCCAAGGTCATAGACAAATCTGAGAAGGACTTCCTTGAAAATGTAGTTGTAAGTGTTAAGTAGAATAGGAGCCAGTTGGGTCTTGAAAGCTTTATAAACATTAGTAGAGAAGCCATCTGGCCCGGGGGATTTATCTGCAGAAAGAAAAAATTACTCACCTTAGTAATTGCTTTTCTTCTCATGGAGTCTTGCTGTATTAGGACTTAATGCAGTTAGCCACTGCACTCGAACTGCCCCGGAGAGGATAGGGTTAACTCCAGAACAGAGCAGTTCGAGTTCCACAGCCCAGGGCGCTGTTCAAAGTTTCCATCTGGCTAGTTTCAAATGAAACTGCCAGGTTCTTTACGAAGCTAAACTAATATAGCAAGTCTGTGTGAAAAGCTCTACACTAGCCATTGGCTACCTACCAGTAGTAGGACAACAAAACACAACAACAATCATAGAATAATAACAAAATCACCTGTTATTGTTAGAATCACCCATGACAAGACTAATAGGCCCCTCTCCCAAAAGACTCAAGTCCAGAGAGGAGCCACCTATCACTTAACAAAAACAGAATCACCTAGTTCCTAACCCAAATGAACAAAAAGGGGGGAACTAGAGAGAAATTGAAATGGCATGACAGTGCTTGCACTAATTTGACAACCCCATACTCAAGTAGGAGTTCTGAGCGGGTAGGAGGGAGGGTTGTCCTAATACAGCAAGACTCCATGAGAAGAAAAGCAATTACTAAGGTGAGTAATTTTTTTCAAACACCATGAAGTCTTGCTGCTATTAGGACTTAATGCAGATTATACAGCAGTACCTCCATGGAGGAGGGTCAGAACCTACTTGGGGAATAGGCTCTGAAGCACAGCTGTGCCAAACCGAGCATCTCTCCTGGACTGGACATCTAGGGAATAATGCTTGGTAAAGGTGTGGACTGATTTCCAGGTAACAGCTTGGCAAATTTCCAAAATGGGAATATCTCTAGCAGCCGCTAGAGATGCAGCTGTACCCCTGGTGGAATGAGCCCTCAGTCCTGAGGGAGGTTCTCTACCTAGTTTTGGTAGCAAGAACTGGATACAAGAGACAATCCATCTGCAATTGCTCCTCTTAGTGGCAGGTTCCCTTGCCAACTTCTCCATAGGTAAGGAAGAGTTGAGGGATTCAACCTGTGACCCTGGGTGCTCCAAATAGCAGCTTAGGGCTCTTTGACGTCCAGACTGTGCAACTTCCTCTCCCAGAGGAGGAATGCTCAGTGAAAATACTGGAAGAGAGATGGATTGGTTGAGATGAAAATCTGAAACCACTTTAGGTAAAACTTTCTGTTAGTCCTAAGGACTACCTTATCTCTGTGAAAAGAAATAAAATCTTCTTCTACTGACAAGGCCTGTAATTCACTTATACGCTAGCAGAAGTGATAGCCACTAGAAAAACAGTCTTCCAAGTCAAAACTTGAGGTCTGCCGAGGACAGAGGCTCAAAGGGGATTGCATTAGCTGAGCAATGCAAACATTCAGGTCCCATGCAGGAGCTGGTTCCTGAAAGGGGGTTGAGTGAAGTAACCCCTTAAAAACTGGAAAATACAGGGTGAGAAGAAAGGGAAGCGGCTTCCGCTGACACAAAAGCAGAGACAGCTGCCAGATGAACCTTTAAGGTAGCTGGCCTAAGGCCTAAGGAATTTAAATGGACCAAATAGTCCAGTAAATGGGCAGATTAGCAGATTCTGGACAATCTGCTTCTCAGAACACCAAATGGAAAACCTCTTCCACTTAGAATTGTAAGTGGCTCTAGTGGAAGGTTTCCTAGAAGCCTTTAAAATATCCAGGACACCTTGAGAAAGGTGTAAATCAGCAATTCTAGCTCCTCAAGAACCAGGCCTTGAGGTGGAGGGAATTGAGGTTCGGATACCACACTCTCCCCTGTGCACAGGTCAACAGGTCGTGGGTCCTGGGCAAGCTCAGGGGAGGATGGAATGTCAGGGACAGGAGGAGAGGGTACCAGGGCTGTCTGGCCCAGTCTGGAGCAATCAGAATCACTCTGCAGGGCTGAGTTCTGATTTTTACTAGTACCCTGAAGAGGAGAGGAAAGGGGGAAAAAGCATACAAGAACTTCCCTTTCCAATCCAACTGAAAAGCGTCCAGTGGGACTGATCCCAGAACTGGAGGCCTGCAACAAAACAGGAGAAGTTGGTGGTTGTCTGGGGCTGCGAAAAGATCTATCTGAGGGGTGCCCCATCTGGCAAAGACTGACCCCAGCACCAGAGAATTCAGAGCCCATTCGTGATGGCCCTGAGAAATTCTGCTGAGGGCATCCGCCAGGACATTGTCCTTCCCTGGAAGGTGAACTGCTATCAGGGAGGTGTTCAGGGAGTAAGCCAGAGACCACAACTTCATTGCTTCGGTGCACAAGGCTGATGACCGAGTGCCCCCTTGCTTGTTGATGTACCACATTGTTGTGGTGTTGTCTGTCATGACTTGGACTACCTTGTTCTGGACAGTAGTCGAAAAAACCTGGAGAGCTAAGAGAACAGCTCTGAGTTCCAAAAGGTTGATGTGGAGCAGAGATTCCTGAGGGGACCACACTCCCTGAGTGGAAAGGTCGCCCAAATGTGCCCCCCACCCTAACAGGGAGGCATCCGTGGTGAGGGTGAGGGAATGAAGAACGGGTAAGAAGGGGACCCCTGAGTTAAATTGTTTGATCCTGCCACCACTGAAGGGCTAGGATCAGGGTTTTGGTCACTGGGATTAACTTGGATAGGGGTCCTTCCTTTGAGACCAGTAGGACCTCAAGTGGAACTGGATGTCTCTCATCTGAAATCTTGCTCCTGCACGACAGCTGTGGAAGCAGCCATGTGTCCTAGGAGTTGCAAAAGTGCCTTGCTGGTCGAGAGACCCGAGGGTAAAGGAGGATGCCAGGGCAATGAGTCTGTCCACTTTTCGGAGGGAAGAAATGCCCTGGCTGACTTTGTGTTCAATTCTGCACCTATGAAAGTTAGTACCTGAACTGGTTCCAGAACTGACTTTGGAAAATTCAACAGGAATCCCAGAGAAGTGAGAAGTTGCTGGGAGACTTGCAAGTGGATTTTACCTGATCTGAGACTGGCCCACTATGAGCCAGTCGTCCAGGTAGGGAAACACAGCAACCCTTGCCTTCTTAAATGAGCCACTACTACAGCTAAACATTTTGTGAAAACCCTTGAGCAGAGGTAAGGCTCAAGGGCATTGCTCTGAACTGGTAGTGGCCTGAGGGTAGTTCGAACCTGAGGTACTTTTGGTGAGAAGGCCTGATCAAAATATGAAAATAAGTGTCCTTGAGGTCCAGGGAAGCTAGCCAGTCCCCTGGCCTTAGGGAAGGCAGAATCATTGCCAGAGTTAACATTTTGAACTTTGGTTTCAAAAGATGCTTGTTCAGGAACCTTAAATCTAGATGGGCCACTCTCCTGTCTTTTTGGGGTAAGGAAATACCTGAGTACAGACCCTTGCCCTGATGGCAAGGAGGAACTTTTCCACTGCCTTGCAGCCCAGCAGAGAAGAAACCTCTGCTTCCAAAGCAAGGGCTTCTGAAGGATTTGCAGGTGGAAAATGTCTGGCTCTCATCTTTGGGAACTGTTTGAAACTGAGAACCAGACCTTTGTTTACCACCTCCAGAACCCATTTGTCCGGGTTAGGACAACCAGTTCTGGCTGAAATAAGCCAACCTGCCCCCACCTGCACAGGAGAATCGCCCTGGAATCAGGGTGCTCTGCTTGGCAGCAGCTTTAGGCTGAGGAGAGGGAGATGGTCTGCATGCCCCGCCTACCCCTGCCTCTGAAAAACCCTCTGTGCAAAGGCTGAATAGGCCTGAACTTGATAAAAGGGCCTGTGGTAAGGCCTGCCTCTACCCTGGGGCATGCCTTGTGGAGTGGCATGCCTCCCTTAGCTTGGGCACTTTTGTAGAGTTCTGTATTCATCCATTTCTTCATGTAATTTTCTGTTTGATCCCCAAACAGAGAGTTTCCTACTACAGGAAAATCATAGCCTTTGCCTGAGTATCTTGGGACAGATTAGTGCATCTAAGCCATGCCAACCTCACGGAGAGCTACAGAAGTGGCCATGACCCTAGAGAAAACATCAATAACATCAACGACAGTATGAAATTGAACTTTAGAGGCTTCAATGCCATCAGCAGCCACTTGTTCCAACTCACTAGCCAGCTGGCCCTGGGCCTTGGCTAACTGCAATATAGTGTCCCATCTAGATTTCTGATATCTAGCCACATAAGCCATATAATTAGCCTGCCTGAGTCCCAATGAAGCTGCCATATATTGCTTTTCGCCATGGCATCAATCTTCCTGGAATCCTTATCAGGAGGATGTGATGCCAGGGGAATATTAGCCTTGTGCAGGCTGCAGCTTGAACAACACCTACATGACTACACTGCTCGGTGAGGAAGTCTGTATCAGGGCCTGATAAAGTATACCTTCTGTCCATTTCTTATCTACAGGAGGAACAGAATGAGGATTTTTAAAATCTTGTTGTTTGCTTCCTAAATGACTTATGCAAAGGAATAGACAACCTTCTAGACTCTGGAATATCCATCATTTCTACATAATCAGGCTCCTCTTGCTCATCCACAGCCTCCTCTAAAGGGAGCTGGAGGGTTTCTGCCACCTTTTTATAAAACATAAAATGAGAAGGGGACTCAGACAGCAAAGGGGGAGATTCTAAGGGTCTATCTGGAGAAATGCCCGGTTCAATGGGCACGTCCAGACCTTCCCAGTCACAAATACACTGATCAAATTCCTCCTCCCCCTCCTGTGGTTCATAAAACTCCTCAACATCATAATCCTGAACCACTGGACCTGAACGAGCCACCCTTTTCCCAATTGTAGGGGGCTCGACAAGTCCCGAGACAAAAGACTGAACAATCTGAATGGCTTTTGCTATTTCTGCAGCAGTTGGAGAGACAATTTTGACCAGACCTGCTGATTTCTTGTCTTTGCTGGAGCTGGTTTCTCTGAACCAGCTTTTCTTTGCCCGAGAAGTCTCGCCCTGGTCAGAGGCACTCCTCTGGTCCAGTGGGTACTGGACCGGCTGGCCATCCGGGTCAGCGGACTTTTGTCCTCTGTCCCTGAGCCGGCCCAATCTCTTTTCCAGGGTGGCTGCAGGGAAATTTTTACACACCTGGCAGTCTGACAGGAGGTGGTCAGCCCCCAGACAATAGACACAAGTGGTGTGTGGATCAGCCTTGGCAAAGGCTTCCCCACAGACATCACAGTGTTGAAACCCAGTGGGCCCGGTTTTTCTTTTGGGTTTCTCAGACATAATGCCAGCCTAACCAACAAACTTGCCCTTTAAACGGCCGTGCCAGGCAAGACACCCTTATCGGTTCCTAACCGTGTCACGGGTATTGGAAAAAACCCCAAATAAAATTAAGGTTTTTTAGAACCGATAAGAACAGTGCCAACCTCTAAAGCCCAAAAATCGTAAAATAAGCCAACCGATCGGTTCAGACTGAACCGATAATGTATTTCCACACAGACTTTAATTTTTGTACTTACTGTTACCAGATAGAGCTTTTGCAGAAAAGCGGTAATTTTTAAACACTTGTTGGTTCAAATGAACCGAGCTAAACTGCATGAACATGAAATGAACCGAGCTGAAGGAGCTGATCTCCGGAGCGACTGTTCAGTGAAAGAGGAGTAAAGAATCTGGCAGTTTCATTTGAAACTAGCCAGATAGAGCTTTGAACAGCGCCCTCGCGCTGTGGAACTCCAGACTGCTCTGGAGTTAACCCTATCCTCTCCGGGGCAGTTCGAGTGCAGTGGCTAACTGCATTAAGTCCTAATAGCAGCAAGACTTCATGGTGTTTGAAGGGAATCTATAGCCTGGGAAATTTCCTGAATGGTTAGTGGGCCTTTTAGGTTAACAACCTGAGATTCCAACAATTGTGGGAGGGTGCCAGGTAAAAAACTTGAGATCTGCAGAGGCCATGGGCTCAAAGGGAGGAAGCATAAGCTGGGCAATGTAAATGTTCCAGTCCCAAGCTGGCACTGGTTCCCTGTGAAAGGAAACAGGTGAGACAGTCCCTTAAAGAACCTCCTGAAGATAGGAATTGATGCTAAGGAGGTGTCTTTTCCAGCTGAAATGTATGCTGACACTGAAGCCAAGTGAACTTTTAGGGTTGAGTGCTGCAAACCCTGGGAATGCAGATGAGTCAAACAGTCCAGCAGGGTTGGTATGCCAGCCTCGGCTGGGGCTACACCCTTATCTTTACACCATATAGAGAACCTTTTCCATTTAGAGGCATAAGTTTTCTTAGTAGAAGGTTTCCTATACCCTCTGAGGACCTCCAAGACCCCTTCAGAGAATTGCCAGTCTGCGTATTCCAAGTCCTCAAGAGCCATGCCTTGAGCCTGAGGGACCTGCGATTGGGATACATGACCCTCCCCTGAAAGGAGGTCAGCAGGTAGTACCTTTGTGGGAGGTGAATCGGTTTGGTCACTGACAAGGGGAGCAGAAGGGAATACCAAGGATGTCTGGCCCAGTCTGGGGCTACCAGTATCATTGAAGCTGGCTGTGACCTGAGCTTGATGAGCACCCTGAGAATCAGGGGGGAAAGGCATAAAGATGCCTCCCTGTCCAATCCAGAATCAAGGCATCTGGGGAACTGTTCCCTTGGCAGGGGCCCTGCAACAATACAGAGGTAGGTGATGATTTTGGTGGGACGCAAAAAGATCCATCTCTGGGGTGCCCCACCTCCTGCATAGAACATTCACCACTTGCTTGTTCAGTGCCCATTCGTGATGGGCCTGGTTTATCCTGCTCAAGGCATCTGCCAGGGTGTTGTCCTTGCCAGGCAGATAGATCGACTGTAGGGAGGTGTTTAGAGAGTAAGCAAGGCTCCATATCTTCATTGCTTCTTTACAAAGCAGGGTAGACCTTGTCCCTCCCTGCTTGTTGATGTAGTACATTGTTGTGGTATTGTCTGTTCTGACTTGTACCACCTTTCCCTGTATTAGAGGTGAGAAAGTCTGAAGGGCCAGGTAAACAGCCCTTAGCTCTAGCAGGTTTATAGGCAGGAGTGAGTCTGCACTCTCCTAGGTGCCGTGAGTGGTATGCTCCCCCAAGTGAGCACCCCATCCTAACAGGGAAGCGTCTGTTGTAAGAACCAATGAAGGGGGCTCCCACAGGAATGGACCACCTTCTTTCAAGTTTTCCAGCTCCATCAACCATTGCAGTGCCTGTAGTATCACCTTGGTTGCTGTTATTGGTTTTGATAGGGAGTTCTGCCTTTGGCACCAGTGTGCCGAGGTAGAACTGGGCATCTCCCTTCTGAAACCTGGCACTTATGACTGTGCTTGTTGCTGAAGCCATGTGCCCTAACAGTTGTAGAAACTGTCTTGCTGACTTTGGATTGCCCAGGACAAAGGAGCCTGCCAAAAGTTGAATGCTTTCTGCCCTCTCCTGAGGGAAGAAAGCCCTTCCCAGTATGGGGTTTAGTTCTGCACCTATAAACTGCAGTACCTGCACAGGCGTTAGGACTGACTTTTTGATGTTGAGAAGGAAACCCTGAGAGTGGAACAGATCCTGGGTTACCCGAAGGTGCTCGGTCACCTGCTGGTGAGATTTTCCCACAAGTAGCCAATCATCCAGATAGGGAAAAACTGTAACACACTGTCTTCTTAGGTATGCCACGACTACTACCATACACTTGGTAAAGACCCTTGGTGCAGAAGTGAGGCCGAAGGGAAGTGTTGAGAACTAATAGTGGCCTGAGGGAAGTCTGAATCTCAGATATTTTCTGTGTGGCTCCCTTATGGGAATGTGGAAATATACATCCTTTAGGTCTAAGGAGGCTAGCCAGTCTCCTATTTGTCGAGTTGGCAGAATCATGGCCAATGTGACCATCCTGAACGTGGGTTTTACCAGGTACTTGTTTAGCAGTCTGTGGTCTAGTATAGGCCGCCACTCTCCATTTTCTTTTGTTGTTAGGAAATATCTTGAATAAAACCCATGCCCTCTTTGGCTGGGGGAGCAGGCTATACTGCTCTTGCTAGGAGTAAAGCCTGCACCTCCTGTTTCAGCAGTTTTTCTCCTGTGAAAGGAGCTAGTGTAAACTGCTTTGATCTTGGAGGAGGAAGGGAAACAGAGGGACAGACCCTGACTCACTATTTCCAGAACCCATTTGTCTGTGGTAATTTTTAGCCAGTCCTGAAAATAATAAGTTAGTTTGCCCCCTACAGGAGATGGAGAGGCAGCCTGATGGGAAAAGTCAGGGATTTTGCTTTGCTTGCTGCTGAGGTTGTGCAGATTAGGATCCTCTCCTGGACTCTCTTCTGCCTCTGGCTCTACAGAAGCCACCCTGCTGTGCTTGGTATTGCTGTTGGGGCACAGCCTGCACTTGGAAGAAAGGCCTCCTAAAAGAGCACCTACCCCTGCTTCCCCAGCCATAAGAAGTGGAGGGAGAAGCTCTTTCTTTAGTAGAATTACTGTGGAAATTAGCCTTATACTCGTCTACTTTCTTCATGTATGCCTTAGTCTGGGCACCAAAAAGTGCGTGGCCCTTGACTGGGAAGTCCATAGCCTTACTCTGGATGTCCTGGGTGAGATTAGTAGATCTCAGCCAGGCAAACCTTCTCAATGCTATTGTACCTGCCATCCATCTAGCAGCTGTGTCATTCGTGTCAGCTGACATTTGGAACTGGTACTTGTATGCCTCCAAGCCCAGTCTTGCAGTATCTAATAACTTTGAGACTGTCAGAGAGGTCTTAGCCTCAGCATTATCCAAAATGGACTGCCAAAGAGCCTTCTGGTAGAGGGCTGCATTAAGCTTGATAGCTGGCTTGGCAAACTGCCAGGAAGCCAAAACGTACCCTTTTTTAGCCATGCTGTCTATTTTTCTCAAGTCCTTCTCAGGGGGGTGAGGGGACAAGGGAGTTTTTGCCTTTTCACCGGCAGCCTGCTGTACAGTACCTTGATGGTCAGGGTGAGTAAATAAAAATTCAGCCCCTGACCTCGTGAGCTGGTATTTTTAATCACACTTTTTATCAGTGGGTGTGACAGTGTTTGAAGTCTTGAGAATTTCCAGGAAATCTTTCTTAAAAACTTTTGCATAGGCAAAAGGAGCCTTCTAGTGGGTGTCATCCCCATAAGCACCATATATTGGGCTTCTTCCTCATCCTGGATCTCTTCTGCAGTTTGCAGATCCAGGGTTTCCACCATTTTCCTGACAAAGGAAAAATGTGATGAAAAGTCCTCTGTGGGTCTGGGAGGAGAGCCAAAGTCCTGTTCTGGCGAGGCCTCGGATTCAATACCCTCCTCTGCCTGATCATCCTCCTCAAATTCCACTGTGCGAGAGAGTAAAGGAGGTACAACAAGAAAAAATTACTCACCTTAGTAATTATGTTTCTTCTATTGGAGTCTTGCTGTATTCTGACAAGTGCAGTTAGCCCCAGCCTTTAAACTGCCCCGGAGAACAAAGGGTTAAACTTTCTATGCAGAGCATAGAATGCTGAGCTCTAGCTAGGTTAATGTCTCTGTCTGTTTCCCTTTGAAATCCAACCGTCAGATTTTTAAGTGCAAAAACTCACTAGCTATTCTATGTGGAAACTGTAACATTTTTACTAGCCAACTGGCAACAAAAAGTTTTGGATTCCCAAAGGAAGACTCAAGTCAGGAAACCCAAAACCCAAAAACCAAACCAAACAAGAATAATAATAAAACAAACACCCAAACAAAAAGAAGAGGGTGTAAAAGGAGCACCCCAGAGGTGCAACACTGCGCCAGCCCACCACTTCCCAAAAACCAGGTTCTGAGAGAGGAGGCAGGAAGGGAGGTCAGAATACAGCAAGACTCCAATAGAAGAAACATAATTACTAAGATGAGTAATTTTTTCTTCAAACAACTTGAAGTCTTGCTGTATTCTGACAAGTGCAGACTACCAAGCAGTACCTCCATGGAGGAGGGACAGAACCTACTTTGGGAATAGGCTCTGCAGTACTGCTGTGCCAAACCGAGCATCACTTCTAGCCTGGATATCCAGAGAGTAATGCTTGGTAAAGGTATGGACTGTTTTCCAGGTGGCTGCTTGACAAATTTCTAAGAGAGGAATATCCCTGGCAGCAGCCAGAGAAGCAGCTGTACCTCTTGTAGAGTGAGCCCTGAGGCCTGAGGGTGGAATCTTTCCCAGTTTTCCATAGCAGAATTGTGTAAAAGACACAATCCACCTGGCAATATTCTCTTGGTGGCAGGTTTGCCCTTTCCCACTTCTCCATAAGTGAGGAACAACCGGAGGGAATCAAACCTGTGACCCTTGGTACATTCTATGTAGTAGCTAAGGGCTCTTTTAACATCTAAACTGTGTAGCCTCCTCTCTCCTGAAGAAGAATGATCAGTGAGAAAAACAAGGAGAGACATAGATTGATCCAAATGGAAGCCTGAAACCACTTTAGGCAAGAACCTTCTATTGGTTCTAAGGACCACTTTATCCCTGTGAAAGGAGATAAGATCAGGTTCCACTGACAAGGCGTGCAATTTACTGATACGCCTGGCAGAGGTAATGGCTACCAAAAACACAGTTTTCCAAGTCAAGTACTTGAGCTCTGCTGAAGACATAGGCTCAAAAGGAGGTTGCATAAGTTGAGCAATGCAAACATTTAAATCCCAGGCAGGGGCAGGGTCTCTAAAGGGAGGACTGGTATGAAGCAATCATTTAAAAAACTTACAGAACACAGGATGAGATGATAGTGATGAAGACTTCCCCACAGACAGGAAAGCAGAAACAGCTGACAAGTGTACCTTGAGAGTAGCTGGTCTGAGGCCTAAGCCATTAAGATGGACCATATAATCCAGAACCATAGGCAATTCAGCAGTATCTGGAGAAATATGCTTCTTGGAACACCAAATGCTAAACCTTTTGCATTTGGAGTTATAAGTCTTTCTGGTGGAGGGCTTTCGAGAAACTTTGAGAATATCCAGAACCTCCTGAGAAAGATGCAAATCAGCAAACTCTAACTCTTCAAGAGCCATGCCTTGAGATTGAGAGACTGAAGACTGGGGTACCAAATCCTCCCGAGAGGAGGTTAACAGGTTGCAATTCCTGGGAAGAGACAGGGGAAGATGGACTGCTAGGGACAACAACAGGGGGTACCAAGGCGGTCTGGTCCAGTCTGGAGCAACCAGAATCACTTTGCAAGGTTGTGACTTTATCTTGACTAAAACTTTGAACAGAAGTGGGAATGGAGGGAAGGCATACAGAAATTTCCCTGCCCAGTTCAGAATCAGAGCGTCCAGGGGGACTGAGCCCAAGACTGGGGGTCTGCAACAAAAGAGAGGAAGTTGGTGATTGTCTGGGGCTGCAAAAAGATCTATCTCTGGAGTGCCCCACCTTGAAAAAATCACCTTCAATACCAGAGGGTCCAGGGACCATTCGTGATGGCCCTGTGAGATCCTGCTCAGTGCATCTGCTAGCACATTGTCCTTCCCTGGAAGGTGAACTGCTATCAGAGAGGTTTGCAGGGAATAAACCAGGGACCACAACTTCATGGCTTCTGTGCACAAGGCCATAGACCGAGTGCCTCCCTGCTTGTTGATGTACCACATGGTGGTGGTGGTGTTGTCTGTTCTGACTTGAACCACCTTGTTCTGCACTGACTGAGAGAAAGCTTGTAGGGCCAGAAAAACTGCCCTGAGTTCCAGGAGATTAATATGGAGAAGGGATTCCTGAGGTGACCACAGTCCCTGGGCAGTGAGGGCCCCCAGATGAGCTCCCCAGCCCAGAAGGGAAGCATCCGTGGGAAGGACCACTGAATGAGACTGAGTGGCAAATGGGACCCCTTGCCTTAAATTGTCCTGATCCTGCCACCACTGAAGGGCTTGGAGCAAGGTCAGAGTCACTGGGATCAGTTTGGTAAGGGAATCCTTCCTCCGAGACCAAAAAGCCCTCATATGGAACTGAATGTCCCTCATCTGGAATCTTGCCCCTTGGACCACTGCTGTTAAAGCTGCCACGTAGCCCAAGAGCTGGAGGAAATGCCTTGCTGGTCGAGATACCTGAAGGCTGAAGGAAGAGGCTAGTTCTATAAGAACCCTTGCCCTTTCCAGGGGAAGAAAGGCTCTTCCTTTGACTGTGTCCAGTTCTGTCCCTATAAAGGTAAGAAGCTGGACAGGTTCGAGAACTGACTTGGGAAGGTTGAGAAGAAATCCTAGAGAAGTGAGCACTTGCTGGGTCACTTGTAGGTGTGACTTGACTTGGTCTGCAGACTGGCCCACTACTAGCCAATCGTCCAGATATGGAAAAATGGAAATCTTTTGACTTCTTAGAAAGGCAACTACTACTGCCATGCACTTTGTGAAAACCCTTGAGGCTAAAGTTAGGCTAAAGGGCATTGCTTTGAACTGATAGTGGCCTAAGGGCATCTCGAACCTGAGGTACTTTCTGTGGGAGCACCTGATGGGAATGTGAAAGTAGGCATCTTTGAGGTCCAGGGAGGCTAGCCAGTCCCCTGGCCATAGAGAGGGTAGGATTATTCCCAGAGTTACCATCTTGAATTTTGGTTTTAAAAGATGTTTGTTTAGGTATCTCAGGTCTAGGATGGGTTGCCACTCCCCTGTCTGTTTTGGGGTAAAGAAGTACCTGGAGTACAGACCTTTGCCCCAGTGTAGGGTAGGTACTCTCTCTATGGCTCTTAAAGCCAGCAGAGGTAAAACATCTACCTCTAGGGCAAGGGTTTGGAGAGACTTGCAGGTGGAAAAGATCTGGCTCTCATCTTTGGAAATTTTTTGAAGCTGAGAACCAGTCCCTGACTTACTACTTCCAGGACCCACTTGTCTGATGTAACAGACATCCAGTTCTGGACAAAGTAAGCCAGCCTGCCCCCTACTTGAATAGGAGAGTCGACCCAGGCAGGGCCATCAGGGTGTCTGCTTGACAAGGGCCTTAGGCTGAGGAGTGGATGCAGCCCTGCTCATCCCCCTTCTGTCTCTCCCTCTGAAGAACCCCTCTGTGAAAAAGAAGAGGCCTTTGCTTGGTAAAAAGGCCTATGAAAAGGCCTGCCCCTGCCCCTAGACTGCTGCCTTTCAGGAGTTGCCTGCCTCTCCTTGGCCTGAGCACTCCTGTAAGTGGTCCTGTACTCATCCATTTTCTTCATGCAATTCTCTGTCTGCTCCACAAACAGAGAATTACCCATTACAGGGAAATCCATGGCCTTAGCCTGGGTATCCTGCAAGAGGCTAGTACATCTGAGCCAAGCCATTCTCCAAAGAGCCACAGATGTAGCCATGATTCTTGGTGACACATCACTGAAGTCCACAGCAGCATGAAACTGAACTTTTGATGCCTCACTCCCATCTGCAGCCACCTCCTCCAGCTCCTTGGCTAGCTGGGGGGAGGCCTGTTTAGCCAGTGCCAGTACAGTGTCCCACCTCGACTTCTGGTACCTGGCTGTATAGGCCATATAATTTGCCTGCCTGAGTCCCAAGGAAGATGCCATGTACTGCTTTTTTTGCCATGGCATCAATCTTCCTGGAGTCTTTGTCTGGGGGGGTGGGGGGTGAAGCTAAGGGAATGTTTGCCTTATCACAGGTAGCAGCCTGCACAACCCCAACATGGCTGCAGTGCTGATATAAAAACTCCGTATCTGAGCCTGAAAGTGTATACCTCTTGTCCATTCTTCTATCCACAGGAGGTGTAGAATTGGGAGACTTCAGGATTTTTGTGTCTGCTTCCCAATAGATTTGTGAAAGGGAATAGACAGTCTCCTGGACTCTGGGATGTCCATAATTTCTACAAAATCAGGCTCCTCTTGATCCTCCATTGCCTCCTCCATAGGAAGCTGGAGGGTCTCAGCCACCTTTCTGTAGAATATAAAGTGGGAAGGGGACTCAGAAAGCCTAGGAGGGGATACACCTGAAGGTCTGTCTGGGGAGATGTCCGGTTCCACAGGCACATCCAGACTTTCACCATCACCATCATCATCTTCAAACTCCCTTCCTCCTCAAACTCCGGTTCATAAAATTCTTCAGGGGTATAATCGTGAACCGCGGGAACCGACCGAACCGAACCCCTGCCAAAAGGTGCCGGATAGTTCGGAACCGGGCGAAGCGATTCCACAATCCGAATCGCTTTGGCTATTTCCTCGGCGGTCGGAACATGGACTTCTGGATCCGAATGGAATGATTTTTCTTTGCGTTTTCTTTTTGTCAGAACCAACCCCTCGGGACCATCTCTCCTTTTGCCCGAAGAAGTATCGCCCTGGTCAGAGGGCACTCCTTCTGGTTCGGTCGGAACTGAACCGGGCTGGCCATCCGGGTCAGCGGACTTCTCGGCCTCCTTTTCCCTCAGTTTACCTAATCTCTTTTCAAGGGTAGATTTGGGAAAATTTTACAAATTTGGCAGTCTGAATCGAGGTGTTCAAACCCCACACAGTAAACACAGGTGGTGTGGGGATCGGCCTTAGCAAAGACCTCCTCACACTCACTGCAGTGTTGAAACCCAGTGGGTCCGGTTTTTGGCCAACCTAACCAAACTTACCCTTTTTTCGGTGACTGCCAGGCAAGACTCCCTTTTTGGTTCCTAACTGTGTCACGGGTCTTGGAAAAAAATGTATCAAATACGGTTTTTTTTTAGAACCGATAAGGACCGGTAACCACACACTAAAGTTAAATACAAGTACTAACAAATGATCGGTTCAGCCGAACCGATCCACACTTTTACAAGTTCCACAGAGAAAAACAGTACAAACCTTATCTAGTACTCATGGTACCACAGACAGAGACTGAACCGACTATGCGGAAATAAATTTTGGTTAAAAACCGACACTTCAACCGACTTTCGAACCGAGCTGCAGGAGAAATCTCCAGCGTGACCGTTCAGTGAGGCAGAGTAAAGAATCTGACGGTTAGATTTCAAAGGGAAACAGACAGAGACATCAACCAAGCTCGAGCTCAGCATTCTATGCTCTGCATAGAAAGTTTAACCCTTTGTTCTCCGGAGCAGTTTTAAAGAAATGTTTTTTTCACGGAGAGAGTGGTGGATACATGGAACCGCCTTCCTGGGGAGGTTGCTGGGTCTAAAACAGTGGGGGAATCCAAACATGCATGGGACAGAAATAAGCAATTGTAGTGGGGGGGTGGCAGGAAGTAGGCTGTTGGTTAACTAAAATCTGCAGCTTATCCAGTAGGTAGGGAAATGGGCAGACTGGGTGGGCCAAGTGGTCCTTATCTGCCGTCAAAGTCTATGTTTCTAAAGGCTGGGGCTAACTGAACTTGTCAGAATACAGCAAGACTACAAGTTGTTTGAATAGGTATTTTTTCAACTGCAGTGACCACAGGCAGCTTAGGGGGTAGTAAACCCTGCACCACCTGTAATAAGGCCAGAGCCTGGGTTAGCTCAGCAGGTGAAGGAGCAGATACAGGCACCTGAGGGACCCCTTGAGGCGTTTCAGCCAGGGTGTCAGTGTGCTTTGTATTCTTGAGTTTTTTGGCAGGCACCAGTGAGTCAGCCGGTTCATTGCCTCTCTTGCCAGAGTCCTCACCTGTGTCGGGGTGGATTTAGAGGCTCTGGAAGGAATAGCCAAGGGTTCAGAGGGGGTGGACTGGTTAGAGCCCATGGAGCCCTCTTCCAATCTTTTTTTAAGCCTCTCCTTACATTTTTCCACTGTTTTCTCAGGGAAAGACTTACATATGTCACAGTCAGCAGAAAAATGCTGTTGACCAAGGCAGAGCAAACTTAAATCTGTGTTTGTCAGCCTTCAGAGCACTGCAAACAATTTTTAAACCCAGGATGTCCTGTTTTCTTTTTAGATTTATGTGACATCTTAAAGAAAACAGCAACCGGGAACTGACAAAAAAATGAAAGTTTAATATTTGCGGTCAGTTCAGCAACCAATAAAACCCCAAATCTATTGGTTCTGATTGGATCCGGAACTGAGAAACAGCTCACGGAACCGAGAAAAGTCAGTTCAAAATGATGATTTTTTTTACAGAAAATAGAAAAATTAATATCAGAACCCTTACAAAAAGGTTTCGATTAAGTAAGGAAAATGATTGGTTGCCTCTCGGTTCACAGGAACCGCGAGGAACTGGAAAAATAATACAAAATTTAAACTATGAGGTAAAAAGCTAAAATGCAATTATACAAGGCAGTAAATGAAATAAGCATTTGTCAATGCCGAATGTTTGCTTGCTGGTATTGGCATTGCTGGGGTGTGCCTTTGGGTTATTAGGCATAATGGCCATGCCATTTCACCACACCCTATCCTGCAGACACCGACAAGTGTCACGGTGTGCCTTGGGTGTTTGGCCCTTATGCTCACCCCATTCCATCAGGAAATACGGTGAGATGGGTGCAGTATAGGAGAATGGGGTGAACTTTGGGTCCAAAGAGCCCAAGGCACACCTCGATGCCTCTCACTGGCTGCATGGTGTGTGTGGGGGTGGAATGGTATGAGCATTACAGGCAACAATTCCAAGTCACACCCCAATGCCTGTCAGTCTCTACAGGGTGGGGCGTTATGGTCAGAAACCCTAATGCCTCAGGTGTTCGTTGGTATTTTCACTCCAAATTTTCAACATGGGTTTTTTGTGACCCCTACCTTATGAACAGTGGCAATCTCAGTTTGTTAGCAGAAAGCTGATTTTTCACAGTGACTACGGCATTTGGAACCACAGGTGCAAAAACACATTTCGAACAGGATGTGAAAAATGACAACTGTACTGTTCATGGGGAAGTGTAAAAATGTAAATGTTGAAAATCTGTAGTGAAAATAGTAAAAAAACTGGTGAAGTCACGAGTGTGCGTAGAAACTACGCAACGCACACCCTTAATGTAATTAGTTTGGGGATTTTTTACAGCAGATTGTCAGCACAGGCATTTTGGGACCTCCGCTCATGAACAGTGTCACTGTGATTTTCTTAATCTGTCCCGAACAGTGATTTCCCACAGCGACCATGCATTTCTGTGCAGAAAGTGTGAAAACACATTTCGGCCATGTTGTGAAAAATTACAGCTGTACTGTTCATAAGGAAGTGTGGAAAAAGCCAGTGGTGAAAATCTGGACTGAAAATATTAGAAATTCATGAACTTACAAGGGTGAGAGGAAACTGCGCAATGCTCGCTCGTAACACAGTCATTTTATAGACTTTTTTCACCAAATTTTTAATATAGTCATTTTAACACCTCTGCTCATGAACAGTATCACTTTGATTTTCTTAATATGTCCCGAACATTGATTTCGCACACCGACTGCGCCATTTTGCGCTACATGCGCGGAAGCATGTTTGGGGCGAGATGTGAAAAATGACAGCTGTACTGCTCATACGGAGGTGTGGTAAAATGGCAATGCTGAAAATCTGGAGTCAAAATAGTGAAAATTCACGAACTTACGAGTGTGCGTAGGAACAGCGCAACGCACGCTCGTAAAACAGTCATTTTTGGGAATTTTTTCACCAAATTTTCAACATAGCTATTTTAACAACTCTGCTCATGAACAGTGTCACTGTGATTTTCTTAATCTGTCCCAAACATTGATTTCGCACACCGACTGCGCCATTGTGCGCTACATGCGCGGAAACACATTTTGGCCAAGAGGAGAAAAATTACAGCTGTACTTCTCATAAGGAGGTGCGGTAAAATGGCAATGTTGAGAATCTGGAGTCAAAATAGTGAAAATTCACGAACATACGAGCGTGCATAGGAACAGCGCAATGCATGCTCGTAAAACAGTCATTTTTTGGAATTTTTTCACCAAATTTTCAACATAGGGTTTTTGGGGGCCTACCTCATGAACTGTGACACTGTCGTTTCGTAAATCAGTCCCAAAAGGTGGTTCCACGCAGTGACCGCAAATCACCTTTCGGCCCGATTAACAAAATGACAGTGACAGAATTCATGAGGTGGGGTCCCAAAAATCCCATGTTGAAAATTTGGTGAAAAAATTCCAAAAAATGCCTGAGATATGCATCAAAGTTGAAAAAACCCTATTCATTCCATTATACAGCTTACCAGCATTTCCTCAGTTCACGGTCGGCTTTGAAGAGTGCAGGCGTGTTCTTGATCCACCGAAGATCGTCTGATGGACTCGGAGGTAAGTATGGGGTGGGGGTGGAGGAGGCAGGGTGCTCAGAGGGTGGGCGTGGGTGGAGAGGGGGGTCAAGACAGTCAGCGTGGGACCGTTCTTTCTTTCTAGGTTTATTTTTACTTGTAGGAAGACAATGCAGGGCGTTTGCCACGCTGGGGTGGCTCCCAGTGTGGCAGTTGGATATTTTTTTGAGAGGCCAGCAGAGCCGCAGAGGATTGGGCACCCCGTCGGCCCGTGAAGAACTTTGCCACGCTGGGGTGGGCTCCCAGCGTGGCACCTGAAAGTGTGTTGGGGGCCACCAAATGGACGTTGCCACACTGGGATGGGCTCCCAGCACGGCATCTGGAAGGCTGTTGGGGTACTGGAGCCAACGGGATTGGGCACCGCATCGGCCATACTGTGTGTGGGGGGTGGAGCGAGTAAGCATGCTGGGGTGGGCTCCCAGCGTGCTACTTGTTGGGGGGGGGGGAGCTGTCTATGACAGCTCTTGCACTGCTGTGTCGACGTAGAGACACTTTGGCAGTATGCAAATTGTCTACACGCTGCGGCTTGCTCTTTCAACTGTATGCTGCAGTATTTGCAAACGCTGTCATAGATAGCTCTTACATTTATTGGCGCGGTGGGGCCACGCCTGTAAAAGGCAGTAGGGCACTGGAAGTAGGGAGGCACACCTACGAATTCTCATATGGTGGCACTATGTTTCTTGTACATGCGTGCAGGCAAACATAAAAATTAAACAAAAATACTTAACTTTTTTTGTTCAATGTACTTCAGGAATCGCTCTTGATAGAGAGAAGATCTCCAGGGTGTCTAAACTTAGCAGTGGAGAAAAGAAATCTGAGGTTAGAATGTAGGCAGTTACACTGGGCAGTTTTTGAATCAGATGCACGAGCTAAAGATTCCATCATTAGCATAGCATTCCATTTGGCTCCAGGGCAGTGCTGACTTAAAGGCGCACTGCAGTAAGTAATAATATTAGTGGTTTCCTGGGGTTAGAATAACTAGCCCTTCTGAGGTTTCCATTTCAGCTGTGATCCACCTACCCTCCTTGTCTCTACTGAGATGCGCCACATTCCATCCTAGGTTTTTGTGGAAAAGAATAGAGACCCCCTTCTCTTGTGAGAAGGGGCGGCACTGTGAATCTCCTCTCCCACCCAGCCCTGTCAGAGTTTTTTCGCTTTCCCAGTGGATAGTTTGGTTTGTTGCAGGAATGCTGTCTGGAGGCTCAACGTTTTTAAATGCGATAAGACTTTCTCTTGGACTTCCGGTTTGGTCTGCTTCCTGTATGACAGCTTAGCTTTTAAGCTCCGCTACAACCTGACTTAAATCCATTCTAATCTGCAAACAAGAAAACCCATCCTGTAGTCAAAACGTAGAATTACAGACTACCTGATGCCGGCTAAACACAAAATGAAAGAAAACTACCCGGGAGGGACGAGTAAGCAGCAGAAAACGCTGACAGATTTAGGCCCACAAGCGCTGGCCCAACCAACGATGGAAGTACTGCACGATACAGAGTGGGTGAGCCAAGAGGAAGAAGACTGCATTATAACGTCTAAGCAACTTTGCTCCATTTTAAAACAAACGAATGAAACCTTGCTGCGCCTAGATAAAAATGTCTCCAGCCAAAAACAAGATATTGCAGACTTAGGGCAGAGAACGACAAGTTTGGAGATCATGATATTGGACTATACCCATACCACAGATGCCCACAACACTGCGCTTTTAGACCTCCACCAAAGGGCAAATAAACTAGAGCAAAAGCTGGAGGAGCTTGAAAATAGAAACCACCGCAACAATATTCGTATACATGGCTTACCGGAAGGTACATAGTCCAAATATATGGTGGAATTCATGAACTGTTTTATACACGAGATCCTGAACCTCCCACAAGAGAAAGTGCTAAACATAATACAGGCCCACAGATCCTTAATCCCTCGCCCTAGAGACTCGAAGGCAAGACCACGCTCTATAGTAATAGCCTTCTTAGATTACCGGTTAAAAGAAGAGATTTTAATGTTAGCCTGGGGGAAAAAAGTAATTCAGTTTGGAGATGTATGTTTATATTTTGATCAGGACTACTCACCCCAATTGCTAAATAAAAGCAGACAGGTCCTGGCAGTGGTGAAGCTGTTGCAACAGAAGAACCACATGGCATTTGTGGAATATCCTGCTCGGCTGAAGATAATGACGGAGAAAGGCCCCATTCATTTTCAAGAGTTAGAAGCAGCAGAGGAGTTCCTACACACACTGGATACCAATATAACCCTGTTGTCCACAGAACAGAATTGGAGACAATTACAAAATAAAAACTGGGCAATAGCCGGTCCCAAAAGTCGGGGGGTGAAGGAGAAAGGGGACACTTCCGCTCTGTGGAACGCGATCGGAACGAAAAGGCCCGCAGATAGAAGTTCAGAGCACCAGATGGTTTGAGAGGAGCGGGGTAGTTCGGTCTTGCAGCTACAGGACCAGCTGGAAGATGGAGGAGGTACTTGAAATGGCAGCCGTTTATTGGGACTAAATAATCAGGGCTTTGTGGTGGACTGGGACTACTACTATGGAAACGGGAAGTTGTTGGTGAAGATAAAGGAACTTTTTTAAATGTTACCAGAACAATATATAGGTTGGGTTTTATTAAAAACCTGAAAAATGTTTAACAAACGGATGTATATTTGAAAGGGTGGGGCAGGGGAGCGATATGTGTCCGGAGGCACTGCAGAGGCTCTCGCCTCTGGGCAGCTGGTGACTGAAGCATGGTGGTGCGAGTTACCAGGAGCCAAATACCTCAGGGGGGAAAAATAATGTAGTAGGGAAACAAGTGTGCTCAGTGGGGAATGAGCTCCACCTCGTGATCATAATTGTGGGTCTGAAGATCAGGGGCTAAATAGACCGTGCAGGGGCCTAAACATAAAAATTGAAAAGTAAAACCACAAAGGATGGGTTGGCTTGCACTGAGGGCCTGATAGCTCTCGGGATGAATGGGACCCACCGAACTGGAATCTAGGCAAGACGCTGCAAGGGTCGGCCCAAATAAAAGAGGCTCATTCTCCCCACGGGTATATTTGCCCTAGCATGAAAAGGGGAAAATTGAGAAAATATACACACTTATAAGAACAATCCCTTGGAGGTATAATGCAAATTGTCTCCTTAAGTGCTACATGGATATTGGCTTCTGACACTGTGACCTATCGTGCAGAGGACGCATGGCTTGCATGGGGGGCGCGCTCAGTGAGGTCTGACGGGTGCTGATTTGTTACTCCTGGCCCATACCCCCATAAAGTAAATGAGCGTACGTAGACCAAAACAGGTCAAAGGTTGTTTGTTTATGGGACAAGAGACCGAGGACTATGCATTCTGTGTTGGTATTTTTTGTTTTCCTTCCCTTGCTAGTTTTCCTTAGTTGCTAATTGCTGGGGTTATTTCTTTACATCTGATCTTCTTTTTTCTCTCAGCTTATTGCAACTCATAAAAGGTCAAGGTGGGGGCTTCACCCCCCCCCCCCGATAGTTACACGGAGCTAAGTACTCTTACAGGGCAGCTCCAGGTGAGGGCTTCTGTTACACGGCAAGTGTACTTCACCTTACCCTCCACTCTCACTTAAGACCCGCAGAAAGGAGGTGTGAGGGTAAAAAGAGATTCAATATTATGAATCTTCTACTTTGAAAGTCTACTATCTTTTATTTAAGATGCTGGATAGGAGCCATGTTGGCTGTTAATGTTAGTAGAAATGTTGGGTATTCAATTTTGCTTTACCAGGTAATTTTTATTATCCTAAATGTACAAATGATGTTCAGACAAACGATTTTAGCCGGTTCGGGAAACAGATTAATAGGGCACTCAGGCCATGGCTTTATGAAAGCCTGCTTTTATCTTATTTACAAGAGTGATGGCTGAGACGGGCTCACTGTTCTGTTCCTATAACGTGAACGGCCTTACCAACCCTGTTAAACGTAGCAAAGTTATGAGCTTTATAAGGAAAGCCTCAGCTGACTTTATTTTTTTTACAAGAAACGCATTTGTCGAAACAGGAACATGCCAAACTGTTGAAATTTGGGTTTGGGGACATGGTGGCATCCTCATATAAAAAAGGTAGAAAAAGGGGGACGGTGGTCCTGATTCCAGCCAAAACTCATTTTGAAAAGATGGCTATATTAGCAGATAAAGACGGTTGCTACGCTTTGATGAAAGGTAGATTGGGGGGAATGATGATCACCCTGGCCTCTGTGTATTTTCCACCGGGCTCCAGATACCAAGAATATAGGACCTTTTTGACTACCCTACTGAATTGGGCAGAGGGTACTATAATATGTGGGGGAGATCTTAATTTGGCATTGAACCCTGCTCTGGACACCACATCACAAATACCAACAGCAATACATGGGACAGCGAGGAAGGTGCAGAAATTGGTGAGGGAGTTAGGTTTCCAAGATGTTTGGAGATATTTTAATGGTAAAGGGAGGAAATATACTTTTTTTTCAGCCACGCACCAGATGTATTCCAGGCTAGATTATTTTCTGGTTCCTGATGAAGACACACACAGAGTAAAGTATATATGAGTAGGGGACATGGGTCTTTCTGACCATCCTCCTCTTTTCATGAGGACTGACATAGGAGATGTCAAGAGAAATACCTTTTGGCGACTCAATCTATCATTGCTGAATGATCAAGAGGTGAAGGAGAGCATTAAGGAAACTCTTGATAATTACATGGCAGAGAATTTGCTCCAAGTTACGTCTCAGGCAATGAGGTGGGATGATGCGAAAGCAGTTTTGAGGGGAAAATTTATTTCAGTAGCGTCCAGAAAGAAAAAGGATAGGGAGGCTAAAAAGCTAATATTATCCACACAAATCAAGAGCCTGGAAGATCTCCAGAAAGGTAAAATAGATAAAGAGAGGGCTAAACAGTTGAGGATACTTAAGAAATAATTAAATGACATATTAGACTACCAGGTCGAACAAAAGCTCAGTTTTTTAAGACAACAATATTATGAGGGTGGGCCGAAATCATTAAAATTGTTGGCCAGTAGGCTACGCATGCAGAGGGCTGAAGCTACAATAACATCAATTTGGCACCCACAGAAAAAGGAGATGGTTCATGGGATAAGGGAGATAATGGACGCTTTCAAATTATTTTATGGCAAATTATATACGCCAGATAAGGCACCGTGTACACAAAGCGTACAAGCTTTTTTGGAGGGACTGGCATTACTGGGGTTATCGGAAGAACAAGGGAGGTCATTGTTAGCCCCTATTATGGAATCTGAGGTGAATGCAGAAATTTCCAGACTTAAAACTGGTAAATGCACGGGTTCTGATGGGCTACCGTCGGAGTTTTATACGACATTTAGAGGGATGGTACTCCCAAGCCTCTTGGGCTTATATAAGGCTGTGCTTAAAGAAGGTGAGCAAATACCCCCCTCATGGTCTAGAGCAATTATTTCTGTGCTCCCCAAACTGGGAAAGGACCCTACTAAATGCTCCTCGTATAGACCAACCTCCTTACTAAATACTGACTATAACATCTTCACTTCTATTTTGGCCAAAAGAATACAACAATATCTTCCAGGCCTAATTGGAATGGACTAGGGGGTTTTGTTCCAGAGCGTCAGGCCCAGGATAATTTGAGAAGAACATCTCATGTTATAGATCAGATTAACCAGACAAAGACTCCTTCCCTCCTTATGAGTTTAGATGCCGAAAAGGCATTTGATAAAGTCTCTTGGGCCTTTCTAGGCCAGTTCCTTTCCCGGTTTGGATTTCCACAGCAATTTGTGAGGGCTCTGTTTAAGACATACAAGTCCCCTTCGGCTTACATACGCGCGAATGGTCACATTTCAGAGGCTGTCCAACTAGGAAGAGAAACAAGGCAGGGATGCCCTCTCTCACCACTACTTGCCCTTTACATAGAACCCCTAGCTCAGAGTATAAGACAAAATGAAGGTGTCAAGGGGGTCTCAATGGGAAGGGGGGTGAAGAACAAAAATTAGCTTTATATGCTGATGATGTCCTCCTCTACTTGTCAGACCCAGATAATTCACTACAAGAGGTGTTTGGGCAGATAGAGAAATATGCCTCATTCTCAGGTTATACTTTAAACAAGAGTAAGACAGAGGTCCTTAGTTTCTTTTACACCCCGTCTGTGGAAATTAGGCAGAACTACCCAATGGAATGGGATATGGAAGTTATCAAGTATTTGGGAATCAAGATAAGTAAAAACACGGCCAGCCTATTTGATTTAAATTATCCCCCACTAGTGCAACAATTAAAGGCAGACTTTAAAAGATGGGCGCTGCTCCCCCTAACTTTGCACGCCAAAAATCAAGCATTAAAAATGAATGCCTTACCCAGGTTACTTTACTTATTTCAGTGTGTTCCCTGTGCTGTGTCACAGGAAGATCTTGAATCCTGGCAAAAAATGTTTATAAGATTTTTGTGGGGAGCAATGCGACCAAGGGTAAAAAAAAACAACTGTTATTTCTTCCCAAGAACAAAGGGGGCCTGGCCTTCCCCCACTTGCAGGGGTATTGGACAGCATCTCAGATGAGGATTGCAATATTGTGGGGCAACCAGGCATACACCTCCCACTGGAAAAAGTTGGACTTAGCAGAAATTAGAGAGGTCCCCCTGCAGGCGGCCCTGTTGGAGATGGGAAGTTACAGGGAACTACGATTTACTCAGGGACGGCAGCGGTTCTAGAGGGTTGGAAGAGGGGCATTGTTAGAGGTAATGCTAAACAGCAAATATGGAAATACAAATGGTGGGCTTTTGATCCCAATTTTGCACCAGCGAAAATAGATAACTGGTTCCTAAGACAGGCAAGAAAAGGATTATACGCCCCGTATCAGCCCTTCCATGGGTCCTCCTTGATGTCTTTTGAGATGGTACAATTAAAATTTGGTATAGGCCCACAAGATTGAATAAGATATTATCAGTTAAGAGATTATATAAATGGTCAGTTGGGGAAGGGAACTGGGGTGAGTGGTCAGGAGGGAGGGGAAATACAGTTCCAACAGATTTTGAATGCAACAAATGCTCGACATATGATCACTGTGTTGTATAGAAATTATTTAAATGACCTCAGTACCTCCTCGCAATATATTAGGGAATGATGGGAGAGAGAGACATGGACATTTCTCTTACAGACCGACAGTGGCCCCAGGTGTGGTGAGACACTTGGAGTACCACATCCTCTCCAACTTGGAAGGAGTTTGGTTGGAGGGTAAGGACCCGCTTCTTCCTGGTCCCTGTGCAACTGGGTCGTTCCAGCCCAGGGGCGGGCACAGAATGTTGGAGGCAGTGCGGAGAAGGATATGCATCCCAGACACATGTCTTCTGGGCTTGTCCGGAAATTACTTCTTTCTGGGAGGGAGTCAGGTGACATATTTCCAAACTGTTTGAAGTCCATACACCTCTGGGGCCTGAGCATATGGTTCTGGCTATTATTCCACAAGAAATAAAAGGGAGAGAGGCAAAGTACTTGTGGTTAATACTCGTAATTGCAGCTTTGAAATCTATTACCAAGAGGTGGCGAGTGAGAGGCAGTCCAGACCTGAGGGAGTGGGCCAAAAGAAAAAATTACTCACCTTAGTAATGTTGTTTCTTCTAATGGAGTCTTGCTATATTATGACAAGTTGCAGTTTGTCCCACCACTAGAACTGCTCCGGAGGTGAAATAGTTAAATCCATTCCATGAATGGAACTTTGAGCACGAGCTCTAAGATAGAAGCTCTGTCTGTGTAGTTTCAAACCTGAACTGTCAGATCTTTACGAGCAAAAACTCACTAAGGTCTGTGTGGAAGCTGTAACCTACACTAGCCAACTGGCAACCTAAATAATAACACCCATTGCTGGTCCCAACACCAAAGACTCAAGTCAGGGGACCAGAATTAATAATATAATTTAACAATATGAGAAATAACACAAGAGAATAATAAACACCACACCCCAAACCCCAAAAGGGTGAAACGCCTAAAAGGGCATAAAATAGTGCCCACATATGTTGCCCACCACCATACCAAGTAGAAGTTCTGAGAGGGCAGACTGGGAGGTCATAATATAGCAAGACTCCATTAGAAGAAACAACATTACTAAGGTGAGTAATTTTTTCTTCAAACAACATGAAGTCTTGCTATATTATGACAAGTTGCAGACTACACAGCAGTACCTCCATGGAGGAGGGACAGAACCTACTTAGGGAATAGGCTCTGAAGCACAGCTGTGCCAAACCGAGCATCTCTCCTAGCCTGGACATCCAGGGAGTAATGCTTGGTGAAAGTGTGTACCATTTTCCAAGTAGCAGCCTGGCATATCTCCAATATAGGGATGTCTCTGGCAGCAGCTAGAGACGCGGCTGTACCTATGGTAGAATGAGCCCTCAAGCCAGAGGGGGGATCTCTGCCCAGTTTCTGATAACAAAATTGGATACAAGAGACAATCCACCTGGCAATTGATCTCTTAGTGGCAGGTTTCCCTTTCCCAACCTCACCATAAGTGAGGAAAAGTTGGAGGGATTCGAACCTGTGACCCTTGGTACGTTCTAAATAGTAACTAAGGGCCCTCTTAACATCCAAACTGTGCAATCTCTTCTCACCAGAAGTGGAGTGTTCAGTGAAGAATACTGGAAGGGAGATAGATTGGTTAAGATGGAAATCTGAAACCACCTTAGGCAAAAACTTCCTGCTAGTCCTGAGGACTACCTTATCCCTGTGGAAAGAAATAAAGTCAGTTTCTACTGACAAGGCTTGCAACTCACTTATGCGTCTAGCAGAAGTGATAGCCACTAGGAAAACAGTTTTCCAAGTTAGATACTTCGGCCTGCAGAAAACAGAGGTTCAAAAGGGGTTGCATTAACTGGGCAATGCAAACATTAAGGTCCCAGGCAGGGCTGGATCCCGAAAAGGTGGATTAGTATGGAGTAATCCCTTAAAAACTTGAAAACACAGGGTGAGCGGAAAGAGGATGACTTTCCTGCTGAAACAAAAGCAGAGACAGCTGCCAAATGAACTCTCAGGGTAGCTGGTCTGAGACCCAAGGAATTAAGATGGACCATGTAATCTAACACAATGGGCAAATCAGCAGATTCTGGGAAATATAGCTTTAGAACACCAAATGGAAAACCTTTTCCATTTAGAATTATAAGTAGCCTAGTGGAAGGCTTCCTAGAAGCCTTTAGAATTTCAAGAACACCCTGAGAGGTGTAAGTCAGCAAATTCTAACTCCTCAATTGCCAGGCCTTGAGGTTTAGGGATTTGAGGTTCGGATACCAAACTCTCCCCTGGGCACAGGATAATAGGTTGTGATTCCTGGGGAGACACAGGGGAAGACTGACTGTCAGGGACAGAAGGAGTGGGTACCAGGGCTGCCTGGCCCAATCCGGGGCAATCAGAATCACCCTGCAAGGCTGGGATCTGATTTTGACTAACACTTTGAATAGGAGAGGAAGGGGAAAAGCATAAAGAAACTTCCCTTCCCAATCCAGAAGGAGGGCGTCCAGGGGGACTGAGCCCAACACTGGAGGCCTGCAGAAGAACAGTGGAAGTTGGTGATTGTCTGGGGCTGCAAAAAGATCTATCTGAGGGGTGCCCCATCTGGCAAAGACTATCCCCACTACTTGAGGATCCAGGGACCATTCGTGATGGCCCTGAGAAATCCTGCTGAGAGCATCTGCTAGAACATTGTCCTTTCCTGGAAGGTGAACTGCTATGAGGGAAGTGTTCAGGGAATAAGCCAGAGATCACAACTTCATTGCCTCGGTGCACAAGGCCGAAGACCGAGTGCCCCCCTGCTTGTTGATGTACCACATTGTTGTGGTGTTGTCTGTTCTGACTTGTACCACTTTGTTCTGAACAGATGCAGAAAACACTTGAAGTGCTAAAAAGACAGCTCTGAGTTTCAGCAAATTGATGTGGAACAGAGATTCCTGGTGAGACCACACTCCCCGAGTGGAGAGGTCGCCCATGTGGGCTCCCCATCCAAGGAGGGAAGCATCTGTAGTGAGAGTCAATGTGTGAGCAGGGGGAATGAAGGGGACCCCCAATCTTAAATTGCTCTGATCTTGCCACCACTGGAGGGCCTGGATCAAGGTTCGAGTCACTGGGACCAACTTGGAAAGGGGGTCTCCTCTCTGAGACCAATAGGTTCTCAAGTGAAACTGAATGTCTCTCATCTGAAATCTTGCTCCCTGCACTACAGCTGTGGATGCAGCCATGTGACCCAGGAGCTGCAAAAAGTGTCTTGCTGGTCGAGAGACCCACAGAGTGAAGGAGGAGGTCAGAGCCACCAAGTTCCTTACCCTTTCTAAGGGAAGAAAAGCTCTGGCCCGGTTCGTGTCCAATTCTGCACCTATAAAGGTGAGTACCTGGACTGGTTCCAGAACCGACTTTGGTAGATTTAGCAGGAAGCCCAGGGAGGTGAGAAGCTGCTGGGTGACTTGTAGGTGAGATTTTACCTGTGCTGGGGACTGGCCTACAATGAGCCAGTCGTCTAGATAGGGAAAAACAGCAATCCTTTGCCTCCTTAAGTGAGCCACTGTTACTGCCAGACATTTTGTGAATACCCTTGGGGCAGAGGTCAAGCCGAAGGGCATTGCTCTGAACTGGTAATGACCTGAGGGCAGTTCGAATCTGAGGTACTTTCGGTGGGAGCTTCTGATTAGGACGTGAAAATAGGTATCCTTGAGGTCCAGGGAAGCTAGCCAGTCCCCTGGCCTTAGAGAAGGTAAAATCATTGCCAGAGTTACCATTCTGAACTTTGGTTTCAAAAGATGCTTGTTCAGATATCTGAGGTCTAAGACGGGCCACCATTCTCCTGTCTTTTTTGGGGTAAGGAAGTATCTGGAATACAGACCCCTGCCCTGGTGTAGGGGAGGAACCCTTTCTACTGCTCTGAGAGCCAACAGGGTTGAGACCTCTGCTTCTAGAGCAAGGGTCTCTAAAGAACTTGCAGGTAGAAAAGGCCTGGCTCTCATCTTGGGGAACTTTTGAAGCTGAGAACCAGACCCTGGCTTACTACTTCCAGAACCCACTTGTCTGAGGTTAAAGACACCCAGTTCTGACTGAAGTAAGCCAACCTGCCCCCTACTGGTAAAGGAGAATCGGCCCTGGGCACCCCATCAGGGTGCCTGCTTGGCAGGAGCTTCAGGCTGAGGGTTGGGAGCAGGCCTGCCCACACCCCGTCTGCCTCTGAAGAACCCCCTCTGAGCATAAGCAGAGGAGGCCTGAGTTTGGTAGAAAGGCCTGTGGAAAGGCCTACCCATACCCCTCGGGGTGTGCCTCTGGGGAGTGGCTTGCCGCTCCTTAGCTTGGGCACTTTTGTAAGTAGTCCTATATTCATCCATCTTTTCATATAATTTCTGTCTGCTCCCCAAACAGAGAATTTCCCACCATAGGAAAATCCATAGCCTTAGTCTGGGTATCCTGTGAGAGGTAGTACACCTGAGCCAGGCCAACCTACAAAGCTACAGATGTGGCCATGACTCTAGAGGAGACATCATTAACATCCACAGCAGCATGAAACTGCACCTTAGAAGCCTCAATGCCATCGGCAGCCACCTGTTCCAGCTCGCTAGCAAGCTGGCCATGGGCTTGTTTGGCTAATTCCATAACAGTATCCCATCTAGATTTCTGATACCTTGCTACATAAGCCATATAATTTGCTTGCCTGAGTCCCAAGGACGCTGCCATGTACTGTTTTTTTGCCATGGCATCAATCTTCCTGGAATCCTTGTCAGGAGGATGTGAAGCCAGGGGAATATTAGCTTTATCACAGGCTGCAGCCTGAACTACTCAACATGACTGCATTGCTGAGAAAGGAATTCTGTATCAGGACCTGACAATGTGTACCTTCTGTCCATCTTTTTATCTACAGGAGGCACAGAATTAGGAGTTTTTAAGATTTTTATTGTTTGTTTCCTAAAATACTTATGCAAAAGAATAGACAATCTCCTAGACTCTGGAATATCCATCATTTCTACAAAATCAGGCACCTCTTGCTCATCCACAGCTTCTTCCAAAGGAAGCTGGAGGGTTTCAGCAACTTTCTTGTAAAACATAAAATGAGAGGGGGACTCAGAAAGCATAGGGGGAGATTCTAAAGGTCTGTCTGGGGAAATGTCCGGTTCAATGGGCACACCCAGACCCTCCCAGCCACATTCATACTGTTCATAATCATCCTCCCCCTCCTCTGGTTCATAAAACTCCTCAACCTCATATTCTTGAACCGACGGAACCGGACGAACCGACCTTTTACCAGATAGTGGCGGTTGGACGGGACCCGAGACAGTGACTGGACAATTTGAATAGCTCTTATCTCTGCAGCAGTTGGAGAAGGATTTTGGACTCAAACCTGCTGACTTCCTTGTTCTCTTTACTGGAACTGGTTCCTCGAACCAGCTTTTCTTTGCCGAGGAAGTCTACGCCCTGGCCAGAGGGCACTCCTCTGATTCGTTGGCACCGAACCGGGCTGGCCATCCGGTCAGCGGACTTTTGGCCTCTCGTCCCTGAGCCTGCCCAATCTCTTTCCAGGGTGGCTGCAGGGAAATTCTTACAAATCTGGCAGTCTGACTGAGGTGGTCAAACCCCAGACAATAAAGCATGTGGTGTGTGGGTCAACCTTGGCAAAGACTTCCCCACAGACATCACAGTGTTGAAACCCAGTGGGCCCGGTTTTTCTTTTGGGTTTCTCAGACATAATGCCAGCCTAACCAGAAAAACTTGCCCTTTGAACGGCAGTGCCAGGCAAGACACCCTTATCGGTTCCTAACCGTGTCACGGGTATTGGAAAAAAACGTAAATAAATCCGTTTTTTTTAGAACCGATAAGAACTGGGAACCGCACTCTAAAATGACAAGCTTTAAAATTTTTAAGCTTTTAACCCAGCTGATCGGTTCAAAACCAAACCGATAAACTTACAAGTTCCACACAGAAAATACAATTTTAAATTACTTACGATACCACAGACAGAGCTTGAACCGAACGGTTTTGCGGTTAAAATAAAACTATTCTCGGTTGAATCGAACCGAGAAAACACTGTTTAAACCGAGAAATGAACCGAGCAGTAGGAGAAATCTCCGGAGCGACTGTTCAGTGAGGCGGAGTAAAGAATCTGACAGTTCAGGTTTGAAACTACACAGACAGAGCTTCTATCTTAGAGCTCGTGCTCAAAGTTCCATTCATGGAATGGATTTAACTATTTCACCTCCGGAGCAGTTCTAGTGGTGGGACAAACTGCAACTTGTTATAATATAGCAAGACTTCATGTTGTTTGAATAATAGACAATATAATGGATATGGAGAAAAAACACCCTTTCTCTCAAGCAGCTAAATCAGGAATACCAGAATAGATGGACAAGATGGCTTCTATATGAGGGAAAGGAAGAATGGCAGACCTAGAAGAGATAAGAGACCTGAAAATTATAGAACCAAAAAGAGAAAAAAGAAGTACTGGAACCAGCCTGGTGGGAACAAAGGGATAACAGCGGATAGGGGCAGGGGGGAAAATTCAATTCTATCTAGGTGGGGTTTCCCATGATAAATCTGGCGAATCTATAAGATTGATAGGATGATTTCAAGTTATGTTAGTAATAACCTGGTCATTTGTTATTGTTTATGGTTATTATAAAAAAGATGAGTTCAAATTACTCAGTATTTTATTACTGAAAGAGATATGAAGGGATATTATTTTCTTACTGATTTTTAGCCTGTCATCCTATCTAAATATGTGATAACTGTGTAAAACATATATGTACTGGGATGTATATGGAAAGTTTGAGATATCTCTGTAACAAATCTCAAATAATGCAAGTATATAAAAAAAAAAAAAAAAAGACTTTCTCTTGACTGGTGAGTTGAGCCCCCTAACATTCCAGGATACCAGTTTAGTCTCCATTGAGTAGGCGCTTGATCATGGTCTGTTCGAGATGAGGCCTAGAACTCAAACCTGGTACCCTCCAGCAATTTGGTCTGCCCTGTCTTCCCTTTGCCCCCCCTTGACCACCTTGTTTTCCTCCCCTGCCACAAACATACTGGATTGCCTATATTCTTAGCAAAACTACACATATAAACAACCTAAACCTGAAACTGAATAACATAAACCAAAAGACATCTTTAAGTGTCAGCTGCTTCAATGTGCTCCTTCCTCCCCCCGTTTCCCACTCTTCGACCAGCTTTCGCTTGGGATATTGGCTGATCTGCAACCCAGATATCCATGGGAGTCGCTAGAGGTGCACCTCATTGCTGAGCTACCGAAAACAGTGTCATATGACGGTCCTTTCGCCATAGCTCTCACCCTGTTGTGCACTGTACCATTCTGCAGCTCATCTCCTGTGAGCTCCTGTATTGGATACGGCTGCCAGGGGACCTTGACCATTATGTGCCCCTTGAGGGCACCCCTCAACCCGGAAGTCATCAGAGACCTGAGGGCCAACCTATGTAACTGTGCTCTTCATGAGCAGGGCTCTGCATTACCTCTGCCCCTGGCTTCATAGTGAGAGAGGAGCGTGATCCCACCCTCCTTATCCTTTGAATAGGGTCCTCTCTCCGAACACCTTTGGGAAGGGGGAGGTAAGTAGGCAACTAACAGTCCACCAGCCCGTATGGTATCTGAGGGATAGTAGCCCGCCCCCTATTGGCTGCTATCTCTACATTCATGCTTGGGTGAGGGTCTCCTCCTTACTTTGTGTTAATCAAGCTGGAACCAGATTCTGTCTGTTCCCTTCCTGAGCACTGGCATACCTGGGAGATCATGGGCACCCTTTGGAACTCAGTTATATTCCACCTGGGGCATGACCCAGGCTGCAATGTAACACACAGAGGTGGGATCTAACAGAATGCGACCCCCCCCCCCCAACACTGATAACTTAGGCTGTAAACCTCGATAACCCTTATGGCCTTATTGCCCTTAAACATAATTACTGTATGAGATAGCCATAAAACGGCAGAGAGACTCCCATTGGGGAAGGGCCCTCTCCCCTATCTGTGGGTGGCCCCTTTAAACGATCAGCCCCCCCTTCCCTCCGCCGGGTCAACACTAACAAATAGATTGTCCAGACAAGGAGTGTGACAGTAAAGTTCTGCCAGCCTAAAAAGGAAAGTAAAGCAGGTTAAATCCAACCTTAATCTTGTCAACCCTCCTGATCAGTTTTGGGTTGCGGCATTGGGAAGTCTCCCAGCGGTAGGGCTGTTGCCTTGGGGGTTCTGGCCTGCACTAGGCCCTGTGGTGCATCACCTTCAGCCGCACTGGCTCAGGAGCGGGCCTGCTCTCTCTGTACCACCACAGGAATACTGGAAGTCAGTCTGGGTGGCAGTGGTGGACGTTGCAGTGGACAATCATCTGGTAGGTGCATCAGAGCCACAAAATTAATGTTCCCTATAGGGGGTCTGCGGAGCCCAAGGAGGCCTCCAAGTCGGGGCTCTTGAAGCTCCTGGAGTGGAGCCAGGGGGTTTTATCAATGTGTGCCCCATCTTCTGTCGCTATTCTTTTGTTCCACTTCTTACCTTTTGGGCAGATTTCTTGGCCTCCTCGTCCATCAGTTGTCGACGGCTGGGTGGCTCCGGTGGAGGTGACACCTTTGGGTTTCTCAGCCCTGCAGGTGAGCAGTCCATGAATGCAGACCTAATACGGGAGCTCAGCAGTTTTCCAGCTTCTCTGAATTTGTCCCAATTCAGCTTGAGGGCATACGATGTCAGAAAGAGTTTGGCAGTTTCTGGGGTCTCGAACTGCTTGGGAACGCCGTTCACCATAATCTTTAGGGTGGCTGGATACTGCAGGGTGTATTCCAGCCCGATGTCAGTGCTGGCCTTCCTTGCCAGCGTGAAGGTTCTTCTCCTAGCAGACACCTCTTGTGAGTACTCTGTGAAGATTTGTATCCTTTTCCCCCCTTCCTTCGCATATCTTTATATTGCCTTGCTGCTCTGGTGATCGCCTCTCGGTCCTGAAATCTGAGTAAACGGGTGAGGACAGTGCATGGGCGGCCCCCTAGAGCTGGTTGGGGTGCTAATTTACAGTGTGCCTGGTCGATCTCAAGGGATTAAGCCAGCGTTATCCGAGAAGTGATGGGAGCTCTTTTTGAAGAAAGTGTATAGTGGGGGGGGCGCTGCGGAGCCCGAGCTGACTGGCAGCAAGTTATACAGCTCTCTTCTAGACCGCTGCAAAAAGCCTGAAAACTGATATTAGGAGCTAAAGTTTTAGGAAATTGTTATTCAGGACCTGAAATACTCTTAAAATGGGAAATCCTAAGAAAGATCGTGGAAGAGGATCCAGTGGAAAAGCAGGCACTACAACTCAACCACAGACCTCGCATTCGACAGCACAGGCCGCTACCGTTCTAGAGACAGAGGAGACTCTTGCATCGCTGGGGCACAAAATACAGAGATTAATTTCTTCCGTCTCCGATTTAAGCACAAAAATGGACTCTTAGGGGGTACGTGTGGCTACAGCAGAAACTTCTGTGGACTGTATTAAAACTGAAATCTGCGATGTTAAGAGGCAAACGGAGTCTGCAGCTTCAGCCACCACGATGCTGATAAAGGAAAATGTGCATGTACGGGCCTGTCCTGAGACGTCAGAAAACCAGGCCTGAGCCTCACATATCCGAATATTGGGACTGCCTGAGGGGATTGAAGGCGATCACCCCCCTTCTGTTCCTACATGACTGGCTTGCCGAGAAAATTGTACCCTCAGACCAACAGGTGCAGTTTGTACTGCAAAAAGCATATCGCATTACTCCCAGAGGATACAGAGAAGATACTAATAACCCTCGTACGTTGCTGGTTGTAACTGATGGGGTAGGCACCCAAGATAGAATCCTCCGTATGGTACGGCAGGCTGCTCCATTAACATAAGATGACTGGAACATACATTTGTTCCCAGACATCAGCTATGCAAAGAGGATGTGCCGTAAAAAATCTGATGTGGTTCGCCAGCGATTGAGAGCTTCCCCTGTTTCACATGCAATGATCTATCCCGCCAAGCTGAGAATAGTGCATGAGGGGAGGGTCTGGATATTTACAGACCCAATGGAAGTGGGCAAATGGGCCATAAGATTTCAACTGGACCACCTGAAACAGAGAGTAACGGCAGAGGGGGAAGAGATCTGATCTGGAGGAGGACGCAGCAGACTGAAACGGACTAAGAAGAGCTCTGAATTTCTCCTCATAGTTTACCGATTATACCCACTGTCCAGATGGATCAAAAGAAAAAATTACTCACCTTAGTAATGTTGTTTCTTCTAATGGAGTCTTGCTGTATTCTGACATATGCAGTTAAGTCCTGCTTTTCAACTGCCCCAGAGAACAAAGAGTTAAACTTTCCATGACCAGCATGGAATGTTCACCATGAGCTCGGTTGAAGCCCCTGTCTGCTGTTGTTTAAACTGCAACCGTCAGATCTTTTCGAGCAAAGACTCACTAGATGTTCTGTGTGGAAACTGTAAAATTCTTACTACCCAACTGGCAAAATATATATATAAAAGGTTTTTTTGGTTTCAAAGGAAGACTCAAGCCAGGAAACCCAAAAACAAAACCCATCCAAAACACAACCTCTCACCCAAAGTAAAAAGAGGGTGTAAAAAGGACACCCCTAGTGTGCCAACGCTGCTCCTGCCCACCCACATCCCAAAATCTAGGTTCTGAGAGGGAGGCAGGGGGGAGGTCAGAATATAGCAAGACTCCATTAGAAGAAACAACATTACTAAGGTGAGTAATTTTTTTTTCAAACAACATGAAGTCTTGCTGTATTCTGACATATGCAGACTACCAAGCAGTACCGCCATGGAGGAGGGACAGAACCTACTTTGGAAACAGGCTCTGAAGTACTGCTGTGCCAAACCAAGCATCACTCCTAGTCTGGATATCGAGAGAGTAACGCTTGGTGAAAGTATGGACTGTTTTCCAGGTGGCTGCTTGACAAATTTCTAAGAGAGGAATATCCCTGGCAGCAGCCAGGGAAGCAGCTGTACCTCTAGTGGACTGAGCCCTCAGGCCTGAGGGTGGAGTTCTACCCAGTTTTTCATAGCAGAATTGTATACAAGAAACAATCCACCTGGCAACAGATCTCTTAGTGGCAGGTTTGCCCTTACCAACTTCTCCATACGTAAGGAACAACTGGAGGGACTCAAGTCTGTGACCCTTGGTACGCTCTATGTAGTAGCTAAGGGCTCTTTTAATGTCCAAGCTGTGTAGCCTCCTCTCTCCCGAGGAGGAATGGTCAGTGAAGAAAACAGGGAGAGATACAGACTGGTTGAGGTGGAAATCTGAAACCACTTTAGGCAAGCACTTTTTATTAGTTCTGAGGACCACTTTATCTCTGTGAAAAGAGATGAAATCAAATTCCACTGACAGGGCTTGCAATTCACCAATACGTCTGGCAGAAGTAATGGCTACCAAAAACACAGTTTTCCAAGTCAAGTACTTAAGCTCTGCTGAGAACAAAGGCTCAAAGGGAGGTTGCATAAGCTAAGCAATGCAAACATTAAGGTCCCAAGCAGGAGCAGGATCCCTAAAGGGGGGATTGGTGTGAAGCAATACCTTGAAAAACCTACAAAATACAGGATGGGATGATGGAGAGGGAAGGCTTGCCTACTGACAAGAAAGCAGAAACAACTGCCAAATGTACTTTAAGGGTAGCTGGTCTGAGGCCTAGACCATTAAGATGGACCATGTAATCCAGAACCGTAGGCAATTCAGCAGAGTCTGGAGAAATATTCTTCTTAGAACACCAAATGCTGAATCTTTTCCATTTGGAGTTGTAAGTCTTCCTGGTGGAAGGCTTTCGAGAAGCCTTAAGGATATCCAGAACCCCTTGGGAAAGATGCAGATCTACAAACTCTA